>JBBDHG010000057.1:4977500-6213750 GCA_037951165.1 Lophius americanus | reverse complement strand
GATAATTCTGTAGTCAGTTGAGGGGATAATGATTTTATCTCCACAGGCCATCCGTCCCAAACGTACCCTCCCTTACAGTCACTCTATGACTGACTATCAGCTGTCAGTTAAAGTCTGCGTAGGTTTTTTATTTACAGGAACCTTCTGGCTGCTAAAGACAATATCAATCGGTCAGAGTTCCTGTTATCATGCCAAAGGAGACTTCCTTAACTGGAGGGAATCTGCAGTAATACTGTAGTTGCAAATTGCTACATTGCTGTTCTAGCTTTCATTGTGTAAAAGAGGAAATTCACTCTTCGATGACAGCAGTGGTGTTTTCTGGAACGGCATCAACCGGATATATTTTTTAATGTCTCCCATGTTGGAGATCCAATAATAAGGAATTACTGTGAAGTAGTTCAGAGAGCTTTAAATGAAAATGACATGATAAAACCAGTTTAATTTCAATTTCTTTGTCAGTGTTAGTGTGTTTCCTCTTTCATATTTGCAGAATTTAGAAATTGAAAGTTAAAAATTGTGGGAAATACAATTATTTAGTTTTTTCCTAAGAGTCGGTTGAGAGTATTGATACTAGTTTAATGTCGGTGTGATTAGTATGAAGCTGCTGTTATGTTGTCTTAGCACAAGGACTGAAAAACACACAGCAAACATCAAGCCAGGCACTAATAGAGGAAAATACATGCAGTTGAATAACCTCTGCTGCTCATTGGGTATTTCTAGTTAAGCCTAACCTGAATTAAATACCCCAAATAAGCTTTAAATAACTCAAAAGCTATCAGGTGTATTTGCATAACAGGCGAAATACATACAACGTACAACATAACTTGGTGTTGATGTACAGGTGAAACCTTAAATAATTTATTTTCAGTGTCATGTAATTCCACACGTTGTTTATGGAATAGGTTAAGAAGGATCTCCATTTTGCACAGTTGAAAAGCAAGTAGACCCAAAATGTGAGAAAAAAAGTATTTCAATTTTTACAATAATGAACACTCAGATGAAAGAGGCAAGGAAATTTGTTTTGAAACCATTTAATTTTTTTCAAAAATGTGATTTGATGTGATCCATGGCATCATGTAGTTTCCCTTGGCCATTGTGCTGCCACAGAGTGGAATGTCACCAAGGCCTCAAAAAAGCCTTATATACCAACTTTGAGAAAGTTTCATATCATTGAAACAATATTGCTGCTGTTATTTGTATAATCGGTCTCCTCACACAGAACCTGAGAAAACTGAATAATAAAGCCATAGCGCATAGTTGTGCCTTAATAGCACAGGACATCACCCACGCACTCAATCCACACCTCACCCTTATGCCCTCTGGGCACCGGTACAGAAGGGCTCAAGTAGGGCTCACTTTGTCATCCAGACCTTGAACAGTAAACCCTGCGGAATACACCAGAGTGAGGGCTGCTAGCCATCAACTGTCATCTTTTAATTGTTGTTGTATTGGTATGTCTGTCACTGTATGCTTGTGTGTTTTATGTGTGATCTGACATGTACAGAAAGGTGGAAAAGAATTTCCCCTTGGGTAAAAAAAAAAAGTGCCAACAGGTGCGGTTGACATGGAAGCCAAAAAAGGGGCATGAGGTGTGTGTGTCTGCTCAAAGACACCTGTACATGGGGGTGTGGAAAAGAGTGTGGGAATGTGCTTGAATTTGACTTCATACACTCTTTGTAGTCTTACCCATTCATTTCTGAAGACAGGTCATTTCTTTGACCGGAAACAAGAGTATATACACAAGTTAAATAAAAGGCCCACGATTTAGCCAAATGTATATTATGTGTTCTGATTCCATTTAAGAACAGAGTCATAGTGCCATATGTATAATGGATTACAGAGAGCGCAAAATCGTGGGACTCGACCCGAATCACAACAAGAGGGTTAAATTCTTTGATCAAATGACTTGAACCCTGTCGATGTTGACAGTAGCTGACAGCTGGTCTGATCTAAACAGTTGATAGCCGGGATGGATAAAAACATACATAAACAGTCACTCTGCTGGGTGTTAGATGTATCAGACAGAATATTTCCGACATGAAACCTGAGTTGAGATGAAAAAGTGATGACAGCAGCAGAGAAGATAGACAGACACACTGAGGTGATTAGAGCCGCTTACCGTGTATCCTTTCTCCATCGAGTTGTTTTCTGACCGAAACGACGGAATCAACACTCTGACTGAATGCATGCTGACTTGAAAATTAACTGTTGTTTTTTTATATCTGATCAGCTGGCACACGGAACCACTCTCACAACCATACACACACTGCTGGTGTGTTTAGTTACTCCACTTTTTCTGGCAGCCTGATAAAATGAATCACGCAGTCCGAACATCACGAACAAAGTCTCGGTGTTGCCCCCTGGTGGAGCGGAGGGAATGACGTCATGGTTCGTTTTTACCCTGTGCTTCACAAACCTTTATTTTGAGGACCTACATTTTTAAAAGGACAAACCATCGAGACTTTAATCACAGTAGACCGTATCTATATATACAAAAATTAACATTCCTGGCCATTTTTATGGCTGTCTACATGATCTTATCTTGAAGAGGTAAAGCCGCCATCTAAAAGGGAGAGGCTTAAATTTATGTTACAACAAAATTATATGCGTATTTTTAATTTTTACTGTAGACTACACATGTTAAATACTTTATAGGTAGAAGTAAATATTTGCATTTACGCAGGGTGTGGTATCCCATTGTTTCTGTTTACTCTTATCAAAATAGAAACATTTTAAATAATAATAAATAATAATACATTTATTTTATAATGCACTTTACATTTGGATCAAATCTCAAAGTGCTACAAAGTAAAAGCAGATAAAAGCATCAATAAATAACAATATAAAAGCCTGACCAAAAAGCAGCAATGTTAATTAAGGTTATAGGTTCTGCTAAAAGGGAACGTTTTAAGTCCTTTTTAAATGTGTCAGTCGTCTGTGGAGCCCCGAGATGGTCAGGGAGGGCATTCCACAGACGAGGGGCAGCAGAAGAGAAGGCCCGATCACCCATGGTGCTGAGCTTAGTCCGTGGAAGGAGGAGGCGGTATGAGTGGGTAGAACGGAGGGATCGTGTTGAGGTCAGTGGGGTGAGTAGTTCTTTTAGGTAGGGGGGTGCGTTACCATGGATGCACTGGTGAGTGAGGAGAGAGATCTTATAATCGATCCTGGTGGAGATGGGAAGCCAATGAAGGGAATGAAGAACGGGGGTGATGTGTTCGTGTTTACGCACTCTCATCAGGATCCTTGCAGCACTGTTTTGAACATACATGAAATCTTTGAAGACTTTTATCAGGGATCCTGATGAGAAGTGAGTTACAGTAATCCAGTCTGGAGGAGACGAACGCGTGAACCAGCTTTTCAGCGACATTCAAGGTGAGTGAAGATGTTTGGAAATATCTCTGAGATGGTGAAAGGAAATCTTGCAGATGTGTTTGATGTCGGATTCAAAGGTGGGTTGAGGGTCAAATCTTACACCGAGGTTGGGGACTGATGACGAGAGGAGAATGTTGTGACCAGAGAAGGTAATACTGGTTATGGAGGAAGACTGGGTCTGATGTGGGGTGCCAATTAAAATAGCTTCGGTTTTGGAGCTGTTCAACTGGAGAAAGTTGTTTTTCATCCACACCTTTATCTCCTCCAGACAAGCACGGAGAGTTGACAGGGGAGATGATGATGACGATGAGGATGGAGAGGCTGCAGAGGAACATGTGTCAGTTTGTATGTAGATTTGCGTGTCATCAGCGTAACAATGGAATGAGAGTCCATATCGACTGATGACACGGCCAAGGGGGAGCATGTATAATATGAAGAGAATGGGGCCAAGGACTGATCCCTGGGGGACCCCAAAAGTGACGGTGTATGTCCTGGACCTTGAACATCCAAGGGAAACGTATTCTGTTCTGTCAGTGAGGTAGGACTGAAACCAATTTAGGGCTAAATTGGTTTCAGTGTTAGCAGTGAGTCCAGTGGTGTGATGTAGGTGGTGTAGGAGTATTCCATGGACAACTGTGTCGAAGGCAGCAGACAAATCAAGGAGAATCAGGAGGGAAGGTGAACCAGCATCTGCTGCCATCCGTAGGTCATTTGTGACTCTAAGCAGAGCTGTTTCTGTGCTGTGGGCGGAGCGGAAACCAGACTGAAAGGTTTCTACTACTAAGGTTTCTAGGACCATCTACTGCATCTACCGCATGGTAGATGCAGTAGATGGTCTGTCTGTCTGGCAGCATTGGGCCCGCAGCCCCAGTGCTGCGGGCTTTCTGGAGGTAACAGTAACCGGCGGGACAGGTCTCATTCAGGACAGAAAAATCATCTGGTTGTTGCCAGGCTTTTGTAAGGCACATAACGTCCAGACATTTCTCCAGGATGTGGTCATGTATGAGGCATGATTTGTTTGTGAGAGATTGTGAATTAAAGAGTTTGATTTTAATACTAGATGGAGCAGGGATTCTCTGTATTGGCCGAAGAAGACTGAAATCCACTCCACATTTTCTAACCCATACAGTGGATGATTTTAACAAGGAAAGTCCATTGACAGTAATAGGAAAAGCTGCAGCATTCTGATGACGCGTCTGAGGCGCGATAGTGCGCACGTCAGAGCAAAAGGACGGAATGGAGTTATCTGAGCGGGAGCGGGAGTAAACAAACTTAGAACGGCAACTTCTGTGAATGTAACGGAGCCGGCGAAGGAGTCCATCTTGTTTAATAACCGATATGCACAACGGAGTGTTGTAGTTGTTGAATTTCATCAGTTGGGAGACGGAATAATTCATCATCATGCCAGTCGTGGAGACTAGCCCGTTATTAGCCGTTAGCCGTGGACGAGACGCACAGAGGACGTTAGTAGCTGTTATTTTCATTGAAATGATGCCAAGAAAAAAGAAGAAGCTATCAAACACAGAAAGTGATATACAACGGCTATTAGTGAAAGGTTTCACGGGGGCAGAGATGAACAGGACGATGAACAAACAGAAACGGACATAAACAATGAAAAAACGATCGCCTAAACGATGAAACATACAGATACAGAAATCTCCGGATGATGGTACACTTGCAGCAACAGGTAGGCGGACCGTCACCAGACTCGGTAGAATTCTTACAAATACAGAATAACAGATACAAATACGGATATATATCCAAAAGGTTTGCCGGTGAGCAACAATAAAAGGTATACTTGTCGGTTAATAGTATTGCAGGCTGTAGAACTCTGATGGAAAAGCGGCGAACAGACAACGCCAGCGTCCTCTCTCTTCAGCGTCCAGACTGATACAAAGCAGAAAAAAATAGGCTACTTTGTAAATGAGAAAATGCATTGAGTTGGCGTTAACAGCCACTCCTTGAAATATATCATTTATCTAAAATATTTATGTGAGAAATAAAAAATTCAGTGCATTTGAACTTTGTAATGAGGCACATATCAGTGAAACTTCTCCGCATTGAAAACCTGATAAATGAAGTTTGATAGCCTTTGCATTTATAAAAATACAAACTGGCACACATCAATTAAACAACACACATTTTAACTAGTGCTACTTTATATGAAACAAATTAAGTGCCTTTTGGCATAACTTCTTCTTCTTGTTGGGAGTTTCAGGCTCAAGTCCAGTGGCGCATTTAGCTATGGCCGGCATGAACAGCCACCAAGGGCCTCATCTTGCCTTGGGTTGGCACAGGTGCACCCAGCAACAAAAGAGAATGTTAATTGTGACATTGCTGATTGTTTTTTCTATTGCCATGCTGCACATCACATCAATTATAATGTAAACATGTGTCAATAGAGCTTGTCGGAGTGAGCGTCCGACCAGTAGTTTGTTAGCAGACAAGCTTCTGCTGGCAGACACCGGGGACGCACTTATTTGTACAGAAATGCTATGTTAATTGCTGTGCATTAACCCATAGGGCGACAATATTACTTTTTTTGTACGACTAGCAACTAATACTAGAAATAATTTCACAGAGTTTCATCAAGGTTCAAGGAGGTTAAAGGATGTTTAGTGTCATAACCGGATCATGTGGGTACATGAAGCGTCACAAAATGTATTACTCAGGTCCCGGTGGGGAAGCAGAGATAAACAAAATACAATATAACACTATAATTAAAACCAAGATCCTAAAATAAGTAAAAGCATACATTAGACATTGCAATAAATAGACCATAAGTAGATGGCATTAATAAGTGGGAAAGAGGTAGTGTGGGGTGGGAACCATAAATTGCACATGCGCATTGATTTGCATTGTTAATCATAATTTTATCATAATGATATTTAGTCTGCAGCAAAATGATTGAAACGGTGAAATGTGGGAGATACAAATTAGACCAAATGTGTCCATTATGTAAAAATTTGGATGGGAAGCCTCTTTCCTCACAGGGGGAGATGATGATGATTCTGCTTAGCTCATCTGCCAACCTCCTCTCTGTCAGACAGAGCGCTGTGAGTTGACATGGGAAAGCAGCGTATCTGTTACCCAGGCCATACCACAGTCATTGTTCTCTTACCATCATTTTCAAACAAATATTTCTCATAGTGTCGCCAATGAAGCGAAAGGTCACGCAATTGTGGGTCCAACTAGGCATATGCTAATAGTTTTTGAGTTCTGTCTGGGAAACAGTGTTTTTTATTTAAAAAAGAGGCTCCCAGAGTTGAATCAATGCACCAAATTTCGACTAGATTGGACCAACTATTAGCAATATATGAACAAAAACATTGTTTTTGGTAAACATTATCCCTAGTAAGTTATATATGAACTATTTCAGTAAAAAACAATATATAATTATACATAATTACGGATTGCCATGAAGTTCCCTGAAAAGAGAACAAGAAAAACAAAAGGTAACTTCTAAATGAGAGAAGAAAATGGTCTACACCTCAATAATCTTCAGGACTTTTTTTTTGCAATGATGGACACCGGTATCATGAACATCACCACTAGGTTATCAAATAACCCAGTGGAAGGATTTTACACCACATCAAAGACTATCGGCAGAGAAGCTGGGGGGGCACAAACAGCCAAACAACAATACTGGATGAGCTGCATGAATTCTACTCTCGCTTCGAGGCCCTCAACACCTACCACCAAATAGGGATTCTGTCAACGGAGGACAAACGGGACGCACCAATCTCTGTGTCATCGGTGGAGGTGCGCATGGCTCTGAGGAAGACGAACCGACAGAAGGCAGCTGTACAAGATAACATTCCTGGGTTTGCATTCAGGGTCTACTCATCGGAACTGGCTGATTTGTTCACGGACATTTACAATCTGTCACTCGCACAAGCCTCTGTGCCCCCTGCTTCAAGTCAACCACCATTTGCCCAATTCCAAAGAAAAACACTGTGAACTGCTTGAATGAATATTGTCCCGCCAATCATGATGAAGGGGTTTGTGAGGATAGTCATGGCCCATTCCAAAAGGGCCATCCCAGCCACCTTAGACCCCTTACAGTTCGTGTAAGGACAGAATCGGTCCACTGACGATGCTGTCAATACTGCCATCACACACTTAGAGGTCAAGGAAACATATCTGCAAATGCTGTTCAACACAGTCATGCCACACTGACTCCCTGAAAAGCTCCTTCATTAGGTATCAGAACTATTAGCAAAGGGATCCTGCAGGGTTGCGTACTAAGTCCACTGCTGTAGAACCTCTTCTCGTATAACTCTGTGTCACACAAGCTAGCATCATAAATGATGCTGATGACACCACAGTCATTGGACTGTTCACTGGTGGGCAGGCCCGGCCTTTACCAATTTGGCGCCCTACGCAACATTTTAGGTGGCGCCACCCTTGCATTGCAATAAATTCCACTGCTGGTGTACATACTCACAAGAAACTGAATAGCTTTATCTTGGACATTCTTTTATTTAAAGAAAGCAATTGACCAATCAAAATACTTAGAACGAATAAGAAAGAAAGAAATAAACAAAAAAGTATGAAATGATTATATGAAATACAATATAAATAACTTACATAAAGTATAAGATTTAAATACCCACAAAATAAAAAGTGTAAACAAGTGTCATAAAATAAAGTATAAATACAATATAAATACGTCACTGCACAAAATAAGATATGAAAGAAACCAGTATTGACAAAAATTACAAGGATTTAAATAAAAAGGGGAAAAAGGGGGTTATTACAAAGACCTAGTGGTGCTTTTTGATAGTGCATTAACTTTAACGACTTAAAAACTACACCACCCCCTCCTCAACCTCACACCACCTGCTACAGCTTTACTCTCCTGGTCTGTCTTGCAGGAAAGTCATCTACAACATCATCATATGACAACTGATTTGAGACCACATGGTTTATGCTTATGATGGCAAGTCCACTGAGACGTTCTTGCATCATAGTAGATATCAAGTAAGTTTTAATCAGTTTGAGCTTAGAGAAGCTTCTTTCAGCAGCAGCCAGTGTAACAGGAAGAGTGGCAGAGATTCTCAAAGCAACCCACATGTTGGGGAAAATTTCTGCCAGCTTCTTCTCATACAGGAAGGTCAAGAGTTCCTGGAGCAATGGTGGAAAATTCTGCATTTCCTTTCAGAAAGGTGGGGCTGAGAAACCTCAACAGCGCATCTGAAGAGAGAAGAGGAGTATGTGACACCAGTCTAATAATACATAAGATATGATACATATGATATGATACATATGATAGGATACATATGATATGATACATATGATATGATACATATGATATGATACATATGATATGATACATATGATATGATACATATGATTTCAAGAATAAAATGAAATGAAATAATATAAATGAAAAATCTAAGAGATACATGCATGATGTTCACTATACTCTACATGTATAATGTACAATGTACTTTTTCTGACATGCAAATTATATAAGATTCATTTTTATTGTCATGACAACGAAATGCTGATTAGCAGAATGCAGAGAAGCAGTAAACTGCAGTATATATACTTTTATATATAATATATATAAGTTATGCACTTTAACACTGATGTAAAGTTTAACACTATAAACACACTTTAGACAATATGAACTGTAACACAACATACAGCTGGGCTTACAACTATCATATATAAAGGGGTGGAAAAGGAATAGCATTTTGATCGACTATTACAAGCTAAGAAAACGTGAGCTAACCAGATGTCAATAAAAATGTAAACAAATTTTAGATTATAACAACTGCTGAATGTATCTAATATTTACACACTTCCCTGAGGAAGGTAAGGTGGGAGTATTTACATTACTATTTTCCATAACAGCTTAGGCCCTTCCATAACATTAACTGACGTTAAAACTAACAGTTAACGCAAGCTATTTGATTGATTAGCAAACCATGTTATGCTAATAGTTAACGACGTTATCGTCGTTCCGTAACAGACAAATAATGTCATGACATCATCTTTACTGTAACGTTACCTCTGTCGTTGTCTCCTTTTTCCTCTTCTTCTTTTCCTCCCCTGGGCACCAGACAGTTAGGGACGTTTTGACATGGTGTTTGACTTGTCGAGCTTGCCTTGGGGTCACATCAAAAAAATCATGCTATGCAGTTAAATTAATGTGGGCTTATTATCTTCATATTAAGACATAATACCAACTAGTTTTAAGAATAGTGGAAGTTAAAAAAAAATTCTTCCCCCACTTGTGGCACCCCCTGGATGGACAGCGCCCTTAGCATTTGCCTATTACGCCTAAGCAACGGGCCGGCCATGCTGGTGGGGAAGAAACATCATCAGAAGAGAGTTGGTCTTGTGTCAGGAAAATAATCTCTCCTTGTATGCAGAGAAGACCAAGGAGTTGATTACTGATCCCAGCAAGAGGAAGGAGCGGCACATTCCATTACACATTTATGAGTCACAGGTGGAGAGGGTGAAAACCTTTAAATTCCTTAGAACTCACATCAGTGAAGATCTATTTCCTAAGAAAGCTGAGGAAGTTTGGCATGTCAACTGAAATCCTCAGCAGCTTCTACAGATGTACAGTCGAGAGTCATCACCAGCTCCATCACAGTGTGGTACGGGAACTGCACTGCTCAGGACAGGAGGGCTCTCCGGCGTTTGATAAAAACTGCACAGTTAATCTCTGGAGAGCCTTCCCATCTCTATAGGACACTTACACCAGTAGGGTCATCATGAGGGTCCACAACATCACCGATTACACATCATCCACACAGTCTCTTCACACTTCTTGTTTTGTTTTTCAGCTCAGGTTCTTTTTAAACTCAGGTATTTTTGTTATTTATTCGCTTTGTATTGTTGTTTTTCTTTCAATCTTTTTTCTTTTCTTGTATGAACCTTAGGCAATCAAAGCAACCATTTTATCGCATGGGGTAAACCGCTGTGTTTTTTTCACTGTGTACATGATAAGAAACCTCTAGAAGATGGAGGATATTTACCCCCTGTGTGGTTTTATTTTCCTGTAATGCTTTGCACCTGACCCCAACACCCAGTCCTGCAGGTGTTGAACCCACAGGCTGGCTAAGCCCCTTTGGACTGAGCCCAGTTTATCCCCATGGAAAGTGACTTGACCACCACACACTCACAGATAAGCTCCCCTCCCAGGTCTGGCACAAGAAGGTTGAACCAATTCTTTGATTCTCAGCGAGGTGTCATACCTTCCTTTGTTCCTATCGATGGGGTTTTCAAATCGCTGTTTGGTCTTGATCTACGAAGATCCCAAGTAAAGAGTGCTTGTGCATTCTAACAGATTGTGTGTTTGGTGGATCTGCATTTTGCGGGTGATCTACCAAGCATAATTGCGTGAATGATAACCGGTGCAAACACGGTGGCGGCGGTACAATTTAAATGAGAGTTTTGCATGTTTTACCGGTATCCTCCTTGGAGAGTTTGGAACTGAAGCACAAAATGAAATTTAATGCCATGGAATTTGATGTGTTAGTGAAAGAGACAAATTAATATAATGTTGAGATACAGCAAAGAAATGTGAATATTACTAAAAGAAATTTGATACGGGAGAGTATCTGTTAAAAAGTTGGTGTGGGCTAAAAAACATGAAGTATGACAGATTGAAATTAATTAATATAAGAATAAATAGCTTTTAGTAAAATCTTGGTTAATAAAAATGAATGGGGGGCTGGTTGAATACATGTCTGACTACTATTAAGGGGCCGGGGCAGCTCACTTTCTACTATTAACAGATAGAGGGTAGCCGCACATAAGATATACAAAATTTATCCCTGGATATATTTAATGTATTTACCATGCTTACCAAACCAAAAATGAAGGTGCTTCATTTGGCAACATTTTGTCAATTACGATTGAATTTTTAATTAAAAATAAATACATGTCTTTTTTTATGTGAAAAACCTTTATCAGAAGTTCGTCCAACCCCCACTGCACTCCTCTAGTCAGCCCAAATCAACAGGCACCCCTGCAGAGCCTCAAAACACCCAGTTTATTAAGACATTGACAGGGAGCCGCTTCTGGAATCGTGTCTAACAGTGGCCATCAAGTGCCTTGTCAAGATGGATCGAAGATGGGGTAGAGCACTGTTGAGGCCAAAACTGAGGCAAAAACTCCTCCCCGACCCGGAGTGAGCATTCTACCTTTTTCCGGCTGAAAGCCATGGCCTCAGACTTAGAGGTGCTGATTCTCATTCCCGGCCGCTTCACACTTGGCTGCAAATCGTGCCAATGCGAGCTGTAGGTCAGTGTTTGATGTGACAATGGGACCACATCATCCGCAAAAAGCCGAGACGGGATCCTGAGGCCACCGAACCCAAGACCCTCCACCACTTAAATGCGCCTAAAGATTCCGTCCATAAAAATTAAGAACACAATCGGTGACAAAGGGCAGCCCTGGCAGAGTCCAACAGCAACTGGAAACGAATCTGACTTACTGCCCTAACCCAATGCGAACCTGACTCTGACTCCGGCAGTACAGAGATGGGACGGCCCGCAGCAGTAGGCCATCCACTCCATACTCTCGGAGCACCCCCCAAAGGATGCCACAAGGGACACGGTCGTAAGCCTTCTCTAGATCCATAAAGCACATGTGGACCGGTTGGGCAAACTCCCATGTCCCCTCCAGCACCCTCGAGAGGGTATAGAGCTGTTGGTGGGATTGAGTCGGGACCGTCAGCTTTCGTAGCCAGGGATCGGACCGCCAAGGCCGCTGCCTTTTCCTACTGCCTGATCCCCAATGCACCGGACCCCTGTGGATTCCTCCGTGGCTGGTGGGCCCACAGGAATACGGACCCATGTCCCTGCTTCGGGCTAAACCCAACCGGGCTCCATGGGTGAATGTCTCGCCACCAGACGCTAACTGGCAGGCCCCTACCCCGCGCCTGGCTCCAGGGTGGGGCCCCGGTAACCCTCCGGGACCTCTTTGCCATGGGAGACCCTACCAGGGTCAAATTGCCCCAGACAACACAGCTCCTAGGATCACTAGGGTACTCAAACCCCTCCACCGATAAGGGGGCGGTTGTCGGAGGGGACAACGACTCATCCTGGATTAAAAGCCAAGAAATAAAAATTAGTCTTAAAGCGAGACTTAAATACAGACAGCGTGGTGGCTGACCTGATCCACAGTTTAGGGGCTGCAACAGAGAAAGCTTGGTCGCCCCTCAGTTTCAGTTTCAATTTAGAGACGACCAGAGACAGCTGGTAAACTGACTTCAATGACCCTGGGGGAGTAAAAATCTGTAGGTCATAAATGTGTGAGGGTGCTGACCCGTTTAAAGACTTAAAAACAAACAATTATGTTTACACATGCAAACCTTTAGTAAATCATGCCCTTAATCTGTCACTGGGGAGAGGGATGCCCATTGTCAAGGATTACTACTGTAGGTCACGGAGAGGGTCACAGGATTACTTTGTATCAGGAGGAGTGTTGTTTGGGTTGATGTTGCTTGAACATAGACTGGGTCACCTGAGAGAGGTTGTCTGTTTGGATTCGGGTAACTCAAAGTGATAAACTCATACTCACGTTTCCCCTCCACTCTTTTAGCATTTTAGCATCTTTCAGCTCAGTGTTTTATCTTTGGTTCACTGGTTCAAAGCTCCGTTTGCTGTTCAACACATGGTGAATGTGCAGAAAACAGAGCGAGAGAGATCTGACAAAATCAGAGTGCAGCTTGTGAACATGTGGCATATTTTACTGTTCAATAACCAGACTCTCCCTCTATCCTTTAGCTGCAGAGATGTTAACCATATGCATGTGTAGTTACAGCAGTTCCACACCCACTGCTTTAGATTAATTTCTCTGATGATTGCTAGCAACCTTCTATGAATCTTGTCAGCTTTTATTCTTTCGTTGGTCTGGAACCCGGCTATAACTTCAGCATCAATTAACAATAGTAATTATTGTGTTGCAGTAAGTTTTAAATTTATACAAGGATAAAAAGTAAGACTTCAGTAGTGGGGATTTTAATTCAAAATGTCCAACAGATGGTGATGACATCTTATTAATGTTAATTATTGAAAGTGCTGACATTTTTAACATTTAAATTGTTGGACACATGTGTCCAGTGTGTATTTGGCATTTAAAAAAGCTCAAAGGACAGCGAAGAAGGCGTGATAATATCATTACTCTGTCATGACCTCTGCTTCTGTCATCGCCCCTCCCCTCCATGTCTGAAGTTCCCTTTTCTCTCTCTTTCTCTCTTTCTCCTTCTCTTTTGTCTCTTGTGTGTATGGCAGGCACTTTTAAACATTTATACGCTCAATTTGACTATCCAGGATGAACCTTACAGACATCAATGTCATTTGACAAGTAATAATAAAATTGTGACTGGTAGAAACTTTTATTCAAGATGTAATTTTGCATACTTAAAAGTCTAATTGCAGAAAATCATTCTGATTAGTCAAAAACAAAAGTAAGATGTCTAAAAAGAACTATGTAGGTATCTGGAATTGGATTTGGTCAGTGATATCTTAATTGGAATTTTGACGTCAATATTCAAATTAATATAATTATGACTAATCAAAAGGACGTTGTATATATTTGTCAAGCAGACAAACCCGATACACATGAATGGCAAAAGTAGGTTGAAACTTAAATGACATTGTTGATATCTAGAATTAGAGTTTGACAAAGTGAAAGGACGATACAGATACCTATAATAAGAGTTTGACTAGGGAAAATGACGTTGTAATGAATACTCAGTCTAGCAAATGATAGTTAAAAGGGCTTGCCATAATTTCATAGTGTTTGTTTCTCTCTCTGCTGGAACCAGGAGCACTAGGGTTGAGCTGCTTGCTGCCTTTTGTCTACAATTATCCCAGCTTTAAAGACCGACACTCAATTGCACCAAACTACTAGATTTTAGACTCAGATTATGCGATCCTTCTGGTCCAGCCAGCTACTTCAAAAACTTTTGTTTTTTGTATGTTTGCTCAGTATAATCACTCTGTCCCTGGTTTACCCTCTGGCCCACTTTAGTTATCTTTCCACTTTTACACGGGATCATCCCAAATCCATCTGGACCTTGGAAACCTTCCACACACAACTCCCCACTGCAAAATTCCTTGCCTTGGCGCAGTTATGATCATATCCTCAGCCCTTCCTCCTCCCCGGTCTCTGTTCTAAACTATATTACTATGACTCATAAAGAATTCAGTTTGTTGCAGAGAAAATAACTGCCTGCTGTATAACGACGTCATTCAATCCTCAGGATTTTGACGCTTAAAGGAAGCGGTTACTTTTCAGCAGACCCATATTCCGGGCTCTTGTCAGAGGCATTTTCTGTCAATTCCCTCAGATGGAGAGGACCCGGCGCACTGACGACATCTTACAGCTGAGGTTAGTCGGGCTCATGGACCTGGCAAATGATGTAGGCAACCTGAAAAGAGAGCTTTGAGCCATTTAGTGTCTCATTCAGGATCACAACCAGCGGCTCTATGTTCCCTCTTGCCTGTCTCGGGCCATCAAGTACCCAGCATTGCCCTGTCACATGCAGCCACAACTCTGGCTAACGTCAATGACCGGTCTTCATATAACTCCCCCCCCCACCGCTGTCTCTCGGAAGGCAGGACAGCTGATTTCATTGAGCTAGTTCCAGCTTTCATTAACATCCACCCCTCTGTTCACAATTTAATTGCACATAATAGTACCAAGAACATGTCCAGATGCTCTTTCAAACTACACTATGAGCTTGAATCCTTAAACTCCACACTTGAGTCTTTGGGAAAGAGGTGTGTCCTGTCGGGTCCTTTTCCTACCATGTCCAAAAACTGAACATTTCAGTCGTCTTTTTAGTCTGCATAACTTCACGACTGGACTTGGTTTTATCAGTCACTTTAACTCTTTCTGGACTAAGGGGGACCTGTTCAAAAAGGATGGTTTACTTCTAAACAGGAAAGGAACAGGAAGATTGTCCCAGAATATTAATATCTGTATGGCTTTTAGCTCCTCCTGATGGTTTCCCCTGCAAGACCCTGCCCAGCATCCTGGCTCTGCACTGTCTCTGGCAGTGCGAGTTATTTCCGCTCCTGACACTGAATTTTTGATTCCTGTCAGGATCTATCTAAGGTATTCTGAACACAGCCTTGGCCATAGGGGCCTAACAGAAACAATTTGATTGCTGTTAAGACCACTTCTTCCTCCATCAAACTTGCTTCCTTACCGCATTCTTTGTCTTGGTCAGTTGCTTGTCATTACAACTCGGGGACTGTTCGGCTTGTTGAAAATCAGATCTCTAACAAGTTAATCAATTGTCAAGATTTCATTGAATCCAAGTAGTTAGATTTCCATTTTCTTGACGAGACTTGGCTCAGGCCAGGTGATTGCTTTGTTCTAAATGGAGCTTGCCATCCAGGTTTTAGTTATTTTCAGGACTGGCTGGGATTCACAGACAAAATTTGAGATGTAATAGATAGATCACTGGGCAGTTTTTCCTCTTTTCAAATCTCTTGATCCAAGAGCAACAATCCAGGTTAATTTAACTTCTGTTTTGGCTTGAAGACATTTCATCCAAGAGGCCTCATCAGTTCTAACTGGCTGGTGGGGAGTTAAGGGAGTCGTCGGGAGACATTAAGGACGGAGTGATCCTGATCGTCTGCTTGGGTAACAAGTGGTTCATTAGCATAATGTGACACCAGTTGTTGACGACGGTGAAGCTCTGAAGTGATTTAGTAAGCTATAGACCAAAGGGGTCCAGGGAAGGACAATTGGTGAACCGGTGGTAGGGTCATGGACGCCATGGACTATTTAATACGCACGGAGAACGAGAGCTAGGTCATTTTGTCCAACTCCACAGAAGAGCTACTGTAGGATAAATTGCCAACATTCTTAACTGTTTAGGTACAAAGAGGAACCAACAAAATATTAGGCAGGTTTTAATGTTACTGATGGTTGTATAATTAAAGGAAGAATTAATCTTTTATTTATCACATACAGTCATACAAAGTACAACATAGTGAAATTATTTCTCTGCATTTGACCCATCCCAGCGGGAGCAGTGGGCACCCCCTTTGAAGCACCTGGGGAGCAAGGGGTTTCAAGGTTTTGCTCAAGGATCCTATGACATGTAGACCTTGGTGGGACTTGAACCGGCTACCTTCCGATCTTCTGATTGGGAGACGGACGCTCCATACACTGAGCTACAGCCACCCTGTATTAGTATCTTAGCATAATTCTTGTTCTCAACTCTTATCTGTCCTTAATATTCTGTGATGACCTAGTGATCCAAACTCATTAATAGCAGCAAGCACAACTGCTACCAAAGTTAGCCAGTTAGCTCCTGTTAGCTAAACCTAAAGTAACCTAATTAAACAAGCTGCTCTTTTCAGTTAACAGCCTAAAAAGGCACAGCAACTAACGTTAAGCTTATTTCTGGTTCACTGTCTGCTGGTCTGTTGATGTCGTTGGCAGTAAACTGGGCATTAGCGTGAAGAGCCAGTTTTAACCGCAGCAGCTAGCAAGTTGATCTGAACATTTTGCCTGTTCAATTTTTTCAGACAAAAACTCACAAAAATCAGCTAGCTTCCTATTTTCTCTTATTATTACAGCCAACTTGAGGTAGGCAACAATTACTTTTTAGCTGTGACCTAATAACAAAAATATTCTATGCCACTGCTAATAATCCAAGGACAGGAGGATCAGACATTTAGACTGGTAATTCGCAACATAACCCACCTAAAGATAACAATATCTTGTAAAGCTAAATTTATTTTGCACTTTATATACATTATTGGCTAACTACGATACCTATCTAAGCCTTCGTATTTCCAAATTTGAGTATTTGCTTGTTTTTCTTATATAAAAATATCCCCGAGGGCTTTGGGAATGAGGTATTAACATTCAATAATCTTCAAATCGAAAAGCTTACAGTAATATTTTGTTTGTTTGTGTGTGTGTGTGTGTGTGTGTCTGTGTTTTTGGTAAAGAAAACAAAACAAAATGAAGTAAGAAACTAAGGCAAGAAAGGAAGTCACTGATAACTAATAAATCTTAAAAAAGTACGAAATATTGCAACATTTTATTAAACTCAGTCTCGCAAAAAGCATATGGAATACAGCTTATAAATATACAGTATAACAAATAAATTGTCATTTAAAGAACTGGTTCCATCCAAACTTATGATTTAAAAGATATTGACTTAACAATGAGGCCAAGATGATGTATTTTTTTTATAAATCTTTCTAATTTTGAAGGTGTTTGAAATGCAAGCATACAGGCATAAGAAATATAAAAAGAAAAAAAGTATACCAGGAGAAAATAGGAGATAAGGATATAGGCCTACCTATTATTAACGAGAAAAAAAAGGCTTTCCCACCATGGTAAAGAAGAATTACTCAACATTATCTGATACTTAAAACATTAGATGATTAATACTTTTTCATTGGTTTTATTTTAAATTATAAACAACATAACTAACAATTTTTTTTGTTTTTAATTGTCTGGTTCATTTCCATGTACAGATTACACCGTTAATGACCTCTGATCTCTTAATACCTGAAGAGAAAAATAAGAAAAAAACAAAAATATCATTTGGACTGATGGAAGACAAAGTGAATATCAGAGAACTACTTGTTACATCAGACATACTTACGTCGACATGTGGCAACCTGACACGTAAGCGTAGTTGCCAGTGTAGCGAACCTGACAGCGTACAATGTTGTTACTGTAGTCACTTTCGGGGACCTGATATTGCGGATTTACACTGACCTGTGGATAACAGCAATGTAAGCACAGATAAATATGTTAGAATGAAAAGATAAACTAGCAAAATAAATAAACAACATAACTACCCAAATGTTCATGAGGGCAGTGTGTCTCTAGACAAATCTTTTAAAGGGGGTCATTGTCTCTACAGGTTTTTATCTTATATTCCTTACAAACCTTGAGGATGTACTCTCCAGGTTTCACGTCTGTGATGTCAATCCACTGACAGTCGATGTCTGCATTGTACGTATCATAACATCCTGGGCTTAGGCCCTGCATATTGGGAAAACGTATTATTCAACACTTAAAAACCTTTGCACATTTAGAAACAATGCTGCAACTTTAGCATAAATGTCAATACTTTTTTTTCAATTCTCTGTGTGGACAAGTGAAAGAAATTAATTATTAATTTTTTAACATGGTAAAAACAACTGAGCGAGAAACTCGCCGTCAAAGACAGTAAGCATGAAGACCCAGATAGATACGGGCGCTTTACTGATCGCTCCCGAGGAGAGCTCTCTCCCTCTCCTTCCCTAGCCAAATTTTTTTCTATGTCGACCAGGTGCGGCTCGTGTCACAACACTGTTGAGGAAATTCAATCAGTCGGGAATGAGTACTCCACACTGTGTGGCCGTCGGTCTCCTGCCGAGTCTCGCCGTCTATAACATAAAGTATGATGACCCAACTTGGAAAACACCAAAAGATAAACTGATGAGGTCTGTTCAGTTCATTCACTGAATTCAACTCTGCGCTCCAAGAAAGGCTACCTGAAGCAACAAGGAGGGGAGACAAGGCAGCGAGCTCTGAGTCTATGATTGCGAGGAGTTGTGTGGTCGTGGCAGGGATGGGATCTTTCTTAATCTTCAGAGTTTTCATGTCTGCGTTGATTATGATGTTTCACTATCTGCTGCTTTTTTTTGTGCTAAATAATATGTATGAGCCCTCATTTGTCAAAACAGTTTTCTAGTAACAACTTAACAACATGAGATCCCTCTTTAGAGTTTCAGGATTGTAACCTCCCTGGAGGGACTATACGAACATGCATGAAACCAAGGACCCGCTCATATACAGATATAAAATGGTTTATATAGTCAAGGTGTGTGCGTGTCTATATTTATTTATATATATGATAATTCCAGCTGATATGTCAACCAGTCCCATGACTTTATATATGTCACACATAGTAAAAATATATCTGAAACAATTTTGTGGAACAAGTTGCCATAGTAAAATTAAGTAAATTCAAACAAACCATTTGTTGGTGTATAACTCAATGACAACCCTTTCAACAAAGGATTTTTTTAAACTTCGGAGTGTGGAATGCACAGGTGTGAAAATAAAAAGATTAGCCATGAATAAGTACCTGCCATGGTAGGAAACAAGCTGGTAATCGAGACCAAAGCTATATAAACATAAGCCACAAAAGATAAAACAATGTGCTGAAAGAACCTAAACACACAGGACAAGAACTGCATTTCAAGATCATTGGGAGACTCTCACCAATATACTTCCAAGTATATTCTTAAATCTGTTCTTCAGAAGACTCCTAAGAGAGTGTGTACATCGGATTCATGAATCCTTCTTAAGTTAGTCAATCCCATTCTGCATGTAAGCTGGAAGCTCGTGTCTGTGGTCCACATTAACATGAACTCAAGCTGACGGCGCCACCGTCTGAGGCGCAACCAGGCACCTGGCAGCCAGCGCCTTCCTGCAGGGCAACGACCGTTTATGGCAGGTTATTTCACAAACTTGGCATCACTTAAATACTCAAAAGAGTGTTCCTGAGTATTCTTAGATTCTGTTCTATCCTAAAAACAAATCCCAAATAAGAAAACCCGAGTGAATGCAGAATCTTTGTGGAAACTGCTTAGTGGGATCTCAGAGGACATTTTTCAGAACAACGGTTGGTGAATGAGGCCCATTTTTTGTTGGTTACACGATGAGTGACCCTCTCGGACACAATTATCTTTATGTTCCATTGCTAATATACTATATTGATACGAACAGCTTAAAGAGAACAACATCACGATTTTAACATATATCTGTACAGCAGGTATCTTTGAAACCTGGGTGTGTGTGGTGCAGGCAAATCTCCTGTAGTAGCCGTAGTCACAAGACGTGTCCTCCAGACAGAAGCTGGCCTTGTGGCCCTCAGCCACGGAGTGTTCACTCCTGGCATCCAGCAGCTCATAGTGGCTGAACTCGTCCATGCTGTGGAAGTGTCTGTGGATCAGCAGAGGCAACAGTATTCAAAAATAGTCCAACCCGAGTGAGCAACATCAATCTGGGACTAACCCAAACATCCAGGCAGCGTCTGTTATGATGAAACCAACCAGGGACTGTTTTAGTTCCTAAGCACCATTAGTCATTAACATTTAAACAGCCTATATCCACCTAAACGGCTTTAAGTCCTCGTGACTGAAAACATCACATTTTACTTCCTCTGAAAAGGAGGATATATGTCTGCTGCCATTGAATTGTTTTTCTTTCTTTCTATCCTTTAATAGTATTACTAAAATGATTTATAAAAAATTATGTCAACAGATGTAGAGTATTGCCCAAATGAACAATCTATTGTTTTTGATTTTGGTTGTTTACTCAAACACTTCATAAACAACTAAGATCCCTGTCTACAAACATCAAACCCACAGCTAGAAACCTGGAGTTGACATTTAACAGTGACCTTTAATTCAACAAAAACATAAAGACTGTTGTACAGTCATGTTCTTATTAGCTGAGAAATACCTCAACGATCAGACCTTTGAGATATTTCATCAATGCTTTTATAACATCACAGTTGGACTACTGTAATTCTTTGTATTCTGGTTTGAGCCATAAAAAAAAATCCCAAGCCACCCGGTGGTCGAAACACAGCAGTTCGCCTTCAAACCAACACTAAAAGACGGGATCTGGTTACCAGTAATTGATTTATTTATTTTTACATTCATGTTCTTCACTGTGAAGGACTTTGTAACTTGACTTGAATAGTGATGTATAAATAAAGTTTATTTTACCTCCGCCAAGGAGGTTATTTATTACTCCTGCCAAGGAGGTTATGTTTTGACTCCTGTGCGTTTTTCTGTTTGTTTGTTAGTGAGCAAGATTATGTAAAAACTACAGTTAGGTGACGTTGCCTGTTTCGCAGTATTTCAAATAAAATAAATTGATAAGCCGTTCGGAGTGGAGATGTCACAAGGTGGCTATTGCTGCCTTTGTTCCTTTGATTCCTTTAATGTTTCTTTGGAGGTGCAGCTGGGGTCTGAACAGAGACGCTGAAGTGGAAGGCACAGTAGACGACCGCCTATTTGAAAGATACTCAGAGAGTTTGTTGGAGTTGTTGGTAGATTTAGAAGCTGGCAATAACTCAGACAATATTGGAGAAGTTTGCATGAAATTTAGCGTAACCCAGGGTACTGGTGTGACTTGGCTGAGGTTTTGCGCTCCCTGCAGGCTTTTCTAGTTATCATCTGGATCCAGAATGTTCTTTTTCAGGATTCTTTACCATTATGGGACAGGCACAAATGTAAAAGTTTGCTCCTAACGTTACATAAAATCTCCACAGGTTTTACCACACATCAACATCTTATCTAGTTCCGGTTAATATCCCAGACCTGCTCATCCAGAATGCTTAAATTTATGGGGTTCAAAGAAAAGTACCTACTGTGACATAATAAATAATATTGCCAAAGTTTAACGAAGAAAATTAAACTCTGGCTGACACAAATTTTCCTCATGAGATTGATCATGAGTAAAACCACTATCGGCAAAATTTCACTTTTCCTGAATAATTTTCAACCTAATAATGTTACCAACTTCATTCCAAATTCTAGACATAGCAAAACAAGATCCACGATGGGATCTAATAGGGTTTTTAAAAAAAATGAGAACTTGAACTTCCTCACCCTAATAGGATGTTTAAACCATGTGATACAAATAATTAATTGCACCATAATCTTAGTAATTGATTCAACTAACATTATTTAGTTTCGTGTCAAAGCCCTTTCAATAAATTACCGATATTGGCAAGTATGTGATTACAAAGCCTTTGAATACGAGTTGGCCTCAAAATACAGAAATCTGCTGCAGTAAATTGCCTCAAAATCTTAAATTCTCCCAAATTTTTCTTTTCCATAGGACACAAGTTAGCTAATTTTAATATTAAGGTTACTAAAACCTCAAATTCAACTCAGTCGTAATTATCCATTTATCTACTTATCTATAAAGGAATGTGAATAAGTTGAATTTAAATCTCCTGAACATGAAATTTCATCTACTTCTTAAATTTTTCATATTGTTAACTCAATTAAATAAGCACTTCACTTATATAAGCTTCAAAAACACATTATCCCATTATGTTAGCTTTTGATCTCAAAGAGATAGGATGCTTTCCTAATAATTAGAGAAAATACTTTTCCCAAGCTAAGTTTCCTCTGAGTAGGTTTTCATGGTTTAGTAGTAATGTAATGGGGGTCAAACTTTCACTGGACTAATCCATTTAGGTGCAATGACATAAAGGGGAAATGGAGCTGCCTCCGTGGCGGTCTCGGAGTTCTGTCTAAGTACATACGTAAAAAAAATGTAGTACGTCAGCATCTGCTTTCACTCCATTATCTTAAAGACTGGGTTTGTTTAGTGAAACAAAAACAGTCTTTATTTTAACATCAGTTTACTTTCAAAACACTGACAAAGAATATATACAATCTGCATCAACAGTTTATTGGTTTTCAGCCATATGTGCTCCATCTTGGTGATTTGGACAGTGGATTAGCTGATTCAAAACATAACTATGGGCTGAGGTACTTCTGTACAATCAAGGACATCGAGGCACATTTCCATCTGCTCAGAAAAAGAGCAAAATAGTCATGCTTTTCCTTTTTGGCTCATTATACTTTCCACACAACTTTATTTTACTGAATTTAAAGGTCATAAGAAGTTCACTCACACCATTTCTTGAAATCCAAAATGTTGGTTCAACAATATTTAGAGTGCGATTGTAAAAATAGAAAATCAGTCTTTGGAAGCATAAAGAAGCAAATAAAGCTCATGTTAAGATGACTAGCCTGATATTAAACTATTAATCTGGTGAATAAAACACTGCACGCAAAAACTATAAAACAACCACAACAGTGACTCAACAGGGGGTGCCATACCACTTCTGCACACTGGAAGAGACAAATAGTGTTTTCACAAATAGGATCTCTTGGAAACTCACACAGATGTAAAATCAATTACAAACTGTTATATCTCAAAAACATATGGGAGAAAGGCCCCGTTTTATTGTTTTTGATCTATTATTCAGTCACACATATTGCCTCAAATATCCTAGTCCACGTACAGCGCAGAATGGTCCAGTTGTGATTTATGAATCTCTTTGTGAATGATTCTAATTAATGCCAAAATGTCGGTCAGTGACAAAAATAAGGCAGGGGAATAGCAACAAGAGGCTCCTGTCAGAGTTAGATGGACAGCATTGCCATGTCATTATACTCACTGATGACAGCTGTGCCACTCCCAAGAGTAACGTGGCCTGTTTGGGAGGAAGTCTGCTGTCCCCTGGTTCTTGACTCTTTGGGGGAACCTCAGCAGCATACGGGTGTCATAGTCTCTCACATTGGATCTAAAGGCTGAGCTGCAGGCACAATCCAAGGGAAAAGTGCAAGTTTACAGGGGGAAAAAAACTTTGCTCGTATTTCGTTACTAGATTGTTTTTCCTGTAATCCCCTCCTCTGAAGAAAGCAGCTTTTCTGTTTCTGAGTGAAGGCAGTCAATGAGTAACTGGTGGGTGGAAAATGGTTCAGAGGCACGTGTTGGTTTGGGTTCATTTTCACTAATGTGTTTACCATTCAGGGCTTTCTCTCATTAAGGATACTACTATTAAACTACAGATATCCGCCCCTTCTCCATCATCAGAAGCAGGATTGATTCATTCTAACTCGTGGGCAGCCCAGACCCACTAACACTTCAGCTGGTAGTCTCTGAATCACACTTGGCTGTAAATACTCATATTCCCTGCATGTAGATAAAACCCGGTGTCTACCTTGACAAACAGTTTTCCTCAGCTGCACACCTCAGGTTATACATTGGGACTCTTTGAGCATAGGCAGAGGCTTGAATGTAGTATGGGTCAGGCACCAGATCAGGCAGGCCTAAAACAACAGAACAATAAAGAAAACTGACAAATAGGCCTAATTAAAATAGTACACCCTTCAGTATGACAAAATGAATATATTGACATAATTGGATGAACATATGCAGGAAGTTAAAAAACGATGGGAACCCATACAGACAGACTAGTTCATTGACTCACTCTCACTCTCTCTCTCTTACCGTACTGGTGATGCCGTGTCCCATATCCGGGTCTCGACCTCCGCACCGGTCTCTCATAAACGTCATAATGATTGTAATAGGGATTGTCGCCATCCGTGGACTTGTAGGGGTCATAGGGGTCATCACCGAGCATCATGTCTTCTGTCCTGGGCAGAGGCGTACCGACACTAACTTTCTCCTGGGTTTCGTTGGCTGTGTTGCCCCTCTGCGTCTCCGCGCGCTCACCGAGACTCCCATCGTGATGCTGGCGGTGCTCTTGTCCTCTCACGAGTCTCTGGAGCGGAGGAGGAAGACCACCGGGGCTGCGGGGATTGGACGCTGGCCGCGGAAGCTGCTGCTCTGCTTCTGCTGGATGGTCGGTGTCACGGATGATGGTCACAGGTCGCGCATGCACTTGCTCCTGAGGCGCGCCTCTCCGCCGCGGAGGCTGATATTCCGAGCCTTGGCTTAAAATGCTAAAAATCTTGCCGTTGTGGGACCATTGTAACGTCTGCCGGAGAGCTGGTCTCTGGCTCTCTCCTGCTGGATTCCTCTGAGACAGGGCAGCTTGGGGGATGAAAACAAAAAAGTAGACGCACACATGAGCATAAAGTGGGGTGCCAAATATGCACAATCCCATTTTTAAGGAAATTGAAGGAGATTTAATGTGCCTGAGCTAAGATTTCAAATGTACCGGGGTTGGTAGCTGCCTTTAACTTAAAAGTCTTCCATGTCTTTATGAGGGGTTGTAATGAGCAGAGAAGAAAATCTAAGTTTGGATGCATTCGTGTTAACTCATATCGCTCTGTTCCTGCTGCTTGCAGATGCACCAGTGAGATGAGGAGGAGGAGGGGGAGAAGGAGGAGGAGGAGGAGTTCAGCATTTGGACTTTCGGAATCTGTTATACAAATTTGGTGCTGCTGCTCATGTAACCACTAGATGGATACCTGACATCTGAGCTATCCCAAGTGTGTTTGGTAACTTGTTAGTCTGCTCTTAGGAAATGATGTGAATGTGTGTTAGTAACAAGCAGTTAAATTCCTCTTCCTCTTCTCAAAGAATGGCAGCAAAATTTATTTTGAAATTAATTCTATTACGGGATACGATGAGTCATCTCTCATTACACAGAGCTGACTGGATATTGTCTTGTTCTTTTTTTTCTTTCTCTTCCAGATCAACAAAATGTCATGGCAAATACCTTTTTCTTTGACTGCTGGATGAACTCCCAACCAAATTGCAATACACGATGCCAGAAATCTCCGCACTACACTTTCCCATGAAGGACCTCACAAACATAAACTTGCCTTGCATTATTTTCATTTTCTCTTGGATGCCATTTCCCACAAGTCCCCATCCGCCCAGTCTGGCCTCAGATGTGAAAGCCACATCTCATGCATCCTACTGTAATCTTCTATAAGGTAATAATTAGCCTATTCTGGGCAGTAAACAAAATAAGGCTGTGGTGAGCTTTTATTTCTGCATTACTGTTTTGGCAGTCTGATAACTCCAACAATACTCTCTTGATAAATCATCATTTGCCGCAGAGCAGCCAAATGGACAGGCAAAGGTATAACACATACCTAAGGTAAGTTTAATCCAAGGTTTTTGCTGAATACTATCTTGTATACAGCAAAACTCTGCAGCATCTGCACAATAGACCACGGAGGAGCAGATGCACTACTGCAGCAAAGGTCACGAGGACAGCTTCTCAAATCTCAACATTATGAGAGATGTTGACTTAATTGAAAGTTAGATAGTCGTGATTCAAAATGGAGATGAAGTAAAATGAAAATTCAAATGAAGCATCAAAGGCTTATTCAGACATGAAATGTCATGTGACAGGTGCAGTATGATTCAAAACTAAATGTCAAATTAAGATTCTCGTTGATCAACAAAAGTGTCCCATAACCTCACACTAGGGGGCAGATTACTGCAATTAATGGGGAATGCTGCATATTATTTCCCTCCCACTATCTGTGGGACATGAGTAGGATGTGAGAAATTACCATCATTTAGACACATTTTCTATTCTTATCAGCTGCTGTCTCCTGGAGTTAGGCAATGGAGCCAAATGGCTCTGTCCTTATAACAAGAAGCCTCAAGACATGATGTTCCCCAACCCTGTTAAACAACAACACATTAAATCATGTTGAATGATGTGCATATACTTAAGAGTTTACAAGATAGGCTCTGGAAACAAACCCTAACCTCTTTTTAAATGTTGTAATCAGCCAAATATACATTTCACATCATTGTTGTAAAACGTAATGAATGTAATTATATATAAGGACAATTATTATTATAGTCGTACAATTTCTCAAATTTCTCTTTTCTTAATCTATTTTTCCCTTAAATGCCCAATACTGGAATTCTTCCTAGTTTTTTCAGTTTTTTACTTTGCACGTTCATCCTACATTTATGTCATAGTCAAAGGTTGTAGTATGTATTACAAAAATGTTTAAAAAACCGCAGACAATAGTCAAGATCTGTCAATAGTTGAAAGAAAAACTTGGAAAAATGTGGAATTTACATTAATGTATGACTTAAGAATTAACTTAACTTTAACTCAAAAAAAAAAACTTTGGCGAGAAATTCACATCATGCTGTGTCTTGAACGCCAAATGTTGCATTCACACAACTTTTTCATGTAGCTTCACTTACTTACCTATTCAAATGAATTTCACCACAGGTTTGAGTTGTCAATGTTACTTAAATGACATATGGGTAAAGTAAGCCCTAATTGCCACCATTTCCTTCCAAAATCAACCGTGACCAAAATAAACACAACTTTTGCTGTGGAGAATCTCCCTTCTGGTTTTCACCCAATTGGAAAGGACCAAAATTTCGCTTTCTGTTGTTGGCCGGCATCAAGAGAAGAGATGGAGGATACTCATCTGCAAACCTCATACCACATTCTTCAGGGGAGGAGGAGCAGGTACGGATACTGGTAAATGGGAAAACCTATGTGTGTCCTTGTCAGCCGTTTGGTTACTTCCCCTCCTTTGAAGTGTGTGATTACGTTTGCTGTTCTGAACGCTTTCATGGTCCTCCTTTTGTCCTTAAGTTTTAAAACCATAAATGACCGTATTGATGCAAACATACAGCGGGCTCGTGGCTGGCTCTGAGCTCCCCCTGGCTTTAGCCGCTCTGCTAACGTGAGCTTCTTAACTTGCTATGTTCCTCAGGGCGATTAAATGTGAAATCTGTGATTCAGTTCATTGTGCCGAACGTTTTTGGGGTTGTTCCTCAACAGCTTATTTTGTCCTAACTGGTGTTGTAAATTGCAGGCTTTGTGTTTTGCTGGTTTACTTGTGAGATGTTTGGAGCGGTGGTAGCTCATGCTTGGCGTGCGTGTACGGTAACTGGCTCCAGTGTCTTTGCTCAGTTGATTGCCGATTTCATCAATCTTAGCTTCCCGGCACCGATGGAGCGGTGCGCCTCTAGTCCCTGTCCTCAGCAGCAGCAATATGTTATATCACTACTTTAGGGTCTGGACACGGGTTGTGGTGGCTGACTCTGCTGAGACTGATAAATGATGAGGCTGATGGATCAGCGAGGACTAGGTTGAGATTGGAAAGGGGTTGAGGGTGTGGGTGAGGGTGTGGCGGGGATAAAGGTAATAATTTACCGAAGTAATAAAAAACAACTGAGCTTGAATCTTGCTCTCAGAGAAAGTAAGAATGAAGACCAGGACGGCTGCCAATGCTTCACCGATCACTCCCTGGGATGAGGCTGCGCTGCAAGCTCTCTTCCTTGCAGTAGATTTTACAATGGACACGCCTCATTGTGCAGCTGTCGGTCGCCTGTCGAGTTGAATCCATGTGGACTGCACACAGACCCAGTGTTTTACCTCTAAACACCAAGGTCAAGAACAGACACCATGGAGGCTCCACTCTGAGACCTTTGACAGCTAAAATGCTGAGGGCCATGGACGGCTAACAGTTCTGGAGTGAGCACTTGCCTGGAGGAGAGAAGGACCAAGAAGCAGCAAGAAGTTATACATATTATATTCCATTTTTTCAAAGAGATACCCCTACATTTTTAGAAACTGTACCTTTAACTTTTAATACTGCATATTTTATAAGTAATGATTAAGGTTAATGGAATATACTTTTGCACAGATTTTCAGGAGCGTTCAACACACATAATAGAAACACATACACGCATAAAAGACCGGTCTGAAACATCCTCTGCTTATAGAGTAGGTTGTAGTGAATAGTATAGTGCACTGATTAATTCCTGCTGTAAAGTACAGTCTAACCGTTTGCTTTGCTTTTGGAGGAAAGAGCACAAATCAGCTCACAGTGAGGTTACATTTCAGCTTGCATAAGCTGTGGTAGCCAATCAGAACAAAGTGGAGTCACATGAGCTCCTGAAATAAATCTTCCCAGCAGATGGACAGATGTGTTTGAAGGTTACAGATAAATGTTTGATAGAAAAAGATCATTATTCTAATGGCTTACTCGTCCGGGAGAACTACAAGGTGCATAGATGACGCCAATAATCAGTTCCTGAGTATTTCCTACGTCAAAGAGGTGAACGAGTGATTCTCGATGCACACCGAAATCCTTCCAAACTGAATCACAGCGACATCAGCAATGAATGTGACGGCTCTTTTGTGTTTCCTGTTTTGCCTGCCCCCTGGCAATTTTATTCATTCAAATATGAAGGATTCAGTTCCAGTAGAAAACAGCTGTAAATACACTTTGAAACTCCCCCCCCCCCCCCCCCCCCCCCCCAACAACCACATGCAATAGTGTTTTTGGTTGGAGGATTTTCTAACACGCACTCCTGTGATTCTGCATACCAACAGTTCCTCAAGAGAGTCAAAACTATGTGCTCCTGGGTTGCCTCCTCTCCCCTTCTCGGTTGAAAACCAGACAGTCAAAACCAGCTGTGCTGGTTTTCTTTTTCCCTTTCAATTAATTGAACTTTCCCCTGTGTGGAGTCCTTTTTCTCTTCAGTGAGGGCAGCACAATGTTCCCTCACACGGCTCAGAGACACATCTGCAAGGAATTAACCGAGTGCTTTTGTCCACGTTGCTGCAACTCACCCACAGTCCTGATTCTTTTGGGCAGCCGACCGAGTTAAAGAATTTGAAAATAGACTGAATATGGAGGGAAAATAGCAAGAGTGTCGTCATTCAGTGAAGAAACAAAGACCTCATTCTTTCATAATAACTAATTTATTGAGTCAACATCTGGCATAGATTCAGCATTTCACTTGAGAAAAGGAAGTTGAATATTTATAGCATATATTAACTATACTTGAGCACGTAATCCATCACACAAATGACATAAAACTATTTTAAATCATTTGATCAATTTTCTCTAAAATTTCTAAAACTTCAGATTCGGGACTATCGGTTTCAATTTCTTTCTTTTTTTAAAGTTTTTTTTTAACTGATTCCTATATCCATTATGATCTCATCACTGCTAAGACTCTTCTATCATACCCACATGCCTAAGCTGCATACGCTCTCTCCAATAACATATCTGCTTCATTTCAGCACTTGGACAAGTCGACGGACAGTCTTGGGTTTACAGTATTTAATTTACTTTTAATCAGAAGTTTCCCCTCTAC
Source organism: Lophius americanus (assembly GCA_037951165.1). Taxonomy (NCBI): domain Eukaryota; kingdom Metazoa; phylum Chordata; class Actinopteri; order Lophiiformes; family Lophiidae; genus Lophius; species Lophius americanus. Next base: position 6,183,765 of record JBBDHG010000057.1, on the reverse strand, counting down.
CCGTTTGCAAACCCTCGTCTATGCAAATAAGGTCAAGATCAGCACAGATAAACACTCAATGACAGAAACAGACAATTCAAATATTTTCTCCTCTTTGGTAAATACTGGGTTTCCATTACACTTGGATCACCACATACACACCCAGACACACACAGACTCTGGTGGACTACGTGGCACTCTGCACATGCACTACAATGACTCCATTCTGGAGGAGGAGCCAAAACCAAGAGACATGGATTCATGCAGATTTCAGTTTAAGGTTTATTCCCGGTATCACCTCGTCCCACACCCGCAGAGATGCAGGGAGGGATTCCAGTTGATCCAATGATAACAATTCTTAGCTCATGTGTGATTATTTTCAGCAGTGATTTATATACCTCTGTTTTCTGGAATGATATCAAAGTAAACAATCTGGATAATATGAACAAACACAATAAGGTCTTATTTTGTATTTCTTCATTTATTGTTAGATAAGTTAAATAAATACCTTTCTGCAAAAAGATTTATTTGACCAAAGTGGAAATAAGCTGTGAAACACACAAATCATCACCATGTTAAGAAGCGGTTTGAAGTTTTAGAAAATGTGACTGCCCTCTGATTCAACATTGATCTATAGCCAGCTACTGGCTTTAGCTTATCATGGAGACTGGAAGCAGAGGTGACCAGCCAGCCTGGCCTCCGCCTTGGTAATACATCTACTGCTCTCGTTATGCTGTTTGTCCGTCCATACCCAGCCGTACATGCCCAGCCAACAAAGACTCTAAGTCTTTGTTGGCTGGGCATTGCAACTTCCAGCAATCTCAGAGCCAAGAAATAGTCCAGCATGCACACTGTCACTAGGACTCCCAGTTAACTTATGAGATTTTTGTTTAGTATCAAGCCTGAGGGGCTGGTATGCAGGTTATGCTACCAAGCAAGAGAGCCACAGTAGCTTTTTCCGGTCATGGACCAAGCTGAGATAATCGACCAGAGGGGTATCTGTCATCTTCTCTAATGCTCTCGGGAAGCAAATAATCAGATTTCCCAAAATGTTGCATTTGCATTTGAGACATAATGTAAATGGTTAATACCAGGGGTGAATAGTAACTAAGTACATTCACTCAAGCACTCTGCTGAAGTACTTATTTGAGCGACTTGTACTTTACTTGAGTATTTCCATTTTATGCTACTTTATTATTTTACTGCAGTATATATCAGTAACAGTGATTCTACTTTCTTCCCCACTACATTTGTCTAAAAACTTAAGTTACTAGTAACTTTTAAGATAACATTTTTTTTTAGACTTAATGCACCTACAGATGAGTTGATAATAATAATAATAATACATTTAATTTATAATGCACTTTACATTTGGATCAAATCTCAAAGTGCTAAGTTGATGTTCATTGTGATAAACCGAAAGATTGTTTTATGGATATGAAAAAAAATTCTCATATGTCTTAGTAATTAGAAAAGTCATTGGATTTCCTTAAACAGCAGTAATATAGGCTTAAACATTAATACAGTAGGAGAAGTAATCAAAAAATAATGGTTAAACATGAGAGGAACTACAAGTAGTTTTACTTTGATACTTTAAATACATTTACTACAATACATTTACTCCAGTAAGGTTTCAAATACAGGACATGCCACCATTGAACAATACTTTAACAGCAAGGAGGTCTTCAGCTTAACTCTGAGCTTTGAACCTTCCCGTGTAAAGTTTGTATTTTTACTTGACTTCTGTTTTCTCTCTCAGTGTGACAAGAGCAGCCCAGGTGGGTAGGAGAATATACCACAGATATTCTCAGATGACCACAGATGTAAATGTTAGTCTTTCAGTTTGTCAAGCATTCCCCTATACTCAGCTCAGCAGGTGGGTTGGCTCCAGCCCTCAGGGTTCCTAAATAACTATAATATGGTTAAAATGGTGAAACGACAGTTGAAGAGATAAACAATTGTTAGGAAGGAAACAACCCCGTATATCTTAGAAATTAAGTCTGACATTTTAAGGATGTGTTGCCGATCAAGAGAAGCCTAGTAAAAACGTTGTATGTATTTTCAAGTTTGAAACCGCGTTACGCTATAAGGAGGTTATCTTAATGATTAATAAAAGATATATTTATAAAATAAGATAACTGTGGCTTTCTGGATTATAGTTTTTCAGATGCCTTCAAGGCCTTGTTATCAATCAATCCATGACACAAAAGGACCAATGGCACCATCTACAGGTAGGCAGTGGATACATTACAATCATTTTAAATGACTAATCTCAATCAAGTAGACCTACCACCTCGATGTTAATTACAGCATTAGAGCATATTTAGCATCTACAGCAATGTATGGTCATTATTTAGTATATCGTATTATTTGGTGGTTGCTGCCTCGCAGCATGAAAGTACCGGGTAGGAATCCACCTCTGTAGGCCTTTCTGTGTGGAGTTTGCATGTTCTCTCTGTGTCTGCGTGGTTTCTCTCAGTGAACTCAAGCTTCTTCCCGCAGTCCAAAAACATGAAGTATAGGTGCAATGGTGACACTAAATTGCCCTTACGTGTGAGTGGTTGTAAGTTTCTATGTGTGGCCGACTGCGATGAACTGGCGACTTGTCCAGGGTGTACCCCGCCTCTAGCCCGATGTCCGCTGGGATTGACTCCAGCCCCCCGTGACCCTGAACAGGATAAGCGGTTGACAATGAAAATATTAAAACAAGGGAGATAATGGAGCTATTTTGTAAAGTTTTGAGAATTTATTTGAAATAATATATTTTTTTAGCTGGAAATTCAAAGCTGGTCTATTGTTATTTGTACTATTCTGTGAATAGAATGCTCCCGGTCTGTATTTTTAAAAGTTGAAGGAAATTGTTTTCAAAAAATATGTTGTTGTAAGAAGGGGAGCATTTTGAGAGTAAGATTTACATTTTTGCAAGGCTCAAGTGTGATTTTTAAATGCTGTCTTCAGTGGAGCCACAATGCTTTGCCTCGAGGAAGACAGGTATGGGCTGAGTAACATCAATCCTCGAAGTTTATTTACACTTTCCGCAAAAAGGATTAGGTTGTAGTATGGAAGGCAATTCTAATTGGAGGAATTTCAGCCGCAAAAAGTCGGCAAACCTCAAAACACTTTAGAATAAAAACCACCACTGGAACGGTTTAATAATTCTGCAATAGAGAAAAAAAATAATTGACACAGATAATTGTGCCATAACAATATATTACAGCAAGGTAAAGTAAAAAACAAACAAACAATTAAACTCCTGCCAGTTCAGAAACAAAGGATGCTTAATATAACTCAATGGTAAATAACACCAAACAATGAACACAACAACAGTATGGAAGCTCAGCTGCATTTACAGTAGAGATTTCCTATTTTTACTTTATGTTTTGCTTTTGTTTGTCCTTTATTGAGCTATGGATCCCTCCATGCGCTGTGTCCTTAATAAAGTTTGAAATAAATTGAATGTAGTGAAACTTTTTGAAAACACTGATTAAAGGCGAGATGGATTTTTTATACGACTTATGATGACAGCAGGTGCTGAGCGTGGCTTTCTTCAGTCCATCTTCCTTAGTGTTCAGATGTCTGGTGGTTGAATCCACTGCATCCAACTTCTATCAGGAGACATCTTGCTCTCCAGCCAGCCAGCTTACACTAAGTGACCCATTCTGCTTACCTGGATGGCTTCCTCACGAAGACCTCCTCCAACTCGCTTCCCATTGGACTTTCAGCTCCAGTATAGCAGAGACCGATGGCCACTCTGTGGCTGGGGAAATTAAGCTGCTGCTTGAGGTCAACCAACAGCTTCCAGTCCCTTGCAATAGTCAGGATACTTGCAGATGTTTGGCAGGATTTTGCTGTTCAACATAGATGATGTCCTGCTTGGACGGCTGGGACTTTCTTTGACCATTGACTCCCTGCGCTGATCCCTCCCAGCTTATTTCCTGCAGAAGGACCTCCTGGCCAGAGGGGCCCTCCTGTGTTTGCACAGCCCTGATACATAGCTCAAAGGCCACTTTTTGTTCCCTGGATGGCCGAGCAACCAAAGCATAATTTTTTCATTCAATCGCAAAACTGATGGTCCTTGTATAATTGGGGGAATTCTAGTAGCATTTATAATACCCTAATGGCAAGACAAGTTGCAGGGCTACACCAGCTGTGGTTCAACAAACAAACATCTGGGAAGTATTTAGATGGAGACAAAATATGGACAAACAAATCTGCAACCAGGCCAAGCATTGGTGGCTGGGAATTTTGAGAGAAGGCCACTAATTGCTGTGCACAGCCAGGCTCCTGGAAGAGGCCAAATACATAATTATTGGCTGGTGCTGTTCATATTTAGGTAAAGTTGTCAAATCATAATTTAATTTTGACACAGATTATTTAGGAGCATAAGCAAGGGAGATAAATCAAAGTTCACAATCTACTACCCTACATTCTCCGTATCCAATGCCTACTTTTCTGAAATTTTCTGATTTTCTGATTGTATGCCTCTGGTGCCAGTTTTTGTTAAACCCTCATGTCACTCCTTTCAGAGTTCCTTTTTTCAGTTATTCCATCCAGTGACAGTTTATCGTGTGTGGATTTGTTCTCTGTGTTGCTATTTGGACTCTTTATCTTGGATTCCATACTTCTACCTTTCCATGCTTTCTATATTTTGAGACGGTCACATCGCTTGGAGATTAACTGTGTTTGCCTCTTTTTGGACTATATACAGTATATACATATATATGTTTAAAAAAATTAAATAAGTGTGCGAGTGTGTATGTCAAGTAAGGACTTAAAACTTTCCTTTTTAGCAGAACCTATAACCTTAATTAACATTGCTGATTTTTGGTCAGGCTTTTATAGTTTTTTTTTTTTTATCTGCTTTTAGTCTGTAGCACTTTGAGATTTGATCCAAATGTAAAGTGCATTATAAATTAAATTTATTATTATTATTATTAAGTACACATTTTGAATTAAGGGCCATATCTCCGTCAAAATAATTGTTTCGCAGAATTATTTGAATACCATCTACGTCAATACATATTTAAGCTCTCCACATGCTTTCACTTATCTACCTTGCAGAATTTTTGAAGAAACTTAGAAGTATCAGCCACCTTCGGCTACGCAGAGATACGCGTTTGTCCACTTATCATAAGATCAGTTGAATTGATCCCTAGCATCTGCTTTCTGTTGACGTGGCCTTGAGCAAGATCCTGAACCCCAAGTTGCTCTTAACATCTGTTAAGTTGGTGTATCAATAATTACATGAATGGTTGGTATTCCTGCAGAGCAGGGGGTCGCTTACATGGTAGCCTCTGCCAAAACATTATGAATCTATAGGTGATTGTTGACTTGTTTTGTAAAAGGCTTGGAGAGTTCTATTTCTTATCATGGCTGTTCCCTTTAGGGGTCGCCACAGCGGATAGTCTGTTTCCATCTTGCCCTGTCCTTTGCACCTTCCTCTGTCACACCATCCAACTGCATGTCCTCTCTCACCTCATCCAGAAACCTCCTGTTTGGTTTTCCCCTATTCCTCCTGCCTGGCTGCTCGATCTCCAGCATCCTTCTACCAATATAACAACTATCCCACCTTTTCACGTGTCCAAACCATCTTAATCTGGCCTTTCTTGCTTTGTCTCCAAGGAGTGTAGCCTGGGCTGTTCCTCTGATGTGCTCTTTTCTAATCTTGTCTATCCTCGTCACTCCCACAGAAACTCTTAAAATCTTCAACTCTGCCACCTCCGCTGTCTCAAAGCCATACAGAAGGGCTGCTCTCATTACCATCTTGTGAACCTTTCCCTTCACTCCTGCTGCTTCTCTTCTGTCACAGATAACACCTGTAATCTTCTCCATCCTGCCTGTATCCGCTTCTTCGCCCCTTTTTCACACTCCCCCTCCCTTTGAAGAATTGACCCCAAGTACCTAAACTCGTTTCCCTTTTCCTGACTCTGGAGGAGTATAAGTCCTGGATGGAGGGCAGGTTGGATCCCATGATTTTTTCTGCAGATCTAATGTCCGTTGTAGTCTGTTTCTGTCCTGTTTGGTAGCAGATCCAAACCAAACAGGGATGGATGTGAAGAGAACAGACTGGATTACTGAAGTGTAAAACTGGATCAGCAGCACCTAAGGCAGGTTGGGCTTCCTAAACTGGCGTAGGAAGTACATCCTCTGCTGGGCCTTTTTGATGATTTTGTCTGTGTTGGATGTCCACTTAAGGTTCTGAGAGATTGTAGTTCCCAGGAACCTGTAGGATTCCACAGCAGACACGGTGTTGTTCAGTACAGCGAGGGGGGGCAGTGACGGGAGGTTCTTCCTGAAGTCCACTCTCATCTCTACAGTTTTGAGTTTGTTCAGCTCCAGGTTGTCGTGACCACACCAGACTCGTCGTCGTCCTGGATGAGGCCGATGACCGTTGTGTCGTCTCCAAACTTCAGGAGTTTGACAGATGGGTGGTCAGAAGTGCAGTCATCGTGTAGAAGAGAAGAGTAGAGGTGACAGCACACAGCCCTGTGGGGCCCGGTGCTGATTGTCCTGTTGGAGAATGAGATTTTACCCAGCCTCACAGGTCTGAAGTGCAGACCTGTTTTGACTACATCATCCACTGATCTGTTTGCAATCTGCAGGGGGTCCAGCAGGAGGCCTGTGATGTCCTTCAGGTGGGAAAAGACCATTCTCTCAAAGAATTTCATAACCACAGACGTAAGGCAAACTGGTCTGTAGTCATTTAATGCTGTGATGGCAGATTTCATGGGGACTGGGATGATGGTGGAGCGTTTGAAGCATGAGGGGACTTCACACAGCTCCCGTGATCTATTCAAAATCTGTGTGAAGATAGGGGCCAGTTGATCAACACAGGCTTCAGGCAGGCGGGGGACACCCCGTCTGGGCCTGGAGCCTTTCTGATCTTATGTCTCTTAAACAGCTTCCTCAAATCCGTCTCACAGATTCTAAACTTGGGGTCAATGGGGAGGGGTGTGATGAGGGCAGGGGGTGTTGATAGTTCAGAGCGGGTGTCGAACCTCCAATAAAACTTATTCAGCTCCTCAGCCAGTTGAAAGCTCTTTCAGCTCGATGTTGGTTTCCTTTAGTTGGTGACCTCTAGCAGGCCTCTCCACACCGATGCTGGGTCGTTGGCTGAAAACTTGTTTTTCAGCTTTTCAGAGTAGCACTTTTTTGCTGCTCTGACCTCCCTGGTCAGTGTGTTTATGGCCTGCTTGTACAAGACTCCGTCACCACTCCTGTAAGCTACCTGCTTGGTCTGACGAAGCTGCCTGAGTTTGGCGGTAAACCAGGGTTTATTCTTATTGTATGTGCAAAAGGTTTTCGTTGGCACACACATTTCCTCGCAAAAACTGATGTAATCTGTCACAGTGTCAGTCAACCTGGTCTGAGGCAGCATCTCAAAGACACTCCAATCAGTGCAGTCAAAGCAGGCCTGTAGCTCCAGCTTTACCTCGTGGGTCCACCTCTTGACAGTCTTGACTACAGGCTTACCAGATTTTAATTTCTGCCTGTAGGACAGGATGAGATGGACAATACAATGATCAGAGAGTCCCAGAGCTGCACGGGGGAAAGAGCAATATGCATCCTTTATTGTGGGGTAGCAGTGTTCCAGCGTGTTAGTGTTCCTGGTGGGACCAGGATGTGTTGTCGATATTTTGGCAGTTCGTGGCTGAGGTCCGCTCTGTTAAAGTCCCCGAGAATGATGTGTAGAGAGTCTGTGTGTTCTTGCTCCAGATCAGTAATCTGGTCAGCGAGGTGTTGTAAAAACTCACTAACGCAGGCCTGAGGTGGGATGTAAACTCCAGCAAGATAGATAGATAGATAGATAGATAGCCTTTATTAGTCCCACAATGGGGAAATTGCAATGTTACAGCAGCAGAGCATGTTACAGAGTAAGAATAACATCGTGTTATGTGCAATTAAAATAAATTAAATTCAATGTACAGAAACAGAAACAAAGTGCAAGTGAGGTAGGTGTGTGTGTAAGTGTGTGTGTAGTTGTGTAGGTGTGTGTGTGTGTTGCTAACAGTGCTGGTTGTGGAGTCTGACTGCTGCAGGAAGGAACGATCGGCGATATCGCTCCTTCACACACTTGGGGTGAAGGAGTCTGTCGCTGAAGGAGCTCTCCAGTGCAGAGATGGTTTCCTGCATGGGGTGGGAGACGTTGTCCCGGAGAGATGACAGCTTGGCCATCATTCTCCGGTCTCCCACCTCCTGCACCGAGTCAAGAGGACATCCCAGGACCGAACTGGCCTTCCTGATCAGTTTGTCCAGTTTCCTCCTGTCAGCAGCTGAGATGCTGCTGCCCCAGCAGACCACTCCATAAAAAATGGCTGAGGCGACTGCAGAGTCAAAGAAGGTCTTCAGGAGCGCCCCCTGCACTCCAAAAGACCTCAGTCTCCTCAGCAGATACAGTCGGCTCTGACCCCCTTTAAAGAGTGCCGCTGAGTTGTGGGTCCAGTCCAGTTTGTTGTTCAGGTGAACACCAAGGTACTTGTAGGACGTGACAATCTCAACGTCCATTCCCTGGATGTTCACCGGTGTGTGGGGGGGTGTGTGCCTTCGGAAGTCCACCACCAGTTCCTTGGTCTTACCCGCGTTGATCTGGAGGTGGTTACACTGGCACCAGTGCATGAAGTCCTGCGTCAATCCTCTGTACTCCTTGTCGTCCCCGTCTGTGATGAGACCGACAATTGCAGAGTCATCAGAGAACTTCTGCAGGTGACACGTGGGAGAGTTGTATGAGAAGTCTGCAGTGTAGATGGTGAAGAGGAACGGAGCCAGGACCGTTCCCTGTGGGGCCCCCGTACTGCAGACAACCACGTCCGACACACAGTCCCGAGTCCTCACATACTGGGGACGGTTGGTCAGGTAGTCCAGGATCCAGGATGCGAGGTGCTCATCCACTCCGGTCAGTTCCAGTTTGTCCCTCAGAAGCGTGGGCTGGATGGTGTTGAAAGCACTGGAGAAATTGAAGAATGTGATCCTCACGGTGCTTCCAGGCTTCTCCAGGTGAGAGAGAGCTCGGTGAAGAAGGAAGATGATGGCATCGTACACCCCGGTCTTAGACTGGTAGGCGAACTGAAGGGGGTCCATCGACAGGCTGACCACCGGGCGGAGATGACCAAGGACCAGTAGCTCCAGAGTCTTCATCAGGTGGGATGTTAATGCCACCGGCCTGTAGCTGTTGAAGTCCTTGGGGTGTGGCGTCTTGGGGACAGGTACCACACAGGAGGTTTTCCACAGGAGTGGTACCTTCCCCAGCTTCAGGCTCAAATTGAAGACGTGCTTCAAAATCCCACACAGCTGGTCTGCGCAGGTCTTAAGGAGCCTGGAGCTGATGCCGTCCGGGCCCGTGGCCTTCCTCACCTTGATCTTCCTTAGCTGATTCCTCACCTGGAGTGTTGTGAGGGACAGACTGGTGCAGGGGGGCTGTGTGTTGGGGGGGTTGGATGGTGGGGTGGTGATAGCTAGGAGGGGGGGCAGGGTGTTAGGTAGAGCAGGGGGATGTGGCTGGGAGTTCTTTGTAGTGGGAGAGGAGGTGGCGGGGGGGTAGTGCACTGAGGAGGGTGAGAGGAGTCCCTGCTGTGGGAGTCGGGCTGGAGGATTGAGGGCAGATGACTGGTCGAACCGGTTAAAAAAGTGGTTCAGGTTATCTGCCCACTGTTGGTCCCCTGCAGCTTGGGAGTTTGGCCCTTCGAAGCCTGAGATGGTTTTCAGGCTTCTCCAAACACCACTGATGTTGTTCTGCTGCAGCTGGTCCTCCATCTTCTTCCTGTAGGAGTTCTTCCCCTCTCTGATCTTCCTCCTCAGTTCCTTCTGCACAACCTTCAGCTCTTCCTTGTTGCTTCCTTGTTGTTGTTATCGAAGAATGAAGGAGGAAACCTCCAGCGGAGAATATAAAGGCTTGCAGTTGGTGAATAAAGTTTGTAAATGAGGACTGCATGATTTGTTCAGCACTGTGACATCCGTGTACCAACCTTCATTAATATAGAAGCAGACACCGCGTCCCACCGCTCAGAGCAGCTCACTTATGATTGCTGTCTCTTAAGTGAAGACACCTTCACACTATGTTTGCTGCTCTCACTTTATTTTTTCAATGCAAATATAACAGATACACAAGTTACATAAAAAATTGCCTAACATACACAAGCATAGCAGACAACAATTTCAAGGAATGCTTCAATTTCATCAGTGGCTAATGCTTTCAAAATATTAAAAGAAAAGCCTTACTTAAATACCTACAAACTACAAATACTCGATTAGAATGCATTATTTAACTGATTGTGACAAGCTGCACTGAAATGCTAATTCAGGTACCATAAAAAATGTGTTAATTTCCCCATAAATCTACAATATGTTCGGTTTTGTGTCCCAGTCTGGTCTAACAGTTGAAAAGGAAATAATAATAAATATTCATGTGACAAGTGTACGTTGAGGATGGTATGGTTTCAGGATAGATTCTGTCACACTGCATAGAGCAGGTGTCCTGAGAAGAAGCTTTTGGTGCTCAGGCTTATGGTCCCGTTGGAGACCTCGAGCCACACTTTGTCTCCGTTCTCCAGCTGGAGCACCGTTTCTCCTAATAATAGATGGACACCCCCCTGATACACTGAGAAACTGTTCAGGATCAGATCTTTGTTACGCCACAGGCTGACATCTCCACTAACGTTGACGGACATGCAGTGGAAACTGAACTGGTAGACACCGGGAATTGCACATGTAAAAACACCCGTCTTAGTGCTGTAATGATTTTGTGCATTGTAGATGACTTCATGAAAGTGAATTATTTTCTCTGAGGATGGCATGTTATCGCCAAGGCTGACGGAAAAAGCAGACTGTAAATGTGAATAATTCCTAGGGGGTGCTGGTGGTCCAGGAGGGCCTCTCGGGCCCGGGGGTCCTACTGGACCTGCAGAGAAACAGTATTTGAAACTCACTTATTATTGTGCGGTTGTACTTATCAAATGTTATTATATGTTATCCTCTGCATTATTATTGAGAGGATATCGACATATTCACTCGGTTATATTTTAAATGTATAAATTGTAGTTTTGAATCGACTAATATTAACTACAAGTATTTAATAAATATAAATCTGTAAACAAGTCGGCTAAGTTTTGTTTTCTTATAACGGTGACACAACTCTGTTGTAGAACTATATCCAATGATTAATTAATTTCTCTACAAAGTGTTAATTTGTGGAAAGACGATATGTTTAAGTACCTTCTCCAGCCATTTCTTCTGTTCTTTTGAACACTCATTGCCTCATGTTTCTTATCTTACATTTCTTTATAGCACATTGAGGGGCTAAACAAATAACCTTCCTTGCTTTGACTTCTTTTGTGATACTTTTTATTTAAAGACAATAAACGGATGTCTTTGCTGCCAGATCTATGTGAGAATATAACAATCAATACGAGATACTTTGCCAAAGAATAGTAACTCCAACTTTTATTTATTTGGAGCAGGCTGGAAAAATCTTGCAGTCTGTAAATGAACATGTTTCTCCTAACCACAAATGTTTCTTGAATACAGTACAATTGTATTCTTTGTAAAAACTGCTGTAATTATCACTTAAGCAGTGAACGTTAAAATAGGAATCATTTAATTTAATTACTTAGCCAATAAGCTGATACTAACAGAATGGTCTACCTCGTTTCCCTGGAGGGCCTCTTCCGTTGAAGCCGTAGGAATCGCAGTCTGTAAGGAAAGAATAGACAATAAACTAACTCAGCCAAATATAAGGATTTCCCCAAAATGTGCTTTTTTTTTAGTAAAATCAATTTTTTTTCACCTTCACCAAGATGACCAAAAGGAAAATAACAATAGTTGATAAATGACAAACGACACTCCTAAATAAAGCGCAGCTGGTTTTAAAATGTGAGTAGTATTTGTTAGTAGAACCAACCTCTGCTTCACGTACTTCATTACAGCTATCACGTGTGCCTGCAAGACCAAACACCACATATAAAGAATGGACTCCATGTTAACGACGGGAGAAGAATTAAACACACCAGATTAAAAATGTTGAGGTTAAGATGATGACAGTCGCTATCCACTACCACCTCCCCCAAGGTCAAAATGTTTGGTGTTGCACCTGAACTCTCTGTGCAGGGTCTGTCCCTCCAGGCTGAAAGGTCGATGGATTTGATGCGGGAGCATCTGATAAGATTGTTTCTCCTTGATACGACAGCAAAGACATCAGCAGGGACGTCTCTGATGTTGGTGTTGTCACAGATGATTCTGGACAGAGAGGCTCTGGACAGAGTGGCTCTCTGGGACGGGGTGAATACGCCAGGGCTCTCATACCAAAGCCTGTTATTTCCATAACAAGGAAGAATGGAAGAGATTAACGTCAACAGAAATGATTTAAAATTCTCTTAATTTGTGTTCTCTACTGGTTTTATCATAAATTTCCGTCATCATGTTCCCAAATTGTCATCCATATATAAATCCATCCCTCTTCCTCTTATCCGATGTCGGGTTGCAACGGCAACTGGATTGTAAGGGTATTCAAGACGTTCCTCTTCCAGCAACACTCTCCAGCTCATAATGGGGTATCCTGAGGCATTCCCATGCCAGATGAAAAATTATATTCTTCCAGCTGTCTCCTCCCAGTTGCAAATCTAAAAAAATACAAAGGTAGGCGACCTGGATGCATCCTATTCAGATGCTTGAACCACTTTGACAGGCTTCTTTCAATTTGAAGGAGCCTTGGCTCCAACCCCTTGCTCCCTCCGGATGTTTAAGCTCTGCATCTTAGCTCAACAAAGAAAGCTAATTTCATACATAACCATACATACCCAAAAAATAGCTACCTCAATGTAAAGGTGCTGGCGGTGGTGATGGGAGCAGGTGGTGGTGGGAATGTTGTTAGGGTTGCCTCTGTGATCCTGAGAGCTGTGTTATTCAGGGCTATAGACCCTAGTATTGTCTCCTAAGGTAAACTGGTCTCAGGGCAGGGGAAAGACTAAGTTTGATTCCCTAGGCCCAGTACTGGATAAGCAATGTGGTGGTTGTGGAATTAATTACCTGCAGTTATTAAGCCTTCATAGGCCTTGTTTAGACTTGGTTTTAAAATGCCTTTTGGGCGATATGATCACCGGCAGACAGCTAGAAACATCTGTGTTTACGTTTGTGTCAAAGATGCAAACAACCGGAGATTGCAGATTATCCTAATTAATATCTGAAAGCAGAAACATATGAATGTTTTGAGAACACACACTACATTACTGTGAACCTCTAAACATATACTAACCGATCACCCTGCCGGATCCGCTGGAACTGCGATGCGATGAGGCAGGAAAACAGAGGCCCCACCCGGCCGCCCAGAACAAATGGCTCTGCCACGCCTCCTAGCCAGACGTCAATGTTGTCAGGTGTTCCATAGAACTTCAGCAGCCTTTGGGCCAGGTAGTTGTTGTTCAGGACCTGACCAAGCTCTAATTCGTTTCTTGGCTGAGATAGGCCACAGAACCTTCGCCATGCATTGTAGCCTAGAGGAATAAAAAGAATAGAGAATCAAGATTGCTTTGAGGATGACTATGAAAGAGCAGTAGTAGAGAAATTTAAAAGGTTTAAATTCAATGAGAGGGATTTACCAGGCAAGCCATGGTCACGTCCCCTCTGCATGTTGAGAGCGCCCAGGTCCAAAGCCAGTTCCTGTACAAACTGAAACAACTTCTCCCTCAGTGCATCCACCATCATGTGGTCCTGAGTGTTCAGTTTAGCGGGACGGCCGATCAAACCACGTAGCAGAGGATCAATGCCACCTGACCGGGTAAAGGTACAATATAGTGATAGTTTAGCACAATTGACTCCAAATTTTGCTGCACTTCTTTCTGCACAACCCACCCTCAAAGATGACTCTCCAGGGGGTAAAGAAAGACTTGAACAGGGAAACACTGGGGAACAGAGGGTGCTCCCTGTAGCCTGCATCCAGGCGGGATAAGTTTGGCTGGATGGCCAAGTGGGCGAAGCGGTAAGCTGCTGTAGCAAAGACGTTGGCGATGCTTGGCACGACGTTGGGATCGTAGCCGGGATAACGACCAAGCTGTCTGCGCATGGCCTGATTGCCCACAATGTGTGGCAAATAGTCCCTGAATACAAACACCTGTGTGGGAGATTTAGCAGATGACAGTGGAGTGTATGACACAAGCTTTGAAGATGTAAATACAGAATTATGAATGCAGACTGACTCAAGTGTCGCTACCTGTGTGTAAGCACCCATGATCTTGCGTGCCTCTTGGTAGAGGGTTTCGCTGTCCCAGTGCGGGTTAAGTTTCTTCAGTTCACGAGCTAGACGGTTATGTTCTCGAATGAACAGTGTGTGAATGGATGTCAGAGCGATGTTCTCGTCCACGCGGACGTCACCTAACGCACAGAGACGTTAACACAAAGATCACACACAGGTCAGATAGCTGAGAGGTTTTCATTCACCCACATGAAGAGTGATGCAGAGAAACCATGTTCACATCTAAACAGGCATTTTGTATAACAAACTTCTTTGTGTTGGGCTCTGGTGAATAGGCCACTAGGGTTAAAAGTCAGCAAATGTGTATTTTTTTATAGCATCATATGAAGTGCAGATTCATCCATTTCTGGCTGCTTTGCATGTGTATGAAGTCATTGAAAAACATTGCTTCTGTAAAATAGTGGTCACATGTTTATGGATGTAAAATATTGTTTGGAGTAGTGTGCCAGTCCTTCAGTTAGGTTGTGTGGCACAAAGGTGTTAACTAAATGGAGCAAAGCTTGCAAATTACTTCAGTCAGTTAAATCAATCCTCACGAAACAAGTCACTAATGTGTATGACTGTAGGTCTGAAGTTTTATAGGCCTATTGAGATGAAACAAAAACGTATTTTCTGATCATAAAATGACCAGTTACATGCACTTATAGAAACTGAAAAAGGTCTTTCTTTTCTCACTATGTAACAAGCCACTAAGACACTTATTTATTTACCTTTAACAAACATTTGTATGTAGAATATATTTTTTAAATATATTTTGTTTATTATTATTGTTTTATAAAGATATTAGTTATGATGGACATGCAGAATGACTGACCTGCAATGAAGCAGGGAACCTCTTTGGCATTGGTGTCATTGGTGACTTTGCGGCGAGTGGCACACATGTTGACTTCCAGAGGGTGGAAGGGCAGCAGCTCACGTCCACTGTCTCTGAACTCTGAATTCACACGAAGCAGGCCATCATCATTTTCAAGGTCGCGAAGATACAGAGCAAGCTTATCCTCAGAACCGTACACCTGGCTGAGATCCAGGAAAGCTGTCAATGTATTGATCTGCTCTCTCTTGTTGGGTTCTCCACCAAAATTGAAGGCTGAGTATCCTGTTCCACAAACAGGGGCAGACCTGAATGAAGGGATACAGCTGTCTGGGCCAGAGGGTAAGCGGGGGTCATTAGGAGGAATCTGTAAGAAAAGGGGGGCTAAAGGTTATAGAGAGAATCTATAAGTAGCAGCAACATCTCCGAGTTTAGATTTCAGCTTAGAAACGGACCGGGATGGGGATGCATGGCTCTGTTTGCTCACAACTCTCTTCACAGTTCACCCCGTTACTGAAGGAGCGGATGCTGGGGGAGAATGGAGTGAAGGTTATATCGTGGTCATTCCACTGCCCAAACAAGGTCACCATATGAGTGAATTCTTTGTCGCTGACCACGCCAGCATCAGTTGTGTTTAAGATGTTGTTAGACACCTGTCGCACCTGAGAGGAGAAAAAAAACTGTTTAGTTTTCATTTTTAATCAACATAAATGTATAATCAATTTGAGTTCTTGTTATTTCAAGGTACCAGTGGGAGGAAAAAGCTGTTAATTGTTGCATTTTTGAATCCTTTTGGTTGGGAGATGCCATCTGCATATTCAGCTGATAGAAATCGAGTGAAGGGGGTGTTGGAGGCTCCTAGGCGAGGGTTTTTTCTACAAGTACAAAAAATACATCAGTATTTAGAAATGCAGCTTGAGACATCACAGCAAAGTGTACCAATCTCCTGCGGTGTGTGGCCTAAGATGTTCAAGAGTATTTCATAAGCATTTTCTTTAAAAACACAGGCTGATTATTGGAAGAAAACTATTTTCTTAGTCTTTTTGCTTAAAATATGCAAAACACACTATTTTGGACGGGAATAAATTGTATGAAGAAACTGAAATGTGTCAAACTTTGTGATGCCTAAAATGTTCTTAAGACAGATTTTGTATGTAGAGGTATGAAAGTGGCTTAAACCAATGAGTCAACAATAAGTCTATATATGCTTTTATGACCAAATGGTGTCGCTGAAGTCAAAGTAACGAAAGAATACGGCAAATTATATTGAAAATTTGTATTTTGAACGAAAAATTCAACATTCATTCAAAAAGTAAGTATTTAAGTACGTAATACTTGTTCTCTTACAGGTTGTTGCAGACACTGGTGATTGTGCGATACTTATTAATGTTTGGTGTGGCGCTGCATTGTGGAAGCCTGACTTGAGCTGCACAGCCAGTTATTTCAGCAAGCTTGTTCAAGTCCTCTTCAGAGAGCAAATCTGAAAAATAGGAACAACATGTTTGATATCTTCACAATTTGTGTGCATATCTATCAGCTTTATTGGTCTAATCCCCAATTGGAACCTTGAAGGGCTCTTCTAGTTCAAGTTCAAGTTCAAGTTCAAGTTTATTTGTCCCAGAAGGGCAATATGTTTTGCAGCATTGTGCATAGTGCGTTGACATAAAAGAGACAAAGAGAAAAGCTCAGCAGCGCTTCATCAATGAGCTAGCACAATCATAAAAAAATAATGCAGCGATACTGCTATACATTAAAATGTGCGTTTATACATATTTATATACATAAGGATTCAAACTCCTGATGAAGAGGGTGTGTGTGGTCAGACAAGTTGGTATTTGCCCTCTTCACTGTTGTACAGAACAGACTGGCTACACTGCTGGACTCCAATGATTTTACTGCTTATCTTCACTATTTTTTCCAGTGCATTCCTGGATTTGATGTTCAGACTGCCAAACCAACAGATGAGGGAAAATGTGAGGATAGATTCAATGTAGGATTTGTAAATAAAATGTCATAAGCAATCTGTCAACTTGAAACCTGGCAGATAGAAAAGTCACTGTTGAACCTTCCTACAAACCATCTAAGCATTACCCCAAAAGTTAGATTGTTGTCAATGATGGAACCAAGATATTTGTAGCTGGAAACTGATTCCACCTCTTGGCAATGAATAATTGAACGTTGAGTCGGCGGAGCCTCCATGGAGGCTAACGGTAAACCTCCATGCCTCATCCAAGAGTAGTAAGAGCAGTCTCAGAAATCTCAGCTTGTGTGTGAGTGTGTGTATCAATTTTTTTTTTTGGTTTGTGGTGCCTGACCTGTTGCGTTGAGTGTGCATTTGTGCACACTGCAAACCCTGTCTTGCAGCAGACGTAGAGTTTGCAACATGTAATCCGCAGATCTCACAGCTGACCGCGTCTCACCCCGAGGCTGTCTCAAAATTCGAAGGGTATCATGATGTCTCACAACTTCCCTGCGGACTCGTCTCAGACTCCTGGAGAGGAAAAAAAAAATGTTTCAAGAATGTTGTTTGAGAAACAGTAACTATGAGGAATGTATTTCATGCTTATAGTAAGAAAGTGCTCGTATGTTATCATTACTGTTATTGTCATAAAGAAATTAGAGAGGAAATGTATTATTTTATGAAATGAACTCACTCTTCTCTGGAGTACGTGTAGGCATCATCAACAAGTTTCTTTGCCTCCTCAAAACACTCCTGAACTAAAGGATTAATCTGATATTCGTCTGCAAAAAAATCAACATACATGTCATCACATTATTCTAAACTTAGAATAAACAGATATAAAATTTAATTGGGAACATGTTTGTTGCCTACCTGCCGGTTTAGATTCAGCACGCAGCAGGAAAAGACCCACGATGAGGAGGAAAGAGATAAACATCTCTAAAACAAGTGCAGAAAAGTCAGTATGAAAACTTAAATCAAATTTATCAGTCAAAATGTAAACACCAAATTATTTATCAAGCATTAACCAAGCATCCACAGAAATAGACTGTGATTACCTGTGTCTGTGAATAAAGCTGTGAGGACTTGAGATGCTCTCAGAGATCCTCAGGTAGTGGTGCTGAGCCACATTCTGTCACCTGCCTTATATTTATGTGAGGCTGTAAAGCCTCGCCCCTCGGACGATCAAGGAGAGGCAATAGTGGAATGAATACCTTTCATTCTTCCTTCTCAGTGGAACCCATTACTCCTATCAGGTATTGTTTCAGGTCATCTGATCTGAGGTTTGTTATTTAAAATCTTTACCGTGATTAATGTAACCAGTGCAGTAATCATCATGAAAAAAAACCATCTGTATTTGTGTAAAAGTTTTTTTTTTTTAAATTTATTTCATGGCAATGTGAATAAACAATTTTCTATAATTCTGATTATAATTTATAGATTTTTTTGGAACTTTTAAATAATCTGATTTATTTTTAGAATTTTTTTAAAGCCAGATCTGTGTGTAAATCATCACCATATACTCTCCCTCTATTAAAATATACAATTTCAATGAACTATACTTTTTGTCCAATTTGTGTAAGACATTTCTTGTCATTATTTTTCATTCATTGTTAAATAACGATGGCAATATGACAGGATGTGGACAGTATTTTCCTTTTTTGTTTATGATGTTGCCATGTTGTGGGCACAGGTTACCAAACAGAAACTTAAAGAATTGAGAAAGACTTTCAAAAGAGGAGGAAATATGCACTTCACAACTTAAGGTTTAACCATTGTTGGCCTCTGAATTACATAAGAAGTCAACCATCACTTTTTGCCCTCGGGACAGGTTGAGGTTAAGGAGGTTTAATCAGCTTTGCACTAACCAAAGGTGTTGGCTGGAAATACATGTAAAAAAAATAATAGGTTAAACTTCTGAGAAATGGTTGTGCAATGAGGAAAAGGAAAAACAGATATACAGTCAAACATCATTTGTGGGGAGCTCCGGAGTTGCTGTGTTTACAAAGTAAAACTTTTTCACCATTGACATGTAAAATTGTCACTGATAAAACATAGATGAGAGGTTTGAGGAAAGACTTTCAACCTGTGAACAAAATATTTGTCAATCTAGATTGACAAATATACATATTATATTGAAAAGAGTGCAAAGGCAATATACAGTGCTGTGAAAAAGTTTAACCCACTTTAACCCCCTCCTAGTTTCTTCTGTTTTTGATTGTATCAAATACTTAATTCAGTTGGATCCTGAAGCAAATTGTAATATAAAACAAAAGAAAACCTTAGTAACCATAAAATACAAAAAAAAATTTATTAAAAAAAGTCAACCAATAAAAGAACAAAAAAATGCATTTCGGACTGTTTGCAGATTTTTGTGATGGTAAATAGACTGTACTTACTTACTTACAGCGCTGTTCTGGTCTGCATGACCTCTCAAAGCGCTTTTTGCAAGACGAGTCGGCATCCACCCATTCATACAGTGATGATAGAGGCTGCCATGCAAGGCGTCTACATGCTCATCAGGCGCAGCAACCATTCACGACATCATTCACGGAGCAATGGTTCAGTATCTTGCTCAAGGACACTTTGACGTGTGGACCGCAGAGCAGGGGATCGAGCCAAGACGACCAAAGTTGTCTTGTAGGTCTCACCTATAGTACACAATGCCAAAATCAAAAGAAATTACAGAAGAGATGAGGAATAAGGTGATTGAAATACATCCAGTTGCAAGGCTATTTTTCAAGTTATGGGACTCCACAGATCTACAGTGATCTGTAGATCTACAGAGTATGAACAGGTGGTCGGGAAGATCAAAGGAAAAAAATAATCTGGTGCAAACTAAACACAACAGAGGCTCCGCTCTCTACTGGAAAATTATGAGGTATAGAGTCAGGAAATCAATACAGTGAGTTGAAGCTCAACCACAGCAAGGTCAGAGAATGAACTCCAGTCATGGAAGTGTTCAAGTGTATTGTTTGATCATTTTATTAATAAATACAATGACCATTTAAAACTTCAATTTGGTATTATCTCATGTCATCTTATGTTAAGTTGTGGTTCTCAGTGATCAGTCTCATTGTCTTTAAAGTATTTACAAGATATAATATCATCAAGGAGATTCTGAACTATCACATATCCACAATATCCATAATCATCCACTGCTGACCTCATTTTCTGAGACTGAGGAGATTATTTTTGGAAATCATGGCCATTGTAATCATGGGAGGAGAGAGGACACAGCATATCGTTAACAGCATTACGTTTGAAAGCATCTGTGATGGTATGTGGTGTTTGAGTAACTAAGAAAAGTAAAGAAAATCTAAAAGTAGACTTGTCTGATGAGTTTTATGTTTTCCTGTTTGCAGGTTGAATATCAAATAAGTTTGGTCAGTCTTCTACAACATCCAATTCAATAGCACAACTTACTTGGAATCAGGGTTGTAGAATCAGCTTTCCCTTACTAAAAAGTTATGGATTTTCTATAAAGGATGTATCATTAATAGCAAGTTACTGAAAGATTCACAAAAGAACTACTGAACGTTTCGGATTGTTCATTTAAAGAGCTAAATATTATTTTCTGTGTTAACAGGGTGTAAAGTTCAACTTGCTATCAAAAATGTATGTGTGTAAGGCCCACATGAATGTTGTGTGGTGCAGAAAGTTTCCTCTTTAAAAGAAGTCTAAAAAGCAGAAATTGACATACATTGATGAAACATCATGAGACAACCTCATGCATAAGCAAGAAAACCTCTGTCGCCGCTGGGTGAGCAGTTATAGTACATGCAAATGTGCTGTTGGGAAATAGTTTTCTTTACAATCAAGCAATGAATGTACACAATATGAAGAACAAATTAGCATTCCTGAGTACTCATAAACAACCCAGCTGAATAGTTTTTTTTTTTTTTTGCACTTCAACAATCCCTCAGTTATGTTGTTGGATTGGTGTAAATTCCCTTGCTCCAGGAAGCACATCCAAATTCTTCACACATCATTTATGGTAAAAATAACTTTGCTTCCGATGTTTCGCAACACCTTTAGTTGAACCTTTACAAGGGAGCAGTGCAGTTAAGACGGGCGCCAATAGACTGATGGCTCCGATGACACTAAAGTCATTTTATGAAAAATATATGTAAAAAATAAAAATAAGTGAAAGAGCTTGGGTGTTCAGCCATACAAACTCAACAAAAATATAAATCCAAAACCTTTATTTATCAATTAATTAGTCAATTTTAATGTAAATGGTTGAAGACGATATTAAAGAAAGATACTTAAAATTTCAAGTACAAATTTGTTAAATCTGTTAGTGAGCTGTAACCTGTACACATCATTAGTTATTGTCAGTTAAGTCTCACCTGATTTGCATACTCAAAAAAACTTAAATTACATCTAATCATAACCGTGGTGTCTATGGACAGGAAAGACCTTAAATTAATGTATCCCGAGTGTCAGGCGTATTTCGAACCATCATCGTCGCTGTGTCCGCAGCAGATCCTTTGTGTTAACGTGATAACTAAAAAACTATTTCTTGGATCATTTTCAAGTTTTAATCCCCCACAGACCTTAAATTGATTTTTGGAGAGGTCTGTTTTATATTTCTGAAACTAGGGGGAGCTTTAAATCAAAAGGTTTTCCGGCCATAACTTCTCCCACCGTTTGTCCAATTTAGTAATTTGGGGGAATTTTTATGAAAAAACCCTGTTTCTCGGAAATAACTTCCTCCACATTTGATGCACACGAATTGACCCAATGTTATCTATATCGTGCACATCCTGGTATACTCTTTCAGTTCATATTTTACTCACTAGGGCGGGCTTTCTACGTAAAAAAAACTCTTTTTTGGACATTACTTCCTGACCGTTGGTCGATTTTGTCCACATTTGGTGCATATGAACTGGCTCAAAGAGAGCTATCTTGTTAATATCATATTTTACACTAGGAGTGTAATTACTCACTAAGGGTAGCTTTTTCATAAAAACTGTTTTTTGAGCATAGCTTTACATTGAATTTGAGTAGTTCCATAAGGAGGATTTATTGTGCAATGCAGGTTTTTTTTTAGGTATATACCATTGCTGTCTGGGATGACAGCGTAGGCTCAGCTTATTTTTAGTGTCAGCAGATGTGTACCTGTTACTTTCTGAGTAATCTGTGATTAAACACATACAATTCAAAAACGTCTATCCTCACCTGTGGTTTTTTAGATAAAGTCATTATATTTCAGTAAGACTGTGAAAGAAACCAATAAATACATTTGCTCGGAAAGTCTTTGATAACTACTGCGTCAAATTTAATAGAAATACCACAAGGTACATGTTATTCCACACTGTTTTTGTGGAATAACACCAAAGGGACTCTCCATTTGGCACGGCTGACTAGACTTTGAACCCAAAATGGACCAAAAGTAGAATATTGACCCCAGAGAAGGATCACAGGGGTATGGCTAACTTTATAGACATACTACATCAATTGGCTGAGACATAAATCAATGTTTGAATTAAAATCTAGCATTGTGCACAGTAAAGAAATGTCAAATACTAGGTTGAAGCCAATTATTGGCATGTTAGCAAGAAGGAGTTAATCATTCTACAAGTTAAGCAATGCACCTGATGGGAGTGTTATATCAAGGTCCGATGAAAAATTATTGCACAGGTATATTTCGTGCAGGTCACACACACACAAAACAAACCACTCTAAATATAGTTTTATGATCCAACCCAATTCCACGTTTGTCATGGTATTTGAGTGAGTGTGTAACCTGGCATGCTGCGAGTCCCTCAGAGAAAGATGTCCTCGGAACTTACAACTTCACAAAGCTGTCTATAATTTTGTGTCTGAGGATTTGACAGTATTTTGACGGTATATAATAACCATCCTCACATCCACATGCCATGTCAGGCCAGGACTTCCTTAACTGACTTCATCACTTGCATGATAGTCTGAGAACACTTCACCAGACAGTAGATGCAATGGCTGATGTGAACAACCAAATCATTTGTTCAGAAACCGTCTCAGTGATGGGCATCTGCACGATCATCATCCTCACTGAAGTCTTGAGCTGAACGCACTTCATCATCATAACTGACTTCTGTGGGCAAATGTTTACAATTCACCTAGCTTTTTGTAGAAGTGGATGAATCCTGGTTTACATTGCTTTGCAGACGGAGTGTTTGCACCATGGCAACCAGTCAGAATGGCAGGAGTGTACAAAGTATACAGAACCTTTGCTTGAGTAAAAGTACGAATTACACATACTCCATAATAAGTTAAAGGTGTGTATTGAATACCGTACTTCATTAAAAGTATGAAAATATTTTCTACTAAGAGGCAATGGTGTAGAAGTGCAGAGTAGCATCAAATAAACTCAAGTGAAGTAGAAGTACTTCAGATTTGTACTTAAGTACAGTTCTTGTGAAAGTGTTCTCAGTTATAATCCACCACTGGCAGTTGGTTTTCTAACGTAAATGTGAACAGAGTGCTTTATGTGATGGTGATGCCATAAAGGAACAAGGGTGCTTTTTTTTCACAGCAATTTGGCATTTTTGTGTCCCCGTTATCTCTGAATGTTGTTTGGGTATGCAAAGCTCATCTCCTGGAGGCAGGAACCATTTCAATTCATGGCCTATTTACTTCTCAACGATTTCCCCCACTGAGCAGGGTTATATCTTCTCAATCAATACTTGTGGCATTCAAGTTTGAGGAAACAGTTGGCACTTTTAGAATGGACCAAAATTCCACAGGAAACAACAATCTGACTGTTTTCATGACCGATAATGATCTTTTTTGGAAATAATACAGAACATTTTACATTCATTGTGACCGGTCCTTCTTCTCCTCGTTTCAGCTGTTGCCTTTAGAGGTCACCACAGCGGATCATCTGTTTCCATCTTGCCATGTCCTCCGCATCGTCCTCTGTAACACCAACCAACTATATGTCCTACTTCACCACATCCAGAAACTCTTCTTTGGTTTTCCACTTTTTCTTCTGTCTGGCAGCTCCATCTCCAGCATCCTTCAACAAATAGGGACACTACTCTTTCTTTTTAGGTGTCCAAACCATTTCAACCTGGCCTCTCTTACTTTGTCTTCGGGACATCTAACCTTGGCTGTCCCTCTGATTTGCTCATTTCTAATCCTGTCCATTCTCATCACTCCCAAAGAACATTTGAACATCTTCAACTAGACACTAGCACTAGACACTAGCAACACTAGCTCCGCCCCTGTCTATTGGTAATTAGCCGACCATACTGCTCTCACTACTATCTTGTAAACCTTACCCTTCATCTTTTTGCAACTCTTCTGTTACAGGTGACTATGACACTCTTCTCCACTCATGCCTCCTGGCCTGCACTCGCTTCTTCATCTCTATTCCCCGTTGCTCTGAGCAGTTGACCCCAAGCACTTAAACTACAATACCTTCTACAGACCTGCCTCCCTTTCCTTCACACACATGTATTCTGTGACTTTCTACAACAGACTTTCATTCCTCTTCTCTCCAGCGCATACCTCCACCACTCCAAAAGACACACCGCAACTCATTCGGACCTTCTCTGTACTTCTCCATCAAACATCACATCTGACACGCTCTTGCTTGGCATAGAACCATACCGCTGCCCACAATTGTCACTTATTGTCTTGAACTGGCTTCCAGCACTCTTTCAGCACACCTTTGAAACTATCATGTTGTTCAATCAGCATCTTGACAGCCTGGTATCTGATTTGGCACATGTCCTGTCTGAGATTGTTTTAAGAAAACACGGCGGTGACAAAAATGATCTATGATAGTAACTGTGATTGTCATCATTGTCACAAACGGACAGTTTCCCATCACTGACCAGATGCATGTTGTTGATAAATATTTTTTTTGGCAGGATGATTTTGGATTGAAGTTGTTGTCTGTGATATAAACCAAAAACATTTTATCACAGATACAAACAATAACACAATTTGTACCTGTTCCCATCATATTTTTGTGATTTGTTTCATGATGTTTGTATTTATTCAGTACCACCGAGTTTTTGATTATTTCTACAGAGTTTTCATTTTTAAATGTACTGTTGTACAACTGCTTTTAATTAGGAAAAAAACATTAATAGCCTTTTCCATCCACTTGATGATATAGCCTCTCAGCTACAGAGCAGCTGCTCCACGAAGCTTACTCATGTGTCTTACACTGTGAAAAGAGAATTGTTTTTTTTCTTTAAAACATTACCTCAAGCAGGAACATTCAATTCAACAAGTCTTTTCAACTCAGATTAATAAATTAGATTTACTAAAATTAAGTCTGTTAAGAAGTCTGAGTTCATATAAGCTGGATTTTGATTTTATATCAAAGTAAAATTCGACCACATATCAGAACAGATATAGATTTTATCTTTGGAGTGAAAATTAAGGTGTAAAAATCAATGATAAAAAAAAATATAATAATAAAAATAAATATTGCCCGCTATGCGATGAACTGGCAGCCTGGCCATTTGTCCAGGGTGCACCCCTGCATCGGGGTGTTTGACTGGTGTCTTCTCGTCAGGCATAGCAGCAGGGTCTGCTAGAGGGTCTGTTGCAGGAAGTTTTTGAAGTTTTTGAAGTTTGGCTGGTAAAGGGGTTAAAGCAGTTGGCTCGGGATCACGTCCAGGGTTTTTTTTGTTTGGGAGTCGTTTTAATGCAGTGGTTCTCCAACTTGGTTTCAGTGAGTAAATACCCACCACTGGTAGCCCAGCAGTCCGAAGACTAGGGATGTGTTTAGTCAGTTCATTTTAAGAGTCAGTTTGGGATGGGGACACACTTCTTTTAGCCACTGGTTGTATAACGTAAAGTCTTGAAGTATTTACCTTAATCTGATTATGTAGTTTGCTACATTTGGTTAGTGCTTATTGCTAACATTGTGGAAAATTTCATTCAGTCTCCCTCTGAGGAGTTGCTTGAGCAGTGCACCAAGGAATAGTTGCAAAACGATTGTTCTGTATTTTTCTATTGAATTGAGCGCAAACAGACAAAGGAAAACCTGAGGAGTTTCATCAAGGCTAACATGCAAGAAGGCGGTGTGCCAACAGATGAGGAAGGTAAGAATGGTGTAAGAACTTCTCTGACTGACTGACTCTGACTGAAATTTGAACAGCGGAAAGAAAGGCTGCTCTTGAAAGTGGATCATGAACATTTTTGGAAAAAATGAAATGCAAAAAGTAACAAATGAAAATGGATTTGGAACTGCAAAAACTGCAATTAATTAAGGAAAGGTAAAATATTGGTTGATGCTGGCCTGAGGAAGATTGCACTTTAATGTTAAAGTGTGTTGGTATTGGGCTATGGCCAGATGTTGTACGACTAGAGAGTCAACAAATACCTAATTTAATCAGGTATTTGTTGGTATCTCTCAAACCCCCAGAGGCCCCTGTACCAGAGCAAGCCGTTTATGCTGCTGTTGCTCTAGAACAGTAGGGTAGCCAGTCATTCAGAGCCAGCAGTGTTTACAATCTGTGCTGTAACTCGTGCAATGACTACTGCTCTGGCTGATGGTGAGCTAGTTTTGTAAAAGTCTATTGTGAGAAAAAGTTAACATTGTCTGTATCAACTGGTCTTTGTGTTTCTCATTCAGAGCTGGTGAAAGAGTAAGGACTTGTATGACTTGTTTTAGCAGGGTTATTTCTATCTGGATAACATTTTGATAAGGGTGTGGGTTCCTCATTGTGAGACATTCAGTGTGTCTTTCTCCTCGTGG
Organism: Lophius americanus; assembly: GCA_037951165.1. NCBI lineage: Eukaryota > Metazoa > Chordata > Actinopteri > Lophiiformes > Lophiidae > Lophius > Lophius americanus. The sequence continues at coordinate 6,157,067 of JBBDHG010000057.1, read as the reverse complement.
TATTTCGAACCATCATCGTCGCTGTGTCCGCAGCAGATCCTTTGTGTTAACGTGATAACTAAAAAACTATTTCTTGGATCATTTTCAAGTTTTAATCCCCCACAGACCTTAGATTGATTTTTGGAAAGGTCTGTTTTATATTTCTGAAACTAGGGGGAGCTTTAAATCAAAAGGTTTTCCGGCCATAACTTCTCCCACCGTTTGTCCAATTTAGTAATTTGGGGGAATTTTTATGAAAAAACCCTGTTTCTCGGAAATAACTTCCTCCACATTTGATTCATACGAATTGAACCAATGTTATCTATATCGTGCACATCCTGGTATACTCTTTCAGTTCATATTTTACTCACTAGGGCGGGCTTTCTACGTAAAAAAAACTCTTTTTCGGACATTACTTCCTGACCGTTGGTCGATTTTGTCCACATTTGGTGCATATGAACTGGCTCAAAGAGAGCTATCTTGTTAATATCATATTTTACACTAGGAGTGTAATTACATTTTGATAAGGGTGTGGGTTCCTCATTGTGAGACATTCAGTGGTGATTCTATTGTTCATGTGGCATTACCGTCAATTTAAGACATCAGTTATTCAGGCAGCTCATGATAATGTTGCAGGACATAAGGCTGTAAAAAGAACCTACAATTGGTGCTGCAGCATTTTTTTCTGGCCAACTGTAAAACGTGATGTCTCTGTATACATAAAGGCGTGCCACACTTTTCAGGTTACAAGCAAACCTAATTGTGATAAAACCTGCTCCTTTGTATGCAAAAACCAGAGTTAGTCAACCCTTCCAGCACCTGATTATTAACTGTTGGTCCTCTTCCCAGATCTAAGGCGTGTTGTTCTTATTTGTTAACGGCAATGTGTCAGAAAAATCGATATCCAGCTGCTTATCCAATGTGTAACTTTTCTGCAAAAACTGTTACGGCCTTGAGTCAGTTCATATCCATGTTTAGGATTCCGAAAATAATGCAGAGTGATCCAGAGGTCAAACTTTGCATATCGCTTGTATGCACAAATCCTGAAACAACTTCACATAAAACATAAAAAAAAGACTCAGCATACTACCCCCAGAGTCAAGGTGCACTTGAGCATTTTAATCGGTATTTGAAGTCTTTCCTGTGTCCTTACTGAACATAGAAGGGATTGCCATATGTCATTTCTGGTTGTTCCAATCTACCTATCCAGTATACCTGCTCACAGTTTGAGATCTCCCAACCTGTGGAAGATATTAGACTCAGGCGTTTCATACATGTTGCACAATGGGATTGCCCTTATTGGGCCCCTTATTTGGACAGTCCAACATTTTGATGTTTATGTTGGTTCAGCTTCATCTCTATTGGTATATACTGACCATAACCTGACAAACTTTTTAAGTTTCCTTCAAAACCCTAATCAAAAAGTGATGCGATGGTCCTTGTTTCTGCGGTCCTATCATTTTGACATAAGTTATAATAAAGGCAAAAACAAAATGTAGTTGCAGATGCCTATTTCTTCTGCTCCAGTTTTTATTTACTTTTAAAAAATGCTTCCTCCAGAGACCAGATTGGGAAGGAGGGGGTATTGGGAATTAACAGGATGTGTTTAAAGGGTTGTTAACGAGGAGATTAGCTAATCTCATGGGTTGTTTTGAGAAAAACGGATTAGATAATTATTTGAAGAATGAAAGTGAATATCCTATATTTGACATATCCTTCATTACAGGGTCTGAGGTGGGACCTTGTTATTGTGGAGGGGGATGTGACGGCCCCAAGGCCTTTGACCTATTTTCTGTTTGGTTGCCTGTGATCCGGGGAGTGGCTCATCAGGAAAGATGGTTTATACTTGTGCCGGGTGGATTTCTCACCTTTATTCATGGAGGCCCGAGCATTCAGTCACTCTCTCCTCTCTGACTTGCTGTTTTTTTTTTTTTTATTTCTTTTGGTATTTAGTTTTTGTTTTCTTACACATTCTTACACTTTTTCTAACTGATCAAATGCCACACATACTTCATTTAGACCTTTAATTAAGTGTTAAATAAATGTACCTTTTCTACTTTCTGAAGTCACGTGTGGTCTCGATATTTTGTCCTACCCTTGAGCCACTTAAAATTTGAGTTAATTAAATGTAAATATATGTATTTACATATATATATATATATATATATATATATATATATATATATATATAAATACATTTAGATATTTTTTAGGTTAATTCAAAAGGTTTTTCAGTTTACAGTTGAAAGTGAACTTTTTTTGAAGCAATGTATAGAATGCTAAAGTGATTACCTAACCGTCACTGATGCCAGGAGCGCAATAGGGTGGAAGAGAAAAATACGAAACTGAGTAGAGAACAAATGGCATTCAAATGACTACCATGGAAAGACAGGTATTGTGACGGCAGTTAAATGTATAGGTTAATTACCCTTGAAAGCAAAAATGCTTACAATTTCTAAAGTCGGTCTCTCTTAGCACCTCTTGTCAGTTTTACTTCTGCTTATTGTGTAATAGGCTACGCACAACATGTTGAACAGGAAGAACAACCCTGTGGTAAAAGTTCCCTCACATCTATATTTAAAATAGCACCATGAAGATCAAATGTGTTTTTCAACATGAAGTAGGTTTAATCATTGTATAGTATAAAATTGTAATATAGGTATATACATCTGAGACCAGCTGCAGAGTTTTGGTTTTACTGGAATGACACAGATGATAAAGATAAGTCAAGAGAGACTTGGAAGATCAAGAAAAATAGCAATTAAACACATGTACAGTCATCCAGAGAACTGCAGTTAGGACAGTCAACAATATCATGACCGGGCCACAAGGTTTCACAGTTGGGAAAAAAAAGGTAAGAAATTAAAATAATAAACAGTTTGTGAATAGCAGGATGAGACACACATAGTGTGTCTATGTGTCTATATACAAGCAGCAGCTCATAAATGCTTTAAAAGCTGATTAGAAATTGAAAGAGTCAGTTAATAACAATTAGAAGGAAAAATGTATAGAAAAATAGTTTTGAAAGAGAAAAGTCTCCAGTTTGACATCATTGGGTTTAATTGGGTCTGCTAATCCCTTATCAGGGTCAGGCTGGGGTGACTCACTCACCTGCAATGAAGGAACACAAGTGTACGTCAATAAGCACTACACATTTTTGTCCTTAACACAAATATCACTGCCGACTGACGTCATGTCACCTCTTGTTAGTCTGCACCGCTGGCTTCAGTGAGAGTTGGGGAAAGTTATGCCCTTACACCATCCCTGTTTGTTTGGTATCATAACAAGTTTCCATACAGTTACGATGACATTTTGTGTAGGGGTGGATCTCATAGAAGAGATATTTTCAGTCTTCCGTGCCATTTTCTTCATTATTATCAAAACCAAGATTTTTTTAAAGCATTTTGCATGGGACAAAAAATATAATATATTAGGTCAAGCAAAATGAAAACACGTAAAACTCATGACAATCTGCCATTGTGAACAATGGTAAAAGATAGAATGTTATCTAGACAAAAAAATGGATTTAAAGTCCCCACAAACGCAGTCAAAGCCTTTAAGGGGCAATTGGCAGAAATATATTTGAGCCCCATGCTGCAAATACTATTAACTACTTTTAGTGGTTGATTTTTCACTCACTAAAACAACCATTATCAATTGTATTAGCTATATATGTATTGAAACGTTCTTCCAATGTCAGCCTGACATATTTTTTACCCTTCAGTTGTTTTTTTTTGTTTTTTTATCGGAGAAAAGGCAAGTTTTAATTTATTCTTAAAATTCAAAGTCATACAGGTTTATGTGGAATATTGATTATGGCCCATTAGAAAATGTGGACCATTGAGGCAGATTAAGATCAATTTTGTTTTCTAGAGTTGAAGAAGTGCAAAATGCACCAGTTGACATTTACTTTAAGAAGTTAAATAATTTAATTATTTGATTGTTATTAACTTTTTTTGAAATTGCAAAAGAACTATCATACACAGATAACAACATATACTCGGTATTTTTTTGATATTGAGATTAAATTGGGTCAAAAATGAAGCATAGCCCTGAAAAAAATGAAAAGAAAAATAGACAAATTCCTATACAAACGTCTTTAATTAAGCCATGTTCTCCTGTTTTGTTAATGCAAGCAATTTGAAAGGTTTACATAGTTGTTCTTTTTAAATTTCCAATACTCAGAAGGAAAATTTTACGTCATCTAATTTTGACGTGTGTAGAACTAGAAGGTAAAAAATGAATAAGGATACCTTTTAGACACACGCACACACACACACACACACACACACACACACACACACACACACACACACACACACACACACACACACACACACACACACACACACACACACACACACACACACACACGCACACACACACACACACACACACACACACACACACACACACACACACCTTTCTCACACCTTTTCTGTCTGTTAGGGTTTTGCATTTGGAAAATGAAAGCATCAACCACCAAGGTGCAAAAGGGTAAATAAATGACTGGGTTGTATTTAGTTTTTAGACAATTCTAGTAGTATTTTTCAAACAAACTACATCCGGGAAAAGATAGGAATTGCAGCACTATCATGTCCCAGGGAGTTTTCACAGAAAGAGAGCAGACTCTCACCAAAATATCTTCCAACCGTTGAATGTCCGTATTTTTGTGTCCAGTGGGGGGAAGTCTATTTTTTATAACCCCATCGAAAAGTTCTATTAGCCGGCAAATGACAATCGCGCGGCGCTCGCCCCGATTAACCTTGTGAATGTCTGCTCTCTGGCAGATAAGATGGACGAACTGCTGCTGCTCAATTCAACCAACTCGGACCTTCGCAGATTCGCCGACCTGTGCTTCACTGAAACCTGGCTCAGTGAGCACATCCCGGACAACACGCTTCACCTGCCGGGCTTCTAGCTGCTCCGAGCCGACCGTGTAACGGCGCTCTAGGGGAAGACGAAGAGAGGCGGTGTCTGCTTCTATATTAATGAAGGTTGGTACATGGATGTCAGGGAGCTGAAGAAATCATGCAGTCCTCATTTAGAAACTTTATTCACCAACTACAAGCCATTTTATTCTCAGCGGGAGAATTCCTCCTTCATTCTTGCTGGAGTTTACATCCCACCTCAGGCCTGCGTTAGTGAGTTTTTACAACACCTCGCTGACCAGATTACTGATCTGGAGCAAGAACACACAGACTCTCTACACATCATTCTCGGGACTTTAACAGAGCGGACCTCAGCCACGAACTGCAAAAATATCGACAACACATCCTGGTCCCACCAGGAACACTAACACGCTAGAACACTGCTACCCCACAATAAAGGATGCATATTGCTCTTTCCCCCGTGCAGCTCTGGGACTCTCTGATCATTGTATTGTCCATCCTATCCCGTCCTACAGGCAGAAATTAAAATCTGCTAAGCCTGTAGTCAAGACTGTCAAGAGGTGGACCCACGAGGTAAAGCTGGAGCTACAGGCCTGCTTTGACTGCACTGATTGGAGTGTCTTTGAGATGCTGCTTCAGACCAGGTTGACTGACACTGTGACAGATTACATCAGTTTTTTCGAGGAAATGTGTGTGCCAACGAAAACCTTTTGCACATACAATAAGAATAAACCCTGGTTTACCGCCAAACTCAGGCAGCTTCGTCAGACCAAGCAGGTAGCTTACAGGAGTAGTGACAGAGTCCTGTACAAGCAGGCCATAAACACACTGACCAGGGAGGTCAGAGCAGCAAAAAAGTGCTACTCCGAAAAGCTGAAAAACAAGTTTTCAGCCAACGACCCAGCATCGGTGTGGAGAGGCCTGCTAGAGGTCACCAACTAAAGGAAACCAACATCGAGCTGAAAGGGCTTTCAACTGGCTGAGGAGCTGAACAAGATCAGAAAGGCTCCAGGCCCAGACGGGGTGTCCCCCGCCTGCCTGAAGCCTGTGTTGATCAACTGGCCCCTATCTTCACACAGATTTTGAATAGATCACGGGAGCTGTGTGAAGTCCCCTCATGCTTCAAACGCTCCATCATCATCCCAGTCCCCATGAATCCGCCATCACAGCATTAAATGACTACAGACCAGTTTGCCTTACGTCTGTGGTTATGAAATTCTTTGAGAGAATGGTCTTTTCCCACCTGAAGGACATCACAGGCCTCCTGCTGGACCCCCTGCAGATTGCAAACAGATCAGTGGATGATGTAGTCACAACAGGTCTGCACTTCAGACCTGTGAGGCTGGGTAAAATCTCATTCTCCAACAGGACAATCAGCACCGGGCCCCACAGGGCTGTGTGCTGTCACCTCTACTCTTCTCTTCTACACGATGACTGCACTTCTGACCACCCATCTGTCAAACTCCTGAAGTTTGGAGACGACACAACGGTCATCAGCTTCATCCAGGACGGCAACGAGTCTGGTGTGGTCAAGACAACCTGGAGCTGAACAAACTCAAAACTGTAGAGATGAGAGTGGACTTCAGGAAGAACCTCCCGTCACTGCCCCCCCTCGCTGTACTGAACAACAACGTGTCTGCTGTGGAATCCTACAGGTTCCTGGGAACTACAATCTCTCAGAACCTTAAGTGGACATCCAACACAGACAAAATCATCAAAAAGGCCCAGCAGAGGATGTACTTCCTACGCCAGTTTAGGAAGCTCCACCTGCCTCAGGTGCTGCTGATCCAGTTTTACACTTCAGTAATCCAGTCTGTTCTCTTCACATCCATCACTGTTTGGTTTGGATCTGCTACCAAACAGGACAGAAACAGACTACAACGGACATTAGATCTGCAGAAAAAATCATTGGATCCAACCTGCCCTCCATCCAGGACTTATACTCCTCCAGAGTCAGGAAACAGGCAGGAAAGATCACTGCGGACCCGTCACACCCTGGACACAACCTGTTTGAACTTCTAACCTCTGGCAGGCGCTACAGAACACTGTTAGCTAAAACTACCAGACACAAGAACAGTTTCTACCCACTGACCATCAACCTGACCCACAATCACACCAGTGTCAGTGTTGTACAATAACCTGGATCACCTCATTATACAATAACTACCTCTAACTGTCATTACTCTGACATCTTTGTACTGTCATATATATTTATATATATACATATTAATACATAGATATTTAAATGTATATAGCCCGTACACAAGTTCATCTCCATTTGTTAAAGCTTGTATATTTGTCAAATTCCTTGTATGCATATACATATTCAATTAATCTTATTCTGATTCTGATAAATCGGGGCGAGTAAAATTTCTCCATCAAGTTGTGAAACTTATCCTGGATAAATCCTTCGTCGAGCGGGTCGAGACACTGGTGTCGTCTCTGGCTAGGATGGTTGGTTATACATCCGTCGCAAGTGTTGTGCCTGTACTGGTTAACTGCCAAGTACATCAGGTGGAGTACTCTTGTTTTTATCATGTCGATCAGAACCGGTGTCAGTCACCCGTCAGACTCGTCTTTCGAGATAGCTTCCTTTGGAGGAGAAGAAGGGGAACGGGGTGGAGGTGGAGGTGGAGGCGGTGTTACCTACGAGGATTTTGGAGGGAGCCCTTCATGCAGGGCTACAGTACCGTCGGGCGCGTTCTTCAACGAAAGAGGCAATGTGCTGACTACATAGGGCCAATCTTCCACGGGCAGAAAATACTCCCACTTGGGCTGACCCTCGCCTTGGAAGATAATCGGGACTGGTTGGATATTTCCCTGAGGCCTGGGGCAATCACATTCTATATCCCCCGGGAGAGGTCTGCCAATATATCCAACAACTCTGGGCATGCCCATAGCAGTCTGCTTGGGTGCTTGCATATTTCTTCTCTTTTATTTTGTTTTCCCTGCTGAAACTGTACGCAGTGGGTGATGATCCGTCTTTATATTCTGAATGCAGAGGCATGTACCGATGGTGTGGTGGTTGAGGGCTGGGTAAGGAGGCATGGTTCATCTCTTATGAACTTCCGAAACACACCACATTCCGAATTGAAGGATTCCAAGATGAAGACCGTTTCATTCTCCCCTGACTTGCGGAGGCAAGTCCTCCTTCTCTTCTTGATCAGTGGTTGGTTTTTCCTCTCTAAGAAAATGCTTCGTCAGGAGCATCAACATCCCCCAGTCGGTGGAAGTCAAGGTAGCCAGGGAGGACAGTGGCGCCAATTCCTCGCTCTCATCCTGATGGTAGAGACAAAGCTCACAAGTTTCATATCGGAAGATGTAACCCCAATAGGCCAAAAGTCCATAAGGTTCTCCTATTCTCCAAACTCTCCCGCTGGAGGTAGCTTGATTCGCGAGGGTACCTCACACTTTTGCAAGGAGGGTCCAACACTTTGTCAGAATGTTCAATAATTGTCACAGGCGTTCAGCGGATTGATGAAAGTGAGCATGTCATTCTCTGAGACAGCTTCAACACTCTCTCACGTTGTAAGGCCCTCTCTGTCCGCTGCTTCATCGCTGCGCTCATTCTCTCTCTTCGCGCCTTCAACGCCTTGCTTCCTTCCACGCTTGTGTTAGGGACCACGTTAGAGTCGATTTCTCCCGCTGAATGAGCCATGTTGACGAAGTCAAAAATGAGGCGTTGGGGGGATTTTTAAAAAAAATCAGATTTGGCTTCCCCATCCGTTTTAAACGCTACTTGTACAGTCCCACCGCCTCTCTTTGGCGGCAGACTCGTATGTATGTGTGTATGGATGTGTCAAACATGCCTTTTCCTGTGTTTTTAAAATGGTTGCCATCAGCACGATCACAGCATTATATTAATATTTAAAATGTTTTTAAATGTTATATTTTTTGATTGTTTTTAGTACGTAAACATCTAAGGAGCATTTTAAGTGAGTTATCCCAGCTGAACTTATTTATTTTGATAGGGAAAAACAACAAATGTATTAATGTACACGGTAGTGTACATCGGGACTTAATTGATGTTTGTTTTCCAAACCATTCAAAATGCAGAATGCCTGGGTCTACCCAATCTATCTATCTATCTATCTATCTAGCTATCTATCTATCTATCTATCTATCTATCTATCTATCTGTCTATCTGTCTGTCTGTCTGTCTGTCTGTCTGTCTGTCTGTCTGTCTGTCTGTCTGTCTGTCTGTCTGTCTGTCTGTCTGTCTGTGTATTTCTACATACAAAGTCTTAATGAAGTAAGAAGGCAGAAGTAGAAATATCTATCTGTCTGTCTGTCTGTCTGTCTGTCTGTCTGTCTGTCTGTCTGTCTGTCTGTCTGTCTGTCTGTCTATCTATCTATCTATCTATCTATCTATCTATCTATCTGTCTGTCTGTCTATCTGTCTGTCTGTCTGTCTGTCTGTCTGTCTGTCTGTGTATTTCTACATACAAAGTCTTAATGAAGTAAGAAGGCAGAAGTAGAAAGAGGTTGTAAAAACGATCACATCCTCATGGATAAATATATATATATAGATATATATCTATATCTATATATATATATATATATATATCTGTGTTTGATTTTCGGGACTCTACATGCTCTGGGCTGATCGGGGGTGCATTGAACATAAATCATGACTTTAATGCCGGTCATTTTGTGTACCAGACAAAGTAAATGTTTCCCTCTCTGATAAGAAATAGGTAATAAACCCAAATAAAAGGTAATAGTCTAGTCTTTCAAACAGGGTATGTGTGGGCCACATGCACACACACGCACACACAAAAATAATACTTATGTGCTGCAAGATCAAAATGCACTTATTTCTAAGAATTGTTTTATGCCCATTTCGGCACAAACCATGAGTGTACATACTGGTACATTAAAGAAGAAAAAAGACTGCACATGTGTAAACACATCTGAAAAATAACAATCATCACAAGTTTTCACACCTTGGTATGAGGAACTACATATGAAACTGGACTAATATTAGCTCACTAACAAACAGAATTTTTTTTTTTCCTCTGCAGGGAGAAGAAATCTTTATCATTCGTGCATGACTTCATTTTGTTCCCCTTTAAAAGCTGGATGGTGGGGGCTTTAAGCTGTTCGATGGGCCCCGCCAAATAAAAGCAGCACCGACAGCTTCCTTGCAGACTTCAGGAAGGACAACATCCAACAACAGTAAAAGCCCGAAAACAAACCAGGATGGTCCTCTTTAAGATTTCTTTGCTTCTCCTCATTGTTCACGGCGGCTGTGGTGAGAGTCATTGATTATAATAAATGGTTGACTAAAAAAGTAACTGACCGAATGTCAAGTGATGAGCTCTATAACTGTAATATACTGAATATTTCCCCCACAGCTCTGACTTCAGAATTCAACATCAGTGGTTTCCAAACTGCTCCAGATGCCCCGACTGCAGTAAGTTTATGAGATTCGGTTTGTTATAACACACTTATTTGTTATTGAAAATATGACATAAGACTTTTTGATCAGGAAGCGCAGTTTCACAAAGTAATAATAATAATAATAATAATAATAATAAGTAATGTATGTATTACTGGAAGAATGACTTTCCAAACAAAAAATACTTAAAGAAATATACGTAGAAATTCACATCTCCCATGAAAAAATTTTCAATCTGGGCTTAAACTGTATCCTGTAAGATTTTAAACATGGAATGTATCTTGGACTGATGATGGAAGAATCCAAAATCCTGATAACACCGGGGAAATACCCCAGGACAAATGACGACTAGACTTTAACTTTCAATGTACAAATGAAATAGATAGTAAACCTAATACTGATGAATACTGGAGGTTGAAGTGTTTCATATATAATTACATTTTTTTAATGTTGGAAATGACTCTGTAGTTAAAACAAAACATTTCATGTGATAATCATAATCTGTAGTGGTTAGAATCACGTACGTAGTCCAACAGAACCACTGTATATATATATTTTGTATTTAAGTTTTTTAGTATTTTTAATCATAATCTACACAATAATAATAATAATTATTATTATTATTCCACTAGTAAACATAATAAAGTAAAAGTAGTACAGGTTCTGAAAGGTGGAACATTAATAAAGTAAAATATTCAAGGAAATCACAGGCTCCTCAAACTTACAGTTTCTTTCATTGTAATGGAATTTTGAACAGGTTATAGAACATTATCAAAATTAAAACAAATATTTTTTTCATGGGAACTCTGCTATTCTTGGTCACTATGCACAATCAAATTTAAAGCAATTTCTCTCAAGTGTGAGATGAGAGAAATATGCATTTTTATCAAAATCAACAAATTCTCACCAACTTTGTTGAGTTTTACTCGAAGAATGTTTAAATTGTACATCATATGTTTTTAATCCTTTGGAAGTGATTCGGCCACAAATGTTTCCTTCCAAATGAAATATGCTTCGGAGCAGCATTGAATAGAACAGATAAGACGTTCTGAAATGTCACTTAAATTGAGACATTTTGTATATTTTAATAATCAAACATTTACAGCTTTAATTTTTTTTCATTTTGTGACTTTATATGTCTTCAGAAAGGCGACCTCTGCAAGGACTGCACTCAAATATTTGAACTTGTGGCTGACCTGTTTTCCAATGCAGACCTCCAGGTGAAAACAATAGACTGCAGAGCAAACACATGTAGAATTAATATTTGCTCACTGATATTATTATTGGCATGAATGTCTATATTCATGGGTATCATTTTAAAAACTCAAGCGCATTCCAATTTTTATCGTTCAATAGATTGTATTTAATTAAACAATTGAACAAAAAAAAACCAAGCACATTCATTCATCGATGGAAATAATTAGTCATGCATTGAAAATTGAAATTCTCTGACACATACTCAAAAGGGAAGGAGGGAAAGGATCATTGCTCTCTTTAGTGCAAACAAGTTCCTATTTATACTGAAAACATTCCAAAATCTCAGAGGCAGTTTCTCTTTCTATCTTGACCCGACCTGAAGCAGGTCTGTTGGTTTCACATCTGAAAAACAATGGGCTTGATTTAACAATTTTTAAATGTCTATCCTTATTCCTCAACTGTTGATGATTAAAACCTTATAGAAATACACATCAAGACCCACCTTCTAGTATTGCTTATGATACATTACAATACCACGTAAATAATATTTTATTTCTTAACCTGATCAACTACAAATAGTGTAACATTTAAGTCCTTTATTCTTGTATACCAGATATTGTTGAATGGATGTTTACTATTGTCTGACCTTCAGCTGAGATTAGCAGTTGGAAAGAGGTCACCTGTCTCCTCGAACAATCACATTTTTTGTTGTACTGGCGCAGGTTAGATTTGTATAGTGGTCCTTCACAGAGCAGGTTTAAGGGCTGAACACTTACAGTACACTTACACTTACATACAGTATTTTGTTTCAGAATAAGGTCATAGATGGCATTGAAAACCTGTGTCAGCTGCTGCCTGGGACACCTGCCAAATTATGCAAAGAGGAGGTGGAGAAGATTCTCCCTATAGCCATCAACCTCTTAACTGCTGTTGTGGTGAGTTGCATAATGGATCAATCCTATTTTCATGAGTTCAAAAAAACATGTTCTGCATACTTTGCCGTCTCTGTGATGAACACATACTGTCCCATCTCGTCCTCTTTAGAAACCAGCAGATGTCTGTAAAATAATTGGACTCTGCAGCTCCTGTGACAGACAAGAGAAGATGCTCCGGTATTTTCTCAAGGAGGCTTTTCAAGTTGCTGGGACAAGTGAAAATGTAAGTTAAGTACAGCTTGTTAGAATTAATTTAAAATTGTTCCTGGAAAGCCTGCAAGCTGTTTTTTGTGCAATGCTTCTTCTAATTTGTGTGTGGTGTTCATCAGGAGAAGTCCACAAAACAATGCTCCTTTTGCATTTTTCTTCTCAAGACTTTGGAAGACTTGTTGCCAAAAGATAGAACTGAAGTAAGTCAGGCTCATGGAGTGAATAAACTTGAACAAAGCAACATATCTTTGTGACATATGCACCGAGTGCCTCAAGACAGCCCCTCTGTTGGCTTCCACGATACTAATCTCTCTTTCTTTTTGCAGACTGCCGTGATTGATGTTTTGGAGGAAATTTGTCACATTTTGCCCTCCTCCTATCGAGAACAGTGTCAAGTGGTGATTAGCAGGTTTAGCAAAGTTGTACTGGATGCCATCCTGAGCTATGCCACCCCTCAGGCCGTCTGCTCTCTCATCCACCTGTGTAAGGAGCAGGAGGGGTTTCCTGTAGGTCAGTCTGCATCTTTTTCGGTAATGTGTGATCAGGGCTTCCTGCTGATACTACTGGTTTTTCTGGATCCACTGGATGAAACTGGTCCACAGTAAATTCCTACTAGTCGCTGAAATGTAACTTAGGACATTGCTGGTCCCACTGGGTTATTTGTCACTGTAAAATCTCAGCAAACCCCTGTATTTGGCATTGGATGCATTTACAACAGTAATAATAGGATAAAGTAACTCATAGTAGCCACAACCAAATTTGCTTGCAGGAGGAAATATTTTAATCCCTGACTTTACGGGGATATTATGACAGCGTATCACATTTAATTGGTCTTACCAGTCCACCAAACAAGTTTCCAATGAAAGTTGCAGTCATTAAATACTATGATGTGTGTTTGACCCATGATAAATTATCCTTTTTAAATCAACAAATCAATCATCACACAAATTTCCTTTTCTTCTTTCAGATCCATGCACTTTGGCAACATACAGATGCAGAGACATCAAAAGTGCCATCAAATGTGGGGTAAGAAGAGAAACTTTAAAGGCTGTACTTATTTGAGCAGTGTATGATCAGTTTTTATCACATCGCACCTTTTCTTCTCTGTGCAGACGCTGTTTTACTGTCAGAAGTTTGCCTGGAAGCCTCTCAACGACAACATGCTTTAAAGTGTGGGGGTAGGTAGGACTGTATGGCCACTGTGAGAAACACCAGGACTAAATAAATAATGCATAAAGGTCGTATAAAATATCTCAAAACAATTCTCTTCAGGGTTAGAAACTAGTGTCGACCTTGGAGTTCCCATAGATTAACCCGATCGTCCTACATCAAACTGAAAATACTGTCTGACACCCGAGGCATTTTGCTTGATAGCAGTTTGTTCACATACCGATTTCATATCTCATTGCTTTTTGTTCGTAATGACTGAACTCTGTGAATGATACTAGCACAAAGGGATTATTTGAATTCTGTGAGCAAAGGAGTGTTGGAAAGATATAAAAGCTCAAGTGTATAATCAGAGTTGAATGATTACTTTAAAACGGACACTTCACAATAACTCTTCACTTATATTGATCTATAATATACAGTATGCATGGTTTAAATTTTTCGTACTTTCTAAAGCCTATATTTACATTTGCATGGTTTTATTGTCATTAATGGAGGTTTCTTGTACTTATGTCCGCTCTTATTTCAAAATAAAGTGTGGATATTATGGCTGTCAAGCATCACTAAATCCGACTTTGTTCCATTCATCAATAAACAGATCTGATCAATCTGTGGCATATGCATTTGTTACGTATTGTACCTTCCATCATCATGCTACATTTTGGAATTTAGCTTTTACATTTGGAATGGTTTTTTACCTTAAACTTAAGCATCTGAGATCAAACTAAAGACTAAATTAAAATGTGATTATTCCGTTTTGAAACATGACGTGAATTATTCAGTGTGGATGCAGATGAAATACTGTCAGTGTGAAAGAACAGACACTTTTTCCCTTTTTTTGTGTTACTGAATTTACTTTCTGCTTGTGGAGGAAGTTAAATATTATGGCCTCTTTATACTGAATTGATCAACATCATGTAAATTTGTAATACAACACAATAACCAGAGTCAAGCCAATGAGCATGAGGTTAAGTTTTGTTTATTTGAACAGTTGAAGAGAAATTCAACAAAATAGACTCCCTGGTATTAATTACCGAAGCAGAAAACCTTACTAGAAACTGGGTTGTGTAGACAGTACAGATAAAGATAAGGGTATTTTACACATTCTGCAACGACTCTGAAAGACTGACTTAACGGATGACATTAAGGCTCCTCCTCGAGGAATTAGGCTGGTTTCTCTGTAAAACACCAACCAATTAGATGCTATGAGAATAAAATAAAAGATGCAAGTACAAGAAGAAAAGTGGAGATCAAACATATCAGTAGTAGCCAGCTGCAATACCACATCTGTAACCATACAGTGGAGCTAGAGGAATTAAAGTACATATGATATAGCTGCATCGGAGGTCAAAAATAATCATACTTTCAGTTCTCGGTATAAAGACACTGTGCCAGTAACACCTGGTAACAACAAATATCAAAAACTGTGGCGATGTTAGGGTGAATATCAGTGTCAGGCATGCCTGCAGCCGGTTTGGGCTTAATTCTTTAACTTTATTGCTCAGTTGACACATGAAGACGACAACCTAGGAAGCATTGAAAGGCATATTCTGTGCATTTATTCTCTCTAAAACATCAATTAAAGAACAGATAATCTGAGATTCTTTCACATTAACTGACCAGGATAAAACATGGTTGACCATTAATGACATTGTGGTACGTATACATAATGAAATGGTGTATATAATTATCAGATTTCACAATAAAAAGTGCACTGAGCATCTTTAAGGTTAACATTCAATGAGTAACATGGTAAAAACACCGAAAACAGGTCTTTCTATTTTTTTGGCATCTCTAAAAACCAATGCGTATTGAAATACAAATAAAAGAGAACAGTTCTAACTTTTCTTACATTCACGAGTCAAATACACATCACCTCCTGGATCTGTTGTGGTGCGTCTTTGGCTCTACTCCTCATCTTCCTCCATTCTAGTCAAACCTTTTATATTGTCAGCTAGTGGGACTCAAAGACCAAAAACATGTGACTGATTGGAAAACTGTTGACGTTAAAACACTATGCATCGTACATCTCATCTTAGTGGTCAAACTAGTGGTCAAACTGTTCTGTCCGGAAAATAGTGCAATGCCAGTCTCCACATGACTTCAAGTGCAGTGTTGCGGTTTGATTAAGTCATGCCGTGCAGAAGGTGACTGATCCTCAGTTTTTCTTTAGCCACACCCAGAGTCACTCTCTCACTAAGAAGGGGATAAATGTTCTTCAAAAAGAAGCTTCAGTTTCACCCTGGTCAGTAGAACATTAATTTAGTTAAAAACTTAAGACATTCACGTAACATTGAAACCAATACATTATAAATATGGAGTGATTTCATGCTACAACACTGATTCCCTCTTGTCATTAGCATTGTCTGACGATTCTACGAGGTAAAATATTTGAGAAAAGAGACTGAACAGAAGGTACCTGGGATAGAGGCAAACACTTGAGGCTAATATGTCAGGAATTTGAAAATACAGATGGAGAGATTGAGGGGAATAAAGCTGGTGATTTGTGTAATGATAATATTGCACTATAATTTAAGACTAAGAGTCAAACAATTCCAACCACTGATCACATCTACACCCAAGTAGAATCTTCTGAGATAATGGACATTTCAACAGTAAGATTTCTGAAATGCGCCTTTAGGAAATCTGCCATATATATTGTTTGAATATATACTGACAATAATATTCATTGGACGTGTAAAGATACAAGTTAGCTCATTTTTGACAGTGTCAAAAAACTACATCATCCCTGATGTTTCAAACTTGCAGAACAAAGAGCAATAAAAGTTGCTCAATTGTGTAAGCAAAATAGGTCAAATCAGTCTTTTTTTAATTTATTATTGTAAACCCTCATTGAGCAAAACCCTGAAACCCTAACACCCCAGGACCTTCAAAGGGGCTGCCCACTGATCCTTCAGGGATGGGTCAAATACAGAGAATAATTTCCCAATGTTGTACTGTTTTTTGGCTGTATGTGATCAATGTATGGGATACATTATTATTATTATTATAACCAGTAGAGAGTGGGAAACTGTTGTGATGTGGCTGCATCTGTGGGCAGAATCGAGAGGAGGAAGGTAGACAAACACATTCATCTGTGGTACACCAAACACCCGATGGGACATGAAAAGAGTCGGGGTATATTATATGAGCTTCTTAGGCACTTCCCATGAAAAGCTGTCGCGACCAAAGTGTCCATAAACTGCTGTTTGCTGGTAGATTGGTTTCTTCAGGCTAAGATCCCTGAGACAGAGACAGAAAGTAAAGGGTTTGCTTTTGGCAAAACTGGTGTATGCATAAATGTATGTTTGAATTGGAGATGGCAGGGTACCTGACAATAACTCCAGGGCGGAGGTCGAAGTTCCTCATAACAATCTCAAGCAGCTCCTTCTCACTCTTCTGGGAGGTCCCGTAGTCGAAGATGGATACAGAGAGTGGATGAGCGACTCCAATAGCATACGCTACCTAAATGAGAGCAAACAATATTATAAACTGATACAAAGAGGGACATTTCATTAACCGTTCATGTTTCAAATATAAATTTAGATTTTGAAGGAAGGACCAACATAAACTCAAGGAGATGGTTCTCAGAGGTTCTTTGTTGCAATATCTTGTTGTAAAAATGGCTTCTGGATGAAAGGATGGAGTGATAGCGACTGATACAAATGTCCTGACTGAGTCTTTGATACCCTGATGTACAGACTTTTCTGAAAGCCGTATACACGCACCTGGACCAGAACACGCTTGCAGAGGTCAGCTTTTACCAGAGATTTGGCAACCCAACGGGCAGCATAAGCAGCAGAGCGATCCACCTTCGTGTAGTCCTTCCCAGAGAAAGCTCCACCCCCATGGGCACCCCAGCCTCCGTATGTGTCAACGATGATCTTACGCCCAGTTAGACCAGCGTCACCCTGTGGGAAGGAACACAGTTAAGTCATTGAACATTGAACAGATATATTTTTACAGAATATGATTATTTCGAATAAAGCCTGTCCAAACAACTATTTTAATATTTTTTTGAAGGAATGGACCACAAAGGGGGATCAAAGGCTGCTAATTTTAAAGATAGTATTGCTTCACCTGTGGTCCTCCGATGACAAAGCGACCACTGGGCTGGATGTGGTATATACTCTGATCATCAAGGAATTTATTGGGAACCACCGCTTTCACCACCTGCTCCTTCAGACAAAGGCGCATGTCCTCCAAACTTACAGCATCATCATGCTGCACAGACACCACAATGGTATGGATCCGCTGAGGCACCATGGAACCTTTATCCTGTTTGTACTCTACGGTCACCTGGGGGAGGGAAGGAGAGTTTACGTTTTATTTCCAGGGAATCAAACACTTACACATTTTCATAGATAGATGTAAATTGCCTGTAGAAAAAAAAAAAGAATACTTCTGTTTGCTAAAGCTGCAGTTCCCTGGTGCTCCCTTTAGATCTGGCAAAACATGGAGATACATCTCCCCCTAGTGGCAGAAATATGCAACTGCCCTTTCCCCAAAGCAATCTACTTTTTCCCTGCACTAAGTTCAATAGAGACAAACAATGAAAATGATCAATTAAATAGTTTATGAGTTATTTTGTTAACATAAAAGATCTGAAGCAGTGGACGTGGAGATGATTGATTCCATAATATCATACTTTTCCGGGATACAATAAACTGATCAACCAATGGTGAAAAACACATTGAAATCAAGAATTCCATTGGGGCAAACAAATGCAGAAAATGACGATGAACTTTGGAAGTGGAACCACCGTTTGCTCATCTAACCTGAGATTTGGAATCCGGTCGGAGCCACGGCAGTGTTCCATTTCGGCGCAGCTCAGCCATCCTAGCATTGAGCTTGTGAGCCAAGACAATAGTCAGTGGCATACACTCCTCGGTCTCATTAGTGGCATATCCAAACATTAGACCCTGTGAGAGCAGCAGCATATCACAGCATGAAATGTGGATCTATATATTATAGTAAAAACTAGTATCATTGCATTTCTGGTTTTGTAAACCTGACCTGGTCACCGGCGCCAATGTCCTCCTCTTTTCGATCCATGTGAACCCCCTGAGCAATATCATTTGACTGCTGCTCCAAAGCCACCAGAACATTGCAGGTCTTGTAGTCAAATCCTGTAGAGCAACATAACTTAGCTCTTTTAACAGATTCACATGTCAGTCCTCAATTTGTCCATTAAGGCTCCAGGGATGTAATTTAAGGCAAAGTCAGGCATTTTGAGATGTCATCTTAATATGACTCATCTCACATGGAACAAGTCTTTGTAAATTTGTAGCATTCATAGTAGTGTAATGATAGATGGGAATTAAACTATCTGCTTGACTGAGAACAACCATACATTTAAAGCCACCACTTCATTATAATGTAAGAATTTTACAGGTACAACACTTATTTTTTTGCATTTTCAAGGTCAAACTGTAAAGACAGGACGCCACCTGAGAGCGCTGGATAAGGTAAAGGTCTTGGTCGGACCTATTACACCCCACTTGAAAAGCTGGCCCATTTAAACTGATTGAGAAAACACCTATAAATTAAATGTATTATTATTATTATTCTTAACTTTAATTATGAATTATTAAAATTTAGATAGGGCAATGGTATTTTTAGTAATATAGCCCCAGAACAAGAAGGTTCTGGGTTCAAATCCACCTGGGGACCAGTGGCCTTTCTGTTTGCCTGTTCGGAGTTTGCATGTTCCCTCCCATGTTAACGTGGGTTCCCTTCGGGTTCTCCGGCTTCCTCCCACAGTCGAAGAACATGACACAGAGGTGAATTAGTGAATATAAATTTCTGGTAGAAGTGAATGTGAGCGTGGATGGCGGTGTTCTGTTGGCCTGTGATAAACTGGCTGCGTATCTAGGATGTATCCCGCTTCCTGCTCAATGTCAGCTGGGAAAGTTCCAGCTCCCAGTGACCCTAAGGTAAATCTGGACCAATCACAACAATGTATTTGATGTTCCAACAGACTACTTACAGTATGGAGGTCATTGTGCGGCATAATTGATGGTGGATCATAGAGAGCTGCACATGGCTAGCTGTTTAACATTTATTCGCTAGACTGGATATTCATTACTGATAACAAAATATTATTAGAGATATCTGTACCACCAGTTTGACTCTAACTGTAGATGTCTACTACATCATTACCAATTCCAGTTGCAGATATCCACATTTGATTACTGATAAGTTATTATGGCAGTCCCCCTGGATTCAAGATTTCTACATAGCTCTCTTTACTCACTGGAATTTTGACTACTCAAAATGATGCAGCAGATATATACTATAAGAGGGTAACATTACAGCACAGATATCTTCAAAAAAGGTTTGCCTATTCACAATTGAACTACCATTAGTAAAAATGATGTTATCTGTAGCTTTAATTCTGGTAGTCAAGCTGATCGAAAAACTGTTAGAAGGGCTTGCCATGGGAGTACGGCTCGTAGCTATTGTGAGTCTAGCGGTAGATCAACTGGAGATTGCCAAAATCTTTCTGATATTGTTGGTGCATCAAAATTAATCAATTGTTATGATAGATAACAAAAAAATACCTTAAAATATATTTAAAAAAAAAATAGAATGTCATTTTCAGCCATGTAGAACAAACATCGGCATGATATGAGTGCGGTTTGAAATAAATAGAAAACGGTTGCACTCCCTACAGACAAAGACATCAATGATTTCTGGGAGAGGAATGTTACTATAATTACATGCATTTGTTTCAAAGATATTTTGGTATATTCAGTGCCTGCGGAACTCTAAAATAGTGAGATTTTCTAACATCACCCTACATCTCCTAATTATAGCTGTTACACATAGATATTATCGCAATTGTTGCACTTTGAAAGTTCATAGAGTCATACAGATGCCCTCAGAAAATGAATGAAACCACCGTTATTGATATCAAAACACAATATAAAACACTACTGACACAAATAGTGTCACTATTGAAGTCTCATTGTGGGAATAATTAAGTCTAAAATAGGATATAATTCTGAGTAGACCTTTCGTCATAAGTGCTCCCATTGCTAGTAGAACTACTCTAAATGTACTTGCCCAGTAATGCAGTAGAGAACTGATGGGACCCTTGATGTGTTGCAATTCTATGTGTAAATGATATAATCACCAAGACAAACATGTAAAACAAATATATATTTAAGGGAGAGTCTTTAACTGCATGAGTATCAGATGGAACTACACGTAACGTCTGCCTGCTTTCATTACTGTACCTTTGTTGGAGTCGTCATAGCCAATCTCTTTGATTGTATCCCTCACAATCTTCTGGTAGTCAACAACGGCCTTGGAGGTGATCTCCCCAACCAGCAGGATCATCCCCGTCTTAGCAACAGTCTCTGAGGACACAATGACATGCAGCTTGAATGACAAGAGTAAGACAAAGTAAAACAGAGGATTAAGAAAAAGTAGGGGAAGGGAATATCTTTCGGCAGTTGAGGAAAAAATAGACTCAAGAAAAGAAAGATAAGAAAAGGTTTTTCTTGAAACAAGCAATGAAATTGAAAATTAAAAGTCCCTTGAGTGTAGCGTTCCAGACAATTTTAACAACAAAAACATTATTATGTTTATTATGACATGTAATAATAATAATAATCTTTACTTATCAAATGTTACACAGTACATGCAGACAGTACAACATTGTGACGCCCCGACGATGCTAAAGATTCATGCAAACAGTTAATCTGAAAAAGCCCTGCTTCGGCAGGTTAACATAGGCATATGACAGACATTTGACTGCCTTCCTAAAGCCCTGGTATCTTAATAGGGAGGTTTCTCCTTATTAAAATACATGTTTTCTCCTCACCACTGTCCCCAAACTCTTATTCATTGGGTAATGTTTCATAAAATATAGATAATGGTCGAGCCCGGCTCTTAAGTAAAGTGCACAGAGATGCATATGTTGTGAACTGGAGTGGAGGACAGCAATAATGCCCATATGCCACAAGTGGAATCTTATATTCAATTTACGAGGAGGTCCTTGTGTGCAACATTTTTTAGCATGGAAATGCATTTTTCGACAATAATCGCTCAGTCAATGACAGCCATTATGGTTCAGCCTGCTTGGTTGTAAAGACTTACCGCATGCTACTTTGGCATTAGGATCTTGTCTTAGGTGTGCATCCAGCACGGCATCGCTGATCTGGTCACAAAGTTTATCTGTTGAGTAACAAAATAGTTTTGTTTTTTTTTAGCAAACTTGCCAACACAAAACAACATGGCAATACTCATTTTGGCTTACCCAGACATATTTATGTCAGAATTATTGCAATCCAGCAGCAACTTTAAATTCATCTTGAGCAGATGCGTGGTACATACCCATGTAAAGTAAACCGTGTTTCGAAATAGCAAATGAGGTTTCGGAAAGCATCTTTAAAAAAACTAGAGCGAAAAGAAACACATTTTATTCTTCAAAGGAATCTACCGGACTAATTACTTGTATTACTTACTACAAGTTGGTGGAAGCAATTTGGAAAAAGCCACAGGTCTGTTCAGAATTGACCATTACAGAAATTTTCAGATTAGAGACTATGCTATAAACTTGGGATAAAATAAACAGAAGAGGAAATTTAAAATAATTTATTGTAATTATCTCCTTGACAGTTAATCCTCAACCTTCATGATCATGTAAGCCGTACTGGTGTCAGCATTCTTTATAAATGCAAAAACTACACAGCGCTCACAATTTAAAGCCTATTATCTGTTGCAAAGGAGCGTTCCCCCTTGCAAGACTGAAAGCTGTTGCATATTGTATGTGAAGATGCTGAAACATTTTGCATTTGAAGTGTACTATGAGGTTTATGTTTAATAGGCAGTTTATTTGGAACAGCCTACTCAAAAACTAATGTACTTCACTGTGAAAATAATGCTGAAATAAATGTTATTTTAATTAAGGTTACCAGTAGAGTAGCCAGTTCCATATGGAGGAGGACTAGAAAGTGTTCATGATTGTTGTTGTAATAAGTTTTACACATTTCTCATTCCCTTTACGGTTTGTCTGGTATACTGGTACAGTTTAAAGCACCATCTTCAACAAAACATTCGGGATTTAAATAAAAGAGATCTAATCATATTACCATTACAATTCAATTATGAACAAACTTATGGAACATATGTTACATTTTTCAAAACAGAAACAATCGATTACAGGCGGAAAACACTGTCTGCAAAATAATATCGGTCTGGCAGAGTGACTGGGCTGTGTATAAACAAACCACAGAGTTCAGGATCATGAGACGATTTTTTTAATGATGCTTCAGTTATGTTAACCAATGCCCACACGTCACAAGTGTTTTTGGTTATGCAGTAATATTCTTGATGACGGAACACCTCTCCGCTTGTTGTCGAATCGTGTCAGGGAACCATGAGTTTTGACGTGTGATTGACAGACAACACCAGTCCAATGTAACATTATATTTGCTTAGCCGCCTTGTTGTGGGCATGCATTCACTGCATCCCCCTGACTAAAATCTCTCCTCTGAAGATAGTGAGAGTTAAGTCAAAGGTTAAACTACCACAGAGACAGGCAGCTGCTTTTTTAGAACTTACCAGGGTGTCCTTCTCCGACTGATTCGGAGGTGAAGAGGAAGCGGTCTTCATCAGTGGGCAAGTTGTTGTGGTAACCGTTCTTAAGATTATCCATCGTCACTTTCCTTTCTAGCACGTGGACGTTAACTGCTGAAATAGGTTATTATTTGGTTAATTAGGTGTTCTGCTCAGTATCTCAAGGGGTACACTGGTCGGTTTCTGCTCACCGGTTGAGACAGAAATCGGCTCCGACATCGGTATAAATAAGGCTCCCTCATCAGTAATTCCTCTTCGGCCAATGTTGTTGGACAACATAAACCACGTGGTAGAAAATGGGCGGGCTCCAATTACCCCATGGGCTTGCTCTAATTAACGCAAACTTTGGTGACGTCATCAAGTACGCCAGCCCCATTTTTTTCTTAAAAGTAGAAAAATCTAAATAAATTTCCGGCTGAGAATTCTGATGGAAAATCTGAAAATTGCACCAGTGTTTAGGCAACATCAGTGTGGTTTGCTGTGAATAGAATTTTGCGGGCCCCTTAAAAAAATGTTATTTATCACCAGCTTCATCTCCATCAATCTCCATTAATGAATGCACAGGGTTAATTTTATGAATTCAAACCAAGAGCTTAGAATAAAAAACATAATCTGGTCGATAAATTCCATATTTAACAGTATTCAAATATGGATTTATGCTCTAAAGCACAGACCCGTATCATAGGTCACAGTTCAATCTGACTTTGGTGTCACACAATTTGTTTGTGTCCATATGATGTACTGTATGAATCTATAAAAGCACTTGTAACAGAGAGTCTGGACACATATTTGACTCAGATATTAAGTGCACATAGTATATGAACTGATGATCAATTGATACAATTAGAGCTGTGGGTATATGAGCAACAGTGCAGAATTTTTGAAAAACTACATTAGAAGTCAATAAATGTGCTGCTTCAATGAGCACAGAGACTTCATGGCATCACATCAGACTATAAATGCATGGAATCTCTGTTTTTTCTGATGGTGCAGTACCTTCTTCAATTTTCTCCATTTTCTCCATTCTCCGGACGAGTAGTCTTAAATCCTTTGGTGCCTATTCATTGGGATCTTCAAATCGCTCATAGCCTGACCCCTGCACTGAGACCCTCCCTTTAGTGGGCTTATGGCCTCCAAAAGACAGTTCTCAAGATCAGAGAGGCACACAAAGTCCCCCACCTTGTTCACGGTAGCGATTCTTTCAAGCAGGTTAAGGAGGAATCCATTAATGATATCTGTGCAGCAGCAAGTTAGTCTTTCCCCACCAAATTTTTTTCTGGTCTTACTTCACAGACGGGAGAGCTCCTCTTTGACTATCTCCATCCTTTCTGATGATGCCCACAGATAGAAAGTCTCCCCCCCAGCTTTGGATTTCTGTTTGGGTTTACACATGCATCTTGTTACAATGTTTGGTGAACAAATCAGTTGGTATTGGGCACCAGGGCACTGCCTCTCTTCTAAATATGTAGAAGAGAAAACCTACGGAATGTTAGAAATGAATACATTTAATATCTCAAAAGTAATTCTGACATTCAATGTTTAAACTTACAGAATCTCAGCGATCATTCAAAATTGTGGGGATATTTGTTGTTTATTTGTTTGTGAGAGGCGGCATCCAAAGAAGAGTAAGTGTATGTATATGTATATACCATGTAGGGTTGGGACAAGTAAGTGACAGTTTTATCTTATAGTCTGACTGGATACGTGAGATTCCATTGTCTTTCTGGTCAAATTAATATGGTGAATGTTCAGTGTGTGGCGTCCTCCTCCCTCTGTGCAAGCTGTGTTGAATGAATAAATATTGTTTCCTATTTGAACACATCACAACTTGCAAAATGGTAGTTATAAGGATTTCTACAGAAGAATACATGGGCCACCTTTGTTATTACCAGAATTAATCGATGATACATCACAATGGATGGTCCCATATCTCCTTTAGGGTGTTTGCGCCAAAAGAGTCCCAAGGGAATCAAAAGGTTTCGGGAGGGTCCACTTGATAGGAGAGGAGGGGGGTGTTTTGTAGTTGTAGTTCACGCTCATTCCAGCAGTATTCAATGGGGTTCACTTTCACAGCATTCATTGTTTTCCGGCTGAGAATTCTGATGGAAAATCTGAAAATTGCACCAGTGTTTAGGCAACATCAGTGTGGTTTGCTGTGAATAGAATTTTGCGGGCCCCTCAAAAAATGTTATTTATCACCAGCTTCAACTGGTGGTGACGGAAGTATTTTCATGTGGACAGAATCTCACATTACAATTTAAAAGACTATACACTTAACTTGAAAATTTGGAGTCAAACAGTTTCCTGACTTTTAAGACAGAAGACTACAATTGTCCGCATTGTTTTATAAATTATTTTATTTTTTCTTTTATGTTCCATTTTAGTTTTGTTTGCATATTCCTACTGCAAAGTGACTCACAGTTGCCTCAGGTTTAGGCATATATGAGTAAGTAAATGGACTGTTGGTACATAGTTGTTAGGGAAAAAAGGGTTAATCTTCAAGACCTTGAGGCACTCTGCGGACATCTAGATCTCAAATTCTAAGGAGTGATGAAAAGCTCTATCTCTGTTCTTTCTGAAGGTGCAGTACCTTCTTCAATTATCAGTGTTTATATTCTATGCAGTGTTTGTTTCCCCAGTCTTTCCTATCTGTTTGAACCCTGTGGGGCTAAGCTGAGCTGCTCTGTGTTCACCTAAGATGGCAGCAATCAGGGCCTCAGGTGCAGTCACGCCCCTCCCTGGAGTCACAGGGCTGCGAGGACTGATTGGGCTAATGGTGGTAGACTGCACAGTGTCAGAGGAGATCAGTCGCTCCTTC
The DNA here is from genome assembly GCA_037951165.1 of Lophius americanus. Classification (NCBI taxonomy): domain Eukaryota; kingdom Metazoa; phylum Chordata; class Actinopteri; order Lophiiformes; family Lophiidae; genus Lophius; species Lophius americanus. Next base: position 6,130,880 of record JBBDHG010000057.1, on the reverse strand, counting down.
TTAGCAGCAGAACATGGCGAATTGCTGCGAGTCTGGCTGTCTTTTGAACGAGGACAGAGACTGAGGCCCTGAAGAGTAGGGAGGGGGTTGGAGGAGAGAGCAGGGACAGCAGGGCTGCGGCTACGACGGTGGCGATGGAGGTGTTTGCCTGTTTTAGGGCTTGGACTGCGGGAGCTTTGAGCCAACAGGACCAAAGTGCTGTCATCTTCAGAGCTGATATCTGAGCTGTCAGAGCCATGGCCAATGGGGCTGTGGACTGGAATCTTGATCTGTTTAAAATGGAGAATTCAAGAGAAGAAAACTAAATAGTTGAAGTTATCATAAAGGAAATCATATAAAAGTGGGCACAGTGTAAAAGGTGGGCACATCTCTCCAAATTCCTTAACCCAATGTTGTACATGTTTACTACAATAGACATTTATTAAACAGTGGTGGGCCATCCGGACCAGCAAGGCCTCGTCTGCTGGCATAGACATTATCAGAATAAGCAAATTATATTTTTATTATTTAATTACCATTTTATTTGAGACTAAATACACTTTAAATAGTGTTCTCATCAGTCTTTTAGTGTTATTTAATTTCTTCCCTCTCTTACAGTGAGCTCATATAAATTAGAACTTTGTTTTATCCACTGCTGTCTCCGTGTAAAATATCTACTCTGAGGTCTTCAGATTTTTGATCGTCATATCTTTAACCAATCAGATTTTGAATGGCATTCTAGCATAATCCCTGTATCAGTATTACTCACATGGAGGGCCAGTTGCTGGGCTAAAGTTGGGCTTGCATCAACTTTTTGCACTAGCATGTTTGGCGTTCATGTCAATTGAAAAGGGCCAACTGAAATGTGCTGGTGTCCTATGCTACCATTGACCTGACAATAGCCATTTTTAACATTGAGCTATTTTTAAAGAAAGAAAGGCGGATGACATTGAGCTATTTTTGTGACATTGAGCTATTTTTAAAGAAAGAAAGGCAGATGTACTTTTCTTCAAATGAGGAGAAGCATTAGTAAATAAGATGGACTTGGATGTATTTTAAATAACTGTTTGTTGAATATTGCTTGTTTTAGACGGTTACTGCTGTTGTGTGAATGATCCAGATTCAGTGGTCTGAAGGTACCATTTTGCCTTCGGGCATGTATGCTTATGCCCAGCAGCATGGCTGAGGTCTGTGAGGAGACCCTGTCTAATCTTGATTGTGCTTCTTTATTTTACGGCTATTTCGCTTCCTTAATGGTTGTATGAGTAAATGTGACTGGTTATTTAGTAAAGGCAGTTGCTTGAGATATATGCAATATCTATTTGCGATGCAACATAATGTCCTTCTGTGTAACAGTGGTCCAGCCTCGATGGGTTCAGTGGGCGTCCATGCGCTTGGTGTAAATAGTGTAAACCACTTTTTCCCCCTATGAATACAATAATAAACTTGACTGTCTCACTGAATAAGGGCTGGTTACGTAGTAGGACAAAAGCTTGTAACTGTGGAGTCACAGTGAAGTTATTCGAGGGCAGCTTAAATTGGGGCGTAAACCACTGAAGCACCCAGTTGTAAAACCACAACCCACTACTGTTGTTAAATATGGGAAGTTTCTATATCTTATGAACTAAATCCGATAGGGGAATCTTTTACAATAATTAGAAATAGTTAATTACTCATCGCTGTAGATTGATTTTCAGTTTATTGACTATAACAAGTACAAGTATCTCGAAATTATTCTTCAGTGAAGTATTTAAAAAGATGAACAGAGTCACTTTCCATCAATGATAAATACAAATCTGAATGTTATTTATAAACTTATAGTTGGGTGTTTCAATTACCACTTGGATTTGAACCTGATTGACTGGCTTTCAGCCCAACACCATTCAAAACGTTCAGCATGAAATTGGGCATGTGTGTCAACCTATTGGTCAATATAAGTGACTAAATTTGTGTTATTGTTTATGCAGCCCTGTCCTTTCGTTCGTTCACTGATCTTTCTTACCTGAATAGGTGATGACAGTCCAACAATACTGTTCATGTTATTGCTGTAGTAACCCAGTATATATTCACAATCATCTCTAGGTAAATCTTCCTCTGAAAATGTAACCTGGTGAAGAGGAAGAAGGAGAGCAATTAACCTTCTGTTTCGCAGAATAAATGTATTGCCCTCAGTATCGTACACACCTGTGTCACATACTCTCCCTTGGCCCATAGGTAAGCTTGGTAGTCTTTGTGATGTCTAAACCCATCCTGTGTGGAATTAACAAACTGCGTCAAGCACTGGCACATCAAGATTTATCATGAGTATCTGAAGAAAAATATCTTCTATTCTACCTTGTATATTGCGATCCAATCCCATGAGCTACGCTGATAAGTCGATGCAACTGTGAATGTAACTGTGGCGTCTGAGACCTTACACCACTTCTTTTTGAACTGCAGCTCCACCAAGGGTACGTCCACCTTGAATGGGAACTAGAAAGAAGAGCACAAAATATGGTTAAAGAAACAAAAATCATAAATTTATGATACATTTGAGGAAATACATACAACATTTTCTCACGTGTAGTGAAAACAGAGCAGAAACAGGCTTGTGGTCACTGATGGTGTAGTTCATGTGACTTTGGTACACATGCTGAGTTACTTTAGTCACCCCACCCAACCAGGACGTCAGACCCCGCTGTAATGCAGCATTGTGGGTAGGAACTGGGGAGCCGGTACGACGTAGGCGCCAGAGGATGCGATCTGTCCAGGCAGGTTTCCTCCTCTTCGTGCTGACAGACAGGAGCAAAAAGAGACAGATTTCCACAGCCAGCCTGAGCTTCATTTCCCAGAGAAATAAAATCTAAGTAAAGAATACCTTTTCAAAAGAGCATACTGGACAAACCTTGTGTCGTACGTGTGAGTGCCCACATCAAATTTGTAAGTAGGTGCAAATTTGAGAGGTCCCTCACTGAAGCCGTCCAGGGTGCACTCTGTTTTTTTAGCCATGTTGAGCTGTGCAGTGGACAAAGGATAGGAGGAACAGATCAGTCAATTACCAAATATAATTTAATGTATCCTGCTCCGTTAGAAGATGTTTTTTCAATTTATGCTACAGCGACCTCCCTTGGTCAAGGATGTCTATCTAGAGACAGACAGGCAGAGTGAAGCTTTAGGACAAATGTTTTACAAGGTTTTATTCAAGGGGTCTCACCTGATCACGCTCCCACAGTAGAGGCAGCTTATTGCTGTCAATGGCACATTTCACCACATGGATGTCATAGTCTTCGATACGGAAATTTAAATCTCCGAACCAAAATACGACACTGGTGTTAGGAAATACACAAAAAGTTTAAATTATGACATTTTAATTCGATAAGGTGATCATTATGATGTAACCGTAAAACATAGGAAAGATCAAAAAGGGATACTTTTGTGGTCTCCTAAGTTCAATAAACACTGGTGAACACATGTTGGAATATGCTCCTTCAACCACAATATCAAGAATATTTGAAGAACATATAGATGAATGTGTGATTTCTTTGCCTCAGAATGATGGTATTCATGTATGGGCGTTCAAGCTGAATCAATAGCTCATATGGAAAACGTCTGTGTGATCACCCACTCGTGGTCCAGTACGCCAGTTGCAGTCGCCCCACCAAACTGCTGCTGCTGCAGGATGCTTTCAAAGTCCTCCATTCTCTGCTCCAGGTTCCTCATGTGAGCTGGCAGGTGGCAGTTGAGAAAGCACACAGGATGACCAAACATTGTCATCCTTGCGCTGACACCGCCTTTATTTCCCTTAAAGTGAGAAGAGCAAAGAGAGGACCTTCATGCATAGCGTCTTTGGAATGTAAATTAAAGAAGAGAGCACTTTACACTGAGCCATAGAACCACAAAGTCAGACTGTCTGCTGCTGCACTGACCTCAAAGAGAAGGAGACTGCACCAGCAGCAGCCAGGAGTGATGCTGACATCAACACACACAGGAAGGTCACATACTGACATATGTACCCTGACATGCACACGCACCAGAGCACTCACAACACACACCACCCCATTTCAATAAACCCCACTGAAACCACGCCACCACAAATGTTACAAAATTATAAATCCCGGCGTTCTATAATAGACAGCACGTACCCAATATCCCCGGAGTCCTGTACGTGTACTCTGTGTCTGCACACCTCTGAGGAATGGAAGATGGAAGAATTTAGAAAAAACCAAGAGGAGCACTCCCTGCATACGCTGGGACGCCACCTAAATGGATAAGGTATGAAGAATATATCATCACTGTAATTGACTTTTAATGGTAATAAGAGTTTAAAAAATCAGTATGACTTAAATAAGTAATATAAGATTGAAACATTGTACTGACCAAAACATATCCTAAAGGACTGAGTGTGTCCATACAGAGCTCACTCCACTGGTCTGAAAAAAGAACATCCTTCAGCCGCTTATTTATCATGGAGTTGACTTCTTGGAGACTGCGTGGTGCCAGAAAAGTAGAGAACTACCATCAACACGTGATAAGCATGACTAAAAAGAACAATGATGAGTAACAGGAGTGATGGGATGGATTGAAATGTTCCCAGATGTGGAAGAAATACTTGCTTACCCAATGACAAACATGTCTATGCTCCCGTCGGAAACATTTGTTGAAAATAGAGAAGTGATGTCATCTGGCGGGACTGCTGATCCGACGTTCCACGTGACAATGCACACCCTGTCAAATGATTGACACAGTGGATATGCTGCATTAGATTTAAGTGCTGTCCAGTCTATCATAGAATAAAAGCGGCAATATCTACTGTAATCCTTTCATCAGTTTTCCTGTGTGGCAAAAAAAACACACCACACTCGATGGTGTCTTTGTACGTACATGATGACTAAGGTGTGTGTGTGTGTGTGTGTGTGTGTGTGTGTTGGGTGAAAGGGTTTGGTCCATTGAGACAAAGGAAGATGGTCCCCTTCTGAGGCAAGAGGGTGATCAGAATATTAAAAAAGCAACTGGTGGAAATAAACAATGACCAAATCTCATTATTAAAAATATTTTAAAAAAAAGAATCCTTATATCTATTCGGAAAAATCCATAATTGAAATTCAGATTATGCTTCAAGAGGGACATCCACAGGCCAGACAAGGTGAAAGGCAGCCTGTGGGAAGTGTTGGGCGGAGGAGGAAAGACTTGGGCTTCTCCTCCTCTAAAGGCAGGATTTTCTAGATCAGTTTAATATATTTCAATGTGCTTCTTTTTATGCTTATGTTCTAATGGCAAAAACACAAGAAATTATGCTCTTAGCGAGGACATCCTCCCTAACCAGCCAACAACCAAAATACAACATTGGCATGATTCATTGTAAACTTCTTTCAAAATGACCTCAAAAATATATTTTATTTGACCATGTGCAAATAAATGATATTTTTTTCAACTTTAGCAGTTAGCTTGTTAGCAAAAGCTTACAAGTGAAGATAGATTTGGAATATTATTTTATCTTTGTGTGTGTGTGTGTGTCTGTCTGTGTGTGTAGCTGTGTGTGGTTTATGACACATGCATATACTTTTAAACTGTAAAATAATAAAACACACAGGGGACACTGACCCTCTCTGTTTCTGCTTTATTACTTCAAAATAAGATTACATGTGTTTGCCAGGTCACTGGTTACAAGGACCTTTAACATTTGTTGTAAAAACATGTATGTGTGCATGTGTGAGCGTGTGTGTGTGTGTGTGTGTGTTTATTTGTGTGTTTGTGGGTGCTAGAACAGAAAAGGAGATGAAGCTGACTGTCTTTTCAAACTACAGCCACACTTTTTGATTCCAGAAAAATGGAAGAAATCACATTAACATTGATTATTTTTAACTGATCGTGAACAGATGAACTAAATATTTTCTTGAATTATAAAGAAACGTATTTTGTCGTATAAAATCTCTGACTCTGTTGGCAGATCAAGGAGCTGAAGAAGAAGGGCTCTGGCACCAGCTGAAATTTGACTGGTTCATAAAATGTCACATCCTTAGTCTTTCGACATCTTGTTGAATATCCATCCTGTCAATCTGGCACAGCGGCAGTGCGACACATTTCAATTCATTTCAAACATCGTGTGGCATTTATCCATTCACAGCACCACTGTAAACAGCTTAAAAAATTAAAACGACCATAGTTCTTGATCAAAGGCTATGGACATGATATTAACTTTCCATAGGCAACAGCATTGCGTAAATCAAATATCTGATGATTTAAGCTACAAATTTGGGTTCACGCTCATTTTTAAGACAAAAAAGACAGCATTCAGGAAAACTTGTATTAATTTGTGATAGTCCTAACCCTGTTTAGAAGGTTTGGTCACCCTATAGAACTAACGGAGCGATGCTGCACTTTTTATTTGTGCTCACATTCCAAGTTTTTCTGCTCTAAAATATTGTATACGCTTGTATGTCTAATAGTAGGAATATATTTAAATATTACCTTTGGCCCATTGTCAGCTGGGATATGCACAGAACCCGCAACTCTGAACAGGTAAGCATTTACAGAAATGTAACGAAAAGAAATATTTGGGAAAATTAATCGTAATATATTACCTTGTTAAATATCAATAAATATGAAAATTTTGGATTTTTTCCTGAGCTGTTTTGATGAATACAATGAACTAGAACAGAGCATGATTTGCAAACTAATTTCCATCAACATCAACCACCACAGCCATCAACTAACAAGAAATGGCTGGTTAAATATACAAATTAGCATATTACTGAATAAGGACATGTGCATGAGTGTTGGACTTATACTTTACCACTGTTTAGGATGTGGCCCTTTTATGATACTGTATTACTCAGTATATAATAAAATATATGATTTTATAGTATTAGTAGTTTATTAGAGTGTGATATCAGAAATGTGTTTTAGGTTTACTGGAGGATTGGAACAGTTCCATAAACTTAAGCAGTCGTCAATCATGAGTTGAGATCCAAATTTTAGTGTGTCTCTGGGAAGTCTGCCAACAAATGTGCCTGTGTCATACTGTCAGGTTCACAAAGCTCTTAATGAAATGTTCAGCAACCATTCATGCAGAGGAAGCTACAAAGTATAAATACTTTGCACTTGATTAACCTTGGCGCTTCAGAGAGCCCCATCTCCACCCAGACCTCGCCGCTTCCCGAGAGCATGGACCGAGAGCCTGCTGTCGTCCCTCCTCATGGGGAGTAATCACTCCAGAAACCGCAGCCGTCCATGACCCGTGGAGGTGATTTCAACAGTTGAACTGGACGGACTTCCCGAGTTTACCTCTCAACGTTTTCAGAGTCTAGTCTTAATGCTGAATGTTTGTTATGGCATTGTTTAGAGGTAAACAGCTGGCTCTGAGCAAACAAGCCGGATTCAACTTGGCAGGAGACGGACAGCATGAAGTAAAAAGTACCCCACCAGTCACATTTAGTCCACAGTGCAAAACAAGTGGATTCAGGTCGGCGTAGAAAAAAATCAGGTAGGGAAAGTGAGGGAGAGAGCCCTGAGAGTCTTCTTTTCTGAATTCCTGTGACTTTATCTGGCATTCATCGTCTTTACTACAGCAGCTAAGTGCAGAACAGCTTCTGCAACACTTTTCAGACATTACGGAACCGAACATATTCAGTGGGGTACAAGTAGAATTCTTTGAAACCTTCACTTGGGTTATTCAAAACAAAAACTCACCTGAAATCGTTGCTCTCTCCTGGGTTCTCAGGCTGCACCAGGCTCTGTGTTGAGCATCTTAGAGCTGGAATCCTGTGTGGCGGAGGACCGGGGATGAGGCTTGGGTTAGGGCTCAGGTAAGGCTGGCTAATGGAACACTGAGGGCTGCTAAGAGAGGAGGAGGACTCTGTTGGGGAATATGGCATGACGTTGGGACTATGAGGTCCTGGAATGCAAACTGGAATCACATGAACCTCCTTGAAGGGTTCAACTGACATTCTGGTTTTCTTTGAAGCAGGTTTAGTTCCAAGAGCAGTTGGTCTTGGCCGACTTATGTTTGCTGGAGTGGACCCAGACTTTTGTTGGCATGACTGTTGGTCCGGTAATGTCATAGGTATAACTGCAGTCTGTGTCGGGCTAAGTCTAGACTCTTTCACCCCTCCTGGGATGGTGGGATGTGCTTCCTGGGCTGCAAGATGTGGAGGTAAACCTGGACCAGTTTCAATCAATACACAAGGGCCCAGTTGCACTTTGGATCCAGAAGGCTCAGTGCCACCTTGTTTCTGTTGAATGTGATCCATCAGCCTGCAACTGGCAGTAGGTTAACAAGAAAAATTATTTTAGATTTGAATAAAAAATATAATCTTACATGCAGAGAGAATCAAAAAATGACACAGGTGACTTTTTCATTCCTTTTGTTTCACCACATCCACAACCTTGGGTTCTTGGTAAATATTTGAGACAACAATAGATTTGTCTGCATTTATCAGGAGACGAGAGCATGCATTGAGTTATGCTGCACACAGGTCTACATCATGCTCCGAAAGGATTATTTGACCAAGTCAGTGGTGGAACAAGAACTGATATATTTGACTTAAGTAATAGTAGAAACACCAGCAGTTCATAAATATTGTATTGTATTGTAAGTATTGGTCTTCTAATTTATTTCCCATATCTGTTTGTATCTCATACTAAATAAAATGAACATAAAAAAGACATTCTGAGGAAACCCAAATGACACGTTTTAAATTATACATTTACTTATCTTCTTCTCGACGGGCCCGTTATTGGGCTTTTACCTAGTTTCTGCAATTTTTTTCTTAGATAGATAAATATAGTTGGATTACAACTTTATTCATCCCCGTGGGGAAATGAAGGATTTAAAGCTGCTAGGACAGGCTGCCACTTGCACGGCGTCATCTAAAGATGTTTACTGTGCATAATGCAAGACTTTAATAAAACCCTAAGTTTATGTCACAGCCAAAGGTTGAAGCATGTGTAGATACATGTGTAGATACATGTGTAGATACATGTGTAGATACATGTGCTCCCCCTGGAGAGCATATGTAGTATTTTGCAGCCAAAAGGTCTGTGAGGAGTCAAAAATTGTGGCACATTTTGAGTCCATTGGCTATTCAACTGTGCCAAATGGAGAGTCCTCCTGGTCTTAACCCACAATAACTGTTTAAAATTACATTTACTTTGTGATATTTAGTTTATCAAAAGTTAGAAAATTCATTGATTGTTTTGTTTCATGTTGTTACTTTATTACAACGTTAGAGCATTTTTGACCTAAAAAAAATCAAGCAAGGGAAGAACTGGGGTATTTTTCTGTTAAATCACAGTATACTCACACATGGTAATAGGTACATTGTTACTGACACTGAAAATAAATGATTTTAGGTTTTACCTGTTCATAGACACCATGGTTGTGTGAAGTTTATTTTGTGTGTGCAACTCAGGCGGGACTAAACTTAAAATTACCAATGAGCCAAACAGGTTATTGCACAATGCAGAAGTGCGTGTAAAAATGTCTGAGCAGGGTACTTTAAGGGAATCAATCAGAGGGAGGCTTCTGACATCATGAGGTACATCAATATCAAATGATACTGTAAGACACACGGAGGAGGTTGTTTGGAATAATCCCCCCCCCTCCATTTTGTCGAAACTGTACATCCCACACTGATATTATACACTACCATTTTATTATTCATGATATGCAAATGAAGATCTCTTATATTTGACTCGGTCTATAACCTGTGAAATATAGCCTGACTAATGGGGATGTGTCAGATATGTGTAAAATGCATATTAAGAGTGAAACCTTTCAGAGCTTAAATTGCACAATATACATGTTCATATGTCATGCGTCGAGATGACATATCCACTACACACTGGACTGGCGTACGACTGGACCGGACTAACCAGCACGAGGCTGCAGTATCCGACCAGAGACCTCATGAAAACCTCCGTTTCTCCCCTTTAATGTTTTTTTTTATTCCCCCCCCATGTTATCCATAAAGATGAACTCACTCATCCACAGAGAAGAGATCAGCATCAGTGTCCCGTTTATCCTCCACGCCGATCACGTCGACAGGACAGTCACACCAGCATCATTGACCAGAAAAAAGGCGATCTCAGATGAGCCGACCCCTCCGGCTGCAGGACGGAACCTCAGGACCACTGAGAGCGGACGTTCCCGTCACGTTGCAGAGATCTCTGAGGTCACGCGTGTCTGAACTCTCTCATGTTAATGTGTGTCTGATGCTTATTCCCCATAACACAGATGACCGTCTATGGCGCATTTAACCGCAGCAGCTGTGCACTTTTCAGTTATCATTGTACCTCTACCTTCTGCGCACCGGCCATCACGCGCTTCTCTCTCTCTCTCTCTCTCTCTCTCTCTCTCTCTCTCTCTCTCTCTCTCTCTCTCTCTCTCTCTCTCTCTCTCTCTCTCTCTCTCTCTCTCTCCATGTTTCTCTGAGTGGGTAAAACATGATGTGGGTACGTGGGGGTGGTACATGAACAAAATAAAAGCAAAACAAAAATCAGATACCAATAAAGTGCAGCGGCCCATAAATAGACCTAATTGAGAATCTGTCCTCCAATGACGCACTGATCTGGCATTAGTGCGTCATTCATTGTTGCTGAATTGATCTGCACGCCAATAATTAAATATTCCGCCAGGGGTCTACCTGTCCTCTCCAACAGCCAGCCACTGTTTTCTGTAGTAGGTACAAACCTCTCCAAGAAAATATACATTTCTTCAAAGATAAAAAAAACAATCATTGGAAAATTCCTCAAGAAAGGCTGAAGTGTGTCCGGAATACAATGTTTCACTGTATGAACCTGGACTTTTTCACTGTAGAAACGTTGACGGTTTGACTGTATGACATGGACTGTTTCACTGTGAAAACATGGACTGTATCACTTTATGGACCTGGTAATTCACTGTAGGAACCTGGAAAGTTTCCCTGTATGAACCTGGAAAGTTTCACTCTATGGTACCTTGCCTGTTACATTGTATGAACCTTGCCTGTTACATTGTAGGAACCTTGCCTGTTACATTGTATGAACCTTGCCTGTTACATTGTAGGAACCTTGCCTGTTACATTGTATGAACCTTGCCTGTTACATTGTAGGAACCTTGCCTGTTACATTGTATGAACCTTGCCTGTTACATTGTAGGAACCTTGCCTGTTACATTGTATGAACCTTGCCTGTTACATTGTAGGAACTATTTCACTATGTGAAGTATTGTTTCACTGTATGAAACTTTGTAGTCTTTGCGCCTGAGTATGAAGCACTGCTACGGCTACACATTGTTGTAAATAGTGGTAGAAATATTAATATTTGTACTATTAAACTTCTGCATTGAGACTTGCCATGTTGCCAAGGCTACCGATTGAGCTTATTGAGCGACCTCCAATCATTTCTTATGACATTATTTGTTTGTAGTTTTTTGCTATTCTTTATAAAATAAACATTATGTTTTTTGTTACTAAAACAGATAGCGTGGGTCTTCAACATTGCGTCCTGCCTACCTACTGCTTGGGGTCAGTGTGTTGTTGTTATGAGCCCCAATAACAATGTTTATGATCCACACACACAATAAGATGAACAACATTGTTCTACAGTTATGGATGGATTATGCTGTTATTGTATATTTGTAACGATTCATCGATCTGGATTGTCATATCGGTTCGTTGAGGAACGATCCAATCCAATCAATGAAAAGCCAATATAAATATATTGTCTTTTTTAAGATACACCTTTATTTTGAAATTGCTACCAGTGCAGGCTTGCAGTGTTTCCCATACACAAGCTCCTTTCCCTCTCAGCACTCAGACCTGCGGACCATTGGGAACGGCCAGAGGACGCAGTTACTTTTCTCCTTTTTTTCCTGTTCGCCCTGAACGTTAGCGTTCACTTTGGCAGATTACCATTATTCAAATGAGAGATAGAGGCTTCCAGGTATAGTCTAAACAAACAATAGACAAGTTTTGTACAAAAAACTGTTTTATTAGACATATATTTTTACAGTACATTTTTTAAAAAGCGTTTGCTAATGATACTCTGACTTCCAACATGACACATATTAGTCAATGTTCAGAAGACATTAATTATGAGTGGCGGTTTACAAATAACCCCAGCTTTTGTTGATGTTTTGTTTTTTAGGATGTAAAACATTCAGAGCTTAACACCTCTAAACCACAAACACTGAGCGCAACACCATGTAAATAGTTAGTTATGAAACATAAATGTAGATAGTAATGTTAATAATTTAAAGGTAATCAGGGGTTCCTTAATGTGAACTGAAGGAAAAAAAAATTGTATCTAAACATGTGTCACTTTACAGTGAAACACAAGACTTTGTTCTTTTTGTTATTATTTTTTTTGCTAGTATTATTATTATTGCTGAAATGTCTTTATCATTTGCAGTAATAAAACTGTCAAAACATGCCAAAATGGTATTATAATTTTTGCTTTCTTAAGATGAAATGCAACCAATTTTATTAAATGGGTCCATAATGTCATCTGAAATCGATCCCAGGCCTCTGAACCGAATCGTAATCGTATCGAATCCTAATCCTATGGAGGCAGACTTTATCCTATTAGCAAATATCGTATTGTTGTTCGAAGAATCAATCGTATTTACACCCCTAATATATAAATATAGATATATAAACTCCACTTTCCGGTCCGGTCGTCTCATCGAATCTAATAATAACAATTAATTCTAAAACCTCAGAAGAGAGAGGTCAACATAGTAAACGCACAAGCTCACAAATTACAGTATGTTAGAATTAACTTGATGCCTCAGTGCTCTTTGATCTCAGGTTGGGCTTTGTGCTATAAATTTAATTCCCTCTGATAAAGGACTCCAGCATTAAATCTGACATCATACAGGCTGATTAAAATGATTCATTTAGAAGCTGTGTCCATCTAGTTGTACATATCCCATTTCCACATAAGTATTGGACGAATAGTTTTAAATAAAGACCGAGGGCTCTTGAACAGGCTTTCAGAGACGTATAATAACTCTGGTATCATCCATTTACTGCATCCAACAGTGATAGAGAACCACAGTGTGTGTAAGGGAATTTATATTTTCTAAATGTGCCCCTCATACAAAATCACGCTCTCAACAGCGTCCTGATAAAATTAATTCCCAAATTTTCAAAGGGACTCTGACTGGGCTTTATCCAGATGTGTAATCCCAGTGGAATGCACTGATCCTTATTGCCAGCTAACTACTAAGAGCACATAGACATCAATAAATCCCTGCTAACATAAAAAGCGACAGGAGTGCTACACATTGTGCATTTACATTCACATGATGCATCAGCCAGACACAATAATCTCCTCCTTAAGACAACTTTAACACGGTGGACAAAATGGAAACATGCAGGGAAATTATGCACTATGGACCATAACTCGTGCTTCTTGTGAAAAGTGAAATCACAGCCAATTGTAAAAAGTTGCCTATGGTCTTTTTTTGGTCTTGACCAGGCCTTTCTCAACCAGGCAGCGGTAGAACTCCTGGATGTATGTGAACACACACTTCCAGTCCGGCTCTCTCATCCGGACTAAGTCCTCAGCGTCCAGCAGAGGGGGGCAGCCTGCCAGTCTCCTGCAGAAAGAGTGCAAGTGTAACAGTCAGTAACAAGACACAATGACATTAACAGTAAAGTCACGCTGTCCTTATTTGCAATGTACTACTGGAGCTTGTTCCAGACAAGATACAGCTGCATCTTCTTCATATAAAGAATGAATAGTCACTCTGCAGTGCTGAAAGCCAGCTGGAAGTTTTCCCTCGGCTTGTTTGGGTTGAGGATTGAGTACTCGAATGAGTCAGGGAAGAACCGGTGAACTAAGGCACAGAAAGCGATGCCATCCTTCCAACTTGAAGAAAAGTTCTTGATGTCAACCCCCTGTTTCAAAGCAGAGGGTAATCAGTTTAAAGTTTTAAAAGAAAATTGTACGAGAATTGTGCGAGAGAGAGACATAAAGAGCAGAGCTATGCATATCTCCACAGGGCTATAATTCACAAGCAAAGAGAGTCGAGGCGTATTTACCTCATATGGCCCTGTTTTGGCTCGACACCAGTCCAGAAGCATCTGCTTGACATTTTTAACATTTGGTGCTTCAGCAGGAAGACATTTCGGGGTGGAGGCTACAGCCGGACTGACCTGGCTTAGGAGAAGAAATATATAGAATAAAATACAGTGTGTGCAGAGAATTGTGCGTATTATATTTATCTTGGACAATGCTGTGCTTTTCCCTTTTTTGGGTCGACAGTATTTCTAAACATGCAGGGAGACTTTTCTTTGCAGCAGTTAGACTCTTATCACTAATAATGGCACTGATGCTGTAATGCTTAATAGGCCTCACCTGGATCAAAACTTATATAGCAAATTAGGATTTATCTAAGAGTCAACACAATACGGTGGATCTAATTAATGATTTATGTCTTCATCTGTATTTGTACATTGTACATGTTCATAAATCCTGCCATGCAAAATTGACCGCAAAACTGACTCACCTGCCTGCTGATGGAGACGGCTGACCTGGTGGCTCTAAAAAGTAAATGCATAAAATCAAATTATCAACGAACAAATAGTTTGAATAAAAAGTCAAAAAGGGCCTTTGTAAACGCACTATATGTTGTTGGCTGCTGGTTCGTGGATGCTCTGCCTTTGCCAACAATTGTGCTCGTTGTTCCACCTTTACTCAGGCCCTGCTGTCTCAAGTCCTGCTGCCTCGACCCTCGCTCTTTCTCCCGCTTATCTGACAAGAGAGAGAGTGGAGTATTTACAAAGGAAGCAATGCAACTGTGGAATAATTGAAACATTATTAAGGTAACTTGTGGCTAATGTTTGTATGGGAGCAGTTATCGGATCTTACCTCTCTTTTTCTTTAGCAGGTCCCTCAATGCAGCACGGATCATTCGTCTCTCATCAAACTCTGTTGCATTATCCAGCTAAAGAAGCAAACCAAAACATATGAACAATGAAGTAGATTAAAAAGAAATGCACCGATTTATAGGGTTGATTTTTTATTCAATATTTCCTTGCTCATCAAGGTGCCTTATGTTTGTTGTGTTTTTTCTGTGTATTGTATGGTAAGCTAAAGTTGTGTTTTTTATTTGATTTTTAATAAAGGTTGTGTGTTGTTTCTTGGGTTTTTGTTTTTTCCGATACTCCTGACTGAAGGCCAAGTTTCCCTTCTGGGACCATTAATTACTAAAATGACCCTGAAAGATGTGAGTAGTACAAATTAAAGGTTTACTTTCAAATTAATTAAGAATTAAATTCCCTCTTTGACCTTAGATCGCTGATAAAATATTTCACGATGAGACCTGGTGGCTTCATGGCAACTTTAGACTAAGTCATAAATCATTGGCTCACCATCTTGTTGAGAACTTCTTCATCATCAATAGCTGCCAGTTCCTCGCTGGTCAGCGATGCTGCTCCTACCTTTGTTTTTGTTTCCATGTCTGAAGAGTATATCTGCTGGATCGTGCAAAAAAAACAAAAAAAACAGCAATGGCATTTTGAGAGAGTGAAAAGAGGCAGCTATATGGGAAGGAGACATTCACTTTTCTCACATGACCGGAAAAATGATAATTGTACCATTCACATACAATTAAAATCATTTAGTCAGAACAGATCAAATAAATCAGATTATTTCCCATACACATGTTGTATTAAATGAATCAAAGCAAGTGAAATGTATTTTGAGCCTTAGAAAGACACAGACTAAGCAGACACGCATAGAAATGAATCTCCTGATATATCTCTGCATCTGGCTGAATGCAGCATTGAAAGGGCAAAACACGTACAAATATAGTAATGTTGAGGAATGAGCCCATTCCTGAAAGAATCTGATAACAGCCTTAAACTATGCACTCAGACACAGGCTGAAACGGGTCACAGCAAAGCCTGATTGTACGACAGGAAGTGAAATAATGACTTCAATGCTAAAGAAAGTGAAAAGAGTGAGTGCTGGCTGCTGGGGTGACGGGTCTCTCACCTGTTGTCTGAATGTCTCTAGTGGCCGTCTTTGGATCTTCCCAGGATTTTTCAACTCTCCTTGTTCCTCCTTTAAACTTGTGTGGATGGCAGTGAGAGCTCAGCTTTGGCATCACACCTCGTGCCACAGTGCTTCATAAGGTTGGATGTTGGGAGAGCGAGCAGAGGTTGCTCGCCTTAACCACCCATGTTGGGGAAAAGGAGGAGGAGATAGAAGTCTGTGTCACCATCTGCAAAGTCTCTCTTTCTCTTGTCAATGCATTCTGGATGATGTCATTTGAAACCTAGCTAGTTAATCCCTCAACCAAACTAATTTTTTTCTCTCACATTTTTCCCTTGGTTCTGTTTCAATAGGGGGTTGTTGCAGACAGGTCTTTGCGGTAGAAAACAAAGAGTTAATACGTTTGCAGAAAAGAAAAAAAGAGAGAGGAGCAATGCCTTATTCAGGCAAAAGGCTGGTCAGTCCCACCCTGTTTACAGAATCTCTGCAAGAGTGAAGAGCATAGTCCCACACACATCTGGAAGACACACAGATATATTAACAGTGCTTACATACAAAAGTAAACTTTCATTGCTTTTAAGTCAGCGCTGTGTTAGAATGTTTGAATGAATCAAATTACTAAATGAATGGATCAAATTAATTACGCCACCAGGTGGTTAACACTCAGATTTTCTTTAAAATAATCAACATGGTACAATAAGCCTGTTTCACTGCATGCATTTGGTGTTTTCATATTACGAAAGGTCCTGTATTGGGGTTTCTGACGTGACTTGTGGAACTGAGAAAATGGGGGGGTCCCTGGCATAGTCGTAGGCACCCTGCAGGAATGTGGGGTGCGTGGTGTACAACTCACTCTGTGCTGGTTTGTAGTGAATCACGGGGCAGGTAGGCTAAGCTTTGTGATAAGGATACAGTCTTCACTGTATGCTGATTATTTTAATGAGTGTTTGAAATGATTTGTTCCTCGGTGTTTCAGACATTTTTTCCTGGCATGTTGAGGGCGGTTGTTTGTTGGTACACATTAGAGCAACATACCAGGTATTTTAAAGTTTATTCATGTCGGGCCTTTTACGTTTTTAATCCAGTCTTATTTTAGTGTTGATCTAAATAGAGTTTAAACGTTGTAAAAATTAGTTTCTTGTATAGCGCCTTTGGCCCAAACTACTTGCTGTAGTTATGATTATTTGTTTTTTTCGGGGGGTTTTCTCGGTCTTGTCTGCCCTGGAATGTGAGCTGGTAGAGGACAAAAAGAAATGGGTATTGCCCTTGTGCAGGGGCGGAAATCCAAGTGGGGGGACCAAGGTGTACATGTTCCCACAATCCACAGTGTCCCCCCCAAATAATATAATTGTAACAGTTAACTATATTATATAGTATGATTTTTAAACAATATTAAAATTTGTATTGAAAGTACATAATAATATAAATCAACGCAAACATAAGACGAACAATTGTAGAGCCTATCCCCGCTGACATTGGGCAAGAAGCAGCATACACACTGGATGAGTTGACAACCAACCACATTCACGTTCTCCTCGTACTCCTGCGGGCAAGTTAGAGTCGGCTTACTCTTATTCTTTACAGCAAGAGTGTACTGGGTTCAAATCCCATATGATCAAATATTCATAATAAAGGAATGAAGTGCTTACAGGATGTTTTCGGTGTCATTACCAAAAGCCTTCACAGAGCCCAGACAGAGTTTGTGAAAGACAGGCATGAAGTCTCTGTGAAAGC
Organism: Lophius americanus; assembly: GCA_037951165.1. Lineage (NCBI taxonomy): Eukaryota > Metazoa > Chordata > Actinopteri > Lophiiformes > Lophiidae > Lophius > Lophius americanus. The sequence continues at coordinate 6,113,204 of JBBDHG010000057.1, read as the reverse complement.
TTTTGGATGAGGTCCCGTTTTGGCGACTTTCTAGACCCTCCAATTTTATTTTTAAAAAGCGACCAGCGACTCTGATAATACTAAATTGTGAACAAATCAAATCAAACAAATGTTTACTATCGACACCGGCAGGAGAGCTCGCTAATAAAGCTGTCAGCAGCACATTGCATTGAAATAAACTACATGACGCGTCAATATCTATTCATTAACAGAGAAAATTTTTGATGGATCAATTTGTAGAAGTTTTATGGCAATATCAAATCGATATTGCCCTTGGGGCGGATCAGTATTCTTTTTGTCGCTTCGCAGCAAACTCATGACTGTGTTAAATTGAGCCAGCATGAGTAATACCAACATACTAGAGCTATAGTTAATGAGTTCTGATTTTTAGAAAGTGACCTGTTTCAGCAACAATTGTGTTGAATTAGATGGAAATACTAAATATTTGATTATTCAAGCTTTCCAATATGAGGATTTGCTGATTTGTAACATAATTAATCTGTTAACAGTATTATACAAAACCCACTTAATGGATTTCCATGGCAATTGGTGGGAAGTTTCAGCATGTGGATTAGGGTGAAGATTTTTTTTGTATGAAACATTGCCAAAATATTTTATCAAAATGTCCATCTATCATTTATTCAGTACCTGATGGATTCTATGGACAAATTATTTATGATCAAGTAGAACCCTCCTCCAGAGAAGGTTAGGGAAGTTAGAAGAGCGTCCTCTGATCTCCACTTCATAAACTGCCATTGACCTTGCATGCCCAGTAGGTGTGCTGTTGAACTGGGGGTGATACCAGTGATTACATTTACGAATGAATCCACTTCTGGAGAAGCGGCTGTTCCTTTGACTAAAGTTATGGTATCCAGGTGTATGCCTTCATAGGGAAAGAATCTAAATACAGGTGTTCCATAAAAACAGGAATGTAACTTGTAGGGAGAAGGGACACTTAGGAGGAAATGCTCAGTCTCCGCAGAGGTTTCTGTTCTCCAAATGCTCATGTTTTTGTACTGCTATTAGAATAAAAAAAACTCAATAATGTCACTTGGAGCTCTGATTACTTTACATTAATGTTTTGCATTGTTTTATCACTGAACATTTTATTATCAAAATTGGCAAGCTTGACCATTGGCAAAAATAATTATTAGTTACAGCCCAAAAGCCACCCAATGTATCATCTTTTTAGCATCTCCATATGTTCTTTATTGCTGAATCTTATAGAACTGCTTCAGGCAAAAAGAAAAAATCCTAATTATCATTTAGATAGGGAAAGCTTTTATTGTCACCAAAATTTGTATTTGTAATAACATAAAAAAATTCTTAGATATTGTGCAATATAGAGCTGGGAATGGGATTATGTAGAAAAGAATGGCTTTGATTTTTCTCCAAATAGTTATTTGATGCAGACGACAAATCTGACTCAATGTTTGTTTCACTACCAGTCCATATGTTTTTATTCAAGCAATTGCAGATCACATCTAAATGAATCTCCCACTTTTTCCCCCTAAACAGAACCACCTGTTGGCATTCAAAGAGTTAACCAACAAAAAGAAAAAGATAAAATGAGGCAAATATTTCCTTAAACCTGTACACCAGCTGTATATGACCAATAATCCATAAATATAATAACTATTTACACCCAACAAGCTTTGCAAACAAAGCATTATGTACACAGGAAGCAAAGGTTTCTGTTGAGCCACCTCAACATTTGAAAGAGATACAAAATAACAGATGCTATCTCCCAAATATCCATGAGAACAAGCAGACAAACGTCCGGATATCTGTAATGGTTTTCTGATCGGTGGATATGAGTGTGTGTTTTAAAATGTGTTAACATCTGTGGTCAAACAACTTCATATGCTCCAGTTTTACTGGAGCAAGATGCTTTGGCTCAGTAAAACTGCGAGGTACTGAATAATGTTAAGCAGTTAAATAACATGCTGAACCCTGTAATGGACAGTGTTGAAGACAAAGCCAACAAATCCACTTATCCACCTTAAAGTAAAAAATTGTACATCTTTTCTTTTTTCAATTGAATGTCAATTTATGGTCTTATATTCAAACGCTGCTATGACTATCAAATTTAATGGATGGCACACTAGAAATTTTTTGCAGCAACACAAAGTAAGGATCTTTCAACATAAAAACATTTTTGATGTATGGCTGTGGTGTGTGTTTAGTTTGTCGACTGGTACATAGCCAGCCACTGGAAGAACCAGTAGCTGTTTTAAGAAGCTGGCTTAGCGGAAACTCCGATTTGGGTAAGCCTGAGATGAGGGACTCTGGATTTTCTGTTTCAGAAAGTGGGATATGCTGATCTCTGACTCAGTTACTAGGGTAACTTATTCTGGGAACATAACCTGCTCGCTGGCATGCTTGCTTCCTTCAAGGAAGCCTGAAATGGCACCCGAATCCTCTTCCTCCGATTGACCGTCTGTCAATCATGTCACATTAAAAGTCTACATCGCTAGAGGACTGAGATAACCAATTCATATCCGCTATTCTAAAATCGGATTTCCTGAGTTTCTCATATCAGGCTTGGGCTCTGTTACTAACTCAAATTAGGTTAAGCTTGCTTCCTGGTACTAAATTATAGTTTCGCTAAAACAACTATCAAAGTCAATATTTGGCATATCATTCCTGCTCATGTTCTGTAAACTGTAACAGACACCTCTGATCAGTTTGTAAAATGTTTTCAGTAGCAAGGGCTTGCAGTCATCTACCTGACATTACCTGACTGTTGTCTAAAGGAGGACAGGATAATATTACATGTTTGCATGTGCAAGACAGTTCAGGAACAAAACATAAACAAAGCCACTAAAAAATAAGTATCTTACATATTCCATGATATTATTAATATTTCAAAATGTAATTCAAATATGTGTAGTTTTAAAATAAAATCAGTCTTATGGCTAACACCATAAGACTGGCCAGATAAGTTCATGTCAGTTTCAAAGATGTGCTGGTAACTAACTTTTCCAAAATAACCTTCACAGAAATGTCAAAATTAAACAGATGTTAAAGGTTAGGATTTAATAGGACATCTTCATTTTCTTTTTCTTTGTCCCGTCTGCAGAGACAAGACCGCTGAAGTCCAATGGCACTCCTTAGACTGCCTGTGAACCTAATATCAAGGAGTGCTAAAGTGAGCATGCTGCTGTAACAATGGAAGTAATTGGATTGAATCTACAATGGGCATCTTTTTTAAGTTAAGAACAAAATCCAAGCCTTAAAAGGGGAGGTTTGTAGGGAACAGACAAAACATGGAGCTCTGGCCCCTATTAAAAATGTGCTTTAGAAGAGCAAAAAGGCATCACATTGAACAGAAATGTTGGCTTTGTCCATTACAGTAACATCTGCTTCTAAACAAAAATTATTAGTGATCTAGTTTTACTAGATTTCCCATCCATATTTAAAATAATAATAATTAAGCTGCCTAAAACCCAGACCGTTACCTTAAAAAGGCCAGGTGAATGTCAGTAGCAAAATCTGTACTTTATACTTTTAAAATTGTGCCTGTTATGGATTTCAGAAGTGCTTTCTAAGGCCTGTCCTCTCGTTGCCCAAAGAGCTCAGGCCTCCAAAACCCACAACAGCAACCCAATGGAGCATAGCCCCCTGTAAAGGAGGGAGTGTTCACAGTGGAGTAGTATGGATGAGTGTGAGTAACTCATGAGGTATCGAACAGCCTAGGGTGCTCATGCATGCATATTCCGCTATGGGCTGTGTATGAGCGTTTTACAGATAGAGAGGCAACCTATTCCTCTCTGCAGATACCATTTCTGCGGGAGAAATAAATTGGCACAGTGTGGAAAGTTAAATAAATTGAAAAAAACAAACAATATGTCCCATCAGTTAGAGTCACACCACTGATGCTCGAGGATTGAAAAACAAATGGTGAACTTGCACTCAAAGTCCTTGAATATCATTAAATTCAATCTGTCTTGTCTTTATATCTAAATGCATTAGCTTTGTCCAAGTCCTCTTCATCCGCAGACTGAAAATCCACTGGTCTGGACATTTTAGCTTTTGACTTGCGTGCATCCAGGTAGTTGACGATAAACTCAGAGTTCTGATAGATGAGCATGCCGCACAATGTCAACACCACACCAGCGCAGCTAAGGGAGGACAACTCGCTGCCGAACAACAGCTGAGATAGTAGCAGGTTCCCCACCACGCTCAGGTTGCCAAGAATGTGTAGTGTGACGGCAGAGGTGAGTGTGATGACGGAACAGCTGGCTAAGTTGTACATGACTGAGCCTAGGCAACTGAGCAAAATAAAGACCCACAGGTGGTAGTCATAATGCAGCGGTGACTCCAGCATAGCCCAGTTCTCTAAAGCCAGAGCTGCCACAGTTAAGATGAGGAAGCTAGGAATGGACATCAGGTAGAGCAGGAACACAGAGTTGATCTTCTCCTCCTGTAGCAAGATACCTGAGAAAATAGACATAGGTATACAAGCATAGTTAAGCATTTATTTAAATTGTCACATGTGAACTAGGTTTTTACACAATATACTTTATGTGTACTCATTAAGTATGACCAAGAAGAACAGATGAGAACCTGGGGAACACCCTAGAGGTTGTTCACCTCAATTTGTAGTTCAGCAACTCAAACAGTTTCTTCACAGAAATTCTTCGAGAAACATTTAGTGGACTCTCTTTATGACAACAATTTCTGTTTCAAACCAGTGAAAACGCTTTAAAACTGGGTCTTTAAACAAAGTAAAACTTGCACTGACAAAGTGTGTCAGAAAAAGTAGATTTATAAACAGTTACAACATTCGTGATTAAAAATACCGTATGATGAGATGAGAAGCATGTTCGGTGTGCTTGACCCACTCCAAATGCAGGACATTCCATCATACATACACCGATCAGCCATAACATCAAGAACACCTAACTCGTATTGGGTATTTCCCTTTTTACTGCCATAACAGCTCTGTGATGATCTGTGTGTGCTAAAACTTTTAAATCAGAACTTGTATTGACATTTTTCCATAATTTGTGATTTTCTGTGTGGATTAAGGAGCGTCAGGTGCCAATGACCCTGTTGATGGTTCACCACTTGTCCTTCTTTAAACTACTTTGGTTGTTTCTATAGACTGTACACTGGGAACCCACAAGTCCTGTAGTCCTGTTTTTTTTTGACATTTCCTAAAAAGGAAATGTCATTTCCTTTTTAGCAGAACCTATAACTTTAATTAACATTGCTGCTTTTTGGTAAGGCTTTTATATAGTTATTATTTTATTTTTTATTGATGCTTTTATCTGCTTTTGCTTTGTAGCACTTTGAGATTTGATCCAAATGTAAAGTGCATTATAAATTAAATGTGTTATTATTATTATTATTATTATATATGCTGTATATATATGCTGTGGTTTTAAAACGTAAGGACAAAAGAAGTTGTGGCAGAACAACCTGTAAGCCTTCAGCACAATGAATTTAATCACACACCTCAAATGTATTCATCCTGAGGAGCATAGTAATTTTAAATATGCTAACATTAGCATAGTGGCTAAAGCTAGTTGAAGCTCAAAGCCAGCCATAGGCCCAGAAGAAAGCCAGTATATAACATATAATGGACTGACCGAGGCTCAAAAAGTCTTATTTTCACTTCAAAATGTCAAACAATTGGTTTAGGAAACGCATGGCAGGGAGGACGGGGGATATATTGATTTCAACAGGTCAGAATACAGATACATTCCAAAAGGCAAACCAGCCTCGTTACTTCCACTGTAACACTTCAAGAATAGGAGCACTTAAAATAAATTTACTCATTAGGGTTTTAAAACTATTGAAAAATAAATAAAAAAAATCAGAATTGGCCAAAATCGGTATCAGTCGGTCATACTTTATAAAAAATAAAGTGATCGGTCGAAAAAATTTCAATTTGTACAGCTCCAATTAGTAATACTATTATCAATGACAACGGGACAACAATTTGTCTATTTGTTGTCCTCAGAGCTTGAGTATGCGAGTCATTTATGTGTGGGTACTTGTAGGTATGCTTTTTGGATGTATTGGTCTTACTCTATGTGCCTTTTCATCAATCATATAAAAATAAGTTAACAGAATGAGAGAGAGAGAGAGAGAGAGAGAGAGAGAGAGAGAGGTGCAACTGTGTCAATGCCATTGATAACAGCAGGCCAATTGTTTTACCCCTTCCTATAAGAAAAGGGTTTGTGAGTCAGATGGAAGCCTCTTACAGTCTGGATTTTGCCCGTGAATTAATGACCCATGATCTACACTCTTGTACTATTCGTCATTAAGTAGTTCTTCTAAATATCTGGTTTAAAAAGGTGACCTCGTCACAAGTTTGTCTCTGTGCAATAATTTGCCTTTGCTCCTAAAGGTACAGAGTGTGGAGTATCAATATTCACTTGAGAGAAAAATGATAATGTTCTTAAGTGCAATATTCTTATGCAACCATTAAATACAGAGTCTCTGCGTTTTTTTTAGGAAACCCCTTAACTTAATTTTCCTTATTTGACAACTCCAATGTTGTGGAGACTAATAACATTGGAGAGCTTAGTCTTAGTCTTAGAAACGAGCCTTAAAGCAATGACCTCATCAAATGACATCCCTGAAGGCAAAGAACATTAAATAAATGAACAATTTAGATAAATGGAGTGAAGGCCACTGCTCATATAATGTGGCATCCATTTAAGAAAGGAATCTTTCATGGTACATGTTCATTTATACTACGAGAATATACAGCCAGTTTCAAATGGATGTTTTTTTTTGTACTTGTAAAATAAAATGAGGATCAGAAAGTGCTGAGTATATGTACAGTACATACACAAATTAGCCCTAATATTGACAGATGATGTGAATTAGGATTATCTATCTCAATACATTGACCACAGTCAGTGGGTGGGGGTATAATAGGCAGCAAATTAACATTGTTTTCTCTCTAAGTTGAGAGGCATACAACACCAAGGTCAGATCTTCTCCACAACTCGATGCTTCTGTAGTGTGTTCCAAGTTTGCAGTTCTTAGAACTAGATGTGAACCTATAGCAATATTCTTGGCTGATCAACAATTTCCATAAAATCTGACTGGCTGATACATATTTTGGCCGACTGCAATTTTTTTTATTTCTTTAAAGTTTAAAAATCATAATGAGTAATCTGTTTCCTGTGCTCTTATTTTGAAGGATTACAGTGAAAGTAAGACTGGTCGGCATTGTTTAAGTGTTCTGATCTGTCGAAATTAATGTAACCTCCCCCCGCCATGCTTTTCTTAAACCAATTGTATGACAATTGGAAATGAAAATAAAGCTTTGTTTGCCTTGTTCCATCCATTATATGTCAAATATTGGCTTTGTTCAGGGACTTCAGGGCTTGTGGATGGTTCTGAATTCCCGCTAGCTTTAGCCCCTGTGCTAACATTAGCTGCTCTTATTACGTTAGCATCTTGAAACGTGTTGTGTTTCAAGATGTAGGTGTAGAGCTTCCATAAATAAAAAAATACTTTAAAATACAGTTCAGCCACTACGATTGCTGGTTTACATCCACTGGAACAGATCTGTATTGTACTTCTCGCTAGTGGTTTAACCACCCCGAGAAAAAAAGTGAGTGATAAATTTTGTTGTGCCAAACATTGTCAGGGTTGTTCCTCCACAGCTTATTTTGTCCTTACTGCTGCTAAAATCATGAGCTTTGTGTTTTCTGGTTTACTTGTGAGATGTTTGGAACCGTTGTAGCTTATGCCTGGTGTGCGTGTACGTTGCATGCATTTAGCCAGTACCCATCGGCCTCAAGTGAGGCTCCTAGGCTGATTTCATATTTCACATTATGTTTTTAACATAATGTGGCAAACATTCTGCAAGTGACTTGAATAATCACTCTGATCCCTTCTCAGCCGTTAATCTGTGTTTTTTTAACTTGTTTTGCACCGCAGTGTTTACGAATAAACTATTCAGAAAACAGAAGACAAACAGGTGACATTAATCCAGATTAAAGTTTTCGAAGAGTGTGAAACCTTTACGTCATCTCCAAAAAGTTCAGCCTTTGATTTGAATACAAAAGTAACAGACAGGTAGACAACACAAATTGTCATGCTCCCAGGATGTCTAGAAACCTAGATACTTATGTTCACGTCATGCCTCTATGGAAACAAAGCATGTAACAGTCCACCTTAATTTGAGGGTGTGTCACTAGACTGAGGAGTGAATCACTAAAATGTGCCAGGACCATAAACTGCTGTGGTTTCTGAGAAGGGATCGTTAAATTAACCTCGGATGTCACTGGCATGTGATCAATTTTCCATTATTTGATTCACAAGGGTTATTTTCCTAATAACTGTAGTCCAGGCAAAATTAAATGAAGACATGGGTGGCCTTTATCTTGGAAATTGTCCTTAATTGATCTAAACCAGACTTAAAAATATTAGTTTTTTTTGTTTCTATGGCACCCATCTGGTGACATTGAAGGAAAAAAAAATCTAGCCTTATTAAGTCATGGCCACAATACCTTTTTTTTCTTTTTCAATGTCACAAGAGTGGCTCCGTGTGTTTCAAAAGAAAGGTCACTATTAAATATAACCCAGTTTTCTGCTGCAGGGTTGATATTTGAGGAAAGGGGTCCAAGATGTTTCTTTAGAATAGAGTTGGACCTCAGGGGAGCAAAAACAATTATTTCCGACTAATATTAATTCAGTTTGAGAAGGTTTCGTGTAATCCAACACTTTATCTCAGACGGACGGGGAGAAATATGATTTCAATCAAAAATAGAATAATGATAACCCTTTTCACTGGATTGTAACAGAACATGGATCACTGTATCAGTATCACTGTAACAAGATAATCAATGTAAATCTGACAATACTTTAGAGTGGTTGTTATGTTATGGCAGAGCCATGAATACAATTAGAGAAGGAATGATGAGCCAGACAGGTAACAATAAACTTGGTACTTACTCTGCTGAATGGACTTGATCCCCCTTAACATGGTCGCGGCAATCACAAAGAAGCACCCAGTCTGATCAAACTGGACCTCTCCCATGATGCTGAAGGAGGCTCCTAGGCAGATGGGCATCATGGCTGTGTATTTAAGGATATGATGCTGCTTTCCCAGGATTAGCGTGGAGATAGCCAGAGTGAAGAGAGGCGTGGTGGTATAGATCATTTGAGCAAATGACAACTGGACATAGTTCAGACCCATGTTCCCAAAGGCTATACTGGCACAAAATGTCAGACTCAATAGAAACACCTTACATTTTGCACTGGGGGTCAATTGCTGTTCTCCAGCCCCTCTGTGTCGGATCAAACGTAGTTTGATCAGCCCATAATCCACCACTATGGCTGTCAGCATGTGTAGCGCCGAGAGCAGTAGAGGGTACCTGAAGTTGTAAACGGCGAATATCCATTTGTTGAGGCTGGAGATGGTAGTTCCTGTGATCAGCCAGACAATGACAGCTAGCAGCAGATGGAGCATTTCTCCGGGTGGCCTCCTCCTGCCTCCGTCTTGAAGGGTCGCCTCACATTTTGGATCGCCATCGGCGCTGTTCATGTTCGTATCATTGTGCTCTCTAAAAGGTAAACACATTTTAAGTCCTTACAACTCATCTCCAAATGCGGTGCGCTATCAAATCGGCACGTTTCTGGCTTTAAATCGCGATAGGATCCTATGACTGTGCTGATAATATCCTCTGCGTGTTAGTCAGTCGCTGCTGTACGGCAAACCTGCGCTTTTCCCACTCCGTCTACAGACAGACACGTGTTTCTATTTTGCATGACAGGTCGTTGTGTAACTATCCCGTTGCAGAGAAAATAACACATGTTGGGCTGGGATGTCAGGCACACAGGCTATATGAAGAGGGCTGGACGTAAAACGTCACTGGGTATGACCCAGACATGCAGTGTGATGATGACGATTCACATGATGCAAGGACAGGAAAAAGAACGGCAGTACTGCAGCAACTGGGGTTTAGCTAACAATAGTTTTTCTCTACTGACTTTAAATAGTTGTTTACATCATCGCCTTAGGAGACCTTGTGATTATCATTCCTTGCACTGGCTCAAGGGGATACCCATTACAACACAAGGTGTGTTGATCAGAAACACAAAACCATACTATTTTAGCAGGTTAAAGCGCTAGCTGTTAGTGACTTTAACAGCAATAAAAACCGTATACATATGAGGACAGGAAGTTCCCTTTGTCTAATAAAATAAATGTGTTTGATGTCATTGACCTTTGTTGCAGACTGTCATTCCACACCAGACAGCTGAGAGTCATAAGTCTTCAAGCTCTAGATGTCGAGCTAACGTCAGCTAGATGTTGTTAGCAACAAAATAACGACGGACGCTTTTAGCTGACGTCATACCTTCAATAATTCCTACTTCCGGGTAACCAATGTTGACGTCACCAGCACATTTAATTTTTTCCCCTTGGTTGAATGAAATTCAATACAATACAATACAAACTCCAAGGCACAGTTCAATACAATAACTCAAATACAATGCTGCACGTAAAATAAACTAGAAAAATTAACTAAGAATGAGGACCTCTTTCAAGCAACATAAATGCGTCCAATAAAGACAGCAGTTTCAGGGCGTCTGTTTCCCATATAATGTTGAGATCTTGTATAAAACTTTTAATTATTCTTCCATCCATTGATGTGGGGTTTGACCTTATGTATTTCCATTTATGAATTAAGAGTTAAGCGAACAAAATTAAGTTGTTACAAGAAAACCCAAGTTATTTTCCTTTGTATGTACTCAAACTTTAATTGACATTCAGTTCAACGGGTACAACTCGGTTTTTTGTTCGAAGCCAGCTATGAAATCAAAGCAAAAATGCATACACATGTTCACACTAAATGGATAAACTCTACAGTCTTGATATCTCTTTCACATAATCCAAAAGTTGTTATCCCAATTAAACTTTTAATGCAGTTAATGATTGGAATGATATATAACTCCCAAAATATTAAATTTCACTTCTCACTTAAGGTAAAAATGGACAGGATAAAAGAGCGCATATGCCTATGGCATGACCTTACATTGCTTATTCGCTCAGCTCGACTATCCAAAATTAAAATTACATATATCAATTACATCATTTTGAAAAGTCGTAATTAATTGCAACTAGTATGAGATTGTATTCATGACACATGGAACTGAATTTCTCCTCCTCCTTTCTCAAAACTCTAATTGTAGATATCCTCTCTGTCAATTTGGGAAGAGCAGGCATCTCCCAATCGGAAGACTGGAAACTAGCCAGCGCAAGCCTCAGTCTTTAAGCAAGACCCTTAACCAAATATGCTCCCCGGTCGCTTCAACCATCCACTGCTCCTTCAGGGATGGGTCAAATGCAGAGAAATAATTTCACTGTTGTGCTGTGTATGACTAAATGATATTGATAAAGGATAAATTATTATATTTAGAATATCAAAAAAGAACAATGTAAAACATCTTAAATTGTAGGTTATTATATCTTAAACTGCAATTATGACTAATTGCAATTCAATTAAGGTATCTGCAACTGGAATTACAACTTGTCAAAATTTTTCAAAAGACAAAATGACTGCGGATATATGTAATGATGATCTCCATACACCTGAATGGATAAAGTAGATCCAATTGTTGGTCAAAATGACGTAGTTATGTACAATTCGAGTTTGCCAGGAAAACCTTTGAAAATATGCTGTATGTAACCCTTGGAGCCACATATGAAACCAGGATTAAACGAGGTAAGTTAACTCAACAGTATTGATCCTAAAAGAGTTAGAAAAAAGAGTGGTCTGCAGAGAATAGCTTCACATGACCTGACATCATTTATCACTTTGTTGTTAAACAAAGTGATACATAGGAGAATTGTAAGGCTATCAAGAGTTAGACTATCTACAATCAGTTTATTTCTGGTTAATAAAGGATGATCGGTGTGTCTCTAGGCTATTGTGCATCTTTATGATCTTTCACCACCATACTAGTCCACATTAGTTTTAAGGACAGTGTGATTGATCTTTCAGGCCTGAAATGAATACCACATATATAACACACTTTTATAAACAGAAGCTAGTTTAGCAGAGGAGTGCATTACACTTTTCCCAAAGGCAAACAAATTTAACATGTTAATAAGTTGATTTAAAAATTTAAAATAACTTTACAATTTGCCAAACAATATTCATGACGGTGAAATAAACTATACTTTTGTAAAATTTTATAAGTAGAATCAGGTTTATGGTATGTCAGACACTTTTTCCAAAGCTAAAGAAAATTTACATTTTGGAAAACTATAGTTCAAACTTTAAATCATGCAACAATACTAGAGACACTTTAATCAGCCCAAAAACAGATTTAATATAATGTAAACTTGTTTTGAAGTTTGATATATTGTTTTCCAAAATGTATATTTCCTTTGGCACTGGTAAAAGCGTTTGACATATGTTAAACTTGTTTTAATGTTGGTAATTTTGTTATCCAAAATGTTAATTTGTTATTCCTTTGGTTTGAGTGTTTCAAATTGTGTATAAAGTATTTCTCATAGACTTGATAAGAAGCTTGTGTTACATCACCCATGTAATACTTGTCACTGTCATTTGCATTCTGAAGATATGAGATCATTCTAATTTTCCATATGCCATTAAATTAAAAAAAATCAATTGTACTAGAAATAAATATATAAATGTAATGCATGGTTTCTTAGATTTCCGTTTCAGGATTAACAATCCACTGATGACGCTGATTTTCAAACAGCTTCTTTGTTAGGTCCACCTGATCACTACAAGACTTCTTAACTCTAGTTGAACACTTAGTACAAACACTTACAATCAACGAGTGGTTCATAAGTACTTTTACTCAAGTACCGTTTTTAAGTAATAACTTGAGGTACTTGTTCTTTACTTTAGTATTTCCATTGTATTGCGCTTTATTCGCCACTACATTTGTCTGACTGCTGTAGTTACTATAGTTACTTTTCACAATGCAATTGTTCATATCCTTACTGTCCAACAAAAAACAAATATGTTCAAATGTTTTGATTTTTACATCTTTGTGTCTTTAAGTGTTGAGAAAATGTAGCTACTTCTTAAGAAAAATAAAGTAACGTAAGTAAATAAACTAAAACTTTTTAAAGCCATCTTGAAATATCTGGAAAATGACACAAAGCTGAAAACAGGATAATCTGATAGAAAATGTTTTTTTTAAGGTTCATTGTTCTCCAGGGGCATAAATGCTATTATACAGGGTATGATATTCTTGTATATTCACTATTTAACATAAAGTCATAAGAGTACCTAAACCTTTAACAGCTACAGCAGTTCCATAGACCCACATATCAATGCAGCAGTAATAGTAATCCAAAAACACTTAGAGAAACTATTTCACTCTAAAATGATTACTTTTACTTGAAGAAGTCTGCATTTTAAAGATTGTACATACATGCTTTTACTTAAACTAAGTTTTGGATGTAAATCTTTTCCTGGTAGAAAGGTAATTCCACAGTGTGGTCTCACACCAGGGTGAGCATTCGCTTGTCGGAATGACGGTGTCACAGCATTTAAAGTAAAACATATTTTTTTAAAAGCCGGTTGGAGCGGTAACATACCTTGTGGTAAAACTAATGGCTTTAAACTCTTTCTGTCAGTTTTGGTGACGAATTTAAACAGAAGATTTATCGTTAAATTGATCAAACATCCTCTTTGTTAAACAATGACAGCTGAGATCATAATATACCTATATCAATATTATTTTTCATCTTATGAAGGAATGAAAAAGGAGTGTTGTGGTGAAGGGAGGTGAAGCTGGAGGCTCAATGCGCTGAGACGCGGAAGCAAAAGGCAAGAAAATGAGGAGACGAACGGTTCCAGAGTATTCAAGAGATACTGAGAGTTTAGTGGAGTTTTTTGTATGTATAGAGGCTGGCAATAACTCATAAATTAATGAAATAATCTGCACTAAATGTCTTAAATAAAGTGAGCTTATTAATTACAATGCTGTCTACATCCTATACTGTTGTGCCTTGGTGGAGGTTTGCTTTCTAGTTACCACAAAGATGGTGGCTGATGTGGACCGCCCCTTTTCGTGATGTCACACTAAAACTATATAACTCCGGTGTTCGTATCCGGTCATACTCTAAACATTAGCTTCTACGTTACCTGCACGCAGTGACATTGTATATTTACGGACGTTTTACCTTGTTATCCTAGGAGTTAATTGACGGCCCCGGCCAGCACCCGCCAAATCGCCGTCAGTGGGTCACCGAGCTGTCAGATCTGAGGAAACGGACGCACCTCAGCGTTTACTTAAAGGGCGATGCCACACATTGGTACGCGTCATTTTCGGTGGATGGACTAGAAAGGGATAGACTGAGCTGATTGGAGATGTAATAACAGTGCATGATAAAACCATCCGATAAAGGTCACAGTGCTTTCTATGCACTTCATTCACTCCTCTTTTTTTCAAAAGCTGAATGAAAAGTTGTACACCATGCTGTATTGAGTTATAATTTATTGAAATAATAAAGGTAAAAGTAAAGTAAATGTGATATGTATGGAATACAGATGAGTTCCTTTAATATATATAATGTACTGAAGTAAATCCAGATGGTCCGACTTTTCTTTGAGTAATTGAACCATTAAGGGAATAAAATTAATCGTGTAACAAATATATTTTCATTAACAAGTCGGAACAGGAGCTGCACTAACCCAAAAACTTACCTCCGCCAAGGAGGTTGTTTCCGTCCAGTGCATTTGTTTGTTTCTTTGTTTGTGAACAGGATTACAGAAAAACTACAGTACTGATTTGCATGAAATTTTACTAAAGTTAGGTTTTGGTATGTCATAGAGGTGATAACACTTTGGTGATGTTATGTGTTTAACAGATTTTAAAATAATATAAAATAATATGGCGAAGTGACATCACAGAATGGCCATTGCTGCCTCTGTTCGTTTGATGTTTAGTTGGGGATGGAGCTGGGGGCTCAGTTTCAAGAGTTGCTTTGATGCTGATGAGGGGGGGCTGAAGAATCAGTTTCAAGAGGATTGCAGTTAGGGCTCAATTGACTGAACAGAGACACTGAAATGGAAGGCGCAGGAGAAGACCGGCATCAGAGTGTTTGAGAGATACCCAAAGATTGTTGGAGTTGTTAGATTTAGAAAGTAGCAATAAATCAAATATTAATTGAGAAATCAATCAATCAACTGTCTATAGGATCTGTTTACCATGCTTGCAGGAGAAATGATCTAAACCAAAAATATAGTTGAAAGATATTGCTCATAATTAATCTACATTTCTGGATAGAGCCACTCTTTTCTAGGAAAGTCCACAAGTAGATGTAAAGGTTACACAAATGACATCTACCCATTATTTGTTATCACATATGTTGCTATGACAACATTTGAGTTTTTGAGCATTTGAGCTGAATGTATCAATCAACTGCAGGTACATATAACAATGTGCTTTATTTGAACACCATATTTGCATATATAAAGTAATTTATATTCATCATTTACTTACCCGATACATGAATTTTAAATCATGACCAAAGTGGAAGTGCTCAAACAATTTCTTACATTGATTACAACAAAGATGATTCTGTTTCTTTTACATTATTGCTATTTTAAAACAGAAAAAATAGTCAGTCAAACATGTTACATTGTAAAGAGAAAACTATTAATAAATAGATTAAATAGCTTGGTATGTTGCTCTTCTCGAGAGGATTATATATGATATTTTGGGTGAATTCCAAACAAAAAACGATAATATTTGCATCAAGTATACATACTACTAGTTGCATTCAAAGAAAAATGTACATAATGTACAGATTCTATAATCTGTACAGAATCTCTTAGTTTGGCTAGAATGGATACTGGAGATCTTTACATAATCAATGCAAACATTTTAAGTCATTGTGGCTTAGTCATACTCCAGTAAGTTAATAATGCATTTCTGCGAAGCTCGTCAACTCATGAGACACATCTAAAAATGAGCAGTCAAAATAGAGTGCAGGTGAAGATATTCCAAAAGTAAGTCTCAAAGATACTGGATCTTACATTTCCCATAATGTCGCTTAATTGTCTCATTACACATACACTCTGCTTCCAGTTTGTAACAGAGGTCATCATTACAAGTCCAATCCTGGAGAATAACTGTAAATAGGCCCATTGCAGACTGTTTATTTTCAGGAAATTAAATTATAAAAATGTCTGAGAATCAGAGGAAGCAGTAGTTCAAGTCCTGTCTACATCAGATCACAAAATGAAGAACATTGTTTCAGTTTTGAGGACAAGGCAATCTGTTTGTGTGGATTTTCGTTCATACAGGTCATGGTACTCCTTGTATCGAGACAGGTTAAGATCCTCAGCTCTGACGAAGCCTCTTGGAAGAGGCGTCCTCTTTAGTCCAGTTGCAACTGAATCAACAGTTGAGGATTAACAAGGCATTCAGTTATCTTCGTTACCTCCGTCTATTAGACAGATATTAAATCATGAACATTTACTTAAAGGTTTTTTGCAATAACTCTGTGGAGGTGAGTGTAGTTTAGCGCAGAGTTGCAGCGGAGAGGAAGAGGTGGGGAGCCGGCTCAGAGGCAGAGCCAGGTAACGTAATAGACGCAGCTGACTGAGTTCGGCTAATGGGGCTGGACTCTTTTTGGATCTGCAGGAGCAAACTGGAGCAGAAGAGAGAAGCTGGAGACAGGACTAAGAGAGTGAAACACGTGGGAGAAACGCAGGGAAAACAATTGAAACAGTGTTAAAATAAAGATCAGTGTCACCAGCAACCTACCTCGCCCTGGTCTGTTAGAACCCACTCTGGTAGCAGAGAACCATGCTACACTGGCGCCCAACTCTGGATCCAGCTCACAGCGCCAAGCAGCCAGTAGAGCTGCTGGCGCAAATGCTTGGAGAGTTTGCTTTAATGCAAAGGAAGCAGGGGGAGGCCATCCACGTGAAGATGGAGAGACAACCCCGAATGCAGGAGAGGCTGCCTGGAGCTGCGCAGCAAACTTCTCAACCAGGTACTCTCACCGGCGTCACAATACAAAGGAAGCGTTCAAGGCGATGGCTGCTGCGAGTAACTGGCCGGCGGCGAAGTGAATGGTGCGACGGTTGCCCTTTATCACTGGGGAGGCTCAGACCACTTTGCTCAGCCTGCCAGCTTCGGCACAGGGAAGATTCGAGGACGTGGAAAGGGCTTCCCTTGAGCGCTTGGGGCTCTCCAGTGGGATCAACGCCGTTGTCTGCGGGCAGCCAGACTTGGACAAACCGACCTTTTCGAGTTTGCGCACCGGCTGAGGGATGCCACTTCCAGGTGCAGCCAGGGAATTCAGATGGTGACGAACAGATGCTGGAGTTGTCGGTTTGGAGCAGTTCATGGATGGGCTCCCTACTGGGACGTCAGAGTTGGTGCGGTGCCATCGCCCTGCCAAACTGGCAACCGCAATCAGCCTTGCAGATAATCATCTGGTCTTCCACATCAAGGACGTTGTGTTCAAGACAGTGTATGCAATTACCGGTCCACTAGTTAGTGGGCACTTTGCAATTACCGGCCCATTGGGCTCTCTTCTATGTGTGTTGTGCAAGCTCGGTTTCATGTCATCTCTCGAGTTGGGGTCCCGAAAGAGATCCTGAATGACCTGTGTACTTCCTTTATGTCACGTGCACTCAGGGAACTGTGCGTGTTGTTGGGCGACAAGTCAATTCGAACTAATGTATACCACCCTCACACCGAAGGCCTTGTCGAATGTCTGAACAAAACCTTGAAATCCATGATCTATAATTTTGTGCAGGAAGATGAGTGCAACTTGTATAAATGATAGATCCTCTGTTGACTGCAAAGGTTCCCCAGGCCTCCTCGGGGTTTCTCCCTTTTAACTGCTCTTCGGTAGGAATCCACTTGGGGTTTTTTGACTTACTAAAGAAAATCTGGGAGGAGGGTCCAAGCCCAAGAACATTTTTTATTATATGCATCCTGGACCGAAGAGCAAAACTCCACACACTTGGGCAATTGTCATGGGAGAATTTCCTGGGATAATGGCCCAGGAAAGTCAACAACACCTGTACAACAGAGGAACTAGGTTAAGATATTTTTCAAAGGGATATATAGTGGTTATATTCCTTCCTTCTTCTACCTCAAAATTACTTGGGGTAGAAAAGTGACAAGCACCCTTTGAGGTCAAACGGTGAGTGGCGGAGGTCGACTGTGAGGTTGTGCAGTTCGACAGTGGCAAAGCAACACAGATCTACTACCTTAATCTCCTCAAAGCATGGGAAGAGGCAGAGTCTGTTTATCTAAGTCTGTTTATCTGGTACCACAGTGATTGACAGAGATGAACTGGGGTCCAATCTACCTAAATCTACCAATCCTGCCTCGTTCCCTTGTAATCCCCATCTCTCACTGTCCCAGAGGACAGACATAGCCCAGTTCAAGGTGCGTTTTGCTGATGTATTCTCCCCCCTGCCAGGACACACTAATCTCATACAGCATCATGTTAAAACTCTCCCAGGGGTAACATGGTTCAGGATGAACTGAAAGCCATGCTGGAGCTGCGGGATGAAGTGCCCAACAGCACCTGGTGGGGCCCAATCTGTGTGGACTGTTGCAAGGTGAATGATGAACAGTTTGATGGCTACCTAATGCCCCGGGTCAATGAGCTCCTGGATCAGTTGGGGACTGCTTGCTCTTTGACAACAGTACATTCAATGAAGGGCTGCTAGCAGATTCCCTTAGCTCCAAAGTCAAAGTAAAAAAAAGGGTCTTCTCCACTCCCTACAGTTTGTACCAATTTGTCACACTTCCATTTAGGGTGGTTAGTGCCAGTCCAGACACCTTCCCATGCCAAATAGGCTCCGTGCTCAGATAGACTCAGATAGAGACACACTTTGGATAAAGGCAGGGAGCACAATTGAAAGTGGTGTTAAGATAAAGATCTTTGTCACCAGCAACCCACTACGCCACGGTCTGTGTAAGCCCACACTGGTAGCGGAGATCTGTGCTACGAACTCATAAAATAACCCTTACAGACCAACGATCACACTGGCATGAACAGTTAACTTGTTTGATTGATGGTGTCAGGTGTTGCGGTTTTCCAAATAAAATAAATTAAAAAGCTGGGTGGAAGTGGTGATGTCACCATGTGGTGAAAGCGCTGTCTTTAAACAGTCAGTTAGGTTCTGTATCAATAGATGAATTTAAAGCGGAGATATAGTGTTGTTCAGTTAATCCAGCATACTGTTTTCATCTCTGCAAAACAATGACAGCAGGGCTTATTATATCTCACGATATATATTTTCATCTTGTGAAGAAATGGAAAAAGGGGATAGTGGAGTTGGGTGGTAGAGCTGGGGGCTCATTGTACTGAGCAGGAATGTAATACTGGATGGTACAAGGGAATGAGGAGATACGAATGGTTCCAGAATATTCTAGTGATGCTAAAAGAGCTTCCTGGAGTTGGTAAATTTATATGCTAGGTGTAACTCATATATGAATGGACAAATCTGCATAAAACTGTCTTAAATAAAGGGATCTTATTGATTCTGATGACAATCATGTCTACATTAGGCACTGTTTTGCCTTAAATGAGGTTTGAGCTCTCGGAGTTCTTTCTAGTATGTATTCCCAATGTTATCCCTTATCACACTCCTTTCAAAAAAGTGAATTTTTGCATTGATATAATTTCTCTTGGAAGCATGTGATAACATTCAAGTCCCGCTACAATATTTACATACATTAGCATTTAAAGTACCCCCTGGATATTAGTTCTCTACAGTGCTAAATAAGAATAAACACAAGAGAAAGATTAATAAGTGGATGCAGGAACTTGTTTTGTGCTTTCAGTAGCTGGTTCTTGCACATACAAAGGAAGGCAGACAAACACGCACACACACAAACACAGACTGTGTCCTCACATCAGTAGAAATGATTTTGGAAGTTATGTCCTAGAAAATCTCAGGACATTGGCTCCAGTCCTGTCTTTCTTTGGACTCCCAGTAGCCATCCCTGTAGACATAGGAGTTTTCTCTAGTTGAATCATCTGTCCTCTTCTCAAACCACAGAGGCTGGTAACCCTCATTGTCTCGCCCTAATGACACAGAATCATGTTGTCTTAAGGCATGACTTGAATATGTATTTTTTTATTTTGTCTCACTTTATCAATATATTGCAATCTAGAAGAAGAATAACCAGAACTATATCTTAGGAAATGTAAATCCAATATATATATGCTAAACAATAAATTTTATTTATATATATATATATATATATATATATATATATATATATATATATATATATAAAACATGGAAGAATATGACTAGAAAAGGAATTAAGGAGAAAGTGATGATGTAAAGATGTAAGAGACAGACAACTTAAATAAATAGTGTCCAAGGACAAAATATTTTGCAAATGTAAATGGAAGATAACATCTATCAAAAAACAACAACTAAATACAAATTGCTTGAGCTCAAATGTGGCAAAGTCTTTAAAAAAAACAAAACTAAAAGAAATACACCACAAATGAAATAGACAGTAGAAATTCATCTACATTCTGTCAATGATTTTTAAGGTGATGTGGAAAGACCATGACTCTTCTGTATGACCCGTTTGCGGCTCTTGAGTTTAAATATAGGGGAGGATGTAAAGATTTTTAATAGTTTTATAATTAGTTTGCAGTTTATGTTAAGTGCTCTTATTTTGAAAGAGTAGCTCAGAAGTTTAGTTGGCTAGTGTGCATCTTTAATGAGAAAATAAAGTACAAGCAGTCCTCCTTTTGTTACTACTCATCGTATTATCACCTGTGTGTTTAAATATTTTGTAGTTACAATGTGTAAGCATTTGCCATAAACCCAGGGCTACACACACGCACACATACACACACGAAAGCCAAATAGAGGAACTACTCTAAATCCATCCTCGCTGGTTAGCTTTTCAGGGCTTCTACCTAATTGTATGCTAACAATTAGCTTACCCTACTAGTAAAGCAAAACAAACAAAATTTATTTGGACAAAGCCTAAATGATTATATATTTTTTTAGTTATAGTGGAAGATAGTTTTGGATGAATCAATCTCCCCTTTATTTACATATTTTTTCTTGCTGTTTTTTGTAAATTCCAAGACAAGCTGAGTTCCTAAAACTCCAAAACCATTGAGAGAAATAATGTCTATGAAAGGAATAATTGCCTGAATAGACTGACGATGAATTCAAGAAGCATTATACTTCATTTTCATTTTCTTCTTTGTACACGATACAAGTCAAAATGACCTGCTCAAAAGGAAAAACGAAGATGTTGAATTACTTGAGTTTCACACCTTACAGATATCCTTTATGCTCCTTTTGGTGGGGAATTAATAGAAAGGAAGAAGAGAGGGAACTGAAAAAGTAGAAAACATGAAGAAAGAAGAAAAGGAGTAAGTAAGAAAGAAAAGAAGTTTAGGGGATCCCTACACCTTGCTTGATGGCCACTATGCATGTATAACTTTCAACATAAGAGATGGAGGCAAGATGGTTCCCTTGCAAAGTCTGATGAGGTCTATGAGTACAAATATGACAAATATAAAAAAATCACATGTAACGTGATTTGTCATGTGTATCTCACACATATACTATATCTACTCATTCATTATAAATGAACCGAAGACATTAAAAGTTTTTGGTCTTCAATAAATTCTCAATCAATAACTTCTACAGAAGATGATGGAATCATCAGATTGTTAAACAGTACTATGTCCTTGTTGAGAATCACGTAAGCAAAGCGCAGATCAAGTAGGATGCAAAGATTAGATTGTGACAGAGGCTACGTTCACACTGCAGGTAAAATGAGGCCCAGGTTGGATTTTTTGCTCATATGTGACTTTTTCATGGCAGATTGGAATTCACACAATTTCGATGTCAGCTTCTATCTACATTTGTCACAAAGCAGTGCTTGCGGGTGTCGCTTTACACTCAAAAACACCACTATGACATCACTATAAACAGTAACTTTAGAGGTTTCCATTTTGCTTCTGTATTGCCAACGTATTAAAAGTTATGTGAACAGCTACACAATGAAATCTGATCAAAGAAAAAATCAGAATTGAGCATTAGGACTGGTAGCCTTAAGAAAGTAAGGATCAGAGTAAAGAGAAGTAAGAACGCAGTAAGAAAGGAAGTGAAGAAAAAGACAAAAAAGCAAGCAAAGACAAGTAAATGTAAAGAATAAAAAAGTGAGAGGGAAGAAAAAAAAGTGGTAAGAAGGAAGGGAGTGAGTTTGGAAGTAAAGATAAAAAGCAAAGAAATAAAGAAAGAATGGATTTGGCAGGGAAGTATGGGAGGATAAGAAAAGGGAAGAAATGATAAAAGAAGGTTAAAAAGCAAGAAAGACATAACGATGTGAGTGATGATGTGGGAAATTATAGAAAAAAAGTGAGAAAAACCTTCAAGGAACTCCATACATCCAATTGAAACCGCAACTTGCTTGTCAGTGAAAGCATCTCTGGTTGAAAATCAGTATATATGTTGTATGTATACTGCATAATATACAGAACATAGTGAAAATGGTCAAACATACACCACTGTTTAGGGTTATGTGAGCCATAAGAGTTTAAGTGTATACACTTGTATCTCTTATTATTGTTTTCCTTGTTCTTACCCTCCTCCAGGGCTTGACTAGCTTGCATTTCCCTTCTCTTCCTCTCCAGACGCTGACACTCCTCCAGACGCTGCTTTTGGACATTTGCTTCATCCCAGAGACCTGCCTCCATCAGCCGCTGGTCTGGCCGCAGGCGACTGTCAGTCGGAGGAAGGCCATCTTCTCGTTCATTGAGAGTTAGAGCGAAGGAAGATAAAAAGTGCATGTTTTCTGCATTATCTCTGAGGAGTGGAAAATACAGGAGACATCACCATGAGGCAAGTGGTACAGAGAGGGAATTGAAATAGGAGATGACACAATGTAATGTGTTGGAAAAACATACGGCAGAGGATATTTCTTCCACAAGAGTTTTGGTTGAAGAGTCTGGTAAACCGTCTTCTGTTTACCCTCAGAGCCTCCACATCCTTGGCTGCTGTCCACTATCTTAGCACCCTCCATCCTGTCATCCCAGGTTCCTGACAGAATGAAATGTGCTGTGCCCTCTCTGTTTTCTACCACTCCTGTCACCTAGGGACAGCAGAGATGAGGACACAGAAATAGATCAATTACATGCATCCTCTGACTCCCAGGCACTGACTTATTCAGAGGTGGGTGCTACTTTAATTCTTTTACAAACATTTTAGGAATAGAAAGGTTATCTTCTATTAGGGCGAAGGGCAGTGGTTCCCAAAGACCGGGTTGCAATCCAAAAGTATTACGCAGGAGATTTTATTTATGAATAAAATAAATAAAATAATTCTAATTCTATTACACTATTCTCCTATATTTATATATCTTGTACACCTTTCAGCCAGATGCGATTTATATTTCTTACTGCACCACAAATGGAGATCTGCCAATCACATTATCTGCGACATTGGAGGTCAGGCATTTGGGTTCCTTGCTCAGAGGCTCATTGGGATGGACTGAATATCACACCCGATATATCTAAGTGGTAATTAGAACATTGAATCAAATATGAAAGACCAGTGTATATTCTGTTTGTTTTATTGATTTATTATTTAAGAGGGAAACACAAGTCTATTAATGACACACTTAGTTTGTCTGATATAGAATGTGAACATCTTTCAATGAGTGGCTGTTTACTCTGGCTGAGTGCTTTTTCTTATTTCGCCTATCTAAAAAATTAATATTTTGATAAGAGGAGATAGAAATAATGAGATACCACGCACACGCCTCAATGCACTTATTTGGTTATATCTATAAAGTATTTAACAAATGTACAGTTTATATTTTCAACAAGTTTACGATGTAGTTGTAATTTAAATGAATAGCCTCTCACTTTGAAATGACCGCTTTACCTGATCAAGTCAATAAGATGATGCACACAGCAGTAAAAATGCTTAGGAACAGACACTCTTTACAAGATGTCCAAGCGACTTACTTTGCGTGGGACCTCTCTGGAAAAGTAGCTATAGGGGGAGAATTTGAGATGGCAGGTGTCCTTGGTAGTGTTGTTTACAATATCAATGTCCCCTGACTGCAAACAGCAACAGAAAGGAAAACATGTGATTAAAAAGTTTGCAGATTTCCTCAGTAACACTAACTCTATGATGAAGAAGCAAAAACTCAAACACATTGTCAGAGACTGGTTATTTTTGTTAGTTAAAGTAGGAAAAACATGTGAGGGGCACACACCTGATCAATCCAAAGCTTCCCTACAATTATATTGTGCACTGTTGAAGTCACTTTGCTCCACACATAGTGGTTTCCACTTGAGTGGAACACCAGATGAATGTCTCCTATAGTGCGGAAAAGGAAAAACACAAACTTAAAAAATGTACACTCATTATAATTTTCTAACTAGTGCTATACTGTCGTTCCTGACAGCAATAATATATCCCAAAAAAGTCCCAAACCCCTGTTTTGTAAAAGCTATCCCCCTGATTGAACCCCTCAAATTAAATGTGAAGTTATTTCCAAATTTTTTGTGGAATTTGTGGGTTTTTATTGAAAAAATGTTAACTATTAGAAAAAAAATAGGGATTTATACACTACTCAAAAAAATAAAATTAACAAATAATCATTACAGTGTAACTCCAAGTTAATCACACCTCGGGGATATCAACCTTTTCTGTCAGGAAGCAATAATGATGGTGATTCAATTTCACCTGCTGTTTTGCAAATGGGACAGACACCAGGAAAGGAGAGGCAGTTGGCGAGACAACCCCTATTAAAGATTGCCTCTGCAAGTGGCGGCCACAGACCATTTCCCTTTCCTAATCCTTTTGGATTCTTGGCTAGTTTGGCATTTGTCCTGTGCCCTCGCCACTATTGGTAGCATGAGGCGGTATCTGCAGCCCACAGAAATGCTCAGGTAGTGTAGCTCCTCCATGATGGCACATCCATACACTCCATGACCAGAAGGTTTGCTGTGTCTCCTAGTACAGTGTCAAGAGCATGGAGGAGATTCCAGGAGTCAGGCCGGTACACCAGGAGAGGTTGAGGGAGCTGAAGGAGGGCAACAACCCAGCAGCAGCTTCTGGGACATCATGTATCATCAGTGAATGATATACTGAAGATAGATCTCTTTGGGCGGATTCATATACACCAAATTTGGACCAAATTTGACCAATGGTTGAGAAATTAGTGCAGAAAACTTTTGGTGCAGAAAACCTTTCCCAACTGTCAGACATACACAACTGACCTGTCCTCCCAAAAAAAACCCAGTTCTTCCTCACACTAAAGTCTATGAGGATATTAAGTTTTTTAAAAGCTGAGTATCTTGTTGTGGCATGCACTGATCAGCCATAACATTAAACCACCTGCCTGCATGACTTCAGAACAACTTTTTTGTAGGATCAGACTACATGGACTAGCCTTTGTTTCACGTGTACATCAGTTGGCCCTGAACGACCATGACCATGTTGCCGGCTCACCGGTCCTTTAACTTACAACTGGTAGGTCCTCACCACTGCAGACTGGAAACACCAACAAGACCTGCAGTTTTGGAGATGCTCTGACCCAACCTCTGGCCACCACAATTTGACCCTTGTTGCAGTGACTCAAAACCTTACGCTTGCCCATTATTCCTGTTTCAAGTCTCAACTTTACCAACAAAATATTCATTTGTTGCTTAAAATATGCCACCCATTCAATGTAAGTTTGACCTCAGCCGCCAGTGGTTATAATGTTATGGCTGACTGGCGAATATTCTACTGCTGTGCTACATACGTCTGGGTAAATTCATCTGAGTCTTACCTAATGGCATGACAGAAATATATTTCCCACGAAACTTGCTATTGATAGTGATATGCTGCCACAGGGTCCATCCTCGCTGTGATGTCACATGGTGGGCAGCAGCTGGCGGGTGATGGCTGACCTGAAAGTGAATGGCATCGGCTGGTTTCAGCATAGTTAATGTTTATTATCACATACAGTAATTGCACAACATAGTGTACATATTACACTGTATTTATATGTTACTCCTTCCCTAGAGAGGACTTTTGTTGTATATTTGAATACCAGTGCAGTAAGTGTCTGTAAAATATACCTGTAAGGACTTATCTCTTTGTGTTTGTCTCACCTGCTCAGAGATGGAGCGATAACCATATTCCTCCTGTCTGTCCAGCTCGTAGGTCTCCCCAAGCAGTGGGTTGAAAGGCTTGGCTGTTCGGTGAACTGTGGTGGAGTAAGAGGAAACAGAAAAGGCAGCCACCAGACACATCTGCTCCAGGGAGGAGTCACAGCAAGCAGCCCGATCCAAAAGCTCGCTATACTCTAGATCTTCAGTCAGACGCTGCAGCATCGACAAAGGCTCATTGAAATTTACCTGCAAATACATGCCAGAGGAAATTTCATGCAAAGGCTATATATATATATATATATGTTTACTATATCTGTAAAAATATGTCACAGCCAGTAAGTTTTTAATTTACAGGCATGGGTATCTTGGAAAGGTCTTTGCCAATACAGTTTTTCATGATGCTCCACAGGTTAAGAGAGTAATTTGGTTTGTCTGGAATCCGACTACGTCTTGTTCTTTGTAGCTGCATGTGGTTTGTGCCTGAGGTTTCCTGGAAAAAAGACAAAATACAGAATAGGCCAGAATTTTCGTTTGTGTAAGTGCCTAATTAGAGTGTATCACAATTAAAAAGTTACATTTATTGTATTAATATCATCATGCTTGGGACCTACATCCTCATTGTGAATCCATTCACTGGACACTCCTCCGCCCATCATACTTTGATTGCTACCTGAGCGCCTGAGAGAAAGCATCATCAAACACAGTTCACAGTGACTGCACTAGTGGCTGATCTAGGATACAACTCTGAGATAGAGTCTGAAAAGAGTCTCACTTGTGCTGTATGTTGTCACTAGCAGTCACGGTTATGAATGCAGGGGAGTCCTCCATGGCATCAAAGAACTCTGCCTCATCATTCTCATCACTCTCATCCCCCTCCTGAGACCCCGCCACACCTTCGAGGTGAAAAAGAAAATGGTTTAACTATAAATCACACTAACATAAAACTTACCAGAGTGCAGTTACATTTTATTCACTAACAATAAATTAAACTATTATTTTTTATTTTATACCAGAGGAGACTGGTCCTCCTCCATGTTTTAGGGGCAGTAGGGAGATAATATAAAATACAAAAAGAGTAAGAAGAGCTGGATGAAATAAACCATTACCAAATGTCAGAATCATTTAAAAATATTTTTTATATCTTCTTTGGAAAAATACATTATTTTAAATTCAGATTATGCTAAGACACATACGGGGTAGGCAAGGTGAAAGGCAGTCAGTGTATGAAATGGAGAGCAGAGGAGGAAAGACTGAGCTTATCTCCCTCTGGAGGCAAGATCTACTAGATCAATTTAATGTATTTTAATATGCTTCTTTTTTAATGCTGAGCTGCTATCAGCCAAAAAAGTGGAAATGATGCTCCAAGGGAGATCCTCCTCTCTAAGCAGTAGTTTACCACAAGGAGGACTGTTGGTTTTTTACTGTTCCCAATTTGATTCTCAACAGCCACCACTGTTTTATGCTAATGTGTAAATAATTGCTGAATTCATCTGTGCACTGATTGATTTACTGTACGTTTCAACTATTCAACATTATGTGACACTTAAAATGTGTCTCAAGAAAATATTGCTTTTAAATGTGCCAAATGAAGAAAATGCTTATTTGATGCTTATTGGAATACAATGTCTTCTCACACACAATAAACAATAGCTTATGTTGAATTAGCACATATGTCAAACATTATACTTCTGCCCCATGTAGATTCTTCTTCTTATTCTTCTTTCGGCTGATCCCTTTAAGGGTTGCCACAGCAGATCATGGATTTACATCTTCCCCTGTCCTCTTAATCTTCTTATGTTTCTCCAACCAACTATGTATCCTCCATCAAAACCACAATTCCTCCCTCGGCACTCTGTCATTTTCTTTCTCTAAATCCACAAAGACACAATTGCAACTCCTTCTAGCCTTCACTTATGTCTCTTGTGGATGAATGCACTAAAATTAACAAATGACTCTGAAGAGCATGCTTTTCTGCAACGGATCAGAGGGCTTGTTTTTATATTCCTAACCCTAACCCTATCCCATGGCAGACTGAGGAATGTGTCTCACCTGTATATGAGTTGGGATTCTCCTTCCAGGCTCTCTCTAGGCTGTTGTGCTGTTTGGCTAACTGTTCAATGGTCTCCTCCAGATGGTGACGCTGTTCCCTCTCATACTGCAGGGCCTTCTGCCACTTCCAACTGTGAGATTCTGCTACGTCCAGAAAGTCACGACATGCCTGAGATTTGAGCACAACACACATCAAAATATTCAAGCTGCAGTCCCCTCAATTGGAGGAGACTGGTATCCCATGTACAGACTTTGCCCTAGCTGAAGCTTACGGTGTGTGAACTCACATTGATCATAGCATTGGAGGTGATGCGGAAAAGGGTTGCTCGCTCATTAACAGCTTTCACTTTGTCTGTGCTGTCAACAGATCCACGCAGATCCTCAAGTTCGCTGAGGGAGCGCTGGAGGGCTGCACCGTGCTTTCCTATCAGCTCATTACAGGTGCTCAGGTCATCTAGCTTGCCGGCCAGAGTCTTGAGCACCCCTTGGGTTAGGACTCGGTCTTCTTGAGGAACAGGTCCTTCATCTCCTGAGTCATCTTCACACAATGAAAAAACGTAAAAGACAGTATGCAAGTAAAAATGTACTTAATTTAAATGTTAACGGAACATTATAGCTGTTCATGGTCAAGAAATGACAGTAATAAACAAAACACTGGAGTACTCATTTCTCACCAGGTGTATTTAGAAAAACCTTTTGAATACTTGAATTTTTGTGGGGAATGGAAGGGGGAGGATAATAACACTTCACACCCCAATCCTCCATACCCTTTCTTCCACAATATCAGAAAGCTGTGAATAAACACTGTTGCCCTGGAAACGCAGGCTTTTTCAATCAGGAGGCTTGGCTATTTTTAGAATGAAAGGGAGGAAAGCGATGACGCACTACCCTTCTCCTCCTCGCCCCTTGTGGCATGAGGTGCACTGTCAGTCTAAGGTTTTTTAGAGGGAAAACATGATAGATTTAACTCATTACTAGACACCGCCAAAAGATTAGTCCCGTGACTGAGCTGATTATAAGAATCTTGACTGTTCATGAATCTAAATCCATGATTAATAATTAGTAGAAAAAAGCACATTATAAGACTTAATTTCTTTAAATAGAATTTCCTTATTCTTAAAATAAGGAAGAATCTTGGTCATCAACTGGGATATTATGCAAACTATCATTGTACCTTGTCACTGGTTAAAACTAGGTCAATATCAGCTGGAATATCTTACTAAGAGTAAGTAAGAATTTTCTTAAAATAAAATTACATTTCTGATGTGAAACATTCTTGTCAAAATTACTTATCTTTTCAGACAAAAAGACTCTTTCTCACATTAGTTTAAAAAAGGATCAGTAATGAAAATACATTCTTCAAAGGCTCTACTCTTGTTAGTATTAATTAAGATAATTAATATTTCACTTACTAAGACACTTATAAAAAAGAAACCAGTTATACAATGCCTCCAACGTCATAATGAATGCCTCTCTGCAAAGAGAAAAAGGTTGAATCTAGGCCAGTGTCTGCTGAGTATTAGACCAGGCTCACCAACTAGTACAATATGGGAGGGGGGAAAGGAATAAAAACAATCAGGGCGAACTGGATTAACAGAATCTCAGGAGGAGGAAATGTAAAGGAAAGAGAAATCCTTCAGGCATCTGTAATGGTTTCATGACCTATATAACATAGAGAGAAATTGATGATGGAAATCATGGTGGAAAAACACCATACGGTGAATCTGATTCAACTACTGTTTGTGTAGAAGTGCACCTCTTCATAAAGTCATAATACACACCTATGAAGTAATAACATGCATCTAGGCTGTGCCAAAAGGTCATTTTAGATGCAGAACACTGGCTAGCGAGACAAACTGGTAACTCATTGTTGAATCATGAAAACACATCCACGGTTGACAGAAGAAAAATGTGGACACAGCGTGGGACCTGTCCAGAATACATGTTTTTTCTGAAATTGTTTGAGGATGCCAGTTCTAAGAGATTGTTTAAACATACTTACATATCTGTGGTCAAATTTCAAATCGATAATCAAAAATAATTACTTGAAAAAAACTGAATATTTTGCAGCAACAGCACAGACTAGCGCAATTTCTTAGCTGTGGGAACCTCAAAAAGAATGAATGAAAGAGTCTAAAGGAATTAGCTCTGCTCTTTAAATCGTGTACTATTTTCTCTGTAATCACTACCAGTAGTGTAAAGTGCATTATAATGTATTCTAATGGACTTTAGACTACAGGTAGTTATGCATTACAAACACATGATGCATCAATCATGGTCTTAATATGTTACAATTATCTGGGTAACAGACAACATGGATTTTTCTAACTGCAGGTGCAACCCTTTTACTTAGCATTAGAGTACTTAGAGGCACAGCTTTGTTAACCAGAATAATCATGAGGAACAACTGAATTCAAATCATTTGAATTCAAAGATTGCTGTGTTGTTCTGAAGTGACTTTGAAAGTTAAAGAAATGTATTTCACACAAATGTCCTTTGAGAGAAATCAAATCACCATATTTGCCCAAAATAAAGCCAAACTTATTCTACTCCATAGACACCCACAATAATTACAAACACATACGACACAGCCTATACATCATTATGCTTATTCTGTATTGACTATATATATATATATATATATATATATATACCTTAGATTACTTACGAAGTGACAATCATTGAATAGCTGCAATCGTTTCTCCCTATTGTCCACACAGTGTATGACAAATTGTTTTTAATGAAAATCCTCACACCCTCTCTCATTTTTTGCCCCTCCTTCTACCAAAACTGTAGGAGGAGTCTACAAGAAGGTCATTTCATTCAGCTCTAACTGTCGTCATACTAAAGGAGACAGGAAAGGGGAAAGGAGTTGGAGAGGGAGGGAGGTAGCGACTGCCTGTGTGTGATTATTTGTGTTTGTGAGAGAGAGGGAGTGAGAGAGAGAGGTAGGGGAAAAGAAATAACATTGTGTCTTCAGTCTTATTTATACCATTTTAAGCATCCAAAAGGAACAAATATCGCTAGACAGTTGCCTACAAAAGATTTAATATAATATATCATATAATAATATAATATAATATAATATAATATTGATTGATTGAATTGATCAATACTGCCATCTTGTGGATTTCTGTATAAACTACAAGCAATAAAAAGGAAATTGGGTGTGAGTCTGGATTCAGGTTACAGCTAAATTAAGTTTGTTTCGCAGGTGAACCATGACGTTCCTTTAAAGAACATATTCTTGCAATATTCTTTGTAAATGCCCTGCGTGGGAAAATTTATTTAACACGAAAAACCAGAATACATGACAACTTTTGAAACATGTCTAAAACATGAATATTACGAAATGTTAATCACACCTGAGTGTTGCATCAGCTGAGTGGCATTGGACTTAGCTTGCTGCAGTGCTGACACCCATCTTTGACACTCTCCATCTGAGGTAGCCTTTAGGTGGTAGCTTCGGCCTTCGCTAGTTAACACAAAGTGGCAGGTTTCACCCACCTCAATGTGCGCCTTGGCCAAGGGAATGGTACCCCGGCATGTGTGTGCCATCTCTGCCTGAGTCCTGATGAAATAAACGCAATTAGGGGGAAAGCGGAAAATACACAGTTGTTTACTACTCATAGTAAAGTCTCAATGATTAATCTTGACAAGTTGGGACAATTTGTAGCCAATATTCCCCTAAACACTTTAAAATACATTGATTTGCTAAAACAACTGAGTAAATATTCATGAACCCCGGTGGGAGTCGGATCCTGTAACAGAACAGACTCTATTAAAGTTTGATATGAACATGATTAAGAAAAATTATCTTCTGATCATTTGAGGAAAATTGCTGTTGATGTGATGGAATCGTTAACTTGCTGAGAAGGGATATTAATTCCATGAGTTTCAGTTGAACTTTCTTAAATATATGGGTGTATTCAAGATATCTGTTTATAACAGAGAAGGTCCCTACACAATTAAATTTGAGGCTAATACCGAAATCCTATCAACCAGATCCAGCAGTGCATTTTTATTCGTACACTGTCGTAATATTCGACCAGGTCCAACTATCAGCGCCAATCAGACAGCACAACATGCACATCATATGTCGGACAAAATAAAAGCTGTACGTGAGAAACAAGTGGCTCAATTGGATTTTTTACAAATTCGCAATCATATCCCAATAAGGAGGAGGATCGAGGATTTTGTTTTTGATATTGGACTTTGATATTGCAAGATAGTGCTTCTTTTTTTTTTTTTTTGTCATTTCTTTAAAGTCTCAAAGAACAACGTATGGATCAGCAAAACAGACATATTTTATTAATGCATCCTTGGCTGAAAATCCACCCCACACCATATATCATCAACTTCTGTCAGGAAACTCTTTAAAATACAATGAAACTAAAGTTTGGCCCCCTTAATCCGGCCAAATTTAAGTGAGGTCTACTCTCACCCAAAACCCTTCCTCCCCTCATGTTTTATGGCAGTCTGGTCAGTAATTTTTGTGTAATCCTGTTGATGAACCAACAAACAAATAATGGAAACATAATTGACGTATATCCATTTTAATGTTCATCTAAACCCACAAGAGCGCAGAAATGTCGCCCCTGTCAGGAATCTGTAATGGTACATCTTCTATGGTGACACAGAGTTCTATTTTTTAAAATTTGAATTCCCAAAACATAAATTGTAACACAAGAAAACGGAAAACAATATTAATAAAGGTAAGTTGTTTTATATCATATTCTTCACAATAATAAATCACAATGAGTTGCCAGAATTGGCTAAATGGAATACCGGACACGATACTGTATTGTAGCAGTAGAATTGTTAAATTAATTTACACCTTGTTATAAACAAGTTGAAAATGAACACATCATGAGTTTAAAATATATCAAGGCTAAAGCTGTATAGGGAACTTTACACTTCACATAAACAGTTTTGGCACGTTTTAACTTATGGGTTACGGCTGTTGTTTGGATCATTTCATTATTGATTACATGACGTAACTCTTTCTCCAGAAAAGGTCAAAAGTTTTGTTTCCCCCTTTTTATTAAAAGTGACTCCTGGGTGGACATGCAACAAACAGATCTGCTCATCTTGATATTTTTACCTGGACCTGTTATTAGCCGTGATGGCGGTCAGGTGGGGCAGCAGGAAAGTTACGATGCTGTTACCTGTAGTAGGACAGAAGGCCGTTACTGAGCACGAACCACCGCCGCTGGTAACCCTTTAGGTAGTTAGTCCATTTAAAGAGCCAGCCTCTGTGGGCATCCAGACACGGAAAGTGGAGTCCTGGGAGAGTCGGGGAGGGCAAACACTTCACCAGCTCGTTCATTGTCTCTCCTCAGCAACGTTACTCCAGCGGATGGATGGGAAGTCGGTGTAGTCGCGTGAACTATCCAGCTGCGGCTAATGCTAACAGACTGCTAGCGTGCAGGTGTCCCCCTCTTAACGCAAGCTAGTTCTAAAAGAACGGATTCTAAGACATATGTTTCATCCCGAGAAACTACTTCATTAGACTACTTCATTCATTAGACTCGAAACAGTTAAGCTAACGTGTTAAAATAAATCCTGTGGATGAAGAGATGGGATGGAGTTCATTGTGACGTCATCGTTACAGTACTGAAGCATATGACTGCAGGTGTGAGTGTCACAAATTAAGTGCGACATTTACTGCGTTTAGTTACATCATTTGGAGGGTCATTCTGCCCCCATGAAATATTCACATCATTGTCATGCTCTGGAAAAATAAGTAATCGAAGACAGATTAAAAAATGGAACATAAGAGATTCTGAGATTGAGGACAAGAGCAGGGGCAATGAGTGGCCAGTTTTGCAGAGCACCAGCACCCCGTAAGCATTTTTTCCCTCAGCTTGACTAGCCAGAATAATTACGACAGAAATTAATAATGTCATTTTGACTAGTCCTAAGTAAATTGTGACTAGTACAAAATTTTATTCAAGATATCTGCAACATCATTTTTACCTAGTCATTCTGAGTCGTCAAAAATAAATGTAGGATTTCTAAAAAGTTCTATTTAGATAACTTGAGTGGATTGGAAATATCTTGAACTGCAATATGGCTAGTCAGAAATGTAATTTAGACAACAAGTTGACAACTGAAAGTACAATTCGTCAAAATGACGGTGCAGATATAAATGAGAGATTTGACTAGGGGAAATTACATTGTAGGTATCAGCAATGAATATCCAGTCTAGCGGGTAAATGTTAGAAGGGCTTGCTTTAAGGGCATCAGTGTAAATCCCTCTTGCATAATGTCATATAAGGGGTGAAAAACAGGCAAATTTGAAGGTGCAGGGTGTAAAAATGAAGGGTAGCTCATTGAATAAATGTAATAAATGATTTACAGCTATGCATTTAGAATGTATAATAAGCAGAAATTAAAAACATTTTTTTAAAACTTTTATATCTCCAGAAGGAGCAGATCTTCTTTGATGGTGGTCAACATGCTGTGCTACCATGTCTGTACAGACAGAATGACAATGAAAGGCACTATGTGTACGTTCATAAAAGTCTATAAAGCTCTTAAATGCACAAACAAATACAACCAAATTGACATAATAACCATGGTTAACACTAACATAAAACTGATCAAGGATATTTGACTGCAGACTGCAGTATGTTCAAAACAGTGCTGCAAGGATCCTGATGAGAATTCGTGAACACGAACACATCACCCCTGTTCTTCATTCCCTTGATTGGCTTCCCATCTCCACCAGTGATTATAAGATCTCTCTCCTCACTCACCAGTGCATCCATGGTAACGCACCCCCCTACCTGAAAGAACTACTCACCCCACTGACCTCGACACGATCCCTCCGTTCTACCCACTGATACCGCCTCCTCCTTCCCCGGACTAAGCTCAGCACCATGGGTGATCGGGCCTCCTGTTCTGCTGCCCCTCGACTGTGGAATGCCCTCCCTGACCATCTGAGGGCTCCACAGACGACTGACACATTTAAAAAAGGACTTAAAACGTTCATTTTTAGCAGAACCTATAACTGTAATTAACATTAATGCTTTTGGTCATGTTTTTATATAGTTATTATTTTATTTTTTATTGATGCTTTTATCTGCTTTTGCTTTGTAGCACTTTGAGATTTGATCCAAATGTAAAGTGCATTATAAATTAAATGTATTATTATTATTATTATTATTTATCTATGTTGAACAGCTATACATTCTATACATTATGAAAACATGCAGTGACAAAGATATGTGGTTAAACTCAGTTGCTTAAAGAACATCAATTAAGGAGCAATGATGATGATCAGAGCAGTATGCAGATAAAAACATTTTTAATACGGTAGAGAAACTATGACTACAATAGAAAACTTATTTACTGGTTATCTGAAGGCACAAAATCCTCAAATAAACTCAGAAAACCGCACAGCAACCGTTAGTTAACTTATATGCATTTATATCCAAAACACCGCAGCTGTCTGTCTGTCAGACATTCTACCAACACTCTGTGACACCCACCACATTTAATTATTTCTTATACAGGCAGAGGACGCTGTGCATGTATTTACTTTATGCTCCTAAAGTTTATTCAAACTGTCAGTTGAGGTCATCCTTCATCACAGAACCTCTTCCGGATATTTTTTGCGATTTTTTTATTTTTATTTTTATTTGGCTACATGCGTGGGTTGTCAAATTGATTATGTTTTTTTTTTAATTTGCTATGTGCTAGTGTTCGTGAGAGTTTTGTTTTATTTTGTATTTTAAGGTTGTGTTTCCTGCTTTATTTAGAAGATTTAGTTCCATGTTCATTTCCTTCTACTTTCATTTCCGTCTTTTCTCAATGTTCTCTTCGTCCTCCTCTGGTCTGTGTGTGAATGTGTGACTCCAGTTTCCCAGTGTCTCCTCCCTTTTTGTTGAATGTTGTCACCTGTGCCCTGCCCTCACCTGTTCCCCTTTTCTCTCGTTAAGTCTTGTGTATTTAAGTCAGTGTCCTGCGCTATATCTCTGTCAGGTCGTCTGTTCATCCTGCCTGTTACCTAATGTGTCTCCCAGTTTGACTTAGTCCTGCTACTATGTACTCCCTCAATCCAGCCTTATGTACGTTTTTTCGTTTCTCCTTCTTTGATTGTTATTTGACACTTTGCAATTGTGGATTATTAGTAATTAGTATTATTAGATAATGGATTACATGTTAATTTGGATCCTTATTTAAGACTTTGTTATCTGTTATACCACAGCTTTCGATGGATATAAATTTAGCCTCTGTTTTATACCTACGTTTCTGTTCTTGAATTCTAACTGGTATTTACCAAACTTATTTTGTTCATACTACCTGTTTGCGTGTGGGTCCTGTAAACAAAATGTAAGTGTTGTTAAATTGATGAAGAGGTTTCTTTCTTTGCTGCGTGCTTGTGTTGTCTCATTGGTAATGTTTCCTTTATTTGTTGCTCGCAAATTGACATTTCTTTTTTTGTCACCCGTGTTCTCAAAATGATGTTTTCTTTATTTGCTGCGGGCGTATTGTCAAATCGATGAAGATGGTTTCTTCATTTTTTGCACGCAAATTGAATGAGATTTTCTTTATTTGCGTGGGAGTTGTCTATTTCCATGCATTCACTATGCTTGCAGGGCATTTGACCCTAGTGCTTTGAGATTTGATCCAAATGTAAAGTGCATTATAAATTAAATGTATTATTATTATTATTATTAGTGGCAACCGTACTTGTAACAAGACAGAGCTTCTCTAGCATAACAATAAAATAATAATAATACATGTAATTTATAACGCACTTTACATTTGGATCAGATCTCAAAGTGCTAAAACATGCTCGCTTATGGCCGTGGTTTAGCATGTAACAATTAACTGCAAATTGCAATGCCTGCAAATGCTGGCATTGTATGTTTTTGCGATCCGTTTTTACGCTAGTTTAACATGCATCATCAGCATTTATACCGTTTCTAATTCAGTGGTTTCAGAGAGGGGTGGTGCGAGACCAGAGTTAAAAAACCTCTTCAACTAGATACTGCCCTCTTACCATCATTGGGACATTTTTTAGTGTTTATTGCATCATTGGGGGCTTTAGAGCTGTGGGGATACATCTGGGTTTTAAATTGGAATCATTTTCCATTTTTCCAAACGCTTGTAGAACTTAAGCAAAGCATTGTTACATCAAATAAACCTATGATCTATGAAGTTTCAACATAAGCACATGCCCTGCAACCCTGAACAGGATAAGCGGTTAATTGAAGCAAACATTGCAAGTATTTAGTCTGTTGATTGGGTAAATCCTGACATTTTTTTCTACTGGATTTTAAGTCCATTTATTCAAAAAAGAATAATTGACTAAGGAAAAATTGCAATAGTCTTTGTGATTATTATTGAAGTAAATTCTAATTAGTTAACCACTAGGGAGCTGACAGAATGACCCTGAACATATTGATGCTTTACTAATTTGCATTTTTTGAAATCTTTATTCAATACACCAAAAGGGTAAAATATTAGACTTTTGTATAGACAATAAATAAATATAACGGTTAATTATCATTGACAAACACAGCAAGCAGTATCATCAGAGAAATCACCTACAGCTTCTAGATTTTTTTCTGGAGCATTTGATGTTTTTCTATTAATCCCAAGGGTGATTATATTTAAATAAATGCATTATTAAGTAAATCAGCTAACAGTTGAGGAATATATTCATTTGGTATCATCACAGTCATTAGTGGAAACTTTAATTGTACATTCATTTCTGCAAAGTGCTTTGTGACAATACGCCTCACAAAAAGGGTTGTGAAGGTTATATTCTTTATTCATGTTTTGATGCAGGTAATTCGGCTTTTCTCTCGTCTCATGGAGGAGCAATGTTATAAATGCAAAGGCATCCTATATAATCATCCCAAATAAATCTCTATGGCACTCGGGATGCTTGATAAGATCTTCAATGGAGCATTTTTTAACTTTACACTGCACTGTACAAGTTTTTATTTTAAATATCATGTTGTAAATAATAAAAAATCAGCTTGCACAGCACAACGCAAATAAAATATCAAATTCAGCCCAACTGAGAAATGGAGTGTTAAGCATTGGCTCACAGACAAAATGAAAACTAATGAACACCTGTACATTCAGAGATTTGCTGGGTACTGTATTAAGGTGGTCAGCACAGCCAAAAACATTTTAAAAAATTGTCGATGAAAATTGCTGCTACAGTCGTTGTCTTCGCGACTCGTCATTATCACAGTGTAAATTGTTTCGGCTTCCAGCGTCTTTTAAAAAGTACAAAGTCCGCCTCAACACAATACATCAGAGCCCAAATTTTAAAGCAAGCCATCTTGTTCAAAATTGGAGGGCAGAAGGGAGAAGTCGAAGGGCACAAACTTGACACCAGCTCCATGGTAGAATTTGTTCTGGAACTCCACCCTGAAAACAAAATTTTCAATAAACGCAAGAGAACATTAATGAAGGTAGAATCAACACTGAGGAAAATAGAGGCAGACAGCAAACTAAATAAAGCAGAGTAAATATTTTTTACTCAGTGTCTTAATCTTATTGAGAATGCTGTGTGTACTTCAGAACTCCTTATTAAAGCTCTCAATCTATTCTTGGAAGGGTATTTTGTCACTTTAATATAAAACTGTTACGTCAAAATGGAAAACATATAATTCCATCTATATCCTAGTAACGTGATTGTCTTGTGATACTCCATCAACGGTTTAAGGTATTTTTCTAAAGCAACAACTCTCCCACTTTTAAGCTTTCAGTCAAATGTGAACATTTTCTTAGCTTTCTCTTTAAGTAAATTAAATGAGCAAGTGCCCAATGTTGGTTCAATCACAACAAGCACTTTGATGTCATTCCCTTTTGTTATATTGTTAGATGGACATTTTCCATTAATATCGGAAATTGTATAGATTCATTGGTCAGTTGGGATGACAATCTGCTACTTACAATGGTTAAAATCAAATATTTATCAAAGTGTATGTGTGAATGATGAAGACCCACCAGTGAAGTCGAAGCGCATGGAGGAACGCCGATAACCCTTCCATGACTAGCAGAATGGAAACGGTGAGAATGGCGAAGAGGCCGAACACAGGGACCAAGAATACCACCCCCACTCTCGTGGTGATCCTCAGACCCAGACGCATCACCATGTCCCACAACACCTCTGACAGCTCTGAAACCAATAAAAAACATACCTGTAAATATGCTTCATATTTAATCACACACACTTCCACACATGTAGAACTCACAGATGGCTCAGGGTGCACTAATGTCTGTAGCTTCACTTACGAGCATGAGCCAGACTTAGAGCCCACAGGCGCAGGTAGGATGCGGTGTTGGAAATGCAGCCCAGGCAGTACTCTATAGTGTGAATGGTCTGGTACAGGAGTATGTCAGCAAAGTCAAACTAAAAAAGAATGAATAAAACATAAAATATCATACTTAGTTCTGATACTGATGAAAGACACATTCATTCATCCATCCAGGCATGCATCCATTTTCATCCTCTAAACCGGGGTCAGATTGCGCTGGCAGCTGGTCAAGCTTAGCTTAAGCTCAGTGGGTAGAGCAGGAGACGCGGGTTCGAGCCCAGCCCGACGCAGCAAGCCGTGGGTCCTTGAGCAAGACCCTGAAACCTCAGCTCTCAGGGCGCTTCAGAGGGGTCGCCCACTGCTCCCTCAGGGATGGGTCAAATGCAGGGACAAATTCCATGACGTAGTACTGTAAGTATGTACTGTTTACATGTGATAAATAAAGGAAATATTATTATATTATTATTATCAAGAAGGGATTTACAGACCTCCTTATCCCTAGCAACACTCTCCAGCATTTTGCGGGATCCCGAGGTGTTCCCATGCCAGAGGAGATATATAGTCCCTCCAGCAAGTTCTGGGTCTACCTTGGGGTCCCAGTTCAGCCCAGGTACCCTAAGAAAACAACTCATTTCAGCTTTGCCTTACGACTCAGCTCTTTCTTCACCACAACAGACGGATACAACGCCCGCATTACAACTGATGCTGCACCTAACTGCCTGGCCATCTCCCAGTCCATTTCCCCAACACTTGAGAACCAGGATACCAGGATACTTAAACTCCTTTTCTTGAGGCAGCAACTCATCCCCAAGCTGAAGGGCTCAGTCCACCATTTCTTGGCAGAGAATCGTGACCTCAAATTTAGAGGTGCTGACTCTCAAACCCGCCGCTTCTCACTTTGCTGCAAACCGCTCCAGTACGGCTGGTGGTGATGGACTGATGAAGCCAACAGGATCATATCATCTGCAAACAGCATAAATGCGATTCTAATCTCCCCAAACCGGACAAACTCCTCACCTCAACTGTGCCTTTAGATCCTGTCCACGAATATAAAGAACAGATTCAGAGGCGAGGGACAACCTGGGCAGAGTTCAACATTCACCGGAAACGTGTCATACTTTTTGCTGAACATACGGACTAACTCTCACTTTGGTTAAAGACCCGATGGCTCGTAGTAATGGCCCCGATACCCAAGACTCCTGTTGTTTCCCCCACAGGACTGGCTGGGGGACACGGTCATAGGCCTTCTCCAAATCCACAAAACACATGTAGATTGGATGGCCAAATTCAATTGAATTACTAAGTGCAATCATCCTATTATTATTATAATTATCATCATCATCTGATCCTGGGAAGAGATGGAGAGTGTTGCTGGAGAGAGGGATGTTTGCTGTGCCCTTCTTGGCCAACTGCCTCTGCGGCCCAGGATCGGCGAAAAAAAGATGGACGGGTGGTCCTTTGCATGTCTTTGCAAATTACTTCATTGACGGGTCTACTGTACTGAAAAATTGTGTAAAAAAATTAAACTCCAATTTGGAAATTCACTGCTACATACTACTTGATTTTAAAAACTGGACCTTTAAAGGTACAGCAGTAAGAGCTGTATATGGCACACTGAAATGCAAATTCTAATATATAATGGCAGCATAGAGGTTAATCTCTGACCTGTTTGGGAAGAGTTTCCCTGCTACTTATTTCATCGAGTCCCTCCTCTTCATCATCTTCACAGGATTGGGTTATGGAATTGTCATCCTCACTTACACGCCTCACCCTCTCATAACCCTGAGGTGACAGAGCTCTTTTTCAGTCGTGACAAATCAACCAATAACTGCTTTCATTTAACATGTAAAAATATCTGAAACATACTCTGCGTCTCCGTAGGCCTTTGCCTCCACGGTAAAGCCAGTACAAGTAAAGAGGTTTTCCTAGCAGGAGCACAGGAACTGAAAGCACGGCTATCACAACTAAGAAAATCTGCAGACCAGCCTGTGAAAGGAACAAAACAAACATTAACAATAATCAAAATACATCAAGATCTGGAGATGTTCCAGATGATACTGTCAATACATACCTGTCCAGAAAAGAGAGGAGGAATATTCTTCCCCTGCATGACGAACATGTTAATGAAGTGGATGAGGATGCTGGGAGCCTGGCTGGAGTCTCGTGCACCGTACGCCAACCACTTGTAGAAAATCATGAAGACCAGGTAGCCAAAGAGACAAAGTAGGAAGAGCAACTCAGGAAGAAATAGCAGATAGACATTGAATTTCTGTCGGAAGTTCCTGAAAGGAGAGAATGGAGCGTTAG
Source organism: Lophius americanus (assembly GCA_037951165.1). Classification (NCBI taxonomy): domain Eukaryota; kingdom Metazoa; phylum Chordata; class Actinopteri; order Lophiiformes; family Lophiidae; genus Lophius; species Lophius americanus. The sequence continues at coordinate 6,071,453 of JBBDHG010000057.1, read as the reverse complement.
AATAGAGATAATATGGTTAATTTAAGGATTGGATGCCTAAAAGCATGAACAACGAGAAATACTCAGGATACCCCACCACAGGTGTTTTTCATAGAAGAAAAACAAACGAGTATTATCCTATTATTAAACTGATAGTAATGGAGGGACATGAGGCTTTATCATCCCATGTAGCAAGGCCCTTAACTTATGTTATTCAAATACTTACTAGTTTTTAGCTTTTCTATCCTTAGTTAAATATTACTTTGAAAAATACCAATACCATAATTAGTTAACATACATTTCAAATCAATAAACTGTCCATCCATATTCAATGAATCTCATGTTAATGGCTTATCTAAGAAAATGAACAATTTAAGCATAAAATAAAACAAGTGCTTAATATCTTGAAAACATCAAAAGGCCCGTCCCAATAAATGGGATACGTGCAATTAAATTGTATGAAACAGTTTGCGTTACATCCCAGAATCCCACCTCTCAGACAATCCGATGGGAAACGAAACTAACCACAAGAATGAGAGTCAGTCCAAAGAGGAACCATGGAAACAAATTACAAAAGTCCTTTAATATTAAAAATCCCTCACTTCAAGTTATGATATGTGAACAAAGTTTGATGAAGAGTTATGCACTGGGAGTGAAAAAAGACAAATAGACAGGATGGACAGAATCTTCTCGTCTATCTTCCTGTACAGAGAAGTACATTAGAGTGATACATGATGTGTAATAAAGCAGTATGACAGCGGTGAGGTCTGCGGTAGGAGTGATGGATGGGTTCAATGTGGATGTGGGACTGCACCAAGGATCCGTTTGGAGCCCCTTCTTGTTTGCTATGGTGATGGACAGGCTGACAGATGTGGGGGAGGAGTCTTCATGGACTATCATGTTATCATGTGAAATTTTGATCTGTTTTGTGAGCAAGGAGCAGGTGGAAGAAAATCTGGGGAGGTGGAGGTATGCGTTGGAGAGAAAAGGAATGAATGTCAGTGGCAGCGAGACACAAGACATTCGTGTTAATGAAAGGAAGGCAGATGGAGGTGAGAATGGAGGATTAGAGGTGGAGAAGGTGCAGGAGTTTAAGTACTTGAGCTCAACTGCTCAGAGCAATGCGAAGTGTGGAAAAGGGGTGAAAAAGCCAGAGCAGACAGAGTGGAGAGGGTGGAAAAGAATTTCAGGGATTATCTGTGACTAAAAAGTAGAAGCAAGATTGAAGGGAAAGGTTTACAAGATGGTAGTAAGGGCAGCTCTGCTTTATGATTTAGAGACAGTGACCCCGACTTAACGACAGGAGGTTGAAGATGTCAAGATGTTCTTATCTGAGTGACGAGGATGGGCAGGATTGGAAGGAGCATATCAGAGGGACAGTTAAGGTAAATTGTCTTGTAGACAAAGTAAGAGAGGCCAGATTGAGATGGGTTTAAGGGGGGATAGTGGATCTAAAGGTAGAAGGATGCTGGGGATGGAGCTACCAGGCTGGAGAATAAGGGGAAGACCAAAGATGATGTTTCTGTATTTGGTGAGATAGAACATGCAGTTGGTTGTTGCGACAGAGGAAGAAGCAGAGGACAGGGGAACATGGAAACAGATGATCCGCTGTGGTGACCCCTAAAGGGAACAGCTGAAAGAAGAGGAGGGTTTTATGGTATAACGGGGTGAAATGTCCAGATTGAGATACTATTGACATAAGGTATATGGGACCTAAATCCCAAAATATGATTCCATATGTAGCTCCATCCTGGTAGTGTTTGGCTTTATTTTTGTACAGATGGAGTAAGTGGAGTCGTGCTACAGGCATGTACAATACTACAATAAGATGCAAACATGATAATCATTCTATAGCTCAAAGCAGAGTTTTATCTATATATTGCTACACAGTGCTGCCAGCAAGACCAGCATGGCTGGACTTTTATTCATCATTTCTCAAAAATGAGGAGGTTAATGGCACAAAATCCTTTCTGTTGGACATCACTTAGGTGCTACCATCTGATTTTGCTTAATGTACACAATGAAAAGAGATTTGATATCACTGTTAGGAATGTATAACTTGGATCACTTACAAGTAATTGAAGACGCTCAGCACCACTCCAAAACTCATGTGGACGACCCCAATAACAACTGACATTTTCATCTTGTAGGAGTTGAGGAAGGACAGTCGGTTCACAGCCAGGTTCCATATCTGATGGATTATTAAAAAGCCACTTAACAAAACTTGAACAAAAATTAGTCCACTTATATTCTTACTGTTACACACGAGATTCTTTACTCACAGGATCAATGCCAAACGGGTACGGTCCGCCAAAAACACCACTGACATTAGGGTCTAATGCAAGCAAAGCATTTGTTTGGAGGGTTTTGTTTCTGTAAGAAAAATCCTATCAACAGTTATACCACTTTACGCCAGGAAAAGACAAAATAAAAATGGTAAAACAGGAAGTGATAAAAATGCATGAGAACTGGAACAGGAAGTGATTAATCTGATTTGATTTACCTTGTTATTATTTATTTTATAAACTTCTAAATATTTTATTGTTTGCAGCTAAAAACTGGCATTAATTGTTTAAGGCGTGCAATGTTTTTGTTACTGTCAGTCAATAAAACGAAACAAAACATACAACATGCCCTTTCCCTCCAAAGCTTTGATTGGCCAGTGAGGCAGTGTGTGAAAGTCACTGTGGCTGTGGCGATGAGAACCATTACAGTTAACAGCCTACTGTTCTTACTTCTCACACAACTTAAAACTTGACTGGATTCTTTTCTGAATGAAAACATGCAAACAGGCACACAACAAATGCATCCCAGAACAACTAAACTACTTAATGAGGTCACTGCCTGTCTCCGAGCCGTCGTCCTGTGAAAGCATATACACACACACACACGCACGCACGCACGCACACAAACAAACACACACACACACAGGCTATCCCTCCCCACATATCCTTGCAAAATCTTCTTCCCCACACCTCTTGTAATAGAAAATACCAGGACTATGAACAAATAAGGAAAAAATCCACTCTACATGTGATTAGAAAAGGGAAGGGGGTACAATCATTTGTCGACTTGTGGTGTTTTATGGTGCTTTGGCCCACTGTGTTTCTCTGCTGTAAAAGTTGGATAAAAGGAAAGGAACTGGAAAGTTTATTTTGTCCAGTTTCTTTGCTTTGAGGAAACTGGAAACAATAAAAGGACTGGAAGGAGAGATTAATGCTCCCTCTAATGCTTTAGAGTCTAAAGCATTCCCTGGCAGTTACCATTTACTGTAGCAGGGTGCATCGCCACAGCTACAATGATGGACATGAAGATCCTGCCTCAATGGCCAGTCAAAGCTTTGCAGGGAGTGGGAGTGTCCTCTGTTTTTAGTTTTTTGGCCGAAATTAACTAAAATTACACACTACAAACAATTAATGCTAATTGATTGTTGTAAACGATTTTCAAATTCATAGGCCTTTCAGATAAAATAACAATTAATAGATCAACTTTTCACTTCTCGGAGGTTACTTTCCATAAATGATAAATAGTAACTTTGTATGTTTTCATCACATCACAACCATTTGAATCACTTGATTATTCATCATTCCATTTTTCAGTTCACATTTTTATCACTTCAGGTTTTATTATTTAATCTTTGTTACTTCAACCCCAAACATAAAAAACAAATTCATCGACTTAAAAAATAACGTTTGAGATGGTGTTTTTTAAAGAAAACTCACGTCCAATGTTGATTTTTGAACATAGCCTTGACACTCCAGCCGGACCCAAAAATATTTAGTGACTTGGAGAAACAGTCATTGTAAATCAGTCCGGTGTAGATAGAGAAAAGCCCCATCATCAGGATGATGTAGCGTCCGTTGAATAATGTCGCCCATATCTGAGAGCGATAGTGTCGCAGTTAACTAATTTTCTTTTATCAGATGCTACAGTATTGAAGGGACCAGCAACTCAATCCTACCTCATTACTGGATCGTTTCTTCTTCTGCTTTTTTTCCATCAACACCATCCACAAGGCAAAGAGACTCATTACCAGCCCATGCCCCAAGTCGCCAAACATCACAGCAAACAGAAAGGGGAAGGTGATGATGGTGTAGGGAGCTGACAATGAGAAACATATATTTAATGCACTTAGTGTAAGTGTCCAAATTTAGTACAAATTTCCGCTTAACTAAAGGAAACACAAGTTAATTCTTACCTGGGCTTACCTCGCGATAGTCTCCCACCCCATAGGCCTCCACAATGCTCTGAAATCCAAAGGTGAACTTGTTGGCTCTTAAGAGGGTAGGAGGGGTGTCAGTACTTGGAATGCGGTTCACAAAGGATGGCACAGTCGCATCACCTTTTCTCTATAAAAAAAAAAAAGAAAACAAGGTAAAGGATGACTCTGATTTCAGTACTACATAAAACAGCGTTACACGGGCAAATGCGGATTTTGATCGCCCAGACATTCACAGACAAATAAGTGTTGATAATATTTAGCCCTCCTTTCTGAAGATTTGAGTGGATCAGATCTGGGTGACATCAAATGAAAACATAGCACAATAGGAAAGAAGAGTGTTTTATAAGTAATCAATTTATTTCAAGGGTCAGAAGCTATTCTTTAAACGAGTTCAAGATAGTGAAGACCCTCTGAAAAGCTGTTTCTTACCTCTAAATATTATCACATAGGAATTTGATAAATAATAATTGCAAGAAGTATGAAGTTTGGCTTCCAAAAAAGTCAGACTTCGTCCACTAAAATATCGATGGATTGCATTTCACTCTCCCTGTGGCACATATTCCTTTCTTAACAAATCTGTAATGGAGCTCACCTCAGCCTGAAGCCTCTACAGGTGGGGAAAACTGCAGGTACAGCTCTATTTTTCTCACTGCCTCCATAGTGAGCATGGTTGTGGTCACCACCAATATCTGATAATATCTTGGCCCATAAACTACCTTTCTATAACAATTCATCAGAATATGTCCAGAACTTTTTGAGTAATCCTCCAAACAGACAGAAAAATGAACGCTGGCAACAACATGACTTCCCTGGTAGTGGTAATAAAACTAAATCTTGAACAGGAAACATGAACATAAAACTAAACATACATGTTACTAAGACTTTAGACTACATGAATGAATATTTAAAATCTTGGTATTGATAATTTGATCCATTGCTAAGAGGGAGTTAGTTCCACACGGTTAAAGCTACTAAACTTTTAATCATATTTGTTTTTCACGTGTTAATTCAGAATAAGGGTTTGCACGGTGTGAAATGTAAAGTGGAGCCAGACAATGAAGGGATTTGAAAAAAAGAAAAAAGAAATTAGAGTAAAAATTAAACCCTCAAAAGGGAAACTCGGTCACTGTCGTGCCCTGCCTTTGTTTGATGGAGCCCATGCATGTCCGGATGAGGACTTGGTTGGTATGGGGGAGCTACCGCATATCTAAAAAAAACTTATCACCAACCCTCCCAGTTCACCAAACTCGGACATACACCTGCAGCATTTAACAATAACAGACAGCGGGGCCAAAGAAATGCTTCCATTTAATACGGGTGAAAAAGCAGCATTTAGAGAGGGGCCGCACAAATTTGACCTAATATACGAATTACCAGGTAAAACATAAATTTCCAAAACAGCGGTCCCTACGTTATACAATAAAGTGAAGGATGAGATTCCCAGGAGTTAAGAGAAACTGACTCCCTCAGCCACTTAAACTATAATTGCAAATCGCAATTATTTGGATGGGAATTAGTTGTCAGCTAAAATTTCATAATCATGACAGCCCTATATACATTTTTAATCATCACGTCGAATGTCAGCCATAAGGCTTCTTTTAACTCACCGAACCCTCTTCTAGCGCCCCACGCAGGTTTGCCAAGTCACTCACGGGACACCACACCTCAGCTATCAGACACTTGTTGGTGACATCAAAGCTGCACAGACTCAGGATATGGTAGATTGCCTTCATCTTTTTCACTTGCACAACCCACGAATAGGCCGACTCGGAGGCTTTCTGCAGGACCTGTCTGAGGTAGTCCTCTGTGCGATGCAGCACCTGGATGAACACAAGAGTCTCCCTGAGAATGTGGTTTGGGTCAAATGTTCCTGAATAAGATTTTTCAAAGCATTAAGGGTCCTACACTGTTGAGATCTTGAATTCGTGTCCTTAAGCTGTCCAACACATCGGCACGCTCCTCATCATTCTCAGGATGTGGATAAAGATGGCAGTGGTAACTGTAGACAATAAGACAGACGCATATGGTGGGAATGAATGAGAATATCGCATGTAACGAAGGAAAAATTCATGTTAGTATCAAATTCTTACCAATCGCAGATTTTTTTAACTTTCTGTCCAATCTGGTCCCCCCAGAAAGAGATTAGAAATACAACGCTTTTGCTTATCTCACCCTGAAATGAGACAGATCAGTAACATTATTTCTAAGGTCAAACAAAAGTGTAAAATGGGGAAAAAAACATTTCTTTCCCTGTTTGCCTTCAACTATAATTTTCCTATTACTGGTTCACAGGTAGGATTCATAGTACAACAGCAAACCTTGACTAAAACCTATGAAAACTCTGTGATATATTTCGTTGTTTTAACCCTTTTACTCCTATCCTGTCGCCGCTGACAGGATTTGGCATGCGTATTTCTTATTACCGTAACTCATAGACCGTTTATGATATCTATCTTGATTATAAGATGTCTCTCCTCACTCACCAGTGCATTCATGGTAACGCACCCCCTACCTGAAAGAACTACTCACCCCACTGACCTCGACACGATCCCTCCGTTCTACCCAGTCATACTGCCTCCTCCTTCCCCGGACTAAGCTCAGCACCATGGGTGATCGGGCCTTCTGTTCTGCTGCCCCTCGTCTGTGGAATGCCCTCCCTGACCATCTCAGGGCTCCACAGACGACTGACACATTTAAAAAAGGACTTAAAACTTTCCTTTTTAGCAGAACTTATAACTGTAATTAACATTAATGCTTTTGGTCATGTTTTTATATAGTTATTATTTTATTTTTTATTGATGCTTTTATCTGCTTTTGCTTTGTAGCACTTTGAGATTTGATCCAAATGTAAAGTGCATTATAAATTAAATGTATTATTATTATTATTATTATCTAGAAAATTCAAGAGAAATTCAACTTCAGAAAGCAGGGAAATAGAGCGTTGCGCCCGTAGTCACCACGGTGACCCCCAGGACTTCTGCAGTACGACCGTCCAATCACAGAAATTCAAAAACCGTTTGAATTTCATAAAATTCAAACAGTTTCTGAAAGAGGAGAACAGTGTTTGGCATCATACACTACACATTACAATAAAAACAATCTGAGCAAGGGAAAATCGACCTGCAGCTTTGAGTTGAGTGAGAGGACGCAAAGGAGAAACTGCTTTAGGGACTACCACACCAGATAAAAATCGCCTGGACATTTATTATAAAAACAGGCAGAAAAAAAAAAAAAATGCCAGGACTGACACTTTTTTTTGCATATATATAAAATAGTTCAAAGTTCAAATTGTTCATGTCATTTCATAGTTCTTATCCTGTTATAAACTTGAAAAATCCAAATCTTTTATTTGTCTTTTTTCCCTTTAAACTGTTATTTCACAGTCAAAAACACACAGTGTTATTGAATAACTGCCAGATATTGAAAGTTGAAGTTATCTTGGAAAAAGGGGCAGAAGCACTCACCCATTGCACATTTTCTGACCATTCTATAGCCATAAAATCACAGAAAGACCCAAAGAGCTGGATTTGAACCCAGTGCAACTTGTTGTGCCACAGTGCTGCCTGCTTTCTTGATTCACCCATTTTATCATTTCATCACTCATATCAGAGTTATCATCTTGTCGGGACACCAGTTAGGAGGATATTTCGTGCTGCCGCTCAGGAAAAACTAAGCGCTGAAAACTTTCTGACAGAACAATAATGACATCTAAATATTTATCATCAGGGTTTGAGTTCAGCCCCTGACGCAACACGCCATGGGTCCTTGAGCGAGACTCTGAAACTTCGGCTTCACAGGGGCCGCCCACTGTTCCCTCAGGATGGGTCAAATGCAGAGATACATTTCACGATGTTGTACTGTGTGTATGTACTGTGTAACATGTAATATATAAAGGAAAGATTATTATTATTATTATTGTCTTGTGAAAGAGTGACTCTTTGGTTTAGGGTTTCTAGCCAGCAGGTCTCTCGACTGACATAAGAGATTTATCAGGAGAAGGTATATTCAAAACAAATATACTCCAACAACATAAACTCCAGTACGGGCTTTCCATAATAATTTCAAGTTAAATACAGTGTCAAAGTCAGTTTACCTCAGTTTATTTCATGTAAGAACAAACCAAACTCAAACTGGTCAGTCCAGTCCGACTGAAATCCAGTCCGGGTTTCTACAGATGATGTGAATGTGGACAACTGGTTTCTTCACAGCGGTGTGTTATTTGAAGTCATCCGTTGAAAACACAGAGCAATGGTAGTTCTGCAGATCGGAGGACGGCTGTGTGCTACAGGCAATTAGAGAGGTTGAATGACTTGATTTCCCACGCAAATAAGTGTGCTGCTTCAACAAACGAGGACACGCTACTCTTATATCCCTCTCGCTCTCTCTCTCCTCAACTGAATGACATTTATGCGGAAGTGTCTTGAATTTTTCCTTGAGCTGGGAACAAATTAGTGAGCCGATTGACGTGCTTGTTTACGGGGAGTACACGCGTTGTGAAAATTGGCAATAAAAATCCAGGCTGTCACAATTTGCTGTAATAAAAATTTACTTTGTGCAATTAAGGTGTTTATGTTCAGCCATTGGAGGTAAACAATTTAACTCACAGTGTCGAGATCAGCTAAGTTTTCATCCACTTCTGCATAGCTGAGGATGGTGTAACCTTTACACACTCTCCACAGCATGCGCTCAAAGGCCTCCACCTTAACCCGCTGGATAAGACCCGAAACAAACCTGCAGTCAGGAAAGATCACATGTGGTTGAAGGTTCATTTCCTAAAGGTTAAATATGTGTGAAATATAGATGATGGCATATCAGCTCACCCCAGCTTGGCACCAAGTCTTTGCATACCAGTGCATCCTGTCACAGAGTCAGTCTCCATAGTGGGGAATTCTTCGTACTGGGGACCAAGAGCCTCGTGCTAGTTATGAAAAGGAGCATGATTTATTTATGGCAGCTCATTACCCTTTTTCCTCCAATGGCATGTTTTTTTTACAGAAAACCAATGGGAGGTTCACTGAAATGTTCTATTCTCATCACTGCTCTTTGCTACTTCACCTTTTTTTTTAAACATGGCAGCCTGGATGAGTCAGGTCTTGCTCATAACAGCTGTTGTTTTGACTATGTTATTCATGAAACTGACCACCAGTTACATCTCTGTCATACGATGAGAGGAAATATGTCAGTGACAACAAGATGCTGCTGACAGGGTGAGGGGAAGCATTTTGATTGAGCAACAACATCAATCATGGAAGATATTCGTCAGACTGTAGGGGGTATATTATGAGTTAATCCAAAAAAAACATTAAAACTGCCCAAATATCAGTGGTTAAGAAAAAGTTATTATGACTCCACATCGTGAGGTCATGACTTAACGTCAGCGAAATTGAATCATCTCTGGGATATGCCAAAACCAAACTATGGGTAAATTCATGCATATCTGTCCATTCTTTTTTCCATAATCTTGCTGACAAACAAACAGACAAAAACAGTAAAAACATATTATTAATAATAATAATAAAAATAACGATAATAATAATCCTTTCTATACCACTTTTTGAAATAAAATCCTGATGTGTTTTACATAGTTAAAATAGGATTAAACATGACCAAATAGGGCCCAATAATTATAAGTAAAACTAAAAAGACAACTTCTTTGGTACCGAGTAGGATGATTGGGTCGTAGGGTATTTATGACAATAAGAGTGCACAGCTGCATAGAAACACCCTTACCCTGGAGCGGGTATGTATGAAGGTCCGTGTGATTTTCAGCATGTGTGTGTACTCTATGAGCTCCAGGAGGTTCCTCTGCAGCTTCTCCTTGTTCCGGGCCACCTCGCTAAGCTCCATCTCCAGCCTTTGAAGTTGCTCCTGAACACCAGCACCAAATATGAACAGCAGCTTAATTCTCAGCTCAATTGTGCGAGGCCATGCTCAATTATCGTAGTTCACTATCACAATTATCATCCCTCTCTAAATGATGATGACTCCACGCATTCTGGTAAGCAGTTTTTATCTTTATTGTCTTTATGTTAGTTGGTATGTGCCTTAAACAACCTCCAGCTAAATTTAAAAACCTAAGAGCTAAATAACAGTCATTAAGTAATTGTGTGATTTTTTAACTTTATTTTATCTTCATTTAACCTTCATTTAACAGGAGAAAAAAATCCACAACCTGTAAAGTTGATCAACCGTACTTACAACATTGGATGAAGTACGAAGGAGTGAGGAGCGCCTGTTTGCTTCATTATAAATGCAAATCATTTGTCTGCAAGTAGTTAAATGTGAAGATTGTTTCACTGACGTTTGCGTGATTGCTAAGTTATATTGTCACATAAAAATGTGACCATCTGTCTAGGAGTTGCTTTTTACTCTGACTCAATTTATTTTCTCATTTATAATGTAGCCTATTTAAGACAGAGATCTTGCGAAAGTTCACAAGAAAGACTCTCATCCGATACAGTAGGCCACAGTCACTGCTCATACCACTCTGTGGTCTTCCCCTTTTCACACATGATTGGTCTCAATTACCTGCTTCACAGCCTGTGCTATTAATTGATATCAGCTGCATCCTTTCAGGTAGCCTCATCCATCCACTCACTGTCAAATCTGCATGTTTAGCCCATCACCATCATGCTGTCTTTATATGACTCTCTCTCCATCTATCTAGTTCTTGCGTCAATGCCACAGCTTTATTTCTAGGCACAAATAAAGTAGAATAGACACTTACCATGATCTCAAGGACCTGCCTAGGTGGAGGAGCAAGTTGCCTCTCATCCTCCTCTGGAATGGCTATGTTAGCCTTCTGAATCTCCCTCAGAAGGTAGCCTGTCCACAGAAAAATGGTCATGGCAAATGGTACCTATTCATGGTATTACCTCACTACCTCATGACAGGACATTGTCTATGACATTTGCACATACAGTTCCTATTATCATATTATACGTTAGTTTCATTATCACTATTATTTGTACATTGTGTAGTTATGTTTCTCGTTTGATCAGCACAGTTGGTCCTGAGTGTTTTCATTTCTGTGTAATCCAAGACCTTAGTGTGTTTTTCTCTTTTTTTATGACTACTCTGTGTGACTTAAAATTGCCCCCTGGGTACAAATTAAGTTTCTCGAATCTTGACTTGACCTACCGGAGTGTTAGAGCGAACAATAATATCTAAATTTCTGAGAGGGTATTTTATAAAAGCAATGTTGCTGAATAAGATTATGATAAATGTTGCATACGCTCAGGCTAGAACAACACAGTTTACTATACCAGGTGCTCTCTTACCCAGAATCCTCTCCATCTCCTCGCATCTCTTAATTTCGCTGACAAAGCGCCGCTGGAATGAACTTACACTTGGGTTGAGCTGAAACCAGAGGAACATCACAGGTCAGCTGGCTGCAGATTACTGCATCTGTCACATGCTGAGCATGACACCTTACATTGTCTGAGAGGGTTATTAAGTATCAGAGTTAAATATAGGTAAAACTACATCCTCATCTAGATGGATGAATGGATGAATGGATGGATAGACAGACAGACAGATAGACTGACTTACATCTCTAAACTCGACCAGCCCCAGCTCTCCCAGCTCGCTGATGCAGTCATATTCAGAGCCGGACTGCAAAAACAATTGCGCCAAACACATCTCCTCACTTCGGAACGACATCTTTCTCTTCCGACGCCTTAAGGTCTGCCAGTTGCCTACTGAACCTAGACAAAGAGCTGCTCACCTGCTGCAAGTCAAAATAGGACAGGTCAATATTCAAGCAGACGGCGCGTGGCTCTAAGCTCTTTAAACCAATGAACATCTTCCTGAGGATTAACTGTTTCTTAATGATGGGCGATGTTCAGAAGTACTGTTTACAACATTCTATACTTGAACTCGCACCGTGTTCTCCTCACTCAGATGAGTCTAATGATAAAAAAAAATCATGAAAACAAAGAGACAAGCATCCATCGCGCACCTTTAGCATCGAGCGATCTGAGAGAAAGGCGTCATCCTGTGGCCGCTCTACCTACACCTGTCATTACGGCGCTAAAACACAGTGATGAGGCAACACAGTAGGAACCAAAACGAGCACAGGGCAAACTAGAGGAAAATAACATCAACCCGGCAGCCGGAGACAAAGGCGTTAAAACGGGCACGGTCAGAAACAGACTATGGCCTTTATTCGCGCTACGTCGGCCGGCAATTGACACAGATTGCGTCTTCATGTTGCCAGATACTGTCGCATCCGCTGAAAAAACGCGCTTGTTTGGTTAAGAGAAAAACGGATATCAACGTTGGTAAAAATGGATTTTATACTAGACCATCAATTATAAATAATCAGACTATTCTGAGTCGTGTTGGTTACATTAATTTCTAAATTCTATTACTTAATCTGGTTTACGCATTTTTATGTTCCCCCCCCCCTCAAACAATAGCCTTTAGGAAACCTGAAATATCAGTACCGTAACTATACATAGAAACTCTATTTTGGAATTAAAATATATATATATGTATCGCCTATACGAGCCAATTAATGACTTAAATCATTTAAAACGTGGCCACTATAAAATACATCAATCATACCTTTTACTATCCATATTATCCATCAATATATTTTGCTCTGTGAATTTGGAAAAACCGACTGAATTCGTTCGTCTCTAACTTTCATTTTTTTTTATATAATATAGCTTCGAAGTATTGTAGTTGGTCCCTTGTTATTGTAAATGTTGCGTGAGCCTTACAACCTCATAAGGGGGATAACAGTACTGAGCTGGCAACCAGCACATCTTCTGTTCCATCACTGAAAGCGGCCCGACCAACTGCTCGTCCTTGTGTTGAATCCTTTGTTTACCGGCTTTTCTTCAAAATACATGCGAATCAAGGACATTTATGAACTTTCAAATAAACATTACTTTGCATACCTCCAACTAAGACATTTCCGTAGGGGAGCTCTGGGAGATCATTTTTGGTTTACCACACCTATTCAGTGTTGAACAACTGCTCCATGACAATCTGAATCCTTTGAAATTTATATCCAGTGTGTATTTGATGCTGATGCAGAACAGCTATAAGCCACACATAGATAAATCAAAGAGAGATGGGAGTCTGATTTTAACTTAAATATTGATGAGATGTTGTGGCGAGATCAAAGCCAAGATAGTGCGCGCAACTATTAATTACATTTTCAGAATCATTCACTATTATTACCTTCAACAGTTCTATTTCACTCCTCAGAAACTTCATAAATACAATAATTCAATATCTGAAATATGTTTTAGATGTGGTACTACAGAAAGCAACATGATTATATGTAAAACTTAGAAACTTCTGGAGGGACTTATGCAACACTATGTCCTCTATCACAGGGGTCTCTATTCCATTTGACCCCGCGGAATGTCTGGTGCACAAACCCCGGTAACTTCACTGGTCTTAATCTAAGTAAGGGAAATATAAAACATAGCAGAGTTTCATTTACTGTTGCAAAAAAAAGTGTAGCCTTAACGGGGAATTGTGACTGGTCTTTCCTTGTCGAAGTGGCTGTCATAATTTAACAGATGCATTCCCCTGGAGAAAATTAACATGTACTCTGAGACACAAATCTGAACACTTCCTTAAGATATGGAAGCCATATTCATATGGATACTCTGTCTGCAACAGATTGACCTAGACTTGATGTGAATCCACTACTGTAACTCTGTATCTTGTGGAAAGCTACCCATGTCAAGTCTCATATTAATATTTATTGTAGTTTATTTTTTCTTATGCATTTATTTCATTTCCCCCCCCCCCCCCTCTTTTCATTCGGTCTATTCAGTGAATATGAAATCAGCGTGGATGTATTGTTTGACTTTGCCCTAGTATTTGGTTGTTGTCTTAAGTGAAAAAATGAAAAAAAAATGTCTTAAAAGAAATACATGCAAATCTTGGGATGAATATTCCCATGTGACGTATTTCCACAGTATTTGTTTAAGCTTGTTTAATTTTAAGAGAAAATAAAACATGCATGTTATGTTTATGGCATTTAGATCCAAAATTTACAAGAAGCATGTTTATCCTTAGTGCAGAACCGACAAGCTGGCCCCTTAAATAAATGAATACCACATTACAAAGTAACATTTCAGAAAAATGACAGTTGGCCAGACTTGCGCATATTCTAACAATATGTTTAAGATCATGTCTCTATGGCATGTATTTTGTTTCATGTAACTTGCATTTACTCTAAACATACACACAACCCAAGATAAAAACTCAGGTTTAGGGGCAGTGAGGATCAGGAAGCATCAAGTATTTGAACTGAAGGGGTTTCTTGTTTGATCCTCAGATTGTCTAGGCAGTTCTGTACATAAACAATATCGGCGTAATCTTGAGAAAACAACCTTGAACTGCTTCACTGGTCACGCTGGGATTGTACTCAAAATGTGCCAAATAGTATACTACCGTAAACAAAATGTTATTGAACATATAGGGGCTAAACATTGTCAGAGGAGCCATCAAAAGGCAGCTTTTGATTTAGCAAATTACAGGCCGATATCTAACCTTCCCTTCCTCTCTAAAACCTTAGAGATAGTGATAGCCGAACAATTGTGTGATTTTCTGCGTAACAATAGTTTATTAGAGGATTTCCAATCAGGTTTTAGAGTTAACCATAGTACAGAAACAGCACTGGTCAAAGTTACAAATTACCTTTTAATGGCATCTGATGAGGGACTGGTCTCTGTTCTGGTCTTGCCTCAAAGACATTAAGACTTGGATGACCTGCAACTTTTTATTATTAAATTCAGATAAAACTGAAGTTATTGTGCTGGGAATCAAGTACCTTAGAAAAAATGTATCTGATGATATATCTACTCTGGATGGTATGACCTTGGACTCCAGCACCACTGTGAGTAACCTGGGAGTTATGTTTGATCAGGATATGACCTTTGACTCCCACATAAAACAGATTTGTAGGACTGCCTTTTTTCATCTGCGTAATATTTATAAAATACGGCACGTGTGTTGACCAGAACCAGGTTAAGAGAACATATCTCTCCTGTATTAACTTCCCTTCATTGGCTCCAGGTAGAATCTATAATCAAATTCAATAACAAACTACAAATAACAAACAAAGCCCTTAACGGTCAGGTACCAACGTATCTGAAGGAGCTCATGGTTCCATATTGTCCAACCAGAACACTGCGCTTCCAGCATGCAGGGTTACTGGTAGTCCCTAGAGTCTCCAGGATCAGAATGGGAGCATTCAGGCTCCTCTCCTGTGGAACCATCTCCCAATCTGGGTTGGGGGGCAGAAACCCTCTCTAAATTTAAAAGTAGGCTTAAAACTTTCCTTTATGATAAAGTTTATAATTAAGGCTGGCATAAGGTAGCTCTTAGCTATGCTGCTATAGGTTTAGACTGCTAGGGGATCTCCCATGATGCACTGAGCGTTTTCTTTCTTCCTCTCACTTTAATGCATGTTAAAGGATTAAATGCATGTTACTAACTTGACTTCTTCCCTGGAGTCTTTGTGCTTTCTCGCCCTGTAAGGTCACATGGTTGGTGATTGCATCAGCTGCTGTGGACCTGCTCGATGTCCACTGATCACAAGATGCTCATGATTATTTTTGTTATTATTATTATTATTATTGTATAGTATTTCCCCATAAGCTCTCGCTATATGTTACATTAATATTAATGTTATTATCAACCTGGGATCCCTGCTGCTGCCGCGGCCCGACCATGGAGCGGTTGGAGAAAGTGGATTATAGCTGATATCTTTGCTGCTTTTCCCCCGTCTGTATCTCTCCTCACCCTTGTCTGTTTTTCTCTCTCTGTGTCTCTTTTTTTTCAAACCCAACCGGTCATGGCAGTAGGCCGTCCACCCTGACTCTTGGATCTGCTGGACGTTTCTGCCTGTTAAAGACAGCTTTTTCTCGACATTGTTGCCAAGTGTTTGCTCAAGGAGGAATTTTTTGGGTCTCTGTAGATAATTATGTGAAGAGTTTGGTCTAGACCTACTCTTTCTTTCTGGAAAGCACCTTGAGACAACTGTTGTTGTGAATTGGCGATATATAAATAAAGATTGATTGATTATATTCACTTAATTAGTTAAAACACAGTCTCAATAAGAGCTCCCTGTGTGTATGTGTGACAGTGAAAATTCACCTTAATCTGATTTGGTTTAGTTTTTTTCCTCTGGTAATATTAAGATAACACAATACTGGTTAAGTTTGTGACAGGGTAACGACTATTCTTCCTGTGTCCACACAATAGAGAGTAAACATATAACATTAAAAAATACAGTATAACATACAACATCAACCAGTTAAAAAAATAACATTCCACTTTGCACATGTATATAAATCAAGAGGAATGAAATAAGGAAAACCACTTCCATTACCTTAAAATGTGATCTAATTTTATTCTGCAGGTGAGATTAGGGAGTTTAGAAGGAAAACTACATCAGTGATCATCATTTGTGATCATTCACATTAATCTGACTTGTTTTTTTTCAGGGTTATGTTTACATTAAAATTAAATTATACATTACAGACAGAAACTTATACATGAGATTTGCTTAATTTTATGTCTTCAGAGTCTGCGCCAGTCTGTTAAGCTCCTGAGATAGAGCTGTGACCGTATTCAGGATCCTTTCCTTGTCCTTGTCCTCTAAGCGAGCTTCACATCGCTGAGCAAATTTATCAGGATGCCACAGTGCTTGCTGCTTCAGGAGCATTTTACGAAACACTGGCAAGTTCTTTCGATCCACACCATGCAGCATTACATCAACCATCTCCGGCACTGTACCTCGTGGAGCTGGCCAGGGGATGTCATTGTAGCTAAGCTTCTTACTACCAGCTGTAGAGCCACCATTGAAGGTGGCGGCACAACCCTCCTCGTACCTTCGTTTCTTAACTTGCCGGGTCTCTTCCTCTTTGTGTGCTGCTCGTGCAAGATATTCCTCATGTTCCTTCTGCAGCTTCTTCAGCTGTTCCTTGTTTATTTGCACTTCCTCTTCACTCTTTTGTTTATTTTTCTTTTTTTTCCATCCAGATGACGATGCTGCAAGTCTCTGAGCTTCGACATGCTTTTTATCAAAATATTCTTTTCTGATACGATCGGCCCAGTCGCCATAGTCTTCATCATCATCATCAACGGGAAGAAAATCATCTCCTGTGAAGAAAATACAGCCATGTTATTGAAATACAGTAGGTATCAACTGTAGAGGGTTAAAATAATGCTCAGCATTATAAAGTGAGTTGAGATTTACCATCATATACTCCAAACGTTTCAAAGAACTCATCCTCGCATTCACCAAACAACTTCTCAATCCACTCCTTCTCGGGATCTACTTCCGACGAGAGGCTCTTGTTTTCTGTAGGCTGTGGAACATAAACATGATCCAACTTTTACAATAATATAACATAAAAATCCATATCCAAAACAATCTGGCAAACTGTGTAAAACATAAATAAAGCCGAACGGGATTATTAGGAGGTCCTTTCAGAATCATATTTAACAGAACCGTTTTCATAACAGAAAACCGCAATAAGATCTTAGCCCTTGAAGATTTTAAGTTTTAATGATTAACAATCTTGCTTTTTGAAATTGTATTGTTATTGTTATAATACCTTCCACGGGTAAACAAGATGATTGGTTAAAGGGAGTAGTATCCTGATTGGGTATTAATGAAGCCGTTTCAGTTTATCAAAGAAATCCCCCCACCTTCATGATTTTTTGATATAATATACTCCAATTAATTTTCAACAAAAATAAATAATAGTACATTCACACATTTTTTTTTAAACAATCAACCCAAAATCCAAAAGTTTTTCTTCCAGGTCTTTCAACAGCAGCCATTATTCAGAGTTAACCTCAGAGCACAACTTACCACTTACTTCTGGTGTCAAAGTTTGAAAACAAAATGGTCCTATCTAAATACTCTGTGGTTAGAATTTCAAATGCTCCGACTCAGGTTGATAGCTGACTGATTTATCAACAAGTGATAAGCATTTTAGACAGAGCCTGAGAAGGAAAATAGAAAAAAAGTTAAATATGTCTTCATGTCTTCTCATACATAATTATTTTGTTGATCACTTAATCTGCTCATAAAATTTATGAATAATTTTGTTTGTTAACAGTCAGAAAAGTTAGTAGAATGAATGTGCATCCCAGAGTATGAGGTAAAATCTTCAAATGTATAATTACCTTCCAGCCAGCAGTCACTAACTCAATGACATTTAGTTTAAAATAGTCTATACATACATTATATTTTCTATAAAATAAAGGGAACACAAAATCATCAGTGTATCTCCCAGTTATTCACACCTCCGGGATATTAACCTGTTCAGTCAGAAAGCGATAATGATTGTGAATCAATTTCCCCGTCTGTTTTAAAGAAAATTTGAAAGTAGAGGCAATTAGCGAGACAACGCCTATTGAAGAAATGACCTCAGCAGGCCACTCCTGTGATTTTTCTGCCCAACCTGTCAGAAACAGACTCCATAAGGGTGGCATTAGGGCCACAAGAGGGGCCTGTGCTCATAGTCCGGTCTTGTGCCGTCTGATTGGCATTTGCCAGAGAACACAAGAACTTGCAGATTCGCCAATGGCGCCCTGTTCTCCTTACAGATAAGAGCAGGTTCACATTGAGCACATGTGACAGGCATGAGAGAGTCAATAGACGCGGTGGAGAACAATCTGCTGCCTGCAACATCCAGCGTGACCGGTTTGGCTTTCGGTCAGTGATGATCTGGTGAGGCATATCCTTGGAGGGCCGCACAGACCTCCACAACAGCTGTTAGGTACCAGGATGAGATCCTCAGAACCATTGTTTAGACCGTATACTGGTGCAGCGGGCCATGGGATCCTTCTGGTGCATGACAATCCCTGGCCTCATGTGGCTGGATTGGGTCAGCGATTCCTGGATGACGAGGGCATTGATGCTATTGACTGGACCGCCCGTTCCCCAGACCTTAAGCCAATCGAGCACCTGTGGGACATCATGTATCAGTGCATCTACCGCCACCACGTCGCACCACAGACTGTCCAGGAGCTTACTGATACCCTGATCCAGGTCTGGGACTGGGAAATCCCCTCCAGGAGACCAACCATCGTCTCATCAGGAGGATGCCCAGACGTTGTAGGGAGTGCATACAGGCACGTGGGGGCCATACACACTACTTAGCCACATTAAGAGTTGTATTGAGGAAATTCACGAAGTCTGGATAAGTCAGGAATTCAATTTTTCAACTTTGATTTTGAGTATGATTCTGAATCCAGTCATCAATGGGTTAATGATTTTGGTTTGCATTGATCGTTTTTAGTTTATTTTGTTCTGAGCAAATTACACTAAGTATTCAATAAAGATTTTCCACTGGAATATTTTATTCCTGCTGACCTGGGATCTGTGATATAAGTGTTCCTTTTATTTTTTTAGCAGTGTAGTTGCTCTTGACCGGCTCTCTTTGGAAAGTGTCTTGAGACAACAATTGTGGTGGTTTTGATGCTATATGAAGCATATTTATTTGACCGGCATAATCTACAATAAAAAAGAAAAGAAAAACGTTGCACAGCCTCTTAAAGACAGGAAACGAAAATGGAGCAAACAATAGCAATAGCTCTGTTGATTATCATCTGTAAAAGGTTATATTCGGTAATAACCTGTTCATGAGTCATCCATTTCAGGAGGTCTGTCGGTGTGACTCCAGCCGTGTTGGCCGCTGTCATGGCCTCTGGGCAGCTCCGTGTGAGAGGCACAACCAGGTCATCATACGCTGAAAGATCAACAAAAACCAGGATGAGACAGCTGGCTAATAATGCCCATTATTCTATAAAGCCTCTTCCCAGCGCTTTTTTTTTTTTTTTACCTCTCTTGCCGTGTTTCAGAGCCCTGTTGACTGCCGTGTGTAACGCAGTGTCTCCTTTACGGTTCCTCTGCAGAACATCGGCTCCGTGTTTGAGAAGGAGTCGGAGCATCGCGTCGTCTCCCTGGTTGCAGGCCAGGTGCAGCGGGCTCCGGTCCCTCTTGCCCAGGGAGAAGTTTACACTCAGGTCCTGGTGCTTCCGTAGGAACGCCTTCAGCGTTAACAGACGACCCTCCTCCACGTATTTCCATACCCGCTTCTGTTTGTTAGACACCATGTAGACTAGGAGAGATACAATATGGTTGTTTCACCAGGAAAATATTACGTTAGTCCTAGCTTGCATTGCCTAATACGGTCCGTCTGAGTAATGGCTCCGATGTTGGCAGCAGCACCAACGTTCCGGGCACTAAAACCTTTAATATTCCGGTATGGTCGCTAGATGTCAGTATCGATTACTTTTCTAAATGAGACACAATTGATAACGTTCCACATACTGTATGTTGGTCATGGTCAAAAGTTTACATACACTTTGCATACAGCTTCTTAATGAGTTTTAAACGCCTTTTCAATGGGGATCAAAGACAGTACCTTAGGGGGGCTATTCCAACACCTAACCTTTAACCTAACCTTTCCTTTGCCACTTTTTGTCTTTCTTTTTCTTTTTCGTTGGACTACCCAAATGCACCCGAACCCTAATCTTCTGGCTGTTGATTTAAGGCTTTCTTGAACAACTTATATATAATTCCACTTATTTATTATTCCATTTACTTTCAGTGAAGGGCCAGTTCCATTGGTGGCAAAAAAAAGCACACATCGTAATACTACCACCACCACCTTTGTTGACAGTATGGTGTTCTTGGGTTGTAATGCCTTGTATAACTTGTCAGTGATGTGTATTTCTGTTTAATCCAACCACAAAACTTTCCCACAGAAGGTTTTTTCTTGTCTATAGTATCAGGATTAAACTTCAGTTAAGCTATTTGGGGCCATATCTGGAGCAGGTACGTCTTCCTTGCAGATCAACCTCTCAGCTGTGACTTACTTACCAGTAATCCAATCCTCCATTAATACATAAAGATCACTAGCCCATTTTGATCTCATCAGCCTCAAAGATTTGGTACAAAACAGAACTATATTACAGAAGCAGATAGAATGGGTGGTGTCCATATGAAAAGGTATTGAAAGTTCAGTCAGAAATACTATCCTTTGGTACATTCGGGCCACAGTTACTGCTCATACAACTCTTTCATCCTCACCTTTCACACAATCTCAGTCTTAATAACCTGTTTCATGCTCTGAGGCATCAACTGATCATCAGCTGCACCCATTCAGGTACCTGAATTCCCACCTGCATGCTAAGACCATCACCATCCGCTGCTGTCTTTAAATATGACTCTCTCTCCATCCATCTAGTTCTTGCCTGCTATTGGTTTGCACGCCCTCGACCTCTCCATTACTACGTAGTCCTCGCAGTTCCATCAGCCACATCATTCATCACCCTCAGCAGAGTTATCAGCCACCATCGCTAGTATCCAGACACAAACGGGAAGATATTCAATACTACTGCTACCCAGGGCAGTGACCATTGGATCTCAATCTCCCCAAAGAGTGTGAGCGCAAAATACTTCTGTTGTAATAAACCATTCATCTTCTCTTGATTCTCTGTCTTATCTGATTAAATTGATTGTGTAGGTTAGAGCTTGCTATTCAGAAACACTACTTGGATATTTGGGAAGTTGAGGGGATTTCAGGCAATTTAAAACAGAGAGCCTTTTGTGGCTGCAGAAGGATATCACAGAGACCTTCAACGAGTGCACACAACAGAGGAAATATTGGCAACATGTTTGATTACTTGACACATGTCTATAAAATCTGCCTAACCTTAAACAATCATCTTAAATCTAGATTAAATTAAAGATTTGTTTTTATAATTATCTGCACCAGATTGATTACCCTTATCATTTGTAATGGGCCTCTCTGTGTGTTATGTAATTTCTTGCACATACATATGTCTCTACCTGTGGTGCTTTAATCAGTGCAGCTGAGCCTCTGAACTGGCTTTGTCCTGCTGCAAATGACAGGGCATCCATTTAGGACCAGGGAGGGAAGGATGCACAGTGGAGAGGATGGAGGAGGGAATGAAGGGACACTTTGTGTCTCTTGTGAAGAGGATGGTCTTCTTTGAAACTAGTATAACCAAAGATCCGCAGGCTCGCGGAGCTTGGCCTCTTCTTCCCTTTTTTTGCTGTCGGAAACGATGTGTTTCGACTAATGATGTACGCCTTTGAAATGTCTGACATCTTTCAAGAGAGAATGAGAGCCGAGAATGAAGATTTTTTTTAACTCAGGTGTTCCGGTCAAATGTCCAAGCCACTGTGTATATTGAATCTCCTTCCATGCTGAATATTCTCTGAGAAGGTAATTTGTCACAAAATTAGGGCATTTTTCTCAGATAAAGATTGTAGAAGACTATCTTAAGCAAGCACTGTTGTCCTCCAAGACCTCCGGTGGAGTGCCCTAGGAGCAGAGAGATGTCTCTAAATGACAGGATATCCCCAGTCAGGAACCCCTGCCAAGCCCATCCTTTAGCTTTCCTGCCTGGCCTGCTGACTCCTATCCTGTCCGTAAGGTTTGTCACCCTCCTGGGACGTTGCTAGGTAGAGAGTCTGCAAGACCAGGCAACAGGAAGCCCAGGGTCCTCCAAGACACTCTGGGGGTCAGCATCTCGTCTTACCGGACTTTGTTAAGATCTGTGTCAAGCTCCGGTCTGCTGGCTGTGCTACTCATTCTCCATTGTTAGGATGGAGGAGAAAAGAGGGCATGCTTCCTCTGTCTATTTTCTGCACAACTTGGTTTATTAGGTTCTGATTTATGACAGTTGGAGCTGTGATCTCCAGCACACATTTAGTCTGGCAGCATGCCTCATTTAAAATAATGAAAAGTATTTTTTACCCATTGATATGATAATGAATTAATTAACATTGACTCCAGTATAGAAACTACTGCTTAATTACCTTTGGTTTCAATGGCAACCTAATTTGGTTTCATGGTAAACAAATGTTATTCAGTCTTGTGAAGATTTTGTGTTTGACCTTTTTACTGTCTGCTTTGTACTATGTTAACAGGTCGCCTCCAACCCAGAGGGGACTTTTTGTTTCATCCCTTCTGCAGAAAAAATGGTCCCTTACAGTCTTTAACCATTGCATTTGATGTTTCTTTATTATAATACTGCTACATTAGTGCGTATATTGCATTATCTGCTGTACACACGTCAATTAAGGTTGAGCTTTATGACTACAGTGCTGGAAATTTGAAAAGAAGGAAAGAAGTAGAACAACGTAAAACACAACTGTCTTTGAGAATGTTATTGAAGCCTTTGCGAAGGGATCACAAGTTATTAAGTATGAAGTTTAAGTCCTTGCATCAGTGACAGTGGTGGAGCCTTATGTCTGTGTGTATGTGTTCGAGTTTGTGTGCTAGTGCGTGTGTGTTTTATAGAACTCAAGGGTGAGTAGAGGAAGTGAGAAACAGGGAACCCCCATCCTATTTTTACTGTCCTTGGTGCAAAAACTGTTGAAATTCTGTCGCGTGGTTCTACAGCAGAGCATCATATTTGACATATTTGATAAGGTCCTCATGTTTGCAGCGTTAATTTGAGTTTAAAAAAACAAAACAAGACTTCTTTAATGATGCCACTCATCTTATTCAAGAGGGCTTGCAATTGGTTAGTTAAGTTTAAGAAGCAGGAGATTCTTCTCAACATATAATAGCAGCAGTCAAGCCCTCTGAGATGATGTAGAGAAGATACGTAAAGTTCAATACCTGGCAATGGGGATACTCACACTAGGTTGTTTAAATTCTTTTACTTTTTTTAGATTAAGATTATTAAACTTATTTTTAAGTAATATAAACTTGTTTCCAATTTATGTAACTGGTACTTTAAAGAATAAATTCTAAGATAGCTGAAACGTTACAGTTTCCAGAACCTAAAATTCCATGCCCAAATGGATTCATTGGTATAAGGGGCGAAAAATTGTGTCAAAATTATTCCAATTAAATTTTTTTAGTGCTATAAGCATATGCTTTCTTTTATGTCATACATTTTAAGCAGTTTTATTAATATGAAGTTTTTGCATTAACGACCACTGCCTTAAATATTAAATTCACAGACACTTATGACTATTAAGTAGCAAAATTTTCAATTTTGATCAAATTAATAAAATGATCTATTCGGAATATTGGTTTTAAATGACTACCTTAAAATGTTTTAATTGATTATGGATTATTTTCTAATAAACACATAAAAAAAATGTAATGCTTTAACTTAAAATATATATTTTCAAATGAAAGATTACTTAGTAAATGTATTTCTAAGTCATTTATACCAGATTGTTAAATTTTCTCAACTTGTTCGGCTTTACAGTGCATTGATGCTATGCTAATAGT
The DNA here is from genome assembly GCA_037951165.1 of Lophius americanus. NCBI lineage: Eukaryota > Metazoa > Chordata > Actinopteri > Lophiiformes > Lophiidae > Lophius > Lophius americanus. Next base: position 6,046,976 of record JBBDHG010000057.1, on the reverse strand, counting down.
CTTAATTTTAGCCGAGCTTAATCTTAAATAAATGCTCCTGTAAGGATAGCATCATTTTAATGCTGCAGCTGCATGATATTGTGATGTAAACCCAAATAAATTACAAATGTAAGGCAAAATCATGTTGTGTTGGTTAGAATTGATTAATATACATTTAGCATCCATCATTAGAAAGACATATCTAGAGCCATTTCATTTCAAATGGAGATATCAATGCAAAAAAAAAAATCGTTTCATTATTAATCCATAAAGGTAGGTTGAAGGAACATTTTTAAAAACTAAATGTATTATTATGAATGTTTAATCCTGATTTTCTCAATGGTTGTTTTAAGTGATGCCTTGCGTGAATTACATGCCAAAAATAAACTTGAAATAGCACACCAGCTATCAGGTGTATTTGCATAACCTTGGTTTCCATGGACAGGTATATCCAAAAATAATTGATTTTCAGTGTCAATACTGTGTGTGTAAGTAAGCTGATTAAAAACAAATGATACCGATATTTACATCTTTGCTAGATATTTTTTCAGAGAAAAAGACTATGGCATGATTTTATTAAAGTAATGTCATTAAATAAAACAATAGATGAATTTTCTCAGAAACTCTCTTAACTACTGCATCAAATCTGATGGAGATGTCACTAAGTCCATGTTTTTCCAATTTTTTTGTTTTTTTGTGGTATAGGACCATTAGGACCCTATAACACATTAGGACTTTGGTACAGCTGGATAGCCATGGACTCAAAATGTGCAAAAAATGGAATATTGAGCCCAGACAGAGATTTTGGTGGTAAAATAGCACCTATGTCCACTAGGGGGAGCGATTTTTGCATACTTCCACTTTTGGCTGTGATCTAAAAAAAATTGTTATAATGGCTCTGTGGGGAAGAACGGGTTAGTATGGAAATCTGCTCTAGTTGTATCCTTTCTTAGAGAGGCAGAGAGAAGAATGTCTCAGCCTTCATAGGACTTATGCCATTTGATCTCACTCAGTCTGCTTTACATGCAGCCAGTGTGAGATCAAATGGCATAAATCCTCAGTCCCATAAATTTCTCCTGCAATGCTTCGTTTCAAGCTTTATCAAAGTTCATGCCATGAAATCTGCGTAACACGGTCACATTAGCTTTATAAAACTGAAAAACCCATGAAAACAATCTATCCAGATTAGATTTCAGAAATTTGACTTTGATACTGACAGGTGGAGGATAATGTAACGAGTTGTTTTGTGGAAAAAAGAGTAACCGCTGCATGGAATTTGATAATCTACTGTATTGTGTTTCATCACAAAAACGTGTGCGGACTCTCCAGTGCATAGATGGTTCATAGATGGTATATCTTATGTACTGGTAGGCCTCTGTCCCAGTTTGATTATCAGCTATTTGTAAAATGCAACTGGTTTTGAAGAAATACCCTTTGTAATATAAATCTTAAGGACTGATTTCAGAGATGTACTTACACAAAAACACATTGCATCGTGGCTGGTATGAAAATGAGATAAAGTGCTGCTGAGACAGTGTTGAGAGAGACGGAGAGAATGTTCCTGCACCTGTTGGATTTCTTTCTTTTGCAGATTCACTTGTCTGACACTGACACAGATGTATTTTTTATTGTGTGAGGAATTGGGCTTTAATCACATTTACCTAAGTGGTGGCCACACTACAGTGAGGTGTAATGATAGGCGGTTTAGACGAAGCCATTCTTCATCAAAGGTATTAGACAGGGACTGATAGTTGTATCAGGCTACACTTCAATCACCAAGGATTAGTCCAATCCTTCTGTCCCCTTCTGTTCCTGATTGTTTCCTGTTAAAAGGTCATTAGAGTCGTAATTGTTAATCATTTAATTCTAATTAAAGCTCAATCCAACTCTGTTGTTGTATGTTTGATTAAACAATGCTTAAAATATCCTATGATTTGATTGTGGCGGACTGATGAAGTGAAAACCTCTGAAAAATAGTCTGGGATATGTTGGTACAGATCAAAGGATTTGTTTTAATCAACTCTCAGCAGACCAATATCTCTGTGACTAAACCAAATGTCCAGTGGTTGATCCAATTTAGAAACTGTTGTATTCCCTGATTGTGTTCGCAAATTGTAGGAGGAAAAGAAACAAACATGCCTGAAGTGGGAAACAGAAGTCTCACATGCATTTCCTACTGACATATGCTTTGATTTCGGTCCTTCGAAACACAATGAGAGGGGGCTGCCTCCCCTTACCAATGCAGCAACAGGAAGAAGCACATTCACTGGATGGGAGAAATTGCATTCCAGTGAGTTTCCAGCTATCACTAGTAACAGAGAGAGACCAGAGAGAGAATACTTGTGTTGTGAGAGAAAACACTATTTTATTACAAATCATAAAACATTGATTCAAAAATATATTCACAAAATGCTTGAATCCATTGCCATTCATGTACAAAATCCGTCTTCCACACACAGACATGCACACACTCACCAGCCAACTGTCAAAACAGTCACCTTTTAATTAGGCCTTCCACAAGCCTGAAAACATTTGTCAGCTGCCATCTGTCCGTCTGTCTACAACTCCCCCTCCCTATCTGCGTCTCCCCTTACAACACTCTTATCAGACTCCATCACCTCATTGACTGGCACACCCTACACACATACACACACATTACACTACTTGAAGTGATGCAGATACTGCAGACTGAGCTGCAGAGTCGGTTAGCCTGGTAGAAATCACACCTCATGTGCTTACAAATAAAAACAAGAACAGCAGGGGCAAATGCATGAGCAATATGGTTCTCTGAGAGGCATTTGAGTTCAAGGTTCAGTTCACAGAAAAACCATGACAAAAACATGAGTATGTGGTCCCTATGAAATACATTCCACTCTTGTTCAAAAAAAAAAAGTCTGGTTCATATGTCCCTCGTCTTAGATTGTTCACTTTTTGTGCCCTGCTGCTGAAAATGAGGCTGAGCTTTGAGTGTGATCAGAGCCCAAAACTTCAAGCCTTCTGTCATTTGGAGCATCAGTAAGGAGTGAAGGTGATGTCTTGAAATTGACCACATACAACTTCAAAGCACCTAATGCTTCCAAGTCTGGATTGAACTGCAGTGTTCTGCGCTGTTCCAGTCTTATCCCGCATGCTGTGGGCCCTCGGCTGTCGTCACACTTTTGTGGCCAGAGAGTGAGCCTCTGTCTTTTGAGAGGACAGGGAGCTTGCAGGGCTCGCATGTAAGAGCTTCTTCAAGTTGAGTAAGCACAGGCATTGGGATCTGAAGCGCAGGTCGAAGAAGGCATAAAGAAAGGGATTGAGGCAGCTGTTGACATAGGCCAGACAGGTAGCATAGGGGTGAGCCAGTAGCAGGAAGCGAAGGAAGGTACATGTGTCGGGAAACAGGTCTAGGTAAGAGAGGGCATCAGCACTCTTCACGACGTGGAAGGGCATCCAACAGGCAGCGAACACCACCACCAGCATTGTGATGATCTTCAGCAGCCTCCTCTTACGCTGGTCCTCTTTGCGCAGAGTGTTGAAGTGGCGGGTTACAGTGCAGCCGATGAAGCCATAGCACACCATCATCGCCAGAAAAGGTAGAAGGAAGCCCAGAGCTGAGGAGGAGATGCTGAGACCAGCAATCCATAGGTTTTCTTGTCTCTTGGTGATTACCACCAGGCTGAAGTCCATGGCGCACGATGTGCGGTTACTGGTAAGGTCATGTATGGTGGTGCGGAAGATCAAAGTTGGGGCGGCCAGGAGACCAGATAGCAGCCAGATGGCTGTCAGGGAGGCTTGTGTGTTGTTACGGGTACGCAACTGGGTGCTGGACAAGGAGTGGACAATGGCCAGGTAGCGGTCGAAGCTCATGCAAGTGAGGCAGAAGACACTGGCATACATGTTGAGCAGGATCACGTAGCTGCTGATCTTACATAGGGCCACCCCGAAGGGCCAGTGGTAACCCATGGCGGTGTACACAGCCCACAAAGGCAGAGTGACCACAAACGTGAGGTCAGCCAGGGCCAGGTTGCCGATGTAGACGTCAGCAGCGCGTCGCTTACCCTGGGCTCTCCACACCGTGAAGATGACCACCCCGTTTCCAGAGAGGCCAAGGATGAAAATAAGCATGTACAGCACTGGGATGACGGAGTACGATGGCGTCCACTCGGAATAGTCACACATGGTGGAGTTTTCTGTCTCCTCATATTCGTAGTATTCATAAGTACCTTCAGTTGGCTCCATCTCCTTCTTTTTTTCTAAAAAACCCAAGGTTGAGTTCATGTAGATCCACAGCAACTGCCGACAGTTGAGGTCTGAGGTCTGTTGAAACTCTGCCCAGGCTTATATACCTCCAGACCCTCCCAGGACTGCCCCCACTTCCCCCTCCCTTCCTACTGCTCTCTTCTCCCCGCTCTGAAAAACATGTGTGTATGCGTTATTTTCTCACTATTCATTTAATTTGCACTCACTATGTAATACAAACTATAATCACTTCAATTGAAGTATTATGTATAGAAATTCTAGACTGATCTATATTTTAGAATTTCCTTATTTTTCCTCAAATTTCATTTCAATTATGCCCATAGGAAAGGACCTCAAGGGACAAAATGAGACTGTCAAACTACAAATCAGTAATAACATATATACATATATATTTTTAACAGTGCGTATGATTACTGTTTTCGTTTTTTTTTATATTTGAGAGTGTGAGTAAATCAGACATGTTTGGACGGTAGCCCAAGAGTCAAGTCTGGGCATGACAAGTATCAAGAAGGACTACATTTCAATATCAATTGAGAGTCCTTCTGGCACTAGAGCACTTCCCTAAAAACCAAAGAGAAAGTACCATTTACATTTCTCTGTCGGTTTTCATGTCTGAACATGCAAAACCAGGCAGAACCACAAACCTAATACAAAATAATGTTCAGCTCAGTTCATTTACAATACATACTTTATATCATTGAATTCACTTAAAGTATTAAACATGTGAGACAAATATTATGTCGTCAAACAATGTTTTTCTATCTGATTTTATTTAATTCAAAAAGACAATTAGGATCATGTTTTCCATCATACAAAGGTATTCACTGTTTAAATGGACTGAATAAGAAAAAATATATAAATGACAGTGATCATGATTTAGAAAACACGAAACACAAAATAAAGATCTGATGCTTATTTTATACGTACCTTAAAATCCATTTTAAAACTAAAATGCATCTCAAGAATACAAAAATTCTAATAACACATGCATATTTTAAATAAATAGTGGAGCATGATATCTCCATTGCTACTTTCTTGCATTCGTGTATGTTTTTGACTTTTCTTTATTTTCAGAGTCGAACTAGAAGAAAACATTAAATAAATTAATTATATTTTTAAAGATTTTTCCCATGTCAATTGTAATCCAATTAACTTGAATGAAGTACTGGACAAATAAACAAATTCATGATATACAGCCAAACATTATTTGATGTCTCATAATTTTATAACAAATTTTATTGAAATGCCAAAGTTGAAAGAAATAAAGTCAAACTGCAGTTTGGGGAAAAAATGGATGCAGTATATGTCCAAAGTACTTCTACAGGATTGAATGATCCGACCATGTGAACATGATAATGAGTCTAGGTGTAGAATATTTAACTGCGGACATTGTGTTTACATCTTATTTTAAGAGTTGTAACACGTTGACATATTTCCTATGACGCCTCTTGGGGGTGTGAGATCTGATGATAGCAATGTTAGCTGACACATGTGAAAACACAATTAAATGAAACATCAGGCCATGAATATTATAAATGTGAGTTACTTAAGGACATACAGCAATAGGGAAATGTGAGGAGGTTACTCAAGGAATAATCCGCCTCTGTGTTTCTCATCTTCTGTTTCGTGGGTGTATTTGGTGGGCCCAGGTGGGACGGATCAGTCTTCTGACCCCTCCATCTCTCAGCGGAGTGGCAGCAGTGGCGCCAGGGCACCGACCTTTAGACACAACTACTGTATCACTCAACAATGTTTTCCACTGCTTATCCCTTCCTCCGCTCCTCTGTTTTTGCCTCATTCTTTCCCTCGCCGCTCATCTCTGCGTTGCTACGGACGTAAAGATGAAGATTGAGTCTGCTTTCACCATAATTCGCTTGTTTTTCTACTGGCCAATTATTCTGTAAGCTTATGCCAGTTGATAATCAAACTGTTGTAATGTGTTATTGTGCCTCCTCCTAAACTCTCCCGCTTGATTGTGTGTCCACTCTTTGTCCGTCCGGCAGAACAGGAAAACAGCAGAGTGAAGTGAATCAAAGCATGTTTCCTAACTGTGCTCGGGTGGGTGGAGATCTGTTTATAGCTGTCCTCTTAGCTTTTGGGAACTGCTCACAGGTCTCAAAACCCCCTTAATGGAGCATTTACTCGAAGACAGTATGCATGGGGTCTGCTGCAGATAAATATAGATTTTTGTGAATTTTATTTGAATCATCTCCTGATGCAACATGAACAACATACCACTACCTGCTATTTATAGCTATTATGAGTGACAAGTTCCAATTGGGCTGACTTGCGGATCATCCTTAGTTTCACTCAGTATGCTAGAGATGCTGTTTCCGCAACATTCACCGCTTGTTTTCCCCCTTAATTGCCCACCTGTGTCTCAAATTGAGTGTTGTCACTACTGTTGGTGCTTTTCTCTCATGTGTGGCCTTGTGTAGTAAACCACACACCATGACGGAAGCAAACATTCCTCCTTTTTTGTGCTCCTATTTCACTGCACCACGTGCGTCCATCCATCCCTCATCATTTCCCTTCATTGGATAGGATGAGTCAGGTTCACACTTCATGAAAGTGGGATAGAGCTATACATCGGGAGAGGGATAGACCGGACAAACGACAATGAAGGTCAGTCTGTCTGTGGACCGTCCCTTTGATCATTTATCGAGACGTCCCTTGTTTATGGGTCTGTTTCTGGTGATACTTGCAGCGCCAAAAGACTAAGAGGTGTGTGTTCTTGTTGTTTAGGTGGGTGTAAGAGCTGGTGGGGGTCCGACAATTGTTTGATGTGCGTGTTAAGCTGTCACAGACCACATGCTCGGGCCCCCCTGTGACGAGACAGCTGGTTCCTCAAGGCTTTATTTGTTACTAAATGTGAGTCAGACACAAACTCGTCTGAAAAATTCCCATCACACATCTGTATTGGTTCTGTTTCCACAGCCCTGATGATTAACAGACCCTCATAAAAAAAAGCAGATGCATTATCAATCACATTAACAGTCTGATTTGCAGTTTCGATTGGCTGGATCTACTGTCAAATGTAACACCTTCAGCATTTCAGTGTGTTTACTGCTGGCTTCACTTGGTTATCTTCTCTTTATCCTTTTCAAGCAAAGACCATGAGGTGATTGGCACCACCTTGTTAGACACAAAAGTACCCTGATGGGAGGCGTTTACACCTTTTGCTACTGCAATAGAAAACATACAAGTTGATCCAAAGTCTTACAGATGAATGAATGCATGAATGAAACTCATCTGAACAAGACGGTGGGGTTAATAACAGAAAAATGCATTCAATTGCAGTACGCCTCCTGGAGTTGGTGCATGATATAGGAAAGGTTATGATGGAAGGGGAATGCTCGGCGGGGCATGAAAGAATGTGATTGGGCATGACCGGACAGAATTCAACATGACATGATGATACGCTGATCAGTTTTTGTAGATGTGGGAGAACGTTGTTGAATGTTTGAACAACAGCCAAAAGGATTGTTCGGCCAAAAAACAGCCCCCAAATTGTGTCAGGATTGGTGATGATGTATTATTTTGCGTAATGAGTTATGCTCAATAAAGTTTTGCCTTGGTCAACTTTTGTTCTTAATGACTCCAACGAATCAAGTCAGGTTGTCTGGATGTACGAACCCATGCCCCGTTCAATTAAAGGAGCAGCATAATTGTGATATGTCACCTCATTCATTTTGATGCAGGATACACATGTTATCATGATGAAACTGTGTGTTATTATATCCCATATTAACTCCTAGTTTGACAAAGAAAAACATGATATTGTCACACCATGGCCCATAGCACAACAACCATCATAGAATTGCATTAATTAAGCCCAAACTCAACTTGGGCTTTCCCTGACTTGAGTCCCAAACATATTTTCGAAATATTTGTCCAAACTTTGCCGGTCCCGTTATGATGAGAGGACGGAGATTGTGCGGGGGGGGCATAGCACGTAGGTGGATGGACTCAGGTGTCCACTGGAGAGACATTAACATTAAGGAACTATCTAACGATGAGAATGTTCAAGGATGTATATACTGTACCTAGACGGACCTGATGTCCGTACAACTACCTGCTTTACCTTCTGCGCTCTCCTGTCCCATCTCCCACCTCTGACTACGGGATTCCTTTCTGCAGGCAGAACCTGCTCACAAACAAGAGGGCCGCTGCGATGGGGGTTCATGTATGCTTTGGTATATTTTTATATTTATTTTTTTCGTTTAAAAAATGAAGAGTGAAAAAGGAAAAACGGTAAAAATGTAATTCAATTTTTCGTTTGAAATTGATTATCAAGGCATTTTTCCTTTTCAAGCTCAAATATGGATTAGAGAAATTTGAAGAATTATAAGATTGTATTTTCTAGTAAAGAATTTTTTTTTAGTTTTCTGACACTGGATGAGGTTGTTAACAAGGGAACGACATCAACAAATTTAGCTCTGTCAATCAACACTTTATTGCTTAACAGCAGTGGTTTATTTCAAAGCAATGTGAAGATGTTAGGGGTGGATTCTAAAATACTCCTACTGGTCCTGTCTGCATCACTTTCTAAGGTCTTTATTATTTAGCGGTTATCCACTTATATACTGAACCCCAAGTTGCTCCCAATGGCTTTTCCATTGGTGTGTGAATGATGGCCTGAATGGTTTCTGCTCCTGATGAACATGTGGCACCTTGCATGGCAGCCTCTATCATCACCGTATGAACTTTTGTTTGAATGGGTTAATGATGGCTCACAGTGTAAAGCGCTTTGAGTGGTCGTGCAGACTAGAAGAGCGCTATATAATCACAGTCAATTTACCATTAACCATTTATATGAAATACATAAGGCAACCTGAAATCAAAGCTCTAACTGCTAAAACACAACCATCAGCCACAAAGTTAACACAATTAGTGTTTCTAATATTATGTTTGATTGTTGTATGTTCTACACTGCTAGAAACTGATCTCATTCTCCAAATGTTTGCTCCTGTCCCATAATAACTGATCAATTCTGCTGCAGCACATCATATCCGAGCTGTGATTTATGTTCTTTCTGCACACTGAGAGCAGCTACCGACTCTACTGCACCCTCCATCATGGAACTCCTGTAACTCCTGTTTACTGGTTTACTGCATGATCCTTCCTAGAACCTATGAGACACCAGTGGTTTAGGTGGGTCATGGTTGTAAAGATCTCAGGTGAAGTGGACTCCAGACTTCACGTGAAGCATTCATTTACTGTTTATACCTGAAAACAATCGTTTTTGGCTCAAAAGTCAGTGAATGGTTGTAATGTTGTGGCTGATCGCTATGTGTATTAGCCATCAAGATGAATCTGATTTCAGAGCTGCTAATATATTTCCTATTTGCTGCAATCTCTCGGTAGAACCGCCCTCATTGATGCTCTGATATAAATAATAAGATCCCGTCATAGGAAAAAAAAAAAATGCAAACTCTTATTTTGTTTCTTTCTCCTCACAATTAATTTTTTCATAATCTTAGTAGAAAATGAAAATCAAACAATTTTGAAGCTTCCCTCAGTCCTATTTGATCTTGAAAAGAATAAAACACCATGCTTTTCATATTTGATTCTTGTATTATCAAAATTATCGCTCGTTTTTCGTTTTTCAATATTTATTTCTGATACAAAATACCAAAGCATACACGCACCGACAGGTTCCATTTCTCGTGATGTAACCATTCAGATTTCTTTTGATTGATGAATACATCTGTTCTGGCCCCGGCTGCCCCATGTTGCCCATATTTAAATCCGCCACTGACTGTAAGATACTTGAGTGCGACATACTGATGGCAAAGATCTTAGCTTTTTAGCTGTGCATGTTCGCTAAACGCCCTGAAAAGCTATATGAATATGTTATTTAGGAGAAAAAGTTCTTTGTATAACTCTATCACCCTTCCTTGCCGTTGTACAGTAATATCAGTGCGTTTTTGTAACAGTATAATGTTTTGTCGCAACACACACCACTGGAGTTCTGATGTCGTTTTCATGACCCTGCGGCCTACGTTACCGCGCTGCACCGCAGTCACGCAGACATCCAGAGCAGCAGCAGCTATTCTGAGTGAGCATCTACCTTTGACATGTACAGAATTGGTCTTTTCTGTTTGATGGCCACAGAACAGGCGACTGTTGATGTGAATTTTCCGGCTTTCAACATGTTTTTGTCATTTTAGGCAGGAGCAGCTGATTACAAAATGTTTGTCAGATACAGATGGGAGGAGAGAAGAAGGAAATCCTGCATACTTGTCAAAAAAAGGTATAAATAGCATACACTTGCACTCATTGACAAAAAAAAGTTGTCAGAGAAAGGTTGGGCGCCTCTTTGTCTATGACACAGGAGAGCTGTGAAGACGTTAAATCACAGGGAACAAGGGAGAAGTTCATATGTCTCGTCTTTGTAGACTGCGTCCTTTAAAAGACGCAGACAGCTGAATTGAGATGCAGCTTAAATCTCATGCAGCTGCTAAGATATCTTTAGACGGGGCTGAAGATTTGTTTTTTGAGAGGTAAATAGTACATTTAAATAGGTTGTGTATAAGACACAGACATCAGGGACTGCTTACTGAAGCCCTGTTCAAAAGGATCCACTGCCCATTAGCACCGCAGTGAGGGCCTTTCTCTACACAGCCTTTATTGTTCTACACTGAATGACACAACAGCGATGTGTGGGACATCTCGTAATGTCCTGTAATCAAAAGAGATGGGATGTATGACACAGGAGTATCGAGATCTAATGTGAGTTTTAATGAACATACAGCGATTTGTAGACGCCGTTATAGGGTGGCAAAACAATCCATTACAGATGCGTGACGGTTGATCTAATCCCTGGCTGGAAGGATAAGGAGCTCACTGACCTTCCATTTTCTGTCCTATTTGAAGACATTTTCAGCTGAGTTTTTTTTTAATTTGAGTTATCTGCTTGGTGAAACAAGCTACTTTATAAATGCCTCCTGTTTCATTTAGACACATAATCAAAACGTCATGCCATCATCCTCTCTCACTGCCTCACTGGCTCGCATCATTTAGAGATGTGAACTCAGCTCTATTACTACCTCCACTGCCAACTGAGAGGCAGAGCAGCAATGAGTCAACATTTAAGCAGAATAGAGAGGCACAAGAAGGGTGTAACAGTCCTGGTTTGAAGGAGTTGTTTAAGAGGGGCTTGAGATGAAAGAAATGAGACCACAAACCGGAAACAAATTCTCTTCCAGAAAGGCCGATTATTTTTATAATTTTATTTTTAATTTTTAAATAAACATTTTTGCATGACTCACTGAAATATAATGTGACAGTTCAGTACAGTGAACGCCCCCCCCCCCCCCCCCCCCCCAAAAAAAAAAAAAAACAATATTGAAAGTTTGATCACAGTAGGTTATAAAAAGCAATTAAGTAAAAAATTGGGGAATTATTGCTTAGTTATTAGAAGAAATACTTGTTGATCAGGAGTTGTTGGTGGTATTTGAATTGCATCAGAAAGTATTTTTAATTATTGTAAAACCTGCACCATCATATCATTCTTCCTGTGAAAAGCATCTAGGAGGCGAGACTCTTTCCTCTGCTGCATTGAGACTGACATTATTCACAAATTTGTGAGGAATGAGATGATCTGCTGTTGCAACCCCTAAAAAGGGAGGAGCCAAAGGAGGACTCTAATAGTGATAGATCAGATCACAGAGAGCCATCTGAAAACCGTGTGAATTATTTTAAAAGCTCTGCAGGCTTTATAAAGCCTTGAAGTTCTTTATCCTCCACATGCAATATGACCCGTTACATAGATTTTTATGGCAGTCTGAACTTCACAAAGTTTTGAAATACAAGACCCCAGTTTAGTTTCAAGGTTGAGAGATGCACAAAACACACTTCACAAGCCTACAGTCTAACACCCATGACTCTGTTGCATGCAATACAATAAGCTATTGTAACCTCAAACCAAAGGTCTCGAGGGGCCATATGCTTTGGCCATTAGTCAGATTTATAAAGGGCTATGTGGTCACTCGCTGATGCGGGTATTATATACAAAAAACACACATCTCACACACAAGAAAACACACACATAATGTATCATGAAAATGTCATTTCAAGCTCTCTAAAAGATTTATTGTTATGTCTGTACTTTTTAGAATAAGGAGCTATATCTTTCTTCAATGAGGGTTTTATACATATATAAATCTGTTCTGTTATAAGCCACATCTTATTGACCTAGCAGATCCAATATAGTTGACACCCATCAATTCCCAGGAATTGATGCTAGCACAACTACAGGTATTAATTATACATTAAATTAAGAGGGATGTATTCCTCTGTCTGGTTTGTGTCGGAATGTTATATGTGTTTACCACAAACAGAAGTAAGGAGTAATTCCAGCATAGGTATTATAGGGATTCGTTTGAAACCTGTGTGATCAGATTACTGTTCGTATTTGTAGTCACGTGTCTGCAGACCATAGCAATAACCTGGGTGCAAAGTGATTATTCAAAAGAGAAACATTATTTCAATTAATCAGATCCAAGTGATATAAGCCAAACATTTTGATAGAGACATGCCACTCCTGTTCATTAACATCATCCTAGTTAGGTCTGGCCCAGGTTTATCAGGGCCACAGGACTCTTTTGTAATCTTGCACAGATACACAAACAAATACGCACACAATACCAACCCCGCCCCCATCTATCATCTCGGAGACACCAACAAGGAAGGAGGGGACAAGATGTACGGGAAGAGAGGAGACAGAGGGGACGTGAAACAACAATGGCAGGAAGTGACTTTGGATCAATGCAGATTAGTGAAACGCAGCAAAAACAGAAGTTGCAAGCTAACAAACATCCCTGCTGAAGAGATAAACATATAACACAAATAGAGGCAAATCTTTGCTGTGGAGCCCACAATCCGCAAAGATAAAACAACAAATTTAAGAGGACATTTCTCTCTTTTTTCCATTTGTGAGGATAATCTTTTCATTTCGATAACAATTTAATTAAACATCATGCTCACGATAAATAAAAATGTATTACTGACATCATCTGTTAATAACTGGTGTGGTTGTTTAAAAAGTTTAAGCATGTTTCCATATTTCGGATGTGCTGTTTGATGCTACACTGGGATCTGAGTGCTGACAAGACCGGATGATCCAGTTCAACAACATACTGAACATACAGATCACCTGCATCTGTAACTGCCCGCATTTGCTGGGTTGATATTTGATTAACTCTTACAGTTCAGTTAGAGCTTCATAAATCATGTTAAAGCACGGAGCAGATTAACATATTAAATTGAATCAAACCTGAGGTGTTGGAACATTCAACATTTAAGCAGGTAGTAGTCACCAGGAAAGATATGCAGTAATCCAGACCCAGATCCTTAAAATCTATTAAACTCTTTCCTCACCCAAGTTCCTTTCTTTCAAAAAATCATACTTGGTAGATTAGATATTTGCACTCATTTAACACTACAGGAGAAAGGCTTCTTTACACAATGTAAAACAAAGTGAGTAGTTCACATTGTTTGACTGCAGATTGAGCTCTCAGCAATCAGTGAATCAATGATCGCCATGCTTGAGTGGAATTTTTTTATTATGATATTTATTAGCAGATCATTTGGATATGGATCTCAGGTTGCTATGGAGTGTGCAATATAAATCAGTCTTATGATGATTCACTGGGATTTCCGATCGGGGGGATCCCCATCTGTGGACAGGTGTGCGTTATCATTTCCTCCAATGATCATACCCCAGTGTCAAAATAACCTGATGCATCATTAGATTTACATGTGCAGCTACTGTTATCCTGAGGATAACCATAAACGGACACACACATCCTGTCCACTGCCCACTGAGCAAGCATCTGTGTGACCCCTAACACCTTCCACTATGTCTCTACTTCCTCTCACATGTGCAGCTTAGCTTCTTGAAACTTTTCATCAAAACTTTTCCCCATAACATGGGAAAGTTCGAGACAGTAGCTCTAAGTTCAAAAGTTTACTCACATAAACAGGAAGAGGACCGATAATTGGAACACGGAGATGTTTAATCTTATTTTACCAACAGGCTGATGCAGTTATTGCATTATATTGTATTAGAAAAAATATGTAATCATATACAGATAATCACACGCTGCAGAACAAGCCACCATCCATTTCAAATATTAACAAAGGTTTTTTTTTTGTACTGTGCCCTTAACGTCAACCCCTTTTAATCTTCCCCTTTGGGAAGGGGGCATGATGGGGGGTGGCAGGTCATTGCAAAGAATCCCAGTCAGACCCCCGGTCCTTGTTAACAAAAGAATTAGAGGAGATTTACAGCCAAGAAAGCCAGACTGTAATCTTCCAGACGCTTTACGCATATGTTGTCATGAGATTATCCTCCTCACTATAGTCATCCAAACCCCTTATACACCTACAGTATGAATAGAAAGTAAAAAAACGTACACCATAGCCTTGAAATAACATTACCCTATTCATGTTTTACCCTTGATTTTATTTAACTTAATAGTAATATTATAAATCAATTGTAATTCTTCCAACTGTGTGTATTTGTATTTAACATCTCTGAAGTACTAGTGTAGAAGTTGTAAAAGTCAAATGTATTCGCACAACCAGCAAAAGACTGACCAAGAGACGCAAATGTTACACAACCAGAAAGGTACATCACATTTTCTGGTTTTAATATTGAAAACTAAATAAGCCATGTTTACTGATGGCGAGCAGGTCAGCGGTCTTGTCTTCTAATAACACTATTAAGGTCCCCATGTTGTTCGGAATGGATGAGCACAAGAATCAGGAGTGTTAATGCCATTGCATGCCTTAAGCAAACATGCCCAGAACAAGTAACAGAGTAAATTGCTACACCTGTACATCGGGACGTCACGTCTGCGATAGATTCCTGCACGTATGGTCGGATTAAAAGATAATTGTTAGGCACACCAAAGCAGACGTGTGAACTGGCAAAGAATAGTTTTGAGTCTGTTGACTGCTCCTATATTCACAGAGATGTCATTTTCTCATAAACCACATAAATCACTCATTTCATTTTTTTTTGTCAGAGAAGGGGAGGTAGGAATGTTTCCATCTATCATGCTTTGTTTCTGGAGCTCGGAAACTGTTAATTTTTTTTCTTTCTTTTTTTTCCTCTAAACTGTCTCCACACAACAGCCCAAGTTCTCAAGTGGTGCCTTTTGCTATTTAAGAACTATGATGATTTGTATTTTAGCTTTGCTTCCATGGTCCATTCCTGCTAGATAAGTGTTTTTGGGGTTCAACTTGAAGTTTATTTTTCTTTATGAAACCTAATGTACACATCTCTGGATAGGTGCCTTTTGACATTTCGGAACTATAAGCATTTTTATCATCATTTATTTAATTTGAGGAATTTACATTTTGTCCCACGTTATGCAGTAAACAACTTAAATACACACATGACGGAGGAATAATGTCATGCTTTGGTTTTATTCGTCGATACTTCTGACGGCCAGACGACATTGAGGTTAATGGTTACGGCTTTCCAGGTAGGTCTACTTTGAAATGAGAATTCACTTGAGATGGAGGATAAAATGACTGCGGGGTTGTAAAATCCAGTCTCAGCGTAATAAACTGCTGTGTAATGTTTCTGTGTCTGATGAGACTTGCACCTAAAGGATTTAGCCTAAAACTCCATCTGGACCTCCCGGATCACGTTTCATTTTCTCACCAGAACTTGCAGCAAGTCATCTACACCAACATGACCCCTTGGTTTTTTGCTCATTGGTTATGATATAAAATAAGCCTCGCCTGAATTACATAACCAAAGTAAACTTAAAATAACTTCACAACTATCATGGTCATGTGCATAACCTTGGTGTATATGGACTGCTAAAACCTAAAATAATTTATTTTCACGGCCAGTAACATTGTTACCGACACTGTGTGTGAATAATCTGTGATTAAAACCAACAGACAATATTTCTATCCTGGCCTGAATTTTTTTTTACGTCAAAAAAGGCTAAAACATCATAATATTACAGTAACATCACAACAAAAACCATTTGATAACTACTTAATCAAATCTGACAGATATACTACAGAGTTGTTGTTATTCTACACAGTTTTTGTGCCATAGGAGCGGGGGGACTCTCCATTTGGCAAAATTGGATAGCTCATGTACCCAAAATGTGTATGAGTATTGCAGCTACAAAATGCTGTTTCATTTTGCTGTATAATAAATTACTGTTTACCTTAAAATCTAGCATTTTGCATCATAGAAAAATTCAAAAACGTGGTAGAAGCCCAGTTACGGGCCTGTCAAGAAGAACGAGTTAAAACAATGAATTAGTTTCCATCTGAATGTGGAGAAAGCAGTAACTTTAACTGGAGGAAATTGGGAGAATATTCAGCGAAATACAACTACACTTATTTCTTCAATATTATGTAACCTTGTTCTGTAGCTTTTTTGCTGTGACTTGGTGCATAATTATTATTATCTTTAAAAGGTACAAACGGGAAATAAGAACTGACTTTTGACAAAGTATAGCATGACATCTTGTATAAACCAATACTAAAGTAACAAGTTATTACGTCTATGAAACCTACAAACTCTGCTTTTGTCTCTTGGAAGACTATGGTTTTGGGGGCATGTCTGGGTCTCAGATGCAAAAGCCAATCTAGGAGTTGTCTTATCAAAGACTATCAATGAGAACCAGCACAGGGACATGCAAACGGGTTGGGGGTTGGTGTTGGATTGAGGTGAAGGGTGGAGTACGCTTGAGAAGGGGTGTATTTTTCTGGCCCCATGGAAGAGGACAGGGGCGGAAAAAATGTAAAATTGGTTGAAAGACAGGCCTTGTCAGAATAACGAACAAAATATTTCAGAGAATAGAAGAAAAGACAGGGTTTTGGCTATGAGGGAGAATGTGGCATGAGAAAGAAGAAAAATCTTAATCACTCCATTAGTGAGCGAGTGTGATAAATGAAGATCCTGTTTTTATATTTACCAATAACTTTATGTTCAAAAGGCAGAGTGTTACTAGATGTATGAGGATTAAAGGAGGAGCACAGGGTGTCAACTGAAACCCCTTATTCATTTTATGTAGTGGGACCCTAAAGGAATGCGGAGGTTGTGGTTGGGTGTATTAAAATGTAGAGGAGTTTCTTGGCTGCTTGCACTTGGACTGCAGGTGAACCTTGTGGAAGAAGAAGGCCTGTATGCACCCAGAAGGCTCTATTCAGAGAGGGTTGGGTGCTGTGGGAATTCTCCCTATTTGAGATGCAAATTCCTTGTGGAGCTGAAAGAGCTGGGGAAACAGGTGTCCAAGGAAGTGTGCTGATGTGTGGGTGAGGGAGGGTGTGAGGGTGCTGAATGACAACACAGGGTGTATTGAAGTCCAACTTGTTCAGCCCAGTTGTATGGCATTTCTTTTGTCTCAACGTCTTTGTTTAATATGGAGAGAAACACAGCAAAAAAGGAATTTCAATTAATTAAAAAGCCTAGTTTCCTGTAATTTACCTTATTTTTTGTCTTAAGAGCAAGATAATCTTGTCAAGCATATTTCCTATTCGATGAATAATCTTACTTGAAGAAAATATATCTTAGAAAAATATTCGAGCTTATATTGAGCAAGCTCTAACCAAGGCACAACGGTTTGCATAATGTCACAACAGTGGAACAAGATTTCTTTCCCTTACTTTAAGCACAAGCACATTGTGTTTCAGGAAATGCCTATTGATTGATGTTTGAATTGATGATTATTCGTCTTGGAAGATTCCGCTTTAGTCCATTTTTGTGGTCTATTTGGCTTGAGTGTAGGTGAGGGTGGTGGGCAGTAGAGGGATAAGGAGAAATAGTTTTTATTGTATAAAGCACTTTGTGTTATTTTATGTGTATTATTATTATAGTGCATTATAAATCATGTTTGATTGATTGATTCAGTAGCACTTTACATTACAGCACGGTTATAGCGAAGTAATACTTAAGTAATACCATGTAATTACCAAAGTAATAACTAAGTAATAGTTTGGTAAGAAAAATTGGTATATATGTATTATTTCATTGGAATTTATGTAACAGGGCAACAAAGGCCCCAAAACTAATGGTAATAATGAGCAAACAAAATTTAAGATGGAAATGAGGTCAACCTATTTGGTGATAGTACAGTAATTCTTTGGTAAAATGCTAACAATACATTAGTGAAATATTTGTAGTAAAATGGTTTTATGGGGATCTTATTATAATAAATTGAGATAATAATGATAATAATGAGGTAATATAGGTAGATGCTTTCATAGTATTATAGATTACTATCAGCGTAATACCTTCCAGCATAGATTAACATTGGTCATTACCATATTATAATGCTGAAGTTCATCCAACCCATCCGAACATTCCCTTATGTTTCAAGGTAATACTGTACAAATTGCATATTTAATCTTGGGACTACTTACCCGGAAACAGTTGTGGTAATGTCCGCCTGATAACCCTGAATCAGTTCTGCAAAAATGCAGAACTACCTGTTTTCTATTTAATTTAATGGTGATATTACATTAAATCACACATCCGGAGATGTAGACATAATCTGTAAACACTTTTGGTAGTTGCTTTGTAATAACCGTGAATCACTGCAGAAAAATGTAAAAAAAAAATCCTAGCTGTTTCTATTTAATTCCTCACTTCTTTCAACAATAAATATTTGATACTATTGATGCCATGTACATATTGTACATTTAAAAACTCAAAGGAATGCCTTGTATGAACACTTATTTTAATTGATATTCATCATTGCTTTATTTACTGAACATAACACAAAGTTGAATTCCCAATTTCCTTAAAAACATTTTCTTCTAAACAGCTCTTACCGTACAGTTTTAAAATATAAAAATGTCTAGGAAAACAATATAAGATCAAAATGAACAACGTATCAAATATTACATCATCAAGGTCCTTAACTCCGCCCAACAAGCTGCAGAGGGAAACAGAAACAGAGAAGGGCCAAGAGAAAACTCAGATTAAAACCTCGAAAAAGATTTCTAGCCCATAGGGAAACTTTCGTTTCACAAATGTATAAAATCGATTTTCTAAATGTCAGTAACGTGTATTGACAGAAAGAAAAAAGGGAAACGCAAACGCAAACGCAAAGGCTCCGCCGCTCCGCGAGCGTCCACAGCGCGCGCATGCTAGAGTCCTCTTGTAGATTATCTTCACAAAATGTTGCAGCTGCAAGCATGTTTGGTTTGTTGACTAAATAATTACCTTTGCCACACGAACATGAGTTAGATTGTGAACTTTCTAGACCGTCGCTCAAAGACTCAAGTTAACATTAGTGGAACAGCGAACTAGACACACTGGATCCAGACCGTGACGGATTCCAGATCCAGATCGGCTGACCAACACACGCTGCAGCGTTTAACAACTTAAACAAACTCTGAGGTAAAGATAATAGCTTGGTGCTCAGCCTGTTACACATCAGAACCCCTGCGCCCGCTCAGCAGAAAGGCTGTAGACATGACGTTAATAACGTCACAGCGGAACACCCGTCCGTCTGCACGGCACGTATGAATGAGATGACTCCTCTTGTACGTCGTGTTTCGGGCAATCGTGAGTACGGTGGCCGACAGGGTCAAAGCACTGCAATGTAGGAAAACACGTACCAATAGATGAAAGCACCGTAGGGAAACAAAAAAACTAACAACACAGGTACATGACGGTCTTTTAAACTTCCATTAATCTAGCAGTCTCAACATAAGTCATGAGAGATTCAACGTTGACGGAGACACCATCGCCTTTACTGCTGTGATCCATTTGGCAGCAGACACTGACAGTGAGGAGAATGCTAGGTTTCCATCCAATCCGGGGTGCTCTCCTAAAATATGAAAAATAAATGAAGCTTTTCCTTGAAGCAGTGTGAAATGTTCAATAAATGAAGCAATAATGGATGTCAATAAAAATAAATGATCATACAAGGCATTCCTTTGACGTTTGAAATGCAAAACATGCATAGGGCATCAATAGTATCAAATGTATATAGTTGAAAGTAGTGAGAAATTAAATGGAAACATTTTCCAGCACTGATTCAGGGAAATTCATCCAACCCTTATGTTTGGAACCCTTATGTTTGGAACATAAGGGTTGGATGAATTTCAGCATTATAATATGGTAATGACCAATGATTATCTAATTTCAAAGGCATTACCCTGATATTAGCCCACAATACTATGAAAACGTTAAACCTTCCTTTTTATTATGTTCTTTCAATAATAATATCCCCATATTACCATTAATTTCCATTCAAATGATGTATTGATATAACCATTAATAGCAGAGTATTACTATCCTAAAGTGCCAAATAGTTTAACCTCATTTCCACCTTAAAATTGGTTTCCTCATTACACTTGTTTTTTGGGCCATTATCCCCCTGTTACATAAATTCCAGTGAAATATTACCCATATTGATTATCAAGCTATTAATTATCACTTTGGTAATTACCTCTTTATTACTACACTTTTACTATCTTATTACCAGGCTGTAATAAGTGCTACCATTGATTCTTAAAATCAGCTCAATAAAGGGTCTAAATACTTACTTCAAGAAAATCTCAAATAAACATCTTTTCATTGATTGTAATTAAAAAAATTCTTGCATGTTTTTGTTTTGCCATTTCAAGATAATTTAATAGTAATTTACGATTATTTGGCTTTTTTCTAGTACGACTATTTGTGCATAAATTGAGGTTGAAAAGGGGGATTTTTCTTGTCAGTGTATGATAGGAGAATAGAGCATCCGCCAAAGCCAAAGGTTTCAAAGTTTATTGAATCAAATGCAATTTGATATAAAACACCTTTTAGGTAAGAGAAGATGATTTCAGTTCAGTGCACAGAAAAATATGTCATATATAAAGTCCTACAGAAAACCTTTAAGCCCTTCATATTTTAACCTTCAGAAGACATGGCAGTTAAACAGCTCTTCTTAATTAACAGCAAAAGCTAAACCTGTATTAAGAAACAAAACTACACAGTGTTAAAAGTTAACAAACACCCACAACCATTTTCCATTTAATAAAATGATCTATATTTGCACCCAAAAATGCTGATGAAGGAAATTCACAATATTGTCAAGTTTTTCATGAAATCATCAAATACAATTAGTATCGACAAAAGGTTGTTGGCCATTATCAAAGATTTGAAGCTCCCTTGGTCTGTAGGATCTATTGTTGCTCATTTTTCATTCATTTCTGACATAAACATGAAATCCTTTTTGCACATGTGGAGAGAAATGCTGTTGGGTTGTGTATATTTGCCTTTTTTTGTCAACACAGTCCAAGTTATTACAGAACATTTAGATGGATTTCCTGTATTAGAATGTAAACTAAAAGAAATATTTGGGGGAAAAAGTAAGTAAAAGTAAGTTTGCTAAAAGTAAAAAAAAACATTTAAGATTAAAATTTTATTTCTAATAGAGCCACAATCTATTGAGCATGATTTTAAAATAATGTTCTGTGTTGGCCTTTTTCACATGGCAATTGACTCTATTACAATCATGAACCTGATAAGAGTAATTCTCTCCCAAACTGACAATCAAATAGTGTATCACAATCTGATTGTATAAACTGCTTGGATAACTTCAATATTAAAAATACGCACAAAAAAAAACTTTGGGCTTTACTGGCACATAATTTCCTTGCACACTACAATCCTTCATTTGAGAGTCACATAGTTCGTGAGTTTTTAATTTCACAGGAGTGCTGCTGAGAGATAGTCCCAGGACGCCCTCAGGTGTTTGATGACAGCACTTGCAAACGGCGCAACCATGACAAGACCGAACCAAACTGCTGCAGATGCACTGATAAACTAGGAGAGCACATCAGGGCCAATGACTGGACTGAGCTAAGCAGTGTAGCTATGAATCATGGTGTTGGCAAAGTGGTGACTAGTGCAGTTACAGAGGAAGAACATAAAAGCAAAGTGCTGAGATTAGTTTAAGACAAAGTCAGACTTCGTTTGAAAAGTATCAGAGCACCCTTTTCAAAAAGGTAACTAGAAACAGACGCTAAAATTCAGGAATGTACATCCCTGAATGTTCGGTCACATGAAGCTAACAGCTCCACATAGCCAAGGACTCAAATCTTACTGCATGAGAGTAAAGGGTGTTGAGTGGCCATCTGTTACTCCTCCCTCTTAAGCTCCGTGACATAGATAAAATATGTCTTCCCTTTTCAGTAATAGATGTTGAAACAACTACTAATTACACAACCCTGAAAATGTTTCATTTAATATAACCAGAGCCTTGAAACCTGAACAACTTTTGACACCATTTAAAAAAAGTCAAAAATATCTTTGAATCCCAAAGCGTTTTCTGGAGTGTCGGGATTGTAAAAAGTACTGTTCTTCTAAAACCGTCACAGTCACTACTTCTACAGGAACACAACGTCATGAAAAGGCTTGTCAGGTCACTGACAACTATGACATGTGAGGCCGAGTGTCACTGCTACATTAGTACAAGTTGTGTGGAATGTCTTAGGTACGTAAACTGATGTCAGCCTACTACAGATAAGTGTCGTGCTCTGCACTGCTCAGACTTTCTTTGGACCTACTCATAGGTTTGTGATTAAGGAGGGGATGGGGGTCAGTGAGAGGAAGGTCAGGATTGATGGTCTCCGGCTGCAGTGAGTTTTTCCTCCCTTTCTCCCTGTTAGTCTTTGTACTCTTCCTGGACTTCTGTGCTCCTTCCCAGTCTGTCTCGAGTGCTGGCGGAGGTACCACAGTGATGGCAGGAATCTGTTTGAGGTACTGCTTGCTTGGTGGCTCGGCAACAATGATGGCCTTGGCGCCGTGCATCCTGGGAGGGGACTTGCAGTGCAGATCTCCTCGAGACTCCTTCCAGCGCCGCAGCTGTGCATGGTGTTCCTTCTCAATGTCTTTCTCAGACAACTTTAACTGAATAATCTGAAAAGTGAAGGATAATCAGTTTGAGTCAATTGTTAGGTCTGGTGATTTGGTTGAAGTTCCAGCACATTACAAGATTACAAGCCTTCTATATCTCTTGCTACAAACTTCTCAAATCAAATCAAATTAAGTCAGTAATAATTAAATTCTCTCCCACGAAGTCTAATTCTGTTTTAAAGAATCATTTTGGTCCCCTGTCCTCAAATGTCAAACCTACAGCCAGAAACCTGCGATGTGCGATATTTGATAGACCTTTCTTTGGAAACACAAATAATTACTGTTGTTAAATCTTCTTTTTATGAATTTTATCGAAATTCATTGTATTAAGGGTAGTCCACCCTTAATACAAAGATCACTTTAATTTCTCAAGCTGGTTTAAAATGCAACTGAGTTTTTTAACAAATACTACAAGACAAGATCACATCAGCCCTACTTTAGCCTCTCTTAAATGGTTACCAGATAGTTTTAGAATGGCTTTTAAGATCTTGCTGATTATTCTTAAAGTACTTCGAAGGTCAGCCCCGAGTTACATCACTGTACTGCTCCACCCATATGAGCCTGGGCGCAGCCTCAGATCTTCAGACCAAGCTCTGCTGGCTGTTCCTGAATTCCGCCTCAGGACTAAAGGTGACCGGTCTTATTTGGTCAAGGCCCCTCAGCTCTGGAAGTCATGTCATCAGCTGAGGCTTGCAGAATCATAAACATCCTTTAAAATGCATTTTGAAAAGAATATTTTAAAGAAGGCCTTTCAGTAATCCAAACACAGTGTGAATGCCTGATTGTCTCATGTGATTGTTAACAATCTTCTTCTCTCGACTGTTCCCTTTATGGATCGCGACAGCGGATCATCGGTTTCCATGTTTCCCTGTCCACTGCATCTTCCTCTGCTACACAAATCAACTGCATGTCCCCCCTCAACACATCCAGAAAACCTCCTCTTTGGTCTTCCCCCTTTCTCCTGCCGGACAGCTCCATCTCCAGCATCCTTCTACCAATAGATCCAATATCCCTCCTTTTCACTTGTCCAAACCATCCCAACCCGGCCCCTCTTACTTTGTCTCCAGGTCGACTAACCTGGGCTGTCCCTCTAATATGCTTGTTTTTAATTCTGTCCATTCCCGCCACTTATAACAAAATTTTATTTATTTATCTTCAACTCTGCACCTTCTTCACCTGTACCCCTTGCATCACTGTTCTACCTACCTCCTTTTCAGTCACACACATTTATTCTGTCTTGCTGCGACTGACCTTCATTCTTCTTCTCTCCAGAATATATCTCCACCTCTCCAGGTTTTCTTCTACCTGCTCCTTGCTCTCACTACAGAACACAATATCATCCGTGAAGATCATAGATCATTGAGACTCCTGTCTGATCCCATCTGTCAGCCTGACAGGCTGAAAAAACAAGAAGGGGCTCAGAGCTGTTCCTTGATGTAGTCACACCTCCACCTTGAACCCATCCGTAACTCCTAATCAGGCTTGGTGAGTAACAGAATAAATGTAATGGTGTTACTTAATTAGGATACCAAACAAAAAGGTCACTATATTCTGTTACAGAAAAAACCCCAACATGTAATCAGATTACAGTTACATTCAGTAAAAATGGGGGTTACTAGAAGGATTCCAATTTTTAAAAAATGGAGAACGATACACTACTATGCATCACACACATTACAACACTTCACCACACCGCTCTTGTTTTGATAGAATCAACAGTTCATTGTCACCAAGCTGCTGCTATCCAGATCAAAATCATAACATGCACACACATAACTTTATGTCCGCGACAATAGTGAAGGTATGTATGTGTGAAACTTAGAGGTTTCTTGTTACCAAATAATCACAATTGTGACCAAAGAAGTATTTGCAGTTTCTAGAGTAAACAGGCAGGACTGCTTATTGCTTGTAATAATTCTATAGAGTTGTTCCTTTTTATACGTGTTTGGACTGTCTTCTTGTTTATATTAGGAAATTTGATATAAGGATATAAGCTTTTTTGCAATCCTCCCTTTTGTCTACATTATTTTACCGGCTCTGTGCCCTAGTTTATAACCAAATCTAATCCTTTTTACCCCTTTAAATATAACAGGACGGCCATCAGCTCTTAGTGGACGAGCATTTATGTCAGCACATATACCCTTCATGTCCCTGGCATCAGTGCAGGGAAGTTATGTGTAGGTAACTAAGGGGCACATACTTACAGGAAACACAACTTACAGGAAGGTATTTAATGAATGATAATAACACTAAAAATCATTTTTAGTATTTATAGTTGTTATTATCATTATTGTTATTGTTAAACCTGTCATCTAATTATTGGATACAGCTGAATAGTTAATACAGTTAATGAGTTAATGAATAAATATCCAAAAACTGAATAAGGCTAATGTACCCTAATTGCTTGATTTCTAATTTGCGCTTTGTTTTCCAGAGACAGCATCCAAATCAGTTACTAATAATATAATAAAGTGTATTATTATTATCGGTTGCCACAACCACAACAGGGCAAAGTCAAGTTAATACAATAAAATAAACAAGACTAAAACGATGACAGGACTGTAACTGCACCTCTTGCACTAGGAAGCCTTCTTGCATATACTGTGGATGTATAGCTCGGAGCACCTCCATTGTTTCATAGAGACCTTGACAGGCCTTCAGTTTCTCTTGGGTTCCCAGCACACACTTCAAGAGAACCAGACCCACTCGGAAAAGGATCTTCACTCCTGAGGACAGCATTACATCAGATAAGATAACACATCAGGTAACGCCAGAGCAGCAGTCTTCATTTACATATAACCACAGGGACCAAATGGAATTTTTAGTTGGATAATTTAACACGGAAAATTAATAAGTGAATGTTAAGAACACGACAGGGCCTGGAGGAGGTTTAAACACTGCTAGTGTGTGTCTTCAATTCTAGTGATAAAACACCAGGGTTAAACACAGTCATGATGAGCCTATTGCATTTGTTTGCTGCGCAATATCAAATCCTCAGTACGACCTCAAAAAAGATGAGCACACAGTAGTACTTTCCAGGGAAAAACATTATAATATATGCATGCATTAATGATGTAAAATCTGTAACTATGTCTTAAATAGTAAGAGTAAATTACCTTTATAATTAGTTAATTAATTATAAGTGTTGGGTCTCACCCTCGCATAGAAACATGTCCCAGACACGCAGCACTGAAGCCCATGGCAGAGTCCGAGAAAAAGCACACATGAACCACTCAGTCATGTACAGGATGGGCTCTAGCTTATTCTTCTTTAAGTGATTGTGGGCCCTGGGAGACACCTGTCGTAGCAGTGCGTAGAGGATCTCGCCGTCCAGCTGGATTGCCTCCTGAAGAAACAATACAGAACAAAATGCAGTTGGTCGATGGGGAGGGAGAGAGGGAACAGACCCCTCTCTATTCATAACTTCTGGCCTATTATTATCGTTTCCTTGTAGCCATGTCATCATCTCATGCAATTCATGTCTGACACACACTGTCATGAGAAATCAAAATATAACTCCACATTCATCTTACATGTACAATTATTTCTGAGACTTCCATTTGGATCGATAATTTAACAAAGCTTAAAAAAAGAAGTTGAATCTACACAGGCAAATCATCTGGGGTAGGATAACGTGAAAAAAAATACATTATACACGAGTATCATGTATTCATGATATTCAGTCCCATAATGTGGTAGAAATGTCTTTTAAGGATTGGCAAAGTTTTCACATTTATACTTTAAATTTGATGCTCCTCCTTTGTTAGCACCTTGAGATTTGTAACAAATGAAAAGTGCGTTATAAATAAAATGTATTATTATTATTATAGTTTTTATTACTTTCACAATGCTCCTTTATAATCGTTTACTTTTAAACTTTTTCACATTTATACTTTAAATTTGACGCTATTGCTTTATAGTTTTTTTTTACTTTTTATTATCATGCTTTTTTAATATCATACCAATACTTTTTCCTTTCATTTTTTTGTACTTCTACTTTTTTTACTTTGAGTACAGTTCAAAGTGTCTACATTTTTTACTTGTAATGCATCTTTTTTTTTTTTACAAAAGAATCTGTACTTTTATTCTAGTACAGAATATCTGTACTTTTGCATCCTCTGCTTACAAAACAACAGCGACTCTTTCTAGCAGTATACAGGGTCCAGATATACAATTATTGACATGCAAAACAGAATAAAACTGAACAAAAACTAAATATATAATCCTGTCACACATTGTACTGGGATGTTCTCTAGCTTTTATTACAATATAAAGTCTAATTTATATAATATTGTTACTGTATCTGGACCTTACCAGGCCTGTACTGTAGTATCCAGGAAGGTATTTCTCACAAATCTGGACAAGAACCCAAAATGCATCCTAGGGTGAAGAAAAGATAAAAACAAATGTCAATTGATATAGTGAAGTTTGGTATTTAAATCTAGAAAAAAACACATGAATTTTAAAATTCATTGTGAACCAAATAGACAGAAAAATTTAACTTAATAAAATCAATAAAAATGATATTGTCGAAACACCAATCCATGATGAAGTTGTGTCACTCTTCTTTTTAAATAAAGGCTTGTAATCACTGTACACACGATTTAAACTTCAAACTCAAAAGTGTATGTGAAACATGCTTCATTACATGAATATCAGTTTTCTTTTGAGACAAAATATAAGTTACATTTCCTAGACACAAGGTTGTTTCTACTTTCTTGAAATTCCTTTATTGCAGTGCAGGTGAGTGGGATTTGGAATAATTATTTTCCCTCTTAACCTTAATTTACCTCATAACCCCGTTATCAGAACAGTGGGTATCAAGTATTAACAATGAATTGTTTTAGAATAGAGAAAAGGTTTTTGTGTAGGCTGATTCTCTACTGTTTGCTCACCTCTGCTGGCATATGCATCAAAAGGACGGCAGCAATGGGAGCCTGAGCCTGACAGTAACCCTCTTCAGGACAATACAGAGAGTAGGCCTTCAGCACGCTGTGCAGGTCCTGCTGCCTGAATGTATGAACACGATAACAGAGAGTCTTACTATCAGAAAATGTATTCACAGCAATGTGCATTATGAATACATGCTCCATTTTGAAGGCTGTACTTACCCATGACCCCCTCTTGCTGCAAACATTTCATGGAAGGGGAACTGTCGATGGAGGTCTCTCTCAATAATATCAACCCATTTAGGATCTCCTGGCATACGAGTCAACTCCTACAACCACAGCAATTTTAAGATTTTTGCAAAATTTTACCTGATATTTTTTTTGCCATGTCACAAAAGTCACTTGTTAATTACTCGGAAAGACGTTACATGCAGAAATCACAAATACATGTCTGACCAGGAATTTCCCCAGGTTTTGCTCTCTTTTCACTTTTCCCCCACTGAGGTAGAGCCAGGCCCGTCCACGCAGCGATGGAGGGATCCCTTTCTGGCATCGCTCTTTCACCTGTTATTCAACACAAGCAGTTATGGAAGAAGGAAAAAAGGAACACAGATATGGAATGATAAAACAAATAATGCAGAGTACAACAATCCACAGCTGAATAACAATCCAACAAAATTACATCCGACATCATGATTGAAGGATTACAGGTTTTTAAGGTCAACATGACTTTATGATCGTTAAGAAACTTCTGCCACAACAATGATGTCCATGAGCCAAAACAGGCCAAAGCACATATGATAAACTCTTAAACAGAAAAAACAAGAAAGAAATGAAGTGAGATAAAAGTTCAAGTTTATAAAGTAGACCTTCTTGTGTTTTTTGGCCATCCATTTGTCCCAGCTGTTGAGCATCTCCAGCCATTTTGCTTCCCGATCCCTCAGCACATCAGTGGGGATTTGGTCAGTACTGTGGAGATGGGAGACAACAGGTGGGTCGACATGAACTCCTTTACTCTGATTAGAAATCTGATTGAAAGCATAATAGGAAGTACAAAAAATGCTCAGAGAGCTCCGCCAAGTACCCAAGGTTTAGGGAAAATTCATGCAGGTTTCACTAATTAAGTCCGAGCCTTTAAATGTAGCAACAACTCCAACAACTCTCTCATTATCGTTCAAATAATCTCTAGCCGGTCATCTCTTACTCCTTCCACTTCAGCCCACTGAGCCCCCAGCTCCACCCCAAAAGGAACATCGAGGAAGAAAAGCAGCAATAGCCACATTGTAACATCACTACTCCAAACGCCTTATAAACCTATCCTATTTAGAATTTTGCGAAACACGTAACGTGTGCCAAAACCTACCTCTGGGTAAAATTTCATGCAAATCCATCCTGTAGTTTGCCGTAATCCCGCTCACAAACAGAAACACAAACTCACAGGAGTGAAAACAATTTTCCATAAAACACCCCATTCTGAACACGAATGCCCAGTCCGAAATTTCATTCAGTTGGATTAGAATACACGCAGCAATACAAGCAGGAATAAATGAACTATACAAACATGTCCGAGACAAAATAGCAGAAGGAGCCATGTTAGACTGAAGAGGTGGAACCATTAAAGACTGCTGGAAAACTTTTAAAAATGCCAAATTTTACAGAAAATTTCAACCATAACGATAGTGGATTAGAACCACCAACAACTAACAACCAACCATGATTATAAATGGAGAGTTATGTCTTATCAAGGTCTCTGATCATGGTGTGGATCTGGGTTTTCAGGATGAATCATGTGATTTGGAGTTCCGGCTATTAACATCTATTCGGATGTTGATGCGAGTTTACCCCATAATACTGCCTCACTAGTAACGTAATGTTATGTAACGTAATGTTAGTCAGAATAAAAACGCTCTGAAGTACCGATAACACTTGTGGTCACCTGTTAACCTCCCTCTTTCGTACGTAATAATGAATGATTATCTGTTTCTTTATTAAAAACATCACAGTAACAACAAAAACCTCCCTGATTACAAGATAGATAAAAAACCTCATATTTTGATCACCTTTTCGCATGTCTCACAGATCTTCACAGCTGCCATGAAGGCTGTAAACTTCACTGAACAATATCATAAACTTTGTTTTATATTGATGCGTAGATGCCAAGTACCAATATTATACCATTTAAATAGCAAATTATGTAATATATCTGACACATCATGATGTCACAGGCATGGGATTAATGTGTTCTCCTTTTGGCTCTTCCCTTTAGGGGTCGCCACAGTGGATCATCTAGTTCCACATATTTATTTTACAATAGGTTTTACGTCGGAGGACTATAATGGCTCATTATTTCACTGATAAATAGCAACCGACATCACATGTCGATATTAAAACCTAGTAGCAGCACAGTTATCTGTAAATATTTGCATTCAGTTAAGTTGTTCTAGAGCGTAATGAAAAAATTTCAGTTTGACAGGTACAGCAACATTTATGTCACAGCGAGTTTCAAGGATGTGTTGGCCTGTCTGGTTGCTTGAAGATCCAGTTTTGCATTGATAAATTTGACTGAAATTAGATGAAAAGACTGCACAGAAGGATTTTGAAAAACATAATAAAAAAAAAGTCTTGTTTCTAGGAGGCATATCTTTGTAATGTATATTTGTTTTAAAAGAAATATAACATTGTCAAGTGTGTTTCACATTAGAGAAATAATCCCATTTAAAAAATATATATCTTACTTTTTCTTCGTAAGATATTTCATTTAATATTGAGCTACTGTAGTTGTAACCAGTAATAATGTCCAACGGTGTACAACAGTGACTTTCCTTGAAATGTTCTTACCCCACTGGCAGGTTTTTCCCCCCTAATTTAAAGACAGTCTGATTATAATTTCTGGATATTTGGCTTCTTCCTATTACGGATTTTTTGTAGCATGAGACCTTATTAGAACAGATGTTGAAAAAGTTAGCATGTGGGGACAACATTAGTATATGATGAGGCCTCTGTTGATTCCCATCACTAATAGTTTGTGGCTATACTGTGCATTGTAAGAAACCCTTCATGCAAAGGGGTGCGACCATGGCTCATCTCTTTGTTGTCCATACAGGAAGACTAATCTCAGACAAAGCAGTAGAGCACTTGCAAACGGCTGCAAAGTATAAGGAAAACAGGAAGCCATGGAAAAACTTTCCCCTTGTTTATCACCCTACAACCTCCTACACATAACTTGCACCGATTGGTCACTTAACATCAGTTGATATCTTCTTGTTCTTATGTCATGTTGTCATAAAAACCCTTTTCTGGCTTGATCTCTGAAAGCACAGCTGCTTTCCTTCTCAAACTAAGTTCAAACTGACAAATTCACAGACTTGACTAACAAGCTGTTGCATATAACAGCCAATGGAAGTTAAAAAGTTGTCAAAACTAATCTCAATAACATAGAATAAAAACACTAAATACAGTGCCCTCCAGGATTATTGGCATCCTTTTTTTTTTTAATTAGTAAAACGAAATGCAGAATATCTTTATTATCTATAAGCATGATCTTTAATTCAAATTATTCACAAAAAATAAAACCTCTAAATCCAATGACAGAATTTAAAAAAACATCCCTGAGTCTCCCACTCTAGTGTGTGAGGAGGTCTGAGAACACATGGAGAAGGTCCTCCAGACAGCAGCTCCTTTAAAACTCCTTCTGATTCTGAGGTTGACACCGGTAGACTCTCCCCTTCAGCCCATCCCATCGATGTTCAATGGGGTTTAGGTCAGCTGACTAGGATGGCCATGGCAAAGCCTTTATTCTTAATTTCTGAACCATTCTTGGGTTGATTTTTAAGGTGTTTTAAGATCATTGTCATGCTGGATGGTCCAACCACAGACCACTTTATGTTTCCTCACAAAGGTTTTTAGGTATTAAACCCAATATCTGCTGGTATTTGATGGAGAGCAGACTTCACAGTGGGAATGAGAGGTTTTCTTTATGGCTTACTTTCCTGCTATGCCACAACCACAATTGACATTTTCCCCAAAAGATCTATTTTGGATTCATTTGACCTAGACCTAGTTCGACTGAAAAATCGAAGAGGTGTCAAACTGTGGGCGCTTTAGCTTCATGTGGATGACGAGAGGCTCTTCTGATTGCTACCTTCACAAACAGCTTGTGTTGGTTCCATTTCATGGTGGTTAGGGAGACCGCTGAACCCAAGATTTGGGCTGACAACACAGAGCCTGTCCAATTTAACATGGAATGCTGACTCTTCTGGAACAGTCGTTTCCGTTCGACAGCAGCTACGGAAGGAACTTGTTTTTTTTGTTGTTATTGTAAAATATAAGCAATACTTATATAATTATAGTTCGCATAGAACAGGAATATCAATCGTGCGGGAATGGACCCTTTGGAGGGAATTCTAACCATTGGAGGAGATTTGCGGCCAGCCTCCCAAAAAAGAAAAATCTTTTTAAAGTAACATCTCTAAAAACATGAAAATGAAAAACAAATGTAAATATCTGAGCGATAATAATAAACCATTAATTATAAACATATGCAACTTTTGTGAAGAAGCAAAAGTAGTCAATCCTTTGCTTTGAAAGGTCAGAGGACAAAAAAAGGTAGGAACTGGTGGTGATAATATTTAAAGCTGTAAAAAACTGTAATAGGCCAATTATTTACAGAGATATGAATCCTGTGTTTCCATCCTTTACTAATCGGAGTGGATCTAATTAATATGAGTTTTCATTGTCTTTAATTATGCATAATAATGTATGTATAGTGTTTTGTTCAATAACACTGATTTATCTGATGAATCATTGGCTGGATGTTGGCATGCCAGTGAGAGAGGCAATGAAACAGTGGAAAGCAAAATTATTCCACCAGGAATCAAAAATGTTTAATGTAAAACTATAGTCTTTATCAAAGGATTCTAAAAATCAAATCACATAAGTATAGTTAAAGTCTGAAATGTTTCAACTCTCTGTATAGTTCCCTTCATTAGAGCAATGTGTTGCAAATATGATGTTTTTAGTGTCATCGTTCATAGACTTACTTATGCAGCAGAGTCATTAAATGTTATTCATTTTGTTAAGGGGTAAATTTACATAAGGGATCTATGCTTAAATCCAACACACCAATGCTGTCCAAAAATCACAAGGGAATACAGTTACAGTAAATTGAAAATCTTTTATAATTACTGTATCAAATTTTTATCAAACAGTTTTAGTGGGATAGAAACAGGAAGTCTCTCCATTAGGCCCAGTGGGATAACCAATTTACCCAAAATTGGCCATGAATGGGATTTTGAGCACAGACAGGGATTTAGCTGCAAAATACCTTTAATGTCAACTAGAGGGAGCAACATGAACACACTATAACCTTTGGCTATAACGTAGACCAAAGTTTTTATTAAGATCTTACATTGTGCACATGACACAATTGCATAGACTTGGTACAATCACGATTACGGGTCTGTCCAGAAAAAGGAGTTAATAAATTAATATGAAGTTAAATGGAAAATATCCGCTTTACTTTCGGAAATGTTGAAGGTACGTTATGGTGATTTTCAACCAAGTGGGAATTATGAAGGTGTACTCACGAGTCTACAGAGGACTGCTGGGCTCCTCCTGTGAATCCATACCGGTCAATCTGTTTCTCTTCAAAGTCGGAACCATAGGAGCTCCGAGTATCTGTCAGCTTCTCTGTGCTTCCCCGCAAGTCCAGCCGATAACCCTGCTCAATTTGGGCCATTTGGACAACATTAACGTTCCATTAGAACCAATCCTACAAGCTTGCCAGTGAACTTAATTAAAGTTCTCCATTCAGACGTCCGCTGGTCAGGTAGCTGTCACAGCTAGCTGTTAGCTCTCCAGTGCTTCTCTAAAACCACTTAGTGTGGAATTAACGCTCAGTTTCATGGTCACCACGATCGATCTAATCCCAGAGTCGATGTTTAATTACACCACTTTGTAAAATAATTAAAGAGCGAACGTTGCTGATATAAAATAGTTAAGTTTGTGTTTGCTAGCAGGCTAGCGTCAGTCCGCTGTCAGGTGACGCACAGCTGAATCCTGAATGTGTGCCGTCAGCAGGAATGTAGCTCAGCTAGTTCCTACTAGGAAAAAGAGGAGAGGTGTAAACAAACTGCCATCTGCTGACATCTACTGTTGATTTTTAGACGAGCAGGTACAGTTTCAATAGGGATACGTAGTGCTGGTGGATAAAGTTTTCCGATCCTTGAGTGAAAATACGAATATCACACTGAAAGTACGCAACTACATGTAAAATACTGGCATTCCAAACTATACGGAAGTAAAAATATGTCTTTGAAGAAATGGATATAAATGGATTTTTTTTTCAAATTTCTTATATAAAAAAGCCTTCATATATATATGTTCAGGTGTTTGTTTGTTTTCACAGAAGGTAAATCATTACCAATGCACCAATAACCCCACATCCCTCTGTCGGTCCGCACTTGAACCACTGGATGACACATTTTTGGCACCTGAAGGCCACTGCGGGGCCTGCAACTACCTGCCACACTTTAAACACACCTGGTAACAGGTGATGTTTTCTGTTCTCTTAATCAAGAAACGTGACAAACATTTTGATTATGATCTGTATTATCTTTCTAAGTTGAGTGCAAGCAATTAGGAATATTTGTTTAAATGTTAATGCTAATGTTTAAAATAACTTTCCTGTCAGCCTCCAACCTCTTCATGAAAAACTGTCAATAGACTGAGCCGCTGCATACTACTATCTTAAGAAGGTGACGCTTGCTCATCTTACTGTTCCACTGGGCTCCAGTCAGAAGAGGTTTCCTCAGAATCACCCAACCATCTGAAGAAGATGAATGCCCTCTCTTCGCTGCAATCAACTATGGACTGGCCAGCAGAGTATATAACCTTGCAGATAAAAGATGATAGGGATGCTTGGTTTTATGTTTTGTTCAGAGGAGGTCTCTGTTTTGTTTAGACAAGTTGTAGTTTGTTTAATTTGAGAATTTTGCTCTTGATAAATTGGTAAATTATTACATTTATTCTATCATATTGTGGGTTTTTTCCACTTTTTATCTGATATCCAAGTTTTTGCTTACCCTGGTCCTTCACTGCAACCTTAGCTTCTTGTTTCGTCACAGATGAGCCAATGTGTGAAATAAGTTAATAAGTTGCGATCAGGAACTTCACTGCTAGATGCCACTAAATTTTACACCCTGTTCTGCATTTTGTTAACATTGTTGTGAAAGCTCTGTCCCACATTGGGAGGAAAGGGGGATGCGGCGCAAAGGTTATAATTTAGCACATTTAATAACTGAGGGTGAATACCGTGGACAAAGAAACTCAGTATATAGACCGCGGAGGAAATTTGATTGGCGTGGAACGAGCACTCATTCTGGTGAGGACCGTCCGGTTCATCCGGGGAAATCAGCTCAGCGGGCCCTGTACAACTGCCGGCTCTGGAATGGTCATATTCCCGGAGGAGAGATGGCGTGCTCTCCGTCCACGATCCCAGGAGTCCGTGGGGATGGGGGGCTTTCAGGCTACCAGCCTCCTTCCCATTGCACTTGCTGATCTGCTGCCCACTGTCGCTGGTGGAAATAAGCCAAGTTGAATCCCCCATTTGCTTTGACAATATTTGGTGCTCTGATACTTAAATAATAATGATCCTACATTTGTCAAAACACAAAATAATTTATCAGTATCGACAGAAAAACCTGTGAAAAACACCAATGATACAAGACATGAGAAAGGAAATATAAAGGATGAATAAATATGTGTGAGGGTGTGGTAGAAAACCTTCTTAGATTTATATAATTAAAAAAAACACAGGACAGGACATTTTTAAAAATTTTCTTATATACAGACATTGATGTCCATCCATCAAGTTAACATTTTCATTCCTCAAAGTAACTCAATGGTACCCGATAGAAAATTGACCATGAGGTGTTTTGTATAACAGAAGATGAAGATTCTCAGCGTGTCTAGTCGGGGGAACAGTGGAATTATGAATTATTAGCAAATGTCTGAAGCTAGAGAGTAAATCTATATTTTCAAACATACATTTAAAGACAAATGTTGTATATTTTTCAACGTTAGCAGTTGGTTCCTCAGATTTGGAAAAAGTTACAAACTAAATAAACTCACTACAGCAGACATATTTTTTGGAGTTAATATGAAAATGTTCTCGTCCAAAAAATACTAGTATTTTAAATATGATTAATTAAAGATATAATGTTAGAAAACATGAATTGTGTAGCAAACATCTTCATTTTCTCAGGATTCCAAGAGATTTAATGAAAATTCTGCAGACAAAACCAACCTCTTCTCTCCAAGATTCATAAAGTATTTTAAACTTTGTACATTATAATGTTGAGGTCTTAACTATGTAGGTGCTGTATTAACCTTAATCACAAAACTTTTAATCCTCTGACTACAAGGATGCTACAAGGAGGCATCCGTCCACTATCTTCCGCTTATGCAGTCACGGTGGCAGCAGTTTAAGAAGGGCATTTCAGAAGAAGGGCATTCCAGACATCCCTCTCCACCAACACTTCAGTGAATCCTGGTGGATAGCGAGGCGTTCCCTGGCCAGATGAGATGTATGGTTCCTCCAGCAGGTTCTGGGCCTCCTTTCAGTTGGACGTGCCTTAAAAACCTTCAATGGAAGGCGTCCTGATCAGATGCCCGAACCACTTCAAATGGTTTCTTTTGACACAGAGGAGGAGCAGCACCACCCCGAGCTCTCGCCGGATGTCTGAGCTCTGGATCTTATCTCAAAGGCTGAGCCCAGCCATCATACAAAGGAAGCTCCATTCAGCTGCTTGTATCCTTGACCCCTTTCGCTTGGTCTCTACCCAGACCATAGATGAGGGTTGTAACGTACATGGACTGATAAATTGAGAGCTTTGCATCAAGACTCAGCTCTCTCTTCACCACAGCAGACGGATACAACAGACCCATTACAGCTGATGCTGCAAAGAACCACTTGTCCATCTCAATGTCCATTTTCCCATCAACCTAGAAAAAGACACCAAGATACTTTAACTTATTTGCTAGAGGCGACAACTTACCCCTTCCCTACAGGGGAAATCCACCAATTTCCAACAGAGAACCATTGCCTCAGATGTGGAAGCTAGACTCAAACCTTTCCAATACCGCTGGAGATCACAGACTAATGAAGCAAACTGAACATCACATACGAACAGAAAACAATTGTAAGCTCCCCAAACCGGAGCTCGGCGTGCCGACTCCTAGCATCGCTACTGGTTCAAGGTACAAGTTGGCATCTGATAAATGAAATTCCTAACCCCCCAGCATACGTTGGATTGGATGTGATTGAATGTGTCTTGTGATTTTTTAACAATACATTAACAACCGTAAAATGACGGTTATGTGTTAATGACGGAAAAACAACCTTTTTAACAATACATTGTTAAAAAGGAAGGAAGATTTATTATAGTTAAGGAAGATTTATACACATAGAATGAACTCATGAAAATACTCAAATGTAGTATAAATACTAGATTCTTTATTTAAATATTGTACATATTTCAAAACATATTTACATAAATTATTCCTGCATTGTTATATTGCAGACCTAACATAACCATTCGTACACACAACATTGCTTGCTGAAAGAGGACAATCATACCATACTGACTGCAGAAGCACCTTTGGAAAGATCTTTAAAGGAGAGTAAGATGGGCGAACTTGATTTCCATCAAACATTGGGGAACATGACTGAGACGGGACAAGCTAACAATGATGGGAAAGGCCTTGATTAAAGGTCTAGCGATTTGTTAAGGCTGAATCTGTGCTCACATCCCTTCTTACAATGTTCAGTCGACTATAGGGTTACCTTCACCAGTAAATACAAGATCAAAAACTTTATACCCCATATAGAACAACTCTACAGGCAAAAAGAGAGTACAACTGTGTGAAATCAACTTGGTAAGATGGTGACAGTAGCTGAGACAAACTATACAGCACGAACATTTCAGACGAAAGACACATACTTCAAATAACAGTGTCCATTATATGTATGAGGAACTAACACCGTGATCCTCACAGCAGGGGCTTCATGGACAACACCCTCATCATGTGCTAAAATATGGCTTCTCCCTTTGGTTTCGATGAACCCATCTTCAAATCTGTTGCAACCAGACACATAATTTAAATCCAAGAATGACATATTTTGTTCTAAACAAGTAGGCTTAGAAAAATGAATTTAATGTTCATCTGAACATTTTAAAGATAATATAATTGTTACTTGTTCCACAACAAGGACATTTCTATACATTTGCTGGCATCACACAGAATTCAAAGCAATAACAATTGACAGTATTGCTGCAAGATGTTGGTCACAACTAAACAAATTTAAAACACACATACAACACATATACATAGAAAGAAAATGTGTCTTTGGTGCACCCACTTTTAAAACTCTAAAGTTATCATCCAAACCTCTTGGGCGAGCTGTTAGATAAAAGGGACACACTTTGTAGGCAGAACAGTCATCAAAATCTCTGATTGATGTAATTTGATACATCACACATATTTGAACACAATGGTTACAAACATGAGGACTAAAGTCATAGAAATCATGTCATGTCACGGACAGCTGAATTAATAGAAAGAGGCAGCAGAAAATTAAAGGGAAAGGAGGAAGTAAAAAAAGAAAACAAACAAAAATCACAAACACCTGATTCTTATAGAATATGAGGGCCTCATTGTCCAATAATTAAAAAGCTGAGATCACGAGGATAAAGTCGTAATATGAGAAAAGAGTTAATATTACTAGACCAAAGTCGTTATTTCACAAGATAAAAAGTTGTCATTTTACGGGACAAAATGTCGTAATTCTTACGGGAGAAAATGTCCTACTTATCCTAGAATACATTTTAGAATACTTATTGAACGGGAAATATCAGAATAGTAGTTTCATGTAGGTTTGACAAATAGTGAATCTTTTGGCACACAGATACATGATTATATTTATCAGAACTTTGAAAACACAGTGTAAGAAGCTCGGCTTGTTCTAAAGAAAGAAACCGACAGACGGAAATCCCCTTTTTTTGTAGAGCAGGTAGGTGGATGTATGATTATGGTTGAGGTTTTTACTATAAATTGTCATCGTACAGGTACCGCAGACTACTACATCGACATAGTGACGCACATCGGACTGTGCGTGTGGCACAACACAGTGACCAAGCCAACGGTGAATCTTAAAATTACTAAATTTAATCCGACTTTATTCTCGCAATCTCCGATATTTTATTTTTCAATGAGGCCCAAATATTCCTTCATAGATTCTTGTTAAGATAGCTGAATCTTTTAGTCATCCATCGCCATCATATCAGCGTCAGCAGACACTGTAACAACTGAAACTACATTTTTTTTAAATACACATTTTCTTCTCAAATTCATGCCAGACCTATCATTGCACTTTAAGCTTTACCAGATTCTAGCTTTTGCTTTATGAAATAATAGTGAACACAGCACACACATTTCAATAACTTGTATCTGACCAAGATACACAAACACCCTTTCCCTGCAACAACATTCTAGATCATACTTCATATTGATTGCTGCAACAATCAACATAAGCACACATCATTTTGTTTATTTCAGTGGTTGGAAGTGAGGGATTGAGAGAGTTCACTCAAAGCTACAACAATAACTACATAGGAGAATATGTTTCTGAATTACTGTGTACGTCATTCACAACAGTAACAAAATAGCAGCCAAAACAACTGAAAGGCAAGAACTTAGCCCTGAAAACATTGAAATATTTACAATTTAGGAAGCACATGAAAAACAGATCCCCCAGCTAAGCGACAAAAACTGCTCAACCTTCAAGTGAGAGCTCAAACAAATGTCGTGGTGTGCCTTTAAAGATTTCTGAGAAATTGCTAGTCAGCTCTTGCGCCGTTCACATTTAAGAATCCAAGACAAAGAAACCCTAGTCTGTAATCTCACTATCTGACCACTGATTCACAATGTCAACACTTCTCACTCCATCCATGGCCATGGATCAAATGCATTTGGAAAATCAACAGATACACAACTGCAACAAGATAGTTGGATTTAATAGTCAGCTTTATATTTTTTAAAATAATAAAAATAATAATTTTAAAAATAAAAATGTTAAGCTCCAAGCAATCCAATACCATGGCTTACTCCTCTTATAATACAGCTTTTTACAAATGATATCTCTGAATGAGATGTCTCTGAAAGGGGTGATGCCCTGCAATTAGATATGACTGACTCAAAGGCATCCCTATTCTCCTTGTAGTCAACTTCTCCTGCATCATTAATCAACACAAAACTGTCCTAGCTGCCTGCTTCCCCTCAGATGTTCAAGCACCAAAACAAAACAGAGGGTGAAAAACATAATGCAAACATGTGCAAGTCAACCCCAAAGTGAGGGGTGACTGTCATATTGGTGGCCTCTGCGGTCAGTGCACGGGATGCAGTGCCATTTTGGAGGGCTGTGGAGTCAAGACTCAAGACAGATGGGAGGGAAGGACCGGCACCAGAGAAGCACACACACGCATACATTTTCACACAGTTTCACACAAATTCAGTCTGTATATTCAGCCACAATGGATAGCAGTACTGTGATGTCATCTGGCTTCCCTCCTATAGGACAAAAGAAAGAAGTGAGAGTAGCTGTGCAAACTCATATCACCTTTTTCCCCAACAAATTATGGGGTCTGTAATGCAGTTTATTTTAGAACAATATATACAGATGAATTACAAAGTGCTGTAAACCATCAAAGAGCATTTTTCCTTTTACTCAGGCTGTCTTCGTTTGGTATCAAATCTTCTTTCAACATTTAATGCTATTTAGTCTGAAATTCACGAATATTTCATTAGTGCCCAGTTCCAAAACCTTTTGGAAACACTCAATTTGTGCCGTTGTGAGTGGACCACAGTCTCTATCGTATGCATGTATGTATGGTAAATGTGAGCAAACCGACATGACATCTCAGAATTAAGCTCATATCTGCTCACACATGTTAAAGTGGTCATGTTGAAGAAACCCATCATATGCCCACTTTCAGGATCGTTATTTATTATCTGTTCAATATCATTGAATTCTGTCCAGTGATGTTTATGGGGATGTAAATATAATCTTCCACATTATGTACATCCTTTTTGCTGGGGGCATTCAAAAAAACAAGGTATGGGTCCAATTTGTTTTCATAGCACTGTTAAGTGCCAATGATAAGTTTGAACAACTTCCCTTGCCCACACTTATCACTGGCACTGTGTAAGACATAACATAAAACCACTAACAGGAAGTCACATTCCTTTTCTCACGGAACTTTTATTAGCTGATGTGTAAATTTGTAATAATTGTTGAGGACATCTGTGATATGAGTCCTGTGTGAATGTGGCATGCCTGAAACATTTCAGCGATAGGGAGATTCAATTTTTTCCCCCATTGCTTGCTTTTTCTGCTTCTTCCTCTGTGAATTATGGAAGTTGCAGTGAATTTAATGAAATACTATTTGGAGAGCCAGTGCGTGTTCGAGGTTTCAATGGTCAATATGTCCTGGAATTAACATTAACAAGCTGCGTTCTTCATGGATACACGAGTCAGTGATCTACTGCTGAGGATTTGTCACAGAAGGGGGTTTGGTGCGACTCCCAGACTTTCAGCCCCCATCGCTGAGGAGATGGGCATGGGAGGCATTAAAGGGTTGGGTATACGGAGCATGCGGTGGCAGCAGTCGGGGGTTGGACCGATGGGAAAGGACTGTCTGAGATCCAGAGATTGGGTTTCCTCTTATTGCGAGGACAGTGTTGAGGTGGACTAGAGGGTCGGGAGATGACTACTGCCTGCCCGTCCGTCCGTCCGTTAAAGGCCGACCTACAAATTATTCTGCATGAAGTTTCTCTTTAGAAAGTAACATATGTAATCGAAATAATGGAAAAATTCATCTCCTGTCAGAGACATCAGAGGTTATTTTAAGTATCCCCATCAAGACTCCACCGCAGTCTTTATTCTTGGAACATTTTTAAATTGATTCCATAGTCAAATAATAATGGTTGAAATGTTATGGCTGATGGGATTGACTTGTAGTACATTCACCAAAGCAAATAAAGTTAAAATTGATAAGAGAAAGCATCGAAAGGGATAAGAAGAATGAATAACAATTCAGAGATTTCCACTTTGATAAGGAAAATGACAATGTTGGTGCCATGTCTGAATTACATGTGCTGTTTGAACCACAAGAAGAGTTTGCACCAGACTTACCTCTTACATGCAGGCCATTGTCACAGGCAAACTGTGCAAAAGGGGACATATAGTTTGGGTCATAGGCAAGGTCGTGAGCTTGCTTTGCAATGCTCTGTGCAGTCTGCAGGATGCTGTCATAGTTGGAAGTCTGAAATAAGATGAAATAAGAATTAAATGTGTAAGAAGTAATAGTGGCTGTGTATGTTTTCTAATCAGAGAAAATTAGAATATGTCATGAAACCTTGAGTTTTTTGAGCTCCTGAAGAATCATGTAGTCTGGCATGTTGTCAAAGAGGCCGTCGCTCGCCGTCAGAATGATGTCCCCGAGCTGCACGTCAAAGGAGGAGCTGTCAGCTGCTTCAGGACTAGAGGAATTTGAAAGGAGAATCGTAATATCGGTCAGGAGCGATATGGTAGCACACCATGCCTGAGCTGTTATAAAATGTTTCAAATATAGAACTAGGAAGGTCACCAGTCTCTCAACAAATCTTGAGGGTCAACGCAGCATAGGACTTAAGTGCAACAGCTAACGCTGAGGCCGCTTTTCCTTCCGTTCCTTACCAGACTGTCTACAGGTAATCAATTAAAAACATTTGTAAAGTTGGCACCAATAAAGTATTAAGTACCTAGAATAGAAACGGTGGTAAGCGATGATATGATGCATGATGATGGAATATAATCACTTTGAGCACGGATCATAATGAAGTTTCAAAAACAATATCATAAGTGTGATTAGAGAATAACACAGACATACTATTATAGTGTGCATAAAGTGTTGTTGGTTTGATAACTGCAAATCAAATAAGAGTATTTTCCATGACGGCTGTTAAAGAAAAGATGATGACGTATTTAACCTTGTTATGCCAGGACACTAGCACTACTTTAACGCAGGATTGTTTATCCTACAAACACTGTCTTAATGTTCTTACTAGAACTATGTTTTTTTCCACCCACAAGAGAAAATCTGGAATGTTAAGAGAAATCCAGTTGTGCTCCATTATCGTAATACTTGTTTAGAAGTGAAAAATGAAAGAGAACATGGCATTAGTTTAATAAATGACATTATATAATGGTATGGCAGCTGGATAGCCCAGTGGGTTACACCTGGACCAAACTGCCTTTTGGTCCAGGAGACTG
Source organism: Lophius americanus (assembly GCA_037951165.1). Classification (NCBI taxonomy): domain Eukaryota; kingdom Metazoa; phylum Chordata; class Actinopteri; order Lophiiformes; family Lophiidae; genus Lophius; species Lophius americanus. Next base: position 6,003,598 of record JBBDHG010000057.1, on the reverse strand, counting down.
GGGTTTGAATCAAATTCAGAGGAGGATGTGGCAGAAAGCCAGTGGGGACCCTTAGGCATGGTCCTTAGTGGTACCAGCCCACCCAGCGTCAGCCAGTGCCATTCCCAAGCCCAGTTAAATGGGAAGGTTGTGTCAGGAAGGGCATCCAAATCAATATGCAGAATGAGGGGATCCGCTGTTGCAACCCCCCCAAAAAAGAAAAGAAAAAGGGAACGCGGCGAGAGAAAAACAAAAACATAATACAATGGCATACACAGCCCACTGTGAAACATGCAAAGGTTTTACTATCCCCTTCCTCAGATTTACTCATCTGAAAGGCGTTGTGGTTATGGCTTTGCTATGGTATCAGTTCTGCCTTTACTAAGATGTTTTCCATATTTATTCCTTAAATTACCTTTTTATGTGAACAGTCTACAACACTGACTTACTGACCTGTCACTTAGCACCACCCCTTCGGTTCCAGGAGGCGCGATTGACAGCTGGAAAGGTGTGTTAAAGTAATGCTGCTGTTCATCTGAGCGATGAACCACCTCTCCTCCACGTACCACTAAGAAGCCAGAGTCACCAAGGTTACATGTATGTAGCTGGTGGCTCCGTCTGTCCAGAGCGACAATACAGGCCGTGCTGCTCCCTATAAAACACAGTAGAGCAGACAATGATACTTTAAATACACCTTTCAGATAATTTAATATATGTTTAAAATATGACAAAGCAACTTTGAAGAAGACAACATCAATTTCTTAAAAAAGTTGGAAAAGAACCACAGGCTCTGCTGCTCTGTCTTGAGAGGTAAAACACTGCCAAAAATTTTTGCATGCACCTTTTATAGTGGGTAGGTGGAATTATAATGCAATTTGCAAGGGGGCTATGTACAAAATAGAGAATGGGTCATGGTCAATGCTTATCCCAGTGACTCCAGCTTTAGTTGTCCTTAGTCCAAATCACCTCACACAAGGAAAGGTTGAGATTGGTGCCTTGTCACAGCTTCCCAAAAATAAAGGTAGGTAACTTGACAGATATAATGATAGGGGGTGTAACATCGAGCGTCTGGGTCATGGATGCAGAAAAAGTAATAAGAAGAAGTAATACACTGGTTGAAGCTGAAGTTCTGTGAGAATATGAAAATAAGAGCCAATCCTATGTGTAAATTTCTCCATTATTTCATGGACGTTTCAACCAGGTTAGCGAAACAAACCTGACATACAATTGAATCAACATACAGCAATATCCTAAACATTTTGATAGGGATGTTAGGATTATTTATTTTTGCAATATACCGCGATAATTAACTTTATAGCATTGCATTAGTAAGAAGTCTATGGACTACTGTATCTTACGAGACACTTTGACGTTTGAGGCAAGATGAAATCTATCTCTCTGATCTCGATTCACATCGTGAGCTTGTGTGTGCTGTCTTCAACACACAAGCATGTCTAATATGTCCCATTATTATCCATCTTTAAAGATAATGCTTCATTGGCCCATGTCGAGGTAAAAACTAATCTTTCTAAATGAACTAAGCTGGCTTTAAACATTTTAACTCAGAGTACTGCACAACTAAGTATTCCCCGCCGGTTACTTTGCTGACGAATTTTGATTATTTTCGGTGAGAATTGACATGTTTTACTCAGATGTATAGCAAATGTATCGCAAAAAAACAACCAAAAAACAGTCCCGACACGTGACAGCGTCTACACGGGAAGTTAGGGTTTCTCAATCATGTGCCAGATACCCTGACTCGCTTCCACACGCGCCAGACACACATGCATTAACACACAGTCACATATGCCATACGGGCTCCATTATATCTGCAATGATATTCAATGTTAAAAAATAACAAGAGATATTTAGCTCTGAAGACATGCACCTGTCAGCCATATAATGAAAACCAACAACTTAAGTGGCTAACAATGATGATCTGATCTGATTGTGACACCTGCGGTGGATATAACAGAACAATATACTCCTATACCGCCTACATCACAACATTGGACTCACTGCCACCGCCCTAAACTGGTTTCAACACAACCACATCACCCCCGTTCTTCATTCCTTCATTGGCTTCCCATCTCCACCAGGATTGATTATAAAATCTCTCTCCTCACTCACCAGTGCATCCAACGCACACCTCTACCTGAAAGAACTACTCACCCCACTGACCTCGACACGATCCCTCCGATCTACCCACTGATACCGCCTCCTCCTTCCCCGGACTAAGCTCAGCACCATGGGTGATCGGGCCTTCTGTTCTGCTGCCCCTCGTCTGTGGAATGCCCTCCCTGACCATCTCAGGGCTCCACAGACGACTGACACATTTAAAAAATGACTTAAAATTTTCCTTAATATCAGAACCTATAACTTTTAATTAACATTGCTGCTTTTTGGTCATGTTTTTATATAGTTATTGTTATTATATTTTTTATTGATGCCTTTATCTGCTGTTAACTTGTAGCACTTTGAGATTTGATCCAAATGTAAAGTGCGTTATAAATTAAATGTAATTATTATTATCATTATATATTCAGCAGCATGTAAACAGTTGGTCCTGAAGTTGGAAACAGGAAAATTTGAACCAGCGAATGGATCATGAACTTACCTATGTTGTCCAATCTCTCAGAAGAGCATCTGTAGCACAATGGCTGAAAACGTTAATGTGGGTTCTGATAGATTGGTGTCAGAACACACTTTGACATCATAGAGCAGTTTTGGTTAATTTCACAAATTCAGGTGTTTTTAATTTTATGAGGGATTAGTGTGGATGGAATGTAGACATGTACGCCTCCCTACCCAAATATACCGCTGGATGCAAAAGTTGACATTAAGCAATTGACAGTACTTGTATGCAAGCATCAAACAACAGACAACTTTGAGCACTCTTTGTGTTTCCACCCATTGAGTTGAAAATGTGACACCAAAATCTGATATTGTGACATCCCTACATTTTGCTAAGCAAGGCCACTAAACATGGTCTGACTAATCCTGCACCTATGTTGTTCATTTTTCTGTTTGGCTGTTCACATGAGAAACATGACTCACTCTGCCACCAACTGTGTGCATTATTACATACATGTGTTTGTAGTTGGCTCTGTGTGTACTCACCTAGCAGTGGAACTTTGTTCTGTAGCAGTTCATAGTAACCAGAGGTCAGGATACCCACTGGATTACTTGGAGTGAACCGTCCCTCCTTCACCAGTCGCTCACAAGTTCTCATCAGGGTGGCGGAGAACTGCGATGGGTCAACGCCATAGTCACGCCAACCACCTACTCCATCTGCAACACCTGATGAACACACATGGAATATGTTCTTTCCTTAATTATTTTGGTGCGGGTATGCAAACAACTGTTCACTTTTTTTTTTAATTCAACTTGACAAGCAAAGTTTTCATTATCAATACCTTGGTTGCATCGCTGAAATAATAAATTCATTACCCAAAAACTTGAGAGAAGGAAAATTCTAGAACTACTTTCATAATCTTATAATGACTGAGTGATTTTTCAAGGAAAAATACACAACATTGCGAATGTGAAGATTTGGTTGTGATGAAAATATTTAAAGTAATAACGTGAGTTAGAAAAGAAAGAATTAAGAAACCACACACACATGCAAAAAACGGTTACACTCAATATTATAAAGTTGCCGTCATTGTATATATCACCTTTGCAATTGCTTTGGTTGTTGCTGTTGTTTTTTTGTTGCTGAAACTGTTGCTTTTTTAACAAGTTGTTGTTGCTGCTCTCTCCCTATCTTTTGTGCCCACAACCCCCGTCTTTTCTCTCCCTTTCTTTTCAATGTCAACCTCTCTTTTCCAGTCCGATTGCCTCGTCTAACTTAATAATAAATAAAATGCTGATATGTAACAGGACGAGTATGATAGACTCCTCCTTTGCGGAGCAGATCTCTCTGCCTGACCAATAACCGGTTTCAAAAAGCTATTAAATCAATATGTTTGCAACTAAAACCACACGAGCTGTTCATACATAGTGGCCTCTAAAAAAACAACAAGTAGAACAGGAGAACACATGAAAGAATAATTTATTAAAATGTTAGAGCATCTATTCTCGGACTTCAAAAACAAACTTGAGGTTGATCAGAAAATTAAAGATATGCCTCTCTCTGCAAATACCGTCAAAGACAGAACCATTAGGACGGCAGCAGACATCACCAGTCAACAAATTGAGGACTTTAATTCAGCTCCAGCATACACAATCAACTGTGGTGGGTCAAAAGATGTAAAACATATTGAGCAGACAGCGCTGTTATGCAGGTATGTGAACTCTGATGGGCCGCAAGAAGAAATCATTGATTCGATTCCACTAAAAGGCCAAACACGGGGTGAGGACATTTGTGAGGCTTTGGCCAATTGTTTAAAAGCCAAAGAAATGTACACAAGCCACATGGTGTCAGTGGCTACTGATGGGGCACCCAGTACGACAGGAGCACAGAAGGGGTTTGTGACTTTACTTCAGAAGTCGCTGCATCGAAAGCTGCTGACATTTCACTGCATTCTGCACCAAGAATAACTGAGCGCTCAGACATTTCCTCCCGAATGCATGTAGATGATGAACGTCCATATTCGGATCTCCTGCTGCATAACAAAGTCCGGTGGCTGTCGAGGGGAGAGGTGCTGAAACGGTTCACTGTGTGTCTCGAACACGTGAAAACTTTCCTGGAAAACAAGAGCCTCGCCTATCCTGAGCTGGAACACCAAGATTCGCTGGAAAAGTTGCATTTCATGGTTGCTATATCAGCGCACCTCAACACCCTTTCTAATCAAAAGCGGCTTTTCTGACCCATCCCTGCTGAACATGTCCTTATTTACAGGAGTAAGTCAACCCGATCTTGAAATTGAACTGGCCGATATAGCTGATAAAGACTTATGGGTGTCTAAGTTCAAAAGCCTGACAGCTGACCTGGAAGATGTCGCTTGTCAGAAGGCCATTCTCACTCAGAGACAAATGGAACGACATTGAAAACCTCCCCAAACCCGACAAACTTGTGTTTGAAACGTGGAATGCCATTCCCGACACTTATGAGAACATTAAGAAGTATGCATTTGGAACCCTGTCCATCTTTGGGTCCACATACTTATACGAGCAGGTCTTCTCAAGCATGAATTACATAAAATGCAAATATTGCTCATGCATCGTGGATGACAGCCTGTAGTCCTTTGTGAAACCCAAAGTCACGTCATACAGCCCTGATATAGAGCTGCTCTGCAGTGATGTCCAGACACAGAAATTACATTAAACAGGTTAGAACGCTATCATTTAATAGGTTATTATTTTGCTGAAAAATTAATTTTGTACCCTAAACTGAGTAGTTATTTTTATGTTCAGGCTCAATGGTTGGTTGCTGTATGGCTGAAGAAAAACAGATGAGGATGACGGCACACTGAAATGGACTTAAGTTATAATTAAATATGGTCTATAATTATGTTTACTATTTTTAAAATGATCTAGTTGCAGCTTGATGTTTTATTTATTTCAAACTGGGTTAGTTTTTATTTGATTTTTTCCAGAAATAAGAGAAGGACTCAAAACAGGCATGCATAGTTTTGTGTTTTATTTCAATGTAAGCCTACACATACCAGCGTTTTCTTTTCTTCATAAGAGTTTGGTGTTTTCCTTTGTTATAACAGGTAAAAACAGCACTAAAATGTCAAAAGTTCTCTTTTGTTAGTGCTATAATTTCAAAAATGCAACAAACTATCCGCCCGTTATTTTCATGCAACGTTATAAACTGTGTTATCTTCGTTTTAAGGGTCAAATAGGTTTTGTGGCTCCGGATTAATTGTATTGGGTGGAGGGCAAAAATGACAGAAAAGGTTGCGGAGCTCCTTTCTATACCATCTGCATCTATCACACAGAAAAAAATCAACGTCTCACCTGTCCATAGACACCAAGATTATGCAAATATACCTGGTAATTATAAAGCTATTCTAAGTTTTTGGGGGTATAATTCAGGCGAGACTTAAAATAACCAATGAGCAGAAGAGGCTAACACTAAAAAATATTTTTTTTAAACTGGTAAGTACACCTTTTCCGTTTTGAAATAGCCAAGAAATCACTAAAATCTTGTCAATGCTGCGTGAGTGCAAAGCATTTATCCCGAGCTGAGCTAGCAGGCTACTGACGTTAGCAATATGGCCGCTTCCATGCTCAACCATTCTGACCTTCCAAGACGTTGTAATTATCTGTCCAACACGTAGTTCTATGGACCCCTTGGAGTTGTAGCCCTTTAAAATTAAGTCAACTACCTCTCCTAAAATTCTGTGCTTATTATCCTGCATGGACGATGCGTATTCTTCAGCTGGACTCTTTGTAGGTGAAAGGTCATGCGGGGATTCACTTGGGGCAAAGGCACTTTACCGCAGTTTATGCAAAAAATAACGTTTGCGCTTACTTCGTATGCGTTTACATTCTGTTGGCATGTGTTCCTTTTGATTTATTCGCCTACATATAACAGCGCTTGCGATAGCTCGAAGTTCTGGCTTTGTTTTAAAAGGGGGTGGGGGCGGCTGTGTTGTCATCCGGGTGTCGGTACACCTGCGGGCCAGCTAACTGAAGGTCACCAAAGCAGGGGGGGTCTGTGTGCCAGTAACGGTGTTTAAGAAGTCAGTGAGCTTACCCAAAACATCTGCAGTCCTGTGCCGCGCAATGAAGCAGGCATCATCCCCGTAGCACATCCCTTTCTTCAGGATCCCTTTACGAAAGTCTTTACCGAAACCATAACTGGCACTAATCAGACTGTAGTCCCGAGCGTCCGTCTGAGAGAGTCCGCTCAGAACAGCCCTGGCTACAAGTCTGCCATACGACAATACGGATAACATCACCTAGCAGCCCCCGACTCCGTCTTCTTCTAAGCACACACGCGCTGTCCTTCTCTCTCTCCACCCGAGCCGCTCTTTCACGCAACTTATTCGGATCAACCCACGATGTGTTCTTATCCGTCCATCCGGTCCACACTAGCCTGCTGCCTGGAAATAGTTCTGCGACACGAGCAACTACTTAGCGAAAATAAAATGCCACCGTCTCTCCGGACTGATTCACGTTAAGTCTTAGTTGGACAATTTATGGACGTAGTTCCTCCGCTGGGCTCTCTCCTTGCAGACATGATTCCAACAGAGCTGAGTACATACGGGGCTTTGGCCATTTACAACCTTGACGTCACGGCAAATAGACATCAGCCAATCACGAAGCAGCAAGCGGCGACGGGCCTGTTGTAGTTTTTCTTTAATGTCAACTGTACAGATTTGAGAACATCCCTTCTTCCCCATACATTTCAACGATGAGAAGTGCTGACACAGCTCCCTGTGGAAAATGGGTGAGGAAGCGTGTTTAGACAGTGTGGAGTGGGTTAGAGTGTGAAAAGTTATCTGTGACAGAAGAGTAGCAGCAAGAGTGAAGGGAAAGATTTTAAAGGTGGTACTGAGAGCAGCTCTGCTGTACGGTTTAGAGATGGTGGCACTAACCAAAAGACAGGAGTTATAGTCGGACGCAGAGTTGAAGTTGTTCAGATTTTTTTTGGGAGTGGCGAGGATGGACAGAATAGGAAATGAGCACATTAGAGGGAGAGCCTAAGTTAGCTGTCTTGGAGACAAAGTAAGAGAAGTCAGATTGAAACGGTTTGGTCACGTTTAGAGGAGGGATAGTGGATCTACTGATACAAGGATGATGGAGATGGAGCAGCCAAGCAGGAGAAAAAGGGGAAAGCCAAGGATGTTGGCTACATGTAAAGGTAGGTGTGACTGAGGAAAATGCAGAGGACAGTCCAAGATGGAAACGAATGATCCGCTGTAGCGACCCCTACAGGGAACTGTAGAAAGAAGTGGAAGAATAAAACACATACGCACACACACAAACACTCACACACCCAATTGTTGAAGGTGTTTAACATGCTCTTTTTCTGTTAACTCTGCATTTCTGAATGTTCTATCCTTTATAATTTAGGTTGTTGATTCAAATAAGTGTTTTACTGTTTGCAATACCGAAGTGTTAGGTACTGTTCATAGTGCTGAATAAAGTTTAAAACATTTTTTTTCTCAACCTGCAGAGGGCTGAGCTCATGTCCACCATCTGCGCAGGCTTCACAAGTTCGCTTGTTCTATATCATTGGATATGACGGTGAACACAATGTTTGTCCCACGCCTTAGTATATATTTTGTTAAGTGTTAAGTCATATCAGAACTTGAAGGTTGTTCCGGTAAGCTAACGTACCGAAAGCTCAGCGAATATACGTATTTTTACGTAAATATCAAATACACATACATATTAAATACAGCTTAAGTTAGGTTCAGCTACAGCTACTTCCACAGTTAATTACTACGAAATGTAATTATTTCTTTGCATTTGGTTGAAAAACGCTGATGAATATATGAGATGGATACTCATTTGTATGGTCGTTTTTTCCTTCACAGCAAGGAGTTTGTACCTTTGCTTCCGCCACGGCATTTGTCGTACATCATAACAAGCACGCCCTTTCCAGACAAAACCACCACCCCCGAACCAGAGATCCCATTACGGACCCGACATAGAGGAAAACATCACAACATCGCCGAATTACCGTTGAAGCAGCCCTCGATAGTGTCTCTTCACGGTAAGAAATAATTTCATTTTATTTAAACCGGTATGGGTTGGCTCGATGATACAAGGATGGTGCCGATATTAATATGTTTTATCCTTAATGGCTTGACAGCGGAATCGGGTAGAATGATAATAATGATGTTAAAGAATAAAAACAAGCATATTAACGTTAACTCATTGCGGTTGTGGCTGGCATATATATCGTAATAAGCAACCACCTTCTACCCAAATCAAATAATGGGAGAGTTGTTCCCTTTGTTAAATAGCTTTTATACTATATGCTGTGTTTAACGAACAAAATAATGATAATTACTATTATATGGTCCATAGGATAACATACTTGTCGTCTTTGTTAATAATGGTAATTATAACATTATTTTAGCATGCATTTTATACGGCAGGGATTTGATGCTCAATCACAGAGGGCTCAGAACAAATAGCGAAACCGAGGCCACATCGAGGGCCGCACAGCACTCAAAACTGGCCATGTTTAATCTTGAGGTATTATGACAATAATTCTTATTTTATTTCCTCATTTTTTACATTCTGAACAAACCAAGGGAACGAAGTACAGTCCAAATTACAGATAAAATTCAGAATAGCTCAATATAATTATTTTTCTGTATCCCTCTCTAGCATTAGCTGTTCACAGAATAATTTCAAATTTAAAGTTTTTATTTAAAGGCATCAACAACAGCCAGAAAACATATAATTTTCAAGTTACATTTAAAATAATTAGTTTTTTAAATTATTATTATCAATAAAAGGAACTTTAAATAACCCTTGGTAAATTGCCGGGCTGATTTAGCTATTTCTTTCTTCTGCCATAAACACAAACAATACAAGTCCAATTTGGCACCTTGTATTTGTTACTGCAGTCAGCAGCAGCAGCACCTCAGAAAACAGTAAGGTGTATGAATAGCCTAAAGGTGCATTTCACATTAAATTTGAGCAACTCAATATTGTCTTGTTTTTAAAGGAACAGCACTAACACATGTTGAACACCTGGAGTACGTGAACGATCTTGCCAGTTAATTAAATGTGCAAGTTATTATAGAAATTAGATATTGTCTCGTGGGCTGGATATCATTTTCCCGTCGGCCGGATGTGGCTTGCTGGTCTTGAGTTGGACACATCTGCTATAGAGTATGCTGGAATAAGAACAGGTGCATTAATTTAGTTTTTATGAAGTCTCATTTTTGAATTTGAATTATTTTCTTCTTTAAGGTCATGATGGGGAGACTATGTGAGATGGCCGTCATAGCCCTCCTTGTGGTTTTCGTGATCACTGACTCAACATGGGGCAAAAAAGGAAGCAGCAGTAGTGGTGGCAGGAGAACTTCTTCCACATCCTTCGGCAAGGGTGGGACACATTCGAAACCATCCAGTTCTCAGCCCAATCGAAATAGCAACCCATATCCTCCTGGAGGAAGTTACCCTTTTCCAGGAACTGGCAACTCTAATCCAGCAGGATATCCCAGACAAAACCCCCCAAATAATCCAGGGGTTGGTAGCAAACCCAACCAATATCCCGGTAGAGCCAATCCAAGTCATCCAAACCAGAACCCTGCAGGTGGATACCCAGCAGGTGGAGGACAACCAGCTGCTGGAGGATACCCAGCTGGTGGTGGACACCCGGCTGCTGGAGGATACCCAGCTGCTGGAGGACACCCAGCTGCTGGAGGATACCCAGCTGCTGGAGGTTATCCAAACCAAAACCCGGGGAGAGGTAATTACCCAAACCAGTATCCACCTGCGGGAGGATACCCAGCAGCAGGTGGCAATCCAAACCAATATCCAGGTAGAGCTGGTACCAACCAAGGAGGATATCCGAACCAATACCCAGCTGGAGGAGGTTATCCCAATCAGTATCCAGCTGCAGGGGGCTACCCAGCAGCTGGTGGTTACCCAGTCAGAAATACAGGACAGGGTTGGGGTCAGCCTGGAGTGGCCCAAGGGGGTTACCCTGGTGGAGGGATGGGGGGTTACCCCAACTGGAACCCAAATAATAAGATCCTCAGTCCTGGCTATGGTGGAGGAGGCTATGGAATGGGGGGTTACGGTCAAGGGATGGGAGGGTCTCCTTTCTCTCGTTCTGTGCAGACTATGGGATACAAACCCAAGTCGTCAGGTTTTGCCAAAAAAGCTATCGTGGCTGCAGGCGTTGGTGCTGTGGCTGGAATGGCTGTTGGATATGGACTAGGGCGCTTCCCTCAACCACATTTCAGTTTTCGCAGCCCTCAAGAAGAGCACTACTACAACAACTACATGTATCACCGTTACGGATCCCAATCCACAGATAATAAAGACTATGGCCGTGATTATGTCTACAAACCTCCACCACGGGCAGTCCCCTATGAGAAATATATGGATGCCTGCATGAATAGGACTGACCTTCTTAAAGATGAAGCCACTCCTAAAAGTCAGGCTGGAGATGAGGACACCGTCAGCATTGAGGAGATTGGATACCCCGCCCTAATTGAGCAATTGAAAGCCCGGCGTTGTGTTGAGCTATACATGAAGTACTCTGAGCGCTTTCTGGAGGAACGAAAAGCTGTGCAACAGTCACAACCTAATAACAGCGGCGCCCCGAGTGATGGGGTAATTCAGCTTTTCACCTCCCTCCTCATGCTTCTTTCCAGCATGCTCATTCTTCAGTGAGAGCAAATAATCCGAGTAGATTACCACTTCCTCCATTATTATATATGCACGTCCACAATCTGGTATGTTTATTATTTCCACAGGAAAAAACATATTTGTATAAGATCGTTCGGTCAGAGTATAGTCAGTCATCTCGCTGGAGAAAGCCTTCAAGAGGCAACAAAATGTTATAGATTGTATTGTAACTAATGCAGTTCATTTTATGATGCAGTTATTTCAAGAAATAACATTAGATCATCAAAATTTGTCTTATACAAAGTTAACTCATTTGATAGGTTTATTTTTTTGTGAGAATTTACTTTGCACTTTTTCACTCCATGCTATTGAGCACTGAATGCATAGGAAAGAGATTCCTAATACTTGATGTATGCAGTTCATTAACCCTTTAATATCCTGCTCAACTGTTTGGTCGAGAAGATTTGAGTCACAATTTCTATTTTAAAAACGTGCCCAACTTTACTTAACCTGTTGGAGACATCTTTTCTAGTTGGTTGAAGTATGTTTTGCTAAAAAGAAAAAAAAGAATTTCACTCAGAGATTATGGCTCCATTTGGTGAAAATTTCAAAAGTAGGGATCATTTTGCATTTTATAGAAAGAAAAGACTCACTGAACAGTATTATTTAACTTGATACAATCTAAATAAAGTCTAATGAGGGACAAATAGTCACTTTATAAAATTAAAGTAGTAATGGTGAGCTAATCTAATGAAAAACAAAATGTTATCTCTAAATCTTTGTTATCATTTTGATGAATTTAATCTTATGTCATCTTGAATAATTGTAATTTCAAGTATGATTTTTTTGAGCTGTTTAAAGTATCCCTGATTTGTCATTTAATGGTAAATTTAGAGTGTCTAAGATATTAAATTTAAAAAATACGGTAATTTCTCCATTGTTGTTTTTCTTGGTAAAGGGCATTAAAAGGGATAACAAATTAGATCTGCTACATTGTAAACTAGGAATGTGATATTAAGAGTTTGATATATGTAGAAAAATCTGACTCTCAATGTAATCCATTCATCTTTTCCATACTGGGCCATCCAGTGACTTGAGAATATAATCTATTTCTAATCAAATATAGAAGAGTTTTGGTCGACAGAGACGAGCCACATCACTTTGACGCCTACTAATTAATCTATTTTAGCATTGAAATAAATTTCACTTTGACCCAAAACAGATTTTGGTGCAGGAGAAGTGCAGGAGTAATCGTCACAACCACATAAATCCAAATTGGCAATGGGAACAATGTTTAAGACAGTCCCCGATTCATAGGTTCTAAATGAAATCAAGGAGTCCAATTCAAAACATTTGGCATGTCATAAGAGAGGAAGGAGAACTAAATGTCTTCAGCCCATCTACAATAATGTTTGGCTCTGTATTAAAATCCAATGGTCAAGAGGTGATCCTGTAATGGTCACAAGATAACCTCTGTGTACATTTTGGTTCAAATACTTGACCTTAATAGAGCTAACATATAAGGATAACAATTATTTGTCCTAATTTAGTCCATTATCCCCATATTTTCACCCTACGGTTCATTAAGGTAGAACCAGAGGGAGAAATATTAAAGTTGATTTCCATGTTCACAAATGGTTGAAAATCATTCCCTCAATAGATAGCTTTTATCAGATTTTACAAATGCACTATTTGTCTGCTTTTATGCTGCCTGTAAAATCATAAATAGCATGTAGAACCCTTGCTAGTGAAGCGACATCTGTGACAATATATGCTTGTGTCATTAGTGTTATAGTGTCATCACTATTTCATCTGCACCTGCTGATGACAATGAGTGCATTGCTTTCCCAGCACTTAATCGGTAGTTATTTCACTATATCAAACTTACTCATCAAATACAGCCTCTTACTGTCACATCTGTCATCAGTTCAGAAGATTCATACTCTATGTTGTAGCAGTTGTTGGTGTAACTTTACCTGTAAACTGCTGTCAATTTTTCCCTAAACCATATCCTGACATTATATTTTTGTATTTTTCAAACTTACCCTCTTCACTTATATTTTCCCTCTTCTATGTGCACTTGTTGGTCAGGTCTTTAAAAATCTCCATGTTATCCTGAGCTCTATCTTTCCTTAACTTTCATGGAGTTTTCCCAGGACTTCAATATTGTCTTTTGAAGATAAGGCTCTTATAACTTTTTGTGATTGTGGAACTTTTATTATTCATTGTTGTTTTCTATGAAATGGTTGTTTTAATTTTTCCTTCACCTCTGAGTTTTTGTGAATTTGCACTTTTTAACTTAAACAATCCTCCATAAATTAAGATAAGATGCTGCCGATAATAAAATGTTCAAGGGATGTCATAAAGGATAAATGTTCAGTTTGACTAAAAGCCATGATGGTAAATTTAAATCTACTATTTCTCTGCTTTATTCTTTCATGTCTGTTTTCCCACAAAGTGATCAGTGTGAAATAATGTAATTAACATAAAAATGATAAGTATAGAGTAGTATTGCCCAGATACTTACAAATCATATTATACAGTTCATCGGAATGTAATTGTGATTAATCCCCTACCAAATACATTTTCATATTCCACCCAGGGTTTATCCTGTTCATTTTTGTTGATCCTAAGAATATGTTTAATCAGTTTTAAATTTCCAGTTTCAAACTTCAATCAATTTAACATTTTCATATTCTCTAGGGTGAAGAATATTGTTAAAGTGCACTTATGTCTCCTTAGGATTAGACATTCTGTAACTGTCATTGAGCTCATATTGGGATTGTCTACATCTGTGTGACACTTCATCTGTTATTGTAAAGGCTGTTTTATTTTTAGTTAACCCATCTGGAATTGTCATTGTTTGTGTGTTAAATAAAACAAATGAAAATATTAATGTTTTATTTGAGTAAATTGTATATTTGACATGTGCTCAGTCTTAAAATGAGTGACTACCGAAATGTATCAAGTACAGAAAGTAAAAAAAAGATAAGATAATTACCTCTCCTAAAGAGTGCTCATAAAATTTGCTACAAATGTTTCAATGAACATTTAGACATTTTTTTCAGACTGTTCTTTTTTCTGAGGTTAATAGTGTATTAAAGTTTTCACCAATGCATTTACATTATAGTCCTCACAAAAATGCGTTTGCTAAAGGTCATTGAAAAATTCCAGACAAAAGAAGAGCCCCTGGTTTCCCTGGTCGTTTTGTTGTACTGTCTCACCATTTTCATTGGTGAGATGAACATCACCAACGTATAGGTTATTAAACAATAAGGATATATAAAGGATAATTTCCCTCAAAGGATCTTTTATTTCATTGGATTTGATGATTGATCTCTTTCCCAGAGATAAGACATTAAATGTTTATCCAGGCTGCTACAAGGAAACACACCAAATGTCCAAGTGCCAGGAAGGTATTCGTTATTGGAGGGGGCGCTGCTGCATTCCTGAAGGCTCTCCAGTGAGACTTGTTGTGAAATCCTTGACGTTCATTGTAGTAATGGTGTTGATCTCGCTCAGAGGAGGCTGTTCGATGACCGTAGCCATGATGGCCCCCTGATGCATGCTTTGGCCTACCGAGGAGGAACCCCAGCCCGGTGCCTGTGCCTCCCAGCACCCCAGCTGCTGCTGCTCCTGCCCACTTCAACCCTGGCTTGGGTAGACCTCCACTCTGAGAGGGTGATTCTTTGTTGTCATTACCTTTTCCTCGACCCTTGAAGAACCCGCCACGCTTTTTTTCTGCATACTGGGCAACTGGGCATAAAGCTGCCATCAGCAGCAGCCAGATCCACAGCCAGAGGAGCTTTTTCTGGCCATTCATTACTGCAGTTGCTGAAAAACATATTTACATGTTAAAATCAAAGATTTTCTTTTAGTTGAATTAATTAAATGAAAGAAAATATTTTTCTAATTTAATTAATTTGCTATAGGAAAGTGTTCCAAGCATGAAAAAAATTAAAAGATCTGCATGTCTCATAATTTCTGGATTCATGTATCTTAATTTAATCAAGATACAGGTAATCAGAGAGACAAAGAGAGAACAATCTACAAAGTCTGTTGGCTTATGTCCAAACTGGTATTAAAGCTTTTGATTTTGTTCACTGAGCAACCATGTCACATGCTCCCCAGTACTTACACAGCAGACATCCAGAACTCTCCACCTGCTCTGTCAACTATAGCATCAGCTGGCTATTATGTTTGTATTGTTTTTGTTTCCCCCCACCTGCGTTTCCATTCTATAAAAAACACATGCATTTCATCTATTTATCAATGCGCATGTATGTGTGGATGTATGTACCTGCCCTGATTTATTCAATTTAAACCATGTGGGTAAAATGTGTTCATGCTTCAGAATAGCATTGATCTGTAATGAATATGTGAACAACATTATATAAGATAATATTATTTTACCTTTCCGATCAGTCACACTGAGAGGTTGTGCTGCTGGAGCGCCGGTCCTTTGTCAAATCACAATACTCATAGTACAGCAACGCTTTGGTACCAGCATCATTTCCACAACAGCATCCACTCAAAAGAGTGGCTCCACCCAAAACAAACACTGCTTTTCCATTGGTTCAAGATTAATAATACAGTACAGGTTGAATGATTTTAGCTGATGGTGGCATTTCACGTAGTTTTCTCCCACTATTCACTAGATGCAAAGGCTAGAGCGAATCTGTGTCAGAGGTCTGCAGCAGCTCACTGTAGTATGTTTGTTCTACCTTTTTATTCAGAAACAGAAACCAGAACAACAGGAAATTATTTGTGTCTCCTTAATTGTTAGTCGGTAGTCGTAGAAATTGGTCAAAATGACTGGGTGTTAGAATATACAGGTGTAGTTTCTTTAAAATCTGCGTTATAAAAGCGGTTTTAAAATAAGCGGGGAAGACATCAAGATGATTTAAAATGGCAGCAATTGAGTCGAAGGAACAAGTGGAGGGCTTCAGTTCTGCAACATCTAATCAAACAGATTCAGCACCAATACGATTTAAGTGATCCAGTTAAACATCACTTTGTGCATTGAACGAAGGTGAAAGAACAGTTTGTCTGTTCTGTTGGCAGATACCCGATCTAATAGCATCTTATAATAGATGTTTCCTACCTACTGTCAATATGAAAAGACACTACTACTTACAATTGGATGTATTCATCATACAAACCAAGAACCGATTTAGCTGTCACAAAATAATTACACATAATTATATGAACAAGCCCAGCGTCCAATAAAAGACGACTCAGAATAGTGCCCAGTTGAATTGAAAGTTAAGACTGTGAGGAGATAATACATGATATAGAACAAGAGACATGATTGTTATGTAAAGACTGTTAAAGATTTTTTTAAAAAAGGGAAAATTCCTTCATCAAAGAAGCATGAAGAACTTCTTTGTGTTCTGAGTAGAGATGTTCTTCTTTAACACGGACTCGGAATAATTACCAATGTGTGTAACATCCCTCTTTAGAATGTCATGACGCATCGAATGTTCCATTTAATTCGAGGCTTGCGGAAAAAATAAGACAACTTTTTTTTCTTTTTCTTTAATTTTGTAGCTTTGTGTTCACATAGCTCTGACTATAAAGCCACTCATTTGATGTAATTATTTCGCAGACAGGGTCAGTGGGCATCTGCTACATGTTACAAAAAAAGATCAGTAGAAAAAACTTTAAGACATTGTTGCTCTTTGTTTGCGCATGAAAGAATTTCCTCCACTATTAACTGCAGCACATTTACCAGTCTGTTTAGTCTTTCAGCAACAATCATCTCTCTTTTCTTTACTAAATGAATTCTTGAGATTGACATTTCATTCAGAAGGCAGTAAATTTGTTGGGTCTGCAACTGGCAGCAACCTTTTTTATTTTTCTATACTTATCTGTTGTTGGGTCGCAGTGGCATCTGACTCACTAACTATTGGCATCCCAATTGTCCCTCTCCCCATCAGGATCAGCAACACACTCCAGAGTGTTGCTCTCATCTGCTCAGGGTGTACGTCGGATCCCGAGGTACACCCGAGCCGATGATACATAGTCCCACCAGAGATTTCTGGGTCTTACCCGGGTAGTCCTGCCAGTTGGACATGCTAGGAGAACCTCCATAGACAGGCGTCCTGATCAGATGCCCGAACTAACTCTGGATATTTTATA
The DNA here is from genome assembly GCA_037951165.1 of Lophius americanus. Taxonomy (NCBI): domain Eukaryota; kingdom Metazoa; phylum Chordata; class Actinopteri; order Lophiiformes; family Lophiidae; genus Lophius; species Lophius americanus. The sequence continues at coordinate 5,986,258 of JBBDHG010000057.1, read as the reverse complement.
CACAAAAGAGCAGCGGCTCCACTCCGATCTCCCTTGTTTCAAGCCAGATCATTGGCCTGTCCGGACGAGGAAGTTAAAGCCTTAAGTGAGTCCCCTTGAAATAAAGCCCAATTAAAACTTCAGACAGGCAGACAGTTCTTTCGCACACTGGGATCAAACCTTTCATCTTTCACACCCACCCAGCTTAAGTAACTTTTCAGCCTGCTGCTGGCTCTTTAAATATCTGCTAATGGACGTATTTCAAGCTGCATCTATGCACAACTTCCCTTCCCCCATCACTTCCCAGTTTTTGCAAATTCACCAACTTGATCATTTATCAGTCTCAGCAGAGTCATCAGCCACCACCATCAGTGTCCATTATCAATGGGGGTATGTCTGTTCACACAATCTCCCTGAAGACTCTAAACACTAAAGACTTTCTGTAAGACTGTCACATACCAGCTGTTACCGAAAGCTACCATCTTGACTTCAACCAACTGTCGGTCCAGAATGAAATCTGTTAATCCGCTCAGATTGTTCCACTACACAAAGGTGGATAAACTAGTGATTTGAACAATTACCATCCAATATCCAATTTGTCTTGCTTAGCAAAACTTCTGGAATTACTAGTAGCTACATTTTAAATTGAGATTGTTTTTTTTAAACAAAAGACATTTTACAGACTAATCAGGTTTCGGATCCTGTCACAACAAATCAGCAGCTGCATTATTTGTTCGAAATGATATCATTGAATCCTTGGAAAATCAGCAACACTGTGTAGCACTTCTCATCGGCCTTTCCAAAGCATTTGATTCTGTTGATCATGGCTTCCTTGTCAAGAAGCTTTCCTCTATTTGATTAGGTGAAAATTCCCTTCAGTTTTTCAAGACCATCTCTCTGATAGAACTCAGAAACTGCGCATATTTGAAACATCCAGAATGCCAAAATTGAAACTGTAATTATTAAAAATACTTACTTTTAAGACTCTTGTTGAGCACCTATGGAGCAAACTGAAGGTTGTTGTGGATTTTTGTACAGAGACAAATCATGTTTTACCCTCCAAGCCTCAAATCCAAAGTGCAATCCACAATTTGGCCTGTACTTGATCATGGTGATATTATATGTGTGCTTGCCTCTTGCCGCTGTATATCAAAACGCACCCTATATATGAAAAGGTGGGATGATCCTCTTTGACTCTTTGAGAGAAGGGAGGATCATTGTATTAACTTGCTTAATAAGGCCCTATTACAAAAACAAAAGTACCAAATTACCTCAGTTCTCTGGTAGAATTTAAACACTTTAATATTTTATGTATCCTGTTCACAGTGAATTCTGCAGAAGTAGATTTACAGAGTATGTTGTTTACAAATGGAATGAGGTTCAAAAACTCATGAAGTTAGATTCCTTTATTTCATTTGGACATTTTTAAAGTTCATACTCGGGTCTTTGCAGTAACACCCTAACTGTTCTGTGAAAGTGGGATAATGTGTACACGTCTGGTCTTTGTTAGTTTGTCTATTTGTTGTTAATCTGTATATGTCAATTTCTTGTACACTAATTTCTCTTGAAAAAGAGATCCACTTCTCAGTGAGAGTACCTTTGAAAAATAAAAATAATAATAATAATATAGATAGTAATAATAATAATAATAATGATAAAAATAATAATAACAATTATAGTAACTCTTAATTTATTCATCATACAGAGTATATACATACAGTACAACATTACAAAATCTATTCACTTTCTTTTGAAGGTACATACCAGAGGGAGCGAACAGAGACGGAGTTGTGACTATTGATGAATTCATAGACACCTGCCAAAAGGTAAACCCATCACCAAAATCAAATCACATTCTGACCAACTCATGTCCATGCATCAGAGTCCACAGTGACGCAGTTGTCCTGTATCTGTCTTATTTTGTGAACAGGATGAAAACATAATGGCTTCCATGCAGCTCTTTGAGAATGTCATCTAGTTTCTGCAGAAGAATGTGGATCAGCATTGCTGCGTATTGCTTCCAGCTGCACACATCTGAGCCTGAAATAACTTTGATCAGACTGAAAAAGAAATTCCGGGAACATGTACCACATTTGATATATTTTAATAAAATCAGACAGTATTTTTTTCCAGTCTAGATGTTTTAGGCAGACAGAAGAAAACATGTGGCATGACAGTCTTAATTTTACATGTAAGAAAATGTGAAAACACTTCATCATTGTCAGAGGAGCATGAGTGCTTAACCAGAATGTAATAGCATGTTATGTAAACCACACTGAGCACAACAGGTTATTGTTATAAAATAACTGCCTTTCTCATTTTTGTGTTAAAGTTACACCAAGACATTGTTATGTTGATCCAAACTACTGGAATAAAAATATGCCTATACTCGATGATAACTCTGTTTAAGGACACTTTAAAATACAAGCACAGAGGGCTTTAATGCTTGAAACAACATTAAAACATTGAAACGGAAATATTGTAAGAGGCTTAAAAAAAGTTTGAAAAATGCAAATGAATATAATCCCCAACAACATCTAGAAAGCTCCGTCATTGCAATTATCACTAAATCCTGAAAATAGTTTCCAGTCCATGTCCACAGAAAATCCTTTAACAATTATTTATCAGAGATTATTTAAAAAATGAACATCAAACAATTCAAATATTCATTTGAAAATGAAAATATTATTGTTCCAAGCACACAGAAACACAGAACTCTCCTGACAACCACCCTCAAGCAGTGGGCCGAGGCCCTCCACAGGGGCCAACACAGGGAACCACCCCGTCAGGGTTCATTCAGGAAAGGACTTGAACAGAAGCCAACCACCCTCAAGTGCAAGTGGGATCCACAACCTACACCCGTCCAAAACCTGGCCCGACACAAACCCAGAGAGGTACCCGACAAACCCAGCCCAGAACCAGGCTCCCCAATCCACTTAGCCCCAGAGTATTTACAATTTATTTTCATTTCACTAATCCACTCGTTGGGTGCTTTCATTTTCCACTGCATGAGCAGCCTCCAAAGATCTTTCAGTTGTAATTCAGATTCTATTAATTGTGCTCCCTTTTTCTTGTATGAGGAATTAGAGATTATTTTATCACCCATTACCGCTTTTGCTGCCTCCCATAGAACACAAGGTGAGGTTCCAGGTAGGTCACTAATTTCCAGAAGTAGTGTGCACTTTCTTTCAAAGTATTTATTAAGGTCTGGATCTTTAAGCAATGTTGTACCGGCCTCTAGTAAATGGTACAACTGGTACTCTGCATGTGCATGCTGACTGATAGTGATACGTTGGACCTGGGTGTAAGGGATGTCACTCATAATTGAACTGTTCATTAGAAAGTAGTATATCTGGGAATAAGAGAGGTGTACGGATGAGAAAAATAGGTGCATGCCATGAAAGTAGGGATCGCAAGACGGAAATCACTCATGTATCATTTTAGTGTCCCTGTCTACCAGTTTAAGTGCTGTGTCAAAGTGAGCAGGGAGTGAAGTGAAGAGGAGGTCAATGAAGGATGGGGTCATCCCGTTTGAACCATATATATTTGCAATGCATGCATCTGTGTAATTAATTGATAAAATAATCATGATATATCTTCTAGTCCAGTGATTCCCAAACTGGTGATTCTTAAACTTCAGTTAGAGAAGCAACCTCATTAAAAAAGGTACAAATACGATGAGAGCTACATTGCTTTGTGGTTCACTTTTATTAGTACTGGTGGATTTACTCGGCCACTGTGTGTTGTGTGTAAAAGTACTGTCTCAGAACGCAAGGAAACCTTCACTGCTGTGCAGACATTTATTAACAAAACATGCTCATCTGAAAAATAGGCCACGGGAGTTTTTTGAGCGACAGTTGAGATGACTTTCTGCCAGTAAGACTTGCATACGGTAGACAGATACCGTTAATAGGAGAGGGCTATAAACATCTTACACGGTGAGTTACCGAGTGGCTAAAACCAGCAAGCCTCACGCTATTGTGGAGGACTTGATTCTCCCTGCTGTCATGGATATGGTCGGGACAATGCTGCGAGAATAGGCCAAAAAAACTATATAGAACATGTTTCATCAAAAAACCCTGTTTCTCGGCGCATCAGTGACATAATAATAATAATAATAATACATTTAATTTATAATGCACTTTACATTTGGATCAAATCTCAAAGTGCTACAAAGTAAAAGCAGATAAAAGCATCAATAAAAAAATAAAATAACTATATAAAAGCCTGACCAAAAAGCAGCAATGTCAATTAAGGTTATAGGTTCTGCTAAAAAGGAAAGTTTTAAGTCCTTTTTTAAATGTGTCAGTCGTCTGTGGAGCCCTGAGATGGTCAGGGAGGCCTTTCCACAGATCAGGGGCAGCAGAACAGAAGGCCCGAACACCCATGGTGCTGAGCTTAGTCCGGGGAAGGAGGAGGCGGTATGAGTGGGTAGAACGGAGGGATCGTGTTACCCCACTGACCTCGTGTTGAGGTCAGTGGGGTGAGTAGTTCTTTCAGGTAGGGGGTGCGTTACCATGGATGCACTGGTGAGTGAGGAGAGAGATCTTATAATCAATCCTGGCTGGAGATGGGAAGCCAATGAAGGGAATGACGAACGGGGGTGATGTGTTTGTGTTTACGCACTCTCATCAGGATCCTTGCAGCACTGTTTTAAACATACTGAAGTCTTTGAAGACTTTTATCAGGGATCACGTTGAGAAGTGCGTTACAGTAATCCAGTCGTGAGGAGACGAACGCGTGGACCAGCTTTTCAGCATCACTCAAGGTGAGTGAAGAACGGAGTTTGGAAATATTTCTGAGATGGTGAAAGGACATCTTGCAGATGTGTTTGATGTGGGATTCAAAAGTGAGTTGAGGGTCAAATCTTACACCGAGGTTGGTGACTGATGAAGAGAGGAGAATGTCGTGACCAGAGAAGGTAATACTGGTTATGGAGGAAGACTGGGTCTGATGTGGGGTGTCAATTAAAATAGCTTCGGTTTTGGAGCTGTTCAACTGGAGAAAGTTGTTTTTCATCCACACCTTTATCTCCTCCAGACAAGCGCGGAGAGTTGACAGGGGAGATGATGATGACGATGAGGATGGAGAAGCTGCGGAGGAACATGTGTCAGTTTTTGTGTAGATTTGCGTGTCATCAGCGTAACAATGGAATGAGAGTCCATATCGACTGATGACACGGCCAAGGGGGAGCATGTACAGTATGAAGAGAATGGGGCCAAGGACTGATCCCTGGGGGACTCCACAGGTGACGGTGTGTGTCCGGGACTTTGAACTTCCAAGGGAAACGTATTCTGTTCTGTCAGTGAGGTAGGATTGAAACCAATTTAGGGCGGTGGCAGTGAGTCCAGTGGTGTGATGTAGGCGGTGTAGGAGTATTCCATGGTCAACTGTGTCGAAGGCAGCAGACAAATCAAGGAGAACCAGGAGGGAAGGTGAACCAGCATCTGCTGCCATCTGTAGGTCATTTGTGACTCTAAGCAGAGCTGTTTCTGTGCTGTGGGCGGAACGGAAACCAGACTGAAGGTTTCAAAGAGGTTGTTGTAATTGAGGTGGTCCTGGAGGTGGGCAGCAACTACTTTTTCCAGAACTTTGGAGAGGAATGGGAGTTTGGAAATGGGCCTGTAATTAGTAAAAAGTTCTGGATCGAGAGTAGGTTTTTTGAGGAGTGGTCTGATTATGGCAGCTTTTAGGGCAGATGGAACAAAGCCGGCCTGGAGGGATTGATTTATTACAGCTGTGATCAGGGGACTGATAGAGAAGATGTTAGTTTTGATTAAGGCTGTAGGAAAGGGGTCGAGGGCACAGGTGGAGGGCTTCATTGTCCTGATGATAACCTCAACCTCCTGCTGTGAGATTTCTGGGAAACACTTTAGAGGCTGGGAGATCTCAAACTGTGAGTAAGCAGACTGGATAGTTAGATAGGAGGAACCAGAAAGGACAGAACGGATGGAGTCAATTTTTGATTTGAAGAAAGTAATGAAATGATTACAGTGCTCTTCTGTAATTTCTGTAAGTGGGAGAGTTTGTGGTTTAAGAAGATGATTGATAGTGGAAAACAGCTGCTTAGAATTTCCAGGACTGGTTATGATGATGTTGGAGTAGAACAGTGACCGAGCCTCTCTAAGCGACTTATAGTGTCCCATAGGGATCCATCCTTAGCCCCTTACTCCTTAGCATAAAAATGCTGCAACTGGGTCATATTATAAACAGGTTCAGTCAAGTTCACAAATTTTTCAGTTACAAATTGTGACTTAAAATGAGCGGATCCAAATAGTGGAGCAGCACGTTGAAGTGTTAATCAGGTTTTCTGATCGATTTATTAACTGAAACGTCTTTTAGTTACAAATAATATTTTGTTTTATTTCAGATTCTTCTCTAGTAAGTAATTTTATGAAAATTTGAACTACAAAATTCAATACATTTGTCATGCTGATGACTTACATTTTTGTCCAATTAAAAAACAGAGTAGAAGGCAGTATTATCTTAAAAAAAATGATGGATGTTTTAAAACATTCTCCAGTCGAGTTAAAACTGACCTAAAGTCTTTGTTTATTAGTTCTCTCAAAAATAAAAAAAATTCCAAAGTGTTTATTAGCTACATAAATTAAATAGCAAACAGTTCAACAGTTTTTAAACAATTGACCAGCATTTCAAAAATCCCAGTTTCCTTCTTGGCCTGATCTTGAGATGGTCTTCCTTGCTTTTATTTTGTCACAGCTTTATTCAGGATTAAACATAAAATAGTCTTGTGCCCTCAGCTGATATAAAATGCACCCTATCCAGTAGTTTAAAACAGGTTGCATCCGCCCTGTTCACTCCTTCCACTGGCTGCAAGAAAGTTTTACAACCATAAGGCCACAAGCTAGTTGGAGACCATTTACCAGTGTAGCTGGGGTGCAGTGGCTCCACTGGAACATCCACCCGGCGTTTCCTGAGGTCCCTTGAACTTGGAAAGACCTGGCGGAGGAGGAAGAGCAAGGGGCTTCTGGGCTTTGGCTCAGAAGAGAGAACAAAGTGTGGGGAAAAAGATCCTAGGGTAGAGGGGGCAGAAGGGAGATGTTCCTAGCACCACCATGAGAAGTTCTGGGGTTAAAGGAGCTAAACATCAGTGAAGGGTGGCTCCCGGCTGACAAGTAGAAATGCCCAGAAGTGGGAACCACCTGTTCTCATATCTGTGCACAGTCAGAGAAGTTCAGTTCTGTATCTCCCTGCCTACAGGTGTGATGCTTTAAGAATCAGTGACAACTTTCCGTATTTCACATATCGGAACTAACGAAAGCCTCTGACGAATGCAACCTACAGTCGACTGTATTTCCTAAACTTATTTTATTGCAGTGATGAAGCCGTAGGGTTTCAACCATGGCCTTCAGTGCTATACTACTGCAAAAAATCTGCTCCCTACGACCCTACAGCTACAGGCAATAATATTTATCTAGTGGAAAAAAAGTATTTAAATGAGGTTCAACACCTATGAGGGATAAAGACCTAACTGCAAAGACACACACTAAAACCATCAAGGATGTAGCACTATTACACAGAATGACATGATGCTGCATCACTAATATATTTCACATATCTCATACAACTGTCATCAATAACTGTTAAACTCTTAACAACCAGTTACATTTATTCATTAGATCACAAATAAAGCAGAAATGGCATAAAATGTAATTACGATTCAGCAGCTTTTCTCACTTACTCCACTGAAGCTGCCGGAGTAAACATACATGAATGAATCTGGACGTCATTCACATAATAACAGCATCAACCTAGAAAAGCAAGCCTTAATCAATAGATATTTAAGATACTTAAAAATTGGACACCATTGCATTTTCAGATCCGTTTTCATTGGCATGGATGTCCTATTTCTCCAATAAGTTTTAATTTGTTGAAATGAGCACTTAGGATATGAATGATGCACCGTCCTCATGCCTAATACTAAGGGACAAGTCTAACCGAAGAACATGCCCAAGCTTACCTACTGGTCGATTACAAGAAAATTAGCTTTGGCCTTCATGTAGGCCAAGGGGTGTTTGTTTTTTTTGGACCCGCCTACAAATCAAAATGACATTCGGTTGATTCACCTGTCACTTTTCAACAAACACAGAATGCTCTCTTCCTAGTGTTGAAGTGTTGAGCCAATTCAAACCTTTTATCCGCCTAGCAACAACGATCCGGAAAAATCTGATTAGATAAGTCTGTTTCGATGTTTCGGAAGAGAATAATTATTAAATGAAAGAAATTAAATATGACGTTTGAAATGCTCATATGTTGGGCCTTCTCTAAAGGCCCTCTCTGTTTTATTGTTATCACTGCAAACAAGAGTTGGACAAGGATATGTGATGTGACAAGGTGATTAGGATTTGAGGTGGATTTGGTAGATTTTATTCGACATTGCAAGATAAAGTGCTTATTATTAGATAATAAAAAAGACGGCGTGGAAAACCTATGTTTTCCCCTTCTTTATGCAGTTGGAATCAAATCAAAATTATAATTTGGGGATATAATCCAAATATGGAAGATTAAAATAGATATTTGTACAAGGGTTTTTACAAAGGTTCTTCCTGGTTTTAACAGACATCACTTCATCTCAACACTGGCATTTCTCCACTGGCTCCCTGTACTATTTAGAATTGACTTTAACATTTTACTGCGGATAGGCCCTTATCGGCCCTTCTGGTTGTTCTTAAGTCCAAGCTTTCATCTAAACGTGATCATGCCTTTGCCATCAGGGTGTCTCTGCTAAATCTTTTCTTAAAACTTCTACAGAATTGCGTTTATCTGAGGTTATGCTTTCTATTTTACTTTTATTTCTTTTGTAGACCTTCAATATTCTTTTGATATTTTAATTTATCTCTTAATTAGTTTTGTACTGTTGTGTTTTTAATGTCAATGTTGTCTGTTTCACGTGGTTATGCCTTGATGTTGTATTTGACTGCCTTTGCTTTGTTATCAAAGCACTTTGTAAACAAATAAAATAAATAAAACAATTAATATAATTATTGTTATATGTTTTGGGCCACAGTCTGTTCACAAAATAGATTTTACTATTTTACAAACAAAAAGAAAGACTTCACATTGTTAATAGTAATGAATCCACTTGAAACTGTGAAATACAAACTCACCACAGCTTTAATGAGAAGGATGTGCTTGAGAGGATGTACTTAAGTCTGCAATGTGTGGCTGAATTTGAGAAAGTCTGAGTCTTCAATCGTTCTCCACACAAAGTCTTGTTCTGCATTTTGTTTTCATATTTGTCAGAGCTGAGAATCCACTTTCACACAAGTACGTGGTGGTAAAGGACATTCCAAGTCTTGACAGCGTTTGGCCAGCGAGGGCTGTTCTGTGCGCAGTCCAGTCCAGAAATCTGGCAGTGGCTTCTGCTTAAATACCATTTTCAGGGATCCATCTGTTACAATTATAATGAGGCCCTCCTGTTCAGATGTTTATAAAGCAGCAGGCACAGCTGTAAATGGATGAAGTTATTTAACTGTATGACCCGTAAGTTTCGGAGAAATACCTGCACCACTGTGCAGCCAGCTCAGAGGTGCGCGGTTACGTCTGGTTTCACACTGTCGAACAGAGTTAATTTGCGCACAAAAAAGTCATGCAACGACCTAAAGACCTCTGTTATGTCTTGTTCCATCCAGTTGAATGTGGTTGCGGAAAACCCCTGTAAACCGAGATTAAGTTTGTTATGGTAAGAAAAAAAACATCACCCAGATAAGCCAGGCATGTAAGAAAGTCCTCATCATGCAAATGCTCAGACATTTGGAAATGATGGTAACTGAAGAAAATCTTAGTCATCTTTCATTTCAAAGAAACGTGTCGATACTTTGCCTCTTGATAGCCAGCGTACGTCTCTGTGAAGTAATAACGTCTCATGGTCGCTTACCATTTCACTGCACAACACAGTAATTATTGCGAGAGTTCAGGGTCCTGGCTTTGAAAAAGTTCACCATTTTCAATGCAATGTCAAAAAACATTCTTCAGGCTGGCAGGCAGGCATTCCCTTGGCACGGAGAGCCTCTCGTTGTATGATGCAGTGTCCCCAAGTGTCATCAGGGGCAACCGCTTGCACGCGCGTTACCACTCCGCATTGTCTCCCCGTCATGGCCTTTGCGCCATCAGTACAGATGCCAACACATTGTGTCCACATAAGTCATATTTGATTTCACAAAGGTGTCCGGCATTTTGAAAATGTCCTCTGCAGTTGTCCTTGTCTTCAGAGGTTTACAGAAGAGCATGTCCGTCTTACGTGAATGTACCGCACTTATACCAGAACAGGAGCCAGGCCGGCCACGTCTGTTTACTCATCCAGCCGTAGTGTGTAGAATTGACTGGCTTGTATGCAATGTAGTAGCTGTTTTAAAAGGTCTTCATCAATGTCATTTCAAAACCGAAGCTATTTTAATTGGCACCCCACATCAGACCCAGTCTTCCTCCATAACCAGTATTACCTTCTAAGGTCACGACATTCTCCTCTCTTCATCAGTCACCAACCTCGGTGTAAGATTTGACCCTCAACTCACTTTTGAATCCGACATCAAACACATCTGCAAGATCTCCTTTCACCATCTCAGAAATATTTCCAAACTCCGTTCTTCACTCACCTTGAGTGATGCTGAAAAGCTGGTCCACGCGTTCGTCTCCTCCAGACTGGATTACTGTAACTCACTTCTCATCGGGATCCCTGATAAAAGTCTTCAAAGACTTCAGTATGTTCAAAACAGTGCTGCAAGGATCCTGATGAGAGTGCGTAAACACGAACACATCACCCCCGTTCTTCATTCCCTTCATTGGCTTCCCATCTCCACCAGGATTGATTATAAGATCTCTCTCCTCACTCACCAGTGCATCCATGGTAACGCACCCCCCTACCTGAAAGAACTACTCACCCCACTGACCTCAACACGAGGTCAGTGGGGTAACACGATCCCTCCGTTCTACCCACTCATACCGCCTCCTCCTTCCCCGGACTAAGCTCAGCACCATGGGTGTTCGGGCCTTCTGTTCTGCTGCCCCTGTGGAATCTGTGGATCTGTGGAAAACCCTCCCTGACCATCTCAGGGCTCCACAGACGACTGACACATTTAAAAAAGGACTTAAAACTTTCCTTTTTAGCAGAACCTATAACCTTAATTAACATTGCTGCTTTTTGGTCAGGCTTTTATATAGTTATTTTTTTTTTTTTTTATTGATGCTTTTATCTGCTTTTACTTTGTAGCACTTTGAGATTTGATCCAAATGTAAAGTGCATTATAAATTAAATGTATTATTATTATTATTATTATGTCACTGATGCGCCGAGAAACAGGGTTTTTTGATGAAACATGTTCTATATAGTTTTTTTGGCCTATTCTCGCAGCATTGTCCCGACCATATCCATGACAGCAGGGAGAATCAAGTCCTCCACAATAGCGTGAGGCTTGCTGGTTTTAGCCACTCGGTAACTCACCGTGTAAGATGTTTATAGCCCTCTCCTATTAACGGTATCTGTCTACCGTATGCAAGTCTTACTGGCAGAAAGTCATCTCAACTGTCGCTCAAAAAACTCCCGTGGCCTATTTTTCAGATGAGCATGTTTTGTTAATAAATGTCTGCACAGCAGTGAAGGTTTCCTTGCGTTCTGAGACAGTACTTTTACACACAACACACAGTGGCCGAGTAAATCCACCAGTACTAATAAAAGTGAACCACAAAGCAATGTAGCTCTCATCGTATTTGTACCTTTTTTAATGAGGTTGCTTCTCTAACTGAAGTTTAAGAATCACCAGTTTGGGAATCACTGGACTAGAAGATATATCATGATTATTTTATCAATTAATTACACAGATGCATGCATTGCAAATATATATGGTTCAAACGGGATGACCCCATCCTTCATTGACCTCCTCTTCACTTCACTCCCTGCTCACTTTGACACAGCACTTAAACTGGTAGACAGGGACACTAAAATGATACATGAGTGATTTCCGTCTTGCGATCCCTACTTTCATGGCATGCACCTATTTTTCTCATCCGTACACCTCTCTTATTCCCAGATATACTACTTTCTAATGAACAGTTCAATTATGAGTGACATCCCTTACACCCAGGTCCAACGTATCACTATCAGTCAGCATGCACATGCAGAGTACCAGTTGTACCATTTACTAGAGGCCGGTACAACATTGCTTAAAGATCCAGACCTTAATAAATACTTTGAAAGAAAGTGCACACTACTTCTGGAAATTAGTGACCTACCTGGAACCTCACCTTGTGTTCTATGGGAGGCAGCAAAAGCGGTAATGGGTGATAAAATAATCTCTAATTCCTCATACAAGAAAAAGGGAGCACAATTAATAGAATCTGAATTACAACTGAAAGATCTTTGGAGGCTGCTCATGCAGTGGAAAATGAAAGCACCCAACGAGTGGATTAGTGAAATGAAAATAAATTGCAAATACTCTGGGGCTAAGTGGATTGGGGAGCCTGGTTCTGGGCTGGGTTTGTCGGGTACCTCTCTGGGTTTGTGTCGGGCCAGGTTTTGGACGGGTGTAGGTTGTGGATCCCACTTGCACTTGAGGGTGGTTGGCTTCTGGTCAAGTCCTTTCCTGAATGAACCCTGACGGGGTGGTTCCCTGTGTTGGCCCCTGTGGAGGGCCTCGGCCCACTGCTTGAGGGTGGTTATCAGGAGAATTCTCTGTTTCCGTGTGCTTGGAACAATAATATTTTCATTTTCAAATGAATATTTGAATTGTTTGATGTTAATTTTTTAAATAATCTCTAATAAATAATTGTTAAAGGATTTTCTGTGGACATGGACTGGAAACTATTTTCAGGATTTAGTGATAATTGCAATGACGGAGCTTTCTAGATGTTGTTGGGGATTATATTCATTTGCATTTTTCAAACTTTTTTTAAGCCTCTTACAATATTTCCGTTTCAATGTTTTAATGTTGTTTCAAGCATTAAAGCCCTCTGTGCTTGTATTTTAAAGTGTCCTTAAACAGAGTTATCATCGAGTATAGGCATATTTTTATTCCAGTAGTTTGGATCAACATAACAATGTCTTGGTGTAACTTTAACACAAAAATGAGAAAGGCAGTTATTTTATAACAATAACCTGTTGTGCTCAGTGTGGTTTACATAACATGCTATTACATTCTGGTTAAGCACTCATGCTCCTCTGACAATGATGAAGTGTTTTCACATTTTCTTACATGTAAAATTAAGACTGTCATGCCACATGTTTTCTTCTGTCTGCCTAAAACATCTAGACTGGAAAAAAAATACTGTCTGATTTTATTAAAATATATCAAATGTGGTACATGTTCCCGGAATTTCTTTTTCAGGATGATCAAAGTTATTTCAGGCCCAGATGTGTGCAGCTGGAAGCAATACGCAGCAATGCTGATCCACATTCTTCTGCAGAAACTAGATGACATTCTCAAAGAGCTGCATGGAAGCCATTATGTTTTCATCCTGTTCACAAAATAAGACAGATACAGGACAACTGCGTCACTGTGGACTCTGATGCATGGACATGAGTTGGTCAGAATGTGATTTGATTTTGGTGATGGGTTTACCTTTTGGCAGGTGTCTATGAATTCATCAATAGTCACAACTCCGTCTCTGTTCCGATCCATTTTCTGAAAAATGACAGACGTGCATAGTTACACAAATATATATATATATACATATATAAATATATGTATATATACAGATTCTAAGGATTGGGCTGAGTGATTTTGTATTTACAGGGAAAAAGTACCTTGAAGAATTTCTCAACATGCTCATAGGGGGAATCATCTCGAACACTGGGTAAGGTATACCTGCCCATCATGTCATAAATGGAGGTCATTATTGCCATCATTTCCTGTAGGAAACCACAGACACATGCAGTACATTTGTGCAAAGACGGATGCCAGAGCAGATTTTGGTATTTTGCTTACAAACGAAAACTTCTTTGATGAATGTACCTCTTTGGTTATGTAGCCATCCTTGTTGATGTCATACAGGTTGAACGCCCATCGCAGTTTCTCTGTAACAGAGCCTCTGAGCAACACAGACAGTCCTATCACAAAGTCCTGTAAAAGCATAGGGATATTTTAGTATTAGTGTCAAAACATAATAGCATGTCAAACTTAAACTAACCCACATTATTCATGACGGTAAACGTGCGATCAAGAACATAAGCACCCCGTCAAGAACTCACCTCGAACCGGATAGAACCGCTTCTATCCATGTCAAATGCATTGAACAAGAAATGTGCATACATGGTTGCATCTGAGGACATAGAATTTAAATGCAGTGTGGGGAATGAAAAGGACTTGGTATGATTGTACTGCAATATTATGTACTGAGAGTCATAACCAACTTTACTGATTTCACACTTTTTTACACATTTTTTTCTTTCACCACACATAAACTGAATGAATTCAGAATAAGGAGAAAATAAAGTATTAGTTTGGATGAGACACTGGTATAAAGGTCGCCATTCCAAATAGAAACAAGATTAACAAATAAATATAGGTATAATAAATGTTAACTCCAAACACAGTCTTTTTCTCTGATGTGTTCTATACTGTACCTCCTTGAGGGAAGAACTGTGAGTAAATGGTCTTGAATGTTTCCTCATCCACGAGTCCACTGGGACATTCCTTTTGAGAACAATCAAAAATACGTAATTAAGTCAGAACTTATAGTATCATCAAGAGATTAAAATTTCATACAGACTCAAGTGTTTAAAATGCCAACATTTACCGGTTGTGGAAAACAAAACAAAAAAATCTGGGTAGACAATTAAACATGTTGAGATTATGATGCAGTTGTTTAAAGCAAACATGTCCAGTAACTTAATGAGAACTTATAATGATATGAACAAAAATTACATGATATGAACAAAAACGTCTGTTTTAAGTATTTCATAAAAAATCAACACGGTCACAAAATCTATAATTAGTATCAGACAAGCATAAGTAAGCGCTCCTCTGTGGCTTAATACATATTTTTGCTTGTTTCCTTCTGGTGAAATATCCCTCATCACATGCTTTATCAACATATTTGCTGCTCCTTGACAGAACTTTACGACTAATGTTAGGGATATTCATTTTAACATGTTGTGCTGATTGTTATTGAGAGCAGTGTAGATATTTGACCACTAGAGGGCAAAAGAGCAAAGGATCCTGGAACCTGACCTACATCATGTTAATCCCTACAAAGGCCATAGAGAGAGAATGAAAAGCAAATCATAAGAACGAGTCAGTGTTTGAAGTTTTTACCTTCGGATTGAAATCAAGGCATATTGTAAGACTAACGTCCATTTGCATGTCAGGTTTAGAAAAAATGTTTTTTTCTAAAAAGTAGTCCGCTTTTATGAGCAGTGGGGAATATTTCAATGTCAGGGGACAAGCGGTTGACTCACTCTAATATTTCTATTCTCCAGTGTTCACCAGAAAAGATGATGCTTCAACCAGCAAAGACTGACTCTACAGGGTTAAGGGTTGGAGGTAAACAGTAGACTCTACTAAAAAGTAATATGGAGGATTCTTTGGCATAATAAGCATGTTAACAGAGGTAAGATGGACAGGCAGACAGACAGACAGACAGACAGGCAGGCAGACGGACAGACAGACAGACAGATAGATAAATACACATTTAGACGGAGAGGTCTCATTACAGTTTTGTTTATAAAAATAATAATAGTAATAATAATCATCATAACAAACCTTATTTATAAAGCAATTTTCAAACAGATTTGCAAAGTGCTTTACATTAAAAAAAGAAAAGACCAACAGAGAATGCATATAAGGTTTAGGATGTTACGTAATGGCTAAAATTAAGACCATGATGCCAGTATAAGCTATAAATAGGTTTTATAAAGAAATTTAAAAGAAGATAATGTGTTGGCCACCATGAACTCCTCAGGAAGACTAAAGATTAGGGACCCTGAAAGAGAAAGCCCGGTTAGGGTTAGGTTCTCAGCCTGGATTAAGGGACGGCTAACAGAGCCTTGGATGAGGATGAGATCAGGTTACGACCATTTTTTGTTTTTACAATTACCAGTTTATGTAGATTCTGCGGATTTTAACTCAAATAGAGGGAGATACAGTAGTTTAAAGAAGAAAAAAATAGAAGCATGTATGACCATTTCTAAATTAACACTAGACTAAACCGAACTCATCTTGGACAATTCCCTGAGCTGCAGAAAACAAGAATGAACAACAATGTTGACATGTTTGTTCAGACTGATATTGTTGTCAAAGAACACACCAAGATTTTTACAATTCTGGGAAACATTATGGGTTAAAGAGCCAAGGTGATACAGGAGTTGGTCGTTAGCTGTGCCAGACACAATTAAGTTTACCTCAGTCTTGCTAATATTCAGTTGCAGGAAGTTCTGGGCCTGGAGAGGATTTGAGTTCATCAATCCAATTACTGAGTGAGTGTATTCAAATGATTAAAATAACTGGGGGTAAAAGAGAGTTACAACTGATTGTTATCTTGCATAAGATTGTGTTTACGGATTACCTGCCCCAGGGATAACATGTAGAGGGTGAACAAGAGTGGTCCAAGGACAGACCCTGATGTCCAACATTTCCCACTACAACTCACTTTATGTATTGTTAAGGCCTCAGACACCCCATAAAAGATTTACAAGCTTTGTTCTAAATTTAGCCAGCTGTGTTTACATCAGTCTTCTCCTTCTCTTCATTTAAATGGTACCTGCCTACTTTAATGGTTCATTATTGTCACCGCCCGTTAATATGCATTAACTGCCTCTGCAGTCAGTCAGCACAAATATGTACCAAGTCACTGTTTGTGCTGCCCTGTGTGTGTTTGGGTAGAAACAAAATATTTAGTCAGTACAAGTTAGCAAAGAATGTTCAACAGCGCCTCCAGTAGTCAAAATGTGCCCAGTGCAGGCCTCAAACTTTAACCTTGTGCACTGATGCAATAAAATAAGGTACCGCTTCAAAGGCAAAGATAAACTCTCATCGTATCCCATGGTCTGTTTTAATTCAGGCTGATCTTAATCCAGCCTATCATGTTTCCCACATTCAGGGTCTCTCCACACCATCACGACAAAAATCAGAATGTTCAAGACAGATGGGAGAAAACTAAATGCAATATTTTTGCTGAATAAAATCACACTTTCTAAAAACATTTCGATCTTATTTAACTATTATTTACAGTATGATTTTCCTCTCCAGAAGATCCAGAGGGACCAGCGTCTCACAGATTACACGCATACAGAGTCGCCTTCTCTCACCTATAAACAGGAACATGAACAGAAAACAGTGTTCAACTCTTAAGGCTCATATGATAATGTGAACTCCGTTATTTTTTATTGTCTAATCCACAATCTCTAACGTAGTTCCTATGTTAGTTTTCCCCATAGTTCTCTACCGTAGTAAACTTGCTTGTTTGGGCAGGTAAGTTTGACCAAACAAATCGTTTGGTCAAACTGGCTTGACCAAACGATTTGTATTAGAATTTTTTTGAGGTAAATTAGGAGTGTATCAGATATTACATTAATAAATGCCATAAAAGTTAAAAAGATATGGAAATAAATATATTTTTTTCAATAGTTTTTTTCTTGGTAAGGACATTAAAAGAATGGATGCGCATATATTCAGAGATAGATCCCCTCACCTTCCCCTCACCTTCCTCCGGTCCTGTAATTTATATTTCATTTAATGAATGACCACCTAATTCCCAGATATTTCATTTAATGAAATATAAACACTGCTTTAAAGTTTGTTGTTTTTATTCTTGATTACGAACTAGCCAGGAGATCAACAACCTCCTGCCTTCAATTGGCTCAAGTTTACACCCCAGGACTATGTGCTTGGAAACAACAGATAGACCTGGAGCAGATCTAGACCACTTCAGTCCTATTGATCTAATACAATTCACTTCCCTTATTTCCTCATCCAAAACAACAACCTGTCTCCTAGATCCAATCCCAACTAGTCTACTTAAAGAAAGTTTACCCTAAGTCAGCATCTCTCAATTAGAGATCATCATCTGTCTTTAAATTCAGGCTACGTACTACAGTTCTTTAAAATAGCCATATTCAAACCACTGCTTAAAAAGCCGAACCTTGATCCAGAGGCTTTAGCAAACTACAGACCGATATCTAACCTTCCCCCCCTCTCTAAAACCTTAGAGATAGTGATAGCCGAACAATTGTGTGATTTTCTGCGTAACAATAGTTTATTTGAGGATCTCCAGTCAGGTTTTAGAGTTAACCATAGTACAGAAACAGCACTGGTCAAAGTTACAAATGACCTTTTATTGGCATCTGATGAGGGACTGGTCTCTGTTCTGGTCTTGTTCGATCTTAGTGCTGCCTTTAATAATATTGCCCACCTAATTCTCATAGAAATACTTGATAGTCATATAGTCATATTAGCAGGTAGACCCAATAAGTCTCTGATGCCCCTCCAGCTGATCCAGAACACTGCTGCACGTGTGTTGACCAGAACCAGATTAAGAGAACTTATCTCTCCTGTATTAGCTTCCCTTCATTGGCTCCCGGTAAAATTGAGAATTGAATTCAAAATCCTTCTGCTCACTTACAAAGCCCTTAACGGTCAGGCACCAACGTATCTGAAGGAGCTCATAGTTCCATATTGTCCAATCAGAACACTGCGCTCCCAGCATGCAGGGTTACTGGTAGTCCCTAGAGTCTCCAAGATCAGAATGGGAGCATTCAGGCTCCTCTCCTGTGGAACCATCTCCCAATCTGGGTTGGGGGGCAGAAACCCTCTCTACATTTAAAAGTAGGCTTAAAACTTTCCTTTATGATAAAGTTTATAATTAAGGCTGGCATAAGCTAGTTCTTAGCTTTGCTGCTATAGGTTTAGACTGCTAGGGGATCTCCCATGATGCACTGAGCTTTTCTCTCTTCCTCTCTCACTGTCCCTCTTTATACAGCCCCCTCACTTTAATGCATGTCACTGGATTATTGCATGTTACTAACTTGCTTTCTCACCCTGCAAGGTTACATGGAACGGGGGCTTTATCTGCTGCTGTGGACCTGCTCAATGTCAACTGATTTCAAGATGCTCATGATAATGATTACTGTTATTATTATTATTATTATTATTATTATTATTGTGTCTTATTTCCCCATAAGCTATTGCAAAATTTTATATTAATATTAATGTTATTATCAACCTGGGATCCCTGCTGCAGCCGCCGCCCAACCCTGGAGAAGCGGAGGAAAGTGGATAACCATAGCTGATATCTTTGCTGCGTTTCCCCCGTCTATCCCCCTCCACTCTCTTTTCAAACCCGACCGGTCATGGCAGTAGGCCGCCCACCCTGAGTCTTGGATCTGCTCGAGGTTTCTGCCCGTTAAAAGGCAGTTTTTTCTCGCCATTGTCGCCAAATGTTTGCTCAAGGACGAATTTGTTGGGTCTCTGTAGATAATTATATAAAGAGTCTGGTCCAGACCTGCTCTTTCTGGAAAACACCTTGAGACAACTTTTGTAGTGAATTGGCGTTATATAAATAAAGATTGATTGATTGATTGAACTACTACTTCTCACTGCTGTTACTTACTCCCAGTTAGACCACAGGTAACTGAAGAGATAATGTGAAAAATGCATGAGCAGTTGCTCTGCACTCATGTACAATTATGTTTCAAAACCTTCCGAGCATTTATTTTTGAGAAATTGTGCTTGTTTTCATACATTTTTGAAGCCTCTGTAAAGCGACTGAAGCTCCTTCCTGGTGAACTGCGTCTGGGCTTGGAGCTGGTCGAGGCCCTCGGGTTGGTGGCGCACCATGGAGAGTTCAAGATCACTGTCACAGTTGTCTGTGAGTGGGAAGCGGATGAAAAGGGGGGAGGGGAAGAGGGAGACAGGGAGTTGAAGAAAGGGGTAAAGAAATAGTGGTAAGACATGAAAAAAAGAAAAAAGAAGATAAAAGCAGGGGAGGACTTGAAAACAGTGAAAATCAAAATAGATGGTAGGTAGGAAATGGCGGCACATAAATAAAAAAGTTGCCCATCTTTACACCGAGAAAATGGTAAGTTTTAATGGGAAAGGTGGGACGGCAAAAAGTGTGGGAGAAAAGGGAGTACAGCAGTGAGTAAAAATGATGACAGATGAAGAGATGTGTAGTCATTGTTGAGGGGAGAGTAAAAACAAGTAGCCCAAAAAGGAGAGGATAATGGAGAAATTATAAGAGAAAACTTATTTTGTGCTTCTTCTGCTTCATTGTGGGTATAGTTGAAATCACAATTCTGCATAGGACACTAACTAAATCTGATATGTTCTGATGGAAAGTTAAAATAGATAGATAGAGAGTTGTTTTAACTTGCTATGAAATACTCAGGGTTAATTTGTGAGACTTGTTAATGAGCCACGATCCACAACATCAAAACTACATCCTCTACAGGCAAA
The DNA here is from genome assembly GCA_037951165.1 of Lophius americanus. Lineage (NCBI taxonomy): Eukaryota > Metazoa > Chordata > Actinopteri > Lophiiformes > Lophiidae > Lophius > Lophius americanus. The sequence continues at coordinate 5,965,874 of JBBDHG010000057.1, read as the reverse complement.
ATTACTCTTAATCTTAGTCAAACTTTTGTTTGGCAAGTCCAGATCTCACAGTGAAAGCAAGAGGCACAAACAACATTTTATTAAATGAGAAAAGGTTTACAAAGGTGGTGGGAGGAAATGAAAGAAGATAAAAATGCTGAGAGAAACACCAGCAGAGGTACTCACCGTCTTCTCAATAACAAAACACAAACGGGAAGATGAAAAGGACGAGGAGGAGATTGAGGAAAGATGATGAAGAAATGAGAGGGAAGAAAAAAAATCACCCAAGTGTTAGAACATCCGACCAGATATAAAATTTAAGAGCAAAATCACAAACCAGTAAAGTAAATATTGTAATTTTTCCCATTTGGCTTAAATAGTTTTTTCACAGCCAGCAATAACAATGACCAAGACCACTTTGTTTTAAATTAGCTCGTGCATCTGTTATTGCTCATCATTTTAGCATTACTATTACAGTCAACACAATCCAAGAACAAGAATACTTACAAGATTACTGTTCTAAAGCTACACAGGACAAAGTTTCAACAGATAGAAAACACAATTTTAGCCTTTTCTAAACTTAAACTAAATTCTTACCTTCCAGTGACAAGGGTTCCCAAATCCCAAACTGTTTGAGCACGATAATAAACAATCCAATAACAACAGCAATTGCAATTATTTCCATGCCATCCAATTCCATCGTTGACCTGCATTAGATTTTAGTCTGCACAAGATCCCTTTAAAAAACGTAATGTTAACAAACTCTTTTATAAAAATGACTCAGAATCTGATCAGCTTGAGACATCATCTGCTGTTAATCATCTCCTCCCTCTGCTCTCTTCATTTTTTAATGAGTGGTTTTTTTGCAGGCATCAGCTATTATAATCACTTTAATAAAACGCCTGACTTAAACCGATGACCGTTAAGAAAAAAAGCAAATAGATTGAGCATCCTCCCTTAAGTAACAGGTTCACTGTCCGTTATACGGTTTTCCGAAAAAATATGTAACTCATTGAGTTTTAGTCCTCTAAAATTATCCAAAGCTATCGGCACTTGCAAGCGATCCATCTCCGTTCGCACTCGCCAACATTTTACGTGCTGGTCCAGTTCATTTGAGGATCTCTCCAGAACTCCATCAACTCAGGGGCTTCACCCCCACTGCCATGTCCTCTCACTCTGTCCTGTGCTGTGTGTGGTGAGGGTAGGGTTTTTTTTACTGGAGCGATTTCTTTACTAATAGTCTCTGATTGACGGTCCACATTGCCTTTATATGCTCAGCGATTTCAAGGATGCACAGCTGTAAAACCAAGCATTGATCCACATTTGCTGATGGCTGGGATACGAACAGCACTTAGAATAAAGAAGCCTGCCCTGCCCTTTGTGGCGCTGACCAGGTTGTTCAGCAAAACACGGTCAATAAGTCAGGAGCATTCTCTCGGAGCTAAGTAACACTGTGACCATTATAGGCATTATAGTTAAGAATAGTAACATTGGAGTGAATTACATCTGTGTAACAAAACCAACCTGCATGCCTCAGAGGTCAATTCTGCAAAACACTCTGCAAGGCATACAGGCATTGCTCCGAAAATACTTTGTCAAACCTCATGTTGTCTGAGCATGAGTGACTGTAAATGATGTGCTGTGCTGCAGAGCAGATGAGAGTAACACAGAATATGAGTACAGTTCAAAACTGATGATGTTGCAGGATATAATGGACTTGGTTTAACAGGGGTGGATAGGAAATCAATTATTGAGAGCTAAAAAACTGGTCTTAGAGCAGGGAGAGAAAGTGGGCCATAGATGCATTTGGACAGGTGGGGAGGGTTTATGTAAATGGACTTGTCCTTAATGTCTGAACTATACCACTACCGAAATAACTAATGAACTGGGAAAGTGCCAACACAGAAACTCATAAGAAATTAGGCCTTCGCTGTCATCCCCGACCTCCGGAAAAGCCCCCAATCCCCTGTGTTTTGCAAGAAAAAGCAGCGATGATGATTCCATAATATCCCCAACTTTTCAGGGATATAATGATGTATGGCTTAGAGGCACCTTAGATATGTGCTGTGGCATAAACACTTTGTCATAAGAGCTGTTTTTTAGGCGGAAATTTTTCTTAAACTCTTATCAGACTTAAAATGAAAACCATTTTCTTTATAATGTTAAGGTCCTCATTTGCTGCCAGAGGAGCTCTGTGTATCACTGTATGTTCTGATACCTTGTGACAGAAGGCAGGTTCGTAGAGGCTGAGGAGGATGGCCCATCCTCTGTTTTTGAAAGGCAAGAAAGAGATAAAATAAAAATATAAGAGTTTTTTTATTGAAATAAATTCTAACCAAATTTCAGTATCATTTATTAAAAAAAATTTATAACTTCTTTGGACGTTCTTTTAAATTCAGATCATGCACTAACAGCGTTACCTACAGGGCAGGCAAGGTGAAAGACAGTCTGTGTGAAGTGGAGAGCAGAAGAGGCCAGACTTCGCTATCCTCCTCTGGAGGAGGGGATCTAATGGATCGATTTAATAAATTTCCATGTGGTTAGTTTTTTTCATGCTGACCTGCTATTGGCCAAAACACACAGAAAATGATGCTCCAATGGAAGACGTCCTCCCTATCCAAACTACAACCAGAACACAATATTGACATCCGTTGGTCCAATGAGAATTTCTCCATTTCCTCTTCTTTATGACAAACGCATATATTTATAATAAAACACGCAATTGATGTAGTGTAACATCAGGAGGACCGCTAATCCTTTATTTTCTCAGCAAAGCAGAAGACTGACAACACACTGTCCAACTCAACTTCCGCTCTGCTCCTTCAAAATAAGAGCACCTTATAACACATCATTTTTAATATTTGTTGTAAAAACATATATTTGATCATGAATATCTTGAATACATCTATGGTTTTAAGGGATGTATTCTCTTGCCATAACAATTTTGTTCTCAATGAAGTCACTAATCATAAAGATTATGCATTTTTCCTGATTCCAACACATCAACTCTATGGACACTATGTTCACTTGATGCCTAATATACAACCCACCCACCGACAGTGGCATTGAGATCAATCAATCATGTCATCAATCATGTCATTCTAACTTAAACCCATCAGTCACTATAGTGCTATGGCTAATTGGTGTATATTGATCATTCTTGATAACTTATTCAAACTGCAACACTTGCGGACCTGTTATAAATATGACTGATGCAATGGCTTTGAGATGATTTGTGTTTTTGAAATGTTGCACTTACACCCCCACCTCACGCTGCAAGTTGTTGGTACTTTAGCAGTGCACCCAGTTCACTAAAGGAAGTGCTCCTGATGCAATGAAAAAAAAGAGTAGAATATACTTTACATGAGTGTGCAGAGTGCAAACTGAGATTAGAGGTGATGCATTGTCTGAAATGAAATCTTGCAGCTAAGTATCCTTTGCATAAGAATGTGGATGACTGTAGTGTTTTTAATGCGTGGCTTAATCATACCTCACCAGGGAGAGACACACTCAGCCATTACAAAGACATGCAAGATGTATGAGCGCAAGTGGAAACTCGCCTGCCATATAAATAACGCACCATTATACTATTTAATGCACCTTAAGTGCTGAGCTATCCCTGTTCTCCTATTAAATACAGACAAGACTGAGGTGGCTTAAGCATGTAGAGATACATACTGTGCAGCCATCCGTCTCATCATCAGCTTTTAATGACTGCAGTGAGAGTAGCTCAGTGCCTGAGGCCATCAATCAAAAAATGATCACACAAGTTCTTGTCACACAGTTAAACAGCCTCAACTTCAATCTCTCTAAAACCCCTTTACATTTTGCACCATCTTTACTCTTACTCATATTTACGTGACAAAAAATATACAACAATTATTTGTCCATGATACTGTTTCAGTTCTTGGGTTTGAAGGATTGAAGACTTTCATTAAACACAACAGATAAGTCTATTGGATGGGTGTCATGTAGAGTCAAGACCTATTGTAACAGTGCACCCATGGGTGAGCCAAACAAGTTGTTTTGTTTGTAATTAGAAAAGAAATAAAAAAGGTGCATTTTTGGATCCCTTGAGTGTTTATTGAAGTGAATTGCATCACAAAACCAAACATTCTTTTCAGTACTAAACAACAATTCCAAAATTTCAATTTTATGAATACTTGTTTCAGAATGCCTTTTGGAATCCTGTATAATTTTCACTGTATGGTTTTGCATGAGATCCTACGGAGCAGCAGTCAGTCGGGTGATATATTGTCAACTCGCCACTAGATGGTGATCAGGGTGAGGAAATATGGTTAAACTCAACAATCGTCTCCAGTGCAAAAGTGTAAATGGATAAAATATAATGGTAGGAGTACTGATGTATTTTTGTGATTGAGAAATGCAGATGTAACCAAACACAGAGTGATTGTAGGTCTGCTGTAGATACAGATAACAATCAAGGTATCAGAAACAAAAAACCTAGAACCTTTTTTTTGCTGCTATATATTTAACTTGTATAATTTACCTGTTTTAAAGGCAAAATACATTATCCATCACAGCATTTGTTTGTTACTGTTTTCATCAATGGGATGTCCTGTCCAAGACATATTGCCATCTGTCTGTTGGCAGAGAGAGGTGTGCAGTAAATCAATCTGGATGACAACAGCAGGTCATTTCTGGAAACAGCAGGGAGAAATTCTGTCTCCTCCTCACAGCCGGATTTAGCCGTCAGTGGGGAAAGCATCTACAGCTCAAAGAAGATGTTTCAAGCTCAGTAAAAGTGTGTTTTGCCTATCAAGAGCGTGCTTTGGGTGACAGCGCGCTCAGAGGTGCTCTCTCAATAATTTAGACAAATCCAGAAAATGAGGACATGTCAGTGGAGGACTAGTGGTCTTCATCTCAAGAGTCTTACTTTCATGATACATAAGTATGATGAACAGATGTGTTTTCTCCACTTTCAAAAATGTAGTTATTTGAATAGTAAAGATTGAAAGTAGAATTTAAGACGAAATATTCCTCTGAAGTACAGTAGTCATCAGTAAAGATGGAAAATCAACAACAGAATTTTGTGTGTGTGTGTGTGTGTGTCTGTGTCCGTGTGCTGTGTGTGAGCATGTATGCGTGTGTGTGGGTATGTCGGAATCTGTGTCTGTGTGTATGTGTGTGTCTGTGTGTGAGTGTCTGTCTGTGTGTGTGTGAGCGTGTGTCTGTGTAAGTGGTTGTGTGTGAGTCTGTATGTGTGTCTACGTATGTCTATATGTGTGTCTGTGTGTGGGTGTGTGTGAGTCTGTGTGCGTGGGTGTGTGTGTGTCTGTATGTGTGTCTGCGTATGTCTATATGTGTGTCTGTGTGTGTGGGTGTGTGTGAGTCTGTGTGCGTGGGTGTGTGTGTGTCTGTATGTGTGTCTGCGTATGTCTATATGTGTGTCTGTGTGTGTCTGTATGTGTGTCTGCGTATGTCTATGTGTGTCTGTGTGTGTCTGTATGTGTGTCTGCGTATGTCTATATGTGTATCTGTGTGTGTGGGTGTGTGTGAGTCTGTGTGTTAGGGTGAGAGAGAGAAAGTGAGATGGATAGAGAACGAGAGAGCATAGAGGAAGAAGAACTGCTAGATAGTAGATGTGTATTTCATTAAATGTATCTTCTTTCTTTTTTTAAGTAAAGTTAGAGGTCACAAATTGTCTGATCGGCTTCAGACAGAAAAAGACTGATATGTAAGTAAGATTAAATATCTTAAATCAAGTAAATATAGCCATTGTATTCCCTTATTATCTTATTATCTTTTGTCTGACAATATATTTATTCCTATTAGACTATTTTTGATGTCTTCGAGCGTTTTTGTCGTTAATTATCTTATTAAGGAATTATAACTTGTTACTGAGATTTGATCACTGACTTTGAGTTATTTAATGCTTGGAACTTGAATGACCATAATTATGGTAAATTATTAAGGCTGTTTAATCAACTATGACAACTAATCTGCTTTATTAAAGTCCAAACTCCTTATTTCAAGCACCATATCCTTCCCATCTATTTTTCTAACATTCTGAGAAAAATAATTCTTAAATCCTTTATTTGGATCGAGGCAGATGTACTTGCATTTAGTCTACTCACAACTATTTAAAGATGAATAATAATCTTTATTTTATTCACAGTCCAGTACAATGTCTTGGAATGAAGTTTATCTTCGATTGAACCCATCCCTGTGGGAGCAGTGGGCGGCCCCTGTGAAACTCTGGGGGAGCCGAGGTTTGAGGGTCTTGCTCAAGGGCACACAGCCTGTTGCATCATTGGGTGGGGTAGAACCCTGGTCTCCTCTTTAGGGATAACTGCTATAACCAATGAGCTAAAGCCGCCCAAAAGTTGTCTTTTGTACCAACCCATAACAAGTCCACAGCTCCCCGTTCACACAGTCGGTCCAGGTGAACCGGAATAATATGTTTACAAACTGCTCAAATCTCTACGCGTTTTTGCCAATTACTAACGCCAAGTCAAATTTTCCTTTTCTGATGGCAGATCATTTCGCTTATTTTAAATAATATAATTTATTTTATTAACTAAAATAAACAAATTTTGTCTTGATTTTGAAAGCCGTGTTTTGGCAGTATAAAGCTGAATAGAGGGAATTAAGGGCAGGACCATAATAGTACATATAGTGTACAAGGAAGATGGGGAAGATCCATTCAAATGTATGTAATCTAAACTGAGGGCCGGCCCTTCTTCTGCCACACACGATCGTGCAGGTATCCAGTATCATGTGTTGTTGTTGAGAGAGTTAGACTGTGTGCCTGCCTCTGTGTCTCCCGGTGAGCATTTACCTGGTCCTTGTTGTGTGGTACTGGCAATGATCCACTTGACCAGACAGCACTTCATTAGAGATTTACGTGAGAGTCGTGGTTTCTGCCATTTGGAGGCGTCAGTCTGTCCACCAGGATTTGGATCTTTCCCATTGGCATCAGGCAGCAGACCGCCATCAACTATCTTCTCATTCATCTGAAGAGGGCAGAAAAAAGAAGATACATGTCATTATGCTGTGCTTTCAAAAGTTCTAAAAGGGTAATCTAACCAAGTGTATACAAGGAGGGTAGAAATAGATCTCCTCTCTGAGATGGTGAAACTTTAATGCTTTGTGTTCAAAGTTTGCAAACAGTTATTATCTGTTTTGCTCTATCCTTTTAATTTCTTTGGATAATTGTGTCAGCCACATTTATGATGTAATATTTGATTCAAATATCAGAAATAATGTTGGCCTTTCAACAGTTGTAGACAATTTTTGGTCCATTTCACTATAAATTGTTTTGGATTATTAGACACTTCCAGTGCATTTGGTACAACAGTTAACTTCAGCAGATTTTTATTCTGTTAATCACGAGAATCTGGTGATTGTTAACATAATAGAAGCAAACCACTGACTTACACAACACTGGTTATAGTGTTGTGCATTTTGTGGTTTAGTGCTGCAGCCTTTCAAATGAATACTAGATCTTACAAAGGCGTGTTGTGGGATTCTCATACTTCTATTTTGACGCATAGTCCATCAGAAAAGTGTTTGGCAAAGTTACGTTTTGATGGCAAATGCAAACCCACTACATATATTAACCTCCAGGGGGGGGTTAGTGAAATAATTTGGTGGTTTACCATAGTTGTTTAATCTCTATCTATCTACAACTGTTGTGTTTCACAGAAATGGCTAGAGCCCCGGGTAAGTGGAGGCTTGAGTAACTTAAGTACCTTCCAAGGCTCAGACATACCATGAGAGTTGTGCTTCTCTGTCATGGTGTGGTACTTTAGTCATTGCTTCATCAGACTAGAAGGTAGAGGCACTATTTGCAAATATCTTCAACTGGTGCCAGGACATCTTTTCACAGTTGTGGGTCTACTTGCCCAAATCGATGGCTGACTGATGCTCTTAGATTCCTTTTAGTTTAGCCTAAGCCTGTGAGGTGCCCCCTCAACATGTGTGGACCGGTTAGATACTGTACTAGCCTTGGTGGTAGAGAGTTAAAACTTTAGAAAAATGATGGGGATGATGATCATTTGGTGGATCTTGTCTTCATCTTGTCTGTCTGTACTGTCTTAAGCAGACTTTGCACTTCTCCATTTTTTTTTGGCAAAGTTCCCTTATTTCTTTGGCTTACAGTTAGTCCGACTGGCCATCTCCTTCTTCCTTGAGCAACCTCACAATTTCCTACTGGAGACAAACCTTTTCCCTCTTCTCTGTTCTGTACTTATTGGCTCCATCCTTTGAGACTCTCCTTCACAGAGTTGTGCAAATGCAGGATATTATCAAATCACCTCTTTGAAAGATTCTTCCGCTTATTCCTGAGCCCTTAATTCATTTTCCACCTGAAAGATTTTGTCTTGCTCCTGTGTTTACATTAGCAGAAATTCTTTATTTGCTTTTAAGTAAAGCATTGAGCCTCTGAGTGGAACTAAAGCCTCATCATGTTGAGCATCTGGGCTTTGACTTTCACCTCTTTCTGGAGAGAGTGGTTCTAGCTCATTAGCAAGTATCGGGTATTCAGTTTAACCTGAGTTAGCTTGAGTATCCGGTCAAATCTTGAATTTTTCATTTTGGAGAATAACCATTTCATCAATATTCACCTCAGTAGAATATTGTGTTAAGTGATCAAATGTGTTTATGTTAAAGTGCCGAATCAAGCACATAAACATGATAAATCTTGCACATGTTTAACATCAGCTTAACATTGACATAATGACAATGTCAACACCTCTGGATTCATTATTGCTATTATGAATTGTATGTCCTACATACCTTTTGCAATTTCACACATTTGAGAATATTTGAAAATAAAATTTAGAAAGGGATACGTTCAACATTGTGATCTTCATACAGATCATGACATGTTTGAGAGGTTTTAAATGTGCAGTTACTAGAATACAGAGGGGGAAAAAATATTTTTTTAACAGGAGCAGGAATTTTAGCAGCAATTATGAGAAAAAGGGCAATCAAGCTATCTTGTTTCCAATTATTTGAACCGTGACATTTCATCTCCTCATCTCACACTGGCTCGCACATTCAGTGCTTCTAAATTCAGGTGAATGTTTCAGTGATGATAAAGCCTGAAATACATCTGACAATATAACTATGATGATTTCAGGTTTTGTGTGTCCTTACATTTGTGATATTTTGTTTTCCCAGCCAACATGTTTTCCAGAATGTATAAATCTCTGTATGATGCAGTATGTGATGACTAATAGCCAATATCATTTTTATTGTAACATAATCCGTTCTGCAACATATTCAGCTTTTCTTGTTGTGATCGTGAGATTTGTTTCTTCTTTTTGCAGTTTGGATCTTTAAAGACCAGTTATCTTATACCCTTGTCTGCCTTTATTTTGTCGATGCAAAGCCTTTTTTCCTTGCTTAGGATAGCGGGCTTCATAAATAAAACAGATTTCTTTAAGAAGTCACAGCAAATGTAATGTAGAGACTTTGACAGAACTTCTATCTAGGGAGCCCTTTCGTCCCAATGGTGACCTCTTTGTATATAAAGGGATGGCAGAGCACACACAGCCCCGAGAAGATAGAAAACTCCTAACTGCATCAATAAAAGATCGCAGTTTCTGCCATGTTGAGGTGAACGGTGACTGCAAGTAGGACACTAAGGCTGACACGTGAAGGAGCCACACTGAAAAATCTCAAAATCTTACCAATTATTACAGTCTAAATTCTAGTCAAAATATCTCATTGCACCTGATGTAAGACACAATCACTTATTTTCTAGAATATCATGATAAATCACAGAATCCTGTAATATTCTAAAACGCTGTATGTGAGTATTAAAAGCCATCTCAATGACACATTCTTATTTTTAATGTATTAGACATACTTAAAATGCCTAAATATCACTTCCTAATCTTATTTCAATACACGATGGTCTTATATCTAGAACAGTGTTGCTACTATATAACTTAAACTATTTCAAATGCATCTGATATAAGGGCGTTGTTGAATAGTGACAAAAAATAAAAATCTACAAAAATCTACTAAAAAAAATCTAATTTCTTGAGCATTGCTAGCATATTCGGAGACCTAACCTTTCGTAATTAATGTAAAATGTTCGCAGTGGCGACCACTGAAGGGAACAGCTGAAAGAAGAAGAAGAAGAAGAAGAAGAAGAAGAAGAAGAAGAAGAAGAAGAGCAAAGTTCACAATGAAATTTTGCAGCTAATTTCAATCTATGTAAATATCATATCTTATTTAAAGTCATTATTTAGTGTTTTGGTAGTATTCGGTTAATGTGTTGTTTATTTATCCTCTTAATAGTGGTTTTGTTTTTTATTTAAATGTCTATTTAAATTTAGGCGTCTTTATTTATTGCCTGGTCCATTTAATTTAAAATTATTTTATATGACGTTCGTACGTTGAGAGTTCCGTTAACCAGAGTCAAGTTCCTTGAATCAGAATCAGAATCCCTTAAAGCTGATTCTGATCTGATTCTGATTCCTGTAGTTGATTTGGGTCAGTACTGGATTACTGTTAGCCCCATAGGGCCATTTAAAACGTAGGGTGTAACAAGATACAATAAATCATCGCTGACCCATTTAGAATTTCTTCATGTCAATGCTGAGAAAATTAGTAAAATAAAAGATGATAAGGGAGTAAACTTGGGGACTGAACATCCAGAGCGCTGCATTATTAAAAGACATGAAGACATCTGTGCCGGGTGATGAAATGCTCAATTTGAGTATCACTGTGAAAGCTGTGGGTGACCACACTCTGCTGATCATCACACATGAACATGTAAACACACAGCTAATACAAAGAGACAAGCTAATATCTGCCGAGTTTCTTTTTTCCTCTCAGCTGTCTAGAAAAACAGCTGATGGTTGACGTTTTCAAAGCTTGCATCCATCCAATCCTGCAGCCAGCAGAGGCCTACATGTCTCGTCACAGCCTTTTATTTCTGATTTCCATGGTGCTAGAATTCTTTGGATTTAAGAAACTGACCTAAGTCATGAAACACAACACGCACATATTACATTACAGTCTGCCTTTCCTTTACATGAACCTTTCTATCACTAGTTTAATGTACATTATTTCCAATATTGAGCTTATTTATCTTGTTTTTTAACCTCATGTGTATGTATATATATATATATATATATATATATATATATATATATATATATACATACAAAAACCTATTTAGATTTCACTGCAAAGGATATTTTTCCTATATTTTTACTCAAAGCGATGATCTTGCTGCTTTTATTACTTTGCAGCTCCTGACTTTCTATACAAAAGCAGCAGTTTCCACATTATGTAATGCATCTAAAAGCAATAATTGAATCCTCATAATGTGACTCCTTGACCATGAAAGGCTACCCCTATAATTTGGAATCCCATTCGTATGATTGATAAGTTTAAATGTTTGTTTGATTTTAGTTGCGAGCCCGTTGTAACATAAGTTGTCTCGCAGTTTATTGCATTTTTCTATGAGCCAATGAATTCCGACATTGTGGTTAACAGATCCGGACTAGTGGTCAGACCCAGATCTGTCGTTGATATGTGGTACATCTAATTGGATGTCAATATTTCAAGATTAACCATGTAAATCTTAAAAATGTTTATATCCCACAAACGCAGAGAAAACCCGTCCGTATTACCTCCACAAAAATAAATACATAAATAAATATGTAAACTAACTAATTCGGGCTAAAATTCCTTGGCAGTCGTAATGAATAATTAAATTTCTATTCTACATTAAAGTAAGCAGCCGCTATATAAGCAATAATTGAGTTATTCATTACTATTCAAAAACTACAGAATTGAAATTATGCTTTTAATGCAGTGACCACAGCAGTCATAATAATGTGTTTATTTTTTATGTAACACTTCAATATGATATTCATGTATTTATTTTTGGTGTTTATAATATCTGATATTCTGCAGTCTATTAAATTTCATGCTTGTAATTGATTTTTACAGCACATTACTACAGTAGTTAATCTGTAAGTAAAGGTCAAGAGTTTTTCTTCCACTGGAAATCACAATGTTTGCCTCCTTCTCTCTGCTCACTCTGAAGCCCTCCTGCTGTTCATAAATTAAAAAGTAGCTTCAAAGGTTACAGTAGGTACTATAAGTTAAGTGTGAATATATATAGTAGTACACAAGTATACACACTATTATTATTATAGTCATCATTTTGCTGTCAGCATATTAAGTGAAAGTACCTGCATTGCGTCTGGATTCAAGTCGGTGTTTAGAGAAAGATCGCTGCAAACCTCCTCTGCTCCTGCTCCTCTGGCGACTCGGAGATCTGAAGCACCATGCACAGATGGGAGAGACAGCAGCAAAAGGAAGGAGGAGCAGAGCTGCTCAGAGTCCCGAGAAGATCAGAGCACATAAACTGATAAACACACTCACCAGATGAGTCAGGCGTGGAAAGATCAGTCAGTCTGCAGGTGGATCGTCCACCTCATCGGTTACACAAGAACCTGCTGTTCCGTTCTGCTGAGGTCCCAACAAGTGAAGAGGAGGCAAGCAATTTATAAAGTGAGCTGTGGATCAGGTGCTCTCATAGATACAGTATTATTAGAAATACCAGACATTATTGCCTGTAATGATGGTGTAAGTCAGACAGGCAGTGTCTCCCCAAGGAAATTAAAAGAACGACTCCTGTATTTCTAACATGCTTCTACAGGTCTGGTACCCAGACACAACAACAATGATCCTTATTATTATTACTGTTAATATGTTATCACACAATCAGTTTTCTAAATTCACTTCTCATCTCACCAAGGAAGTCCCATTTACGCAGTATTATCTACTTGGGCCTGGTGCAACCTTTTTTTCAGAATGTATCTCAATTCCTTTACTTCGGAGATGACCGCAGAGGTAGTAACAGATATGTAAAACACATCTGTCTGTAACAGGGAAGCAGAAAGGCATGATGGTTGCAATGTTTTGATTATGTACTATGTGTGTGTCTCAAAATTATAATTGTTAAAAGTAGCTGGCATCAACTAGTAGTAGCTAGCAGCTAGTATGAGCTGGCAGCTAGTAGCAGCTGGCTAGTAGTTATAGATTGCATTTCATTTCAGCTAATGGCAGCTGGCAGTTAACAGCAAATAGTCACAACTTGAAGCTAATAGAAACTAGCAGCTGCTAGCAGATAGTTGCATCTAGCAACGGTTAGCAGTTGGTATCAGTTAGTAGCTAGTATGAGCCAGAAGCTAGTAGAAGCTAACAGTTAGTAGCAGCTGGTCACTAGTCACAACTAGTAGTCAGCAGCACCCAGTCAAAACCTGAAGCTAGATATAACTAGCAGCTACTAGTACAGTGGTTCCCAAAGACCAGGCTGCCACCCACAGGAGTGTCGCAGAGTTACAATTCTATTTTACTAATATATTAGATTTAGAGCTTCATTTCTCCATTCAGCCATAAGAGGGAACTCTTTTCCAACTCCAACATATGGATTTGAAACAATCACACCCACATTTGAGGCCCAGCAGAAGGTGCCTTGCTCAGAAGTAATTGCGATAGACTAAATGCTATACCCGATACACCTGACTGGAACCCAATAATAAAGATCAGACCAGCCAATCGCATTAGCAAGGCAAAAAAAATAACGGGCCTTATGAGATTACATGGAACCCCCGGATATGGTTCAAACATTTGATTAACTCTTTTGCCAACAACAGTAGCAGGACCACCAACAGGCCTACGTGATCTGATAATAGACAAAAGCATCAAACTTCCAGCAAGAAAGCCTGTTTCTTGATGGAACTCGCTGTTAACTGAATATTGCTCCCCTACTTACAAATTTGAATCTAATATAAAAGATGAGCGTTGCCTACATTCTATGTTTTACTGATGAAAAGGAAACTAGAGTCCATTAATTGCACCAAAATGCACTACATTTGTCTAATATAAAGTCGTTAAAATATGCATTTGTGAGACATCCACTGGGACTCATTATTTGACAGTAACATAAAAATGGGACCCTACAATTTGATCTTTTGAATATATTATTTACTGAAACAATTATTTTTAGTATTTTCTTTTCATGATTTCTTTGTTGGCGGCATGGTGGCGCAGAGTTTAGCGCTGCTGCCTCACAGCAAGAAGGTACCGGTTTCATATCCATGCCTGCCAGCCTTTCTGTGTGGAGTTGATGTACTCTCTGTGTCTGCGTGATTTCTCTCTGGGAACTCCAGCTTCCTCCCACAGTCCAAAAACACGTGATACCGATTAATTGGTGACACTAAAATTGCCCGTGTGAGTGGTTGTGTGTCTCGATGTGTCTGCCCTGTGATGAACTGGTGACTTGTCCAGGCTGTACCCCGCCTCTCGCCCGATGTTAGCTTGGATAGCCTCCAGCCCCCCCGTGACCCTGAACAGGATAAGCGGTAGATAATGAATGAAAGATTTGTTCTTAAAGTGTTAAGATGTGTTTAAGGAGCTACAGTGTTCTGAAAGCAGTTTTGTAAAACAAGAATGTGCTCCATTTATTTTGACAGTAGGTGGCGCCTGTCAACTATATCCAAGGTTAAAGTTAAAAACATTTGAAAGGGTTGAGGTTAAAAGCAGTTGTAGAAGAAGAATAACATCTCCTTCTATTTTTTTTTTGTTATTATATCCCGAAAAGTCGAGGATATCATGTAATCTTTCTGACCGCCGCTGCTGCATCCTGCGAAGATCCTTTTTGTTAAAGTGATATCTCAAAAACTTTGTCATGGATTTTTTTCTAATTTCATTCCCACATAGACCTTAGTGCAAGGAAGAACTGAATTGATTTTGGTACACGCCGGTTGAAAGTTCCAACACTAGGGGGAGCTTTATCTCCTAAAGTTTTTGGAATATTTTCTCAAATCATCGTCCCATTTAGTCCAAATCTGGGCATATGAATGAACGCGAGGATATTTGACTTGTTCATCATCATGTTCTATTCAAATGATTCATATTTTACGAAACACCGTTTTTTTTGGACATAACCTCACAACAAATTTGAGGATTAAACAGCTGGATTGCTTAAACAACACATGGAGTTTTCTCTGATACTACCTTGTTGAAGAAGACGACAGCATAGGCTTAGTAATCATGTTGATAGAGAAGGAAGACGCATGTGAGTCAGCAACATCGTGTTCTGCAGCTGTATTTTTGTTCAGGTAGACTTCAGTACTGTAAAAATGTTTTATCTTGTGAAGATGTTGAAATAAAGAGTAAACAAGTCAGACCAATCTCCCGGGTCTGCCTCCGGATTATAGTTACCACGTATTGTTTTACTGATGAGTGCCTGTAAAACCTATGCAAAATCAATATGTGGAACACGAAACTGATTTCCAAACTGGATCGGTTGAGGCCTGGATTTACAACGACAGCCAATGGTACTGTTTGCCAGGAGGCGGCCAGCCTGTGAATGGAAACAGATGGTCGGCTGTCGCGACACTGAACGGGGACCAGCTGAAAGATAGAAAATCTTTGTAGGACTGGGTGCTTACTACGACTTAATGCAAAGTCTCTTTTATAAAGTAGCCTATTTAAAATGTTACATTTTGATAAGAGTAGATGAAAAAATGAGATACCACATTAAATGCACATATTTGACCATTACCTACCATGACCAACAAAGTATTTAATATATGTACTATATATATTTTTAATTAGCATGCAATTAAGTTGCAAGATCAGGAATGCATGCACAAAGCCTTATTCTTGCAATTTATAGATTAGGTCTAGGATGATTTGAATCAAGATGATTTATCATTTTAAAATGTTGGTCCTCAGAAAAGAAGTTTGGGAACCACTGTGCTAACAGATAGTAGCAGTCAGCAGCTCTTAGAAGCTAGCAGCAGCTAGTCGGAACTTTCAGCTAATAGCAGCTAGTACGTCACAATACAGCCCAGTACTTGAGTAAATGTACTTCTTTACTATCCACTGTGGATTCCATGATGGTTTGATAAAAATCCATGACTTTGCCCCTCGACCATATCCACTTAAAGGTTTTATGGGTAGGTCATTTTCCTGTCAACTGAACAACCTTTCTTTGAACTTTCATCAAAATGTGTCAAGTAGATTATGTGTCATTGACGAACAGTCCAAAAAGGTAGAAAAAAACCCTGAACTCTGCCCCTTCATTAAGATCCCCTTAACATTTAAATGAGTTCTTCCTTGTTACATCAACAACCCTTGCACAAAGTTTAGGCAAGAATATCCATGATGGTTTATGTGTAATAAATGGTAACAGTGTTAAATCCCATTCACCCAATGCTGTGGTCTCTTTCCACTCAAAAACGCACTCCTTCCACCAAGTTTGATAAAAAAAAAACCTGTCAAGTAGTTTTTGAATTAACTACTGAAGAGACAGATAAAGCAATGCAGGCAAAACTATTGTGCAGGTAAGAAAGATGTGTCATCTAGTGTAATAATGTGCAATATGTTAGTGCACACACTTTACTGTGCACCCATCTCTATCCTGGGTTTAACTGCAGAGGTAAATACATTTGAGTGCAAGGAGCAGCAACCCTGAGCCCAAAATAAACTCTGACATTGCCTTTACCTCAAAAGTTCCTCCTCTCAAATTCAATGAAAGTCAAGAGGAAGGGAGGCAGAGAAAAAGAGAAGCCAGGTTGGAAAACAGATGAAACCCAACTGGGAAGGAGAGAAAGAAATAGTTTTTATTTTTCACTAAGCACTGAATTGTCCATGTAAATGTTTAAATGTATTCCAAACACTTAATAAATATAATACAAAAAAAAAAAATTAAAAAAAAAAAAATATATTGATTTTGAAGTCAGCCAAAGTATTTAATTTACCACTAGCAAGGCTAACATACAAAAAGAAACGGGTGTAATTTATAATTAAATTCATTATATTAAATTTACTTGAGTAAATTCTCTTTCCAGAGAAAATACTGATTTAAAACAATATCTTTACCCCTTTATCATCATCAAAAGAGGAGAAATTGAAAGATTGAGTCATACCCTGTCTTCCTTTTGCCTCTTGTCTTCCTGCATGTCTGTCTTACTCCAGCAGACACTGAGTTTATTTTTAGCCTCACTAGAGCCTCCAGTTTCCCTAGTGCTTTACATATGGGCTCTGGTTTTAATTGAGTGTGTATTCAGTACAGATGTGCATTGCGCGTGTGTGCGTGCGTGTGTTTGTGTGTGTGAAAGGGAGTGTCTTTTATTTCTCTTTCCTTATAAATTTTGCATTTTATTTTTTGCAGAAATTGCCACAACGACTCACATGGATGGCTGCACACACTTGAGCATATATTCACACTTTGTCTTATGCTGTTCCACAAATATCTTCTCCTTCCTATTCTAGTGTGTGATGAGAGGCATGAAAAACCTCAAAATATAGGAACTGATTTTGAGTGTTTTTCAAATTATACTTACATCTTCAAGAAAAGGGGAAGATGGGTATAAACAGTCATACACAACAAATAAAATATTAATGATCTG
Organism: Lophius americanus; assembly: GCA_037951165.1. NCBI lineage: Eukaryota > Metazoa > Chordata > Actinopteri > Lophiiformes > Lophiidae > Lophius > Lophius americanus. The sequence goes on along the minus strand of JBBDHG010000057.1, from coordinate 5,948,475 downwards.
CTCTTGTTGTGCTTGAAATCAGTTCCCATTGAAGATGTAATATTAAAATCTCCACATCTCTCTCAATAAACAAAACTATGCTTTGTTTTCTTAGATTTGAGTTAGACAAAATATCTTTCTAAGAAAACACATAATGAGATAAAGTCTGAACGAACCTTTAACTTGGTGAGATCATTGATGATTTTAGTCTTTTTGGATTGATAATGATGATGTCGGGCACATCCCTTATTACCAAATTGAGTGTTTGCATGACGAACAGATGAAAATGGAATGAAGTGGGACGAAAAACATGTGAGGAAGACGATGGGATGTAGATATGAATAAAACAGAGGGAGGTGGGAAGCATGTAAGTTTGTGTTTGTACATATGGATTGGTTATAACTGATAATTTAATATAAACTACAAGTACACACATGTGAAGAAAATAGTGGCTGAAACATGAAAAAGATATACGAGAACGTTTCAGAGGTGCTTGAGAGGAACCAAGGGACTGGAAGCAGGAGCTTATTAGGTGGGCCTGCACCAGCTTCAAGGGACTGGCTGACCACCACAGCTAAGGTTTTTCTTTCATTGGTGCAGAGCTTCACCTCCAACATATCAAATAACATGTGCCGTAATTGCTAGAGGATGCAGAGGAATAAGAGAAACTCTGGCTCACTGAGCAGGACAGAGTCGTCGAGAAGGAGGGAGAAACCATTGCTACCCACTAAGGCAAAGAAGCTCACAGACTTGCCTGTAAATAATTGAGATGAATGAATATTTTTCTGAAGAACAACCAAACTTTAAGTGCTAAAGTAAGGTTGTGAAATGGGGATTATGACACAGTTCTCACTGCTAAATCCTCCACAATTATACAGAGAACTGCTGCATTGTATAAATCTCTTTGATATTACTGGTTGCCATAAAATCTTGGGCTTTTGAAGTTAGCGAAGGAGTCTTAAAATCCTTCCTGGATTTTACTTTGAGAGGCAAGAAACGGGCTGGTGTGAAACCTATGTTTGGTCTTCATTAAAATCTGAGCAGCCCCGTTCTTCACCACCTGAAGCCGAGTTACTGAGGATTCCTTTAGGTATCTGAACAATTGTTTGCACTAGTCCAGGCGTGAAAAGACAGAGCAATAGATAAGCCCTTCTAAATCAGGAAAAGACAGAGCAGGTCTGATATTTTGTGATATTTGAAGTTCATTGATTCAATCCTTATTTATATAGCGCCAATTGACAACAACAGTTATCTCAAGGTGCTTTCAAGAGAGAGCAGGTCTAGACCAAACTCTTTATATAATTATCTCCAGAGACCCAACAAATTCCTCCGTGAGCAAGCACTTGGCGACAGTGGGGAGAAAAAAAAATGCCTTTTAACGGGCAGAAACCTCGAGCAGATCCAAGAGTCAGGGTGGGCGGCCTACTGCCATGACTGGTCGGGTTTGAAAAGAGAGAGAGGTGGGGGGGACAGATACATACGGGGGAAAAAGCAGCAAAGATATCAGCTATGGTAATCTGCTATGGTTCTGGTCAGCACACGTGCAGCAGCGTTCTGGATCAGCTGGAGGGGCTTCAGAGACTTATTGGGTCTACCTGCTAGTAGGGCATAACAGTAATCCAGCCTGGAAGTAACAAATGCATGAACTAACTTTTCTGTATCTTTTTGTGACAGAATATGCCGTATTCTATAAATATTACGCAGATGAATAAAAGCAGTCCAAGAAATCTGTTTTATGTGGGAGTCAAAGGTCATATCCTGATCAAAGATAACTCACAGTTTCCTCACAGTAGTGCTGGAGGCCACGGTCATACCATCCAGAGTAGATATATCATCAGATACATTTTTTCTAAGGTGCTTGGCTCCCAGTTTTAGATATTAGAGATCTAATATTCAGGAGGTTTTTTTTTTCAATTTTAACTACATTTTTGGTTGTTTTAATTTTTATTGGGTTTTTGTAAAATCATTTGGTAATCTGACTTGGATGATGTAGGTGGTCGGGGGACAAACAGTCTATATGTTTTTGGGCTGGGTGACTCTAAAGGAGGCGCAGAGAAGCGTGATGCTAACTTCACGATCCTTAAAATAGAACTGCAAATGGCCAGAGTTGGTTTCTCAGCAGGTGTGTTGCTGAGTGGAGAAAATATGTTCGAAACATGAACAGGCTGGTCGTAAACTGTGGGCTGGTGGTTCGGGCTATGCCTTCTTCGCACAGTCACCGAGGCTCCCTGTTTCCCCCGCTGCTCGGGAGCTGCTATGGGGCGGCTAGGAGGAGCTAAGACGGGTCGGTCCGCACCGGCTACAGTGGGCTGACTAGCTACGGAGGCTAATAATAATAATAATAATACATTTCATTTATAATGGGGGTATTTTCCATGGTGCGGAGCTGCGTCTCAAATTCTGTGGCCTCGCCTCCAGGGCTATAAATAAATTAAACTTTTTGCACGTATACTTAGCATTAAAAGGGACGAGGAGTAGCTAAACATATGACACACAGAGAAGGAGAGGGAAGCAATCTCTATCTTCCAAATTTAGCGGCTAGGTGTTTCAGAAACAAAGCAAGGATTTAGCGAAAATTTCTGAATATGAGCTGTTAATGTAGCACCCTACCTTCACCCTATTTAAAAATGTCCACTCCAGTTTGACATGGATGGATTGCTTCACTCTTCTCTCTTACCATCTGTTTTTTATGTGTATTATTTTGAAATTGCTGTCTTCAGATAAGTGACCGTAGGCCTCAGATGATGCTTAGTCCTCACTTAGAGAACTTCCTATCCTGTGCCGTGCCATGCATTTATGGAGCTGTTGTTTGGTCTCCCCCATATATAGATAAGTGAACTTCTTGCTGCGTTAGACTGCAGATCAAAAAATAGATTTTTTTCTGTGTGTTTAATCTTCAATTGAAGTCATTTTTGGATGCTTAGTTTGGAGAAAATCCTTTGAAGTTTGTCCGATACACCAGTCACATGGGCGATGGCAATTTTAATGCTGGGGCTAAGAAATCTATAACACCACTACATCCATCAAAGAGGAAAAAGGCAAGAGCAACAACATTGTCTTTATTAAAGAAATCTGGAAAAGAAATGCTATTTCATGTTATTTTGAGGAAAAGCTAAGAGGCAAAAACTGCATTTTGCATAATGGGTTTTGAGTTTACTTCATCTTAATTAAGTATCTAGGGCCACAACATATGTACTGCAGCTTTCCAGCCATGAGTTTAGCTTCTAACGTGATGTAGATTATGCCTACCTCCTCAACCCTCTGCTGCACCCACTTTAATTCTTTCTGACCCATGAGGCTTACAGGAATCATGCTAAAGGTTTTCAACAGTTTAATTAACTCAACAATCCTAATCTCCCCCCTGTGTTAATTATGTACGTACAGGCCTGAAGACGCTGTAATTGTTATTCTGGTTATGGACAGGTGAGGGTTACAGGTTAATTAAACTGAGTTCCAAAATGCAATTTCTACTGAAACCTGGGTGCCTGCCTTGATATGGATTGGTAGCTTTAAACTTGGCATTAATATGTGTTCATGTTATTGTGTAAACTTCATTTACTATTTCACGGATTCACATGCTTTAAATGTGAAAATATTTGTGCACATAAAAAAGCAAAAGGACCACAGAGGAGGATTCATCAATTTTTTTTTAAGTTACGGTGTCATGGCTGTATTCTTTGATTGAGTTGTCTGTCTCTCCTACCTTCTTGTAGTTTTTTTGTGTTTGGGAATTTCATTATATGTGCATTACCGCCACCTCCTGGAAAGGAGTGTGGAATAGGAGATTGAAAGAGGGAAAAGGATAAAAAACAACAACAAATAAACACCTACCTAAAATGGATGTGCTATCCAAGTCTCTCTTAAATAATCAACTAGAGGTAACTAAGAAGGTTATAGCTAAACAGCCTGCTGTTTGAAGCCTTCAGCAGGCAAAGGCGAATGCCTCGCAACCTCTCTGAGCAAGGCATACAGATTGGGTTCAAAGCACTTGTGACCCTGAAATACCTGCTGAGTATGCAAAGGTGCTCCTAACATTGCCAATACTCTCATCAGCTGCCTCTAAGACAGAAACCGCTTCTGGCAAAGTCATTCTGAAATTATTTTGAGAGCAATTGAGAGTGCTGATGGAGAATTACAGAGAAGGTCAGGAAGAGTTTTTCTTTGTGGATTTAGAGAAAGTACGACAGGGTGCCGAGAGAGGAATTGGAAGGAAGGTATTGCTTGAAGAAGTCCTGAGTGACAGAGAAATCTGTTAGAGTTGTAAAGGATATGTATGAGAGCAGTATGACAGCGGTAAGGGATGCAGTAAGAGTCACGGATGAGTTCAGTGTTGAGGTGGAACTTCTCCAAGGACTCGGCTCTGAGCCCCATCTTGTTTGCTATGATGTGAAGCAAACAAGATGGGGCTCTTGTTTGCTTCACATCAACAAGAGACAGGCTGGCAGAAAAGGTCAGGGGGGAGTTTCTGCCCACCATGATATTTGTGGATGACATTGTGATCTGTAGTGAGAACAGGGAATAGATGGAGGAAAACCTAGAGAGGTGGAGGTATGTGCTGTAGAGAAGAGGAATGAAGGTCAGTCGCAGCAAAACAGAATACATGTGTGTGAATGAGAGGGAGGTAGGGGGAATAGTGAGGATGCTAGGAGAATTGGCGAAGAAGGAGTTTAAGTGCTTGGGGTCAACTGTTCAGAGCAGCAGGGAGTGTCGAAAAGAGTTGAAGAAGTGAATGCAGGCAAGGTGGAGTGGTTGGACAAGAATGTCAAGAGTTTAAGTTGTGACAGAAGAATAGACGCAAGAGTGAATGGACATATTTACAAGATGGTGGTTAGAGCAGCTCTGTCATGAGGTTTATAGATGGTGGTACTAACCAAAAGACAAGAGGCACAGTTGGAGGTGGCAGAGTCGAAGACGTTAATATTTTCTGTGGGAGTGATGGACAGGGTTACAAATGAGCAAATCAGAGGGACAGCTCTGGTTAGACGTCTGGAGACAAAGAAAGAGGGACCAGATCAAGATGGTTTGAACACGTGAAGAGGAGGGATAGTGGATATATTGATAGAATATAGATGCTTGAGAGGGAGCTGCCAGAAAAGGGAAAAAAGTGAAGATCAGAGAGAAAGTTTCTGAATGTGTTGATAGAGGACATGCAGTTAGTTCGTATGACAGAGGAAGATGTGGAGGAGAGGGGAAGATGGAGACAGATTATTCGCTAGGGTGACCCCTAGAAGAAACAGCCCGAAAAAGAAGAAAAACATTATAAATGCGAGAAATGTTCATATTTTTCTCACTCTCAATTTTTTTGAAATATTTTTAATATTCAACTTAATAAATATCAGATAACTTCATATTTCCTTCACATTGAAAACTGTTTTATCCTAAAATGATCTTTAACATCTTTTTTGTCAGCTTTCCAGTCTGGTAAGGAGATGTCAGTATTTTTGATAGCATACTGTTGAGAAATGTTGACCTGTCACCAAATAAGGATAGAAACTATCTCTGCAAAAGGAGATTGAAACAATAAGAATACATTACACACACCAGATATAATTATTTTTCTTATTAGCACAATCATACTTTATTCTCCAAACCTGTGACTATTATTCCAGTGTACAAACACTGTGTGTCCTATTGAGTTTATTATCCTGATGTCACACCATGTAATATTTATATTAGAGTTTACAGTCATCATGTTACAGCGATACCATATTACACTCAGTCCTCTCTCTAATAATTCAAATAAAAAATGATTAAAACAAACTCTGGTTTAGTTGCCTCCAGACACCAGCTTTAAATATCAGTTTAGAGTATAAAGACGGGAAGAGGAACGTCAGCTGCAGTGTTATTATTTGCTCATGGTGGTGCTTTCCTCCTGCATGACTTAATCTGTCTTTGTGTATATCTCTTTATAATCCTGTTTACTTTTCAGCAACAATGATTTCTTACTGGGCAGGGAGAACTGCCACGATTAGAAGCAGGAAATCTGTTGGAGCTCACAGACGTCTTGTCAAACACACTCAAAGTCAATGGTGGTGTCTTGGAGAAAATGGGTTTACATTTTTTCTGTGCTTACTCCACACAGGATTAAGAGTTTAGAAAATCAGGCCTTTCTTCCAGTTACTGGCCTGACTTCACTCAGTAAACATGCCAAGTATATAATATCCATGTTCCGCCTCTGTTTCCTGACTGAGAAGTTTTGCCAGTCTGAGGGAAAAAAAGGGGACGCACTGAGTTTCTGCTGAGGATGTAAGAGATTGTGGCTGCTTTTGCACCACCCACTTAATTTCCCTACAATCAACAGGAAGACTGGAGGCTGAAAAGAGAAGCACACTTGGCCAGGAGAGGAAGGACACAGAACACCAGCTGTTCAGTCGCACCAAAGTGAAACAATCAAGGCAAAGGAATGAGCAACAATCAGAAAGAGGTGAAGAAAATCCAGTCAGTCTATCTGCAGAACTTGGAAAAACTGAGCCTGGGAATAAAAACAGAGAAAAAGAATTGGAAACCAAAGGAAGGAGACATGGAAAAGCTGCGGCAGACTGCAAAAGGGGGAGAAGTAACCAAAAGCTCTGCTCACACACACAGAATCAGCAGAGACCTTACCTGCTCCATCTGCTTGGATTTTTTCAAGCAGCCAGTGTCTTTACCCTGTGATCACACCTTCTGCCAGGTGTGCATTGAGGGCTACTGGACTGGTCCCCGTGGTGCCGGCCAGGGAGGCACAGGCTCCTGCCCTCAGTGTAGGAAAGTATACCCTGGACCAAGCTACAGGCCCAACCGCATCGTTGCCAACATAGTGGAGAGCTACTGCAAGGGTCTGGAGGAGAATGGGACTGCGCCATGCCTGGCAGATGCTGTTGTGACGGAGAGGGTTCCTGCTCCGGTCCCATGCTGTAGTAGACACAGAGAGGAGCTGAAGCTTTACTGCGAGGAGGACCAGGAGCTTTTGTGCCTGGTTTGTGGTCTCTCCCAGGAGCACAGAAATCATACCATGGTGTGTGTCAAGGAGGCTGATCAGAAGTACAGGGTGAGTGAACATTTAAGTAAATGTCCGTTTCATAATAGAATGCATATTTACTTAGTGCACAGTAGAGTATACTGGCATCTGTCAGGAGATTTAACTGCAAATAATACTTCAGAAAAATTAGAGATTCAATTGACCTATAAAAGTGGATGTGGTGTATTTGAAGTGAGAAAGGGGTCGGCATGAAGTGATTCCATGTCTCTTTCCCTCAGGTGTCCCTGAACAGCTCCATGGATTCCCTTAAAGTTGAGCTCAACACTGCCCTGCAGTGTGACCGGGAGTCTGAGGATGAGGTCAACAAACTCAAGGTAAAAAGAAATGCTTCCATACATGTTTTCTGGGCCCATATTGTAATGTGTAATCACCTAACGCTTCAAGACTATATATTTTCAGTTCAAGACATTTATTGTCTTAAAGCAGATAGTCCTACAGTATTTACACAGCATAACAGATTAAAAGATAACATATATGCTCTCTTCTTTGTGATCATGCAAATCATTGATATTCTTTAGGAACATACTGCAGACCTGAAGCAGCGCATTGAGGCCCAGTTCAGCGACTTGCACCAGTTTCTGTACCAGGAAGAGAAGCTGCTGCAGGTGAAGCTGAAGACAGAGGAGCGGAGAGAGCTGATCCGACTCGACGAGCACAAAGCCCTGCTCTGTGTGGAGATCTCTCGTTTGCAGAGAGCTGTCCACGAGATAGAGGACAAGCTGAAAGAGCAGGACCCTTTCATTCTGCTGCGTGTGAGTTCTGTTGAACTTCATACACCAGTCCATCTGCTGACAATTAACAGCATGATTAGTCAGCTCAAGTTCAAGTTTTATTTATGCCATGTTGATAATAAATGTGCAATTTGTTTGGAAATGTGTAAATGCCAGTATTGTAAATAGATCACTATTCAATATTTCACTGAGCAGGGTTTGAACGATCGTGTGTAACGTTTAACACACTGGTAAAAATGTTAACACTGCTGGGACTGTCATAATAATAACATACTGGAGCGGTGAGTGGAAACAGGATGTTGGCCAGTGAGCTAACTCGTTGATCTAGAATATAGGATATGGAGTTTTAGTTCAGGCCCAGGGCCATATCTGTGGGACTTTCCCCCGGCCAAAGGGAGATCCCACAGTGTGGAGGAGAGGGCGCTCAGACACTGATGTAATGTGGAAAGAGCTTTGTTCTCTTTCAGACACAGCAAAACTAATTACTATTCTCCCTCTCTTTTTTCTGGGATTTATTCTTGTGTCTCCTTTCAGAGCATTAAAGTCCTCCTGCAGAGGTGAGCGAGAGAAAGGATTCATTATTTGATCCTGTTTGTTTTCATTTTCTCTCTTCGTTCGTCTGACTTTATTTCTGTTGGCAGGCCTTTGCTGAAGTTTGAGAAGCCCATCTTTACGCCACCTAGTCTATGTGAGGGTCGCTTTGCAGGGCCTCTGCAGTACAGAGTGTGGAAATCCATGAAAGGAAGCCTTTATCCAGGTGCTTATGTTTTTGGAGCTTTAAAGTTTTTCTCTCCAATTCTAATTTTAACATTAAAAAAAAAAATCACACAGAGACCACGAGTGACAATCTCATGATGCATTTTGATAGAATTTAGTCGACTATTTTTTACATGTTTTTTTCTCTTTTAGTTCCTGCTGCCATCACATTCAACTCCAGCACTGCTAACCCTTGGCTCAGCCTCACCTCTTCCCTCACCTGTGTGCGGTACCAGACCTTTAACCATGCCGTGCAGGACAACCCCTACAGGTTCAATGCCGCTCTGTCCCTCCTCGGAAGCCAGGCTTTCACCCACGGACGCCACTACTGGGAGATTGAGGTCTACAGCAGCACAGTCTGGACTGTAGGAGTGGCACGAGAATCAGTGCTGCGGAAGGGAGTCATTAAAGCCCTCCCATCCAATGGCTTCTGGACTCTCTCCCTCTCTTATGGGATACAGTACATGGCTGGCACTACTCCCCCAAAGGTTCTGTCCCTGGAGGAGCCACTAGCCAGGATTGGAGTGTACCTGGACTATAAGAGGGGTCTGGTGTCCTTTTACAATGCAGGGAGCATGACACACCTCTATACCTTCAGGGAGACCTTCACAGAGACTCTATATCCTTACTTTAATTTGGGATTTCTGGATAAAGTGCATGAAAATGAGCCACTCAAAGTTTTCCTACCAAAGATTTAAAAACTTTGATGTGACAAGAATTGAATTGGACCAAAAGGGAACAAGTTACCAATAAACAAAGAAACAGAATTATACCTCATATTGTGCAGAATTAGATACAGCATTGGTTTGTAATTGGGAATTGCACATTAGATATTGGAATCAGTGGTCCATCAGAAAACACATGCATTCGGAGGGCCGCAGTGGTCTTGTAAATAAACTGTAAATAAACAAAAGCAATGTTGCTCATCACATTCTGTGGTCATCATCCTCACTGATGTTGATGGCATTGCAGCCGTTACTGCCACCTGTTTATCAGTGGTATGGTTTTTTTTAAGTTTTTCTTTATCAGTGGTATGGTTGGACTACCACCAAATTACATCACTCAGCTAGTCCAGATAAAGGGGGCAACTCCACATTATTTTGTAGACTGGTTCAACAACAACATCACATTTCATTCCAGAGCAGTTCCTCTGCCGTGAAATATGTAAAATTCTGTTTGTCTATTTCGAGATAAGTGCAGAAGGATTATATTGTTTGTAAATAATTCAGTAATCTGATTCTAGAAAATACACTAACACATGCAGAAAAATGTGTATCACTCTGGGATAAAGATATTTGTAACTGTATGTATTTTTTGAGAGCATTAAAACACGTAATTAAAAGCAATTTGAGGAATAATTGTTCTAATTATGCATCCTTGTAATTGTTCTGGCCGACTCTAACAGCAGAGATAATGCAGGTGGCCGTTGTATCACATAATTACAATAATTTTTACATCTTGGTACTTTTGTTCCTCAACATGGGCTTCAAAACATAATCAAGATGTTTTATTATCCTACCTGATGTAAATCAGTTCCTCCAAACCCAGCAGTAAGGTTAATGTCATTGCATCTGTGACCACGCCCAGTGTTGATGTCACAGTATACTTACTTCTCCACAGTATTCTTTACGTCGCTTTGAAGATAATAATTTAAAATCAAGATAATCAGATGGTTTCTCTGTACTTTAAAAAGCATTTCAAGGTCAATATAGAAACACTCATAAGCATGCAGTCTGAGATGAATTTGGAATCGGGTGGATGGATCTAACAATGTGGCGCTAATAACAATATTGCACTGTGCTCCTTTGGGATTTATTAGACTTTATAAGACACCAATCAGGGTCAACAGAAAAGGAAATAGTTGTTGAAAGGGATCTTAAAATATACTGTGGACCCTTGCTTTCAACTTGGACTTTTTGGATCCATTAGGTCAGTTTCCTATCCAAAGCTTTGACAAGAGTATATATACAAACAATAAGGTATACTGAGGATCTACCTCCACTGCTGTTTTTGACTAAAGAAGTACATTTAGAGAGGTGCATTTGTTAAACAAAATAATTTTTGGAAAGTCACCTCTCTATCAATGTGTACATAAAGTTTTCTTAAAAAACTTTCTTCAAATGGTGCTAAAGAAAACCTAATGTACATAAATCCCACTCACAGTGATCTTAAGTTCAAAATGTAACCATGGAAATATAATAATAGAAATGCAAATGTCCCTAAGTTAAAAAAATAAATAAAAGGCAACATACTGCTTAGGATATTAAGCAATTTCTGAGTTATGCTCTGAAAACCAAACATCATGTACAGATGAATAGAACTCATTCTTTTATAGTCCTCCTCACTTCATTTGTGGCAGGGAATAACAACACATGTGGTCAGTTGAATCTGGTACCCTACGATGTCAAACTCCAGAGTAAAAACTGTAAAGAAACTCAAAAACTTAATAGAGGTAAAGGAAAAAAAATCATGTGTGAACATACATACAGCAAAGTGCATCATCTTCATTTCGGGTGATAAAATGTACAACCTCAAAGTGATGCAGTTTTATGGGATGATGCAATATCACTTTATATACATAATATCTTCAAACAGTACTATTAAGTAAAAAGTTCATTACAGGGGGTGCCAGTGAATTTACTTTAAATAAGAACTGCAGTCCTCTAATCCTATACAGCTATATAATGAGCTACTGTATATAATCTGTGGTTTCATCCTTTCTCACAGATGTGAATGTGAAGTATGTTGGTTTGTGTTTGTGGTGACAATCCATACAATCACTCCCCATCGGAACATGGGCGTGTTCCACAAAATCTTAGGTGAGATGTCTCCATTTAGGTTTGGGGTAGCTTTAGAGAGTCACTTGCATGTAACGTGTCCTGGAACTTTGTGCTTGTGTAGTGTACGTGAAAGCCTTTTTTATTGATGCTGTCATCTGAGTGAAACTTTAAAACCAAGGCGTCTCCTGCTGAATAGACCTCCTCTGGCGCCTGAGAAACAAAAGGCAGTATGACAAGACAAAAAATATGATTTTTCTTTAAGATTCATTTAGTTTGAGTATACAAAGGGATGTTTTCAGCCTCACCCCAGATCCACAGTATCGCCCCAGCCTGGGAGACTTGTTGTCAGCACCGTCATATAGCTCCACGTAATCGTACCCGCAGTCTGCCTCCTCCTCGATCTCAAAAATCTGGAAGATGATCTCCACTCCATACCCCTTCTCAGCAGAAACCACCCACAGACACTCAGAGCCACTGGGGTAGTTGTTATCTCCAAACTGAGCGTGAGAGTAGAGATCCTTTGTTTTGACCTCGGCTTTAAGGCTTCCTCCACATTCTAGGAATGTACAACCACAAAATTAGAGGGGTCCAAAAGAGAAACTTGTAAAATACAGAAAAGAATGCAGCGTTCTGAACACAGAAGAAAGAAGAAAGCAATGCCCATGGTTAAAATGTTACAGATTCCATATTTTATTCTCTCTCCAAAGTAGCAATTTTCCAAGAATGTCGGGATTCAAAGACTCTTTATTACTTTGCCCACCTGCGCCATATGAAGCCTCAAAGCCTCTCTTCTGCACTGAGTTGTCGGAGGAAAACCGCAAAAACATTTTATTGCCACTGGAGACGACTGGAGAGGGTTTTTTGGTGCCACAGAAGCGCCCGAGAATCGGGACACGCTCGTCTCGCCCATCATAGATCTCCAGATGGTCGTAAGCACACTCCAGGTGAGCCTCCATGTCAATCTCGTTGAAAACCTGATGGTCATTTCAAAAAGTCATGAATTACCTCCACAGGTTCCTTATATGATTCAATGTTTCAACGGCAAAAGAAAACTATATACATACAAGTTTAATTCGGTGGCCTGGTGTTATGGACAGAGACCAGGTGCAGGCCTTCTTGCTGGGATATCTATCAGGCCAGTTGGGGCTGCTTATTATTCCTGACACGCTGTTAACCACGTGATCACAGCCCGCTCCAAGAGACAACAACAATAACAATGTAAGACAAAGTATTAACATGGAAGACAAAGCAATAACAATGGAAGACAAAGCAATAAAAACGGAAGACAAAGTAATAACAATGGAAGCTGCATCACTCAGGGGTCACATCAATTCCTTTCTTGTTGCTGTGGGAACAAAAAGACGGCATACACAGCATCACATAAGACAGAAAGCGGATATAGTGCTGCAAGGAACCAGTCAGAGAAAAACAGTAGGAAATTACTGACTAATGTGCTCTCTTCTGCAATACTGTTGATTTAACGTTATTTATCGGGATATGCTGGAGGCGTGATAACTGATGTGTGTTCCAGTACTTTAAGATCTCGTTAACGTTTAAAGTATTAGATGAAATATCTGTTGTGATCTTTCCTGAACATGATTGATGAACAGCAAACCTGACTGAAATAATGTTGAAAATAAACACTGTTAAATGCCAGTATATACTCTCATATAAATAATAACACTAAAATAAATATGATTATTGCTTCGATATGAATAAAATTTGAAGAAAAGGTATTTTTTTTTTATTTCATGATGGTATAGTATTATAACATCATGAGTATAATATTCATCAATATTATGCTCATGTTTTATAAAATAGCATAAATATCAACCCTTTAGATTATATCACAAAAATGTCTTTATTATTGTTATAATAAAGACATTTATATGTCTTCTTCTTCTTCTTCTATAATAAATATAACAAAACATGCTGGATATTTCCTGGATCAGATAACTTTACATTAGGATTAAATGACTCCAATAGTATTTCTCCCAGGCCGTAGTTCTTTGAGTTTATAGGATGCTTCAAATGGGAAGGGAGTGACAATCAACTCTAAACTGCTGAAGAATTGATCACTGAAACCAAAATCTTCGTCAGATTTTTTACTTTTTTCGTAAGTTTGATGAATTGACCCTTTACTTTTATTACGTAGAGAGCAGAAGCACATTGTACCTTCCTTGCAGTCGTGCTTATTATCGTGCAGCATGAAGCCACTGCGGCACCGACAGCTGTAGCTCCCGAAGGTGTTCGCACACTCATGCTGGCAGCCGCCGTTTTCTTTGGAGCACTCATCTATATCTAGAGGAATATTTCAAATGGCACTTCAAAATACTTTTACAGGACATGTGAATATGTCAACGCATACTGAATTAATATTTCAGATACCGCTCTATTTTAAACACAATACCCACAAGTCCAAAGTCCAAGTTATTGGTTGTCTAATGATAAAATCCCACATACAGAAACCTCCTGTTTGATCTTCTCCTTTTTCTCCTGCCTGCAGCTCCATCTCCAGCCTCCTTCTACCAACACTTCCTCCACTATCTCTCTTCACATGTCCATGCCATCTCACTCTGCGGTGGGAACCAGGATTTTCACTCACACAAGGAACCAGGATTTTCTCTAGGTATGCCTGCTAATCTGTTTGCTGTATGGCATGATAATGGGACAGGTATGATTGGAGACTTATCCTCTGACCATGCATTAATGACTATCCAACAACTAGAGTCAGAATTTGGTATACCTAAAGAACACATTTATGGCATTCACCAGATTCTCCATTTTGTTTGTTCTAAGGGCTTACCTCCTCCAGACAGTTATGTATAATGATGGCTTATAACCTGAAAGGTGTTTGGCCTATTTTACATCCACCTTCAATGCAGTGTTATTGTCTTATTATTATTATTATTATTATATCACAAGCACTGCACAGAAATGGGAGTGAGATCTTGGCACTGAACTTACTGAAGATGACTGGCAGGAAGCCAATAAAATGTTTAAGTCCACCTTTACTTGTAATAGTAATATGTAAAGAGACACCGTATAAACTTCGGCACCATCTACATAACCCCTCCTGTTCTAAATAAGACCAACTATCAGGTCAAAGAGACCTGATAGTAATAGAAACCTATTACCAATATTTCTGATAATGTAAGTTAATCAAATATCCTGGGGCTCAATCTCTAATGAACTTAGTGGCATTTTACAGGTAAGAGTTAAAAGAGGCATTTTCATTCTTGGTCTTCCCTCAAAAAAAATTCCTGCTTAGATTTTTAAGTGGGATATTGAAAAAAAAGTTTCATTATAAAAAAGCAGAAAAATGAAACGAATAAAAAGAGTAGAATTAATTCCACTATCGTTTGAACAGGCAAACAAATTGAGCAAGTATCGAGTCAAACAATCTAGTTTTAACTGAGCATTTATGAATCAAATGAGTGAAAGAAGTATTCTCCTACTAACTGTGAAACCACTGTAGACATGCTTGAATTGATTGCTTGTTTACGAAGCTGAAGAAGACAGCTGCCAGCATTGTTCTGTTACGGGGAGGGTTTTCCATCCTACTGCGCCAAATCTGGAAATTACATGAGACTCCATTCACATTTCCTTCCTCCATTGTTTCCTACATACTTCATGGCTTACCAGAGAAGAAGTGAGCCTTGAAGCCCCTCTTGGAGACGGTGTTGTCCGATTTGAACTCAATCCTCATGTTGTTGTGTTGGGAGGTGATGACCGCAGGTCTCTCTGCTCCACAAAACTTCCCATGAAGCTTTGAGTCTGAACTCAACCCACTGCGCACTTCCACGTAATCATATTTGCACACCTGACGATAAACACTAGAGAAGATTATTTACTACGCAGGACAAAGAATTGACACACGGAATGGCAGAAACACTGTGAAATGGACAGAAAAACAAGACTTTCACCAATTACATCATTTCCTTCCGTCTCAAACATGTCAAAGACCAGAGTGATGCGATACTGAATGGGCGCCACAAGCTGCCACACACAGTTCTTGTTGGGAGGGTATTCCTTGGGCCAGCCTGGGGTGGTGATGGAGCCATTAAGCTTGGTGATGAACCCACCACAGGCAGCTGCTGGTAGGAGAAAGCACTGATTTTAATGGTTAAAGTGTGAGCTTAAAAAAAAATTGCACAACGCATTTGTGACAGATGTCCCAGCCTTTAAGCAATAACTGTGTGCAGTATGAATAACCTTTAAATTTGAATTGATGTCAATATACGTAATAAATTATTGTTCTGAAAAAAATCTATAATTAAAATATTAGTTTTCTTTCCATTAAAAGAAATGTAAGGAAAATGTAAGTCATATTTAAGATCTTAATGAATCTATGATAACCGTCAAGGTTTGCACCAAGTAAGTGCTGCCATCTTATGGTAGATATGAAACTCGCATCCCGACTCACAATAAGTGAATTATGTGAATGTAGAGTACACACGAAAACACTCATGTCAGGGTCTATAGGTGGGTTCTGGATTTGGTAGAGATGAGATGAGAGTACCGACTCTACTCTCATTTCTGTTGGCTTCATATGAAGCTGAACCTTGTAGATGGAACTGATGTTAACAAAAATACATAAATCCGAAAGCAGAGGAAAACAAGAACAAATAGCTGTATTTATTATGGACAGAGGACTCTGAGCTGCGTCCCTCTCTTTTTACTCTTGTAATTAAGACTGAGCATTTATAAATCAATCAAACAATCAATTTATCTGTTTAGATTTCTGTCCTCCATTGGAATAAGCATATTTATGTATCAAGAGTGTCCCATTTACTGAATAACCCTGAAGTTCTCATGTGGGGTGTTGGTATTGTGTTTTTGTGTCAATGCTCCACTCACTCTCACAGCTACGCCTGTCAGAAGCCAGCTCATATCCAGGATCACAAGCACACCTGTAGCTGCCCAGCGTGTTCAGACAGCGCTGCTCACAGTGACCGTTGTCTGGTCTGGAACACTCGTCCATCTCTGCAAAATGAACAAAATGGCAGCATTCATTTCATACCAGAAGGTGTTTTATTTGCTGGCAGTTTGTGCGTGAGACCTGACCTTTAAAGAAGCTGGCTGCAAACCCAGCTTTGTTGACTGACCCATCAGATACAAACTTGAGCCAGAGCTGGTTGGAGCTGCTTTTGATGTCATCTGGTTTGTCATAGCCACAGAAACGGCCGAGCAGCGGGCTGCCCTCAGAACCGCCATCTCTCACCTCCAGGTAGTCGTAGGCACAGCTGTCATGTTTCTCAATCTGCGTTTGTGCAAATGACAGGGATGTTCAAAGTGAAACGGGAAACATCAGGGCCATCCGTCATGACTATTTCCTTCATTGTAGGCTATGTCTTCCTCTCATCCTTAGTTTATCAGCATATTTCACTCAATGTGTTTCTTGCTTGTTCCCTGTTTGTTTTCTCTCTGCGTGGATTCACATAACCAGTCTGAAGTGACTCTGAATCTGACAAAAACCAGGTTTCTATCAAGGCTCTTCCATTCTAGGCTGTGACTCTACCACACCCAGGGCCGCCTCGAGCCAAATTGGTGCCCTAAAAGGAATTTGATTATGCATGTAAATAAGGTTAATATATACGGTATGTATTTGGTCAAAACAATTGTAAGCTGAAAAAAAAAAGGAAAAAACTTTATCATAAAAACTATAGGCAGCCATTCCTTCAGCATAAGTAATTAAGTGTCTCAACACTCAGATTCAGATGTAATTACTATTAGTTCTACTACTAATAATGATCAATTATTTGTAATGATACTGTCTTTAATAAAAACCATAACCATCAAAGTTATTGATCCTTACAATTATTAATGTAATGTATTATTTTGAATAGTTCTACCACGACAACTACTACTACCAATGATATAATAATAATAATAATAATATTAATAATAATAATAATAATAATAATAATAATAATAATAATAGCCAGGATTAACCTTGGCTATTGCGAAAGTCCTTTTCGATAGGAAGGATTTTTTTGGCATATCAAAGCATGTGACACCTACGAGCACCTATTAAACAGAATTATGTAATTTGATACAACCAAAGGGACAAACTGTTTTAAAAACAATCTTGACCAAATTATTTCCTTTATTGTAAATCGAGAGTGCCCATGGTATTAAATTAATAAATTCCCCACAAAAATATGGAAATAAATACACTATACATTATTATTATTTTTATTTTTCTGAATAATATTTACATAGTTTTCACACTATCGAGAAAGGGTGGGGGGAACGATTTCTCATTCTGTTTCCTGTCTCTCCTCAGTTTGGGGTCAGCCTCCGCTCAACACCAGGATTGTTGGAGGAGAAGAAGCCCCTGAAGATGTTTTATGGTGTTTCAGTGGCCAAATTTCTATCCTTAAATTTCTTTGAATTCTAGCCGGGCACAATTTTGATAGACCATTGGCAGTTTTTTTTGGTATAATTGTGATTATAATTTGGGACTATTTGGCTTCTTTTGGCTTCTATTATGATATTTTTGCATTGTAACGGGTCACGAATTTCAAATTAGTGAGACGAGTGATTGAGTTCACTCAGAAATAGTTGCACTGGTAAAATAAAGATGCTTGCCGTTTTCTTCTGAAGTATGACACACACTTTGCTGGTTGTAAACAAGCAGAGTGTAAACAGATGATCTGGATCATTCTTATAGTCTCTGCACTCTGGTAACTAAAATTCAATGCTGGAATTGACTGATGATGTCAGCGCTCAGCGTATGTGTAATGCACAAATGTCAGATTGTGTTCCAACATAATCCATGACCACAAATGATGTATGCCTCTGTTCTAGGATGGCATATGAGAGTGACATTTGAAAACATAGGATTTTTGTCTTTCCACTAGAGGGAAAAAAAAAAATTGTGACACAAAAAGAACAAAATATACTGAATCTCTTCAGCTTGAAAACCTTATACCCATTCATAAAAGTCATCTTACCTCAAATGATTGAAAGGAGAGTCCAACGTCGAAACCCTTTGCTACTCCAATTTTCCACACACATGCTTTGTTGGACTGGTAGTCATCGGGATAATTGGGAGACTGGATCTGACCACTGTCCCGCTTCACCGCTCCCCCACAGACCGCTGCACAATAAGAGGAAATTCTATCTTTAGTTGTCTTTATAACTGAATGGGAAGAAAAAATAATTTTGCTGCAATTGCAAATTAAGCATATATTAAGTGTGTAATAACCCATTGTACACATTGCTCATTTTAAGAGAAGCCTTGCCTGAATTACGTACCCAAGATTGATTTAGAATAGCTCCACAACTATCTGCATTTGCCTAACATTTGTGTTTAAGGACAGGTAAGATTTAAAATTGTGTCAGTAACATTGTACCTGTTTGTGTGTGTGAGTATTCTATAGTTAACACACTCGCACACAAATTCAATCCTTGTCTGCATTTCCTCAGATAAAAAAAGGTTATGAAAACATATGAGAGTAATCCCATGAAAGAAAACAGTAGATGAATTTACTACGAAACTATTTGACAACTGCTTCATCACATTTGACTTAAATACCACAATGGCCAGGTTAGTCTTTGCCGCTGCTGTAGCATTGGACCAGGAGGACTCTCCATTTGGCACAGCTGCATAGCCAGTTTACACAAAATGGGATTTGACCCGAGTGGAATTTTGTCTGCAAAATACAACCCATCTCCACTAGAGGGAGCTATATGCACACACTGCAACCTTTGGCTGTAATGTAAGTCAATGGTTTCTTCTAAATGTAGCATCGTACACGGTAGAACAAAATTGCAAAAGTTAGGTTGAAGAAAGTTGGGAAGAAGAAGTGAATTCATATGTATTCAGCGCTATACCTTCATAGACTGCTGAAAAACCTTTGCCCACCCAGCTGCTGCTGCTCCTGAATTCAATCCACAGTTGACTGTCTGTTGAGATGATCGGATCTGGAAGTGTGTCTCCACAGAACCGGCCTATAAGCAGCACTATAGGTCAGTACTCAGTATTGATATAACACAAGGATGACAAGTTTCTGGATTATACTTCGTGGAGTGTTGGAAGACCTTTCAGGGGAGCTTTTCTCCAGAACCCGTCTCGGACCTCAACGTGGTCATACCAACAGAGGTGACTCCTGAAGAGGTCCATGGAAGTAAAATTAAGAACAATCTAAGAAACAGAGGACAAAGATTAAAAAGTAAAAGATTTTTATGAGCAGAACATTTAATATCAACTCATAGGAAAGTAGGAACCCTTTATAGATCTCAGAGGCGGTTTCTTTCATTTCCCCTGGACACTAATTAGCTCTTATTGATAAGGTGATTGATTAAGGTGATACCATAGGCTTTTCCTCATACTTCTCCAGTTTAGTTTAGGGGAAGTCAACACATGATATAAGCATTGCTGCAGACCAAACATACATCTTTATTTGCCTAATGGCAGCGGCTTCTTCCAGCAGGACAATATAAACCGACACACCGAGCCTGAACAACCAGTTCAGGGTGTTTGCCTCCAAATTCCACAGACCTGAATCCAATCCAGCATCTGTGGGATGTGTGATCGATGGAGGCCACACCTCTCAATTTACAGAACTTCAAGGATCGTCTGTGAACATCTTGATGTAGGATACCACAGCACGCCCTCAGAGTTCAGCAGTCTCATTTATAAAACCCCATAGGATTTCAGTCAGAGGGTTGTGTGCAGACCGAAGGTGGTTATGTGTGCACACCCAAAAAAATTCTGATTCATAGGACAGTACCCCGATTTCCTTTAACAAATCACTACTCACTGGAAGTGTGGTGCAGCATGTAGAGCTTCATATACAGCCATGTGTGCCCATAAAAGGTCTGTGAGCGCTTCTAATTAATATTATTGACAAATGATTGATGACATCAGCCACGACAAAGGAAAAAAAAAAAAGTGAAGTTAGTGAGAAATATCTCTATAAGGCAGGTGGATATAATGATGCATTCTCACTCAATAATTTGGTTTAAGCAACTAAAAAAACTTAATTTTATAATAACTATAATAATTTATTTCGTAATAATAACGTTTTTTTTTAAATATTTCAATAAAACATAAAAAAGGATGTGTGAATAACATATCCTCTTGTCATAACTTCTCATTTTAGTGATTGTATAAAGGGATAAGGGAGATTTGGATAATTCATTTATTGAATTGTTGTGCCAGGACATTGCATACACCAGCTTGTCTCTCCTATTAATTAAATTAATAGGAAACCTTAAACGGACTCACCTTTTCTCCAGGAGTGACAGAAATCCTCCAGACACAGTGAGCATATGCTGAATAGCCGTTTGGAAAACCGGAAGAGGAGAAGTTTCCAGTGCTCTCCTGCAGAGTCTCTCCACACTCTTTCACAAACATACATGCAAACACATGATAACGCTTGAACACACCAAGGAATTAACTGTAAAGCTGCACAATAAAGAACGAAGGAATTTTCAGATGATCTCTTTTAGCTTAAGTTAGTGCACATTGGGCTATAAAAATGACAACAAGTCTCGAGTCATGAGGTGACTATATTCTTTATAAATATAATGCATATTACTTGCACACTTGTAGAGTTTGCGGGCTTGAGTAATGTCCCCTTTGCTGAGTCTGGTCCGCTGTCCGATAGGTGGCCTGACCCCATTGATGTCGTAACGAGGCAGGATGGTGTCTAAGAAGACACCTCTGTTTCAAACAAAAAACAACTGAGCTGAACCTTACATTCCATGAGAAGATAAAAACAACATATTCATAAATAAATATACATTTATCTACAGATAAGGATGTCATTTTCATAAATTTCACACAGATTAGAGGGACTCCTGATAAACACGTGGACACTTAGTTGGAGGACAAAATGAGAGAGTCGGGGACGTGGACATTTTGTTTCAAGACAAAAGGTCAGTAAGAAAGAAAGAGAGATAGTACCTGGGAGGCACTGAGTGGATTTCCACGTCCAGAGGATAATTACTTTACACCTTACACACCCTCTCTCAACCCAAATTATTTTTCTCTCACAGCATCAGCTTTTTGTATTTATAATTGTTTGTATACTCTTTGTGTAGTTTAAAACATTGTTGACCAGAGTTAGGATTTTGTAATCTAATTTTAGCTGTTGCTTTCCCAATGACTATTAACCTGCAAAGTTCTAAAATGTGTTTAAAATTAAAGTTTAATTTCTTTTCCCCAATTTTACACTCCGACGTTTGTAAAACAGATACGTTTTTGTGTACATAACCCGTTTTAATTGTTCCTAAATAAAGGTCAACTACTTTTTTAACAGATCCTCGGGGCTTATTCTTTTTCTTGTCCCTAAATTATTTTCCAAACACCATACCGAGTGCATAGATCATTTAGAGCAGAGCTACCGTTAACAAACGTGTCTGATGTAATGATTGGCTAACAGGGGCTACTGGTCAGATGCTTTATGACAGGATGTAAGGTAGATGTCTGGATAGGTGAGTCTCCTCTTCACCACCTAAAACGGTCCTCCGGATATTTCTAATAAGGCAACCTCCCTTGGAACTGTGGATTGGACCCTTTTTAGACGGAAAGCTGGACCAGTTCTCCTTATTGATTCTGATAACCTTCTTCTGGATTTAGAGCTCACTCTCACACAGTTCCCATGGTGATGCACCCATGAATGACAGATATGTGCAAACGGAGCACTGTGAATGGAGCCGTCCAGAGTGCCAGCCGGCTCAGTGGAGCCCGCTTCTGAATGCCAGGGAAAAATGCCACTCCAGCCCAAATTATTCAACAAAGTCTGAACTGCTAAGCCTTTATTTAGCTTGGCTTGCCTCCAAGACCCACACCAGCAATGCAGTGATGGAGGTAAAAAACCAGAAAACAGAGAAAAGCAACAGGGGAAAAGCATGCACGAGACAGAAATGAAAAGGCGGATGGTTCTTTGACAATAAAGGATTAAATGCCCTGAAGTTTTCATGGAGTTTGTTTAGCAGAGCTAAATAAAGGGACAAACGTTAGCACAGGCGCTCAGTTGATAATGCAGCATTATATTATTGCCGTTGGGTGTTTTTTTCCAAATGATCATGAAAGCTGTACAACAAGCCAGAATAACCGAATATTTATAGGTATTGTCATTTAAAGGTTGACAATTTCTGATATGTGAAGGAGATTGGTGACTGGGGAAAGGAGGTGATGATGAAGATGATGATCTATGCAAAAAATGATTATCAAGAAAGTTAAAAAAAAGCCTGGTTTTCTTAATAATAATCTTATTTTAAGAAAATATATCTTACTTTTGTGTTAGTACAACATTCCACCTAATACTAAGCTAGTTTGATCCACTAACAACTGACAAACAGCGATAGCAAGATTTTCTCCTTGTTTTAAGAATACGGAAATTATAGTTTAAGTTTGTGTTATTCTAAGTTTAGGGTTAGGGTTAGGGTTAGGATTAGGGTTTTTTCCTCCTAATTATTTTCAAGAGTTTAGATACTCGATCTTAAATAAATTACTTTCATTGCTTTCAATTAGTTAAACTTGGTGGGTAGCTGTAGCCCAGTGGGTGGAGCCGTCGTGTCTCAACCGGAAGATCAGCATTTTGCCGGTTTCAGCCCAGCAATGTACATGTTGTAGGTTCTCTGAGCAAGACCCTGAGCCCAGGTGCCACAGATTCTGCCCACTGCTCCTCGGGGATGGGTCAAATGCAGAGTGTACTGAGTATGTCTAAAAATTTGAATAAAGGATACATTATTATATTGTATAACTTGAGGATTTCTGTCTAGTTTTATGTCCATTTGCAATGTTTCCACGGCTTGATCTTTATGCTTGTTGTAAGTATTCTAAAAAAAAAAGATACAGAAAAGTTAGTTCATGCATTTGTTACTTCTAGGCTGGATTACTGTAATGCCCTACTAGCAGGTAGACCCAATAAGTCTCTGAAGCCCCTCCAGCTGATCTAGAACGCTGCAGCATGTGTGCTGACCAGAACCAGATTAAAAGAATTTATCTCTCCTGTATTAGCTTCCCTTCACTGGCTCCCGGTAAATCTAGAATCGAATTCAAAATCCTTCTGCTCACTTATAAAGCTCTTAACGGTCAGAACCAACGTATCTGAAGGAGCTCATGGTTCCATATTGTCCAACCAGAACACTGCGCTCCCAGCATGCAGGGTTACTTGTAGTCCCTAGAGTCTCCAGAAGTAGAATGGGAGCCAGAACATTCAGCTATCACTCTCCTCTCCTGTGGAACCATCTCCATATCTTTGTTTTGTTGTAGATAATTATATAAAGAGTTTGGTCTATACCTGCTCTTTCTGCAAAGCACCTTGAGACAACTGTTGTTGTGAATTGGCGCTATATAAATAAAGATTGATTGATTGAAAAAATATTTTCATAACGGATTGGCATCTTTCCTTTTTTTTAATTGTTGTTGGTAATTTCTAGACAATTTGATTATAATTTATGGACATTTGCATTCTTGTTTGTGAAGTGTGGTGTGGTTGGAGAAGCCAGCTAGTGTACTACTGTTCGCCAATTCCACTTACAGGATGCGGTGGACAGTGATTATCACATATAATCACCAAATGTTCAATGATTAAGCTCTTAACCCAGAATGTATTCAGTAATTGATTATTTAATGGACTGTCCCCCAATGTCAAAATGAAACGGTTAGGGTGTCCACAAAATGTTCTATTCAGGAATCTGTCACCTGTAAAAAAAAATGTAACCCTGGCAAAACAAACTACTTTAAAAGAATGCAATGTGTTGTGTACGAAATCAAATACTAACCTGGAAAATGTATTCCTTGCATAATGCATGATGCTTCCAAAATCATACACTTCCCCGAGTGAGTCGACCTCACCGGGCTCCATCTTTAGAAAGTTATATTCTTGTCCTTGTTGTTTACAGACAGAGAGTGAAAATCCAGCTCACACCTGTTCTCACATTTATTTATGACAGCACACTTAAAGTTAACAGTACCTGGTTGGATGTTGTCTCTTATGATGCTGACATGCTCGTCACGATCTGGACGTGTGTGTTCATGCCAGAACCCGATCACATGGCCTAGTTCATGGACTACAATGCCAAACTTATCACAATTCTTTCCTATAGAGATGGCCTGGGGGCCACCGCCTCTCCTTCCAACGTAGGAGCAACACCTACAGGGGCAACAAGAGTTAGCTCAATATCCAGCGCACCAACACACAGTCTTGCGAACATTTAAGGTCAATACCACAATGCTTTCTGCTAAACTTCCTTTACTTTGATTTTAGGGGAGGTAGAATTAGTTTTTACAATTTTGGGTACAATATTCCTGCTGAAACCTATCTAATTTATTGAATTTCATGCTTATGTTTTAAACACACAAAGATTCCCCTTTGGAGTCTTTTGCAGTCTTCCTGTCCTGAAAAGCCTTTCTAAAACAAGCTTACAGGAAACTGAACTTAGGAAAAGAGTTTGTCTGCTTTCACACAGGATGTGAACCCTAGTCTCCTGGGTAAAAATCCAATATGTGACCCATAACTCAACTAAGACCTCATCAATATTAGTACTTTCTCAAATGTGTTACATACTGTTGTTGTCTCATATCTTAAACCAGAGGTGATTTCATTGGAGGTATATTAAAGGTACATTTTGGAAAATCCCTTTCCATCTCCAATGCAGCAGGCTGGTTTCCCATGTTTCTACAGTCCCCTGTATAGACAAATCCGACAAAGCCTCTGGAGAAGGATTTTACATTTTTAAGTTATTACTCGAAATCTGTTTTGTGTTTTGATAAATGGAAGATCATGGGTATTATGATGAACAAGAAAAAGCAACAGAGTGCCAAACATCGTCGTCAAAGCAAACATGAGGACTCATAAAGAGTTCAGAGGTAAATGGAGGGGTCTGGAATTCCTCCATAGGGGTTTAATCCAGCAGGCAACTGACTGTTGCACAGGTAAGAAGGCTGGTGGATCGCTGTTTGACGCTGACTGACTAAGTTAGTTGTGTTGAAACGTTATCAGGGTTGCCCCGCCACAGCTTATTTTGCCTTACTGGTGTTACAAATTGTGAGCATTGCGTTTTCTGGTGTTTTCTGGTTTACTTGGGAGACGTTTGTAGCCATAGCAGCTAATGTTTGGTGTGTGTGAAAGGCACTTAAGTGTGAACACCACCAAGCCGGCCTCAGTGAAGCTGCTCGACCGATTATCGATCATAACAAACTAGGCCTCCAGGCACCGATCACTCGGTGCACTTCCACTGTACATGTTTTTTATTTGTATGGACCAGGATACAAGATTATTGCGTCTGCTAAGTGTTTTTCACATTATTTGAAAATGAATGGAAATCAATGGATCCCTTGAACAGTCAAAATGAAATCAATCTAAATTCCTTTAACATAAGTGTACTTACCTGCAATGTGACTGACAATCTGGTCACATTCATTTATTGATAAATAACTGTATTAACACATGATTGTTAAGAACATAACTCACCCACACGGTCGATACGTGAAAATAATGTAGCTTTCCTCAGTCGTCCTCTCTATGAAAGTTACACAAGTGTATTTCTCCCAGTGACGCATCGCCTGACGGAAAATGGCCCGTTGGCTGCCTGAAAGAAATTTACTAAACATGTAAAAACAGTACATGACAAAGAGAACTTTCTGTTTTGATAAAGCACACAGCTTCGTAAAATAAACTAATTTTCATTCGGAACTTACCAGTGAAATTCCCACTGATGGCGTATGGGATGATACCATCGGGCCACACTCGTTCAGGCCTGGCGGTTGCTGCTCTCCTCTGACGAAGTTGGTTTGCATCCCTCTTACTCCTGATGCTCTCACTGGACCTGGATCTGTTAACTGGAACAAATGCACAGGGAATCCCCTCTGATTCCTATCCTGTATCAGAACTCGCTGAAATTTTTTTTCAGAAAGATTCATAGATAAGATCACTAGTTGCTTCTTTGATACCTTTTCCATCGGTCTGGACAGAATTCTGTGCACCATCACTTCCAAGGACATCTCTGAACATCTGGAGGTCATCTTTATCAAGGGCAATATCTCCCCAAAAGGCAACTGGGGCAAACAGACGGACACACAGATAAACAATACACACAGGAAGCTGAAATTATGTTCAGCGACCTTCCAGTGGAATGCAGATTCTGTCCCGGTCATGGAAATGTGGACCATCTTCTACACTCTTGCAAGCTTGTCAGCAGAGTCATAGGAATGAGAGAGTCAGGTGGGGCGGTACTGCAGGAGTATGGGGTACCGGGGTCATTGCTATGAGCAATTTGTTTCCTGTACCATTAACGTGAAAGCTGTTTCCGTATCCTCAGCAGGAATTCATGTTCCTGCGTAGGATTTCATGGAGTGTTGTCCCTTGTTTCTGATTCTGTTCTTGACGTTCATGGGTAGGATCTCAAGCTGCAGGCTAGGTATGGAGAGTGTCCAGTTTGGGGAGCTTTTGGCTTCATGAGTCTGTGACCTCCAGCAGCACTGGGGCGTTTTGCATGTGACGCGGCTGGAATGAGAGTCAGCACCACCAAATCTGAGGCCATGGTTTTCTTTGGGAAGATGGTGAACTGTCCTCTTCTGGTTGTGGTTGAGTTGCCGCTTCAGCAAAGGAGTTTAAGTATGTTGGTGTCTTGTTCTGGAATGATGCGAAAATGGAACCATGAGATGGACAGTTTGGTGTAGCATCAGCAGTAATTTGGGTGTTGTATCAGTCCGGTGTGATGAAAAGTGAGCTGAGTCATGAAGCAAAGCTCTCAATTTACCAGTCCATCTAGGCTCACCTATGGTAATGCACTCTGTTTATAGACCAAAAAAATGAGGTCAAACGAGCTTCCTTTGTAGGGTAGCAGGGCTCAAACATCTGGAGGAATATCGGAGTGGAGTCACTGCTCTTTTGCATTGAAAGGAGCCAGTTGACTTGGTTCAGCAACTGATTAAGATGCCTCCAGGACGTCTCCCTTCAGAGGTTTACTAGGTACGTCCAACTGGGAGAAGACCTCGGGTAGATCCAGGACTTGTGGGTATATATCTTGTATGGCCTTGGAACTCCATTGGATCCCCCAGGATGAGCTGGAGGGTGTTGCTGGGGAGAAGAACATCTGGAGTGCTCTTCTTAGCCTGCTGCCACCGCGACCAGGCCCCAAATAGGCAGAAGAGGATGGATGGACGGATGGATGGATGGATGGATGGATGGATGGATGGATGGATGGATGGATGGATGGACAATTGATGGAAAATAAAACTACGATAATAATTAGTGTATATGCTAGGATACTCTGCTATCATCACATTTAATGATACATCAATACTGCTGTCGTATGAATGATCTTACAGTATACCTGTGCGTGTTTCTGAAAAAGGAGATTTGCTCTTTGGCATATTTCCCAAAGTTGTAAAGCATTCCTGTGATGAAAATGTTCACTAAGAAGAAAACGAAGTATTAGCTCACCAGCTTGCCTTCACTAGCTAAATATATGCACTAGTAATATTATGTTTATGCAGTAATGAGCAAATGAGCAAAAAACTGGCTGCTGTTTTTATTTTGGTCCACCGTCCTAAAGAAAGTTTTATCAGGACTCAATGTGTCTGTTTGATCTGCAAACACATTCTGACACATTCTGTCGTGCGGCCGTCACATGCGGCCGCATGACACAAAAAGTGAACCACTTTGAATGACTCTTGAAAGAAAAAACAGAGCCTGTGACTGAATAGGTCAGGAATGTGATCTCACTGTGCTGGAGATAAATGACAACTAGTAAAAATAGGTATCGTTGAAGATGGGTTCTTTTAACAGGAGCTACCTATGCAGGTATTTATGTACGATATTTACATAGTTGTGCTCTTTCCCAAATGACACAAATCCCCGGTCGGCAACTGATAAACCAAGTAGTGATGCTCTTTGTGTCAGTGAACCTTTACATGCCTGATAAGATGAAGAAGTGCATCTTCACTATAGATTTTCTATATGTACAGTACTTCTCTGAGCAAATACCTGGGTTGTGATTACTTTGTGTAAGCAACAGAGTTGCCCTCCCAGAGTCACTCATGATCCTGTTTAAGAACATAAAAATGTCAACTTTCACTTATTACACATTGGCACGAGATGAGAATTGTGGACTGACATGTTCAAAGAATGAGCACGATAGAATGTGATTCAAATTTTAATTTTTGAAACAAAAACTAAATGGGTTTTACACGGACATTTCAGGTCCAAGATTTCACATGAACCGCTTAAATGATTAGTGATCAGGATCTGGTCTTTAGATGAGGCCGATGCGTCTCATCAGGACTGGTGGTTGACAAATGCAAAAGCAACCACAGTCGTGTTTTGGTGGATATGTGGGAGGAGAATCCCAGCATGCATTGGGACAATTGTGTTCTGCACCATGATTAAGACCTCTGTTCGTGTTAGTTAGGTTTGCATGTTGCATTCAATGCTGTGGGCATTTCCAGGTGACTGTGCAAATAAGAGGCACTGCATAGATAAGAGTTGTTCTTGCCTGCAAGCTGTTCTTGCTCTGAAAATCTCAAGCTCACGACACTATACATGAGGTGGTTTATCAGAAGATAGGTATGTATCATTTGACCGGGGCAGGTTTTGTTATTGTGATTCTTTTGATAAAGCAGCTGTCTAATAATAACTCAAGTGCAGTCCTATTGGAGGCAAAAGGGAGAAGGAAAGATTGGTTCACACCTGTTTAATTTTACATCATTACGATGTCACCAACCTTTAAGTTGGTTAGTGATATAGTATTGTTCAGGCGACTCAGCATAAATGTTACGCTAACATCAACATCACTCAAAGTGATGTTAGAAGCAGAAACTCATCATCATATGATTCATCCTGAAATGAGTAATAGAAAGGAAGTAATTATGAGTACATGAAAGAAAAGTCTCCACACATGAGAGTTCAAAACTACTCTAACTAATTTCAATGGTTTATGATCAAATTTTAATCCAAATAATTTAAATAATATGAAAAATTCTTCCACTGATGCTTCTAAGCGTTTGATTATATAAAATTCTGCCAGGGGTCATTCTGCAGCACTACTTCTTCCATCAGTGAATGAAGATTTAATTCATGATAAGGACCTAAATCCTCTGAGATATATGGAAGATATATGCTTTGTGCTAACATAATTTTCAACCATAGGAGCAAATGACTGGGCAAGAAAAGAAGGGCAATCATCAGCAATACTGAGAAATCAAACATGCTAAGACCAGGAATGATTGTGTTACCGACTGATGGCTCCAAAGACTGTTTAAATAAAACCATCTGTCTGGGTGAACACACATTCTGTACCAAACGCGTTGACATTTTGTTTCCATTTTGATAACAGTAGCTCCGGTAGGAATCAACTAGTCAAGCAGAACAGTCTTTCACTCTAAACAGCTCATTTAACTGAGCGATGTAACAACCTTTGAAGGTGCAAAAGAAAAGACATAGTGGGCCATGAGTCAGCCTTTGAAGTGAATTCACTCATGCAAATGTTGACTGTAAATGACGGTCACCCCCGTGGTGTGCACCCCATGCCCTGAAGCCAGAGGGATTTCACCGGCGTCCAGCTGAGGACTGTGCTGGCACAGCCTCAATGACCTCTAGTCTCTAGGCAACCGCCTCAGAGAAGAAAAGCGGTGTGTTTTTCTCCCTGAGCAACATAGAGAGACTAATGCACGCTTTTATCACAAGCAGGTTAGACCGTTATAACGCTCTCCTTTCTGGTCTTCCAAAGAACACGATAAATCAGCTACAATTAATTCAAAATTCTCTAGCACCAGTATGACGAGAACCAGAAGGAGAACACAAAATACACCTATTCTAAAGCTATGACACTGCCTACCTTTTAGATTTCCTTTGGATTTTAAAGTGATTTTATTAGTTTAGAGGGAACTGCATGGCATTGCATCAGACTTTCTTGGAGATACTGTATGATCACAGTTTACAAACCCGGAAAGCCTTTTAAATCCTCTGGCTCTTTTCTTTTAGCCTTCCAACAAACCAGAATTCTTTTTTGGTGATGCTGGTTTAGGCCACGATGCTCTGATTGGCTGGAACAAACTTTCAGAGGCTCTAAGAGGAGCAGAGAACTTAACATAAACTACAAGCTCACCTATTTAGTCTGGCTTTTATGTAGTTTTTATAATTTGATCCATAGTATTTATTATATTTATAAATACTTACCTGACATTTACTTTTATTGTGATCATCATTTTATTATTGTTCTGTTATTATTGTTATTTACTTTTTTTTAATTTCATTTTATTATTCATGTTTTCCCTTTTTCCTTTTACTCAATTAACATTTTTTCATCTGTTTAGAAGCATTTATATTGTGTAAATATCCCTCCAAGGAAGGAGGGGGTTTTTTTCACCAACATTTGTCAGACAGACAAATGTTGGTGAAAGCAGCCCCGACACCGGACTTCCGAGGCAAACACTTGGCTCTCCAGCATTTCTTCTGGCAGTTTGTCAGCTTCTCATACTTTGTTCTTTTCCACTTGTGGGCCTCCTTCATTTGTTCTTTCCAGTGCACGTTAAGCTAGAGCATCAAAATGCTATTTGATGAGTCACACCACAGTACAATGTCAGGCCGCTGTGTTATCTGGAAGATATGGGAAGGAAACTGCAGCTGCTTTCGAAGGTTTGTCTCCATCCTGCAGTTCTGTCCAGTGAAGAGCAGCCCAGTTGGCCTCTGTCATTCTTTTGTTGGTGTCTAGTCTAGTCTAGTCTTCCAGGAGATGTTTGGTACTGCAGATATTGTCTGCAATTGTCTGGTCTAGCTTTCACTGGTAACGCTCATCAGCAAGATCCCTTCGGCCGCAGCCCAGGATACTTCCCATAGTGCCTGTTCTCTCATAGAGGGGACAGATAGGTCATTCCATAGTTCCCCAGCATTGCAAATTATAGGGCCTAGGAAGAACATCATAGACAGCTTGAATGAAGAGCTTGATACTGTGTGGATCCGCCTTCCAGAGATCGTTCCACATGATCTTATGCTCCATCACCTATTTCCACCTACCTTCAAATTCTTCTTTTGGTTCTAAAGGGGCAATGATTGTTACACACATACCTGTTCAACTCTGTTTGGACCACTGAAGGTACTTTGAAGATACTGTTCCAACTGGTCCTTTGTGCATGACAAATTTTCACTTGGCTTCTGACCCAACAGCTGTTCTGTGAGCTGAAAGGGTTTTCTGATAAATGCTGCTCTTTTCCGAGTTCTTTCCCTTGAGCACTTCCGATGTTGCTCTTTTTTTCTCACGGTTATGAACCTCTTCCTCCAAATAGAATGCAGTTCTTCCAGTGGTCCCTTTTCCTTCTAGTTTGCAAGCTTATGTTGCTTCTTGAAGGCCTTCAATTCTTTCTGGACCTTATGGATTTTGGCGGGTCTGTTGTTCTTAGCATATTGCTGTTTGGATTGACAATAAACCACCTTCAATTATTGAATTGTTGTCATTGTCTGCAGTCTCCTCTCCACATCTCCTTTGGTTGTTTTTAACAAGAGGTCTACCTCCTAATTAATCATTATCACCGTGTCATTTGGCTGGCCTTTGACCATCTGATCCAAACAGTCTGTGATACTATGCTATTCTACTATGCTATGCTGCACAGCTTGCACCACGTGGAGGCTCTCTGGGTACTGTGGTGTGACTCCCTACACTGCTCCTCCTCCTGTCTATCCAGATGCAGAATCTGTGCAGTGTGGTTCTCTCTGCCACATTTCACATTTCATCTTTGACTGATGGACTTCCAGGCTTCCCTGGTTTTTACATATTTTGCCGCAGATTAACTTGATACTCATTGTCGTTCGTCCGTGGCATTGTATGTAAGGTGCCTTCTTCCAGGCACCTTACAATTTTTCTTCAAAATTTCAACAACATTTTACTTTTCTCTTCTCCTCTGCTTTTCAATAACCCCAATAACTAAAAAAGCAAATCGAGTAACATTTAATTTGGTTTGAAATACGCCGTATAAATAAAGACTGATTGATTGATAGACCATAACTATGCCTTTAACACAGAGAAGCTTCAACTACATTTGACATTTCATTCAAATACGTGGCTTAATAAATATCATCCATATGTCAATTACTAATGTGGTGGTACTTTTCTACTTGTGCTTGTGGAATCAACATTTTGCATTAAACATAAAGTATTCATAAAATATGATTCTTTGATATGAAAGCATCAACTCATCAACTTAACTATTATAAAACAACAGAAAACCTACTTAATGCATTTGTTAAATTATATAAGTGTGTTTACTTTTGATGTTGTTTGATGTTTTTCATTTTGTTATACCAAGTATCTATGTACTAACTAAATGTATGCCTAAATTACTTTCAGCTGTGATTTAGTATGTTTACAGTGTTTTACAGTATTGCTTCTTTTACCATCACTGCCAAAGTCTTGAACTTTTCCTGAGAGCTATTGATTATACGTGATTTTTGTTCCAACCGTGCCAAAAATAGACTTGGTTCACTTAACAAGTCTTAACCAAGATTCACAGGGTGAGAAGAAAGTTGTCAGGTTATTGCCTTCAAATAGAGTAAAATCGAAAATAAAGTGAAGTCTGTGTTTTTGCTCATTATAGTGAATACTATGACCATTGTGTTATTTGTATTCCAGCTCAAGCTGCTCTGAATTTGAAGAATAAAGATTTTGGTCTTGGAAAATGCCTTGAGATAACATTTGTTGTGGTTTGGCGCAATGTAAATAGAATTGATTTAATTGGATTTTTCGGATCCTCATCATTGACAATGGTAGTGTAAGGAAAATATAGAAAGTTCAGGTGATTCGGGTTTGTGCTGAAAAGACATAAACAAGCATGCAAATCTTAAGAGATTAAGGTAGAAACATTTAAAAGCAAAGTAAAGGAACTTATAAGTGTAAAATATCTGTTTTCTGAAATGGACAGGAAAGCATAACATTCATTCACTCACTTTTACTGAAAACAAGTAAGATCACCAAACACATTCACTTGCTGCAGAGTAGAGCCACTTTTGGACCAGCTTTTTTTAGAGCTGGTCCAAATTAATTTGCAGCAGCAAAATAATGCTATTAAATTAATTTTATCTAACCAGAGTCACAATTAAGTTGGTCGAACAGCAGCAGCTTAGCACTGAGAGAATACAATTTAATCATGTGGGGAAGCTTTCCATGACTTAATTTAATCGATCCAAAGAAGACCTGCTCACTGCAAACAAAGTGTGATGGAGTGAAGAAACTAAAGCTTCCATACATCTCGCATCAAGGGTGGACGTAAAACAAGAAGGAGAAAACAGGAATCTTGATTGGATCATTTTAGGCAAACTTGATTGAATTTAATGCCTACGTGAAGCAGCCAGGTTCGTATGCAAACCTGAAACTATCTCATCAAAAACATGTCACATTTAAGAAAATATACAGCCAACTAATTCCATTAATTTGAGTATACTTGTAGTTGACTATTGGTCAGTGCATGCTACCAAGCATTTATCAAAGACTGTTTTTTATTACTGCTGTTGTTGTTTTAAAGGTATTCCCACCGCAAATATTTGTTATTTAGTATTTAATTTGTTATATATGCTGATGGTAATATTTCTTACTCTTCTCGTTCACTGGTGATGGTTGTGAGAAAACCAATGAAACTTGACGGTAGTATTTTCACAGTGTGGTATTGCATATTTGATAAACGATTTAAATATTTTTCCCACCACAACATGTTTTATTCATTCATAACAATCATGCTTTTATGTGTTTATTTTTTTATACCAATAACTAATGGTCTATTTGTAGCCTTTGTAGCAATAAATAGCAAGGGGATGAAAATTTGTTAATTATTGTTTGCATTTCTTTTGATATATATATTTTTTTATTTAATCCCACATCATCATCACTAGGAGCTCAAATGTATCAGACAATGTAACCTGTTCAGGGATTCGGACCTGTGGGTCAACAACACAGAGGATCAATAGGTGGGCAGAGAATTGAATGTACTGTACCAGCTTTACATGGATCCTTGTAGTCGATTGCATCATCGATGGCAAAATAATTTCCCTCAAACTCCAAACCAGCCTCGGAGGTAACGCGCAGACTGACGCACATCAGCAGCAAAACGCTTAGAGCGGCTTCCATTCCTTCAAGTGAGAGCGCCTGGAGAGATAAAAGTTATTCATGGACAGCTCCGGTGAGATTTTAAACAACAGGAGGCTGTTTTGTCACGTCTCCATTCTGCGGCAGAGGTTGACTGACATACAATAGAGAGAGCGGCGCTCACACACTCCACGGCAGACGCACTCATCCATAGATGTGAGCGCAGAGAGGTGCCTCACGTGCAGCCACAGAGGTTAGAGGCTGCAGCACCCGATAATGACTCTCTCTGCCTTTATGCTGCTTGGAGCAAGATGCTGCTCTTTTTATGCTATACATATTATATATATGCTTTTATTTGTGATCTTTATTTAAGGAGGCAAAGGGAAAATTAAAGATATAATATTAACATGTATTTATCGGAAATGATCAATATCACTTTCCACTTATTTTAGACATATTAACAACAAACGGGATTAAAAAAAACTCCAGGAAAACTTAATTGGTTAATCAACACGGACATTCTGAAACGGTGCTCATTCAATAAATCACACGCAAACACTCACACTCACAGGCCCAATTCAGTTGTTTTGGTGTCAAACGATGTCTCTATCACAGCCTTTAGTGCTCTGGCATCGTCCTGACATTTGCAACTGAAAATTAGAATCAACATGTGTTTGTGTGTTCCAAAATAGCGGCCATTCCAGACGGTTAAGAAGGCCGTCTGGAATGGCCTTCTTAACCTGCTGCCACCGTGACCCGACCCCAGATAAGAGGAAGAAAATGGATGAATTGATGGGATTTAACAGAGTTTAGCATGTTTAGACTTTATGCCAACCATAACTAACAAAGTCATGAGGCAGAGGTTAGGCATCTTCTCAACTAGTTAATCTTGCAAAGAAAGAGAATAAGTGTCAATCATCAATCAATCAATCAATCTTTATTTATATAGTGCCAATTCACAACAACAGTTGTCTGAAGGTGTTTTCCAGAAAGAGCAGGTCTAGACCAGACTCTTTATATAATTATCTACAGGACCCAACAAATTCCTCTTTGAGCACGCACTTGGCGACAACTTGGCGAGAAAAAACTGACTTTTTAACGGGCAAAAACCTCGAGCAGATCCAAGACTCAGGGTGGACGGCCTACTGCCATGACAGGTCGGGTTTGAAAAAAAGAGACAGAAGGAGTGAGAGAGTGAAAGACAGAGACAAGGGTGAGGAGAGATACAGACGGGGAAAAGCAGCAAAGATATCAGCTATAATCCACTTTCTCCAACCGCTCCATGGTCGGGCCGCGGCAGCAGCAGGGATCCCAGGTTGATAATAACATAAATATTAATGTAACATATAGTGATAGCTTATGGGGAAATACTATACAATAATAATAATAATGATAACCACAATAATCATCATCATGAGCATCTTGTGATCAGTGGACATCGAGCAGGTCCACAGCAGCAGATGCAATCACCAACCATGTGACCTTACAGGGCGAGAAAACACAAAGACTCCAGGGAAGAAGTCAAGTTAGTAACATGCATTTAATCCATTAACATGCATTAAACCATTGAACATGCATTAAAGTGGGAGGGATATATAAAGAGGGACAGCGAGAGAGGAAGAGAGAAAAGCTCAGTGCATCATTGGAGATCCCCTAGCAGTCTAATAATAATAATAATAATAATAATACATTTAATTTATAATGCACTTTACATTTGGATCAAATCTCAAAGTGCTACAAAGCAAAAGCAGATAAAAGCATCAATAAAAAATAAAATAATAACTATATAAAAGCCTGGCCAAAAAGCAGCAATGTTAATTAAGGTTATAGGTTCTGCTAAAAAGGAAAGTTTTAAGTCCTTTTTAAATGTGTCAGTCGTCTGTGGAGCCCTGAGATGGTCAGGGAGGGCATTCCACAGACGAGGGGCAGCAGAACAGAAGGCCCGATCACCCATGGTGCTGAGCTTAGTCCGGGGAAGGAGGAGGCAGTATGAGTGGGTAGAACGGAGGGATCGTGTCGAGGTCAGTGGGGTGAGTAGTTCTTTCAGGTAGGGGGGTGCGTTACCATGGATGCACTGGTGAGTGGGAAGAGAGATCTTATAATCAATCCTGATGGAGATGGGAAGCCAATGAAGGGAATGAAGAACGGGGGTGATGTGGTTGTGTTTACACTCTCATCAGGATCCTTGCAGCACTGTTTTGAACATACTGAACTCTTTGAAGACTTTTATCAGGGATCCCGATGAAAAGTGCGTTACAGTAATCCAGTCTGGAGGAGACGAACGCGTGGACCAGCTTTTCAGCATCACTCAAGGTGAGTGAAGAACGGAGTTTGGAAATATTTCTGAGATGGTGAAAGGAGATCTTGCAGATGTGTTTGATGTGGGATTCAAAAGTGAGTTGAGGGTCAAATCTTGCACCGAGGTTGGTGACTGATGAAGAGAGGGGAATGTCGTAACCAGAGAAGGTAATACTGGTTATGGAGGAAGACTGGGTCTGATGAGGGGTGCCAATTAAAAAAGCTTCGGTTTTGGAAGTGTTTAACTGCAGAAAGTTGTTTTTCATCCAAACCTTTATCTCCTCCAGACAAGCGCGGAGAGTTGACAGGGGAGATGATTATGACGATGAGGATGAAGAGGCTGCGGAGGAACATGTGTAAGTTTTTATGTAGATTTGCGTGTCATCAGCGTAACAATGGAATGAGAGTCCATATCAACTGATGACACGGCCAAGGGGGAGCATGTACAGTATGAAGAGAATGGGGCCAAGGACTGATCCCTGGGGGACTCCACAGGTGACGGTGTGTGTCCGGGACTTTGAACTTCCAAGGGAAACGTATTCTGTTCTGTCAGTGAGGTAAGATTGAAAGTGTCTAAAGTCTAAAGTGTAACATCAAAGTAGAGCTGCACGATTAATCGAATTGCAATCGCAATGTCTGCCTGTGCGATAAGATGGTGCCAAAAGGCTCTGATTTAATTAAATAAACATACGTGAGAAAATGTTAATCAGTACTCTCTGTTTTTGTGGAGTCTCCTCATTGTCTACGCCCAAATTAAAGATATGTCTAGTCAGTTTCATTGACCCTACCTGTGCTAGCATTGTGTATGGTCACGTGACTGCCCGGCATTCAGAGAAAGTGGAAAATGCATGAAGATGAGCAGCTTGACAGCAGTGAACTGGTGGCCAAAATAAAATTGGACCTCTGTTATATGCCTCTGTAATATTTTGGATTCAGTCATGGTGACAAAGAACATAACGTGGTACTGTGTAAAACATGGAAGTTGAAAGTTGCTACATCACGCGGCAACACAAGAAATTTGTACCAGCAGCTGAGACAGCACAGAATAAAGTATGACGGATGTCTGAAAGTGAAAACTCAGGCTAGTAAAGCGGTGGCTGAAAGTCAGCCTGCCAGCCAACGAAAATTAAACGCTATTACATCGACTCCATAACGTACTACTTGGCACGAGACATGGCGCCCATCTACATCGTTAGCAAAGAGGGATTTCAGAAAATGGTCCGCCAAGGTTCAAGCGGAAATGACTTCCGGTTACGTTTTTTTTATCTACCGGGGACCTGTGGTCAAGCAGGACGACTGAACAATACATCAGCCTTTCTCTGCACTTTGTGGACAATGACTTCAAACTAAAAAAGCCGCTGCTGGCTAACCTCATATTTCCCCGAGGGTCAAACCAGAGATAACAGCCATTGGTCTGAAAGAGGCATTGCCATTGGTAAGTTAAATTAATTTGATCTATCACAGAGTTATATTTTATACTCCTGTCCTATACACACTTATTAATGCTTGATTGGCTGATATCCATAACCCAGTGCAGGGTAATTTTTTTCCTTATCTTGTTGGTTTACTGTCTGAGATTTGTTTTTGTTTTGTTTTTTATTTTTACCTTTACATAAATCGAGTTACCTTTGATATCTGAGTTAAATCAACTACTCATTAGTCTATAATGTCTTTTCTTTAAAAAAAAAAAGAATATTCAAATTGGTTAATAAAAAACTTATCTATATCAATATTTATACTTATTCTAAGCGTCCTTCAGTTATGTGTGTATTTTAACCTTTAAGGGAAGATAACAAAGTAATATACCACAAATTAAAAAAAGAGTGTTGATATTGTCACGCCTCTGGGCTCTGTCACGCCTCTGTGTTCCTTTCTCCCTCTGTCTCTTTCTCCCTCTGTGTCTGTCTGTGATTGGTGATCATGCTCACCTGTGTTCCTCTTCAGCTGTGTCTCATTGTCTCGTTATCTGTGTATAAAGTCTGTCCTTCCCTTCCCTCCTGTGCCAGTTCGTTGCATGATGTCCTTGTGTCGTCACGTGTTCCAACCCCTCCCAGTGTACGGTAAAGTTACCTCCAGTTATTTCTGTTCCTGTAATTTCCTCGTGTCTTGGAGAGAAATAAATATATTTGATACCAGCCATACATTCCATGCGTCTGCATTTGGGTCCTGGAAAAACCCCACAGAAGTGTGCTTAACAGAACGAACTGGCCAAAATGGACCCAGCGGACGCTCCACTGGACCATGATATTAACGAGTTGACCTACACCCTCATCTGCCTCCACGTGGAGTGGGTGAAGAGTCCTCAAGAGGAGGTACAGCAGGCCGCTCTCCGTATCGCTCGCCGGAAGGTCGCTGCCCAGCCCTGGCTGTGGAATTTCCTGCCAGAGTGGATCAGGACCTTTGCTGAGAACCCGGACGCGCTGCCGGCCTGGTCTCGGCCCCGGCCTGTTGATTTTTCTCCTGCTCCAGCCCCTGTGATCGATAGCCATGCGGCTAGCCCTCTTTCGGCTGCGGCTCCGGAGTCCGCGGGCCTCCTACCCACTAACCCTCAGCCACCATCATCGCCTGTGGGAACCGGTAGGGTCCCAGTGGTTGAGGCTGATTGGGGCTCTCTTTTTGAGGGAACCCGGCTGGCCATAAGACCGGTTCCCAAAAGGAGACGAAGCCGGCGCCGACCTTCACCGCTGCCCAGCTCTCGGTCCTCACCGCTGCCCAGCTCTCGGTCCTCACCGCTGCCCAGCTCTCCGTCCTCACCGCCCAGCGCTGTGGAGGACCCGCTGCCCAGCGCCGTGGAGGACCCGCTGCCCAGCGCCGTGGAGGACCCGCTGCCTAGCGCCGTGAAGGATCAGGATGGAGTGTCTGTGAAGTTGGGGATCAACGCCTCCAAGGCTCCCGTCCCGAGCGTTTCCAAGCCTCTCGTGATCCCTCTCCCGGCTCCTCAGCCGCCTCCTCTCGTGATCCCTCTCCCGGCTCCTCAGCCGCCTCCTCTCGTGATCCCTCTCCCGGCTCCTCAGCCGCCTCCTCTCGTGATCCCTCTCCCGGCTCCTCAGCCGCCTCCTCTCGTGATCCCTCTCCCGGCTCCTCAGCCGCCTCCTCTCGTGATCCCTCTCCCGGCTCCTCAGCCGCCTCCTCTCGTGATCCCTCTCCCGGCTCTTCAGCCGCCTCCTCTCGTGATCCCTCTCCCGGCTCCTCAGCCGCCTCCTCCCGTGATCCCTCTCCCGACTCCTCAGCCGCCTCCTCCCGTGATCCCTCTCCCGACTGCTACCGTGACGCCTCTCCCGGCTCCTCCAGTGACGCCTCTCCCGGCTCCTCCAGTGACGCCTCTCCCGGCTCCTCCAGTGACGCCTCTCCCGGCTCCTCCAGTGACGCCTCTCCCGGCTCCTCCAGTGACGCCTCTCCCGGCTCCTCCAGTGACGCCTCTCCCGGCTCCTCCAGTGACGCCTCTCCCGGCTCCTCCAGTGACGCCTCTCCCGGCTCCTCCAGTGACGCCTCTCCCGGCTCCTCCAGTGACGCCTCTCCCGGCTCCTCCAGTGACGCCTCTCCCGGCTCCTCCAGTGACGCCTCTCCCGGCTCCTCCAGTGACGCCTCTCCCGGCTCCTCCAGTGACGCCTCTCCCGGCTCCTCCAGTGACGCCTCTCCCGGCTCCTCCAGTGACGCCTCTCCCGGCTCCTCCAGTGACGCCTCTCCCGGCTCCTCCAGTGACGCCTCTCCCGGCTCCTCCAGTGACGCCTCTCCCGGCTCCTCCAGTGACGCCTCTCCCGGCTCCTCCAGTGACGCCTCTCCCGGCTCCTCCAGTGACGCCTCTTCTCCCCGTGACTCCTCCTCCCGTGAGTCCTCCTCCCGTGACTCCTCCTCCCGTGACTCCTCCTCCCGTGAGTCCTCCTCCCGTGAGTCCTCCTCCCGTGAGTCCTCCTCCCGTGAGTCCTCCTCCCGTGAGTCCTCCTCCCGTGAGTCCTCCTCCCGTGGCTCCTCTTCCCGTGGCTCCTCTTCCCGTGGCTCCTCTTCCCGTGGCTCCTCTTCCCGTGGCTCCTCTTCCCGTGGCTCCTCTTCCCGTGGCTCCTCTTCCCGTGGCTCCTCTTCCCGTGGCTCCTCTTCCCGTGGCTCCTCTTCCCGTGGCTCCTCTTCCCGTGGCTCCTCTTCCCGTGGCTCCTCTTCCCGTGGCTCCTCTTCCCGTGGCTCCTCTTCCGACTTCCTCAGTGACGTCCCCTGAAGGCTCTGTCCACCTCCACTGCTGGGGGCCTCGTGACCGGGTTCGCCTCCACGGGCGACCCCCTCCTCCTCGTGACCGGGTTCGCCTCCACGGGCGACCCCCTCCTCCTCGTGACCGGGTTCGCCTCCACGGGCGACCCCCTCCTCCTCGTGACCGGGTTCGCCTCCACGGGCGACCCCCTCCTCCTCGTGACCGGGTTCGCCTCAACGGGCGACCTCCTCCTCGTGACCGGCTTCGCCTCAACGGGCGACCTCCTCCTCGTGACCGGCTTCGCCTCAACGGGCGACCTCCTCCTCGTGACCGGCTTCGCCTCAACGGGCGACCGCCGCCTCGTGACCGGGTTCGCCTCCACGGGCGACCTCCTCCTCGTGACCGGGTTCGCCTCCACGGGCGACCGCCTCCTCGTGACCGGGTTCGCCTCCACGGGCGACCGCCTCCTCGTGACCGGCTTCGCCTCCACGGGCGACCGCCTCCTCGTGACCGGCTTCGCCTCCACGGGCGACCGCCTCCTCGTGACCGGCTTCGCCTCAACGGGCGACCTCCTCCTCGTGACCGGGTTCGCCTCAACGGGCGACCGCCTCCTCCTCCTCGTGACCGGGTTCGCCTCCACGGGCGCCCGCCGCCTCGAACACCAGAGTGGTCACTCTGGTGTTGCCTGGTTCCGTCCCTGCCTTCAGGTCGTCCACCGGACGGTATAAGTTTGCTGGACTAGGCTGGTTGAATTTATTTTTGTTGTTTTGACCCTCCTCCAGACCCCCTCCTCCCACCCTGGTTGAGTTAAAGTTTTTGGATTTGGACAGTTGGTACGTCTGGTATCCGTCCCTTGAGGGGGGGCTCTGTCACGCCTCTGGGCTCTGTCACGCCTCTGTGTTCCTTTCTCCCTCTGTCTCTTTCTCCCTCTGTGTCTGTCTGTGATTGGTGATCATGCTCACCTGTGTTCCTCTTCAGCTGTGTCTCATTGTCTCGTTATCTGTGTATAAAGTCTGTCCTTCCCTTCCCTCCTGTGCCAGTTCGTTGCATGATGTCCTTGTGTCGTCACGTGTTCCAACCCCTCCCAGTGTACGGTAAAGTTACCTCCAGTTATTTCTGTTCCTGTAATTTCCTCGTGTCTTGGAGAGAAATAAATATATTTGATACCAGCCATACATTCCATGCGTCTGCATTTGGGTCCTGGAAAAACCCCACAGAAGTGTGCTTAACAGATATAACATGGGCCAGTTTTCAATAATATTTCATAGAGTCTTTTTCAGGTTTTCAGGCACAGAGAGAGTTCATCTTTTCAGAGCATGCCATGGTGTCAGACTTCCCAACACGATGGAGTCCCACACAGAAGATGATAGAAAGGGCCCACCTATTGCCCTCTTGGCAGGACGTGGAGGGCCTGGAAGCTCTCAGGTGAGCAATATGTGAGCATATCTTAACTGAAGCCTGTTGTGCACCTTCTATACACCTCAGTACCGGCTGAAGAGGAAGAGGAAACTGTCATGACCAAATCGTTGAAAGCAAAAATTCTCAACTATCTAAACAAGAAATATGAAGACAGGCGAGACCTGCTGAACATGACAACCTTCATGGACCCAAGGTTCTGAACACAACACATAGATGCAAGGATACGAAGAACATAAAGGAACGACTGATCTATGAAGTGATGGTATGTCAAAATCACACACACTCACACAAGTCTGAAATAAATCCATGTAACAGATTTATCTGTGCGTGTTATTTGTAGGAATATCACCAGCAGTATAATAACGCACAAAGTACCAGAGGGATGGAGG
Source organism: Lophius americanus (assembly GCA_037951165.1). NCBI lineage: Eukaryota > Metazoa > Chordata > Actinopteri > Lophiiformes > Lophiidae > Lophius > Lophius americanus. Next base: position 5,905,888 of record JBBDHG010000057.1, on the reverse strand, counting down.
GAAGCCTGGATGTTGCAGCTAAAGCCAAGAAGAAAACGTTTGGCAAGTTTCTTCAAGAGCACCATGCACACAGAGCCAGGAGCATCAGCATCAACCACATCTGATTCTGAGGTACCGGTAAGAGAAGCAGTGGCTGCCGAACTAAAGAGTGACGTCTGCATGCCCTGTGTGGGACATGGAGAAGATCCTCTGAAATGGTGCAAGAGCCAAAAAATAAATTTCCCAGGCTATGCAAACTTGCACAGAAATATCTGTGCATGCAAGTGACGAGCACTGCATCTGAGAGAGCTTTTAGCACGGGCGGTAATGCTGTGATTGCCGACCGTTCCTGTCTGAAACCAGACAAGGTGGACATGCTGGTTATTTTGGCGAAGAACCTCTGAAGATAAATCAGTTTTGATGTTTTGGGTTTGATATTGTGAAGCTGGAGGATAATTATTATTTTACATCCAGTTTAAGTCCTAAAAGAGGTGTTGCAAACTATTTAGCATTTTGTACCCCTTAAACTAAAGTTACACCCTGCTGCTTGTTACATGGTACATGTTATAAAATGCGTATTGAATATACAGACAAATAGACATGTTGGCATGAGTAGCAGTAACTTTTTGTTTATGCAGCAGAAAAAAACTCCTTTCCTGAAAGATTCCTTTATATTAATTTAGTGGATTGAAGCTGAATTAAATTGAATTATTTATTAGTTTATGAGCTATTGTCATTCCCCTATTGGCCCCAACGGCTATATCAATGTGTTCATAGTCTTCTATTATGAACACGTTTCTTTTTATGATGCTTATTCAACCCGAAAATTGCAAAATCATAACTCTCTGTATTTTGTTAAACATGTTAATATTGCCCTTTTAATGCTCTAGTACAGTGTAACCCAGACAGTTGTCTTTTTCCTGGTTTTCACTGTTCTTGAGTTTTGGCCTTGATGAGGGAATGATGTTCACCTGGGGTCAGAGCGCTCAGGATACAAATACGCCTCTGCCGGCCTGCAGCTCTCTCTCTCCTCAGCTCTTCCTAACTGGAGCGGACCAGAAAGTAGGTTCGACAAACTCTGAGCACAACCATGAGTTATTGGTTGATGAACTCTGAGGTGGGAAACTCATAGTTTTCGATTCCAGAACAGTTAATCTGAGTTAGTTCCATCCACTCGAGGTTTGTTAACTCGGAGTTAAATTCCTGCACGAGGACTGTCAGAAGCCATCATCAATGGAGCTCCGGCACTGGTATTCACCATGACAACCGGTTAGACGCAATGGTTACCATAGGTTAAATGTGCTTTTAAAAATAAAATTAGAAGAAGAAAAAAGGAAAACACAGCTTCATCAGAAAAATAGAGAAAACTGGAATGGGAGAATTTGCTGCACAGAGGAAAACTTATATTTAATATATTCTATATTACTTTGTCTGAATATTACAGAGAAATATGTGTAATTATATTGAATAGAATTTTTTTTCATCTTTTTTCATTTTGGGTATCAAGTGCACATGTGGGCTGCAATGAATAGAATACAGATACGAATTTGCTGGAGGAAATATGTATTCCATCTGTCCTGGGAACAACTCCGGAACCCCGAGGGTCTAAGAGAAGGATGCCTGGAATGTCAGGCTTGGCCTGCTGCCATTAGGAAGAAGAAAATTGATCAATGGCAGGTTTAAATATTACCCCAAAAGATTGTTAATTCAAAGTAGGAAGAATTTACCACTAACTCAGGTTTAACAAACCAAGGGTTTCGATTAATTTTTTGATTTTGAATAATATTTTTGTAAATAAATCCCTTTTGTAACCTTTGAGCCAGGCTGTAACAACAGTGACTGACGATGGTGCATGTGTTTACCACTGAGTGGCACTGATGAGTAGGTTGTAGAATAAGGTCAAGCTGCAAAAAGCAAAGTAGAGAAGACAAAAGTATATTCAAATGCAAATATCTTTTAGGTTCAGGGACATAAAGACAACCTAGGATATCATCCAAAAATGTTTCTTAATTACCCACAGCAACTAATTTCTTCTTGTTATGTCACTGTTGGATCTACTGGCTCTGAGTGTTGGACTGGTTTACTGTGGAAAATGAGAGAGAGGAAGACCTGGTCCCACTAGCTTCACTCCTCCTTTGCCAGAACACAGCTGCTGTTGAGGAGATGGGACACTGATCTAGACAGAAGTCTTTGAAGCCAGGGAGATCGCTCTGTTCGGCATGGCTGACATCATCAGCGTGCCGTGAGAGGGCAAAGTGGACACATATCTGCAAGTGGAGGATATTTATGTTTACCTTCTCTTTGACTGAGTGGGTGATTTCTTTTAAACTTTGGGTGATGTCCCAGCGCTGGTGCAGGCAGGTCCTGCTTGGTGTGGAACTGGGAATGCTGGTGGCGGTCTTGGTTGCCAGCAGCTCAGGACAGATCCATGACAGGGGGGAGGCAGGGTCATCATGCTATGGAGGATTTGACCTGTATTTTGTCTTGGACAAGTGAGTACTGATACACAAATGAAAAGAATTATGTGAAGGACTTCAAGTCATAACTTCTAAAACTGAGCATTTGTGGATTTAATGCTGTAATGCCTATTTGCCACTTATCTAGATCTTCAGTCATCAGATACTCTGATTACCTGTTGCACAATGTGGGATGTGTCATAACAACAACACATAGCTTTTTCCAATGGTTGAAACTGAAGAGTAATCGGTCAATTAATAACCATAGCATAATTAAATAAAATTCTGCCCTGCAACAGACTAGGGCAAGAATTATTTGAATAATCAGATGATTTCAATCAATTACTGGTTTACAAGGTGTCATATAATATAATATTGTTATATAATATAAAAGGAATGCCCATGAATGTAACTTAATCAGTTGTCTTAAAAAATGTCGATTGATATTTTTTCTATCAGCAAATCATGTCGTTTTGCAATGCTTCAATATTTTATTTATACCTACCAAACAAAGAAGCAGGTTTCTACATATTTGGACACCATATGGGTGCGGTCAAACGGTTATTAAAGCCGTTAAATCATTATCTAATGTGAAGCTGTCCAATCATGTCTTGCTGTTTGATTGACCAGGTAAAACCCAATGTTCAGCAGGACCACTGTAGAATTACCAGGAAATGGCAGAGTGTGTTTACATGAGGAGGAATCTTGGAAGTGTTTATGCATTCACCTCAGTGATAAACTGCACTGTGTGGATTTTTGTTGTTAAACTGCAGCCAGCTTTCACCAACAGGGGCCCAAATCTAGTCCATCTGCTTCATTCCGCAGAATCATTTCTCCATTTGAGCCAGATGTTCCAAAGATCCAGACTTTTGGGCTGTCTGTGCATGGGGACTTAAATCCCCGGATAAATGAAAACATAAGGAAGGGGAAAGAAGAGGAATGGCAGTGCAGTGTGAGGAAACTGCACAGATTTCACATCACAGTTCTCTTATAATGAATTTCCCCCCTAAAGCTCTGTCAGTTCCAGAATTGCCTTGTAGAGAGTTTTTAAAATCAGGATCTGATGAAGCTCACGTGCAAAAAAGATGTTGCACTTAAGGGTTTGTTGATGTATTTCACAATGAGCTGTGAAGCCACATGAGAAGGAGTGGAAATTTTGAGCATAAGCGCTCATCATCAACATAAAAATACAAAGAATAAAACTCTTGTGAAGACAGTTGGGCACATTCATGTAACCCTAACCCCTGCATTTGAAGAGCGTTCTGCAAAAACCATGACACAACACAAAAACCAAGTATCAACACATCAAAAAAACACTGCAAATGCAAAAAAAACATTAACAGAAAGCAGCAAATTACCCAAGACAATAAATTAAGAAAACTTGCAAATTGCACATCACAACACACTCTGAAAAACACAATTTGACCAAATACAATATGATATGATACTGTGGTTAGCGGCAGGGACAAACAAGCTGCAACTTAAGAAAACATGCAAAACGACAAAACACAAGCAATTTAAGAAAACATTTTTATCCATATGACAATAAATGTGCAGATTTTAACAGCGTGCTGCTATATGAAACGACAAATCAAGAAAAACACGCTGCAAAAAACACAACACATCTAGAAAACGCTGCAAATTGCACTATATAACACGTTAGGAAAAGGCGATCTCTAATTGCTGCGCAAGTGTTTCCAAACTGATGAAGATGTTCCCTTAACTTGTCAGTCGCCGACACAAAACAATTTCATACAATACGATTCAATATGTTATGATTTTATATGATACAATAAGACACAAGGCGATTTGATTCAATTCCATGCGATGCCATGTAGCATGACATGGTACTATTCTATGAGGTACGAAGCGCTTTGATATAATACAATATACATTATTGTGGCTTTAGGGTAGTTTTTATTGGGCTCAGTGTTGCTGAATTGTCATTCCACACTTAACAGCAACATAAAAAATAAACAAATAGAAACTACGTTACACAGATAAGAACATACAACAATACTGCACATCTCGACATATTGCATATTGGAATAGGATTGCACACAGCACTGATTGCATTTCACAGTAGCATTGAACATAACAGTACACTGTTAAGTGAACTGATGGGCAAAAATTTTCATTATCATTTAAACATTTTTACAAGCACAGATGCAAATGCAAAATCTGCAAAACAGCCACTCTGCGCCTTTTCAACTATGTAAAGGCGCAAAGTGGCTGCGCCTTTACATAGATTATCCGTTTTTGATTCAGATAAATATTCAATTTCATCTGTTGGTATGATTAAAATGGAAGATATCTTGCCTCTCTGGACTTGTGATAGATAGTTGTGCAATTTCTGATATACCCAGAGAATAGATTGGTTATAAGATCGTTCCAACTCTATTTTGTGATTTCTGTAAACACAGTGCAAGACTTATGCAATACTGATTAGACAAGCTTTTTTAAGCTTTAAAGGATTATTCCTTTGCTGAGTACACACTTTTATGATCCCTCGTATAGTATTTAACTCTGATAAATACTTAGAACACAGCATATACCAGATGTAAGATGTTTTAAAGTTACTTGTGTTTCCAAGCATTTGTGTTCACTCATCCTCATATTAGTTATGACAGACTTACTGTTCTAAATCTAGGCCCAACATGCCCTAACATCCCTAACAGGCCTCTAAACACCTGTGTTGTACGAGCAATCCCCCTGATTGATCACAAATTAAATTTGATTCGTTGTTAATCTCAAACACTCCATATTGACTCAACCTAACTATTTCTATGAACTCAGCAGTCTGCTCTAAGATAAGGTTCTATAGTGATTCAATAATGAAGACAAATACAGTGGACTATGTTTTCAGAACTCAGTAACAGGACAGATTTTCTTCTGTCAATTCTTATTAGCTGAGTGTAGACACAATTGTGGAAAGTTACGGACAGGAATCTATGAAAAGCTCGCCCTAATGATTAAATATGAACAATTAGAGTAAAATATGATAGATAGAATATAGATCTCCTCGAGTCAATTATTAAGAGCCAATTTAGACATAATGGGACAAATGGTTGGGAAGTAAGAGTGTAAAAAAACTTGCAAAAAAGCCACCCTAGTGAGTGAAATATGAACATTTACATGGAACTTTGACAAATACAAGTTAGAATACCTTGAGTCAGATCATACCAGGTAAATTTGGACTAAATGGGACCAAAACTGTGAAATCGGAGATAAAGTTCCCCGTAGTGGTGGAAAAATGCAACTGACCTTTTACAAAATCATACCAGTTCTTCCTCACACTAAGGTTATTGGGGTATAAAATTTGAAAATTATTCAAGAAATGATTTTTGAGTTATCATGAATGATAGATTGTCGTAAGAAATGGATGCGGCCGAAAAGTGGAAGCTTTCAGGGATATTATCAGAACACATACAGTTCTGATAAGATCGCACGAAAGAGCAAGACAGTTGACATATTAAAAGTTGGATCCACTTTGAATCTCCTTCTCAGGTCTGGCAGTGTGCAACACTATTGGAATGAGATCTATTACTTTGTTGATCACCTGGCTCACAAGTTTATTAGGTAGGTCCACACACAAACATCAGATTTAAAGAAAAGAATAGGAAAAAGAAGTTTCCCACACCAATGCTTGACAGTCGCTTCTCACTTTTTGTCATCTAGCCCTCAGCTGAGGATGTCCTTTATTGTATTCTCTACGGACGGAAGGATTCTTATGCCGTTAACAGAAGACAGGTAGAAGATACAACTTCATGCAAACATCTTGGCAATTTTTATTGCTCGTGAGTTGGGAATTTTGGATTCTATAAATTTGGTTAAATGATCTGGAATACACCAATATTCAGAGAGCAGATTCGACTCGGACTGGAGCAGCTGAGGATGGTGCAGCCAGGTGGAGACACTAACATGGACAGAGGATTTCACAGAGTAAGCCATCCGTTAAGTTCATTGGAAACCGGCCCCCCTTGCCCAACTATATAGCATCTTACTTTATAAAATTAGACTAATTTGAATGTATTCCGACGCCTTAAAATTCTTCTCTCAGGCCAGCGAGCAAATATACTACGCGACTGGAGATGGTGAGTAGAACATTTTTCTTTTGACCGCAGTGATTTCATCAACTGATGGAGTCTTTGTCCATTCATAAACACAAACTGATGGTAAAAACTGCAAATGCAGAAAGGAAATGACAAAAAGCGGCTCCCCATTCTGTCACGTCAATGATATTTAAAATGTTTTTTTTAGATGGCTCACAATGATTTGACATTTGGAAAAATACATTTAAAAAGATTATTTCATTCAGATTTTCATTTAAACTGATATTGTTTACCTCAATTTGACTGTCAGGCTACCGGACAGCCAGCGTCATCATTGCCCTGACCGATGGCGAACTGAGAGAGAATCAGTTTGACATGGCACAGAGAGAGGTGACGTATAAAAGTTACTGTTTGGCTTTTTGAAATGAATGCTTCATAATTTAATAGATACATTGGACGGCAGGGTCGCGCAGTAGTTAGTACTGCTGCCTCACAGCAGAAGGTACCGGGTTTAAATCCACCTGCAGGCCTTTCTGTCTGTTTGCTCGTTCTCCCCATGTCTGCAGGGGTTAACTCCGGCTTCCTCCCAAAATATTGCAATGTAGGTGAATTGGTGTTATTAATTTGCCCGTGAGCGTGCGGTAGTGGCGACACCCTGGCTTATCTGGGTGTACTAGCACCAATGTCAGCTGTAATTGTCAGCCCTCCCTGACCTGGGTAATCGGTCGATAATGAATGAATAGATCTATTATTAACTGAGCGTGAATAACATGGCATTCTCTTGCTTCTTTTCATAATAATGGATTATATCTCTCTTGCATTTCAGAACTGAAAATACTGCAATATAAGATAGCTTAAAGGTTAAATTTACACTACATTACATGCTGCATTAAGAGGGTTCTGCTTTAACATCAAGCCTGAAGTATTCTGTCCTTGTGACCTCACTACTAGTAAGGATGTGAGAAAAGTAGCCAGTAGCAGTAAACTGCAAAACATCAGCAGCAGCAGCATCACCTTACAAGTGTTAAAAGTTTTGGAGTGCTGTCTCCGGATTGTGGTTTGCTAAGAATTTGCCATTTTACTTTAGCTCATTTGTTCTTTGTTTATTTGACGTCTTGTTTAAATCAGGCTAGCAGAGCACGTCAGCTGGGTGCCACTGTGTACTGCGTGGGAGTAAAAGACTTCAACGAAACTCAGGTGAATCAATTGGTCATACCACAGATTGGTTATCATCAGAAAGATCGACTAATAATCTCTGAATAAAATACGTGACATGATTTGGTCGTATTTCTCAATAGCTGTCAACAATAGCTGACAGTAAAGATCATGTTTTCCCTGTGAATGATGGGTTCGAGGCACTGCAGGGGATCATTGACTCGGTACAAAACACACAAGTGTTACAATATACTTAAATATATCATCACATCACTGACTCTTCTGTAACTTTATTCATCAGACTTTCATATCAGTGTGCTCTCTCTCAGATTCTGAAGAGATCCTGTATTGAGATCCTGGCTGTGGAGCCCTCCAGTATCTGTGAAGGAGGTAAGGACGCACACCCACAGAAGAAAACCATTAGAAAATAGACTACACACTACACTCTACAAACATCTGGGTTTATATTTCATTTACACATAATAAGAGTATTATATACATTATTATACAAAATATTAATGAGTCCACCCAAGCTTCTCCAAAATATTGGACAGCCCACTACGAGGACAATATATAAAATGTCCTTTTATTCTGCTTCAGAATCTTTCCAGGTCGTTGTTAAAGGAAATGGATTCCTTGACGGTCGTGACCCACGGAGAGTTCTCTGCAGCTTTCGCATTAACGACACGGTCACCTTTAGTAAGTACATGCTCCAAACTTTTCTTAAGGAAAATGGTGGAGAACAAAACAGAGCTAAAAAAGAGAATGATTATTGGATGTATGTTAATTTTGGTTGCCGAGTATATAAATTCAAAGAAATGCTTGCTTTGAGTTTGTTAGACAAATGTACAAGTCTTTGCCAACATGGCTGCCATAACATCTTTATAGGACCACAATGCGACAGTGTGAGAGCTTGTCATGGAGCCTCTTTCCCCAGGAGAAAACCCACATCAAAGCATCTGACCTCCAAAACCAAAACAGTGAACATACCGTAAAACATGTGTACATATATTAAACTGTGAGATAAATACCGTATAGCCGCATACCACGCCAATCAGAGAATGGTAGATCAAGCTATTAACATGTAAGTTTGTTAATTTGTCATAACTATCTTAATTCATTGGAAGAGAACATATTAAATATTGCTGTAGTATTTTTTTTAGTAATGCCTTCTATAGGCATATTTCATACAGAATGGTAACCTATAACACTCACCCCTAACATTATAGTGATATACAGATAATTTCATTACTATGCCATGTGAAGATGGTAATTGTGATGACGAGGCAACTGGGTTAGAGCATCTACAGAGCTGCATGTCTTGTTGGGTGTTCCCACAATGCAGTGGTTAGTTCCTTACAATAATTGTCCTATGAATGACGAGTGGGGTCAGGGGCCCAAAGATTCACTGTTGAGTGATGGGAGCAAAAGCTAGTCCATGTTGTCTGATCCCATAGAAGAACAACGACGCTGTAAGATTAATCTACATCATTTATGGTAAAAATACTTTCAGGTGTGGTTGCCAGAATTTTGGCGTAAAAAAATAAGCTTACCTTGTAAAATACATTACGGTTGAAAAATAAAAAAATAAATATAATGCCAAACTGTTTACTGTTCACAAGGACACTTACATAAATTACAATAAATTCCAACTTTTTATTAACTTATATTTGCCTAATTTCACGAATATTTATCATATTTTAACACGTTGTTTCTGTTGGACTACCGGTGTCCACTGGCTAAATGGTTAAAAGGTTTTCTTCTAACAGAAAATACGAATTTACATACCAGCAAAATCTGTAATTCAGACATATGTCTCGTTCGTGTCATTATAGTATTTTTCTCTTCATTTTACCAAATTTTCTGTTTTCAGAGTAAAATTCTGTGTTTTCAACATATTCTGACCATAAAAGTTGAATTAATTATGGTTTCTGTATTTAAAATAATTCACTGTATCTAATACAGTGATATATTGTGAATTTGATGGTCTTTAACTGCTGCAGTTTGACGTTTTTTTGACCATAATCTCTACGGGCACTTTTTGCAGTACATTATACCACAAATCACTGAAAAACTTAATACTGATTCTGGAAGAAAGTTGTCATACACTAAAGTCATCACAGAGCTTCTTTTTGGCAGCAAAAGAAAGACCTATTAGATATAAGACAGGTGTTTAGAATATTATGGCTGTTGGGGTTGATGGAATGCCATCAAGTTATAATGTGTGTGAAAGAAAACGTGCTCTGCTATTATTATTAGACTGTAACAGGAGACAACGTTATCTGAGCATCACAAAGAAATCCATCAGCAGAGAAGAAAAGCACTTATTTTTGGGATTCCACTCGGACATTTATATTTTCTGCCAAGTGTGTTATGGACAGTATAGACAGGGACGGGTTGGGAAGACTGCTCTTTGTGACTCAGAATGATTTCAAACCCACACACTCCTACAAACCCATCAGCACCCACTCCCCCTGCCTTAAATCAGCTGCTTTAACGATCAGCCCTTCTCATATGTCTGAGGGGGAATGTGGATCTCATCACTGAAGACTACTTTTCCCTGCACACACTAGACACCCACTCAGCCAGGGTAAACACACCGCAACCCTCCCTTATTTGCTTCATTTTCCATAAGGAGAGGAAATCCAGGAATATAATAAGAGAAAAATATTTAGAGGCTTGAATCAACTGACATATTATTACTGGGAGAGAAAAGTCAAATAAGTCTTTGCCTTCGAATAACTTTCACCAGCTCCTCTTCCACCAATGATCTTTGCATATCTTGACATTTCTAACTTTCTATACTTTCATATTATTGTACGTATTGTCATGTTAATTCTATTTCCACAGTGGAAAGACCTTTGGTAGTGAAGGATTTCTATCTTTTGTGCCCAGCTCCTGTTCTACGAAAACAAGGAACGTAAGTAAAGAACACAGTTACCATTGTTGCTAATTAAAATAATTCCATCCATCTGGACCATTAGTTTCAGCTTCATTATTTCCTCAGAACCGTTTTGCTTTATTCAGGTTAGTGTAAGCTCTTGTTCGTGTTTTACTATGTATTGCAGTTTTCTTAAATGGAAACAGCAAATGCCATTTTGTGTACAATCAAATTATCTCGGATCTCATTTCATCAACAATCTCCACAGATCAGCCACTCTCCATGTCAGCATGAATAATGGCCTGAGCTTCATATCAAGCTCTGTCACAATTACTGCCGTCACCTGTGTAAGTACAATGTGGAACAAGATGGTGCAATAAGGAGAATTTAAATTTGTTATTTTGCTTACTTGCTTTTAAGTACCAGGGTCACATTGACAAAAAATCCCTAGATGACTGCTTCATACGGGCAGTGACAGCAGTTGTCAAATGCTCAGTTTGCCAAACTGTCCTCTTATCAGTCTTAAATTACTTTTTTTCTTGTAAATTTTCGACTTAATTCTTGACATCTTACTAAATGAATTAACTCAAATTCTCCCCACATTCTGCTGTGATGTTGTGCTGAAGCACATCTGGCTAGTTTATTACGCTAGCTTTGCGACTTATGTGGCTTATGAATTAAAATCCTGCAAAGTTGTTGAACTTCAGGAATGAGATGCGTATATATGCGTCTGAATCGTGATCCCCACCCTATGTCAGAGCATCACAGAGACATGTTGTCAGCTCTTTTACTTTCGTATACATACAGTATATGTATACATCATACACATACACTATATCTTTCATTTTATCTTTGAAGAAACATCCCAGGCCCCTGTCACCCATGTCTGCAGCTGCAGCTGCTTCACTTACTGCCTCACTGTGTAGCATTTCATTTGCTGCTTTGACATTTTTATGGTGTTGACAACTTTCCACATTCTGAAATCAGTCCTTAGTGTCCTGGTATGTTTAACTCTGTATATCTTCATTGGAAAGACCTCAAACAGGAAGATATATATGATTTAATTGCAATTATCTCTATATCTATAACCATAATCCAGTCTGTGAAGCATGTGTATGTCCTCCACTTTTAGTCTGACGGGACCTTCGTGGCCATATCCCTGCTTATCCTGCTGCTCCTGCTCACCATGGCTCTGCTGTGGTGGTTCTGGCCTCTCTGCTGCACAGTGGTATGGCAGCCATCATTGATCCTCTCATAGTGAAGAGCGTGCAAAAGGCAAATGTGTCTTACAATTTCTATTTATATATTTATTGCAGGTCATTCATGAGCCACCTCCTCAGGTGCCAGAGGAAATCTCTGTAAGTGGTTGGATTTTTTTCCTCAGCTCATAATGTCAAAACTACGTTAGAAAGCATTCCTCTATCTTCACTTCGGTCACAGTGTAATTTATTCTGGTTGCTTTACACGTGTTCATATGAATACTACTTTCTTCCACTTTAGGATGATGAAGATGGTTTTCCCAGGATGAGGTGGCCTACAGTTGATGCTTCGTACTACGGGGGACGTGGAGTTGGAGGCATCAAGAGAATGGAGGTTAGAAAAAGAGAGATGGGTGACCCTTGAAGCCAATAAAGTCCTTTTTAATAACTATAATGCAGACATGGTGGAGCGACAGTGTTAAATAAGCCCAGTGTCATACTGTACACATTAACACATGAGGTCTGGCAAAATTATGAGAAATCATTACAGTCTCTTTGTTAACATTAGTCATCATTCTATTATATAGTATGTAATCATCTTTAAAGCTAGAAAATTATTAAGAAACAGATTCAGATAATCGTCCCTTATTTAATCATGGACATTAACTCACATATATGGCCATGTGGACAGCTGTGATCTTGCGTAAAGGCCTGGATTTTGCTGCTTGAGTTGTTAGAAGGCATCATCATAATTTATGCAAAGAAGAGACGGATAAGGTAAATAGTGGAAAAAGTGTTGAGAGTCATGACATCAGGAGATTTCAGAGGTAGTCCGACATCTGAACCCCGTGGAGCATGATATTGCAGAGCAGCCATCAGTTGTATAAATGGTGAAGTTCAGAAAAGAGACATCTACCAAAGGGTCTGACTCAAGCAGATTTATCTTTTGTCTGAGAAGAACGAGGTCAAGGAGACACAAGCCACACTTGAAATATAATGCTTACAAAATAGTCGAACAGTCTGAAGAGAACTGTACAAACCTGAAGTGGCACTGCTGCGAACAGAGCAAAGGAAAATCTGCACACTTCACTCAAGTGTTCTCTCGGCTCAACTGTGGCTGCGCGCATTAAGGGGATCCTTTGACAATGTTGTCTTCACTGTGATGTGATGATCATTTTGACGGTTGTGCTATTTTTTTTAACTCTCTGAAGATTAAGTACTTTCCTCCTCAAAAAGAAAACTCATAAGAAAATCTTGTGGTGAAAACTTATTTTAGTCTTTAGAGATTAATATAGACAAACCTGTGTTGTATCTGAAACAAACAGCTTTGAGGTAATGGCTGTTATTTGAGAGGGTTCTTTTTGAGAAATTTCAAAAGGTTCTCAAAAAATTTACAGAAGGGTTTAAAGTTAGGGTTAGGATTAACTTACTTGAGAAAATTGGCCTCTTTTTTTATTATTTTAAATTAACCATTTAATAGTCTAATTAATTTGGAGGAACTGACTTTATGAAATCTCTTTAGACACCGTTAGACTGAGTGCATTTCAGATGCATCATCTGTGGAGCAAACCATCTTCAGCTGAACCAATGTACCATTGGTTCACTTTTTTCCTCATCATCGTGTCCAACAAATTATCTGCTGTCCTGCTATGAAAAATATTAAGTTAATTAAAACATTGTGAAAAGCAAGCCAATTCCTTTCTTTTGTATTTTAGAAACTTCCTATTTTTTTGGCTTTTCCCTCTAGGAGTTGCCACAGCGGATCATCTGTTTCCATTTTCCTCTGTCCTCTGCCTCCTAATAAAACCGTTTGTACCCTCCTTATATGCTTCTAGCCTTGCTGCCTTTCCTCTTGGTGTCTTTGATCCACATTATATCCAACGTCGTTTTTTTCCATCGTATCAGTTAGTTCTGCCTTTACCTATCATTGTGCCAACATATAAAGTACCAACTCTCATCCCCACACTCCTGCCATCCCCCACACAGGTTAGGAGTGTTCGAAGAGAGTTTATCGCAATGTAAGCAGCTCTATGAGACTATACTGACGCACGGATGTGTTTGAGCTAAATGCTAAAAGTCCGCATGCTTATTTGCTTGGCTTTAGCTCAGTGGGTAGAGCAGTCATCCCCTTAATCGGGAGACCAAAGTTCGCGCCCAGTCCCCGACACAACATGCTTTGGGTCCTCATGCAAGAACCCTGAAACCTCAGCTTCAAGGGGCCATCCAATGCTCCCTCAGGGATGAGTCAATGCAGAAATAAATTTCACAATGTTGTACTGTGTAACATGTGATAAATAAAGGTAATGTTATTATTATTAAGCTCAAAATGAAAACGCTTATATGTTGATTTGAAAACATCTATGGTCCACGATGTTACCCTGATGAAGATGAATGGTATTACTTATTCACACATCAAAATGTTCGCCCAGTTGATGGTGTTCGATGAAAAATTATGGGTCATTCAACACTCGACACTAGAAAATGCAAAAGATATTATTTATTAGAATATTGACATAACAATTATAATATTTTCAACTATTGGATCTGTACATGATTTCTCCTATTTGTCATATATTGGAGAATAGCAATGAAAGATACTTCCTCTGTACAGGTCCGATGGGGTGATAAAGGCTCAACTGAAGAAGGAGCCAAATTGGAAAAAGCTAAAAACGCTCGGGTTGTGATGCCTGCACAGGAGCTTGATCCATTGCGACCTTACCACTCCACACACAAGTGTGTCCAGCCTGAGAAGTGGTACACCCCCATCAAGGTGCTGCAGTTATTCCCTCTCTTTCCTGATTTTAATCTATCATTTATTTATTACTTGTTCTTATCTAATACAAATAATAACAATCAATGTAATTGAATAGAGCACTTTTCATAAGTTAATACAGATGCTTCACAGGTACACCAAAAAAAACATGGTAAAACAGGAGTCAAAATAAGATATATAAATGTACAAACGTATATAAATACAAGCAGCTCAAATAACAACAGATAACACATGTCACAACATTGGTTAAACATTAAAAACATGTCTGAAAGGTGGTGTTTGAGGAGAGATTTGAACATTCTGGCTTTAGCTCAGTGGGTAGAGCTTATTGCAGTTGAATTTAAGGAAGTTGGGTAGCATCCAGGTTGTTTTTTTTTGTTATGGACTTAGTGGATATGTAGAGCTGGATGTCGTCAGCCTAGCAGTGGATGGGGAGACCGTGATATTGCCAAGGATGACGAGGTAGAGGATGGAGAGGAGAGGACTCAGCACTGAACCATGACGGACACCCTGGTACAGGTTATCATTGGAAGACTTTCATTTGATGATGTTCATGAACTGTTTTCAGTTTTTGAAATAAGCCTTTATGCAAGTGAAATCAGTACCGATGATGTTGAGCGGGGCTTTCAGGTGGGAGAGAGGTATGGTGTGGTTAATGGGGTCAAAGACAGCGGTGAGGTCGAGGAGGATGAGGATGAGTCAGCGGAGAGGAGGAGGTGGTTTGTGACTTTGAGGAGGGTTATTACAGTGCATTGCTGTGTGGAGTATCCAGACTGAAATGGTTCTAACAGATTATTCCCAACTTTGATTTTTAATCAAAGAAAAATCCAGGGTTCATTGAAGTTCAAGTTTAAGGAAAACTGAAATACTCCCGAGAGTCAATTTCTTTTACGACCCGCATTGAATACAAACAGTAATATGTCCACACAACACAAGAGTGCACACAAAGTCAATGTTGCAGAAGGGAACAAAATTCAAAAGATGCTGTTAATGAGGCCAATGATAGCGTGGACAAATTAGTTTTTATTCATCAGCTTTCAGAAGGACTTTAATCTACATCTTATGGCCTTTGTCAGTTTGATCAATGTCAAGGTATATAATGGTCAGGAGATAATTTAAACATATATAATTCTATCAGAGGTTTTAAACTAGCTTCATATTGAAGACCTCTTCCATATGTCGACACGTTTCTGCTTGTGATATCTACCAGGAAATAGTTGATGAGATTTGTTTTCTAACTATAGTCAGCTGTGTGGAGGGTTATAAGAAACATACGTGAACTGAGCTAACCTCTGCAGATGCAATCAGTTGAGCATTGCTATTCCTGACCGAAACAATTATTTTGTTTATTTTTTACTCGACCTTACGAAGACTCTTATGAAAGAAGCAAAAAGAGACATCTGGAGCAAAGTGGAGCAGATACAGTCTGGCAGAAACACACACACACTTCTGGCCAAAGCACTCAACTTGTGTAAACATTCTTGTTCTCAAAAAACATGATTAGAATAAAATTGTAAAAGATTAAAATTTTTCATTTCTGCAGTCATCTGTGATTATCTCTCTACAGGGAAAGCTTGTTGCATTGTGTGTGTTCATGAGAAAAGGCTTTGACAGAGTGTCTGTGATGCGTCCTCATCCTGGAGATAAGGTAAGACACATCAACAAACCCTCATAATAAATCAAGGTGTGACAATATGATTGCCTTTACTGATTAATGGAAAACAACCTCTGACTAGATAAGCACACGGTCATTCAAAACAAAGTAATTAATAAAATCAAGAACCAATATAAACATGTTAGGATTTCCAAGAGCTAGAATTAAAACCCCTTAAAAGGGATAAGGGGGTATGAATGAAAAGAAAAATTCAAAAGGTGAAAATCTTAAGTTTACGACATCAACCATAGTTGATGTTGTACAGTTATGCACACTTTGAAAAAAACAAAGCAGCATCAAGGCGGCTGTAACTCAGTGGGTAGAGCGGCCATCTCCCATCATAAAATCGGAAGGTAACTGGTTCAAGTCCCAGCAGGGGAGCTGTGGATGGCTCCTGTCTACTTTTCATTTCAGTTCCTTGAGCAAGACCCTGAAACCCTTTATCCCCTGTTGCTTCAAAGCGGTCTGTCCACTGCTCGTGGTCAAATGGAGTGAAATAATTTCACAATTGTGTATGGGAGTAGGTGATCAATAAAGGATACATGATTATTAGGTCACGAGATTAGTGACTCCAAGGAAATCCTCAAATCCACTGGGGAGTAAACAAAGGAGAAAACGGCAGCGGTATAACCTAGAGCGAGTGATCTTGTCTACAGAAGTCATTAGATGCTGCTTGCCTCCTTCAGGTCCTTCAGGCATGAATTCCTGTTGGCAGACAGGAATTCATGCTTTCCATCTGTTCCAAAGCTGACAATTTCTCTGCCACAGTAGACATTTTCATGAAATATATACCACAGTCTATTTTTTCCCGTCTTGACACTATTGATTGTAGAATTATGGATGCAATCAATAGCGGATGACTTGTGATGTGTTCTTGGACACTGAAACAGCTTTTTTCTGTGTGTCAGGGCAAATGCATCAACTTCACACGGAGCGAGTCCTACCCTGCTACTCACTCTTCCATCTACAACCATCCCTCCACTCCCGTCTACACTATGCCCCACTGCTACCACCATCATTCATCACATGAAAACCACCTCTTCCATTTGCCCCCATCACCAACATCTATTCTCCCCCCTCTACCATCCACTCCTCCCCCGTCTTCCACTACCCCTCCGATACACACACCTCCTCCAAACAGATCTCTGCCCCCTGCCAACGTTAGCCCGGCCTCTGCAACCCCGTCTCCAACAGTATCATTACCACCTCCACCTCTGGGTCCACCTCCATGTAGAGCACCACCCCCGTCACGTCCTCCCCCGCGACCAAACCATGAGAACTGGTGAGGATATGGAACAGAGAGCTGAGGGATGGATCCAAGCCCAGGATGGCTTCTGAGCAAAGCACATGGTGCCGCTGTGTAAGTCCACATAGTGAGAAATTAATTCCTCCACGGTGAAAACTTTAAACAACTGACCGAGTTTTCCATCAACAAGTGGCTCACTCATTATGAACCATGAACCGAAGACTTTTTTTTTTTAATCCAGAAAGCGATCACTTAATTTAGCAAACACAGCTTTGGCTACTCAATGTTATTGGTGCTTTGATTATTAATTTGTTCTGAACATTTTTAAATCAAATAATTAACGTAAAAGAAAAAATGGTTGTTCATAGTTCGGTGGCTTTGGTGAAAAGGTATATAGACTTTTTTCATATAGGTTGGCACCCACATCCATGAAGATTGCCCACACCGTTCACTATTAGCACATTTTCTTTCAAATCCCAAAGTCAAAATATCTGCTTCAGGAAGTAATGAGGGCATTATATGCAACATATATTTTAAAGTTGAAATTCTGACAAATACAGGAATAAAATGCAGGCAGGCTAGCAAATATAATGCACTGTATGCTTAATAGGGAGGGATTTCAGACAGTCCAGAATTGCATCACGCTGTAATGTTTGGTGATGTTATTCTCTAAGAGCTCAGTGAATGCTCAGTCTGAGTGTGGCGAGTAAGAGGATCTGCAAGGCATTTCTCTTAAGAAGCAACTTATGAACTTTGTCATAAAGATGAAACTCAAATGTGCGGTGTGTAAGATTTAGGGGGTATTTGGGAGGTATTTCTTTAAATAAATGGAATATAATATTCAAATTGTTTTTTGTTTGTACTTTCAGCTAAAAGTAAAAATATTTTTAATGTTTGTTTAGAGCCGTCATCCACTTAACTGAATTTCCTGTCGTTCGCTCGCCAGACACTGCAGTCCACATGTCCAATTGGACCCCAAGTTGCTCCTAATGGCTCTTCCATTTGCGTCTGAATGATGGCGTGAATGGTTACTGTTGCTGATGAGCATATGGCACCTTAAATGGCAGACTCTATATTCACTATATTAATGTTTGTCTGGATGGATGAATGCTTGATCGTGTTGTAAAGTGCTTTGATCGGTCGAGCAAACAAGAAAAACGTTATAAAAGTACGGTCCATTTACCATTTATCTCCATAGGAATGGGTCCTCATGGAGGCTGACATGTTCCTATAGACATCTGGAAAATGATTTTGCTCTTTACGTTGTTACTGTGTCTTGCCAAATGGAGGAAACAGGAAAAAAGTAAACAGAGAAAAATCAATGGAGCGCCAAGCGCTGTTGTCAAATCAACTTGAAGACTCATTACAGGTTTAGATATAGAATCCTCCGGCAGCCCCGTGCCACCGTCCTCAACATCCTGTACTTCAGAGAAGCCCATCCCCACCCGGACCAGATACGTTCCCTGAGATCATGTGCTGAGGAAGCACCATCTCTCCTTCAGTGGAGCGATCACAACAGAACCAGCAGCTTTCCAGGGCTTATCGAATTGATTCCAACGGGCTCATTCCCCGGTCACATTTCCTCTGCGGATGTGCGACACAATTGGCAGGAGAGGGACAAAGCCAACAGAGTCATTAAACTATGTACATAGATTGGGTACAAATAAAATGTTTTAGGCTAGCCTTCTCACAGAGGTTTAGGTCAGAACCTAATGTTTTTTTACCAAATCTTGGACAAAAACATAAGTCTGCATGCACACAGATTAAAAAAAACAAAAAACAAAAACAAAAGAGAACTTGTATAAAAGTTTAAATTCACTATATTGAAAAAAAATCCATTTCAAAATTATGCAAACAATATAACGACTACAAGTTGTTTTTAGGTGTTTTGAAGTTTAAAAAAATTTACCAATAGAAAAAGTGAAAATGAACTTTAATTTTAAGATTTCTTTAAATAAGACAGGATATTTTTCAGATAATAGTGATCTTCAATTAGCTGGGAAATCTCATTTTGGGCCCTATTTTTCTAATATTAGGAAGTGATGTGTTTCAGAATAAGGTGGTAGTAAAAAGTCATTAAAAACTGTATTTTTTTACCCTCAAGTATGTTTTTGTTACAATTGCTACATGTCAACCTCTTTATTAAGCTTATAAGTTGTATAACAGTAGCACAGTTCTATATTTTAGACTGAAGTAGCAATATTTAAGCATTTTAATATAAAATGTCTCTTTAAGTTATCTGGAATCACTCTTAATGATTTGAGATATTAAAATGAATTTTCTTAGAGCCCGTCCGTACATCCCATTGAAACTTAACATCTCATTGCACTTGATGTGAGACACAATCAGTGAGTGCACATCAAGTGTAACGAGATGTTTCGACTGGAAATGAACTAATTACTTGGTAAGATTGAGAGTTTTTGCTGATTGTATATTGTTTTTAAAATTGTTCTCGTTATATAACTCTGATTTTACGCTTGCAAAGCTATGCTGTTATTATCTTCTGAAATAAGTTTTCCAAGGTAAGACTGAATTTTCTATCAGAACATGTAATTGAGTAAAACCAAAATAAACCTGTTTTGGTGTATGGCTTGAGTCGCATCTTTGACAGGAGAACGAATTTGTAACTTCCAATAAAGATGGATGACAGCTCTGATGATCAGACTTAGTTGGATTCATAGAAACTTCTTGAGAACTCTGAAGTGAAATAAACACACATGGGCTACTTTACTTTCCTTTGCTGACACCGAATGGAACGTGCATGCAGAATGTGGACGGGTTAAATAGTTTCCATTTTGGCTTAAATGTGTTTTGACTTTCTTAAATAAAAACATTGGACTTGGTTATGCAACCAGTGAGGAGCATCCAGTCAGCTGACTGTTATTCCATTCAGACGTCCAAAAATAAACTGTATCTTTTCCACGTGTATTCCTACGTTTCAGATCTTTCTTCATTTGGAAATGCTTTCACAAGTAGACAAACTTGCAGTCAGTCCTGTGGGCAGTGAGCTCATGGACATGTGTCTGAATAAAATAGACAGAAGCGATCGGATGAAAGGCAAAAAATGTTTTAAAAATCCAACTTTGATGCCATGGAAGTCTGCAAGAGGCATCAGGTAAGTTAACACATCACCAGTTTTATTTACAAGCTAGTACCAGGCTAGCCTCTCTGGAGCTGGATATTGCTCGTTCAACAACTGTGCTGTTCAACAAGCTGCTCAAACGGATTTTATGAACCTGGATCATCATACCCTTCTAATCTCATCTGGTGACGGCGATATCGTACAATTTACAGCAGTTGACCTTTTAAAACTGCGCTTCCGCCTTGCTGAGCCTCCATCTGCACTGCAGTCCAACTTGATATTGCTCGTCATGTTCAAAGGAGATACATCCACCATGGATCTCAACGCAACTAAACCATAAAATCCTGCTGGTCGTACATTCCTCGTCCCTCAAGGAAACCTCGACAGACTGCTAACCACATTGTCCTAGCTTACCGAGTCAGATCGGCTGGCCCGTTACAAACAATCTCCTCTTTGGACTACCGAACTCCCACTCGCTCGCCCACTAAGAACCTTTACTTCATGGTTTACATAACAATCAAAAGTTTCTTTTGTTTGACTGAGACATGGCAGGCTGGCAGCGTCTTTTCTTGGTTTAATCAAACTACTCCTCCTGGGTTTGTTTCCATCTGTCACCCTTGTGTTTCCGGCCGGGGGGGGGGGCTAGTCTTGCAATACTTTACAACGAGAAGAAGAAACTATCGACTGTAAATCCTGCCTGCACAGTTTCTGATTACAATAATTCAACATTTCTACCCACAGTAGAGGCAACGTTTTTTGATCTCATTTACCGTTCTGTCCATATCTGAACATAAGCTGGTGTCCTTCAATGCCAACTTATTAGCCTCCAAAATAACGCCCCACGTTCCATCTCCTTCTAATAGACTTGATAATCTCCCCAGCAAAGACAATGTATCCACATCTGATGACCTGGTCTCACACTACAGTGATGGACTTCACAACACTCTGGATGATCTTGCTCCTATGAAGACTTGAACTGTCACCTTTTTTCGCTCCGCTCCCTGGTTAACATCCTATCTACGACACCTTAAAGCCATAGATTGTGGTTTGACACACCGACAGCCTAAAAACGGCCTTACTGTCCATAAAAATAGGT
Organism: Lophius americanus; assembly: GCA_037951165.1. Lineage (NCBI taxonomy): Eukaryota > Metazoa > Chordata > Actinopteri > Lophiiformes > Lophiidae > Lophius > Lophius americanus. Next base: position 5,884,315 of record JBBDHG010000057.1, on the reverse strand, counting down.
GGAACAACCATATTCGTCACTATAAGGATGCTCTCTCTACAACTATAACAGAGTAAAACGCTTAACTTATCAAGTCAAGTGAAGGGAACAGAAGTTGTTTTTTCCAATGTACTCACCATCTTGAGACTACACGATTCTATTGGACCGCACATGTACTCCACTGCACATTACAATACTTTCATGACCTGTTTCAATGCAAAAAAGGCTCTTTAAATTATACAACATCTTGTTCACCTTGTCCAGACTCCTTCCAATTTTCATCCCAAAAGTTGCTGAAATATGTGGTCTCCACCAAAAATCCAAACCTTCTACCTGCCAGCTAGATCGGCTACCCACACACCTTGCAAAAGCCCCTCTTGTCCCTTCTCATTACCAACATTATCGACTCCTCTCTCATAACTGGTCTTGTTCCGTACTCTCTCAAAACAGCTGCAATAACTCCTGTACTCAAGAAACCTGGTGCTGATTCCAACAACTTGGATAACTTCTGAGAATCTCCAATTCATCATTTCTCTCCAGAATACTTGAAAGTATAGTTGCAGATAATGTCCATACTCATCCCTCCAACAATAATCTGTTTGAAGAACTCAAGTCTGGTTTGCGTCCCGTACAGCAATGAGAGAACCGTGCTGCAATCAACAGATGCTGTCATCTGTTGATTGCAGCAGACTCTGGACTATTACCTACATTAATCCTACTCGACCTAAGTGCAGCTTTTGATTCCATCTCTCAATCCATCCTACTAGACAGATTCCATTGGTTTCACAGGCACCCCTCTCTCCTGGTTCAAGTCATATCTCTCCAGCCGCACTAAGCTGGCACAACTCAAAACCTTCAGATCACTCCAGTCCCCAGTCACTACTGGTGTTCCCCAGGGCTCTGGTCTGGGTCATCTCCTCTTAATTATCTACCTCCGCCCACATGGTTATATTTTCAGGAAATTTGGTATTCACTTTCATTACTACATGAACAACACCCAGCTCTATCAGACCTCCAAGCCAAACCAAACACTTCCACCATCTTCCATCTTTGACTGTCTCCTGGAAATTAAAAACGGGTGCTCATAACTTTCTCAAACTCCAAAGCAGGGAAACTGAGGTTCTCCTCATTGGCTTGAAACAACTCTGGCCAAATCCAACCCCATTTCACTCACTATCGGTAATTCCATAGATCCTCCCTCCCCTCAAGTCAAGAGTTTGGGTGTCATTCTCGACTGCACATTATCATTTGAAGCACACATCAATAATATCACTCAGTACGCATATTTCCAGCCACACAATATCAACCGTCTCCTCAGGAGACGGTGTTAGAGGCAGGAGAGGCGTCCCCTGTTGATATTTTTAGCTTTTATTCACTTGTCCTGATATTTGTTGTTTTGTTATTGTTATATCAGTAAGGTGACCTTGAGGCCATTAGTAAAATGTATTATAATTATTATTATTAATATTTTATATTTTTAGGTTCACCTGTTTGAGTAGGAACCCTAAAGTGGTGAACAATAACTTCCTGTTTTACTGGTGTATAAATATGAGGCGACACAGACCAAATTCTCTTTGATGTTTTCACAACGGGAAAGACCAGACAACACGGCAATGATGTGTGAAGGAAAGTTGTAGAGCTGCACAAATCTGGCAATGGACACTAGAAAAGATTTCAACAGTTGATAAAAATGTAAGTTTGAACAGTCAAATCAATAATCAAGACATTTAAAGATACTGGAGATGTTAAAAATCAGCCTTCAAAATGATTTGTCTGCAAACTGACCCCCTGCAATGTGAGGAGGTTGGTTCGATTAGCTAGAAGGGATTACAGCTAGAGAATTGAATAAATCAGTTGAATCTTGGGGACAGATAATCTCCCAAACCACCATCAGATCCCGCCTTCAGCAACACATGCTGTTGGGAGGGTATCGAGAAGAAAATAAACACTGCTGTCTTCCACACATAAACTCAAAGACATAAAGTTTGCCAAACACCACTTGGACTTTCAATTGAACAACATCATAGGTCCGATGAAACCACAGTGGAGATTTATGTAAAAAAAAAACCTATCATAGATGAGTGTGGTGCCACGAGGAAGAAAGCCTTAGAGAAAAGCACTTCATACCCACTGTGAAGTCTGGTGGTGGATTTCTGATGCAATGGAGCCCTGGAAATCAACTTAAAAAATATCTTTCCAGGTACTCAATCAAATACCAGCAGAAACTGGATGAAACCCTGATTGTCTCTGCCAGGAAACTTCAATTGGTTTGTGGCCGGACCTTCCAGCAGTACAAAGATCCGAAACCCAAAATAATGCCAGGAATGTTTCAGCGACCACAAAATACATTTTTTGCCAATGCCGTCCCAGTCACCTGACCTAAAACCTACAGAACATCTGTGCAATGTGCTGCAGAGGAGAGTCCACAAATGTTGGATCTGAAGGAGTTGGAGAGTTTCAGTACTGGTTCAAGTCCCAGCAGGGGAGCTGTGGATGGCTCCTGTCTACTTTTCATTTCAGTTCCTTGAGCAAGACCCTGAAACCCTTTATCCCCTGTTGCTTCAAAGCGGTCTGTCCACTGCTCGTGGTCAAATGGAGTGAAATAATTTCACAATTGTGTATGGGAGTAGGTGATCAATAAAGGATACATGATTATTAGGTCACGAGATTAGTGACTCCAAGGAAATCCTCAAATCCACTGGGGAGTAAACAAAGGAGAAAACGGCAGCGGTATAACCTAGAGCGAGTGATCTTGTCTACAGAAGTCATTAGATGCTGCTTGCCTCCTTCAGGTCCTTCAGGCATGAATTCCTGTTGGCAGACAGGAATTCATGCTTTCCATCTGTTCCAAAGCTGACAATTTCTCTGCCACAGTAGACATTTTCATGAAATATATACCACAGTCTATTTTTTCCCGTCTTGACACTATTGATTGTAGAATTATGGATGCAATCAATAGCGGATGACTTGTGATGTGTTCTTGGACACTGAAACAGCTTTTTTCTGTGTGTCAGGGCAAATGCATCAACTTCACACGGAGCGAGTCCTACCCTGCTACTCACTCTTCCATCTACAACCATCCCTCCACTCCCGTCTACACTATGCCCCACTGCTACCACCATCATTCATCACATGAAAACCACCTCTTCCATTTGCCCCCATCACCAACATCTATTCTCCCCCCTCTACCATCCACTCCTCCCCCGTCTTCCACTACCCCTCCGATACACACACCTCCTCCAAACAGATCTCTGCCCCCTGCCAACGTTAGCCCGGCCTCTGCAACCCCGTCTCCAACAGTATCATTACCACCTCCACCTCTGGGTCCACCTCCATGTAGAGCACCACCCCCGTCACGTCCTCCCCCGCGACCAAACCATGAGAACTGGTGAGGATATGGAACAGAGAGCTGAGGGATGGATCCAAGCCCAGGATGGCTTCTGAGCAAAGCACATGGTGCCGCTGTGTAAGTCCACATAGTGAGAAATTAATTCCTCCACGGTGAAAACTTTAAACAACTGACCGAGTTTTCCATCAACAAGTGGCTCACTCATTATGAACCATGAACCGAAGACTTTTTTTTTTTAATCCAGAAAGCGATCACTTAATTTAGCAAACACAGCTTTGGCTACTCAATGTTATTGGTGCTTTGATTATTAATTTGTTCTGAACATTTTTAAATCAAATAATTAACGTAAAAGAAAAAATGGTTGTTCATAGTTCGGTGGCTTTGGTGAAAAGGTATATAGACTTTTTTCATATAGGTTGGCACCCACATCCATGAAGATTGCCCACACCGTTCACTATTAGCACATTTTCTTTCAAATCCCAAAGTCAAAATATCTGCTTCAGGAAGTAATGAGGGCATTATATGCAACATATATTTTAAAGTTGAAATTCTGACAAATACAGGAATAAAATGCAGGCAGGCTAGCAAATATAATGCACTGTATGCTTAATAGGGAGGGATTTCAGACAGTCCAGAATTGCATCACGCTGTAATGTTTGGTGATGTTATTCTCTAAGAGCTCAGTGAATGCTCAGTCTGAGTGTGGCGAGTAAGAGGATCTGCAAGGCATTTCTCTTAAGAAGCAACTTATGAACTTTGTCATAAAGATGAAACTCAAATGTGCGGTGTGTAAGATTTAGGGGGTATTTGGGAGGTATTTCTTTAAATAAATGGAATATAATATTCAAATTGTTTTTTGTTTGTACTTTCAGCTAAAAGTAAAAATATTTTTAATGTTTGTTTAGAGCCGTCATCCACTTAACTGAATTTCCTGTCGTTCGCTCGCCAGACACTGCAGTCCACATGTCCAATTGGACCCCAAGTTGCTCCTAATGGCTCTTCCATTTGCGTCTGAATGATGGCGTGAATGGTTACTGTTGCTGATGAGCATATGGCACCTTAAATGGCAGACTCTATATTCACTATATTAATGTTTGTCTGGATGGATGAATGCTTGATCGTGTTGTAAAGTGCTTTGATCGGTCGAGCAAACAAGAAAAACGTTATAAAAGTACGGTCCATTTACCATTTATCTCCATAGGAATGGGTCCTCATGGAGGCTGACATGTTCCTATAGACATCTGGAAAATGATTTTGCTCTTTACGTTGTTACTGTGTCTTGCCAAATGGAGGAAACAGGAAAAAAGTAAACAGAGAAAAATCAATGGAGCGCCAAGCGCTGTTGTCAAATCAACTTGAAGACTCATTACAGGTTTAGATATAGAATCCTCCGGCAGCCCCGTGCCACCGTCCTCAACATCCTGTACTTCAGAGAAGCCCATCCCCACCCGGACCAGATACGTTCCCTGAGATCATGTGCTGAGGAAGCACCATCTCTCCTTCAGTGGAGCGATCACAACAGAACCAGCAGCTTTCCAGGGCTTATCGAATTGATTCCAACGGGCTCATTCCCCGGTCACATTTCCTCTGCGGATGTGCGACACAATTGGCAGGAGAGGGACAAAGCCAACAGAGTCATTAAACTATGTACATAGATTGGGTACAAATAAAATGTTTTAGGCTAGCCTTCTCACAGAGGTTTAGGTCAGAACCTAATGTTTTTTTACCAAATCTTGGACAAAAACATAAGTCTGCATGCACACAGATTAAAAAAAACAAAAAACAAAAACAAAAGAGAACTTGTATAAAAGTTTAAATTCACTATATTGAAAAAAAATCCATTTCAAAATTATGCAAACAATATAACGACTACAAGTTGTTTTTAGGTGTTTTGAAGTTTAAAAAAATTTACCAATAGAAAAAGTGAAAATGAACTTTAATTTTAAGATTTCTTTAAATAAGACAGGATATTTTTCAGATAATAGTGATCTTCAATTAGCTGGGAAATCTCATTTTGGGCCCTATTTTTCTAATATTAGGAAGTGATGTGTTTCAGAATAAGGTGGTAGTAAAAAGTCATTAAAAACTGTATTTTTTTACCCTCAAGTATGTTTTTGTTACAATTGCTACATGTCAACCTCTTTATTAAGCTTATAAGTTGTATAACAGTAGCACAGTTCTATATTTTAGACTGAAGTAGCAATATTTAAGCATTTTAATATAAAATGTCTCTTTAAGTTATCTGGAATCACTCTTAATGATTTGAGATATTAAAATGAATTTTCTTAGAGCCCGTCCGTACATCCCATTGAAACTTAACATCTCATTGCACTTGATGTGAGACACAATCAGTGAGTGCACATCAAGTGTAACGAGATGTTTCGACTGGAAATGAACTAATTACTTGGTAAGATTGAGAGTTTTTGCTGATTGTATATTGTTTTTAAAATTGTTCTCGTTATATAACTCTGATTTTACGCTTGCAAAGCTATGCTGTTATTATCTTCTGAAATAAGTTTTCCAAGGTAAGACTGAATTTTCTATCAGAACATGTAATTGAGTAAAACCAAAATAAACCTGTTTTGGTGTATGGCTTGAGTCGCATCTTTGACAGGAGAACGAATTTGTAACTTCCAATAAAGATGGATGACAGCTCTGATGATCAGACTTAGTTGGATTCATAGAAACTTCTTGAGAACTCTGAAGTGAAATAAACACACATGGGCTACTTTACTTTCCTTTGCTGACACCGAATGGAACGTGCATGCAGAATGTGGACGGGTTAAATAGTTTCCATTTTGGCTTAAATGTGTTTTGACTTTCTTAAATAAAAACATTGGACTTGGTTATGCAACCAGTGAGGAGCATCCAGTCAGCTGACTGTTATTCCATTCAGACGTCCAAAAATAAACTGTATCTTTTCCACGTGTATTCCTACGTTTCAGATCTTTCTTCATTTGGAAATGCTTTCACAAGTAGACAAACTTGCAGTCAGTCCTGTGGGCAGTGAGCTCATGGACATGTGTCTGAATAAAATAGACAGAAGCGATCGGATGAAAGGCAAAAAATGTTTTAAAAATCCAACTTTGATGCCATGGAAGTCTGCAAGAGGCATCAGGTAAGTTAACACATCACCAGTTTTATTTACAAGCTAGTACCAGGCTAGCCTCTCTGGAGCTGGATATTGCTCGTTCAACAACTGTGCTGTTCAACAAGCTGCTCAAACGGATTTTATGAACCTGGATCATCATACCCTTCTAATCTCATCTGGTGACGGCGATATCGTACAATTTACAGCAGTTGACCTTTTAAAACTGCGCTTCCGCCTTGCTGAGCCTCCATCTGCACTGCAGTCCAACTTGATATTGCTCGTCATGTTCAAAGGAGATACATCCACCATGGATCTCAACGCAACTAAACCATAAAATCCTGCTGGTCGTACATTCCTCGTCCCTCAAGGAAACCTCGACAGACTGCTAACCACATTGTCCTAGCTTACCGAGTCAGATCGGCTGGCCCGTTACAAACAATCTCCTCTTTGGACTACCGAACTCCCACTCGCTCGCCCACTAAGAACCTTTACTTCATGGTTTACATAACAATCAAAAGTTTCTTTTGTTTGACTGAGACATGGCAGGCTGGCAGCGTCTTTTCTTGGTTTAATCAAACTACTCCTCCTGGGTTTGTTTCCATCTGTCACCCTTGTGTTTCCGGCCGGGGGGGGGGGCTAGTCTTGCAATACTTTACAACGAGAAGAAGAAACTATCGACTGTAAATCCTGCCTGCACAGTTTCTGATTACAATAATTCAACATTTCTACCCACAGTAGAGGCAACGTTTTTTGATCTCATTTACCGTTCTGTCCATATCTGAACATAAGCTGGTGTCCTTCAATGCCAACTTATTAGCCTCCAAAATAACGCCCCACGTTCCATCTCCTTCTAATAGACTTGATAATCTCCCCAGCAAAGACAATGTATCCACATCTGATGACCTGGTCTCACACTACAGTGATGGACTTCACAACACTCTGGATGATCTTGCTCCTATGAAGACTTGAACTGTCACCTTTTTTCGCTCCGCTCCCTGGTTAACATCCTATCTACGACACCTTAAAGCCATAGATTGTGGTTTGACACACCGACAGCCTAAAAACGGCCTTACTGTCCATAAAAATAGGTGGAACAACCATATTCGTCACTATAAGGATGCTCTCTCTACAACTATAACAGAGTAAAACGCTTAACTTATCAAGTCAAGTGAAGGGAACAGAAGTTGTTTTTTCCAATGTACTCACCATCTTGAGACTACACGATTCTATTGGACCGCACATGTACTCCACTGCACATTACAATACTTTCATGACCTGTTTCAATGCAAAAAAGGCTCTTTAAATTATACAACATCTTGTTCACCTTGTCCAGACTCCTTCCAATTTTCATCCCAAAAGTTGCTGAAATATGTGGTCTCCACCAAAAATCCAAACCTTCTACCTGCCAGCTAGATCGGCTACCCACACACCTTGCAAAAGCCCCTCTTGTCCCTTCTCATTACCAACATTATCGACTCCTCTCTCATAACTGGTCTTGTTCCGTACTCTCTCAAAACAGCTGCAATAACTCCTGTACTCAAAAACCTGGTGCTGATTCCAACAACTTGGATAACTTCTGAGAATCTCCAATTCATCATTTCTCTCCAGAATACTTGAAAGTATAGTTGCAGATAATGTCCATACTCACCCCTCCAACAATAATCTGTTTGAAGAACTCAAGTTTGGTTTGCGTCCCGTACAGCAATGAGAGAACCGTGCTGCAATCAACAGATGCTGTCATCTGTTGATTGCAGCAGACTCTGGACTATTACCTACATTAATCCTACTCGACCTAAGTGCAGCTTTTGATTCCATCTCTCAATCCGTCCTACTAGACAGATTCCATTGGTTTCACAGGCACCCCTCTCTCCTGGTTCAAGTCATATCTCTCCAGCCGCACTAAGCTGGCACAACTCAAAACCTTCAGATCACTCCATTCCCCAGTCACTACTGGTGTTCCCCAGGGCTCTGGTCTGGGTCATCTCCTCTTAATTATCTACCTCCGCCCACATGGTTATATTTTCAGGAAATTTGGTATTCACTTTCATTACTACATGAACAACACCCAGCTCTATCAGACCTCCAAGCCAAACCAAACACTTCCACCATCTTCCATCTTTGACTGTCTCCTGGAAATTAAAAATGGGTGCTCATAACTTTCTCAAACTCAAAAGCAGTGAAACTGAGGTTCTCCTCATTGGCTTGAAACAACTCGTGCCAAATCCAACCCCATTTCACTCACTATCGGTAATTCCATAGATCCTCCCCCCCCTAGAGTCAAGAGTTTGGGTGTCATTCTCGTCTACACATTATCATTTGAAGCACACATCAATAATATCACTCAGTACGCATATTTCCAGCCACACAATATCAACCGTCTCCGCCCGCCTCTAACACCTAATAGCACCGCCACACTCGTCAACGCCCTGGTCACTTATCGCGTTGATTATTGTAATTCTATCTTCTCTGGTCATCCGCTCAAGCCCTTCCATAAAATTTAATTGTTCCAGAACTCTGCTGTCCTTCACATAACCAGACCCCCTTCAATAGAAGACTGGACCCCCGCCCTTGAACAACTTCACTGGTTCCCCCATTTTATATTTTCCGTTTAACCTTCAACTCTCTCCATAACCTCGCACCGCCGTACCTCTCTACCCTCCTTCAACCCTATATGTCCTCCCACACTCTTTTCGCTCTTCCTCCTACATGCTCCTTGCTGCACCTCCTGCCGGTATATCTTCTAGTCCAGTTCGAGTCCACAGCTGTTAGCCGTGCAGCCCCTCGTCTATCCCACAAATCCTCTGTGAAATAGAATCTCTTCCCTCCACCCTAAACTCGACTCTTCTGTGTGATCACTGTTGATATTTTTAGCTTTTATTCACTTGTCCTGATATTTGTTGTTTTGTTATTGTTATATCAGTAAGGTGACCTTGAGGCCATTAGTAAAATGTATTATAATTATTATTATTAATATTTTATATTTTTAGGTTCACCTGTTTGAGTAGGAACCCTAAAGTGGTGAACAATAACTTCCTGTTTTACTGGTGTATAAATATGAGGCGACACAGACCAAATTCTCTTTGATGTTTTCACAACGGGAAAGACCAGACAACACGGCAATGATGTGTGAAGGAAAGTTGTAGAGCTGCACAAATCTGGCAATGGACACTAGAAAAGATTTCAACAGTTGATAAAAATGTAAGTTTGAACAGTCAAATCAATAATCAAGACATTTAAAGATACTGGAGATGTTAAAAATCAGCCTTCAAAATGATTTGTCTGCAAACTGACCCCCTGCAATGTGAGGAGGTTGGTTCGATTAGCTAGAAGGGATTACAGCTAGAGAATTGAATAAATCAGTTGAATCTTGGGGACAGATAATCTCCCAAACCACCATCAGATCCCGCCTTCAGCAACACATGCTGTTGGGAGGGTATCGAGAAGAAAATAAACACTGCTGTCTTCCACACATAAACTCAAAGACATAAAGTTTGCCAAACACCACTTGGACTTTCAATTGAACAACATCATAGGTCCGATGAAACCACAGTGGAGATTTATGTAAAAAAAAAACCTATCATAGATGAGTGTGGTGCCACGAGGAAGAAAGCCTTAGAGAAAAGCACTTCATACCCACTGTGAAGTCTGGTGGTGGATTTCTGATGCAATGGAGCCCTGGAAATCAACTTAAAAAATATCTTTCCAGGTACTCAATCAAATACCAGCAGAAACTGGATGAAACCCTGATTGTCTCTGCCAGGAAACTTCAATTGGTTTGTGGCCGGACCTTCCAGCAGTACAAAGATCCGAAACCCAAAATAATGCCAGGAATGTTTCAGCGACCACAAAATACATTTTTTGCCAATGCCGTCCCAGTCACCTGACCTAAAACCTACAGAACATCTGTGCAATGTGCTGCAGAGGAGAGTCCACAAATGTTGGATCTGAAGGAGTTGGAGAGCTTCAGTATGAGGAACGGTCTCGGATCTTCTCAATGTGTTCTCAAGCCTCGTCAAACACTATTATGGACAAATGGACAAAATATTAAATGCAGGGATTGCATATAATTATTGCTCACATCTTTTAGATATTTTTTTCTATGTTAAGAATTTAATTTCTTTTGAATTATGTTTTCGAATTAAATGGTATATTTGTATGAATCATTTGAATTAAAGATCATGGATTTAGATAATTAAGACATTTCTTGCATCTCAGTGATTTCTTTCACTCATTCATTTCTCCTCTTTAATTCAAGGAAAAAACTGAGTAAGTACTCCACAGTATTTGGAGTACGTGGTCTGAGTACTTCACATACTCCACAGCAAGAGCACATTACCTTTCCTTTTTAAGCAGACAGTAAAAATACACTTAGCTGTGACTTCTACTTGGCCAGCGGGGAAGTACCTCGGCTGCAAAAACACTGCAAACCAGTTAACAGCACTGACGGGACCTTCTATGAATAGACCTCGTTTAACACAGCCTTAAACTAATCTATTACAATATCCCAGACCTACCAGTTTCCATTCATGTTAACAATTCCTGACATGTTTACTTTGATGAAATCAGCTCTTGACCCGTGGCTCACTCTCCTTCAGCTCAGGTGACAGCGTTGAACAAAAACAAGGGCCTCATATTTCACACAGGCTAAACTAATCCTATTTCTTCATTGAGTTTTTAAGCTATAGCTTGCATTTATTTCTGCTGGTTTATTGAGATGTCAGCATAATATTAAATAGCAGTTTTATTTTTTTTTCCATTTTACCTAGACATTTTGTTTAATCGGCATCATCTGGTATGAATAAAACAAAAGATAAATCAAAAACTTTTCTGGAAAGACGATACTTTTGGCCTCTCTGGCTTGGATTATCTGAGGACAGGATTTTGACAGTAGCCTGTAAAAGCAACCATATCCAGCTGCATCAGCTGGGCGTACAGAGGAACATTGATTAATCATCCTCATAAAGTTAGCCTTAGCAAGCCTCTTTCAGAGCCTGTTGTCTTATTAAAAATGGCTAAACTTGTCCCAGAAACCTGGCAAAAACAATGCATTTTTAATAAAATACAGATATTAAGTTTAATTCCATTGAAAACCTTTCCTAATACCCACTATAACTGTCCAGATAATATATAAATATATAACAAAGGCAGCAAGTTTAAAGAAGTCTTTACCTGTAAAGCAGATGCATTATTGGAAATGGTGTCACTTAAAGAGGAATTTGCTAAAAACTCAGCTGGGAGGAGATGCTGTTGGTTTTTAAACCTATATCCTGACCTTATGATGTAAGACATCTGGCATTGTGAACAACCGTGTCATTCTGAAATGCCAAAAGCGAAGAAAAACAACATTACCAAGTAAAAAATATTTTCCATAGGGGTTTTGAAGTTCCATTTTAACACTGCTGAAATTTCAAGGACAATTATACCGACAACCTGTGAACAATGGTTTAGCAGCAAAGAAGGAAAAAATCAAGTTGAAATCATTTATGGAATCATAACATTATAATTATTCCAGTACATAGCTTCCAAGAAACAAACTGTTTGACTTTTTTTTTTATCAAATGGCTCATATCTTTTCTGAAAATATTCATATTCAAGTGTATTTTCACTCTGTTGAGAAGAAGTAACTACCGCATAAACAACTTCTGTCCTTGTGACACAGCAACATTCAATGCCTCATGATCTCTTTGGCTTGCAGCATTTAAATGTCTAGCATCATTCGACCACGGATAATGGATGACACCACCGATATTAAAGGCAGAACCTGGAGTCCAGGTGTAAACTCAAAGGTAAACATTGAAAAAGAACAGCCGGTAAACAGAGCTAGGTTTTTAAAACAAATACCAAAAAATTAAAACGTTACCTTCAAAATATTAATCCATGTCAGCTGGGAAATGCTCCAGCCCTCTTGACACCGAACAGGATAAACAGTTACGGATAATGGTAACGTTTTTCTAATGCAGTACAATATATTTGTCAACAACGGTTACGAAGGAAGTTCTGACTCACAGGAACCCCTTTTTTTTTCAATTATAATAATCAAGAAAAGCACTAAATACTTTTTAGTCACTATTTGACTTAAACCTACTTTCATAGTAAGAAAAGAAAAAGAAAATGGAGACAAGGCCTTTAATGAAACCCCATGTCAATCCTTCAAGTTCAACTTGAGAACCTCTAAGTCCACCTTCAGATTACTTGTGCTGAAATGATGCAAATCTGAATGAAGTAGAGCTTCAAACTTTAAGAGTAAGGTACTAACTTTAACTTTGCTGTAATACTGACGAGAGCAGACCTCCATCATTGATTCGGATCATACCGCAAAACAAATGTAATTTTGCTCCTTTAGAAGTTTTGGAAAATAACATATATAAAATAATGACAAATCTTTATGAAGATTTGCCTTGAAAGCACCTTGGGTGAAAAGGTGCGGCAGTAAACGGGTCTTCCAGAGGTCTTCCACCGATGGTCCATGCATACAGAGGCCCCGCAGCCACCGAACCAACAGCTGCCCGCTGACCGATCCTGGAGACGACTCGTTGCACCGCCACCGGTTGTTGGAGCAGAGGCGTCTCCATGGGCACATGAGGGGGGCGGACACCGAAAGGACCAGGAGGAGATGACACTGAGACGGGGTTATGCTGTACGATGTGCTGAACATGCTGTGCCCCAGAATTGAACGTTTGAGTGTTTCCAGAAAAAGCTTTGCTAGCGTCCTTCCTCTTTCCAAATGGCGCCTTGAGGAAAACATCAGCAGCCCCAGCAGCTTTATGAGATGCAGAGGAGGAGCTGCTGAAGGCTGTTTTGCTTTCTTTTCCCGGCGTTTTGAAAGGGGCCAGCTGGAAGACATCGGAGGTGACTGGGCTGTCTGGGGTCCCAGACTGGGAGACTTGGTTGACGGATAGAAAATGCAGGCTGGTAGAAGCAACTGGGCCTCTATTTTGTTGTGTGCTCTTTTCATCTGATGGCCCCATGCGTTTATCATAAAGACATGCAGTGGTCCTCTGCTGGTTACTCTGAGTCTCCTCAGCGAAGACGACAGAGGCAGCAGTCCTCGTAGCTCCCAGCTCGTTCCAGTCCAGCTCTTTCTGCAGGTCTGCATGTGGGGGAAAGGATAGAAAGGAAGTAGATCCTTAAAAATTTGCTGACATCTGACTCTATTACATGTTCTATGAACCTTATATTCTGTTACATATGATCAAACACAGAGAAAATAAGAGCATTTTTTATATTTATGTATTATTTTGGTATAGTTGTATTCTTCTATTGTGTTTTATCCTCATGTATGTTGTGTTTTCAAGCCACTCTAATGGACAATTATGTTCTATTCTAATGTTAAAGGGAATCAAAACCACACAAGCCGTCCAAAGGATGTGAAAAAAGGCCTAAAAAGAAATATATAACAATAAAGTGATAAAGGTGTGGTTTATCTTTGATAAACCACACCTTTACCTTGTGTTCGCCAAGGTAACTACTGGAAGAATGAACTCCACTGTTTTTTATATCAAGCATATTTAGGACATTTAATAAAAATATAGTTAATTATTTAAGGATGTATATGATGACATACCATGAAATGTATCATAAAAACGACAGTAAATAACAAATGGTTTCATATTGGCCATACCCTTTAAAATTTTTTGTAAAACTATAAATTTTACAAAAAAATGTCTTTATTATCTATATCCATGATCTTTAATTCAAATTAATCACAAAAATCTGACCTTTAAATCAAGTAACAAAATTAAACATAATAAACCATAGGTCTGAGAACACATGGAGAAGATCTGAGACCATTCCTCCATACAGAAGGTCTCCAAGTCCTTCAGATTTTGAGGTCGACGCTTGTGGACTCTCCTCTGCAGCTCAGCCCAAAGATGTTCTTTAGGTTTTAGGTCAGGTGACCTGCCATGAGAAAACCTTTATCTTGTGATCTTGGGAAAAATTCTTGGGTTTATTTTGAGGTTAGGGTGTGGTTTTGAGATTTTAGGTTTTCATCTTTCTTTCTTCAGCGCCACATCAATCTATGGCGTTTGTTGCCTAGCTCTACTTTGATCTCCTCTGACCTATGACCTTGTTCCATTGAAAGCCCCTCTGGTATTTTTCTTTAAGTGCTTTAACTTGTGTGTGGATGACAGCTTAGGCTTTTTTCTTGCTACAGTCCTAAACAGCTTGTGTCTGAGTTGGTGCCATCTGATGGATGGGAACCTGACAGATTCAACTGACCACCGCAATTCTCAGGCTGTAATCTTTGGAGAGTCTTTTGCAAGTCAAACCATCCTCCTTAAGGTCAGGGTCAGTTTGCAGACATGCCCTCTTCCAGGTAGATTTTTAACATCTTCATTCCCTTTTAACTTCTTAATTATTGATCTAACTGTTGGAACAGACATTTTCCACTCTTAAAGAGATTTTCTTGTAGCCACTCCCCGATATTTGCAATTCTACAACTTCTTTTTACACATCATTGCTGTGTTTTCTTGTCTTTCTTTTTGTGAAGAACGTCAATTACAATTGGGCCTGTGTTACCCTATATTTATACCCTAGTAAAACAGGAAGTCATTTTTCACCACTTCAGAGTTCCTATTCAAACAGGTGTAACTAAAAATATAAAATAGGACTGGAGATGATCTTCAGTTACCTTTGGATGGAAGGATTTCCTAGGTTGCCAATAAATGTGGCATGTTTAAGAGCAAATTTTTGTTTTATGATAAGAATGTTATTTTTGATTCAAAACTATTAATTGAGTAAAAGGTAAGATTTTGTTGAATCATTTTAATTAAAGATAAATTCATTAATTTATTCATTCATTATCCGTAACTGCTCATCCTGTTCAGGTCTGCGGGGGGCTGATGCCTATCCCAGCCGACATTGGGTGAAAGGCCTTATTAAATATTCTTTGGGTATGAAGTTAAATTAATCTGTTAAGTAGGATCATACATACCATAACAAGCAGCAAAAAATATGCTTGGATCTGAAATTTCCAATTAATCCATTATTTTATAATTATTATGTATTTATTATTTTTGCTAACTTCCTGTGAGGAGGCAAGCAGAGACAGTAGATAGTTGAAACACATAGGGACATCTAGAGGACATTTTTTAGCATTACAAACCTCATATGAGTAGAACAGATGGTTCTATCAGGATGAGAAAAGTGACCCACATTATTCTATGAGAAACAGTGACCAAACACCAGAGTAGAAATATAGAAATAAATATGCACTGAGAAACTCTGATGTATTTGGGAAGAATCAAAATTTGATTGGTGCATTTAGCAGAACATGTAAAGAGACTCCGTCTGGTTTCAATTAGTCTGGAATCTTCAAGAAATTTGTGTGTGATACTCTAAATTAGTGCCCTCATATACCAATTTATTTTGACCTATTGACCAAAGACCGACAATATCTACCTTCCCCAGGTCTGTGACAGCGGACTTCCCCTCTCCATAAAGAGCCCTTGTAAGAGAGGCCCACATAGTCATAGCCATATTTGAACAAGCCACAAAGGTTTCTTCCTTGGTTACAGAGATAATCTTGTAGTTATGTTTTGTCACACTACAGCTTGGAAAAATAATCATTTTGAGGAGATCCATATTCCATTCAAACAACTGTGATATAGTAAAGATAGTACATATAGCACCTGAAACGCATGTCATCATTCAAATCAGGTGGGATTGACTGATGAGGTCGGGAAAAAGACACCAAACTCAAAATGTGTTACACGGCTATAATAATATTAATACTCATACCGGAATTGTCTGAGGGATTTACAATTATTGAGTTTCTTGTGTAAAGTTGGCCATTATAGATTATTTACGAGGGCAAAACACAATGATTGTAGTCGTAGTATTTGTATATTGATGTTGAGTTCAGGCTATACACAAAGATGTTTTGGCGCAACAGAGGAGCTCTTTGGTTTGGTTTATTGTTGCATGTCTAAAACAAACATGTTACCTCAACTGGATTTCTTTGTCCTATATGCAAAATATGGTATGGAAGGGTTGAGCACTTATTGGAATGTCAGGGGCTCAGCTGTGCCCTTGAACCAGACACTGAACCCCACTTTGCTCGAGATGATGGCTCCATTTGAGTGACACCACTGTTTGAATGTGGTTTGAATGCTTATTCAGTTCATCAAACTCAAAAGATTAATTTTTTTGACACATTTAAGTTAAATTATCTAGACAAAAAACAATTAGCTAGCACAAATTTTAGGATTCGGAAAATTTAGCAGGTAAAACTCAAAAATAATGAGTTGGTGCAACAAATCATTTGAAGTTTGTGTCAGCATCAAAACTATATTGCAGCAAGTTGCAATGACATTTTAAGTTGTACTTACATTTTTCTATTTACAGTCTAGTCTTCACACTGGCGTTAACTTCATATATCAGATTTAACTCTACGTCTACGAAGTTACAAAACATTTTTCGCTAAAAGTATATGATAATGCTCCCCGAGAAACTGTAAACAGACTTAAATATATAGTTGTTTCAAATGTAGAATATGTTATACTGACAGCTTGACAATTTTGTGTAAATATCCACTTTCGTTGAGCTGTATAAAACAATATGCTGAACAAACCTAAAAATGAAAACCTTAAAATCAATACTCAACAAGTCAACATTCACATTTGTATTTTATTTGCCATCCATTTATAATTTTTTTTAATTATCTCACAAAAATAGAAGGAGCACACGATACCACAGCTCTGACACCAGGTTTGGGCCATAAAGACGAGAGGCAACTCAAAACACTAAATAGTATCAGACAATTGAAAACTTCCCTTTGTTGGCAAAAAAAGAAAGAAATGAGGGGCTTCTTTCACATCCAGGACTAATCTCACTATCTGCTTGGCTTCACCGATTACAACAGCACTCCGGCGGCTACAGCGAGAAGAAGCTTGGGAGTTGCATAGGTTCAAACAGTAACTGCAGATGACAGAGTTGTTCAGTGGAAGGAGCATAAGAAAAAAATAAAAATGGAAGCCCACTTCTACACATGCATCTCAGAGACTGTTGTTTTGAGACCACCCAATCATTTAAGTTCAATTTATAGCAAAGACTAAAATGGCATGATTAAAAGAGGAACTCCGATTACTAAATTTGGGGAATTAATGAATACAAATGAAATAGAGCAGAAACAAAAATCTAGAAAACCATTATGTTTCCCTTTTATTTAAATTGCGCTCCATGCTTTGGCACTGTTCTCAGATTCTGAATTTCAACATTCAGTTTCAGGGGATATATTTTTACACTGATGCCTTTATCTCAGTCATTCAACATGTGAACGGACTACATCTGACTACCACGTGAAAACCCATCCAGACAAGTTGTCCACATCAAACCTCAATATGACTGATTTATCAGTCAAACTGCTCAAATAGGGGAAAAAACCCCTAGAAATTCAAACTCATTTTAGAACAATTCAACAAATCAGTACATGTTATACAAAGAATGCACTATTTCTTTTGTATTGCTAACTGGAGCTGACTTTCAAACCATGGACTTAATGCTGAGCCATCGTCACAACCTAAAGCGGAAAATGGAGAGGTGGAACTCTAATGAGTGGTGAGACAGGGGAGCAATGGTCCAATAGATATCAAATTCTCAGAGTGATGTAGATCTGACTTCCTGAGAGACTTTTTTGGGGGGGCTGTGCTTTCAGAAGAGAGTCTAATGACAACATGTCCGTTGCCATAGTTCCAGCAAACAACAACACCACAAGAGAGTTACTGGATAACATATCCAACAATTTTGACTCCAGACACACACACACTGAGGCACACGCACACACTGACACACACGCACTCACATATCATAACACTGTTTTACCAACACACATAAACGTAAAATGCAACAACACTGCAATCCTTTTTGATATGAACTCTGTGATATCACTACAACCAGTAAAGCAAAAGACAGCTTTACGAAGCACAAGGTCAGAAAAGGTTCCTAGTTTAAAGTCGGAATGAAACAGGGGTTATATTCAAGAGGCTAAGCTTTCCTGAAAACAGTTTTGAATAAAAAATAGAATCCTTCGTCAGTCCTTGTAAACAAACATAACACATAATCTTTTTACAGAGGAGGTGGGATAAGATTTGGGATTCAGCCTAATCTCCAGGTCGAACTAAGACTAGGATTATCTTCTACACACTTGACAATGATTGAGTAGATAGAACCAAGAAAGAAAATATTTCTCAACACACAATTCAACAGAAAGGAATTAAATATTTATAAAGAGTACTCTTCAATATTATTCAGTGATTATGATGTTAAGAATCATATTATTATTATTTTTTATCAAGACTAATAATCATTTCTTATATTCATTCTCTAACACTATTCATATTAACATTTATTAACAGGAAAACAATGTCATTTTTAATTCCTACATACAGCACCAGCCCAAACTTTGGGCAAACTTACTTTTGACTGGTGCTGTATATAGATCTATATATATATATATACATACAGTATATAGATACATACATGAGATTTCACAGATAAAGCAATTTGTTTCCAACAAGTAAAGCTTTATGACAATGACGTATTATATAAACAGGAGGAGTAACCACGGCTACGGCCTGGATAAGTACCTGGATTACGTAAAATAAGAGGAAACAAATGGCAGGAATGTTGGAGGGATTGCACAGCGTGATGTGAATGTTTGAGATGATATTAAAATAAAAAATGACAGTGAGTCCAAATAATTTCTAAATTGCCATATATTCTGCATCTGTGGCAAAAATGACCTGTACAGTCTTGAACGCTCTCTCCTTCTGTAGATAAAATAACTAGGTAATTTAATTATCTGTTATTCATCTTATATTCATGATTTCATGCATTAAATATTGATATGGCACACCGCTATAAATGCGGTTAATTACACTTATTTGCCATTCAATTCCAAAACAAGCTATTGCTTGCTTGCTCAAGGATAATATATCATTTAATAAAATAAGCTCAGAACAGCAGATACTCCTTTGACAGGTGCTTGACGTATGGAAGGAAATACAATTATATCTTTTGAAAATGTATTTTGAGTTCAGCAAAACCATTTTTAGGGCTTTTACAGTTTTCATCAGATTATTTTATGGCCCTGGAGTTTTCTGTCTGATAGGTAAACTGTTGTATTCTGGGTGGGTATAATACAAGTACAAGTTCAACATAGTCAGGTTTTCCTACATGAGCTCGCTCAACACAACTTGAAACCCCTATTTGAAAAAATAACGACCATAACATTAGTTTTCAACTTTTTTTTCCAAACCAAGTATGATTTGACTCTTGTCCTGCACAAAAAGCTGCTCACTAAGACTGCACAATGTATAGAACGAATAGGATTTGGGTCTGACAGTGTCCCATAATGAAGTATGCATGGCACTCCCTGTGGACTTTAGACCTCCCAGATGATACCTTTTGTTATCAGTGTTCTCTTAGTTGAAATAACAGAAGTGTTAGGTGAACTAGGCAATAAATCAGAACCGAATGTGAAATCCACAGTTCGTCAGCTGATATGCTTGAATTATTGCCTTAAGAAAACATTTTTTCAAATAAGGTTCAGGAGATTTCCAAATGGAATATTTCACTTTTAACTAAACTAGGGCTGTCACGCAATTAAAATAATTGATCGTATTAATTTCAAGGTTTGTAATAAATTAATGACAATTCATCACATGTATCTGTGTTTAAATTCAAACCATGACTATTATCATTATTAAAGGTCATTAACCAAACCTTCAGAACATGTATTTCACTGTTTTTGTTCTGTTCTTGTCCCTAAAAAACATACACAAAAGACGTAATAAGGCTGGTATTATTTTTGTGTCTTATTCGGAGCACACATTCTGTGCACTGACAAACATTATATGCAAGAACATAAATTCTATTTAAAGGAGAAAATATTCTTTCGTAAAGAACAAACTCCACCTCAATAATCCATTCTGAGTCAATGTTTCTCAGATCTCTTTTTTGTGCACTGACAAGCAGCTGCGTAGTGCACCATGTCTGTGTCTCGCTTGGCATGCTGTTACAACGCTCAGAGGAGATATAAGAGAGAACTAATGACTCGCTTCAGTAACAACTTGTAATCTGCATCCATCATGATTAAGCTCCTAAAGACTTTTTGTGTTCACTGACGCTCACAGAGCGCCATTAATCAGCGTTATTCTTTTTATCATGTTCAATTTTTCCATTGTCAATAAATTAAAATGAACTCGTTATTTTGACAACCTTAGCCTAAACATAATTTGCTGACCCGATAATCTCGCAACGTGGTACACCCCTCAGCTTTTTCCTCATCACAACAACAAATGTGGAATTTCTGACACGTGTTGTAACAGTTGTTTTGTTTCTGGATTCTTTTGATGCAAGATTTCAGTTCAGCTTAAAATAGAGATATGACATCAACAGCCTTGACTGAAGTCATTTTGCTACTGTACAACTCAGGCCACATGACTAAGATCTCCTTTCGCAAAAAAAAAAAAACTGACCTTATTGGAAAAAATGCAAACTTAACTTATCTATGGTTTTACATTAAAAGGTAAAAATAGATCTGGGGAGTACTGTAAAACAATAAACCATATTTGGAACTTATTACTAGTTAAAACTAGCTCAATATTAACTTGAATATCTTAATAAAAAAAGTTATATAGATTAAATTTTCTAAGGTGAAACAAGTTTGATAAGTTTATTTTTCTTCTGGGACACAGAATAAGAGAAATTTCCAAGGAACAAGGCTTTTCTTACTTTTTTTGGAAAATACTTTCTTGCATTGAGAATTTGAAAAAGGCAAATAATGACAGATTCACTTGTGCAAAATAATAACTTCATGCCCTTATGACTAAGATTATTGTGCATTGCAACAATGGTCCTGTATTGTTTTTGCTATTAATCAATGCATGGTTACATGATGTGTTCAGACTACAACAAAGAGAGAATGTGCGGGATAGGATGAGAGATGAGAGCTGAGGAAGAGTCAGATGATGCAGTCTACACTATGGAGAGGACAGGAAGGAAGAAGCACTGACAGGCGGAGATTGTTTCTTCTGTGAGAATTAGAATGACGATGGCAGGCGGAAAGGTGCAGGAAGCTAGCTGAGACAGAAATTGTTTATTTCGGTTATGCTATGCCAGTTTATAATCCAGGGTTACAGCTTCTACTGCGGGGTATGTGAGGTAGCGCCTACAAGTCGATGAGCTGGTCCACCAGCAGCAGGGAGCGCGTCAAGCTGGGAAGGCTGGATTCAGAACCGCCACTGTTACTACGCGAGTGGCCTCCTGAAACTGGCCAAAGACAAGGAGGGAACAGGACAAATACAGGCAAACAGAGGAGAGGGGTTGGGCAGAGGAGCAGGGGTTACGACAAGCAAACACAGCAGTCAAAGGGGGGAGGTTGAAAAAGAGAGAGAGAGAAAAAGAATTTACCCATTTACTACTACTGGTCTGAAAACATACTTAATTATAATGATGTTAAAATAGGTCTGTGCACCGATCCTGTTATCAATTCGTCTTATTTCTTCAGTCGTTATAAAAAAATATTATGCAACTGTAAGGAACCCAACAAACAGCCAGTCCCTTTGTTAAGAGGGATTGGAGCCACCTGAAGCTCCTTGTGGAGAAAAGTAGACTCACCCTGGGAGTTCTTCCTCCCTGTGACGGGAATAGGATCAAACTCGTCCTCTGTGCAAGGTTCTGCAGTTGGTTGCTGGGGCTCAAAGTCTGAGATCAGGAGAGACGAGTCTGCAGGACACACAAAAAAAAACGTGGGCTGTTAATCTATGGGTAAAATGAAAGCCAAATTGTGGCAGACTAAAATGATGTCTTTTTTTGTCCCCAATACCTTACTTTAGTCTTCAGAAAATTGACAGTTATTTCAAACTGCTAAAATGTATTAATAAATAATAGAATAAAAACCACAAAAATCAGAAGCTCTCATGTGGTTCAAATTTTGTTTGATAAGATATCCAGAGGAGGGATGAGTAGTAAAAAGGACGAAGGAGCTGGCGGTCAGGCTGTAATTTAATGTTGCCACATGTATCAATCACCAAATGCCATCCATGTAGAGTTCTCAAACTGGGAAGCATGATACACAATATTACACTTAAAAGAAAACAAATTGTTTGTATTTTTTCTATTCGAAAAAGATTTCTTCACTTTAAGGACTACATATGTAAAATGTAGTAGTATCTAGCGATGAACTTCCAGATTGCATCCTATTTAGCACATCAGTACACCCGTCACTATCCAAGAAGCTATGGTGGCCTTTGGTTGTCAAAAATATGTGATTCAGTAGTCTGTCAAGTTACCAGGGTTAATCTAATGAATATATTTGTAAATGTAAAACTAAAGATCAAAGTTTACATGTAAAAGAAATATATATATTATATTTGTTCACCATTGTGGTAGTGTTGTTTGGTGGATCTGTTCTTCAGTGGGGAAAACTAATACGCATGAATTTCCCCATTACAAAGAGTAAGCATGAATATCCAGACAACCAGCTAGCACTGCTGGTGCTTGACTGCTCACACACAAGGAGGAGGACCACAGCTCTCTCGCTCTCCCTTCCCCTGAATCTTTTTCCTTTTAAGGACAAGAATCATCCGGAGTTGATGTCTTCGCCATGACAGCTCCCATCAAATAGTACATGAAATGCATCAGTATATGGTAGATGCTCCTCCATCGTCTAGTGAGACTAGAGATATATGGAAATGTGTGTATGGAAAAGATGACAAACTTCCAGGGATCCTAAAATAATCTTTGTATGTTAAACTCAAGAAGTACAATAAGTTGAAAAACCATATAAATTCAAAAGCACTACGATTTATCATGGTTAAGATATCTTCTGGGTAATATATAAAGTTTGTAAAATATGCACTAGACAAGATGATCACTCATCAGAGTCAGTCAAAACAACGAGTTTCCATGGAAACTATAGAAATGAATTTGGAAATTTTAAAAATTAACATTTAAATTAAATTTAAAGGAGCAAGCAGCGTTGATAGGGCCCTTGCACTAGGGCGCCTGTCTCGGCCTACATCAGCCACGAGCTCCCGATCAATTGCACGTAACAAGTCTGACACCGGAGTATAATTTTATATTTTTAGTCTTTCATTGAGTCAACCATCTGTTCAGGGTCGTTGGGTCAGGAGCCTATCCCAGCTGAGAACCTGGAGAAGACCCATGCCAAAAGAGAGAACGTCAAAACTCCACACTGACAGTGTGGGCAGAGATGGATTTGAACTCCATAGCTTCTTGCTGTGAAGAAGCTGTGAGGACCTGTAACTCTAACTGATTTTTTTCTTGTTGACATCTTAAGGCGTGGTCGTTATACAATATTTGAAGTGTCTGACAGTTTGAAAAATGTAAAGTGATGTTTAAAGGTGAGTTGCAAGACATAATGGCCACAACTTTCAACCTATGGAAATATCTTTGACGACTTTCCACTCACAATACTTTGAACTGATTCACACCAATTTATATGTTCAGTGGGTCGAATCTCTCAGAATCTCAGTTTGTTAGAGTGCAAGACACATACATTGAAAAAATATACGATAGCTTAAGTCATAATCTTGGACGTGATTACCAGTTTTTAGGAACTTTGGAACCAGTCTTACCTCTATAACAACTTCCTGTGCGCCATAATTTGTTGATCAAACCCTCATTAATACATCATAAACTTGTCATCATCAACTTTTCATCATCAACTTGTTATTACTTATCTGACCAAATTTGAAGGTTGATTGGACAACAAGCTAGCACTAATTACTCAAAGTATAAAGCATAAGGATCTTCAGGATGGGGCCTTTATCAATCATAACAGGTTTAGTAAAGATCTCATTACGAACAGCAGTGTAACGATGACCTCGTTTTTTGTGGCAAGACATCGATGTTCACCTACACCATTTCTGTGAAACTCACATCCTTCACAACTATGCATCTGTAACCTGTTACGGCATTCTAGTCTCAATTTGAACTGTGTGGTTTAATGGGCTAGGAGTAATGGATCAAAGTATGAAACATAACATTTCCTGTTGCCACTAGGTGACGCTACGACACCCATTCAGGCATTGAGAGGGAGGGACTTTTATCCAACATGTGAAGTTTAGTGCAGGTGTACCATGTCCACTGACAATACAGTACACTGACAATACAGTACACTGAAAAATCTTGCTATTCATCTTTCTGGTCTTAGTTTGTCAGATGCCAAATTTGAAATCAATCAGGTCACAACTCTGGATGAGATCGTTAATTATCAAAACAGCCAATTACCTGAAAATCCCACATTTAATAAAAAATGCCTGACTTCCTGTTCTGCGGCAAAAGACCTTTAAGTTAAACGAGTTTTAGAGGTTCTGTCATTTAATATTTCTGGGGGGCGCGGTTGAGTCATTTAACTAACTACTAAGCTTTTTGCAGGGACCGTTTTACTAGGAACATTTGTATCAGGTCTGCTACTTCAACAGAGTTCCGGGACGTTTCGGTCATGGGGGAGCTAGTATTTTGTAAGAATGCCTTGGATTACAAAAGAAGCCTTGCACTGTTAGTGCTTGGGCCCTAAATATTAAAAGCCACAACTATTTGTCATAGTTAATATACTAAGTATAAATCTGGGTGAAATGAATGTGTATGCTTTGAAAGATAAGCTTTAAAGTAATATATCTATTTTATAGTAAATTAAAAATATCTCTTTACATCTATTTCTCACTACAGCAAATGTATGTGTTTAGTTTTGTGAACACAATGATTCATGCATGATTCAATCAATTGAATTGTGAGGTATGGTTCAGATAAGACGACCACCATCAGGGTAAAAAATCCCTTTATCATGGAGATGAAAAAATTTAATTTGTAGGGGGTTTAAATGACAAAAAACTGTCTAATTACAATAACCAAATAAGTATACATTTGGTGAGAGATACGCTTTAAATCATTAATAGTAATGTAAAGTAAGAGAAACTTTTAGGTGGGAAATCTCCTTCTTAACAGTTTTAAAACATGGCGCTACGGTAACAATTTACCATTACTCTAGTTTACCTTTAAGTTGTGTGGAGTCTCCAGACAAAAGACTGAAATCATCCAGAGCAGACGCAGCAGAGGTGGGAGCTGAAGAGACGGAAGAAGTGGCACTGCTAGTTGCCTGAGGAGCGGACGGAGCAGAAATCAGAGAGCAGCTCAGGAGGGAGTCGTCCGCATTCAGAGGGTCTAAGATGGGTCAGCGGAGGCAAAGGTGGAGAGAGGAGAAGATAAACGTTGTTATGTTTATAGTTGAAATAGGACAAGGACATATGACTGTAGAAGACAAGAAGATTTCCATGGATTCTAAGATGCATGCACAAACAAAAAAAATTTAATTTCCAAACACACACACACAGACAGAAACTTTTTCCAAATCCAAAGGGGAGATTTAAACGTTACAGCAGCAACACAGGTGTGAGCTGTTAAAAACAATTTGACTGCAGTTGGGTCGCAAACCTAGTCACAACAGTATCCCATGTACCCTATTGCAAGCCTCTAAATCTACCAACAACTCCAACAAACTATATAGTCTCTCAAATGCTCTGTAGCTGCTCGTTTCCTGCACCTTCCTCTTCAGTGTCTCTGTTCAGCCCACTGAGCCTCCATCTCGACCCACCAAATAAACATCAAAGGAATCAAAGAACAAAGGCAACGATGGACACATTGTGACATCACTACCCCAAATGGCTTATCATTCTTCTTTATTCTATTTTAAATGCTGTGAAACAAAATAACGTCACCAAAATGCAATCACCTCTAGGATATAATAATAATAATAATAATACTAATAATAATAATACTAATAATAATACATTCAATTAATAACGCACTTTGCATTTGGATCAAATCTCAAGGTAAAATAAGGTAAAAGCAGATAAAAGTATGAATAAAAAATATAATAATAATTATATAAAAATATGTCCAAATTGCAGGACTGTTAATTAAAAGTTATAGGTTCTGCTAAAAAGGAAAGTTATAAGTCATCTCAGTCATCTGTGGAGCCCTCAGATGGTCAGAGAGGGAATTCCACAAATGAGGGGCAGCAGAACAGAAGGCCGTATGAGTGGGTAGAACGGAGGGAACGTGTTGAGGTCAGTGGGGTGAGTAGTTTTTTCAGGTAGGGGGGTGCATTACCATGGATGCCCAGGTGAGAAATTAAGGATATGCCAAAACCTACCTCTGTATAAAAATTCCATGCAAACCTGTTAAGTAGTTATTCCATATTCCTTCTCACAAACAAACAGACAAACAAACAAACAACCCAACAACCAAACGCACAGGATTGAAAACATTACCTCCTTAGCGGAGGTAACAAATTATTTAAATTTGAATCACACACCTTTTGCAGACTCTTCCACAGAGCCACCGAAGGGATCAGACAATGACAAGAGGTCAGGAAGCATGAGCGAAGACACGTCTGGAGATTTGAGTCCTTCAATCAGTTTCTCTAAAGGCCCATTGAGAATTAGAGACAATTAAAAAAAGTCAAGAACAGCTGTAGCAACCATAGCTTAGACAAAGGGCATATCTGATTGGACGGACTGAGATTTTCACCTGGAGCATCTGAAAGTTCAAGGGTACTGAACGGATCAGGGACAAGCAACAGGGAAGCTCCTGAACCCACATCAAGAAGAGCTGATGGTCTTTCAACTAGGAAATAGAAGCATAGTTTTACACAAAAGCTTTGGAATGCATTACAAAACCAGACATTAAGTCAGAAATTCTATGAAGGAAGGAGGTGTGTTTTTGTTTTTTAAATTGGTGTGTCTCAATAAAAAATAAAAATAAATATTAATAATAAAAGATAAAGTACTTGTCTAGATCAATTGGAATTTATACCAAGCACAAATTTGATGTTTTTATTTGAAACTACACACGGGTGTATTTAATATAATTTTTCAGACAGACATGAATGTATTTACACGCACAGCTATTACTTGAATTGTTTTTATCAACATAAGAAATTAAATGAGAAAGTTTTATTCGTAGCATGTGAGCGTATCTGTTTGCCTCGTCTCGTTATCTTCCGCTTATCCGGGTTCGGGTCGCGGGGTAAGCAGTTTCAGTAGGGAAGCCCAGACTTTCCTCTCCCCGGCCACATCCACCAACTCCCCAGGGAGGCGTCCGGCGGGCATCCTAACCAGATGCTCGAACCTCCTCAATTTACTCCTCTCGATGCGGAGGAGCAGCGGCTCTACTTTGAGCCTCTCCCGAATGTCTGAGCTCCACACCCTATCTCTAAGGCTGAGTCCAGCCACCCTGTGGAGAAAACCCATTTCAGCCGCTTGTATCCGCAATCTCATTCTTTCGGTCTTGACCCACAGTTCATGACCATAGGTGAGGGTCGGAACGTAGATGGACCGGTAAAGCGAGAGTTTTGCCTTTCGGCTCAGCTCTCTCTTCACCACATCGGATCGATATAGCGTCCGCAAACTGCAGAAGCCCGTCCGATCGGTTTGTCCATCTCCCACTCCCTTTTCCCCTCACTCGTGAACAAGATCCCGGGATACTTGAACTCCTCCTTTGGGGGCAAAAACTCCTCCCCAACCCGGAGTGAGCACTCTACCTCTTTCCAGCTGAGAACCATGACCTCAGACTTAGAGGTGCTGATTCTCAACCCGGCCGCTTCACACTCTTTTGCAAACCGTCTCAGTGTGAGCTGGAGGTCAATTTTCGAATTTGTCAATAGGACTACATCATCTACAAAAGCAGAGAGACGATATGCTAAGACCGCCGAACCCGACACCCTCCACCACTTGACTGCGCCTAGAAATTCTGTCCATAAGAATTAAGAACAGATGGGTGACAAACGGCGTCCCTGGCGGAGTCCAACAGCAACTGGAAACAAGTCTGTTTGAGTATCTGTTTGTGTTAAATCAAAAACATTCAGTGAATTTCTACATATACCACTTTTGTGCTATAAAACTTAAAATTTTACTCTACCAATAAGTCAAATTTCAAGTCAAAATTTCCCATTGCACTTGAAATTATTATTATTATTATTATTATTATTATTATTATTATTATTATATTAAATGCAGTTGTAATGAAGTGGTTGGCATGTTTGGTAACAAAAAGAAGAAGCTAATTTGAAAAGATAATTTATAATTTTTTATAGCTTTATTTGCTTATTCTTATACACACTTCATAATATTAAAAAAAATAAAAATCAAAAGGAGATTTTCCAGATGGTTTCAAGATCTCCCTTGCCTAAAAATCATGGGTCATTTAAAGAAATCTTATTAAGTGAATTGTGGCTTGTTCCATTGGCCGATTTTGATTTCCTGATCACAAGCGAAAAACAGAGTGTATTTATTATTTTCTTACTTATTTTTGAGAGGGATAATTTTCCCTATGTATTTTGAATAGAAAACCTGTTGTGTACTTGTTTTGCTCATCTACATCATTCAAGGCAGGATTAGAGATCATTTACAATATTTCTATGATTTTATTTTGTATGTTGATCTTTGACACTCACACATTATCTTTCACACTCCCAGTTTTGCATTGCGTGACTTCATCAAAGTAATATAAGGAACAATTTATCAATATATTTTTATTGTAAATGTCTGTATAAGAATTTCACAAACCTGAAAAAAGAGACACTCTGCTAAACTTTAAACTTAAACCGATCATGTTCCACAAAATAGTGAACCATGCTAAATTGTTCTGACTCAAACTTTGTAATAGGAAGTTATCAAATACCTACAAAACGTTAAAGGAAATCCAATCGTCCTTCCTCAATGTCTAGTATGAGACTAACTCCTAAACAAACAAACATCCTCCTGCTTCATGTTAGAAATGTTAGTTAGAGATACCAGTTTCTTGGGGTGTGCTGTCGGTTGAGGCCTGCAGGCCAGGTATCAGCTCCTCCGAGGATGTTGGTTCTAGTTCTGCAGGTAAGTCTGAAGATAAAATTTAAAAAAAATCCAGGTTATTAATCATTTTACAAAATAGTACACAAATACATGTGCAGATAGATCGTACCAGCTGGCATTTTGTCTTCAGCCTTGAATTCTTCTGCAGTGAGGCTGGAGAAATTGTCATCGTCAAATGGGTTCCATGCAAGCTGCGTGGTGGCGGTGCTGGCACCGGGGGATGCAAGAAAAACAGCTCCAGCTTCGCTCTGGTCCTGTCCTACCTCCCCACCGCCATGCTGACCAGGTTGAGTAGAGACTGGCTGAATTGTAAGTGATCTACAGGTGAAAATATGCACAAAATATTAAAATTAATCAAACAGGAGAAGCAGTGAACCTTAAAGCTGTTTTTCAAATTTCCTAATGAATCTTTGAAGAGTCAAAAACTCAAAAAAATAAATAAAAATCCTAAACTTCAATAAAACAATCGATTGAATTAAATGGAAGCCCAAGCAAATACTTTTTTACCAACAATAATATTAATGGAGTGTTGTAAAAGTATTGGGGGCACCTTTAAATATAAGTTTACAATTTATTAATTAGGTTTGTAGAAGGATACAGAGCCAAAATCACTTTTTTTTTTTCATGCCTTAAGGATTGCATAGATAAACAAGCAAAATAGGAGGAGTTATAAATAGTCAGTTCACTTACTGGCTGAGGGCCGCATCTCCATTGGTTCCTTGTGGCTGCTGTGAGGAATCAGTCACTGGGACTCCAGCCAGGCTGCCCGCTGTTGCATCACGCTGTGTGCGTTGGTGGCCTGGGTCTTCAGTTGTCTTTGGCGAAGCAGGTCGAGTCTGATCCAAACCATCAAGGACAGACAGTAAATAAACTTTGAGATTGAGAAATATTTCATAAAATGCTCAAAATTCACATAAAACCTCCTAACATACAAATGTTTTCTTAAATGTGAAACAATATTTTCAGAGTCACTTCATTAGCTTTTAATTTCCCTTAAAAGACGCATCTCATTAAAGGAATAATCATTGTTAGACTTGGAGGGTAATAATCTGAGGAGGTAAGATATTTTTCTGTAATATCAGGAAGAACATGGAAGCAATTGTTGGCTGGATGAATGAAGTTATTTGCTACTGAAAAGTAAGGAGCAGCTACACAGTGATGAAAATCCGTGACAATGTATCAACCTGATTCATTGCATCTTACCAGCTCAGATCCTTTTTGGCTGATCTCGCTGGATGAGAGCTGAGCCTGGACAGCTGATGGTTGGGTTATCTGCTGCTGGGACAGAGGGGGCTGGCCAGGGGGTATTTTGCTGAGTGAAGGCTGTGCCGCTACCTGATGAGCCTGGCCGGTCTGCTTGCGTCGAGCTGGGCGCTGCGGTGGGGCTGGACTGGATGGAGCCTGGGCTACCTGCTGGACGGTGGTGCTGACCACAGAGTGAGGTGCGGTCAGCTGCTGAACTAATGGCTGGGCTTGAGGTTGGACATCAATCTTGTTCACTGGTGACAAGGCTGCTGCTGTTGTAGTGTCTGCTCCTGAAGCAGTGGCCGGCTGCACCAACTATAACAGAAGAGTCTAAGATCAATTCCCAGGTGACAGAAACAAGAGTTTGCAAAGCTGAATAAGTTGTATGAATGTGATTTATCAGTACAGCATACCTGATTCTGTGGAGTTGCAGCCTGACATAAATTGTTTTGTGTCTGTGCCTTTTGTGACTGCAGAGCTGCAGCTGGCTGGAACAGATCTAAGCCAACTCCTGTGGGAGGTCACAGAAGATCAAAGAGGACACATAACGTCACAGCATGGTACCAATTTAAATCTTTGTGTTTGTACTAGGACTGTCAAAAGATTAAAACATAATCAAATAATTACATGGTTTGTCATTAATGAATCAAATTAATTGCTTATATAAATATTTGCTGTTGAAAGCCTAATATTAATTATATGTTTATTTTTTTAAATAGTAAACCAATGCATACACACTCATTATTAACCTTAAAGGTAAAACAATTATGGAGGAAAGCATTGACTTTTCATTAGATTTAAATCATAACAAACCCCACATTTTAGCAGACAAAATAAGCAGAATTCAGATTAGATTAGCCTTATAGTAACATGTTGGCTGGTGGATTTCCTAACTGAGATCTCTCAGAAGGTATAAATCACTAGTTTTTTTATTTGATCTAATCTTTTTTGTTGTCTTCACGTTCGCCCGAAAAGTCTAACCTTTGTACACTTTCATTATTATTTATTTTTTATCATGCCGTTCACAAGCAACTTTCACTCTGCCTCTGCTCAGGAAGCCTCCCCAGTTTTCCCTGCTGTTGTTCATGGCCAAGCTGTTGAAATTGTATGAATCCAGATCCAGAAGTTGTGATATTGATACCACGATTATGAGAATGTTATATTCTTGTTTTACTGAGTCTGTTTTGACCTTCTCTTTTATCTGCTGGTTTGGGTTCCTTAACCTAAAAGACAGGTACAGCTAAGGAGGTATTAGAGAGGCTCCGAACAATCGTTGAACCTTGGTTTCAGGAGGAACAATGCGGTTTCCGTCCTGATCATGGAACGATGGACTAACTTTTTACTCATGACCCCAAGGCTCCGTCTTGGGGTCATGACAATTTTCCAAACCACTCTTCATGTGTTTTTGGATTTGGTTTCCCGGTGAGTCCTGTGGGGGGCATTACGGGAGTATGGAGCACCGGGACCATTGCAACAAACCATCAAGTTCCTACAAAACCAAATAAGAGTTCTGTCCGTATCCTCTGCAGAAAGACAGACACATTCTCATTGGTTTTGGATCATGAACAGGATCCCAAGGAGCAGTCAAGGTGAGGAGGGTTTCCAGAATGGGGAACTTAGAATCTCTGCTGTTTGCTATTGATGTGTTCTGTTGGCTTCATCGGTCCATGATCTACAATGTGCATGGAACAATTTGCAGCAGAGTATGAAGCGGCTGCAAATCTGAGGTTATGGTTCCGGGGTAACGGTGGACTGTCCCCTGCAGGTTACGGATGATTTGCTGCCTCAAGCGAAGGAGTTTTAGTATCTTGGTGTCCTGTTGTTGAGTGATGAGAAAATGGACTGGATGATGGACTTGCAGTTCTGTGCAGTATCAGAAGTTTACTATAGTATACTGTATACTGCTAATAATATAATGTATCAGTCCATTGTGTTGAGTCGAAAGGCCCTGCTCTAAATTTACCAGTTTATCTACGTTCTAGCCCTCACCTACTCCTCTCCATGAGCTCTGGGTAGAGACCAAACAAATGAGGTGAAGGATAGAAGAGACATGAGTTTCCTTAATAAAAGTAGAGCCTGTTATTATTCACGTCTAAAGGAACCAGTTCTGGGTTAGACCCAGAACTCAAGAATGTCTCGGGATCTCCCAGCATGAGAGTGTTACTGGGGAGAGAGATGTCTGGAATACCCTTCTTAGCCTGTTGCCATCACAACATGACGCCAGTTAAGGCGTCATGTTGTGATGGCCAACCCATTCCTTGCTCCCTCATAACCCCTTGTTTAGTGGCAACATTCTGGTTGGAGATACAATCTTATAGGACCATTAGGCTCAATATGCATGCATAACTGCTGCTTTGAACTTGGTAATGAAACGTAACTCTTTTTTTTCTCAATATGTTGACTGAATTATTCATACTGCTGACATCACATCATATTTTCCTCCTCGAGTATACTGAAAGATTACCTGGATCTTAATCACTAAATAATGACTTTGGGTCTGTGCTTGCTTTCATTTCCATTCATCCCAGCTTGCATATATGATATACTAGTATTGAGAATTGCAAAATTCAATATGAGAAAACAAGGATTATAGGGATTGCTGTTATTATGTACATCTATATTCAAAATCTCAGTCCTTCCTCCCTGTAATGAATAGGACAATATTATAGAGTGCGCTACGTACCCACAAGCTGAGCTGCGCCACCAGGGAGATTTGGTCGCTTGCGAGGCGTGAGAGCAGCGGGCTGGATGGGTAGGATGCCAGCCGCAGGCTGTGTATGGGCTGCTTTGGGCCTCTGGCGAGGAGTAATGGAAGTTTCAGTGGTGGGAATTGGATCTGTCAGTCTGGCAACGAAAAGAACATGATAGCATTCTTGTTAATCATGGCAAATACTGTTAAAAATAATTATTTAATAAGAATTGCACTACTGACTGTATCCAGTTACTTCCAATAAATACAGTTACTCCAACTCTGTAGCTTAATGGCACATGCAGTGTAAACAGATGATACTTGCCTGGGCTTAGTCTG
This sequence comes from Lophius americanus, assembly GCA_037951165.1. Classification (NCBI taxonomy): domain Eukaryota; kingdom Metazoa; phylum Chordata; class Actinopteri; order Lophiiformes; family Lophiidae; genus Lophius; species Lophius americanus. The sequence goes on along the minus strand of JBBDHG010000057.1, from coordinate 5,850,740 downwards.
ACTCTTCTTTGCCGCAGCAAACTCACTTGCTTTAATTGGCTCAGGAAGATTCAAAGGAATTGGAGAATTCTGTTAAAAAAAATTAACCATGAAAAGATTACTGACTTTCTGCAAGACAGAAGTGTGGATGACAATGGGACACAGGCCAAACATTGTGATAATCGCCAATGGTAGTAATAATGAGCGTCATCAGTACTAACATGCATTTTCAACTGAATGTACTGATGACATGGTACAAGTTCCAGAGCCTATAGACTGATTGATAGGTACATAACCTGTAACAGATTCCCCTGAATGGGTCATGAAAATCAATTCCCGATGAGAGAAAGGGAAGCAAGTCCAAATATTTGAGCTACCTCAGGTACTGAGAGAGACTCACCTTCACATTCTGAACAGGGCAGGTCCGTTGAGCTAGTTTAAAAGCAAAGTAGGAAACCGGGTAGATATCTGGTCTTTTTTCTGGGTCTGGCTCCAACATGTACCCTGAAAAAACACCATTAAATAAAGGTTAATAAAGAGTACTCAGACCACAAGCACAAAACTAAAAAATTCTTGAAAAAATGAATGACTAACGAATAAGGCAGTGAAGATCATAAGAGTAGCGAGAGTTATCTGGAATGGTGAAACTGCCATCACAGATGGCCACCTGGCTTTCACCAAAGGGCAGAGTGAAGAAGCACAACTTGTACAGCAAACAGCCCAGCGCCTGCAGAAGAAAACCACATGCAAGCCCCATGGAATTAAACAAATACAGAGGAGGAGATGGGATTAATCAAGAATACCAAAAATAAACAGTAACTAACACAACCAATAACCTTACTGCATGCCAGATGGTTCAAGGTTAAATACAGTATTTAATACCATAATGATAATAATAATAATACAAAAAATTGGACTTTTATAGCGCCTTACTAAGGAACCAAGGACGATTAACAAGGAGGTCAAAACATACTAATAATAAACAATTAAAACGAGAGATGTGTAGAGGAGATTTAAGGATCATAGGCCTTTATGAACAGGTGGTGCTTTAAGAGTGTTTTGAAAATGTCCAGGGTTGCAGAATACCTAGATTAAGGAGGGAGAGAGTTCATGAGGGTTGGGGCTGCGACGCCGAAGGCGATGTCGCCGAACGTTGGCAGCCTTGTGTGGGGGGTGAGAGCAAACCAGTTTCCACGTAGTGAAGCCTCCGAGAAGAAGTGTAGGGGTGGAGAAGGTTGGTGAAGTACTAGGGTGCAAGGGCATAGAGGGATTTCTAAGTGAGCAGGAGGAATTTATAGTTGATGCGGGATTTGATAGGAAGCCAGTGAGGTTGGGGGTAATGTGCTGCGAGGGCCTGGTGCGGGTTAGAACCCTGCCAGCTGAGTTTTGGACATACTGGAGCCTGTCCAGGGCTTTGCTGGGACAGGAATCCATTACACTAGTCCAGACAGGAGGTGATGAAAGCTTGAATGAGGGACACTGCAACAGAGTCAGAGAGTGATGGCCGGAGACGAGACATGTTCTTGAGGTGATAGAAACTGGATTTTGTGATGGATTTGGTGTGTGATTGAAATGAAAGGGTGTCCAGGTTGACGTCTAGGTTGCTGACCTCGGAGGCTTGGCAGATGGAGCTACCGGCCACGTCTAGGAGGAGATCTCCAACCTTCCGGGGCAGTGCCTTAGGGGCCATAACCATCCATGTTTTTATTTCCCGTAGGCATTTGACTAGGGACTAGGGAGGGAGGTTGGTGGATGGCTTGTTGCTGAGGTAGAGCTGTGTGTGTTGTCAGCGTAGGAGAGGAAACTGAGACCGTGGTGGCGGATAATCTGACAGAGGGGTAGCATATATATGCTGAAGAGGAGGGGTACAAGCACAGAACCTTGAGGGAATCCTTGGTTGACTAGGGCAGGGGAGGAGCTGGAGTCACTATGGTGATGGATTCTTTTCTGTTAGAAGGATATGATTCCAACCAGGAGAGGTCTGTTCCGGTGAGTCCTAGGGGAGATCAGAGGCCAAATGGGTGGCTACCAAGTTCGACAGGGCTGGTATGCTCACTGCCTTGGTTTTCCTGAAGGTGAATGAGCGTTTGGTGCGCTGCCTGGGCTGAGGGACAGGATTAGTGTAGAGGACGGCATTATGGTTAAGTCCAGGCACTACAGATGTGAGAGAGATGTGCCAGTGGAGCAAACCAGGTCCAACGTGTGACCTTCAGCATGGGTGGGACCTTGGCATGCTGTGATATCTTAATTACATTCTGAAATGTTTTAAGTTTTCTTTTTCAAAAGAATAATCAAACACAAAAATGCAGCAATCTGCTTCTTAAAAGGCCTAGAAGGTTAATAATTTGTTCCATTTGTGTAAATTTTTTATTAACTTATTCTCACTAACCCAGATATCGGCTTTTGTAGTGATGACCTTGTTATTGTAGAGGTTCACCATTTCAGGAGCACGATATGATAAAGTGGTGTACCTGGAAAAAAATAGGAAAAAGTTAATAGACACAGAACAGGTCAAGATTAGTAGGGTGATTTACCTGTTTTAAATGTGAGAGTCAAATAAAACAGCCTTCACATTATAAGTTCATAAATGCAAGTTAAATGACTGATATTACTATTACTAATTTCATTTTCTATCAGGTGATCAGATCACATCAGGCAAATTTACAGAGCTGTGCAGGACTGAAACATCAATTAGTAAAATAAGTACAAGAAACCCTTTTGCTCACGAGAAAACATTGCAAAAACAGCATTCTAGAAAGGATCAAATTCTTAAATTATAATCAAATTCTCTTGAAATAAGCTAAAAAAATGCTCAAAGCAAATATTAATAATAATAAATCCTTTATCACTCACATTCTTAGTCATAACACGGTGCATCATAGTGGAAACATTTCTCTGTATTTGACCCATCCCTGAGAATTAGTGGGTTGACCTGGAAGCATTTATTGGCTTCAGGGTCTTGCTCAAGGACCCGACGGCATATTAACTGCTGAGCTCGCACCGCTGACCTGCTGATCTACCAACTGTTCTACTCACCCAGCTACAACCAATCAATGAAATGTATGATTGATTGATAAGGATTGATTTACTTTAAATTACTATTTCAGTCCCTTGATTTAGCTGATTTTAAGAATATACACCTTCATCCAAGATTAATAATTAGGGGGAAAAAAGCTTTTGATAAGACAAAACTTCTTTAAGTAGAATTTCCTGATTCTTAAAATAAGGATGAAAACTTTTTTACCTTGTTACTGGTTAAAACTAGCTCAATAATAGCTGGAATATTTTCCTAAGAAAAGGCAAAATGTATTTTCTTAAAACAGAATTATTTTCTAAAGTGAAAACATACTTGTTAAGATTATTTTCTTTTGAGACGAAAAATATGATAAATTCTGAAAGAAAGACACAAGGCTTTTTTTTTTACTTCTTGCCTTCAGTCAAGCCCAGTGATTCTCTTTATTGGCTTCCGTTGAACTCTAGAGCAGATGCTCTGATCGTAACTCAGAGCTGATAACACAAAAGGCCCATTAGTGAAAATGATAATGAATGAAAGCAACAACTATAACCAAAGCAGATAAAACAAGGCACAAACTTTTTGATCTCCTCCTCCACGGTAGCAACCCCTTCAGTCTGTGGGCTCTGGAACTTGTTAGTGGCACTGCCAAAGTCACATAGCACATAATGGCCCTTGTCATGCAGGAGAATGTTCTCCACCTGTAGAAAGGCAAAAAAAACAACAGAAACATGGGGTGGTACATAAAAGGATTTCAGTGTTAGTAGTGGAGCATGAGTGTAGAGATTTTCTCTCTACCTGCAACATATGCACCGAAAAAACAAATCAAACTGTGGGAGACTCTGGAAAATTGGCTGCTTTAACTTTATCAGGCTGAAGCGACAAAACTAGTTTATTCCTATAATGTGAGACAAATCAATTTTTTCATTGCAGTGTGACCTCTAAAACTTGAACAATTAAAATCACATCTGAGTCACTTAAATTTGTGCTACTAGATCAATGTGATCATGTTAGCCACCGTCTAGATATCAAGATTGCGCACACGTTCCCTACTAGTATCCATTTCAGTTTTAACTACGTTCAATACCTTATAAATTAAATGTTTTTTGTTGTTGCATACACACAGAGTTCTCCTGCAACAACATGTGCAGGAGATGCATGTCTGCCTTTCCAGAGGACTGATATTAGAGCCTATGAATGAGAATTATCCAGATAGCGATGTCTGATCAAACATAGCTTCAACTCAGAGACACACATCAATAACATCATACAACACTATGTCAATGTGTCCAGTGTGTTCACAAAAAATGGCCATCATGTGCTGTTGTAGATGTAGAGCAAAGAAACAAAAAAAGAACAAAAGTGGCAAAATGTGTCACCTTAAGGTCTCTGTGGATGATGGGTGTTTTGCGCTGGTGCAAGCGGGAAACGGCATCACAGGTGTCACAGAAGATCTGCAGAACCTCAGCCTCGGTGAAGCCAGTCTGCAGCCTCTGATTCATCAAATTCACCACCTGGCCTCCTGCAAAATAATATCCAAAAATATAGCAAAACATGACGGACTCTTCATTTTCAGTTTATAACGCTACTAATATCCAGACTTGTTATCAAATAATTGTTTTAGTTTTTTCAACAATTTTACAGAACAACAGTACTGCAATACAGAATATTTTTGAATTGCTACAACCTGAACTTAAATTCATTATTCCAATCGCAGCCCATTTTCCTTTCATCACTCACCCTTGCAGTAGTCCATAAGTATGAGAACCTCCCATACATCCCTTGATCCCATAGCCGTAATACTAGAGTCCAGATAACCAACAATGTTCTTGTGGCCGACAAGGTCCTTCTACAAGAACACAAAACACATTGAATAGGATTAATAAACCACTGTGCAGAAATATTTGGTAAATTTTGTAACTGCTAGGCAAGGGTGCGCAACTATTGTGTGAGTGGTGAAGGGAATGAACGAATGGATCAGGAAAGATAGAGAAAGTGGCTGATGCAACTAAATGTTTGCAACACATCTTTGAGAAAAGATGGAAATATTTCTTGATTATGCAGCGGGGAATGTATTTTAATGCTTTAACCTTCGATAGACACCATTTTATCAATAATCTAATAATAAATAGAAATAGAATGTAAATAACCAGTAAATATGTTTTAAAAAGGGCTTAAACAAATATCTGACAGAATACCAGCCCCTGTTTCAATACATAACATCTGATAAATGATCATCAATGAAGACACTTCTTTGTCAATTCAATTTCATCTCATTTATCTTCAATTTCTCAGCCGCTGTGTCAGCTGTTTAAAGTGATGCTATCATCTTGTTAAGCTTGTTTTACTATTTAGATACATCATTTCATTGTTGCGGTTGTGACCTTGGATTTTAAATTTAGTGTTGTTGTTGTCTGTTTTCCATTATGATGTAATTTTGACTAGTGTGGACCCAAAGAAGATTAGTTGCAACAGTAATGGGGATCCAAATAAATAAAATGATAATAAAAAATAAATAAATTGATGGCCCTTTAAGAAAAAAAGTAATTCAGCATCAGGTCTCAGTGGGAGGGCAGGACATGTAATATAATACTTTGAAAGCACAGTCCCACAAAGTACCAGTTGAAAAAATATATACAGTCTGTCTGTGGAAAAAAAATTAGCACACATTCTTAGTATTAGAACAGACCGGAGAACTTTCAGAAACCGTGGATTTCTAAAAACATTTGCAGACTTTCACAAGACATTTGTTTTGTAGTTGCATTTATATATGGCCTTTATGCTTCACATAAAATTCCATGAGCTCAGTGAACAGGGAAAAAAGTATTAAGTGTCCCGTTACTCACCATTATTTGAATCTCGCATTTGCACACCTGCAGATCATGCTCATTGTTGACATACATCCTCTTCAGGGCACAGCGCACCCCTTGATTCGTTCGTACAAGGAACACAATTGCAAAACCACCTGCAGGATTGAGAAAGAGGCCAGATTGAGTCAATTAGTCCTGAAATGGATGACACTAACATCGGTCAGTGAATAGTTGGGCAAAAACTTGGATGTATACTACAAAAATATTATATCATTTGTTATTACCACATACAACAACAGTCAAGACACCTGAGGCCGGAATCCGACCCAATCCAAGCCGGTCAAATGCGTGTGTCAGTAACTGAGGTCTGAGTTTAGGGAGTTTCAGGTTTGTCTTTTCCCGTACTTCTAATCCTGACAGAGTGGTACTCTTTAAGAACTACATTTGTACATTTGACCTGGCCCTATCTGCTTGCATCCAACCTCTAGCTAAGGCCTGCTAGCCTTCAGCTTTAAACCGCCATCTTCCGGCCTTACTTACTACCCTAAACCTCCACCGAAGCATACTGGACTCCAGTTTCAGTGCCTTGCCTGCTAGCCATCACCCATGCAGCAAAAGCTTCTCTTCAGATCTTCAAAGTCGTGCAATGGCTGTTGGATTTGTCAGCATTTGGTTATTTTTGATACAGGTCTACACTTTAACATTGTCAGCCTTATTTTTTGTCAAGTGATTGCATGAATGTATTTCTCCTGGTCTGTTGATCTGAAGATCTGACAAACTCCAATACTCAGTATGAAGAACCACATTGTTCATAGTCCATTCTACCCTTAACACAATGTATTTCTTTACATTCTTTTTCCTGATACTTAAATTAACTCAATGGCTTCATCGGGAAGGGTGATTTCACCAGTTTACACTCTGGTCAACACTCAACTTCAACAAAAATAAATGAGTCATATCAAAAAACAATTCATCTAATTCATCAATTGAACATTTGCCACTCCAAAGTGCAATCCAGTGAGATCCTGTATGAGTGTAATGCTGTTAAAATACTAATGACACAGTTTTAAATGACAATGGGTCCGCGTATACTTTGTTATTGTGTTATTCGTTTCAAAAACGAATATTGAAAAAACAAAAAATTAGTGGAAATTAGATTTTTTGGTTTTACATACAAAAAAGGCATGTTTCTTTTTCCAGATCAATGAATGATATGGATGAGATAAATTTGATAAATTCTCTCAAAATCAAAATCAATAGTTTGATTTTCTAATTGCATAGGAAAAATAAGATCCCGAGGAGATAGAAAAGAAGAATGGTTTGTTTTTTAGTTTTCTGAGACAGGATGTGGTCTTTAAAAAGGAAACGACAGCAGCACATTTACTGCTGTCAATCATAACTTTGTTGCGCAACAGCAGTGGTTTATTTCAGAGCAATATGAAGACGTTAGGGGTACTGACTTAATCCACAATAGATCAGAATAACTAATTGTTATGTCTCTCTCTATCAGCAGAGTTTCACAGTATAATTTCCAATGAAAAGTCATCTATAACAGTCAGAAAAGTATATTTTACAAATTAAAAATTACATCTAAAATTATTCGGTTTTTCAACATCTACAAAAATTAACTTTAAATGTCCCTTGGTAAATGGCTGGAGTAATTCAGCCATTTCAGTCTTTGGTCACAATAAAAAAGTAAAAGTAGAAAACAGTCATGAAAAGCCTAACGGGTTATTCACAGTAAATGTAAGCAACTTCATGTGGTTTCTTGTTTTTAACATAATAGCACTGACACATGTTGAACGACTGGAGGACGTGAACGCACCTCACCAGTTAATTAAAACGTGCATTCTTTTTACTAATACTATTATTATTTATCGTTTTTAAAAAGATTTCTCGTCCATATCTTCTCCCGTTCTCCGTAGCATCTCATTTAAGCATTATCAGATTTTTATCAGAGTGAATGGACGAACGCTTATAACAGAGGAGCAGGGAGAAGAGCTGTCGCTATTGATTGACGTGATGGATCTCGCAGTGCATTCTGGGATTTGTAGTATATGCGTTGTTTGCGCTGTATACCAGCGGGCCAGTTATTATAAAAATGTAGTATTTTCTCTCGGCCGTGATATAATTGTTTTGCGGGCCAGATGTGAGTTTGAAAAGTTTGGTGTATGGTAATTGTAATTTTAACTGGTAATGTTTATCCAAATTCTGAGCGAACCTCCTCTGTGTAATGTCTACACACTCCCTCAGAAAAGTTCAATGGACCACAATGTGTGGTCCATTGAACAAACTTAAGGGATGCTGGCTTTAGCACAGAGGCTATAAAATGTATGACAAATTATTCTATGTATAACAGTCAGTTTGTTTAAGCAAAGGGACCCAAATCTGAATTTCTCACCATAACATAAGTTTTTTTTTATTTTGTATTAAATTTCACAAATGATCTATTTAAAAAATTTTATGCAAAAAAACATTTCTACACTGATGACCAGGGCCGGCCCGTGGCTTAGGGGCGCTGTCCATCCAGGGGGCGCCACAAATGGGGTCGTTTTTTGATGTGACCCCAAGGCAAGCTCGACAAGACAAACACCATGTCAAAACGTCCCTAACTGTCTGGTGCCCAGGGGAGGAAAAGAAGAAGAGGAAAAAGGAGACAACGACAGAGGTAACGTTCTAGTAAAGATGATGTCATGACATTATTTGTCTGTTACGGAACGACGATAACGTCGTTAACTATTAGCATAACATGGTTTACTAATCAATGAAATAGCTTGCGTTAACTGTTAGTTTCAACGTCAGTTGATGTTATGGAAGGGCCTAAGCTGTTATGGAAAATAGTAATGTAACTACTCCCACCTTACCTTCCTCAGGGAAGTGTGTAAATATTAGATACATTCAGCAGGTGTTATAATCTAAAATTTGTTTACATTTTTATTGACATCTGGTTAGCTCAGGTTTTCTTAGCTTGTAATAGTCGATCAAAATGCTATTCCTTTTCCACCCCTTTATATATTATAGTTGTAAGCCCAGCTGTTTGTTGTGTTACAGTTCAAATTGTCTAAAGTGTGTTTATAGTGTTAAACTTTACATCAGTGTTAAAGTGCATAACTTATATATATTATATATAAAAGTATATATACTGCAGTTTACTGCTTCTCTGCATTCTGCTAATCAGCATTTCGTTGTCATGACAATAAAAATGAATATTATATCATTTGCATATAAGAAAAAGTACATTGTACATTATACATGTATAGTATAGTGAACATCATGCATGTATCTCTTAGATTTTTCATTTATATTATTTCATTTCATTTTATTCTTGAAATCATATGTATCATATCATATGTATCATATCATATGTATCATATCATATGTATCATATCATATGTATCATATCATATGTATCATATCATATGTATCATATCATATGTATCCTATCATATGTATCATATCATATGTATCATATCATATGTATCATATCATATGTATCATATCATATTTATTATTAGACTGATGTCACATACTCCTCTTCTCTCTTCAGATGCGCTGTTGAGGTTTCTCAGCCCCACCTTTCTGAAAGGAAATGCAGAATTTTCCACCATTGCCATCAAAGAATGTGACAAACATGGAACTCTTGACCTTCCTGCATGAGAAGAAGCTGGCAGAAATTTGGCAGAAATTTTCCCCAACATGTGGCTTTGAGAATCTCTGCCACTCCTCCTGTTACACTGGCTGCTGCTGAAAGAAGCTTCTCTAAGCTCAAACTGATTAAAACTTACTTGATATCTACTATGATGCAAGAACGTCTCAGTGGACTTGCCATCATAAGTATAAACCATGTGGTCTCAAATCAGTTGTCATATGATGATGTTGTAGATGACTTTCCTGCAAGAAAGACCAGGAGAGTAAAGCTGTAGCAGGTGATGTGAGGTTGAGGAGGGGGTGGTATAGTTTTTAAGTCGTTAAAGTTAATGCAGTATCAAAAAGCACCACTAGGTTTTTGTAAGAACCCCATTTTTCCCTTTTTATTTAAATCCTTGTAATTTTTGTCAATACTGGTTTCTTTCATATCTTATTTTGTGCAGTGACGTATTTATATTGTATTGATAATTTATTTTATGTCACTTGTTTACACTTTTTATTTTGTGGCTATTTAAATCTTAAACTTTATGTAAGTTATTTATATTGTATTTCATATATTAATTTCATATTTTTTTGTATTTATTTCTAATTCTTTCTAAGTATTTTGATTGGGCAATTGCTTCCTTTAAATAAAAGAATGTCCAAGATAAAGCTATTCAGTGTCTTGTGAGTATGTACACCAGCAGTGGAATTTATTGCAATGCAAGGGGGTCGCCACCTAAACTCTTGCCTAGGGCGCCAAATTGGTAAGGGCCGGGCCTGCCCATGACACAGTAATTTACACAAATGTTCCCCCCATAGCTCAGGCAGTGCAAGAAATTCAAAGATTCCTGTCACTAAAATCTGCCGTTCTCCATTTCAAATTGGTTTTAAATGCCCAAAACAAAGTTTCTGGTCTTGTCAAAGTTCTTTCACATGTACATATTGCAAAACTAGTCAGGATACTGAAAAAGAAGATTGGGTTTTTTAATTTAGAAAAAGATCTTGCATTAATATCAGCACTAAAACTTGTTGTAGCTATTTACTTGACTAATTGATTATGTAGACCTATTTTAAATGCATTTATCCTCGTCTATTTTACGTAGCATTGATTCGGTGTGGCATTCATCTATATGTTTCATTACGAATGCAAAGTCCTCCAGTCATCAGTGCATTCTTGCAGTGATGATTTTGACAACAGCATAGGACATTTTAACTATAAAGCAATACTAAGTAAACTTGCTAAGCTTGCCTAAGTAACCTCCGTGTCAGCTCTAATAATTACCATTTACACTCTTCAAAGTGGTTGCTTTTCAATGTATCCTAGGTTTTATCGGATCTGTGAAAAACTTCAACTCTGCACAATGGGCTTGAAAAATTTCCCAAATTACCAAAAATGTTATTCTTCTAACATTTGGTTTATTAACAAATGATTAAGACTGTGGTGTTGGAGATATACTTGTTTTTCTTGAGTGGCCACTATGTATGAAAGCTCTGTTACTATTGATCTTTTGTTTACCATATTGTATTTGTTGCAATTTTAAATGTGTTATTGGCTTACACCTTGGCAAGATGTCACTTGTGAAAGAGGTTTTAATCTACATGAGACTTCCTGGTAAAATTAATGAAGAAAACATAAGACTTTTGAGAAACTTTAGAATCTCACCATTCTGACAGGTTTGCATAATTTTGGACATTTACCAGACATGGTATTTTTGCACACTCGATTACTTCAGCAAACTTGCATCAATACTGACAATCCAGACCAAATGGTGGAGCCCTTAAGTGTTCTGTATTAGTCATGCCATTGCAGCAGGGCTTACGTGGAGGCCTACATTGCGGCCTAACCATCTGGTATGGCTCAGGCCACAAATTCACTTTGCTGTGTTTAGTTGTGGCAGTGATCAATTTCTTGCAGGCATTAGGCCTGGTTCTGCATCTTCAACATGGAATATCTTATTCTTATTCTTTCAGCTTTTCTTTTTAAGGGTCGACATCTGGATCACGGATCATCTGCCTCAATCTTACCCTGTTATCTGCACTTTCCTATTTCACACCAACCAACTGCATGTGCTCTCTCACCACATCTAAAAAACCTCCTAGGCTTTCCTTTTCTCTCCAAGACGTTTAACCTGGCACTTTGATGTGCTCATATTTAATCGTGTCCATCCTCGCCACATCCAGCTCTGCCTCCTGCCTATTGGTCAGTGCCACCATCTCTAAACCATATGGCCGAGCTGGTATCAATATTATTTGTTTGGTTGGTTAGGCTGCCTGTTTGTCTTTGTGTTTCAGGCACCACTAGGCGTGGTGAGGTTGTTAGTTTTTGGAAGCACCTGGGCCTGGTGTTCACAGTATAAAATCATGCCTCACCTGATACATGTGGGAGAGAGTTTAAGGAGACTCTTAAAGGATACGTCATGTTCGCCAAGCCTTTGATTTTTCCTTTTGCTCTACAACACTGCATACCCCATTTTCACTCACACCATCATACGTAAACAACTGATATACTGAAAGCCTACTTCATTAATCCTTTTTGGGATTAATTGAAGTGATTAATTGGCATGATTACTCATTAGGAGTGCAGCACCTGGTTAATGGAGTCTTTTGTTTGGAGCATGGTTGGAGCTGTGGTTTGTAAGACCAAACAAAGGTAAGTTTTCACATGCTGATGTGTAATTGTATTGGAGCTAAAGCTACTTCCCCCTATTAGACATAGCGGTGCTGCTACTTTCAGCTTCGCTGGTTTATTTATTGTAGTGTTATGGTGAAAGAGGTTAGAGCTTTGTCTCGGGAGCATGTGGGGTTGTAGCCAGATACTAATCGCTTCCCCAAACCAGCGGTCGTTAGTGCGTATGTACCTGCTGCAGGTACCTCCATGAAAACTAGGGGTAAGCTTACTAGCCAGCGTGTTGATCACTTCATTCATTTGTTCTGTGTTAAAACATGGCTCATGATGAAGATTTTTACCAGAGTCCATCAGAGGCGTTTTTAGATAGCTGCATAAAGGAACAGTTACTAAAAATTGCAGACCGTTATTGTGTTGAGATTAGTGTCAAAGGCTCAAAGACACAGATAAGTCTATTTTAAAGGCTAACTTGTATGATATTTTGTCTGTTGTCAGACGGACAGAATGTTAATTTGTCATTTTAAAAGCAAAAGGAATTGTTGCTGTTACAAATGGATAATAATAAATTAATGGATAAATAAAAGCATCAAGTTGAAGTTGATAAACAGCTTGCTGTAGAGAAGATGAATTTAGAAAAAAATCAAGTTTGAGATGGAGCAGGACATAATTGCTTTGGAGCATGAAAAGTTAAGGTTAGTCAGGGAGGTAAATTCAGTATGGATGCTGAGCATGGGCTATCTGGAGACAGTAGTTAAGCTAACTCCTCCTCTCAGCAGTTTAAAAATGTTTTTCCCAGTCAAATTGCCACTTAGTTAATAGAGAAAAAGGTGAAAACGGCTGGAAAGGAAGTTGCTTTAGCAGATCAGTATTTCGTCATGCTGCTTTGAGTCTGTCATGACAGGCCTTTATGATGATTTTGCATGTTCTTTCTAAATTATGTGGGTTTCCTCCTAGTACCCAGTCTTCCACCCAGTCCAAAAACATGCAGTATGAGTGAAATGTTGACTTAAAGAAATACTGCCCCTTGGTGTGAATGGGAGCATGAATGGTTGCCTGTCCCTATTAGTCGGCCCGCTGACAACTGTCAACTTGTTCAGGATGTACCCCACCTCCCATCCAATGTCAGCTGGGAAAGTGCAGCTTTCCTCCTGTGACTCTGCGCACAATAAAGACAATTGATGGGGGAAAATGTTTCAAAAAAATACTGTTTTGCCTATTTTCCCTGAGGCCAAAAGATGACGGACGGTTAGCAAACATTTTTTTGTTGTCCATCAGCATGGTTCTTGTAAAGATGGGGTCATAGTCTTGAACTGTTCAGATCAGACTTATATATAGGGGTTACATACAATAATTGATGTTAACAGTCAAGGCATGAAATAAGACCTGAGAAAACATCTGATCTGTTTCACATTCAACTTCAGTGTGGACATTGCTTTTTATTTTTGTCCAGTAAAAGCCTCAAAGGCAGCATACGTACTTCATTGCTGATGGTCACCAGTTTTTAAAAGTGTCTAGTCTTGTATTTATAAATATTGGATTAAATGGATCCTCAAAATAAGGTTTGGATTCTCTACCTTATTCTGAGTATTCCACCAGCTAACAGAAGAAGGGTGTATTGGTAGGCTGTAAAACTGTGCATTAGCTCAGGGATGCACATTCTTTTTGATGAAATATAGAATAAGGAATATTTCTGAGTCCGTTACATCTACAGTTAGTACAGTTGGAAAAAGCAGGCCTCTAATTTGCATATGTGTGTCCAAGATGCATAGAAGCACAGCTCCATCATCCCTGTGGGGATGACATAACGTTCAGTCCCTGTTCTGTCACGTGACTCTTGAATAAGAATGCAGGACTTGTGTACAAATATACATCATGAATGAAAATTGATCTGGTTAGTGCGACCCCCTACTCACCTTCTGCAATGATCTCATCCACAGTTACCTGGTGCCGTCCAACATTGAAGGCTCTGCCAATGAAATTTCCGCCGGCATGACTGGACCCAGAGGTGCCACCACCTCCAGACCCAGGCCCGGAGCTCACCAACTCCCGACGGGAATCGAAGAACTTCCTCATAGCTTCCAAACGGCAGGAGTATTTAAAACACAGTCCTTCTCCTTATTGCAGTGATAGATGCTGCAAGTCAGACAATAACCAACCCGACTGCTGCATCAAAGGGGGTTTATTTGACCAAAGATGCTTTTATCAACTGTTTTGATCCAGATTTCTGGGGGAAATCTTCCCGTTTACTTGTCAAGCAAACCAGTGGGTGATGGCGTCTGTGACTAACTGTTATATAAGTGAATTACACCACCCAGGAGGCTAAAGCATCTCAAGAGAAAGTGTATGTTTAGCTATCCATCCATCCAGCCAGCTGTTTAGAGAGGACTGCTGCGGCTGATGATGATGATGATGACATTTGGTCCTTCTCCATCTCGTCCAGCCATTTCCGAGCTAGCTAAGTGCTAGCTTCTTACAGGCTATGACATTTCGTGTAAGGTTATTCAGGTTATCCTCAGAAGATAACGGCTGGCGCTGCGATGGGTCCGACGTGTAATGCGTGTGTCAGCCTTCCCCGAAAGAATCTTTCCATCCTCCGTCAAGTAAAACCAGCCGTTTGATGGCTCATAGCGGTCCGTCGGGCTATTTAATTGCCTTCTTTTACGATAAAACTATGGTTCTGATAAAGCTAACACGTTAGTGCGATTTGCCGTCTTATAGCACAAACAAGCTCAGAGACGACAGGACATCCAAATCTCCGACTATTGCTGCGGCTGGTGATAAAAAGCAGAATTGACATCTAGCAAAACATTAGAGAGAGAGGTTTCAACCTTAATCTCTGCAGCCACAGCAATCGTTGGCAGGGTTGCCAGATCTCGCGAGGGGGGAAAAAGCAAAGGGATTGTGGAAACGGGACCAAGTGAAGCAATGCGTTTAAGACATAACATTGAAAATTACGCCGATAAAGACGTGATTTTGTAAGAAAAAAAAATCGTAGTTTTACGAGGATAAAGTAATTTTAATTTTTTTTAAATTAGAATTAATATTAACTGTACCTAAGTTATACTTGTGTGCATCAGAGAATAATTTTTTAAACCTCAAGATAATTATCATGTTCTCAAAATAACTTTTATGCACAAGATAATGGAGTGGAATGGAATGCAACATGCTTTTCTGGGTCATTATGACTGATGTATTATCACTTTCCCTCAACCTTTATGTTGAAAAATGTGGATCATGTCTGTGTTCTGCATATGGATTTGGCATAGGTTTTACTTCAGATGCCCTTCCTAATACAAGCCACCCAATTTGTCCTGTTGTGGTACTAGCACTTAGTACACTGGCATGTGTGTGTGTGTGTCAGGAAAGGGCACTAAAAATGCCATATTTTTTAAGAGTGCTGATGGGGAAGTAGAGAAAATGTCAGAAAGAGGTACATTGTGGATTTAAAGAAAGCGTACAATAGAGCGCTGAGGTAGGGATTGGGTGGTGGGAAGACGTGGAAAAAAACCTGGAGAGGTGGAGGTATGTACTGGAGAGAAGAGGGATGAAAGTCAGTCGCAGCAAGACAGAATACATGTGTGTGATTGAAAGAGAGGCATTTCAAACGGTGAGGATGCAAGGAGTAGAAGGGAAGAAGGTGCAGGAGTTTAAGTACTTGGAGTCAAATGTTCCAATCAACTGGGAGTGTGGAAAAGAGGTGAAGAAGCCAGTGCAAACCGTCTGGGACAGCCCAGTTTAGAAGTAAGAGGCCAGATGGAGATGGTTTGACATGTGCAAAGGAGGGATAGTGGATCTACTGGTAGAACGATGCCGGACATGGAGCAGCCAGCGAGGAGAAATATTGGAACACCATCAAAAGGATTCTGGATGTAGTGAGAGGACATGCAGTTGGTTGGTTTGATACAGGAGGTTGCAGGGCTGGGAGTAGAACATTTCATAGTACAGGTAAAAATGAACTTCTTCCCATCTGCTGTTTACATGTAGTCAGCATGGTATACTGTCAGACTTTTAGGTCAAGCCCTTTTAACATTTTTTCACTAAATTGAACTATCCATTATAAACATTACAGGTATTAACCACATTATTTTGACTAGTCGTTAGTTAATTGTGACTAGTACAGACATTTATTCAAGATGTCTTTTTCCCTAGTTACAACTCTAATTGTACATATTTAGAACTCAATTTGGACTAGTCTTAATCCCATTTAGTTATCTGTAACATCCTTCTGACTCGTCAAAACTGAATTGGAAATATTTTATAACAGCTATAAATTTCTTGAATTGAGGGGGATCAGATATATCTTATTAAGAGAAGTTAGAATTCAAATAGATGAACCAGTGAGAATGACATTGTAGACATCTACAATTGAAGTTTGACCAGCTTAACAGCTTATTAACCATGTTTGTGGATTTAGACTATAATTCCACCAAGAACTCCAGACAAAAGTTTGCCAGTCTCTAAATTTAGCATTATTAATAGTTCAGACATTAATGGTGAAATCTGCATGAACTTTTCTTAAACCTAGAGTACTGTTGTGTCTTTTCGGAGGTTTGCACTCTCTGAGTGCTTTTTTCTAATAATAAGGGCCCGAGCATGAAATGCAAGAACCTCTTGCAAGGACCTTTTATACTGCATGGAGTTTTTTTTAATTTTCTGCCACAATTATTTGGGGCCTTTCCCATGCCTCAAAACCCGAAGAAAAATTTTGTATTTTGTGGGTCGTGTCAGGGGGTGTGCCAAATGGCTCTACTTCGGCCCCTAGAATTTTTCAAAAGACCCTCCACATTGGATTTACTTTAACCTAGAAGCGCGAAATTGTGTACACGTGTTTATCATATCAGGATCTACCAAAAAGTCTCTAAGTGCTATGGCGTCCACCTAACAAAAAGGCAGCCATTTTTAATTAAATGTGCAATTTTAAAGTGATTTTTTGCCATTTCTAGGTGATGTACTTTAACAAACTCGTACTAGAGTTTTGACCCAATAAACATAAAATTTAAATATTGACATTTCAAAGCTATAAGCATTAAAGGTTATCAAAAGTTTTTCTTTCAAAGGTCTGGAAGGAATCGGGCAGTGAATATTGAGAACTCGCTATAAATCACGAAATTGCCATAACTCCACTGTCTCTTGTCTGATCTGCCCAACACATCAAAGGTTGAATAAAAGTCCCACCCTCAAGTTATCTAAATCAACAAAATCATTTATTGTCATAGAGCCACCTAGCTGTAACAGAAAAATGTCATGTTTTATAATTTGAACTATTTCTCCAAGGATATATATCCCACACCTTTCAAATTTGGTCAAGAAGGCCATAACAAGTTGGAGGTTTCCAATGTTATGAAGGATATTTTCGTTTTTGAATAACAGTGTGAGTGTGGCTGTGCGGCTGATATTGATGACTCAGCAGAAATAAATTAGGTCATCATTACTTCACTGTTCATGGTCTGATCTTTACCAAACCATTGATGAGGGCCCCGCTTTGAGAGGTCTGAATGACATTAATCAGCTTTTTCCATAGCGCCAACTACTTTCAACAGGAAATTATAAACATCATACTATGATTGATTATTACTAGCTTGTTGACTCAACCAACTTCAAATTTAGTCAGATGAGGCACAACAAGTTGATATTGAGCTGTTGTACATATTCATTCTTTTCGGTTAGCATGTTGCCGTAGTTACTCAGCAAACTATTGTAAACAGGAAGTTGTTTTTTGAACGGGATAAACATGCTTCAAAGTACATACAATAATTGGGGCATATGCCAAGCGATTGGATATGGATTTCAGGAGGGGGTGTGGCAAAAAGCCTCTACAGCACCCCCTGCAATATTTTAGAAAAAGAAGGCCCCATTGTGTATTTCACCATGAAATATGAAACTTGGTACACATGTGCATCTTAACAGGATCTACAAAAAATAATCAAGGAGAATGACCTAAAGTAAACCGGTCCGCCATTTTCAATTTTGCAACAATTTTTTTTAACAATTTTTCACAGATGTATTTGATCGAACTCGTCCCAGGAATTTGATGCGATCATTATGAAAATTGTTGAAAAGAATCTTGAAGCATCCAGGATGAAAAAACTCATAATGTCCCTTTACGTTGACCCATCTGTCCCAAACTGCCCTGAAGATGCCCATATGACAATATTCCTCATTTTATCTTAAATTCTGCAAAACTTGCATAGTCACTAAATTGTAATCACCTCTAGGATATACCAAAATGATCTATGGGTAAAATTTCATGCAAATATGTCCTTTAGTTATTCCGTATTCGTGCTCACAAAAAACTAAGTTATAAACAGACACCCTTCTTGGCGGAGGTAATGAATGGT
This sequence comes from Lophius americanus, assembly GCA_037951165.1. Taxonomy (NCBI): domain Eukaryota; kingdom Metazoa; phylum Chordata; class Actinopteri; order Lophiiformes; family Lophiidae; genus Lophius; species Lophius americanus. The sequence goes on along the minus strand of JBBDHG010000057.1, from coordinate 5,832,344 downwards.
TTAGGGAAGTATGATCACCAACGTTTCCCACTAAAATGTAGTAATTTTCCGTGTAGACCTTTATACATATATTCCGTGAATTCAGCAGCCAGTCTCGTGCGCGCTCTCACGTGCGCGCAAAGGGAGGACCTTCCGTCCCCTTTGAATTCCAATTGGGTGGGCCGTGAGCGCAGCTGTCAGTTATACGTATTAGTTTCCTAGTTCGGTGATCCCAGTTCTTCTCTCCAGACTCGTAGACTCTGTTTTCTTCAGGACAGGTAAGGAGACGTTTATGGTCCAGGTGTTCTCGCCTTCTCTCTGTTTGGTTATATTCGACGTAGCATGGAGCCCAGACCTCCGAGGGAGGCGCAGCTCCTCTGTGGCCAGGGTGTGCCCTGTTGTTCCAGACAAAGTTAACAGTTACCTAGCTCTGTGTCCTGAATCACTACATGTATTCACTCAGAGCTATGCAGAACATTATATTGAACATGTTTATGGTTGTAAAGAGTGCCTGTCAGCTAGCTTGTTAAGAACTCTAGTTCTCACAGTTTTGACTTGAAGAGGTAGATTCACTCCCATGAATGCTCAACTTTTTATATAAGTCCTGACGCAATACATTAATTATCCAATCATTTTCTCTCAAGTGAAGTAGCACCATTGAGTTAATAATCTATTGTGTAAATGAAGGTCATGCCTGGTGGATCTAGGTTTGACCCTCAAGCACTGAAATAGATAACAGAAACACATTTAAATTCAGATATACTGATACACCTACACCTAAACTGGTGATGTTTTTATTCATATCTGGAGATCTGAGCAGAGGAATAACACGTAGTTTATTCACAGGATGATGAATACTTTCACGCAACATGTTAATCAACGTATTATAAGTCTCAGGATGCTTATGCAAGGATAATTAACAGCAAACTTGTATTATGGTTCTAAAAGGAACATATAATGACTTCAGACTAAAATGTTCGTACTACGTTTGTTTTTATAGGTATGAAAGCCAAACTTATTGATGTTATGTTCAAACCATTTACACAGCCAGGTAAACATACAAATTGAGTGAACTTTAGCCTCCTAAAGTTAAGGCTTAACGTCCAAAAATACCGCAATATATATCATTGGTACAAACTTTCCACTTTGTCTGTGTGGTATCTGCTCCATAGAAATTGTGTAAGGTGTTTGTACACATCCCCTTGTCCTTTATTTACATCACAAACCACTTATGTTGGCTTTTGAACCACACCAACTTCATGTCGCTCTTTGACTTGAATAGCTCCACTGTTAATGAGAGCAGGTTGGTCTGGTTTTGTCTGATTGGTATTAACAATGTAATTAAAACTGGGGATAATTGGGATGAATTTATTAAATGTGGACACGATTTCTGCAGCATGGTGGCTTGTACGCTAAATCAGTGATCTTAATAAGCTCTCAACTAAATGGATTTTGACAGGTATATGATGGCAAATAGGTAAGTTAATCCCCACTTGCAGGGAAACTCCTTTTCCTTTACTCTCAGTGGAGTAACTGAAGTGAGTCAAAACAAACACTATCCTTATGAGATTAACTGTTTGGTGCGCAAGCACAGGTGTGGTTTAAAAGAGTTAATGCATGTTATGGAAACCCTTTCTGAGATGTTAAACTGTATGCAATATTCATTAGAGGTCAATAAGGGTCACACTAAAAACTGAGACCCCTTTGCTGTACCTAAACCTGATACTGTGGTTATTCTGTTGAGTAAAGTTGTCAAAGCCATTATCCATCTGTTTTCTCGTAGGTTTTTCCCCCCCTCGTTTTGGAAAAACATACTCTTCTACAATGGCAGCTGTAAGTCCATTATCAAGTCTTCAGTCTGCTACCACTTTTATTCTGTGTGACGTGTAAATAAAGTTAGTTATCTAACAAATATGAAATTGTAATCAAGATTATTTTTAAGTTTGCATTTCTTTATGATGTAATTAATAGGAATCCCTTTCAATACAAATGTCAGCAGAGTCTGTGTCTTTTTATTTTTTTCGGTTTGAATAGTTTCATGGTACTTATGTTATTTATCATGACTAGATTGGAAACCGTGGAACAGTAACTGAGGCGACTGGTTTTGACCCAGATGCGGATACCCAAAAGCTGAGAGAAGCCATGAAGGGAGCTGGTGAGTGATCCCGCGACTGTTATGCAGAAACCATCTAAAGCTAAAGACAAGTTGGACTGTGTCATTTTTACCAAGGCTCAATGAGGACAAATGTTATTATATTTTTCCTCCTTCTCTTCTCTTCTCGAGGAAAGTTTGAAAACGAGCATCAGTTTTGCTCAGTGGTTTTGTTGTCAAGGCAACGATAAATTTCCTTTGCCCTTTCATTCCCCCGAGTTTGCCTTGTTCTTTACCTCATCCTAAAAATGTTTGGCTCAAAGCTTCCTTTCAACTGCGGATAGGGAGGGAAAATTAATCTCAACTGAAAATTTAGGATGTAGTAAATGTCTATCATTATGGGTTGCACTGCCTTGAAACCATATTTGGCAGGTATTTCCCACTCAAAAGCTACGTCCTAACAAAAATTCAGTAGTATGCAACTGTCACATTTTGTTTATTAACAGCAAATATTTGCTCACGGTGTGGAATTTTGATGTCATTACAGTGTGCAATGGCATAATCATGTTCCCCTGACTCTAGTTTGAGCCTATGGCAAACAGACGGATTCTATGTCAATTGTAACAAAAGAGCTGCCTGTTGTCGTTGTCAGGGGTTTACCAATCTTCATGTGGTCCACAGACAACAATCCATATAACAAGACATATGACATATTTTCACAAGTGTCACCAAAAACATTTACCACAACAAATCAAATAAAGAACTAACACACATTGTATTCAATTGCATAACGTTTAATTACTTCGTTATTAACATTTGGGTTATTATAAAGGGTTATAACTCGGTCTTCTCGACTGGCCCATAATCAGGCTTCTAACTTATTTTTGCAATATTTATTTTACAGTGCGCAACGCTAGATTTTAATTTGAACACTGATTTATGTCACAGTCAAAGGTTGACGTATATTGTAATATTATTGCTGCCACTGTTGAAAATAGATGGTGTTTTTTAGGCAAAATCCCTTTCTGGGGGCAAAATCCCAACTTTGGCCTTTTTTGGATCCATTGGCTTTGCAACTGTGCCAAATGGAATGTCCTCCTGGTTCTATCCTACAAAAACTGTGTAGAACAAAATGCATTTTGTGGTATTTCTATCAAATGTGATTCAGTAGTTATGGAATAGTTTCTGAGTAACCTCATTGCTTGTTTTGTTTCATGGTGTTACTGTAATGTAATGATGTTAGAACCTTTTCTTATCCCAAATGAAAATAAGGTCAGGGTAGGCATATTGGTATTTTTTGTGTGTTTAATCACAGATTAATCACACATGGTAACAGGTTAGGAGCTATTTTACGTTTATTTTGGTCATGTAATTCAGGTGAGGCTTAACCTAAAATAACCAATGAGCAGAATAGGTTAATAGTCTTTAGTCTTTTCTAAAAAATCCGTCCACACTGCTTCAATATTAATTTTGGGGAGGTTATTTGACATTGTGATGACCCAAACTCCAGAGATCTAAAAACTGTATTTGTTTTCTTATTCTGTTTTTCTACTCCACTACTAGCCTGCCTCATAGTATGAATTTTTGTGTTTTTAGTTAAGAGGAAGAAGAAGATGAAGCCTGCATTTATTACATACAATCATAGAAGAAGTACTATAGAAGAAGACGCAGCAGCGAAATTGGTTCTCTGCATTTAATCCATCCCATTGGAGCATTCGGCAGTTATCTGCAGCACCTGGGGAGCAGATTGGGGTTTGGGGTCTTGCACAAGGACCCTTTGACATGTAGACTGCTGGGGCTTGAACATGTGAACATACTGTTTACATGGATAGAGATACGAGCCATTTTGCGTGTCATAGTTCTTACGTGCATGTCCCTATAAGGTCTTGTATATCATAAACAGAGTGAAACAGAAGAAGCTAAAGTGAACAGAGGGTAATATAAATATACATTTAAAAACATCATATAGGAAACAAACTTGAGCATATATATCTGTTGCTGAATTATCCAAGATTTGGTGATTAGGTTGATCTCCCAAATAATGTATTTGTGAGATAATTTGTCAGCTGTAGCAGATAGTCATGAATAAAGTCAATAGTTTTTTGCATGTTAACCTGCCTACTTTGAGCCATGGCAACATTCTTTTTGTGCACTTAACCTTTGTTGTCCCTTAAGCTAACAAATAAAGTATTCTTATAATTTGGGAAATTTTAACACTGATATAAATTTAAGCTGTGAGGTTCTACATTCATTCATTCATAACATTCTAACCACCAAGTCAGAATAACACTGATTACAGTGTTTCAATGGTACTTGAAACCATTAAAACCATATATACCGTACACCCACCGTGTGTGGGATATATTAGGCAAAAAGTGAAAGTTTGTCCTGAAGTTGATGTTGGTAGCAGTTTAAGCATATAGGGATTTTGACAAGGGCCAAATGATAATGACTGGATCAGGGAATGTTTAGGTCTTATTGAGTGGGACACTCACCGATATGCAACAACAATCCATGTTACGTGTTTTTGTAGTTTTACACATAGTGCAAAGTGTACTAGAAGTATTTGAATAAATTCTTTTTAAGTTCATTTTATCGAGAGATGGCTATAGCTCAGTGGGTAGAGCAGTCAACTCCCAACCGTAAGATTGGTAGGTCAGTGATTTGAGCTTTGCAGTCTACATGATGGAGTGTCCTTGAGCAACACCCTGGACCCAAATACCCTCTTGCTGATTAAACGTGATTAATAAAAGACACATTATTATTATAGTGTAACTACAAAATAAAATTTAGATGTAAACTAGTCGTGCAGTGAAAGTTTACTCTTCCTACACTCAAAGTACAATTACAAGTATAGTTTTTGAAATCTGAAAGAGTTAAATGGCTCCAATAGAAATATGTTAGCACTCACATCACATCGCAGAGCTGTTTTGGTGGAAACAAGGCTGTTTTGGTGGAAACAAGGCTTTTTTGGTGGAAACGAGGCAAAGTGGTTTTATGGTAATGGCTTATTAGTGTATGTCATATTGTGTCTTGTAGGCACTGATGAGGCAGCTATCACAGAGGTCCTAGCACACCGTACCATTGCCCAGAGGCAACGCATCAAAGAAGCCTACAAACAAGCAGTGGGGAAGGTGAGTTTTTACTGAAATGTATTTCAAGAAAACAAAGGGAATAGAAATTCAGCCTATATCCTCACACATAATGCAGGGAAAGCTTGGAGGAGACTGTTGCCTGCAGAAAGTGTTGCTCAATCTTTGAGCTTCTTTCTCTTGTTTGCTCTTACATGCTTGTAGGATTTAGCTGTGCTAACATAGTAGTGGTTTGCAAGTTAATGAAAAACTCTCCATGGTTGTCAGGAGAGATAGGACTTTGTTATCTGTAGGGAAGGGAAATGTTTTCCTCTGTAAAACTATACAGCAAAGCCAGAGAAGTACATTTCCCACTCACTGTCTCTTTGTTAATGATTTTATGGATCAATATATTAACTGAAAGAGAAGTACTGGATGTCAGTTTTTACATAATGAGATAAGAACCCGCTAACTGTGCTATGCCTTGTGAGTGGTCGATAAAGTTATCCGAAAGCTCCTCTGAGAAAGCTGCAGAGAAATGCACAGTGGAATGGCAGAAAGAGTGAGTCATGTTGCAAATGACGACGCCCACATGTGGTCACCCAGCTTTTTTGGTAAAACAGTTCCTCTGTTCCTCAAAGTGTGTCCAAAAACCACACCCTCAGTTGGATACACAAGTGAGGAGTCTGTGAAGACACATCTAAAGTCCAAGTTGGCAGTACAAAATTATAATACAAAGCCTGTATTGAATAATTCAAAATCCCTAGAAACAGTTTTTGTCACAGATTTTCCCTCTCAATTAATAATTGATTGAATGGTTGGCTGTTTTTCGTGTTAATCCATCTGTTCCCATTCCCCTGCAGGACCTGGCTGATGATCTGTCCTCTGAGCTGAGTGGAAACTTTAGGACTGTCGTTTTAGGTCTGCTGATGCTGGCACCTGTGTATGATGCCTACGAGCTGAAGGATGCAATGAAGGTTCTCATTTGCCTTTTTTCTCTCTCACTGGTTACATATAGTGATGGTTTCTTGAGTACTGGTTGCTAATCCCACATTACTTACTCGTTTCCAGGGATGTCGGTATTTACTGCTTTTGCATTTAATCCTGATTTATGAAATCATGGTTTTATATTTGTAAGAATTCTTAAAACTACAGTATCTCGCAAGACATGTTTATGTGTGAGGCGCGAGGAAATATCCTCTCTCGGGTTGCATCGTGTGTGTGTGTTTGTGAATGCTTATGCGGTCAAACTATACGCAATTTTTCAATGTATGGATACGGCAGAGGGAACTGACAGTTCTATCTACTAAATAAACTTATCAAGATGGCAGTGCGAGACTAATTTAGGGAACTACAAAATGAACTGGGGCCTCACATTTAAAACTCAGCCAAAGTACCAGACTTTGGCTGATTGAAAAAGAATCGAAGTTGATCGGCTTTGTTGAATGTAAATTGCGCAACGCGGACATCTTTAACTTTTCCCATTGAAAAACTTGGAGGGTTTTCGAGGAATCCCTCCCGACTGGAGTGACAGAGGGGGGCACCGATGATGTGAAAGACACACACCATAAATCCGTATTATATATTCAATAAACGAAACGAAAGACATTCAAGTTACATTGAAGCAATATGCAAACACTTTAATCAACTAAAACTAAGACTCTGGTTACATCAATCAGGACTTCATTAATATTTCCATTTGCGTTTCTTGTCGCTGCGTGTTCCAACGGGTCAGTGGTCCTGCAGAGGAACAGGGTGCCCCCCACCTTCTAACAGCAGCTTTTCAGGTGCTGTTTAGTGCAGGGAGAAGGACACAATCAGCTTAATGAACAAAATTACCAAAGGGTTGCTTCTTCCATTCTCCACATCCTAGAACTGCACCAAATCAGCCACTATGCGACATTATGCATCTTTATACCCACAAATTGTTATAATAATATGAACGATAACAAACACATTATGAAACGCAGTACATCATATCTGATGAGTAACTGCGCTCGACTCTGTTGACTGAGGCAACGAAATGCTTTGTCCCATGGTTTACTTTTTTTATTTATGACAATGAATTTCTCAGTCTGCATCTATTCTCCAGCAAGAATCAATCAAACACCTGTTTAATAATATTTTATAAAACAGGCTTTGAGTGGTTGTATTTGGATTTATTTTACAGACTGGTAATAATTCCAAACTCCGTTCCTCCATTTCATTCATCTACCATCTGAGTCGTAGTTTCCTGTTGCTCCAGTTTTGTTCGTACGAATGAGTCAGAGTTGGGATGCAGGCCCGAAAATTTTCCTTCAAGTTTGCTTTTGATAAATCCCACTGATTGCCTACAAAGTGTAGTACGCATAATTTTGTGTGTACGAAGCGTTTATAAATGAGGGCCCAGCACTTGGAAAGTTGTTGCTAAACACGTTCCAACACGTCTAATATTTCCCAACATTTTCGTGGTAATCATCCATCCCTGTTTGCCAAAGTCAAGGTAGAAGACGGAACTTACTGAGCGCACTTAGCAGTACCCAAACTGTACCCCTCCGCCAGTTACTTTCCTGCAGAATATAGATGATTTTTAGCAAGAAAGTTTGATGCAGATGTGTAGCGAGTACATCTTATCGTTTGCACCTCAAAATGCGTCAGGATTCTGTTTATGGTCCGATTCTATGTTCGATGCTCAACGAGACACTCAAGGCTGTCCAGGGAAAAAAAACAGTCCCAACACGTCACAGAATCTGCACAAGTTACAAGGGCTCAGTGGAGGCATTGGAGATCTTTTAGTGGGTGCTGTCATGTGGATGTAACACACACAAGCCTGCACACCCAAACTCGCCTCTGCATATTGTCGATACGTGTCGTATCAGGACCTAAATTTTTTTTGACATGTTTGAGTGGGGCTCCAGATTGGATAGGAAACGTAGAGAGTAGGAGACCGATACAACATTAATTTTTGCAGGATTTGTTGACAATAATCATAACACGTAGTATTGCCACAATTATCATCCAATAAGTGTTGTATTATTATTTTTATGAACTTGTGTATTCGGTTTCATCACATCTAGTTTTTAACCTGCATCTATTCTTCATAGGGGGCTGGAACGGAGGAGGCTTGTCTGATCGATATTCTTGCTTCAAGATCAAATGCTGAAATAAAAACCTTAAATGCCTTCTTCAAGAAAAGTAAGTGTGTCCCTTCTATGAGTAGAATGTCTGACATCAGGTCATTTTGTATCCCAGTGGCTGATTGCACCTATGAGTTGTCTGTGATATCCGATATTGTGAGCTATGACTATTCCCTGTTGTTTGTTTGAAAATGCAGCAACCACCATCAATAGAAAACATTAATAATTCATTAATGCCCTTGCTGCTTTCTGTGTAACCTTCCATCGTATCTGTGGTTACGCTGACATTTCAAAAAAGTTTAAATTGATATTTCCTCCAATGCATTTAAATAAATTGTCACGGTGCAGTGTTTTGTGAATTCACATGCGTGCACATGTACCAATTACCGGCTAAGTAAGTGAAGTTAGACAACAACACACTAAACTAGAAAGCACTCAGAGATTCCAAATGGACAGTACCTACATCAGACAGTATCGTGATAAGAATCTATTAGATCACTTTATTAAGGATAGTTACTGGACCCATCTAAGTAATAAAATTCCTTATGGAATGACTTTCATATCCATATGTACCATATGTAGTGTGTCATTCAAGATACAGTTTATGATTTTCTGATATGCCTGTGGAAATATTTGGTATTATTGGCCACTTCATTGTTAGATTTATAATTTTATATTATTCCTTAGGATTATGGAATCCATTATAAATGTACCACCTGTGGACAAAATGTCTGATTTGATATTTAAAATTGTATTAGTGGGGATTTCTTTGTAAATAGATCTTAATAAAGAACCCAAAAAACAAAACAAAATCCATAATAAAGTCCACTGCCAGTTTCCGGTTTTAGGTTATTTCTTTTGATTTTGGTTGATTTCATCTTCCAGGCTACATATCCCAATCAATTTGAAGCAAATTGGTCAATTATGGACTGAGTTATAAACAGAAACCCAAAGAAGTGCCCTATTTTATAGTAGTCCGGATTAAAGAGAAGCCTCGAGGCAAATACTTTGCCGAGTTACTCAAATTATTCGCGAATCGTTTCAGCCCTACCTACGTTACATATGTAACCTAAGTAACATTTACACCCCATTTTCTACAGCTATATAGCTACACATACAAAGAAACCATTAAATCTATAACCATGAAATTAGAGTAAGCTATGCATTAAGTTGTACTGATTTTGTCCCCCCACAGATTACACTTTATTTTTAAATTATTTGTTATGTTTGCTTATTGCAGACTATGAGAAATCTCTGGAAGATGCTGTGTGCGGGGACACATCCGGAATGTTTCGGAGGGTTTTGGTCTCTTTACTCACGGTGAGCAAACGTTAGCCCATGACCTCTCCTGTTTTGGACCAATGTGAGAATTATCTGAAAAAAAAATGCAATCCAAGTAAAAGCTAAAACTTAAACATAACAAAAAATCTGAGTAATAAGTATTTTGAAAGTATCTCTCACAAGATGAATTATGAAGTGCCCAGAGGAACTTTTATGAACTACTTCTTCGAGAAGAGGAACCAGTAGTTTCTTCTGCATCATAAGAAACATTTTCTTCTTCTTTTTCAAAGGTTGTCCAGTCCTACATCTGTTTTCTCTTAAGCTGCTGTGTCTTCTGCATTGCAGGCCGGCCGGGATGAAAGTGACAAAGTGGATGAGGCCCAGGCTGTTCAAGATGCCAAGGCAAGGATTTGAGTTTTTTTTTTTGTGAAAAAATGCATCTCTTTCTACTATTGCCATCTTTTTTTTTTAAAATATGTGATTATAGGAAATCTATGAGGCTGGTGAGGCTCGATGGGGGACAGATGAGGTAAAATTCCTCACAGTGCTTTGTGTGAGGAACCAAAGCCATCTGCTACGAGGTATTCTTACTGCACAATCACAAATGTCATCAGTGGTGTGTGTCGTGTGAATATATTTATTTCCTATATAAGGAATAGCTGCTTTTCTTTAAACCTTCTAAAGCAATATTGGAATCAGGGATCACTGCAAAGACTCAAAACTGTACTAATTTGTAGTCTAAATATCTCATTGTGCTTCAATTCAGACATAATAATTTAACAAGTAACATGTCAGTGATATTTCTTTTTTATAAAATGTAACTTGAATATCTTGTATATCAAGTCAGAAAATCTTGGAAATATCTCCAATGCTCAGTATGAGTATTTCCCACAAACTTCAGGGAAAAAAATAATGATTTTGAGCATTGCAGACTTATTCTGAGCTGTAACAATTCCTAATATTATCTTATTTCTAAATACCACATCTTAATCAAGAAAATCTTACCACATCAGTTTTCACTAGTTGTGTTGGCTTTTTTTTGTGTTACTTATCACGAGATAGAAGCACTTTGTATTAATAATGTTTGAAATGATTTTTTGAAATGGTATTTTCTTTCTAGTGAAAGTGAACGTCTATGGTAGTTTAATTTAGTCTTCATTAAAGCAGCTTGACAATGAAAAGTCAGTGTGTGACACTAATCTGGATTTATTAATGAACAGGTGCCATTAACATTATTATTTTCTTCCTCAAGTGTTCGAGGAGTATCAAAAGATTTCTGGAAAAGACATTGAAGAGAGCATAAAGAGGGAGATGTCTGGCTGTCTTGAGGATGTGTTTCTGGCCATAGGTCGGTCTCTGCGCCTACATGTTCCAGTAAATCAACTGTCTTTACACAAATAAAAGGGAATACCATACAGTATAGTATTTGTTGTTGGTTTGTAAAGTGTTCTGTGACAGGTTTGATGCAGAATCACACTGCAGTGACTGCTTAGTATCACAGAAATCATCAAATTATAAAAAATGAGGAACCTTCAGCATAAAAGGAACATCTATTTAACAACTACACTCCAATGCAAGAAAGCAGCAAGAAATCCTTATGTCGTGGATTATCTCTCTTATATTTCCATTCTCTGTAGACTCTTAAATCCCTGAGCTTACTCACACACACTTCTTCCCCTGAATTTATTGTTTTCCTTCTGTGAAAACATTGCACCTCATGTTCGTGGATTTGTTTTTGCCTTCTAGTGAAATGCTTACGGAACAAGCCGGCGTTCTTTGCTGAGCGATTATACAAATCCATGAAGGTAAATATTCTACGCTTTGAGGGATAATACAAGACTGATGTTGTCATGCTGCATGTTTTAAAAACAAGTAATGTATGTTTCATTGTCAGGGGCTAGGCACTACAGATAGTGTCCTCATCAGAATAATGGTTGCCCAGGCGGAGATTGACATGTTGGACATTAAGGCACAGTTCCTGAAGATGTATGGCAAGACGCTCCACTCCTTCATCAAGGTGAGGCACTGAAAGTAGCCCTGCATAAATATGGCAGTCAACAAAATCTTGGCAAAGCATCCACTATGATGTCATAAATCAATTATACATGTTGGAACCTTGTGTTTCGCCTTCATGTGGCTTTCAATTGTGATGAGACTTAAATTTATTATGAGTTTAATTTGATATGATTGGTCGAAATTGAAAGAGAGGCTGTCCATGACTGAATGTGTATCACCAATGTCCAGACTCAACAATGCAATGCAGTAAGTTTTTTGGTGAATTACTGGCTCAAGTTTGACCGGGAGATTATGTTATGTTCATTTGCACCAAACAGCCGGAATTCCTCATCAGTGACTCTGCTTATTTCCCCTAGCTGCTTTATTTTTTTTTATTTTCTCTTGCCCTTTCTGTGCTTTCATGAAGAACATTTTACCACCAGTCAGCAGCAGGCCCATCCCTGACTAGACAGAGAGAGGAGGAGAAACTCTGCCTCAATTCATACTGGACATTAAATGAAGCTGATTTTCCAGTGACAGTCTTTACTGTCATTCATTGACAGGTTGATTAAAACCTTTGTCTGCACTCTTCCTTCACGTCTCATGAACAGGAGGCAAACTGAGCAGTTGGTGGTCATCTAAGTAGGAATTTATAGTCAAATACTTATTTAAGTTTTTTTGTGTAATTACGGCTACAGTCGTTATACTTCAAATGCAACAGCCAGAGGCTGTGAGGAAAAATAACATGTTCAGAGACATGTTGACAAAAAGAGTACAATTATAACTATAAAAGTAGTAATCATTAAATAATAATAGTTGTAGACATTTCTTAATGTAGTTTATGACTATAACTTAATAATTTGAGGTAAATGTAACATAAATTGAAGCTAGTTACTAATGTTGAAGGAGTGGCTGCTACTATTCCTATTATTATTTTATTCTAATATTTTTTTATTTCAGGTGAAATCTTTTTTTTTATAGTGTATTTTATTTTGTGACTCAAAACTGTTTATTTATTTCAGATGTTTTTAATTAATTTATTCATTGATTTGTGTAAGACATGTTTTGTCTAACATATTTAAATAAGATTGCTTAATTTAGTACTGCTATGCCATGGGGTGGGGGTACCAATTTGGCCAGGGGCTGCCCTGGTCCGCAGCTAACAAGTATGAGGAGAGACAGTGTCACATTGCCACTGACATTTGATGAGATTTTAAACATGTTAGCAGTATAAAAGTGGTAATCAGAGTAGTAATATCTGTTTTTTTCTAAAGTTTTGAATGTAAATAATAATATCACCTTTTGTCAATCAGTCCGGCTTCGAGGAGCTGATCAGTTAATCCCGTCACGGCTCCCTAATGTCTCAATGATCTTTTTCCACTATACAGGGTGACACATCTGGTGACTACCGCAAAATCCTGCTCGAGCTGTGTGGAGGCGAGTGAAAGACATGCCAAAGCGACATCCAGCTTCGACCTTCTTCGTCCCGCCACATGATGGGCTTTCTCCTCTGATTGTTTACTATGTTTTGCCTTGTTTTTTTTCCATGGCCATCACATTTCACTGATGGTCTCTCACTTTCAGTTTGTTATATAGTACCAATTAAACCAAAGAGCAGTGACCTTTAACACATGGCTGTGTTTTTGTTATTGGTCCTACATTGAGGATTAATTAATAACATTAGTTAGAGAAAGAGCGACATGCCAGTATGCTTCTGACGTCTTTACAGACATAAAAAATGGATGTTATTGGCCTCGAGCTCGGGGCTGTTGTTACAGATCAACACTTTCATCATGTCTAGTCAGGGTGGTCCATTTGTTTGATTGGTAGCAATACCTCATTTGTTGACTCAGCCCCTCATAATTTGACTCAATTACATTAACAGCCTGCTAGCTTGATTTGGGAGGCAGTAAAATGTGGTCTAATCAAGTTAAGTTGGATGTTTTAATCTTTTAATCATTTAATCTTAAGGTACCATCTCAGAGCAGCAATGCTTGGGGAAATAATGTGCAGAGGTTGTATAGCTAAAGAGGCTCTCCATGAATGTTGTTCTGAAGTAATCAATCAATAAACATTTTGATACACAGCTCTCATAATCAATGTGGTTCACTATTTGGCAACGTCTTACTGCAGCACATTCTTTTCTGAGCCTAAACAGTTCCTTTAAATGTGTGCTCACTATTTAGCAAGCTGCACGTCTCTTACCCTTCATATCAATACCCTTTATATCTAATGAGTTAAAGGAGCTTATTATGATTCGTATTGAGTTCACAACTTAATTTGTTACAAACCATCTATTAACCATTATAAGGGTAGTCTGACTGTAAAGTGTGCCTGAGAATTTATAAACATTCTCTGAACACTACGGCATCAATGTCATGGATTAACATGCCCCCACCTAAAGAGGGAGAATACATTGTTAACCCTTTCTGTGCATAACTGATGTTATGCAAAAAAGGAATGAATACATTCTGTGTCAGTGCCCCTAAAAATTGAGAACTTCCTTTTTTTAAATATATTTTGTCCTATTTTATGTACTTCTTTTATGTTGCTAAATGATTTCATGTCATTCTATTGGGCGAATTTAGTTTTTCCAGGACCAGAATGTAAAACATTTGGCATGTAACGAGGACAACCTAAGCTTTAAGCCCCTCTTGACCTATGCTACAAAGAGGAGCGAAAAAAGAAAAACTGATTAAACCCTCTTTGATTTGATGACTCCTTACCAGTCATCAAATCAAATGAGCTCATCGATGAGCAAGGTGCCACCTGCTCATCGAGAGCGGGTGGCGACTTCCCTACCAACTGAGCCACCATTGCTCCTATTCATAGATCTGTTCAACATTTACAGCGTGCGCCAGATGTCTGATGTGCGTAATTCAATTTACATACTAAATACTGACTCAACATTAGGAGCCATATGAGATCAAAAGAAAGGTTTCTCAGTGGACACTATGATTAAAGCTTTACTGTTGTGTCCATCAGAACAGACAGACAGTTTCACGGTGTGTAACTAGCACAGGTGTTATTAATAACATAATCATTATCATTATCCGAGAAATGTTATGACGGGAGGTGTTAAGTGGTTTCTAATGTGGACAGAGTGCCAGATTTACTACAAGAATAGCAGGAAAGAACAGAAGGTTTTTTTTCTGGTTTATCAAGGAGAACTGTTAAAGTTGTTAATAGACTGTAAGAGTTAATGGATCCCATGGCTTTTTCAGTGGGCTTGCCAACAATAAAGATATTTTTCTGTGAATTATATTAAGATATAAATGCAGTTATTTGCTATCTGAAATTCACCCATTTTGATACAACACAACTGGTAGTCATGACAGCCAACGTGAGAACAGAGCTCACTGTGGACCAATCTTAATATTTTTCATCACTACATCCCTTTTACTCGAACACCAGCTTTTGGCTGAACTTTTACCTATCTTCCTCGCTTCAATCATTGTATTGGCTTTTGTGTCATCATTGCAAAAGAGATGTTGTAGGTTACAGAAGTGAGCTATTTCTTGATGTCACTAGCATTCTGCTCTTTCTGAATCCGTATGCCCTCTGCATATGTCAACTGCTGAGGCACTCACTCACACACATTTCTCCAGATCACCCTGAGGATCTTCCAAAGGTGCTCCTGAAGCTTTGGGCATTGCTTTATATATATGTTTATATTGCTTACATGGACTTTCTCTTGGGCCTGTATCTGAGGAAGATCTGGCTGAATTGAAGGACGCCCTGACCCCTTTCAACTTAATGTCGAACTGGATTCTGGGTAAAGGCGGGCATGTGAGGGTGGCACAGTGGCCAAGATCCTGATCTCTAAAGCTGTAGATGCAGCTGAGTTGGCTGATGATCTCCTCCTCACAGCATGACAGTTTGGCGCTGTGCTTCTGCCCCAGAAGCTTCTTCGTGAATCCAAATGGGTTAACGATGAAGGCCTAAGGGTGGTTAGCTTGCCCATCACTGTCCTGCAATGTTCAGAAAGGGCTGTGGTCACGTCTTCTCTTGCCTTCCTGTATTGGCTCCTGAATCTTCACCTCCTGCTTAATTATATATCTAACAGAAATGTTATGTAGTCACTGACAAATTCCAGTTCAACAATATTCTTTAAGCCATTAAGGAAATATGCCTTATTAGTTGCTAACTGCAACATGGATGGTTGTGCGCAGATGGATTTTAGAGCTTTTTTTGACCAGTTACAGCAGAAAAATTACACAGGAGTGACAGAAGTTCTGATAGAACGGTGTCGGAACACACAATTCTATGGAGGCAAAAGAAAGATGTACACCTTGTAAAAGTAAATGAGTTGAGAAAACTCAAACTTATGGTGCAACTTATTACCTAAGAAAATGTAATTTTCGAAATATTTCTTTCAAGTAATCATCAATTTAAAAATATATTTTGATTGAATTTATAATAATTTAGCTGCCCCGAAAGAGAAGAAATATGGGAGGAACATTGAAACTCCACTCAGAAAGGCTTCAAGGCCAGGAATGGATTTGAACCTAGAGCTTTCTTGCTGTGTGGCCCCCGTTCAGCCCATAATAATCATTCAGTTATACTCTGTATCTGTAAGTGTAGTCTTTTAATTACAGCAATAAGAGTAGATTTTTGATCATACTATCTAGAATTATAGATAAAGTTATAGGTACATGTAAATTGAACACAATTAAAGCCTTGATAACATCATTTGACAGATGTTGTTTGTCATTTTTAATTAACCTTTGTACACTTTAGGAACACAAAAGAAAACGCAAGCGGCTGATACGGCTGACAGAGGATCAGGAAATTATTTTTTTTAAATAATAATGATTAAAATAATAATATTAAAAATTAAAAACACTTAACTGACAGTGTAACTAAACAATTCTGAGTCTGATCAACACAAAGGAAAGCAAAAGTTACTGGCACTTGACATTTTCAAGTTTATATAATTTCTAAATACATTTTTAAGCTCTCACTACTAATTTTAGTTAATTAGTTTGAGCAGTTGGGTTTAATAAGCAGGAAGTTTTAATCTTATCGGGGATTGGTACACTCGATCTCAGAGTTCATCACTAGGAGAGAGTCATTTCACGTTTCATTAGTCATGGCCTCTATTTGAAATTATTTGAAATAGGTATAAATACATTTGTGTCCCGATTGTTTTTCACTTGTCGAAACGAGTAACATAAACTCAATGATCTTTTTAATCCATATATTACATAAATTTCCAGCCACCCATATGGAACATCCTCTGCCATAAGACAATCCAAACTCTAATCAAAACTTAAATTATTTTGTTATTTACAATCTCAAGAAATTGTATTACCTAGCTGCTGAAATGAAAAAAACTCCTGCTGTATTTTGTATTCAGTCAAACTTGAAACGAGTACCGGGAAACCATGATGATAAGTAATTGCTTTTTCTTGTTGTTAAAACTGAGAATTTGAAACATAATTACATGACAAGGTTTTTTTTTTTATTATTGATAATGGATTCTAGTGCACTCAATTTAGCTGGTGTTTCATCTCTTTCACTACCTTCTGCATCACTTTTCTACTCTAACCTTTAAAAAATGGTTGCTTTGAGTGTGTAATATTCTTTGCAGTCATTGGACCTGCTCTCATAAATGAAAGCGGGGCACTGGTAAATAAATATGTCATATCCTGGTATGCTGTCTTCTATATTTTGAGGGGAATTTCTTTCTGTTCCGTTTACAACACTGTTACTATGAATAAAATGTATATAATGTCATTGAAATGAAATGTATATGGTTTCACATGGACTCTTCTCCAGCCCATAATTTCCATAAACTTTTTTTCCCTCAATTTCATCACACACTGATTTCTGGTATCAGAAATCACAGTTCATATGGTTTTCGATTGTTTTAATTCTCTGAAAGCAATCAAGGAAATAAAATTTTACCCATGGGTAGATTTTGGCATCCATTGGGGGGGCTCCTACCATGGCAGGGAAGTACCTGAGGGGGATCTCCATCGGAGCCGTTGATGTGCCTGCGACCCGACCCGACCTCTTGGCTGAGTTATCTGGCTTCTCATGTACTTTAAAGGGGCCCTGTGATCTGGTGGGAGTCTTACTGCTTGATCCTGACCCAACACTCCAGCTTCTCCTATGACCCGATCTTCAGCGTTGAATTGGTCACCAGTATCTTCTGAGCCAGTGTCTGTGGCCAGCATCACCAGTCTGTGTTCGGTTCTCGGGTCTCTCTAGTCTCTGCACTGGCTGATGGTTCATGGAACACAAACCACCACACCGATCATACTGCCTGTCATTTTGTCTTTGTTTGTCTTTTTGTTTCACACAAGCTGGATCATGCCCTCTCTGATAAGAGATAGATGTTAATTTAAAATAAAACATTGTAGGCTAGTATTTCAAAAAGGCCAGTGTAGGTCACAGGCACAGAGAAATAGAAATCTGCTGCAAGATCAAACGACGAGTATTTCTTATGAAATGGTTTATACCAATGTTGGCTTAAGCCACAAATGGACATGCAGATAAAAACCATAACAAAAATTAAACAATTACTTTGATATACTTTATTAAATATATGATGTTCATTTGAATTAAACATTAAAATTAGAATTTCGCGGTCAAAAATACCCTCATGGATTTATTATAAGTAGTGCAAACAAGTAATTCTGAGAATGATGACATGTTCATAGAGATCAAATACAGTGAGCAGAAGCATCAACAGGCTAATGGTTACACCAGGCCCAGTATGTCTCTACAGGAGACAATGGTATAGCCAGCGCTGTTTTTATTTTTCAAAGCTAACAAAACCAACAATTAAGATTTCTGCTTTCCTCAGCCCAATAAGCACTAGACATGCTGTTAAATCAGAGCTGCCCATGCCTGTGAACGGATCAATAATTACCGTTACTTTCACTATCTCTACATTTATCAGCACTAATGAATCGGCTTTTCCACAGACGTCTCCCCCCGTATGTTTTCCCTCTGTGCCTCCTCCCCTCTCATTTCTACAGCATCTTTGGATCGTACTCTGTGGTGAAGCACCCAAGGATCGTCTGAGCTTAACATGCAGCACTAATCTTCACACAGAGAACAACACAATCACAGGTAAGACATGTTTGATTAGGATGTTCATTTATTTATTTATATTTTTAATTGCCTCTTAGAGGTAGTTGTAATATATTTCCTCTAATGACAGAACACAATACAAATAGAGCCAGTAGTAAAGCAGGTTAAGTAAATATATTATTTATAGTTGCAATAATACAAACACATTTCATATTGTGTATCTACAATTGTCCATGTGTGAAATATGCACTTGTCATTATTCACCACACATGTAAGACTGTTTAGACAATTGCATGATTTCAAATTATAATGTAATGCGGACAACATTCTTGTTCCTCATGTATATCAGTTATCTAAATATTCTGTATTTTCACATCAAGAGATATGTTAACAGCCTTAAAGTGACACAACCCGCTACTCGGACATTATAATTCAGAGGTCAATATAATGACTTCTGTAACAAAATCATACCACGCAAAGTATGGGGCAGGAGGTAGAGCCACCAGACATTCAACTAATGCATAATTGTACATAATATCTTGAATGAAAAAATAAAAAATATATTTAATATCACCTCAGGGATGGCTCAAATGCAGATAAATAATTTCACTATTTTGTGCTGAGTATCGCTGTATATGATCAATAAGGGATTTCTTTTTTCTTCTTCTATATGCACATACTAAGAGGTTTTTTTGAGTTCCTAGTATATATTCAATGAAAATTTAATTAAAATTATACTTACGTTTACATCAAATCTTTTGCTTGTGAAGCTGAAAGGTTAAGGATTGAATGTATTCGGATACAAGCTTTTAAACCAGATTTAAAACACAACTATTCACTATTAAACAGGAATGGGGACACAGGAGAGCCAGCATTCCTGGGTGCATCAAAAGTCGATGGTCTCCGAGACCACTCACATATTCATGATAAGACATAACTGATTTTTATTTTTTTTTAATTTATCATGCAATGTGAACGAGACTTTTATGCATCTATGATGATGACTATTTTCCCTCTGCAAGACGGAGTTAGAATCTCTGATAATGAAATCTCTTCTTTTTTTTTATGTCCCAGAGTATGCAATTTTTCATCATTGATAAGTATTTGAATCATTTATAGGGGCAATTCATTTGGTTTGATAAAAGGTGAGACGAATAAATGTTGTGTGTAATATATAACAGAATCATGACACAGCATGAGAGCTGTAGGAAAGGGGTCATTGAAGAAGCTGCTGTTTCAAATGATGGACTGTGGCAGTATGAAACACTCTAAAAATATCCATTGCAGAACATATAAAAATCACATTACTAGAGGGTTGTGGTCATAAGATGACCTTCACTGATGCTGACTGTATGTCGCCTAGTCAGACAATTATAAATCAGCTCAAGCTATGGCTGTAGGTTTAAGGTTACCATCACAAAAATCACAAGAAAAAGAGACAGCATTCAGAGAGCTTCCAAGGCAGTTCAGTTTCCTCAGTTTAGACCCTCATTAGGACTCTGTGACCATGAAAAGCACCTATTGAATATGGATTTACCTTATTATATTTAGTCGCCATTTCTTTATCTACGTCAACCCGACAGAAAATGACCTGCTTTTACACTGAACTGCAAGAAGCCCTATCATGCAGAGGTTAAAAGAAATAAGAAATAAAAAATCTGACTGCCACTTTATCCAGTCCGCCTCCAAAATGTAATGGGTTCTTTCTGGCTACATGACCCTCCGCCAAATTTCATCAACCTCCTACTGGCAGTTTATGATTAATAGACAAAAGTGTTAAAGAAAAAAAATCTCAATGTTTAGGAAAAGGGAGAAATATCCTGGATTCACTCTTTTTGTTTCAAAGGAACTTCTAATTCAGGCATTGGCTATATGTACATTTACTAATTTAAAAAACAATATAGTGGAGACAATAAATAGCGATATAAATAGTTTGTGCTAAATTAGCTTCCACTTGGAAAAACATCTTATTTATAATTTGTTATATATTACATTATAATGATTCAGGACCAGCAGTTATGGATAATGAATGCAAAACGGAACGGTCCGCTGTGGTGACTCCTAAAAAGGAAAAGTGCCTAAAGAAGTTGTTTTGTTTGTTAGAGTCAAATTTTAAAATCATGCTTTTAAATGGTTCATTAGAGGTTGAACTTTTCTGAATAAAAAGGAAGATTTGTCAAAATTCTGGAGTACTTTCATTTTAAATAATAATTATCAAGTGAAACAGGTTTTCAATGTTTAATACAATATACTGCAATGAACAGTGTCATTTTGAATATTCTGTTTGTTTTTAAAATATTTAATGATGCTGAAAAGTTCAAGAATGAGTCAGCTGGTTTATAATTCCATTGATGGCGCTCTGTATGTCCTGTACAGGCACAGTCCTGTCATTTGACATTTTCTTTAAAACATTTCATTTGGGAGTGCATAATAATGTCCTTCTCATCTTACCTGTACTTATTCCAATGCTTTCATGCCTGTGAACCCATTTATAATGTGCTGCTTGCTCTTTAGAAGAGAGAACATGTTGGGGAAAGCATTCACTAATAGCTTTCCATTTTGTAAATGTCATGACTTGTCAACTTATCTTTCAAAGATTGCTTACATCTCGCCTTCATTCTTGATTGCACGCACAAATTTGATAATTATTTGACCTGTAAACCTGTTAATTGTCTGTCATAACAACTGTAACCCCTTTCACTGTGTTTTGAACAGTGCGGAATTGGCCGTCTGAGCTCTGCTGTCATGGAGGGTAATCACAGCGGCTCCACTGCCTGCACACACGCAGATGGTGGACAGAACAACTCCACCAACCACAGTTCCCAGTTTGCAGATGTGGCTCTGCTGCAGACGTTCAAGCCTGTCATTATCCCCTGCTATGTGCTTGTTGTGGCGGTAGGCGTCTTGGGAAATTACCTCCTCCTCTATGTCATCTGCCGAACCCGCAAGATGCACAATGTCACCAACTTCTTTATCGGAAACCTGGCCTTCTCCGACATGCTCATGTGTGTGACCTGTGTCCCCTTTACTCTCGCATACGCCTTCAACCCACGGGGGTGGGTCTTTGGTCGATCTATGTGCTACTTGGTGTTTCTCATCCAGCCGGTCACAGTCTATGTCTCAGTCTTCACGCTGACCGCTATTGCTGTGGACAGGTGGGTGGATCTTTCTCCAGTGGAAAGATTCCACTTGTTTAGTGTCTCTGCTGCTAACATATGGCAAGACCCTTAAACATTGATTCATTCAGCTGGACTATCCAGAATTAACATGACAGATATAAACAACTTAATTTTGACTAGTCAAAATAAAGTTTTGACTAGTACGAACTTATATCTCCTACATCTTTCCACCTCAAAACTCTAATTGTAGATATCTTCAATGCCATTTTGGGTATATCTATAACATTATTCTCAATGAAAATTAAATTCAAGATATATAAAAAGAACTATGTAGATATCTTGAATTGAGGGGGATTAAGTATCTTGAATTAGAGTTATGACTATTCAGAATTCAAAAGTACATTTATGCAAGTGAAACTATGACTGGTGAAAATGACATGGTAGAAATCTTGAATTAGATTTTTCACTAGGCGAAATGCCGTTGCAGACATCAGTAATGAATATCCAGTCTAGCGAGTTAATAAATGGGCGTGCAATATTGTGCTCCTACTTTGACCAAGGCAAAAATCCTGGTTGTAAATATTATTATAATAGTATTATGTAAAGTCAATAACAAGTCAGAGGACATTTCAAGTACTCTGTAAATTCCGTCCTCATGTCTCATTTATTCTTTAATATCTCAATTTGAGCGATTTGCCACTCCTGATGGTGCACCACAGCCTATAATTCCAATTGTTTATCTATAAACAAAGACCAAAAGCGTATTATAGTTATGGTAACGCATAATAGTATACTGCAAGTTACAATTATCCAGCTTAACAATTTCTGCATTGAAACATCCTACGCGAAACCCTTACCCTAATCAGTGGCGTACAAAGTATTCAGATTTCTTTATGTGAGTAAAATTACTCATTCCTAAACTTCCTTAACTAAAAGTAACTAAGTATTATCAGCTAAATGAAATTAAAGTATCAAAATAAAAGCACTCATATGATAGAATTGTTCCTCTCTGTAATCTATTACATTTTGAATGACTATTACTCCTACATTAATCTACTGTGGTAGATCTTAGAGGATGAGGTCATCTGACCACTTTTTGATGTGGATTAGTTTAATCTATAAAATCTGATTTCAGCTTTGTGACATTTTCCAGATAATACACAATTATTTTTAAAAAGTTTATCTTGATAAGCAGGAACTTTTCCTTAACCCTCCGCTCCTGTGATCCAGACTCTTGGCAGCTCACCCTATTAAAAATTCTAATAACATCAAACTTGATTTGTTGTCCCTGACCCACACGGTTGATTCTGTTTCATGGGACAGGAACACAAGATGCAAACTCCCTTCAGTTTTGCTTTGCTCCATCGTTGTTGGATGGAGCTTAATCTTAATCTTCAAAGTTTGAAAATCATACAATTATTCCACTTTTCCTTGTGCAGATAGAATAAATAAATGTCTTTTTTTTGTTTTTTCATTGCACATTAGAGTGCATATGCTCCATGAAAAGAAAGGTGAAAAGTCAAATACACTGAGATAATGCACAGAGCTAATTGACCTGGATGAATGAGAATCCACACAGATAGATAATTAACATATTCACCATTCAAGTATGAACAGCAGCTAAAACTGACTCGTTCAAACGGAGCAGCAGGCTTAAATAAATCATACATTGAGTTTTTACTTTGGGTCATGGTTAATCATGCACAAAATACAAATGAGTGCTATTCCCATATATAATAAGTGCTGCTCTTTCTTTTTATGGCAGATATTGTGCAACAGTTCATCATTTGAAGAAGCGCACATCTGTGGCTACCTGTGCCTCTGTCCTCTCTGGCATCTGGCTGCTGTCCTGTGGACTCGTATCTCCAGCAGTCGCGCACACCTACCACGTCGAGTTCGAGGATGAGGGCTTCACCATCTGTGAGGAGTTCTGGCTGGGTCAGGACAAAGAGAGACGTGCTTATGCATACAGCACCCTGCTGCTCACTTACGTCCTGCCATTGTCGGCTGTCTTTGTGTCGTACCTCTGTATCACTGTCAAACTGAGAAAATGCGTTGCCCCGGGTAACAGCTCACGTGACCAGACGTGCGCTCAGCAGGCCCGCAACAGAAAGATCTTTCGCTTGGTGGCGCTCTTGGTGTCCGCCTTCGCAGTGTGTTGGCTTCCCATCCATGTGTTCAATGTGCTGCGAGACATCGATATTCACCTCATCAACAAACGTCACTTCCTACTCATTCAGCTTCTGTGTCACCTGTGCGCCATGAGCTCGTCGTGTTGTAACCCCTTCCTCTACGCGTGGCTGCACGACCGGTTTCGCGCCGAGTTACGGCAGATGTTCAAGTGTCGCCGTCGCGTCGGCGTGTCTGTCAATCACTGCGCTGTCAGTGAGGTCTTGTAACGAGGAGAAGATCCAAATGTACAGTACAGTTTAAATAAAATGTATTATTATTATTATTATTATAATTAAGAGCTCCATCTTTTCTTCAGAGTCAGGGTTTGGGATGTACTAAATCAAAAAAAGAAAAAGAAACCGATGGTAGCATTCGAAGGTTGATTCATTCGTACAGTCAGAAATGTTCACCATCTATGGACTATGAATTTCCATAAACGTTACCGCAATCTAGTTATTAAATGTGATGTGTAAAAAAATGTGGCTAAGTTTGACTGGAGGTCAGTGTCCAAACCCAGAGATGGTACATCAATTGGGAATATGAGAGTAGATTTCAAAGCAATCTGCAACTTGGAATGTACCTTCATCATAATCAACTCCCGGCAAGAATTGGTTCAGTGTGATTCTGCCAAACAGAGACAAAACATGTTTGTGTGTTCAATGGGGCATACCTCTGTTGGAGAACACTTCAGTGACAATCGGAAAAGACAGAATTTAGTAAAGATGAATGTTTATTACAGTAGTTAAGATAAACTTTGACTCTCAGTAGAGTCAGACAAAAGCTCAAGAGTTTTCTGAAATAAAGAAACACTATTTGAAGTCATCCTTGGAAAACCATGAATATCAGGGTCTAAGGCTAACAGGTCAGTGGTAGTGTTGATATTTCTCTGGAGCAGAAGGTTGGATGTGCTAAATGGACATACAGTAAATACCAATACTACATTGATGACCAGCCAAACTGAAAGGTACATGTCAACAAAAAAAGAGGTAATTCCATACATCCATTAGCTGTAACCGCTTATCCTGTTCAGGTCTGTTGGGGTCTGGAGTCTATCCCAGCTGAGCGAGAGGCAACATTGGGCGACAGGCAGGGTAAACCCTGGACAAGTTTACCAGTCACAGGATTTACACAGAGACCGGCAACCATTTACGCTCACATTCACAACTACAGGTAGATTAGAGTGAGAAAATCATCTATTTTTCACATATTTTAACCCCCGCTTCCAAAGTACCTGAAGAGAAACTCAAGCAGACACGGGGAGAAAGCTACCAAGGCCAGAGGTGGATCTGAACCTAGAATATGTCAATTCTGCCTTGGCTGCACATCTCAATGTGAATCAAATCAAAATATATAATATATCAAAAAAGCAGCTATATCTTCTGATATTAATTATATAATACCCAAAGGTAGCTTTAAAGAGATAGAAATAAAATATATGTCCACCAAAATCCCTCTCTTGGGTCAAAATCCCTTCGGGGTCCCTTGACTACCCAACTTTGCCAAATGCTGAGTACTCCTGGTCCTTTACCAAAAAAATGTGTGTGTGTAGAATAATGACGTTTGTTGTATTTCTATCAAATGTGATTAGAAGATTCATTGATCGTTTTGTTTCATAGTATTACTGGTAATGTAAGAAGGCGGAATAGCTTTTTTTATGTAAAAAAAACAAAAACAATCAGGCAAGTATAGAAATATTGGAATTTTTTTGTATTATTTTAGGTCTCACCTGTTCAGAAACACCAATGTTATGAATATATACCTGATTGTGGAGCTATTCTAGGTTCATTCTGGGTAAATGAATCAAGCAAGGGTTCATTAAAAATGACCAATGTGCAGAAGAGGTTAATGTAACAAAGGAGACTAAAAATGTGAAAGGACCTGGTCATAATGAATAAAGTAAAGACGAGAAGATAAAGCGAGCTTGTTGGATCAAACTGGACTGGACTCTGTTAAACACTGTATACCTCATGAACGTGTATCATAATGATTCAAATTATGCATCATATTAATGTAAACTGACTGATGTGGCTGTAATTTGGTGGTTGCTTCTATACTATGTGTTATCACCCCATGAAATAAACTTAGCTCAACACAAAATTCTTTCTCTTCACCACAAAAGATTCTCTGATCAAAAAGCACTCATGTAGGTCGTCAAACTGGATTTGATTATCGTATATGTTCTACACAAACAGCTGTTTTTTTTTTTAATTTCTGTTTTTAAACATACAATCACAATCTCTTATCCTAGAATGTACACCAAAATGGCTGGGAACACTCAGATAAAGAATATATTTAACATAAAACAATAACACAACAATGAAGTTCATGAATCCCAGAGGCAGGGGAGTGTCTAGCATTTTGTGGTACAACTTATATCATGCACTGCGGTAACCAAAGGATATCTTTACTCTGAAAGGTTTGATCTAAATCGGGAAGTCAGGCAAGCATAACATAAAGTGTTGCAAGAAGTAGGTGTCACATGACTATGGTAATGCAGTTACCGTCAGAGACCTAGATATGGCTGATAACAAAATGTGTCCTTTCCATTAAATGTCAAAGC
Organism: Lophius americanus; assembly: GCA_037951165.1. Classification (NCBI taxonomy): domain Eukaryota; kingdom Metazoa; phylum Chordata; class Actinopteri; order Lophiiformes; family Lophiidae; genus Lophius; species Lophius americanus. Next base: position 5,805,915 of record JBBDHG010000057.1, on the reverse strand, counting down.
CGTCCCAGTTTGACATCAAGTCAGCTTGAACAAGACCAGAACTCTGAAGCTGAAGCAATTAATTTTATTACTTAAACTTGTGAGTTCCTCACTGTTATGGGCATTCCATGAAAATGAATCACAAAACACTGCAATAAATCCAAAGCCGATAGTAGAACATTGTTCCATTTTCTTTTAATAAAAGCCTTTCGCCGTTTGTAATGTGGATATCCACAAACTACATTGCTAAAAAAGTTTTTTTCAAGTCAAATGTATTTGCAATAAAACAGATAACAAAACAAAGAGTTAGAATCTGTTGCCGGACAAAACTATCAGCTGTAGCATTTTTATAAATGAAGAGTCTGGTTGATACTAAAAATATCATTCAAATAAACAGTTCTAAGAGAAAAGTGAATTCAAGAAATAACCAAATAAATAACAGTACTCTGTAAATCACTGGTCATGGACTTTCACTCTTGGACAGTATCTCCTGTGTCAGAGCAAAAGCTCGTGCTTCCCGAGGAGTGCGAATGTATGAGTCAATTTCACTGTCAGAGATTTCCTCGTCACCAGTCACGTCCTTGAGCTCACGATGATCCACTCGCCTTCTCTTAGCATGAATTACACACGGGGGAGCAAACAGCTTTCTCTTACCCCAGTTGGGTGCAGAATCTTCGCTCTCTTCAGCGTCACTGTTCATCTCAGATACTGAGCATCGCTTGTCATTTCCATCACCTGGTTGCTGGACTGTTGCAGTATTATGTGCCCCATTTCTAACACAGGATGCATTTGGGCCATGTTCTGCATGCTGGGATATGTCGGAGGAAGTGGTCTCCTCAGTAAGAAAGTCCTCACAACCAGCCTGACACTCTGCTAGCAGAGCGTCTTCCTTGGTTCGCAGAGCCCGCCTTAGTAAGGCGTACCTGTGCTCTAGAATAAATTCCACTTGCTTAACCACATTGTCTGGGGTCACCGCCTCTCTGATCCAGGGAATCTCATTACCCAGCTTACACAGCATCTCTTTTATTTCAATGATTCTCTTCAAAGCAGGCTTGTGCTTATTCACTTTCGCAATCTGACAGAATTTTTGCAGAGTGTATTTCAGGCGGTGCTTGTTGGGCCTTAAAGACTGCCAGGCTAAAAAAACTGCCGCCATCATGATGGGGATCGGCCTTCGCCCAGTCACAATCCAGGTGTCTGCTGCGAGCTCCACCAAGGCTACGGCACGTTTGGTGAGGTCCTTGGAGTTCTCAGCCAATTCTTCAGAAACATTAAGTGGGTTCAGCTTGTACCTGAAAGATGGATAAACAATTACAACAAGTAATTGTGTCGGATTCTCACGGATTTAAAAGTGTCTCCATCCACAAAGGAACGCTCACTCACACTGACAAGCGCTGTCAAGAGTATGCTAAGCCCAAAAGGGGCGATATGGCTACAAACTTAAATCTATGCTGCCTAAGAATCCAGAAAAAGTGATAGATGTAGCCTCCGTATACCATTCAGACATCCGTTTCTCAGTATAGTGGAAAAGTAAACTTGCTTTAAGGTGTGTAAATGTACAAAGTCCACCTAGCATGGATAGAAACAGTATGTGATTTGACTGCCATAACTTGAAACCAAATAAAGTAAAGAAGCAAAGTCCTGCAGCAAACCGGGGTTATGGCGATGCTCACTGTGACGTTTCATGCCAACAGCTTTAGATACACCCGGTAATTCTGTAAATGTCAGCAACTCAAATAGAGACTCTAAAAATCTTCACCCTGGAAATAATTTTAAAAAAGAATGCATTTATGGTGACCGTTTATAGCGTTTGTGTTAGGACATACGTGCCAAAAGCAGAGAAAATAAACATTTGTATAAGTGTGGCCAAGGCCTCAGAACAGAGTCCATGTAAACTCAGCTAGTGTGAACAACGTTCTGGCTGATCAAACTGCCATTTCACAGGCGAAATCCTCGAAACAGATTCAAGCTCTAGGTGGGTTTCTATCTGCTTCTATCACTTTTTCTGGATTCTTTTTTCTGGAAAATGTGATTGATTAAAATGGATTAGCACGTTGGAATTGGTATTTAGCTGTTAAAGATATGAGTATATTTTGACTCCCCTGTTTACCCTCCATTTTGTTGAAAAGCGCAGTCAGGTGAAGCACGCCATGCTCCCCTCAGACATATTCACTCTACCGTACTTGACTTACTCCTGACTGTGGGCCTCCATGACCTCAGTTATGTTGACGATTGGAACTTCGATTTTGAGAATCTTCACCATCTCTTGATAAACCGCTCCCACCATCTTTGGATCAGCATCCAGCAGGGAGCTGATGGTTCCCATGGTGATGGGCCAATTGAGCTGCCTGCAGCTTACGAGCACGCAGCAACCACCAAGCACTTCTTTCTTCTGAAGACTCACATTGATGAAACTTTGATGCTGATATGCTTGGTTGAAGTAAGACCGCGTGCGCTCTTCGATCTCTTTGTTTAACCTGAGAATCTGGCATATGGCTTTCACACGCTGCAAACCTATGAAAGACGAAATAGCATTTCCACGTGAAAAACAGTGGGATCAACCACATTTTATGTATTCACCTGCTCTGCTCATTGGTTATTTTAAGGTAAGCCTGGCTTGAAGAGTTAACCTAAAATACATTTAGAATAGCTCCACACCTATCAGGTGCATTTCAATAACCTGTCTGCTTATAGACAGGTAGGACCTCAAATATTTGACTTTCAGCGTCAGAAACATTTTACCTCTTACTATGTGTGAGTTATCTGTGATTAAAAGCAAGAAGATACCAATCATTCAATGTCTGTCTGATTTTTTTCTTTAGTTAAAAGGCTATAACAACATTATTACCAAAGGTACCTAATATTCTCACCTTTTATCAAGTTGACACACGGTTTTTTGGCAACGGCTGTGGTCCAGCTGTAGCTGACGTCTGTAAAAAGCACACAAGTAGAAGTAAAGGCACCTCCAATGGAAAATCAATATGTTATGACTTGGTTATGTTTAGCAGAGATTATAAAAGAGCATTTGCATATAAAAACACGTGTTTTAAAAATAAAAAAACATCTGCTGTACAAATTAATGTACACACATGTACACTGTGTGAGGACACCATTGAAATTCTGTTGTTCTGTTTTTTTCCGCCAAATAAAATGTTTTCTGGTGGCATTATCATTCTCGAAAACCTCATGAAACTTTGGAAGACGCATTTGTTGTTTTGAAAATTTAGGTGCGATATGGGTCCCAGGAAAATGCATGGCAGACCCCGTTTCAATGGGAAATATGAAATTTGGTACCCCCATTATCAGCTTAGGACCTACCATAAAGTCTCTTGGTGCGAGTGTAAACCTAGCAATAAGTCATCCACGTTCAACTGCAAACGTTGTATTATAACGATCTCCACCTAGAGTTTTAATCGAAAAAACATTAGACATTAGATCAGCTGTGGATCTAGCCCTGTCCTCTCTCACCACATTCAGAAACCTTCTCATTGGACTTCCCGCTTTTCTCCTACTTGGAAGCTCCATTTACAGCATCTTTCTATCAATAGGTCCACTATCCCTCCCTTGGGTTCGAAACCATCTCAATCTTGATTCTTACTTTGTCTCCAAGACCGCTAACCTGGCTGTTCCTCTGATGTTTTCATTTCTAATCCTGTCCATCATGATCACTCCCAAAGAAATCTTAACATGTTCAATTCTGCCCCCTCTAACTCTGCATCCTGTCTTTTGGTCAGAGCCGCTGTCTCTAAACCGTACTGCAGAGCTGCTCTGACCATCATCTTGTAAAGCTTTCCCTTCTTTCTTGCTGCTACTGTTTATCCACGGATAACTCCTGACACTCTTCTCCACCCACCCCGTTGCTAGAAACAGTAGATCCCAAGTACTTAATCTCTTCTCTTTTTTCACTTCTACACCTTGCCTCCTCACCATTCCACCTGGCGCTCTTAAATTCTCCCATGCATCTTGTCTTTTTGCGACTGACCTTCAATCCTCTCATGGTTTCCTTCACCTGCTCCCTACTCCCACAACAGATCAAAACGTTATCCAATAACATCATAAACCAAGGAGACTCCTGCCTGACCTCATCTGTCAGCCTGTCCATCACCATAGCAAATAAGAAGGGGCTCAGAATCAATCGTTGCGGTCCAACCTCCACTTTGAACTAATCCGTCACTTGGATGAGTGAAGACATCACTGCTGTCATACTGCTCTCGAACAGAACCTGTACTACGCATACAACTTCTCAGTAACTCCAGACCTTCTCATTCAATACCACAATTTCTCCCATAGCACTCTGTCAGATTTCTCTCTAATCCCACAAGACACAACTCCTACTGGCCTTCTCTAAACTTCTCCATCAGCACTCTTAGAGAAAACGTACGCATTTTTAATATGGCGACTTCAAAACTGTACCGGTCTGCATCGGAAAGTGATTTATTCATTGGAGCTTTGAACTATTGTAATATTTTTGGACGGGTCCGAAAAAGTCATGTAAACAGGGGACCGACTTTGCAATTCGGAAAGGTTTAATTCGGAAAGGAGAAAAGTGTCCCAGGTAAACACACCTAGTGTTGATACGTGTAGTGAAAACGTAAAACAGGAGCATGCTTTTACCATTGGTTATAAAAGTAAGCATGATTTATTTTTAAACGAGAAAACAAATTACCACAAAGCATGCAACATCACCAATCTTTGTCGAGGAACAGGATTTTATAAACTAATTTTTTGTTGTCCAGTTAGCTTTGGTGCGACAGAGAAAGAGGACAGTTGAAAGGAGAATATATCCCTCATTATTTAAATCCAACGGATATTTCCAAGCTTTATTAAACATCTAGTCAGATCGTCACTGTTCTTACCAGAACCTCCGACTGGATCGTAGGCCAGTACTCCCTCTGACACCACAGAACCACAGTCCACACACACCAGCTGGGCCTGAGCGTATAGATCATCGTCCACGATGTTCGAAGACCCGCAGCCTGGACAACTCAAACCCGCATGAGACATCTTCCAAATGAACTGCTTACAACAAAATAAAACAACGGGTCATTAATATGAAAACATGCGTTACATGGCGGACTAATATAAAAATGTGTTAAACGCCTGCAAACCTTTGCTACGTCGTAATGTGATGAGCGCGTGTTAAATAAGTCCGACCCGATACAAATATCAGATTATCGATGGTTCCGCTTGGTTCGGTTTTTATATTTTGTATAATCAACCTTTATGCATAGCAGTATCTTGACATAACAATCGTAATACAATATGCAAGTTTTCGTGACAGATTCTTGATTTGTTTTTTCATCCAAGTGTGCCCAAATATTAAATCAACAATGTTAAAGAAAAATAAACTCATACAATTAATTTCAAATAAAATTAAGAGTAAATTACGAAAAAAATAATAAGGGGTCCTAGGTCTGAACAGTTACATGTATATTTTCGTGAATAGACAAGACTTATTTTGAATTTAGATTTTGATTGATTTTTTTCTATATTTTCTATCTCACTCACATTTTTTTTCCGTACAGCATCCTAATGTTGAACCTTTGTCTCATTAAACATTAATCATTTTAGAGTGAGTTTCTTTGGCTTTTGGTGGAAAGGGGAGAGTTAAGTATCTGCTTCTCATCATAAAGTGTTTTTTAAAAGATAATCTATTTTAAATGGCAAGGGACATTTTTCAGAAGTGAGGGCACCTCATACAGTTTTATTTCTGCATATCTCCTTGAAATCAAAATCATCTACATGAGGTGATGGCATCTATTGTCTAAACGCATCATAAAGTGAAATACCTTTGAAAATATTTAGAATTTCTTGTGGAATTGCATTGATAAGTACTAAACATTTATCTTTAGTTTTCCTGATATTAAATTTATGAATGAAATCATTAAACTGGAGAACATTTCCCCTTGAATCTATCAAATATAAGATAACACAGATACAGTGCCCTCCGGATTTATTGGTACCCTTTAAGGAAAAGAAGAAAAATGAGATGCAAAAATATTTCTTATTGTCGATATCCATGACTTAAAATTTAATTATTTATAGATATAAATTTAAAAAACTATACACTCTTGATGTAAAAACAAAATGTTTTCCCTAAAACATGTGTGCCACAATAATTAGCATTCCAAAGAAATCTTCTGATCAAAATGTAACTGAAGCATATTTCCAATGCCATTTCATATTTCTAGGTTCACCTGTTTGAGATGGAATTTGTAGGGGGGAAAGAAAAACAGCCTGGAATAGGATGTGTCTGCAAACTGACTCCAGTCCCTGTGATGAGGATGGTTCGACTGGCAAAAGACTGTCCAAGGATTACAGCTAGAGAATTACTGAGGTTGGTTTAGTTTTTGGGTCAGAAATTCTCCCTATCCACCACCAGACATCACTTACACCAACACAGGCTGTTTCGGTGTGGTAGTAAGAAAAAGCATCTGTTGTAATCCTCTCGCAAATTTAAAAAACAAAATAAGAGCCTACAGTGTACCAAACACCTCTGGGACTTTCAGTGGAAGAAGGTCATAGGTCAGATGACACAAAAGTAGAGCTTTTCACCTACAAATGTCAAAGATGGATGTGGCGTAGAAAGAAAGAATGCCATTGAGAGAAAGAACCTCATACCCACTGTGAAGTCTGATGTTGGAGCTTTTATGCATAGGGGCTGTTTTTCTCACAAAGGACCTGGGAATCTTGTTAAAGTACATGGTTCTACTGACTCCATCAAATACCAGCAGATTTTGGATTAAAAACCTAAAAGCCAATGCCAGGAAATTTAAAGCGGGCTGTTGTGGGACCTTCCAGCAGAACATTGGGCCTCATTCACAACCTGTTCTTACGAAAAAGAAAATTATTCCTTAACCCCATTTACACGATTTTTACAAATATTCTGGCATTTATCAATGCTTTCTTATTACGGATTTGTTCTTCGGTAAAAACAGAATCCACAAACACACAAGAGCACTCTTACAAACATTTAAGTAAGTCCACGTGTTGAAAAATAATGGGTTAATCGAGTTTTCTTCAATTATTCTGTAGGATCATAAAAGGATTTAAATATATATAATATAGATATATTTATAGAATAAATATAATATATAGTTTAACGGCTTACAAATGATCAAAAATCCATTTTTTTCAAAAATAAAAGGTTTAAGTGTGCATATTTTATTTTTCAGATTTTCATAAATAAATAAAGACATTTTTTGCATCTCATTTTAAAGGGTGCCAATACTTCGGGAAGCCTTCTGTGTTCCACTATGACTCGTAGAGTTGTAACCGTTTCCTGTATTGTGGACAAAAGCAGCGCCACCTCACTTGGAAACACTTAAAAAGTAATGACTAGTTCCCTTTCCACTACACATTTATTGTAATCCGTTCAGAACTTTAGAGTTATTTCTCTTTAAAACGGAGATGCAACCACCATAACCCCCAACTCTTATTGAATTTGAATAATTTGTGCACCTAAGTAGGAAACCAAATAAGCCTTAGGGAATATCTAAATACTGTTAAATACATATTTTCAAGTATATGGTAAGATAAGCTTTAATGAGGAAAGGAATTATTTCATTTTACATATTTTATTAACATATTAACATAGTGCAATGCAGTGCAGTAATTCAGTGTACATTATGTTAAGGTGTCACCTGAATAAGGAGCATTTTGTGGGTTAGTAGAACCTTTGAAACTCTGACAGTAGACAAGCTCAAGTATCTACATATACAGTGCTTCATCTTGATGGTAAAGCTCTTTGGTAATAATCATCTCCAGGGGGACAGGAAACGACAGTCTATGAAAATGGTTGTAGTAAACTCTTTGACAAGATCTTCTTAAATGTCTTTCGTTTAAAAACTGTAGCAAAATGTCAAAAATATTACTCTCTCAGAAAAATATCCTTGTAATTGCTAACATTGATTGAGCTGATGTTCTTTAAACTGAAAGGCTGGAATGGCAACAGCAAGATTTATTCAATTTAATGTATTTCAATCTTTTCATTTATTCTTTCTTCATCAATTTTCCACATGTATTGATCTAGACCTCTAAAGTGTGCAAAATTTGTAAACGTAGAGATTTTGACAACAAAGAAATTGTCAGCTGTGATCAGTCTAGATGGTTTTCTTTAGCGGGTTGAGAGACAGCAGAATGCTGGGTTTCTCCTCAATGACACGAACAAGCAGGTTATCGATGTACTTCTCCAGCTCTGATATCTTCTGCTCCCTCTCTGAGAGCTGGCTCTCCTGTTTAAGGACCAGAGAGATGAGTTCACCCTGAGTCAGTTGGGAGTATGGACCTGTCACCCCAGTGTCATTTACCTGGGAGAATACATAAAAAAAAAAAAAAAAAAAAAAAAAAAAATGGAGAAAATGAATCGGCATTATAACAATAATAAGAGTTTCCATTGCATTTGATCAGTCAGGGAGTTCATTATATTTCCATATAAAGTCATTCCTTGTTAAATTTTTCTATGACACTCAAAAGAAAACCTTAATCATACACAGTTTGATAAAAAAAAGAAAGAAAAAAAGATCTTTATCCTCATTGTGTAAACCAGATAAGGTAAAATCAAACTTACATTTGGTTTCTTCAGACAATCACGATAGAATCCAAGGGATTTGTTGTCAATTTCACGCTGAAACACTGAGACAGACTGCTGCCCCAAAGGTTTAAAAGGTTTTACAGGTTGAAGTCTGCATTAACAAAAGAGAGAATGGATTAAGGCACTGGCTTTGATGGGAGTGAATGAAACGGACAACCGATGTGTGACTCAATGAAAAAGAAATCTATTTTTTTTTTTTTTACTGAATGATCAAAATCACCAACATGACATTTATTAGCTAACCAGAATGATGTAGTTTGTATTAATGCTGTAGGCTCGGTCACCCATCCCAGCCTTAAATGACACACAAATACCACAGAACGAACAGACAGCCACAGACTGTGAGGACTGTGCAGCGTGGTCATTCTCTTTATGTTATTGGGATAGAAGTTGTGATCATGAATCATCTGTTGTAGGAGCCGTCTCACCTGAGTGGTGTTGCAGGAGGCTTCTCTTTCTGCCAACTTGTCGTCTTCTCCTCTGCCCCCTGCACGGTCACAGCCTGGGACTCCTGTACTGGAGTCTCCTGGACCTTCACCTGGTCACATGGTTGTGTTAAATTTTTATCGGTTACAACCATACTTGTATTGTATCCATCATGGCCTCCTTCGGTGTTCTGTTTGACCGAAGAGCTCGTTGTGCTGCCCTTATTTGCAGGGTGCAGCGGAGCACGGGCCATCTTTTTGGATTTGATTTTTGGATAATCATGCGCTGGGAAATCATCTTCATCTTCAAATGGATTCAGGCAATAAACAGTGGGCTCCTTCTTCACCTTTGACTTCGATTCATCCAGCACTTTGCCATCAGAATAGATGGCTGTTTTTGCCGCAGTTAACGGTTCTTCCTTTGCAGAAAGCGGTCTAGACGGCGCAGGCCGTTTACTAGGTTTAGCTACATTTATTGTTAGTCTGGCGCTTTGCATGAGGCTCTGGGCATTCTCCTCATATGTGGGAGACCTGCTCAGAGGAGTGACCATTGGCACGGACAGTTGAGTCGGAACGCAGACGGTTTTAACGTCTTTGATTTTGCTCGGATTGTTACTTATTGCAAGTTGTTGTGAAGATACGTCATCCTCCATTTGTCCCTCATTTCTTCCTGGAGGCTGAGGAGCTGGTCGCCTTTCCCTTTGAGCAGACATACGATCCTTTTCATCAAATATGGCGGCATTTCTCCCCAGTGATGACGCCACAGATTGACTCCTGGAAAAGAAAAGAAGACTGCATGACATTGCAGATTCAGGAATGTAATTGAAAAAAATCTCACGGGAAAAACAAAATGGTGTGACGCTGTAAGAAAATACATTACATTAGTAAATAAGTGCTTCGCTTAGAAAATATTATGACCTTGTGTCCTAAGAAAACACCAGTGCAAACACGTTTTAGCTATTTAAATGCTTTTTGCCACAGCAGCTCATGTCAAAAAGAACCTGAAATCTACATACTGTATATTATATTATTTCATTTGTCATGATTCTATCACCAATGAACATGCACAACAAGCTTTCCTTTGTTTAAGTTATGTTCATTGAGCAGTTACTCATGGTTTTGATGTACAAGGTGTCCGGTGGAGGTTTGATGAGTTGACAACTGTAAACAGTTAGCTGCATGCGTAGCAAAAACAAATAAACTGTTTATACCCTGACTGGATATTCCATGGCAAAAGAATATGGATAAGTACAATGAACAAGTGACAAAATAATAATGATCAAAAAAAAAAAAAAGGTGTCTCTCATTAAATAAAATGTCTTTCCTAAAATACTGTTGATTTTATTGTTTTCCAAAAGGATTTGGCGCCAAAAATTTATTCCAGCATCAAACCTTCAGTAGAGAGTCAAACAGATCTTGTGAAAAAATAAGAACTTTTATAGTGTTGTTAACCTCCAAGGATATAAAATCTGCATGCAGAGTTGTGCCCTGTGTAGTTTAGTTTCTCCAGCAGATGGCGACATTCTGCCTCCCACTTATCAATTTAAAAGGCTTTTTGTTGGTGAAGCTCCTTCATTTGTCACTATTTCATATAGAAGATGGAATGTGGTCCATGCAAAATTCTTTCAATTTGGCTGGGTGTCGGTTCTGATGGACCAGGTACCACCCGTAATTACTCAGTCAACATTATTTCTGTTTTTCTAACCTTTCTTCAAAACAGTTTTCTTTTCCCAATGTTAAGAAAATCTCAGACCACAACAATGGTTTTACAGTTGATGAAATGATGGATGGTGAACTGTAGGGCAAAATCAACAAGTGTCTTAGCCTGTATTGCATTTGTTCAGTGGTTGTACTTGTAAGACCCTTTAGGTCAAGAGTGAAAGGAGATTTAAAAAGATATTGTGCGAATGAAATTGTAATGGTGTAATCTTTAGCAGTTTAGGGGGAGTTGAGATCAACTCTTACCGTTTCATGTCTGAACTGTATTCGGATAACATGTCATGTACATTACTCAAACTTATTCTATTCAAATTCAGTTTCGCTGCTTCCTATGCCAATCCGCTCCTGTTCTCATCCAACCTAACTCTCTTTCACTGAGCACTAATGTTTCCCACAGTTGTGTTTCACACTCGTTTGAATGGCGTGAAACTCCACAGGTGGTTTATCGTTAACATCAATACAAGCTCATTAGACTAACAGTTTAGGATCAAATTCTTTGTACCCAACAGTTTAAGTATTGTTCTTGTTTGATAAAATTTTTATATATATTCATTATTTGCTCCTTTGCCAATCGCTTCCAAAGTGAAATCTCATTAAACACTTCATGACTCACCCTGGAACTTTGACACACATGGTGCCAAGGTGATGAATCCTACAGGCTAATGTGAAATATTTCAGCAGCTGCTGCATGGATGGACACATCACACACACATCATGCAGTCTATCAGTATTCCTTCAGGATCCACAATCTTGATAATCGACCTTATCGTTTTGTGATAACATTACAAACCCCCCAAATAATGCGACCGACAGTAACCTGCAGGTGAAGAGTAGTGGTGAAGAGTGGTATATAAGAAAGTAGAACTTGGTTGGTCTTGTATTTGTTTGCTATAAAAAGAGCACTCAGAGATCGCAAAATTTACTCTCATTCCTGATCATATGGAACTCCACTCTTCAGATTTTTTCGCAATGAAAACATCCCCCTACCACGTGGATCGGTCCATAACTTTCGTTATTTGGAAAACCGGCTTTGCTGAGTCAGCGTTGAGCAATGAGCAGATTCCTCCATTCCTTCCGATCAGCCGCTCCCATCTCTGATGCTTATTTCACAAAACTCAACGGTGCCCTTGTGATGTCAGAGCATGGACACGTCAGACCTTAAAGAGGTCAACTTAAATATCTACAGCTGACAAAAGGTCTTATTTTGCGTTGTAAAAGAATGTGATGAAAAAAAAGTGGATCAAACCACAAATGTAATGGGTTCTACATCGTGTACAAAGAGTAATAGAAAAACCCAGATAAAGAAAGTGAAGCGATGACTTGTGGAGTCAAACTAACCTGTGTTGGTCAGGCGACACCCCGGCCGTCACACTGTGGTCTCCAGTGGGCCGGACCAAGGCCTCCTCGAAAGGATTGTTTGAAATGTCTTTATCAAATGGATTGGTAGAACTGTTGTCTGCAGAGGAGACCCCTTTCATTTTTATCCCTGCTACTTCATATTGCATTTCATTTTTCATTCTCTGCTTTTCTGCAGTTCTTGTTAGTTCTGCTTCTTTCAGCTTCTTGACCCCCTCCCCTCTAATCATCTCCTCTTCCTTTTTATTTTCTTCCCCTTCCTGAGTAATATGCTCTTCCCTTCTCTCATCTTCCTCAATTACTCTTCTCTCTTCTTCCTTCTGTTTCATCTCTTCCTCTTTTTTAATCCTGTCCTCTTCCTCCTCTTTCATGTTTTCTCCTTCCTCAATTCTCTTCCTTCCTTGTTCTTTTAGTATCCTCTGAACCTCTGGTAAACCCTCCTGCTCCTCTTTATGCCTCCTAACATTCTCCTCTTCACAACAACCCTCAACCTTTTTCATTCCTTCCTCCTGAAGTTTACTCTTTTCTTTCCCCCTCCTTACCTTTCCTTCCTTTTTATACTTCATTTCCTCACTCCACTTTTGCTGTTCCTCTAGCTTCCTTTTCTCCTCATGCTCTTCTCGTGTTCTTAACATCTCCTCTTCCTCTCGTTTTTTCCTCTCTTCCTGCAACCTCTTTTGCTTCTCCTTTTTGATTTTCTCTTCAACCACTCTTTCTTCTTCCTCTTGTTTCCTGCTCTCCTCTTCCTCCTGTTTGATCTTCTCTTTAACCACTCTTTCTTCTTCCTCTTGTTTCCTGCTCTCCTCTTCCTCCTGTTTGATCTTCTCTTTAACCAGTCTTTCTTCTTCCTCTTGTTTCATGCGCTCCTCTTCCTCCTGTTTGATTTTCTCTTCAACCAGTCTTCTTTCTTCTTTCTCTTGTCTTGTTCTCTCCTCTTCCTCTTTCCTGACCCTCTCCCCTTCGGCCTTCTCCCCTTCCTCCTTTTTGACCTGCTCTTCAACCCGTATTCTTTCTTCTTCCTCTCGTCTCCCCCTCTCCTCTTCCTCCCTCCTGATCCTCTCCACTTCCTCCCGTTTGATTTTCTCTTCAATCAGTCTTCTTTCTTCTTCTTCCTCTCGTATCCTCCTCTCCTGTTCCTCCCTCCTAATTTTCTCTGCTTCCTCCTTTTTGATCTTCTCTTCGATCAGTCTTGTTTCTTCTTCCTCTCGCCTCCTTCTCTCCTCTTCCTCCTCCCTCCTGATTCTCTCCTCTTTTTCCTGTTTGATCTTCTCTTCAATCAGTCTTCTTTCTTCTTTCTCTCGTCCCGTTCTCGCCTCTTCCTCCCTCCTGATCCTCTCCCCTTCCTCCTTTTTGACCTTCTCTTCCGTCTGTCTTCTTTCTTTTTCTTCCTCTTGTCTACTCAGCTCCTCTTCCTCCTGTTTTATCTTCTCTTCAATCAGTCTTCTTTCTTCTTTCTCTCGTCTCGTTCTCTCCTCTTCCTCCCTCCTGATCCTCTCCCCTTTTTCCTTCTTGACCTTCTCTTCAACCCGTATTCTTTCTTCTTCCTCTCGTTTCCTCGTTTTCTCTTCTTCCCTACTAATCCTCTCCTCTTCCTCCATTTTGATTTTCTCTCCTCGTCTCCTCTCTTCCTGCTCCTTTTTGATGTTCTCCTCCTCAATATGCCTTCTTTCTTCTTCCTCCAGTCTTCTTCTTTCCTCTGCTAATTTACAGTCTTCTTCTGGTCTCACCCTCTTCTCCTCCTCTAACCTAATCCTTTCCTTTTCCTCTTGTTGACTATTTTCATCCTTGATTCTCCTTTTTTCTTCTCCTTGTGTCCTAACCATCTCTTTTTCCTCTTCTAGTCTCCTCCTCTCTTCCTGGGGCCTCTTCTCCATCCTAACACTTTCCGGTTCAGCTTCATCTTCTTTCTTTTCCTCCGCCATCTCTTCCTCTACCTCTGTCCAGGGCGAATATTGTTTCACTAGATTGATGGAATCAACAGATGGAAGAGAACTTACAGGGACGTCCTCCATGGATCCGTGGCCTGAACTTGACACACTGATGTTTGGGCTTATACAGAGTGTCCGCGGCTGCGGCTCTTCACGGTAGACATGACTTCCATTAATGCACAAGTTAGTCTGCTCTGCAGCACCACGTTTTTGGTGTTCAGCGAGCGAATTTTTGCTTTCTGAGCTGCCTGAACGTTTGTGTACCATGAACTTGAATTTCTTTTTACCTGTAAGGACGTGGAAAAAGGCATGTAATGACAGAATAACAGAAAATGCTGATTGAGTGATCTCAGATCTATTGCTAATCACCTTCAGAAGAATCCACATTTAGACCAGATGACTGGCTGCCGCTCAGTGAAGAGTTCCTGCCAGGCAGAATGGACATGGACTGAGAGATGTTCTTCTGCAGGTTAGACTTGGGAGAAAATAGCTTCATCTGATGCCTCTTCTTTTTCTCATCCTTTTTTGCAGCTTTCTCACCATCCTTGGTTCCCTCCTCTTCACTGTCTGTCAGAACCTGAGTGAAGGATGGCACCACAGTAGACGAATCATCCGAATCCTTTTTCTTGCCACGCACTTTGTCCTTAAACTTGCCCAGACGGGACCTAGATTTGCCGGCAGCAGAAAGGTCGAACATGCTGGCGGTCATGTTGTTTCGCATGAACTGCATATCCACAAGCACCTCTCCTCTATCTTTGTCTGCCTTGCCAGTCTTGTCCAGTAATTTGAACCATCTGTTACAGAAACAAAAATTGTATTAGTGAAAAAACATTTTTCAAAAGGCATGCTCACATATATAATCCTCTACAGTGTCAGAGTTTAAAAAAAAAAAGAACACATTCGTTAAGTCAAGGTGTCAAAACATTTAGTTTCAGTGCTGAATTTTTAACAGTAAAAACATTCTTAGACCTGCCATAACTGATATTGGATCTCCATCAACTTTTTAAGGAGGTCATCTTTAACAGCTAAATGCAAACTTTTCTTATTTTTATAACTTTTTAGACATAAAATGATGCTATAAAACTGATGACAGTGAAAAACATCAGAAAAGTGTAGAATCTGAAAGCTCAAACAAACAATGAGCTGAAAATCACAGATTCCATATAGTCATTTAATAGACTGTTATGTGTAGCTCAGTGTATAACAATATTGTTTATGAAGTAAATGTAACTATTTATTTATATTACATACTGATGTCAAATAACAGTGTACTTAAGTGTATACCAGAGAAAAGATGTTTATTAGTTTGCTTTGATTTCAAGAATGATGAAAATCACTGGTTTAACAAAAATTATTCGAATAATCATTCAAACAAACAAATAAAGTTATTGCGAAGAATGCAGAACTGTTAAAACGAGCTCACCAAATTTGCTAAATGAAGCTCAGTTTGGTTTGAACATCAAGGCCTACTTAATATTTTCATACCTGAGTATATTTCACAGCCTGTACTAATTCTCTTTTACATGAGTAAAAGAGAATTAGTCTTTTCATACAATCACTAAGCAGCCTTTTTTTTGGACACAGAACAGAACGTATATAACTTTGCCAACATTTTAAAAGGGAAGAAAAAACACTTATGCAATGCAAATGATTCAACTGATGCAATTCCTTCCTTGTAAGTTAATGTTTAGTCTGTCAGCTACTTGAGGACACTATGATGAATCAAACTGGAGCATGGCTCCGACTACGACGGATAGAAAGAATCAATGCCAATAAGCTTCTCAAAGAGCCACATGTCCTTGTTCTTGGTTTAACCACCACATTTAGGTCTGAGTAGGCAATCAAAGAGAAATCAGAATAACAGTTAAGAAACCTTGCTCTCTGGTTACAACCTCAAACAAGCATCACTCCTTTATTGTCTAAACTTTGTGCTGTTTCTACACCTGTGTCATAGTTCAGTAGCGACATAAGGGTCACCGAATAAGTTAACGGAACCACTATAAAGGAGCATTCAGCATAAAAAGTGCCCATTAGGCAAATATCTAAGGTCAGCTCACCGTTGAACAAACAACTCCAACTGAGACCCGACTTCCTCAGGAAATGGGGAAGGGATGAGTATGTGTATGTTGGTGTTTGAGACATGTTTCTTTTAGTGAATCATAAACTGTTCTCAGAGTGGGAAAGAAGAAAGTTTTGTTCCAAGTGAACTGAATTGCTTAAAAGATCTGATTTTAAAACAGGCGAACAGTTGAAGCATCATGCATGCTTGTGCCTTACTTTCATTATTTTCCGCCACAGTTTACACTCACACCTCTTCCTCAGAGCCCAGCAAAGCATAATAAATACTGAATTAATATACTGCTCTCTACTCGGTGGTACTAAGCGACAAATGTTGAATTCCTCACTCAGAAATCCTTCACAAACATAACAGAGGGGAAAACCCTTTTCCTGTCATTTGTAAATTGGATGAGATCGTTGACACAGATCCCCCGCCTCATACTGCTGTTGGGTAATGAACCTGATTTGCAATTATCAATCCTTGAAATTTTCCTGTGAGAGACGACTTCATCACTTGCCTGATAAATATCATGATATTATTAATATCGTGCACAGATCATGCATCCAGGCAAACTCCCAACCCTTTGAAATTTATGTTTTGACAATACAACTCTGACAGGTTTTGAGGAACATCAGAGTTTGGTTTTAACTCTGAGTTCATAACAATTAAAGATCCCTCTGACATACCAGTGTCATGTGAAAGGGGTCATTGTTAATATCAAAACATTGATTAAGCCTTTAGTTAAATTTATTGTTTTGAGTTTCAGTTTGAAATATTACAATGCATTTAGAAAGTATTCAGACCCTTTTACCAAGTTTATGTAGACTGCAGGCTAGAATCATTCAAACTCATTTTTGCCCTCATAGATCTACACTTCATATCCCATAATAACACAGCCAAAACAGGGTGACAATTGTTTGCTAATCTAGTACAACGCCCCCACCTGAAATATAACATTGGTGTTTCCAAAAGTGTTTTTTTAAGGCACTAGCCATGGCTCTGTCTTAGCATATTGTACAGCACAGTAGTAATAATAATAATAATAATAATACATTTAATTTATAATGCACTTTAGAGTTAGTCTTCTTTTTCGTGCTGATCTGCTATGGGCCATAACACAGGAAATGACGTCCTCACTAAACAATTAACAACCAGAACACAATATTGACATTGTGTTGGTCCAATGAGAATTTCCAGATTTCCTTTTCAGTTCTCTAGCACTGTAAGGAGCTCGACTGTGGCGTACTGTTGGTAGAGTTGAGTTGGATTCATTGCAAACCACTTTCAAATATAACTAAAAAATATATTTTATATAGGCCTTGTCCAAATCAATCACATTAATTCAGCCTCAGTAAATAGCTTGTTAGATTAGCTGTTAGCTAGAAACCATGAGAAGCCTACCAGTGAGGAGGGATCTGAACAGTTGTGTGTGTGTGTGTGTGTGTGTGTGCGCCTGCCAGAAGGTTTATGTAACACACTTAGAATTTGAAAATACAAAATAATAGAACATGGAGTTGACATAGTTTAACACATAGTATAAACACTCACAACACACTGACCAACCAAACTTCCGCTCCACTCTTTCAAAATAAGAGCACTTAAGATAAACCACAAAACTGCTTGTTACAGGAAACATAAAATCACTTAGTGATACAAACATTATAAATATATTTTTGTCATGTTACAAATGATAAGGATTTTCAACAATTGTTGTAAAAACATAGTTTATCATGAATATCATTGTGACATTAAACAAAGCTTTAATTTCTGACTTATAAAAAAAACAAAAACTCCCCATCCTCCCCAATTTCTTTTAATTCACCATAATATATAGTTTTTACATAATCCAGTCAAAAAGCAGAAGTGGTGAGCTTTTTCAGTTACAAAACAAAAAAAGGGAAATCACCTTAGTGATAGTTTGGGTAATAAGCGGTGGCCAGGCGCAGGAATTAAAAATGCTTTTCACTTATCAAGGTCTTTATGATGTAAGCCTACGATAAATCTCCCACCACCGGGAAGAGCAGATAGTGTGCTACTCAGCTGTACAGACAGTACCCTCAGAGAAGAAAGCATGAATCAGCGTTCTGAACATGTATTCTACGTTCTGCACAAAACATCCTTCCTTGTGAAGCTGGAGCTACTGATAAGACGCTGAGTGGATGGAAGCTTTTATCACAGAAACACAGCTGTGTGAGCTGCAGAAGAGCGGAGTCGAAAAACAACTCAACAGTGATAGTGTCCAAGGACCACAGCTTACCAGGGTTTCGTGCACAAGTTTATGAGAGTCCGACAGCAAACCACTTGAGCGCTCTCGGTCTTTCAAAGAGTGAGTGGCAACAGCATTCTCACCAAATACTGGAAAGATTACAACATGGTTCTCCCACAAAGGAGCCCTTGATATCTTCCGCTACCTATTCATTACTGTCCTGTGGCACAATACATTTCGACACTGTGCAAATACATATTTTAATCTGTCTTATCCAGGCTGTACTTTGAACCTCAATCCAATTGCGTATAATGGTGGAACATCATTTGTTGAGCGCATCTGATCCATCCACACTTAAAAAAACAGGTGAAGTTAAACTTGATAAGAATCTGATAAACCAGCAGAACGAGAGAAACAGGCAGGACCAAAAGATCGTCATGATACCGAAAGTTTTGGAAGCTTGGATTTGGGTGTAGAGCCGTCATCCACTCATCAGAGGGAGAGAGGATGACGGCACCTGTTGCGGTGATCCCCATTTTGAATTGTCTGTGGGCAAAGTACTGAGCCCCAAAATTGTGAAACATGTGATACAGCATCTGCTTCTCAGTTACAATACTACTTATCCAACCTGGAAAGCACTCAGAGAGCGCAAAACTCTACAAGAGCACAATAAATTAATTCTTGTCGTCTTTCCGCTGCTCCCTTTCGATGCTGCCAAAACCTGTTTCAGACATTACTGGGATCAAAAATGTCCACAAGTGCCTCATCTCACCATGATGAAGAAAAGATGGTTAAGAAAAGATTATTATGACATCACGTTGTGAGGTCATGATGTTATGTCACCAAAATTAAATAATCTCTAGGACGTGCCACAACCACATCGTACCTCTGGTTGAAATTTCCTGCAAATCCATCCAATAAATAGACAAAATTATTCCAAACAATTAAACTACTCATTCAGATATCTCAATAAGCTGTAACCAAACACCTTATATACGCCATATGAAATAATGGTTTAACATGCAGGTGTTTATTGTCTTTTATTTCATCACAAAAATCACCTCTACGACCTCACAATTCTTTCTCCACGTTAAATTACTGGGCTAAAGGGCAAAACGTCATAAAGGAGAGTGAAGAGCTCTTTGTACTGGAAGCTTGGACAGGACATTTACAGTGATCCTGCTCAGAACAACTGACTTTGCTTGTCTGTAGCTGTGACCTTCACTGTTTGCATTGATAACAGTCAGGAATGTGGTTGAAGGCCAACGCTTGATTTAAATCTCAAAAGCAAGGTAGAGTCACCAAGGACTACAGAAAGATCAATAGAAAACGCAATTTTAAGCTTCTTTCAATAAGCATTTTAAATGGTAGGAAATCCCCCTCCAACTTTAGGCATATTAACTGCATCATTTACTAAACAGTGTCTGATATCTGCATGCCAAAAATGTTAGACTCATCACTACACAACCCAAATACATGCGCAGTAAAAGTCCGGGGTTCGTCTGACAAACAAGCAAAATGAGGAAAAAACAGGCATTACAAAAAGTTAGTTTCAAAAATTAGTAATCAAATACGTTTGATGCGGAATTTGATACGCTCATATATCATTCATGACTTTTTCCCTGTCGTACTATGAGCAAGAAGCAAATGTGTTGTTTAATGATGACATATTTGTGAGCAGGAAGGACTCAAAAATGTTGAAAGGAAGTGTGTGCGTGTTTAGACATTTAGTTTAGTAGGCATGCTATTTTGCAACACCGGTCATACACTAGAGGACTAACATAATCAGAAATAGTTTAGAACTACAAAACATTCTCCAATCCCAGTGAACTGATGGCATGGATACTACATAATAGATTGGAATTGTATGGATATCTTGAATTTATCCTTTTTATTGAAGGAGAACAAGCGGCGTTCTGCTTTAAGTAGCAGGTAAAATATTTATGAGACTACAAAACTGAGAAAACTGATCACTGCTATTTTTAGCATAAACTCAGGAGCCAGAGTTTTAAACTAAATCCCAGTTTGCCAAGTGTGCATTGAGAATTTACATCTTAATGTCTTATTTAGTGATGAGTATGTTGGCATGGTGAGGTCATGTTTGAGTCGTCTTTGTGGAATCCACCTTCCATCCTTGACAAGCTCGGGGTGAAACACTGAATCCTTTTACTCACATCTTTGGCCTGAGTATGTAATGCTGTTTGGCATCTTTGAAGGCCGCTGCTGCAGTAACAAATCCTTTAAGCTGCAGAGTGCAATTGGGCAACATTCACAAGTCAGAGCCAGCAAAGCAAGCCTGAGGAGAGATTCATGTGTGTGTCATTGAATCTAAAATGTAAAAATGATATAAAAAGACCTTTATGACTGCCCAACTTAAGAGAAACAATTATACTAATATGGTAATATCCAGTTTTTGCAGATCCAGCAGGCAAGGCAAGACAATCCTGATGGGTAAGCCATGCAGTTTTTGGGACTCCTCGAAACAATTTTGGAAAGGTGACCCCACATAACCTCATACTGGCAAAAGTGCAATGACAACAGTAAGCCCTTTTAAACCTACAAGGAGGCGTTGTATACTAGACCAGGGTGCCGTGAAGCAGACATTCCTGTCTGGTCATCAGAAATAGAAAAAAACAAAACATCACCAGAATGATGGCAACTGGATCTACTAATCAGAAATAAAGACTGCATGATCAGATACATTCTATTGACATCAGTCTGTGCTGGCAAATGTTCCAAACTAGGTAGCTAGGTAACAGCTTATCAGTTTATTAAGCATACTGCTCCACTGAGTCACAGCATCAGGCAGCATCCCCTCAAACCCCAGTCTCTACAGTAGACACATTTCTCACTTAAAAAAACCACAGGTGTAAACCAGAAAAAGCCCTAAGAGTGCACAAACCTCCACCAAGGCACAACAGGACCCTAGGTCTAGGAAAGATTCATGCAGATTTCTCCATATGTCTGAGTTATTGCCAGCCTACAGACAATTCCAACAAACTGTCTGAATATCTCTCAAATACTCTTTAGCCGGTTGTCTCCTGCGCCTTCCACTTCAGCGTCTCTGTCCAGCCCACCGAGACAGCTCCATCCCCAAAGGACCATCAAAGGAATAAAAGGAACAGATGCAGCCATTGCCATATTGGATGTCACTACACCAAACCGCTAATTATTTTTATTTCATTTCACATGCTGCAAAACACATAACATTGCCATAATGTAATCTCCACCTCCAGGATACGCTAAAAACCTACCTCTAGAATTTAATGTAACCCCCTTCCTGTAGTTTTCCGTAATGTTTCTCAGAAACAAAAAGACAAACGTAGAAGACTGAAAATATAACCTTCTTGGCGGAGGTAACTAGAAAAAAGTAAGTTATATGTAAAGTGAGGTAGCAATTACTGATATACAGGGGATGAGCTGTCTACACAAAACCTTTATGTGTTATGGTGAGCTAGCTCTCTGACACTCAAACTAGCCAGCAAGGTCTGATTTAACGGTCATGTTTATTAACTGACATTATGTCTCTGCAACTGACATTATGTCTCTGCATTTCTTTTAAACGTATTTTAATGTTTAATCTTAGTATGTCAATCCACCTCTGTTGGCCTTTCTGTGCAGAAAGAAGTTTGCATGTTCTCCCTGTGTCTCCGGGGATTATCTCAAAAAGATTCCGGGACATAATTTCTCAATGGGCCTGATTTAGTGCATATGAAACCACTCAAACAGTTCTGTCTTATTTATTTCATATATTACTCCAATTGTTCATATTTGGTATACGTCATATTTTATTCACTGTTCCGTTCGAAAAACACAGTTTTCCTAGCCGTTGCATTGATTTAAATCCAGATTTGGTCCATATGAATCAACTCGAGGAGATTAATCTTGATTGTATCATATTTTACTCACTCACTCAGATATCAACTCAGGAGTTCAATCAGTGGGATTGGGAAAGTTTAAGGGATGTACTCCTTGCTGTCAGGGACAACAGCATAGGTCTGTGCTAGATTTGTCTATTTTTACGATTCTTTTAAGATGTAAGAGTTAAATTTGCTTAAGAGTGACGAAACACTGTATTGGCCGTTGTGGCATGGAGCAAGGCCAGAGGGGCACCGGCCCCAGTGGAAAGTTGATGAAATGCCCCGTCCTTATTTAGTAACTTCCTAATACATAGCCATTGTTGTCATTCTGAAAATGTGCACGGTTATTGGCTGGGAGCAAAATTCCACTTTGTAAAGATATTTATTCAACAATGTTATACGTTGTATCAATTCATCACGCTACTGTAAACAGCTTTAAAAAAAACAACCTACCGTTGCGTTAACTCATTGCTTTGCTAGGCTGATATTTAAACTTGAGTTCACTGTAATTATTAAGAAAAATGAGACAGCATTTGACACTGTCTCATTGGACTTTAGACTCTTCTGAATTTAGGAACATCTGTAGACCTACAGATTATGTTGCACTCACAATCTTGTATGTGCTGATGTTTTTTTTGTTCTTAAATGTTATAATAGTTGCAATAGTATAAATTACCTGTTTAACTTTTCCCTGACACGCCCATAATCAGCATAATGCTAGATTTAAATAAAAACATTGATTCATGTGACAGCCGAAGGTTTTAGTATGAGCACATATCTACCACCAGTGGACATCCTTGATATTATGCAGCTAAAATCCCATTTTGGGTCTACTGGCTATCCAACTGTGCAAAATGGAGACTCCACCAGGTCCAATCTCACAAAAACTGTGTTAAACATGAACTTTGTGGTATTTCTATCCTGTTTGATGCACTTTTTAGAGTAAGAGTATTGCTTGGTTTCACAATTTAAAATTTATTTGGGGTATGTAATTCAAGCGATTCTTAACATAAAAAATAATGTAGAGAACAGGCTTAAGTTTTTTAAATATTACAACTTCTTTCCGCTGTTCTCTTTAAGGAGCGGCCTTTCCTCTATATCTCCTTCAGTCACACTAAGTGACTAAACATCTCTCACCACGGCCAAAATCCTCCTCTTTCCTTCTTTCACCTGACTGGCAGCACCACCTCTAGTAGTGTTTTATTATTAAATGTATCAGCATATTTGGGGGGAAAAGTAGAATTTATGATTTATTTTCTTAGCACCCCAGTTTAAATTGCATATTCAATTATGAAAACTAGAAATGTTATTCCCCTAATCTTTCTGAATGTGCAGGAATCCTGTGCGGTTTGAATAATACATTAATGAAGGTGTCTCTGCTCAGAGCTCTCAAACAAATGGTGAACCAGGAATGACGGGAGAATGTACAGTGCATTATAAATTAAATGTATTATTATTATTATTGTTATTAATTAGAGACGTGGCCCCTTTCTGTCCCCTGATTTTGAATTCCCTCGACCCACCACAGACACTTGAAAGGCCATATACTAAATTATAGACAATGATCATGTATTTATTTAAAGCATTTTTCTTTGAACTTGTCATCAGGGTCAGCTGCAGGATGACTTGATTTTTCAAAGATACGTCCGCTGATGTATTATTCTAACCACGTGACTTATGTACATTTAAATATCAGCTGAGGGTATTCATTGGTTAAAGATTTAAGACTTTATTGATTAGTTGATTGACTGAAATGATTTCCAATATTTAATATCCGACTCTCAACATTTAAAAACATCGTCTGAGTCCAACTACTTTATAGTGTTGTTTTCGATGAACATGAACTAAAATTGGGCTTTGGACCGATGATCAAACAAAAACAACTTCTCTATTTGGGATCTTGTGATGATGAGTTCGTTGAATCGAGAAACTAGTGTTAAAGTGCAGCCTTTATGTTATTGATCGGGATGAAGTACTGTTGTGCGCACTTACTTTGTCTCGTTGCGGGTTTTGTCCTCACTGATCTGCAGCAGCTTTATGACAGCTTGTCCCAGCAGCTTATCTGGACCCACCAGGGCCCGGTGTAGGACGTGTACGTGCAGCGTGGAGCGATCCGTTTCTCCTCCGCACTGATACAACTGCGGAAGGTCAAACGTGGCTTCCTCCTTCCACACCGGTGCCACGCTTTTCTCCATGACCGACGTCCGAAACTTCTCCTTCCCCACAGCCATGACCGCGTACGCATCGTTCGTGCCGCTCTTCCCCTTCGCCCGGAGGCCTCTGGCTTGGAGCACCGTTACCTGCACGCTGGTGGGACACCACTGCTGCTCGGACAGGGACATCCCTCGGCGGGTAGATCCCAGACACAAGTACACCGACCCGAGTCCACTGACAAACTGGACTGCAACAAGGAAAAGTTTCCTGAATCTCTGGACTTGCTGAAACCGCTTATTGGGCGTGGCTACACCAGGACACGCCCTCAATGTGCAGGATTTTTTTATGATATTTTTGTTGTTGACTGAGTAGAGAATGTGGCCCAGCAATCATTTGCTGGATCCAAAAGGTCACACCTGATCCTTGCTGAAAGCTGCCACACGTCACGAGCATAACATCAGCTGCTTTCAGAAACACAGTGCCAGCTGATTTAAGGTAACAGCCAATCAAATCCATCCGTTTGCTTTGCGTTGATTCAAGTCTCTAATGCAAGTGTTGTGTGTAAATTTTTTATTGTTGCTGACCCAGTATTCTTCGTTCTACACCATCTCTCTCACCTGGGTCTGAAAACATGAGACAGGTCCGGGACAGCTGATACTGTTTGTATTCAGTTTCAGGTGCAGCTCCAGTCTGGATCTTAATCAGGCTGCGCCTGCATAGATTCTCATTACACCTGCACATCATGTGGATTAAATTATCCTACCTTACATGTGGGTTTTTGTTATTTGCTTTTATCTCATTGGACTGAAAAAATAATAACTATTTTTTCCTTCATTTATCACATGTTAAACAGTACATACACACAGTACAACATTGTGAAATTTATCTCTGCATTTAACCAAACCTTGAGGGAGTAGTGGACATGCCCTGGGGAGCTGAGGTTTCAGGGTCTTGCTCAAGGACCCATACCCTGTTGCATCAGGGGTGGGCTTGAACCCTGGTCTTCTGGTTGAGGGACAACTGCACTAACCACCTACCAAAGGAGATTTCATTAAGTTTACTCCTCAATACAAGCTAGAATCTACAGTTGACCAGAAAGGACTAGGTGCTTATGGATAATGTAGTCATCTAAATCTTCAAGGGACCAAACTGAGATGGTTTGGACATGTGCAACGAAGGGATAGTGGATCTAGGGCCGCCCCGACCGAAGCCCTAAGGAGAATTTGGTTAAGGTGACCACCCACTTTGTATACTCAGTATAAAAAAGGTAGCGTTAGACTTCACAAACTTAATTACAAAATGTTTAAAAACGCGTCTAACATAAATGAACAAAAATTAATAAATGAATAAATAAACCCCAAATAAACCTAAAATAAATAAATAATTCTGAGTCAAAAAATGGAGAACTGACTCCTGTTGTTTAAGAAATACAATATATTCGAGCAAATATCCTCTGCATCATGGTAAATGTCCAATTCTACAAATAAAGAAAATGCAGAGAGAGAGACAAAATCAACATCATGTCTTATCTACCATGCCTGAAAACATTTGATCTCACTTGCTCTTCTTCCTGGACTCCAGCATGGATTAACATGCAGACACATTTAGAAGCTTGATCTCATTAGCACTGTGATTTCAAAGTACTGGCACTGCCACAGTGTCTGACTGTGACATAATCAAATGCACTTTGATAGTTCCTTGTGAATGGCTTTGCAACCCTTTTAATTTTCTCTAAAAACAATGTAGTTTAGATGTCTTTAACCAAAGTCAATGTTTTCTAAGTTCATGTTTTGATCAAATAAACAAAGTTCAGATGGAGAAATTACTCATAACACACACAATGTCACAACATAACTTTAATCTACTGCCATTTCTCACAAATACATATCAAACAAGCAATATAAAGTATGCATTTTACACAACAAATGTTCAAGTTGCAAAATATAATATATATTTTTTTCTACTGAGTCTATTAAAAAAATAGACTGTTAAAATCAATACAAATTCCTGCTTTAGAGAGTTCCCGTTCACCACAGTGTCACTGCGCCAGATGTTTCCATATAAAAATCATTCATCCGCTTGTAAATGACGAAAATAATTACGTTGTATTCATTTTATTATTGTTTTCTTGGGGCTTTGTTGATTTTTTACCGTTTGGTTACATTATGAAGGCGGGTGCTTTTATTTTGAAGGAAGAGCTATGATTTTGTAAGAGAATGAGTTAGGAAGTCAGAATAAATTAGATAATGGTTACAATTTAGAAATGTCTCTTCCAGAAGACAGGAGTAAGGCTTGTTTCGCACTAACTGCAATGTATATGAATATGGGAGAACGCTTTTATAGTTGTATTTATGTGGTTTTAATTTGTTTTCTTCTTAGTTCACAGCATGTTTTGGAGCTACATCGTCAGAAATAAAGATTTCGTGAACCATCCGTTTGAGAGTAAGACCACCATTCAACCGGGGATGCTACACCGCCGTCTCAAACCCGACCGGTCATGACAGTAGGCCTCTACCCTGAGTCTTGGATCTGCTCGAGGTTTCTGCCCGTTAAAAGGCAGTTTTTTCTCACCACTGTCGCCAAGTGCCTGCTCACAGAGGAATTTGTTGGGTCTCTGGAGATAATTATATAAAGAGTCTGGTCTAGACCTGCTCTTTTTGGAAAACACCTTGAGACAACTGTTATTGTGAATTGGTGCTAAATAAATAAAGATTGATTGATTTATCATCATTTTGTTTTGTTTAAGTCTTGCTGTTTTTTCTTTCCTGGATTCTCATCCTCTAAATCTTTGATATCCCCCTCCTGCTTGCATACAATAACCTTACTGTAAAGCTACTACTACTCTTCTTTCTGATCTGTGCATCCGCAGGATGTGTCCTATACGTCCTCTTAAGAGATGGAAAACGTATGCAGGCTATGACTATGACGACGGTAACTTTCCTTAAATTAATAAATGACAGCACTCAGAAGGGAACTCAGTAGAGCTCAGACCTCTGCCATGGCCAAATAGTCAATTTTCATTAAACTAATTACAAATTCTAATTACAAGCAAACATTCCAAATGGATATGGATGAAAACATGTTTTCCACAATGGAAGGAAAATTCGGATAGAAAAAAAATAATGGATCCACACCAACATTCAAATATTCCTTCTATGGCATGTATCCTGCCCTTCCAACAAAATATAATTAAATGATGTGTAATTGATAGAAATGCTACAGAAAGTCGAATCTTGAATTCTTGAAGGACGTGGAAAAATTCCTCAATCCATCCAATTATTCACATCTTGTGGAAAGACTTGACTCTTCTACCCTGTTCTACAGAGGCCAACAGGGGCAAACAAGCTTGCTACTTTAGAAAGACTTGTACCCAAATAAACAAAACACAAGCGAATTAATAAGATATCTTCTTCATTTTGACGACACACGAAGGCTGCAAAAGCCACAACTCAGTACTGTCTGTGTTAGTGTCATTATTAAGTTAAGGCTTTGTTGTATACAAAATGTTGATTAAGGTTTTTATTGAGTCACATGACTGCAGAACCTGGAAGTTAAGCAAAGCTAGCACAGCCAATGAAAATATTGTGAAAAGTTTGTGTAGTATATCTGTTCTAATCACTAAATGATGCATTTAAAAAAGTATGTCCGGGGAAGTATCACTTTTAAGTCAGACAAACAGTACGATGAAGATGTTTGCTTTACTGGCTGCGCATGCTTTGTCAAATTGATGAAGGTGTTTTCTTTATTTGCATGTGTTTTCTTGGTGCTGCCTTTCCGCGTCCTGCAAGCTGGTTGGAGGTGACGCCTTCCTGCCCGGATCAGATGATGGAGATCCTGACGGCAGATTGAAGAGCTGAAGCTTTCAAACAACAGCTGATGCCGGCCGGCACTCTCTCTCTCCTGCTTCCAACCATGACTCCAGGGCAACCTGGAACTATCTGTTGCGTATTTTTCAGTAATTACAAAGAATAAATTAATTTGAACCTAGTTTTTGATGTTAGGGGTTAGGTTAGAGGATTGTGTTTTTTTTCTTTTGTTAGGTCATAGTATAGTGATCATTTTGTTTGTTGTTTTGGGCTTTGCTCATTGTTAAAAAAGAGCAAAAAAGCAACTCTGTTGGCAAAATGCACCGCATCCTCCTCTTGCTGTAAAAATGTAATAAAAAAGAAAAGGTGGAAAAGAAAAAAGATGGATAATATCAACAGATGCTCTCAAAACTGTTTCACCAGTTCTAGTAAAACATACGTCATTGTTGTGGTCATGACAAAGCGTTTATCTCTGGGTTCATGGGTGGCCTTTAGCAGACGCTGCAGACAATGGCCCAGCTGCTCATCCTCCCCAGCAGATAACTGACCAAGCCAAACTTACAGCTGTTCCAGAAAACATCCCCAAACCAAGGATAATATCTCAAGATGGAAACATAATCAATCATAGAGACCAGAAAAAGGAGCAGAGACGAACAAATAGAAAGAACAAACTCTGACCTTGATAGCAACTGGATAGACGGAAAAGCCAATTTCAATTCTGCCCTTTCTGAACATCATCACTTGCTTAGGCAAGTGCCTGTGTACCACAGCAAAACCTCTCAACAACAATAAATTAAAGTCAATGGTTTCTATACGTATTTCTTTAAATGTATTGCAGAGTGGCTTCCCTTTGAAGACCGTTTTTGAAATTATACTTTAATTATGGGTTCAGTTTGAATTGATTTGATTTACCTAATTCACAATCTGCCAAACGGTCAATTTCTCTTCAAAAAAATCCTTGTACAACTAAATATTTTACTCTCCAATGCTGTAGACATCTCTGGGAAGTAGCAATGACTCCTTAATGAAAATTGAAGACCACCGTAGCTTCTAGGACAGTGACAGGGCTGCCTAATGTGTAAATTGGTTTAAATATGGAACTTGAAAGCTAGATGACACCAAATTCTACAATTGCACCTTAGAGTAACTAGTGAGGAGCAAAATGAGCTCTGAGAATGTGCAGTTCTACCTTTTGTCCACTAGATGTCTGTCTTTTACCTCTGATCTTTCAAACCAGCTGTGAGGCGAGGATTTGACCATTGCTCGCTGGATCATTCCGGTCAGGCCTTCTTGTCCCGGGCCAATCGGAGAGATTGGTTCAATTTAAGATCAGCTCACAATCAACATCACTAGTCATCCAATAATTCTTTTAAACTTTCATTAATCAAATGTTTTCAGTGAGAGAATCACACAGACTTTCCTACCACAGGGTAACAGCCATCATTAGCCAAAATGGTGACGTCAATAGGTGTTGTGTCATTGGCCACGCAGAAGCCACCATTCTTCTAAATCTACGGTCCTTCTCACTTCCATACTGGCTAAAAAATTCGTCTGAATGAGAAGGAATATTTATATATGTAGTCCCTTACTTTCAAAGTAAATGAAGTTTGTGCACTCATTGGGACATCTCCGTTTGTGTTCGCTGCAAAAAACAAAACACAACATATTTTTAAGCATGACAACAGCTCCGATAAACTTTGTTAAATGAACAACATTAATACATTTAAGACCTACCTCAACATATTTACAGCCCAAATATATATGAAATCTTTCAACAATTTAAGGCTTTTTAAATCGCCAGGGGAAGCCTACTGATGGACTATATTCAATTAATTAACCGGTAACTCTGGTTGCTGCTAAATGGTGATCGTACAATCGTACCTGGTATGACAGGTGATTATTACTGTGAGAGCTCTGACCCAGAGGCAGAACCTTCTCCCTCAGGAAAACCTTAACCTGGACACCACAGAATGGTTATTAAAGTCTACGAGATGTACACATAAAAAATGTAAACTTCTGCTGGATCCTTTAAAGGAGCAGA
Source organism: Lophius americanus (assembly GCA_037951165.1). Classification (NCBI taxonomy): domain Eukaryota; kingdom Metazoa; phylum Chordata; class Actinopteri; order Lophiiformes; family Lophiidae; genus Lophius; species Lophius americanus. The sequence goes on along the minus strand of JBBDHG010000057.1, from coordinate 5,775,789 downwards.
AAAATCCCTCAGAATGTAATACCTTTTTTTTTCTAAATGTAGATTACATCTGGGTCAGATGTGACTTTTGTTCAGAGCCTTTCGATGTCATGAGGACCGATCTCCCCATGCATTGGTCGATGTGTAATAATTATTTGGGAAATCTTACTCTTTATTTGGTAAAAGGACAACCAAAGTAGTCAGGACGAGAAGAAGACCAATGCAAGTAACTGCCTAAATAGCCCTGCAGAATAAATCAAAAATTCAGTAAAACTGAACCAGTTATTAACTGATTCACAGCTTTAATGAATCTTTCCGCATCTGTCATCAACCCGTATGTGAGCTGCTCTGACCTGAGAGGCAGCAGGACCCGGTAGGGCATGAGGACACCCAGGCCGCAAAGGACACTGAGTCTCAGACTTATATGACTGAAGTTGTAATTGCTTCAAGTTAGTAAGTTCCAGGTTTCCAGTTCCTGGGCTGGAAAGCATTTGTTCAATTCATCAATAATGCTTTCCCAATGCTCCGTCAGAACTAGAAGATATCAGCCATCTCAAAATCTAGCTCAGAGCGCAGGTAGCTTGCAGAACCTCGGCGCTCCTGGATCCCTTGCTGCAGTGACATCAGTGGTTTTTTGGCAAGATTCCTCAAGTGCCAAAAAAAAAAGTGAGACACAAAAATGTCACAAAAGGTCCTGATTGTTCTGTGTTTTGTGCTGAACAGCTTTACAAATTGCTGCCCCAAGTGCTTGGAATACCCTACAAACAGACAACACATTGCCAGATCTAATTTATTTGGATCTTTGTCTAATTAGACAGTGTTGTTGTACTTGTGCTTGATTTATTAGATTATGGGATTTAGATCTCTCTACCTGCACTTTTTAATGTGATTCCATTGTGTAACTTTTATTGCTGTGTGTATCCATATTTATGTTTTTTGTATGCTGTGTTATTCGTGTGATGTAATTTATGATGCTGCGGCCTTCTTGGCCAGGTAACCCTTGTGAAAGTCGCTATAGAGTGATGACACCGGGAACTATCACCTGGTCTGCTCCTTCTCTACTTCAACAAATGAATTCCGAAGGTGGTGGATTCCGTACACTTCTAATAATATAGTGCAACAATCAGACACAAATCTTACCACAAAGATCTTGATAAGTGTCCTCATGTAGAGTGTAAAGATACCCAGTGAGACTCCAAGCACTGCTGGCACAATTATGAAGACAAACTGCACAAGGCCCCTGCCCACAATGCTGTCAGCAGAAAATGGAAAGGAAGTCGTGCATTTTAACAGCGGAGGGGAGAATAAAGAAAATGACTGCCACCGTGAAATCTGCGGCTTTAAGACGATTGTTCTAATCTGTATGAAGCCTCTGTGTCTGAAGATGATGCTGGGATGTACATCAGGAGAAGTCTGAAGCCTGATAAAGAAAGAAAAGAAAAAACATATATCAGCTTTAATTGGTGATAACATTATAATACTAGGGACTGGATAAACATTGTGATTGGTTGGATTACCTTTTTTGAGCAACATCATACTTTGCTATTGGCCAATATATAAGGCTAGATTTCAAACCACCATTCTTCTTCATAGTCATATAGTATTATGCTCGGAGGTCCCATTATCCTGCAGTCTGCAAATATAACTGAGGGGTGGACTTCTTTTAATTATGTGTGGAAAAATGCAGTTATAGTGTGATACCCATAATGCAGTAGGATGCAAAATTATTCAACTACATTTTTTAGGTTTATTGGTGAAAATTCTATTACTTAGCTATTACAGGCATTACATCAGGATGCCTTCCCTTCTGAGGTTATAAGGCACATACAACTAGGAGCATACCCCAGGGTAGACCCAGAACTTGCCTGGAGGACTATATATCTTATCTGGCCTGTAAGCCCTGGGATAGGTGGGAGGAAGGGGTAGATCCAGGATAATTCACCAGTTCATCACGGGGCCAACACATTGAGACAGACAACCATTCCAGCTCACATTCACGCCTGCTGGAAAGTTAGAGTCAACGGTTCCCCTTTATTTTATTATATCTTTTATTTAACCAGGTAGAAAGACTCTTTGAGATTAAAATCTCCTTTGCAAAAGTGAGCTTGCAATGAGAGCAGCATATATTTTGCCATCAGGAACAAAGTGGGGATCAACGTCTTGGCTAAGTAAATTTCAAGATTACTGCGACTACACACTGTTAACTGTAAGAAGTTGGTTTTACTAACAAACTCACTAAACTGACTTATTTTCTTCAAAATTAATAAGTAGATCATTGAATGTAAGATGTTCAAATACTCTACACTGCAAATGGTTTAAGCAACTTAAATTTAACGATCTGCTTTATTGGACTGGAGAGACTAAAAAGCTAAAATCAGTCTCTCCACCCTTCAGAACAGAAGGCATAAGGGGGGTTTAGATGCACCAAACTTTGGTGGGACCAAAACTTTGGTGGGACTCGAACTGGCCACCATCCGATCTTCTGAGGGTGCAGTGGGCAGCCCGTTAGAAGCACCTGGGTATTTAGGGTTTCAGGGTCTTGCTGAAGGACCCCATAACATGTAAACCCTGGTGGGACTTGAGCCGGCCACCTTTCGATTTTCTGATTGGGAGACGGCCGCTCTACCCACTGAGCTACAGCCACCCCTAAATCACGGTTGACATGACTCGTGGTGCCTAACCCACCTCGGGGAGCGGGGTGAACTTTGGCTGTGTCATTTAGCTCTTGTGCATCCATTGCCCTCACTCATCGGCCCTCCCGCTGCGTGTCTTGGTTCCTGGGGAGGCTGGCTATCGGTGGTTTTTAGGGGTATGGGCTGATCTGGTGGGGTGCCTTTTGGGTGCTACGGTGGGGAGGGAGCTGCGACCTTTGTCTGGTAGTGCCGTTGCTATTGCCTGGCCTCTCGGCTCTGCTGGGGTTGGGTGAATGTGGCTGGGCTAATGCGGTTGGGTGGAGGGGGTGGAGGGGGGCAGTGTCAACCAGGGTGTCGCCCTTTGCACTGGTAGCGGTCTTCATGCATGATCCTGGTCGAACTCATCAGCAACCACTACAACCCAATCTTCAGCGTCAATTGGGCCCACCAGTGGATGCTGAGCCAGTGTTTGCAGCCAACATCACTGCTCTGTGTTTGGAACTTGGCACTCACTAGGTTCTGGGCTGCCTAGAGATGCACGGGATGCAACATAAACCACTACTCTGCTTATTAGTGCATGTCTTTTCATTAATGCATGTGCTCTCTTCTTTGTTTGTCTTGTTTTTTGTGTCACAGCCTATTTAATGAGAAATAATATATTTTTTCTTCTCCCCATTATGACCTAATTTACAAAAGGTCTCCATGCCCAGCATCCATGCCATACACCACTGCGAATCCAAAAGCTCAAGAATAGTTGGCTCCAGTACGCAATCAACCGTTTGGATAAGCCACAAGTTTTGTAGTTCGGTTCAGTGGAGCGATGAGACAATGATCAGTACTATGGTATCTCTGGAGGAGGGAGAATAAAGCATATGCAGAAAAGAACACTCTACCTCAAGTGAAGTATGGCAGCGGTTAAGTGATAGCATTTTTTAGGTGATGGATTCTATCATGCATCAGAGATCTAAGGAAGGAAAATAGAAAGATGGAGATTGAACGATCCTCAGCATATAGAAAAGGCCATCAAGGTTTTATTTCAGTTTCACTTTTACATTAATTTGATTAATTTATGGACTGAATTCAGAATGAAAGAAGATCATTTATATTTTAACCAGACTGTATATATTGGAGATGTTCCAAAATTATTTTTTATTAGAGTTCTATATAGGAGTAAATGTGTCTGGGTCCTAGCACACAAGATGCTACATTAGCTAATGGCTAATAGAGCGGTAATGGTTATTGGGCTCTCACCTCCAGATTTTCAGTCAACCTGAGTGGAAGGAAGATGGTGACAGACAGATAGGTAGACGGGTCTGCTGTCTCTGAAGACTTTTAATAGCTACTACCTCAGACTGAACTGTTTAGAGTTGTCATGACAACAGGTGGCCAATAAGGCCTGCCGTCACTCCACCGTGGGATGGAACTGGTCATAATGTGATCACAGTTTGGTGTTGCTAGCAGATATGGACACCCCCACCCCCAGTAGTTATTAACCCTCTGGATCCCATTAAACAAGCTGGTGTGACCTCTGAAAATCACCCTAAGCCTACATTTTTTGGGCTTTTGTAGACTCTTGTGGTATCCTAAGGTGAATTAATTACTGAGAGGTCATAGAAGTGATGCTCTGCTGCAAAAAGACATCGTAGATTGGCATGTTTTACATTATTTAATGTGATTTATGAAGGTTTAGGGCTAGGATTGGGAATCAATGCCAAGATGATCTCCAACTGCAGAAAGTTAAAATCTTAATTTTGTTTTGAATGGGCAAAATGAAATTTGTGTCGTACTTAAGTATTGATAATAAAATAAATAAATGAATAAATATTTCTTGTTTGATCTGCTTATTGCAAACTCCTGATGAATAATATTTGCAAATAAACCTAATATAACATAGAGGTTGGATGATTTTGATATCAACATTTCATTCCAACACAGACATGCTTTGGCCTGCCACTTACCTTTATGTTCTGAATATGCACAACTGAACTACCGTGTTACTGGCTTTTTTTCATTTCTGAGTGACAATTCATACCAACATATTTTGATGTCAAAACTCTCACACAAAATGCATAGTTGGCAGGTCTGCATACGGTTTGAATGTTGGGAACCAGGTTTATGTCCCCAGGGGGGGAGCTGAGCCCTCACAATACATCTGTCAGATTAATGTAATACAATACCACTCATATGGACACACATCCACAGTGTGTTACGAGCATTCTTTTTATTATCCAGTTCAAATAAAAACCTTTATTTTTGTATATACTCTGCTACAAATTCCAGTTGTTTCTTGCATGCATAGTTTCACACATTTAAGACAAGCAAAATCAAAAAGCAGGATTTCCCAATAGAAGAATATCTTTTCTTTACAACATGTATATACCCGCCATATTTTTTTTTATAAACGGTAAACCGTTAATGTAGCTGCCCTGGGTATCAACCAGCATTTGAAGGAAAACAAATATATATATATATATATACATATATATATATATATATATATATATATATATATATATATATATATATATATAAATATATACTGCCTACACATACAACACTTTCTTTGGCTTTTTTTTTGCATAAAGAAGGAATATTGCTGCTTCTTTGATGAATGAAGGTAAGAATGTGAATGAATTGCTTTTATATTTTTTATGAGATTATACTCTAAGGGCAGTTTTTAGATGAAGTTGATTGTTCAATTCATTGTGAGGTATTAAAGTGTTTTCAAAGTGTAAATGTTGCAGCAAAGAGGAAATAAGTGTGGACTCAGTAGACTCACAAATCCCCAATGAACAAGTACAACAATAAAATCTCTTGATACAAATTAAAGCATTAACAAAGGCTCTCTGTTACGTATAGTTTAATGCACTGTTGATCACCTACTAATGTGGGTTGAGGTAAGAATAATCTGTTAACCTCTGAACGTATTCATGCAGAACAAAATTCAGTCTTAAAAAAACTATGTGTAATTAGAGAAGGCCTATTACGGGGGTGACATAGGAATACATACAGAGAGAAGGATTCTTTGCAGATGAAGGAGTTGTTTGCACATTGAAAGTTACATATTTAAATAACATTAAGATAGGCATAATCTTATCAAATTAAGGGGAGAACTGTGTCTGTCCATACATAACAAATACTCGCTGTACATAACCAGGGTCGGACAATAATCTTAAGGGACACAAGAGACAGGATGAAGCAAAAACAACACAGATTCCAAACACACAGCTTTCAAAGAATCACAGGGAATATTTCCATATCGTCATACTGTATTTGTACTTAATACGTCTTCTTTATTATAGACATGATCCACTGTATGGATTTGCCGGCATAAAAGTATAGATCAAATATTTTTTCTGAATTGCTACAGATATTAGTATGCTCTAGTAGGGCATGGACAAAATAACCCATTATGCTTTCAACAACTGCATCATCATTACTGAAGGAAAGTAAGCATTTTAAAATGTACTCTGAGAAAGTCAGATATGCAGACTACTGCAGCATGGGTTTAGGAGTGCTCCTGGCTGTAGTTGGCAGTCTTCAGTTTCAGTGCGGGGTTGATATGTTTTGATTATCTTGTTTAACGTCAGTTCAGGAGATCAAGATCAATCAGTAGTCTATGCTGGTCTCCCACTCCTCCTCTTCCTCCACACCAACAGAGGATCCGTGCCTTGTGTCAATGTGCTGACTCTCTGTCAGGAACTCATCGGGACATCATTCGCACAAATTCTATGAATTAAAAGATTTTTTAGAAATTGCTTTACAAAATGATTCAAAACAATATCATTTATAAGGTATGAAGCAAACATGAGAACCACACCAGCCCTTATCATATACATCTACTACATGCTTGTTACCTCTGCTTGTGAGGTGTTGGGTGCTGAACCTGTTAATACTGCTGCTCTAGCTGAGCCCCAGCAATATGTAAGTGCTCTATTTGTAGCATTGGATTTGGCTGCCAAATACTAAATATAAGTCAGTGATATATATAATCACTAGATATTTAGAGCCATTGGATTGCATGAATGAAAATATGCAAATACAAACAATTTTTTCATGGCCATCAAATCAATATTTTTTTATTCCCAATGGAAAATATGTTATGTCCAATAGAAAATTATACATTTATAAAACATTAAATGATATGAAGCATAAACTCTACTGATTGTTTTAGTGTTTTGTTTGCACAGTTTGAAATTTGAAACCATATTGGGTCAGTCTGGTCACTGTCCTGGCTTAGTAGCTAGAAAGAAGATGAAGATTACTGCTGTAATCAATACTGGTGTGGCACCAATTACTGAGCTAATATTGACTGTTTTCTTTGGTTGTATCACATGAAATGTTTATGGTTCTAACATTTTGGTTAAATTTTGTTATATTTCGGTTATTGTTACTGATTGATTAATTCAGGATAACTGTTAAAATAAAATGAATACAGAAAAAAATACGTGTTGTTTTTCTCATATGTCACAAAAAAGAAGAAGAGCTGCGCAAATAAAGAACAGCATCACTTTCAGATTTTTACCCCTGACACTATCAATGCATCTTTTTCTCAGAGGTTATTCTATGAGGTGACTTAATCATTTGGAATGGAAATAATCCGACAGGCACACATACAGCCTTCATCCCCTCATCTCACTATTTCTTTGGTGTTGGGATATAAAAGACACATTTGGGATTGCTGCTTATAATTTGAAATGCGTGTGTGCATGTTCAAGAGAGATGAAAACAGACTTGCCAGAAAATAACGATATTGTGTAAGCATTTTCATTTCAAGCTCTAAACAAAATAAAAAAGGTGCCGTTGCTGGCTGCTAAATTATCAACCTATGCTGTCACTGCATAGGATTCTTCACCTTCGAAGTCAACATGTCCGTCTCCATTGAGGTCAATGTCTCGAAGGATGTCCTCAAGATCTCTGTGTCCAACCTGCAAAAGTCAGTTTATGGTGAGGATGTGAAGTACACTGTAAAAACCGCTAGAAATAAGCCAAATATTCTTAAATCATAATCAAATTGTCTTATACAAGCATAAAACATAAAAGGCAGCAGAATATTCTCGCGTTGGAGAACGTTCTGCTGCCTGCAACATCATCCAGCATGACAGTTTTGGCGGTGGGTCAGTGATGATAATAATAATAATAATACATTTAATTTATAATGCACTTTACATTTGGATCAAATCTCAAAATGATCTGGGCAGGCATATCCTTGTAGGGCTGCACAGACCTCCACGTGTTAGCCAGGGGTACCCAGACTGCTGGTACGGGGATGAGATCCTCAGGACCATTGTCAGACTGTATGCTGGTGCAGTGGGCCCTTGGTTCCCCTCTGGTTTTTGAGTAGTGTATAATTTCCTTACTCTTAAAATAAGGAAAAAAATCTTGTTCCTCTGTTGAGATATTATGCAAAGCATAATTCTACCTTCTTGCTGGTTAAAATGAATGATACATATTTTCAAAATAAGATTATTTTCAAATGTGAAAAATGCTTGACAAGCTTGTCTTCTTTTGAGACAAGAATAAAATACATTTCCTAGACAGCTTCTTTTTTTTTTAACTTCCTTGAAATCCCTTTTGTGCAGTGTAAGAGGCATAAACTCAGGCAAGATACAGACACATTTTGTGATTGATGAGGACAGAATCCAGCAGCTGAGTACCTGCTGTCCTAAAAGTTTCTTCATTGCTTCTCTGAGTTCTGCTGTGCTGATCTGGCCATCGCCATTAGTGTCAAACTGACAATAAATGAAAGAGACAAATTTAATGAGAAGGGAAAAACAGTACTTATAACATATATTCTTAAGCTTGGACCAACCACTATCAGAATAGCTTCATTAACAAAATTACAATTGGACATCCCTAGGATCCATCCATCCATCCATTTTCAACAACCAGTTATTCTGTTATGCCCAGAAAAGCGTTCAATATAGTTTCACTGTAGAAAAAATGTGTTTTCGTTAAAAAAGTACATTCGTCTTTTTGGATCTACGAAGACGCTATAACCATTATGTTTCATTTCCACTCCAATCAATTGGGAAATGGGTTGAATGTCCACAACTCTGTAAATACAATCAATTTGCTAATTTGTGTTAAGTCTTTCCTCACCTCCTTGAATGCATCCCTCAGCTCTTTCACACCGATCATGTCTGCAGTTTCAGCCAGAAGTTTGGGCCCCATAAGTTCCACAAAGTCCTCAAAGTCAACATGTCCTCCCACTGTTGGGCAGATTTAAAGGAGGAAGATGGGTTCAATGGGTAGGTTCTGATCCTCAGCGGCGGGTCCAATGCAGAACTTGCTGACATTTTGACTTACGATTCATGTTAATCTGCTGGCTCAGTTCTATCAGCTCCATCTCTGTTGGCATGTAGCCCATTGTTCTCATGCAGTTTCCCAAGTCTTTACAGCCTATAAAACCATCTTTGTCTTTGTCAAACTCTTTGAATGCCTCACGCAACTCTGAGATCAGAGAGAAAGTAACACAATAATTACCAGAGAATATTATAAAAGTTATACTTTGGATTTCACTTGCTTTATTTTGAAACATACCATCCATTTCCTCTGGCCTCAACTGTCGGTCCTGTAAAAGATACCAGTGTATAGTTAGGATCCAAATGCTGCTAATATTTTAATATATCATCCGTTTCAAATGTATAACATTCATGGCACAATATGCTACAAAATAAAAAAAACAGGCATCTGCAGGCATGTGTGGCTAAGTGCCAAGAGTCTGCGGGATTGCTTCGACTCAAAAAGGAAGTGCTGAAAGTTGAGATCATCTGCTGAAGGAAAAATGTGCAGACCCTTGGCAAGCTGTTAAGAAAATAATACAGTAGGACATGGGATTAAATAAAAATAGCAGAAAGAAGAAATGTTAGAATGGTTATATCTGTTAGTATTTGATTGTGTAGAAAAATCACACTTGCTTAATTTATCCATAGTTTTTCTCTGTACGTTGATAATATGTATGCCTTAAAGTCATTGCAAAGTATGAATAATTCCTCATTTTCCAGTACACTGAATTAAAATGACCCAATTTTGACCCTGTCTATTATGAAACAGCAATGTGAGAGCTTGTCATCAAATATAGTCGGTTAAACAGCAATCATGCACAAAACATCACTGTTTTCTTCAATAACAAGACCTTGACTGTATTGTCACTGCTGGAAATAGATGAGGAGGATTACTCATCATGTAAGCAGCATTTTTTCGCTATCACCGTGACCCTGCTTTAATAATCCCTCAACCTGCTTCATTTCTCCACCATATTTGTGAGGGATACAGCTTTACACACACTCATACACACACAGTCTTACAAACTATTCTACTCTACTATCAATGAGATACTAAAATAATTGCAAAACATCTTCTTAGTTCCATCAATTGATATGCAGAAAGTGCTGCTATTAAGATGAGGAGTGATTACTGCACTCATTCACCACACATCTCTGTTACTGTGTGGACTGTGGGACTCTCTCGCAGTGCATGCAAATGATATTCTCTGGACTTACGTACAGCCTTCCGGCTCTCAGCGAAGCCCTTTCGTAGAAAGATGCATGCAGGACCAAGAACGTTGTGCATGGTGGCTCCATTCTGGGCCAGGGCCACTAGCGGCTCAAGATAGGCCCCCCCAGAACCCCCCTCCTCACAGGACTGCACTGCTTTGTAGCTCTTCTTCTTGTCCTGGAGCAACATCCAGGGATGAGGGGCCAGATACGGAAGCAGGGGCAAAGACAGGGTGAGAGACCGTGACTCAAACTGTGTCACCACGGATTCAACATTGAAGGTGTGATGGAGGAGGAGGGGGTATCAAAAGCAGATCAAAAGCCGGATAAGAGTTGACAGACATATGCCTGTCAGTCATGGAGAGGGGTGGAGTCAGTCAGGATGGAGGAAAGCACGTCAGTCGGAGGGAAGAGGTTCTAATTTCAGATGACCAAAGTAACCCAGGGAACCTGTGAGTCTGTTCTGTATGTCGCTATCACACAACAAATCAGTATATGTGCCCTGTCCTGACCTTACCGTCCTACTGCTTTCATCTCTCTGCCATCGTCTCAATACCTGTTATATGTTTGAATATTTGAAACTAATTGTCTTGTACTTTTATCGTATTTTATTCTGTTTCGGCTCATTGTATTTTTCACCAGTCTGTTATTAATACTTTTATCTTCCTTGTCGTTTATATATATCTGATGTTTTTATCTTGCTGTTTTTCTTCTTCTTCTGTCCAGGCACTGTGGATGAAAAATAGCCTTTTGGCTAACTCTGGTAAATTTACAGAAATGTTTATTAATGTACAATGTCCCTGCCAAATAAATCCAAAAAAAAAAGAAATTAAAAACTAATCCTAACCAAGCTCATTTGTCATACATCTGTGGTTCTTAAACATTTTTAACATTTAGAATGATTTATTTCAGCTAGGTAGCCCCTGATCAACAAACATTTGAGTGGGGATAAATGCCTGAATATAGCCTTAAAATACAGTGCTGTGTAGTTTACCTGCCATCTGATTTATTAATGCAAGCTAAGGCAACTTCATTCATATGTTACATTTAAGCAACAGGGCAATTCAAGGTGCGATACAAAAGCAATCAAGAACACGGTGAAAAAAATGCAAATTAACATTAAAACATAATTTAAACAAATGTAAAAACATTAAGAAAGATTACAGTAAAGTATAGGAAAGACCAAAATAAGCCTATAAAAAAGCCATGGATGAGGTAATGTAATAAAAGTTGTATTTTCAAATACAAGAATGCAGCATGAGTATAGATGAGACTGAGGATGTCAAAGCAGTGTTTGCTTCATGCCAACAAAAGCTCAGACTGAGCAGTAAAAACCTATTTTCCAACATGTTTACCTCCTTGAACAATCCATCTTCCCTACTAACCTAAGTACACACAACCTGTTTCAACACCTACATAAACTGATATAATTACAGAGAGAGAGAGAGAGAGGGAGAGAGAGAGAGAGAGGGAGAGAGAGAGAGAGAGAGAGAGAGAGAGAGAGAGAGAGAGAGCCAAGTGTATGATAACAGTCTGAAATTCGGAGAAAAACATAATTAAATCATGTGAAATCCGATACTAAAATGATACTAATTCATTGATTTTGTTTTTGCGCCTTTCATTCAGTTATCAGACCATTTTGCTAACCAGCGTTATAACTTGTAATAGTGTTGTTAATTCTCCTCATCGGCAAATAGGATGCTATGCTATCATACGTCATTTCTAGCTAGCGAGCCAGAAGAGGGTAAACAACCAGATTGATGGATGGCTATTAGTAACTTCAACTGGTACCGGAAATGTTGATTCTGGGAAACTATCTCATGAAGCAAGCTATGCCTATATTTCTCAAATGAAGTTAAATCAGAGAAGATGAGATGTCTACAAGATGAATGATTTATTACAACCGCAGATGTCTAATGGGTCTATTAGAAAATCTTTGGCGATCAGACTCTTCCGGGAGATTGTGATTAAAAGGTCTCTGCCCTGAACAGCAGCATGAAATGTCCCGCCTCTGGAGTCTGGATACTGGTGGTGGTGGCTGCGGACTCTGCTGAGGCTGATGAAAGATGAAACTGATGGATCTTCGAGGACTAGGTGGAGATGGGGAGGTGGAGGGCCCAAGAACTAGCAGCATGCAAGTACTAGATGGATAGACAGGGTCATATTGGAGGACAGTAGCTGATGGTGATGAGGTGATGATGAGGCTAGGTATACAGATGTGTCAGTGATTGGATGGAAAAGCCTACCTGAAAGAGTGCCTTTGATATCAATAAATGCCCTAGGCTGTGAAGCAGGTAATTGAGACCAAGAATGTGTGAAAGGTGAGGACAACAGAGTCTTTCTGACTGAACTTTTGCTACATTTATAATTACGTGTGTAAAAGTCGTTGCATTTATTTTTCACACGTCCCTCTGGGAAATCTCTGGAAGTCTTTTTTATGTCTTCCAAGCTGAAGAAGCAGTAGCACATGAAGTGGTTTTTAGAGCTAAGAAATGATGACTGGTGACTCCAGCTGAGACGTTTCCTTCAAAGAATGAAAGGATTCCACTCAGTCTTTATGTCCACTCTGGCAGGAAGAAGAAAACTTCACAGCAGTTTTTGTAGGCTGTTTCCCTCAGCATGATGCTCAGCACTACCAGCCAGCAAAACAACGATTGCTGACTTCCCCATGAAAACAATGGTAGGAGAGAATCAAGGAGGAGTATGGAAAATCCTTGCTGTGGGTTGGATTATCTGTCGATTGGGGTTATTAATAACATCAAGAGTAAAATTCTGTTTTGAATGGAACTGCAGAAGAAGTCAAAAGACATATGATTTTTTTGACGTAACCCAAAGTATCCCTAGGGTTAGCTGTAACTCTGTTTGAGAAGTACTCATACAATTTAAGGAAATGAAATTGATGCGTAGCAAAAATGGCCGAACACTCACAATTCTTCACAACTCTTAACGGGTAATGGGTAATTACCTGTAATTACCTGTTAATGACTTAACAGGTAATTCCCTTTTGGTTTATTTCTGTAGGTTTTACCTTCTTTTCTAAAAGAAATTATTACATTCATATGTTAAAGATGTTGCTCGTGATAAGGTGTTTTTTTTTTTTTTTAATAAAAGTTTTACAACATCAGAATATGACACAGTGTATGACCATTACAATGAGTCATAGAGTGACCGGATGTACATTTAGAATTTGGTGAGCCGGGACAAATTTTTTTTAATATGTCAAAGATTATAGCCTCTTTAACTTAGCTAGGCATTTATTCATTATATTCTTGATAAAATAGATTTTTTTTACAACAAATATTCAAAATCCTTGTCACCTGTAACCTGAGAAAACACGTTATCAACATTCATGCTTTTGCCCTGATCAAATGCACCAAGTGGTTTTATGTTTCCTGTTTGTAAGCACTTTTGAAGTTTGTATCAAGTGAGTAGAGAGTAGAGCGGAAGTTGAGTTTGTTTGTGTGTTGTGAGTTTACCGCCAATACATCAAACTTAAGCAGCAAATACATTCAATTGCCTCCTCTGATGACAAACATATGGCTACGTAAAAGTACATACGACAAATTGTATCTACGCACAATGCATCAACAGAGTATCCTATGACGTGCACAGATTAATATGCCATGAAAACAAAGGCTCCAGAATCAGATAACTGTGAATCTACAGTGGTAAAAAACCTATGATTTAGTACGAAGACAGCAACTTGTCCTGGTTTCACCTTTACCTTGGATCCTCTTGTACGCTCCATATGTGCGTGGTACGCAATGATAAAGAAAAATTGAAAAGACTCTTGACAACACTCTTTCGTGTACGTGTGTGTGTGTGTGTGTGTGTGTATGTGTGTATTTGTGTAAGTTGGTTTAGACTGCTACAGAGTGCACATTTTTAAATACATTTTGCACTCACAACTATGAAAGGGTGCAGAGAGTGAAAAATATTGAGAAATGTTGGTCCGGATGATTGACCAGACAATAAGGCACAGTTCAGCCATCCGTTTAATTATAATCACCAATTAGATTGTCAACCAGAGGGCAAATGTTGTTCTCACCAAAATGATCCCAATTACTGAGAGAGCTGCCAGTTAATTAAAAATGGGCAATCAAGGCCTGCATACATATATACATAAATATAATTGAAATAAAGTCAAATAAGGTCAAACCGTTGCTCTGACTAATATTTGAATTAGAGAGGGAAGCAGCATAATCTGAAACTAAAAGCCAAACACAAGACATTGAAGATGGATATTTCATGATCTGTAAGATTTTACAGAACATTTTCTGTCAAGTGCAGATGATTGAGTGTAAGCAGTAACATTTTTTGTTCATAAACATTAAAATGTACATCCTTAATGAGCCGAGTATATTCACTGTCACTACATATTACAAATGGACTGTGCTTGCTGCTTGAATCGCTCAGACATGAACAAGGGACGTCTACACGCAAACATACTGAAAAATGAATGTGCATACATGTACTAAATCAGAATAAACATACGATAAAGCATTATGCACTCTCTGTAAATGACCTTCACACTCCACCTGTGAGCATGCCAGTGCTAATAATGCCAGGTCATGCATTACTACAGTCCCCACCACAGAAACAGATGCCCACTGGGTATCTGATTTAGTGATGCATGGAGCAAGTCACTATATTGTGCCTGAAAAATGCTATGAAGCTGTGCACAAGTGGTTATATAACCAAAAAAGAAGAAGAACAAAACCCCCCAATATCATAGAAAACTGAAGTGGACCAAAAACATCTCCAGAACCCCATTCCATTTTTCACAGATGGCTTCTTCAGTTGCTTGTCATATTTTGCTTCCTCAAGGATGAGCAGCTTCAGATAGGAGGGTCAAACCTATTTGTGGGAATGTCTGCCTGCTACGCTGAGAGTCTGTTCATGCATACACTGATACAAAAAACGGTTCTTCAGTGTCAACTGTACAGCTCTGTTTCTGTCTAAAAGACTCAATGCCAATGGTATAATGAGCTAATATAATCTGACTGGGTTTTAACAGCACACCTGTTGGTGACATTTCCACGGACTGGTCAGGTGCTACAGATGCAGGTCCAACAGGGTAGCATGGCTGATTTTTAAGATGGTATCCCTGCATGATACAATACTGTTTGCCTCATTTACTATTTTACATTAAGCCTCATCTGAATTGCATACCCCCCCAAAAAAATTGATATAGCTCCACAACTATCAGGTTTATTTGTAAAACCTTGGTGATGGACATGTAGAACTTAAGATCATTTATATTCAATGTCAGTAACATTGTACACGCTACTATATGTAAGTAATCTGTGATTAAACCAAACATAAAATGTAAATATTACTAACCTCGCCTTATTTGTTTTTGATATATAAAAAAATGCGATAACGTCTTCAATAATCTTCCAGACGATCTGAGAAGAATCGAAAATGTAGATATTTTTAAACCAAAACTTAAATCTCAATTATTTAGTCTGATATAGAGATTTTTAAACTAAAACTAAAACTTCAATTATTTAGTCTGGCTTTAATGTACTGTTTTATAATTTCATAAATGTATTCATATTTTTTATTATATTTAGAAATAATTACATGATATTACATGATTACAATAATTACATGATGCATTTTTATTCTCATTTTATTGTTATTTTTTTATTTTCTTATTTAATTTAATTTATTTATATATTTAATAATAAATAATAATAATACATTTAATTTATTGGAGGTAGATTTGGATAGAATCTCAAAGTGCTACAAGGTAAAAGCAGATAAAAGCATCAATAAAAAATATTTAAAAAATTCTATGAAAATATGACCAAAAAGCAGCAATGTTAATTAAAAGTTAAAGGTTCTGCTAAAAAGGAAAGCTTTAAGTCCTTTTTAAAAGTCTCAGTCGTCTGTGGAGTCCTCAGATGGTCAGGGAGGGCATTCCAAAGACGAGGGCTGCAGAACAGAAGGCCCGATCACCCACGGTGCTGAGCTTAGTCCGGGGAAGGAGGAGGCGATATAAGTGGGTAGAACAGAGGGATCGTGTTGAGGTCAGTAGGATGGGTAGTTTGTTAATATTTATCTATTTTACTCTATTAACATTTTACCATCTATTTATAAACACTTAAATTTGTGTGATATATAATTTTAATTTGATCATTTCATTATTATTAGAAGCATTATTCTACTATTAATATTATTAATACTAATTCTATAAGTATTATCTTAACTTCCCATGCATCGTCTTTATTCCACAAACGTTTTTCTACGTTCATAAGGTCTCCAAATAGATCCTAGTATTTTTCATTTCATTTCAACTGCTTCATTTACTTTCTCTTTTCTTCTCTTTGTATCTGTAACGGATATTAGATAAATGTTTACTTGTTTTGATGTTTGCTGTATAAATAAAGGTAATGATTGATTATATTGCATTAATACCATGAAACCAAACAGTCCGTGAATTTACTCAGAAACTCTTTAAAACTACTGTATTAAATTTGATAGAGATACCACAAACTTCATGTTATTGTACACATTTGTTTGTGGGATAAGACCAGAAGCATTAACCATTTGGATCATTTGGATAGCCAATGTACACCAAAATGTGCCGAAAATGGTATTTCGACCCCAGAGAGGGATTTGGGCTAGTAAATGCCACATAAATCCACTAGAGGGAGCTATATACACATACAAAAACCTATCGCTGTAGACATAAACCTAGGGTTCTATTTAAATTTAGCATTGTGCACAATAAAAATAACTTTTGCCAGACGTAAGATTGCAAAAAATCATCACATACTGATCAAATAATTCATGCACTGAACGGGATCTGCGTTTTTATTCTATGAAATAGGAGTCAGCTACAGTCCCCAGTATCAGATCTACTCAAATCTCATCAATCTGCATTGTTCTTAACTGGTATTAGCCCCATGCTACTGTGAAACAACACTGTACACTACAAAATAAAATAATAATAATTATAATAGTAATAGAGACAATATTAACAATAATAATAACAATAGCAATGATAATAGCAATGATAATAACAATGATAATAATAATAATAATAATAATAATAATAATAATAATAATAATAATAATAATAATAATAATAATAAACTCAGCTACACCAGTGTGATCCCAATTCCTCGCCATCACCTCATCCAAAAGGTCAAGCACCGACAGCACCGGCTCTTCTGACCTCTGAACAGGTTTCAGTGAAATACAACCACACACTAATAAATGGGAAATCATATCTAAACAAACATATCTTCGGAGCGAAGGTTCCCATTTTCGCTGCTCTTAAAACAATGTAATCCCTAAGGTACATATACAACGAGATAGAGAAGATCACTGACTGAAAGGTAGAGAGAAGTATTCATCCTTAAATACTCCCAACAGTTAATGCACACAGTTTTAGTGAGCACCTCGTGGAACAGCAGGCAGGGCTCAGTCAGTACTGGTCCAGTCAAACTGTCCTCAGTCAGGTTAGGATACACCATTTGATAAACATGCACAATCAATGGATTCAAGGAGTGAGAATTCTCGCCGCAGACCTTACCTTCTTGCTGAAAACTTTAAGCGACTTTACAGAGTTTCCCATTGCAAAAAAGGTCTTTGTCTTTTTTTTAATGTTTTATCTAACTATATTTGTTTTGGTGTGGCTGTTTTTAAGTGTACGTGTATGCATGTGTGTTTGCATATGTTTCCAGGCATGCAGGGAAATAGGAGTGATTAGAAAGGGAAAGAGGGTTCAGTGGGTCATTGGGTAAAATAAGAGGATATCTGAGAGAAGGCAGGGAGAGGAGCAACAATATCATAGGAGGGAGAGGAGGTGGGAGGGAGAGGACGAAGGACTGCACAGGGGAGAACCTAGAAGCAAGGACGATTGGAGGTACTAGGGGAGTGACCTTGAGACAAAGGAAGAAATATGTATACAAGAACAGAGGATTGATCAGGAGGACACAAAGAGCAGTGAAGGAGAGGAAGCATGCATGTGATCGGAGCTAGATGCAAGCGCCAGGAGTACAAAAACCAAGATTGCTTATTCATTCCATCCTCTCCTACTGTATCTCTCCTTCCTCCCTCCCTTCCCTGTACCCACTCCCTCTCTCTTTCTCTTTCACTCTCTCTCAGCTCGTCTCTCCCTTCATTTTTCTCTCCCTTTCTCTCCCCCACTCTCACTCACCCCACAGTTTTAAACCATCTCTGTAAATGCGACAGAAGAAGCTCTTTTGGACGAGCATTTTACCTTCCCCTGAGCGAGATGC
Organism: Lophius americanus; assembly: GCA_037951165.1. Classification (NCBI taxonomy): domain Eukaryota; kingdom Metazoa; phylum Chordata; class Actinopteri; order Lophiiformes; family Lophiidae; genus Lophius; species Lophius americanus. Next base: position 5,757,423 of record JBBDHG010000057.1, on the reverse strand, counting down.
TGCAGACACTAATCCAAACATGCACTACCACACAAACATGCACACTCACACTCACCCACACACACTTGATTAAACACACTTGGATGCGAGGCTGTGGAGCTAAAAATATAACACACGCTCTCTCTTTTCACCCCCTACTCTGCCACATCTATACCCACACTTCCCCCAGCATCCAGCATCCCTTTTCATCTTTCTCTTACTGAGATGCACACACACGCACACACACACACACACACACACACACACACACACACACACACACACACACACACACACACACACACACACACACACACACACACACACACACGTAGCACCACACACTCCTGTTAAGAATGATGTGCATGGCCTCAGCTCAAAGTCTAAATGTGCAAGAGAAGCCAGCAGATTCTGAAACACCGAAAATACAAGTCAAGGGTAGTGCCACTCACAGTTGGGCATAAACTGTTAAACTTGGCAGTAAATATGATAGACATTAATACGGAGCCAGTGGCAGCTGAAGAGTTTAGAACTTTGGGAGTAAGGAGAGATATTTTTTCAAAAATCAGAACTATTTAACTATTTGTTCATCAGATTAATGATCAAATATATGTTTTTCAACCAATGTTAAAAAACCTCTTCACCGGTAACCTGACAGACTTATGTAATACATGTTTATGGCAAATGCACCAAGTGATTTTATGTTATCTCTTACGAAACAGTTTTGCGGTTTAAGTTAAGTACTCTTACTTTGAAAGATGAGAGTGGAAGTTGAGTTGGAGACTTTTCTGAATGTTCTTCCGAGATGAAAAAACTAAGTATGAGCTGTCCTGGTGTAACACTTTATCACCTGCGTCAAATTTCAATCACAGCACCTTATAAACCGTTTCCACAGAGATAGTTCCAGGGCTAGTTCAGAGCCATAGGCTGACTTAGTACAAGTTCTTTGCTTTTCAACAGCCTGAGCACCAGCTCCTGGACCTCAAAACTGGCCAGACAAGCACCAACTCTTTGCTGGTCTGGAGGAAAGAACTGATTATGTCAGGAGCGGGGTCGGGCTTATTGTGACCAACAAGACCGGTGCAAACACTGAACTGCAATTTTTAAAACAACAGCCAAGCGAGCTTCATCCGATAAACTAGCAATAATTTTTTTATTTTTAAAATAAATAACAAAATTTTCTGTTTCAGCTCAGGATCTCAATGTAGGCTTGCAAAGCCAGGAACAGCACTTGCATGGAGACAATGAGCTCCTCCATCTCCGTTGTTGTGCTTGAGTGTGGCGTGAGCGTTGCAGGGTAAACCGACAGTGACATACTGACGTTATACGATTCCTTAATGTCATGGCTCCGATTTGGCTCCTTGCCAATTAAATACGGGTTCTCAGGAGTCGCGCGAGTTGAGCCAACTTAGCACTAGCACCAGTACCAGCTCGGAACTAGCACCAGGTTATTTTTGTTGGAAAAGGGGTATTTGATACCCACCTACCAAATATCCACATTATTACACATGCACACAACTCCTCACGCACTCAAGTCACTACGATATCATGTTAACGGTATGTGTGTGTATTTGGGGGGGTTCCCTGTTGCCCGCCTACCCTGGGGGGTTGGCTTCCCTGGCCCTGGGGTGGAGTCGGTCTTTCACGGGGTATCTCCGGTGGGCCGTGGGCGGCGTTGTTACGCTCCCTCAATGGTCTGGTCTTGGGGGCTCCTGGCCTCGCCAACTTATGGCGGGCTCTGGGTTGGGGGGCTAGGCGGGTCTCGGGCACATGGTTTCTCAAAGACCTGGGCCCTACATGAATTTGGACTTTATTTTCCAAATTCTGACTTTAAATTCAGAATTCAAAAAAATGTATAATGTAACCCTATTCACAAAATCAATCCATGCTTGCTAGTAAGCTTTTCCAGGCCTCTAGCTAACTGCTAATTCTTTCTTTAACACCTCGCTCATATATATTTATATTACAATAATAAAAATAATTAAACTTTGTTACGAGCAACATTATTAATTTGTGTCAAGTCTACCTTTTTTATGTCTCCAAACTATAATTACACATTTAACAATAATACCTTTTTTCGTCACCAGCCAAAACTTGCATTTCATCCATCGTAACCAGTTTTTTTAAAACTGATTGTTTTTACCATAAAGCCGAAAGTTAAATTTTTGTATGATATAAGGGTTTGAACTGGATATCGGGTTATTCCATTAGTGTGTTGTAAAAATGAAATAATAAACTTATTGTTAACATATAATTATACAACATTGCTAATATATTTGTACCATTTTATTCACTGTATTTACTACTGCTGTATAATATGCTGTCTTGCTAGACATTTTTAATGCATTCCAAAGTATTATGGAATATTTAACAAAATATTCTCAATTTGAGTAACAAATGTAATGTAGTGACTGCATTTCCAAAGAGGTCAAGTGTCGGTCAAGCTGCCGTTTTATTTAATAATAATAATAATACATTTAATTTATAATGCACTTTACATTTGGATCAAATCTCAAAGTGCTAAAAAGTAAAAGCAGATAAAAGCATCAATAAAAAATAAAATAAAATAAAATAAAAATAATAACTATATAAAAACATGACCAAAAAGCAGCAATGTTAATTAAAGTTATAGGTTCTGCTAAAAAGGAAAGTTTTAAGTCCTTTTTTAAATGTTTCAGTCGTCTGTGGAGCCCTCAGATGGTAAGGGAGGGCATTCCACAGACGAGGGGCAGCAGAACAGAAGGTCCGATCACCCATGGTGCTGAGCTTAGTCCGGGGAAGGAGGAGGCAGTATGAGTGGGTAGAACGGAGGGATCGTGTTGAGGTCAGTGGGGTGAGTAGTTCTTTCAGGTAGGGGGGTGCGTTACCATGGATGCACTGGTGAGTGAGGAGAGAGATCTTATAATCAATCCTGGTGGAGATGGGAAGCCAATGAAGGGAATGAAGAACGGGGGTGATGTGTTCGTGTTTACGAACTATCATCAGGATTTTTTATTTGCACTGGAGTGAATAGTTTCACATTGATTACATTAATAAAGTTTGCAGAAAATTTAGCTCTGAGTCAGCGTTCTTTTCAAAAGTACTTTCAGATCTGGTTGTTGCTCAGTTGTAGCTGCTCTGAGATAGTCTGCCAAATGTCTATCAGTTAGACGGGAACGCTGCTTTGAATTTATTATTCCCATGGTGAAAAAGGAGCTTTCACACACAAAGCAAGTCAGGATTTTCTGAGCACACAGGACTAATGCAGGGTATGTGTTTTTCAGAACACGGGATCTCCAATGGATCTCCAGAATGTGTCAATGCTCTCCTCCTTGTGTCTGCCTTTGAGGATGTTGTTGTGCTGCAGCTCTATGTGTTGTTCCTCAAACACAACCCTTTCGACTCCAAATTGCCAAGGTGTGACGGAGACTGAAGTAGCCTGTACGTCACAAGGAAATGGATTCTCTGTGAAGGCCAGCGTGGGTTTCAAGGTCTTAATGTCCACGAACCAGGAGAAGAATTCCTCTTTCAATTCTGTGCGGTAGGCGCAGTAAGGGGCGGCTGAAAATGAACCTGACTGGGACACTTGGGACTGTAGAACAAGAAAGTGTGTGAAATTTCCTACCTCAAACTGCTTCTCAAACAAGCTCAGTTTTGATTCAAATGCAGCCACATCATTCATCATCAAAGGCAGAACCTTTTGTTTCCCTTGAAGTTTAAGATTGAGTGAATTCAAGTGATGCGTTATATCAGTCAGAAACGCTGTGTTCAGCATGAATGTGTGATCTTCCAGGGGTGCCAGTAAATCGTCGGCCCTTCTCTTCCAAAAATATGCGTACAGCTTGTAGCAGTTCCATGAAGTGATCAAGTACCTTTCCGCGACTTAGCCACCGGACCTCCGCATGCATTGCCAACTCGGTGTATGCACTTTGAAACTCTTCCAACAATGAACGGAACTGTATGTGTTTCAATGTGTGTGCAAGAATAAAATTGACAGTTCGTGTCTCAGAGTTCATTGTCACCTTGAGCTCTCCGCCTCTCAGCTTGCTGCACAATCGCTCTTGATGCAAAATGCAGTGATATGAGAAGACGTCCGTCATTTCAGGATCATTTCCGAGCAAAGCAATTAATCCTTTCTCCTTCCCTACGATGGACGGAGCCCCGTCAGTCGTCAGAGAAACCAGCTTTTTTAAGTTGATGCTTTTGCCTGGTCTGTGAAAAAAACTCATCAGTGCAGAGCAAATGTCCTCTCCACTTGTTTGCCCTGTTAGTGGTAGCAAGGCCAGCATTTCCACGACAAAGTTGTCCCCTTTGAGAAAGCGCATCCAGACTACAAACTGCGTGATGTCTGTGCTGTCGCTGGATTCATCCAAGGCTAGGCTAAAGTACCCTGCACTTTCAACGTCTTTTAGCAACTGTGAAAAGAGATCATCTGAAATGACCTCTACTCTGCTGGTCACAGTTGAAACAGACAGCTGCAGCTCTGAGATCTGTCTGATGATGTTGTTCTTGTTCTTTAATTCTGAAAATAGTGATTCCGCACAGTCCACAAATGTTTTTTGGAGAAATTCTCCCTTTGTAGCCGGCGTCTTGGCTTTCGTAATGTTCTGGGCGATTTGGAACGAGGCCTCTGTGACGTTGTCACTGTTTTTAACAACGCTGCGGAATATGGATTGCTGGGCTTGAAACCCACCTAGGAACATTTGGATTTTGTTTCTCCTGAGATCGCTGTCAGGCGGATACGCATCTTTGAACTCAGGATGAAGATGTTCGTGGTGGCGTTGTAGGTTTGCTCGCTTTGACACAGCAATTGTTTTCTGACATATGAGACACATTGGTTTCCCATGTATCTCCGCAGAAGAAAATTAAATTTTCCCATGCACGGATAAACTCTCCCTGTTTTCATCCTCCACTTTCCTTTTCTTTGTCGCCATCTTTAATTAAGGTGCAAAATTTTTAGCCGCCTTGACAGATGAACTCTCATGGTAATGAGACGAAAGTGCGAGAGTTGCACCAGGGAATCTGTATAACAATTCTTAGGTTTTGTTATCATTGTTGGACAGTGTTATTGTGTGTTGCGCATCTCCCTTGTTTTTTGTCCATCTGATAGCTTCCGCAACAATAATCATAGATTCATAACCAGGCATGTCGGGGCTCACAAAATAAGCACCGTGGGCAACTTGCGGCCCGCGGGTCGCCTGTTGAGTAGCTCTGCCGTAGAGAAAAGGGTCACACACGTGAGGTGAGATATTTTTTCAACCACCATCTAGACCGCAACACACTCACTTTACGGCTTTACAGCATCTAGTCCTGCTTTCACTCTCATGCTGGCCATTGCAAGAATAATACAGAGTGTTATTATTCTCCTCTCCTGTTCGACCTTGTCTATTCAATGCCATTTTAATAGAAACATTTACGTAAAGTCCTTTCTCATCTCGCTCCCATTCAATATCTCTCCTCTGCGTTGTTCCTGCAGATGATTCACTCAGCTTATCACCGGAGGCTCATTGTGAACTTCAGGACACATCAGACGTCAAACACAGGAGCTGTCAGCTCCCATAATTTCAGGCCATTGAGTGCAGGAGCATGAGATCCATTTACCGCCCCCCGCCCCCCACTCTCTCTCTCTCTCGCTCTGTCTCTCTCTCACTCGTATCCTTTTCACTCACTCTCACCCTTCCTCACAAACCCGCACACACTTTGTACATTAACATATCTGCTTAAACTCTTCAGTCTGACATCACATCAGGAGTCACACAGAGATGTGGTGAATAAATGCAGAAATTGGCAAAATATGTGCACAGAAATCCACAAAGCGTTCACCAGACAGGAAGCTCATTCTAATAAGAAATATAAGATTGAGAGATATATAGATATGACATTTGCTTGTTGATGAAGATCGAGGTAAATGCAGTCCTCCCACTGCCATTTTAAAGGAGAAGTTTAGGGGTGGGCACAATAATTGACAATTGCTATTTCCAAGTATTATTGTCTTTTATTTGCAAAGTAGAATGTAAAATAATCATCTCATGGTCAAGAATTTGGTCAGCTGTCTTGAAAATATAGAGACTGAGATTTATTTTGAGAGTTCATATTTTTCTTGTTATTTTAAGGACATTAAGGCAGTCAAAAATAAAAACAAATTGCATTCTTGAGTGATCCTCTTGGTGCTTTGACTGAAACGTTACAATCTCTTTTGAATTCTGTCAAATCGGTGTAAAAAAGGTTGATGGTGATTATTTCAGAAATGCACTCTTATTTCAGAATTCACGTAACCACACTTTTTAGTCTTGTGCTTCAGCAGAGGGGAAACGTGTCTCAATTTGGGCAATTAAAGCTCGGTTGTTTTCTCTGACTCATACCTCTCCTTCCCTGCGTCTCATTCTCCTGTCTCACAGTTCCTCTCACTGATTTTGTCTTTCCGCCTCAGGTCTGCATGAATATTTAGCACCATCACACACGTGTGTACTTGTACTTGCGCGTAAAGTTGTGCACACAGACTCTTACTTTTCATCGCCTAATCCTCATCTCAAAAGAGGGATTTAACCACAGTGTCAATTTTTCTACCTCCTTCGTCACAAGCAGTGGTACAAAAATATCCATCTGTGTCTAAAAATAGCCGGCTAAAAATCTCGGCATACTGGAGGCATACACTCCAGTGAAAATTTATTCTGATGCCCTAATTCCTCTCATTTCCTGCAGGATCATTCTCCTCGTTTCATTCTCTCTCTTTTTTTCTATTGTAAGGCAGGCTGCTGCTTTATTTTCACTCCTTTTCGGACATCAGTGAGGTCAGTATAATTCTGTCAGAGTAGTGGAGAAAAGGAGATTTTGAAAGAGCAATGAAAAGGGAAAAAGGAAACAGAGGGGGGGAATGAGCAAGGCGAGGAACAGGAAACTCAGGCAATGGTGATGATGATGATGGGTTAATCTGTGTTTTAAGAACCTTCCCCACATTGTCTTGCAAGGATATGAGAGTTGAAGTTTGTTTATTTTACATAACAATCCTCAGTTCGGACAGCAGACTCATTCTCTTCCTCTTTTATACTTTGTCCTCCCCCAATTTGTCCAATTGCCTCAGATCCCGTCACTTTCTTTGCCCATCTTTTCACTTCTTCTGTCACACTGATGTGATTCACTTTGGACTCTTAACCCCCTCACACAAACTCCCTCACTTTATTGCAAACAGTACTTGCTCCCTCTGCTGGTTTACAAACACACATCTTCTCATCGAAATTTAAGTTGAACAGAAAATTGTGATCTCCACAACAATTATAGACTCCCTCGACTGAATCTCCAGTTTTACGGAGAAGCTTTCAAGACGAAGGTCATTGAAGGCCACAGGAGGGAGGGATCTAGAATCTAAATTTATACATGGACGAAATAACCAACTGTCCTTGATTGAAGGTGTCTAATGTAACATGGAAAAGCCTGAACGTCTAATTAGATGGAGATTTGTTAAATGCTGTGCACATCTGCTTTAAAATTGCTTTTACTAATAAATAATTGTATTTATATATTTCACCAAGCTGTAAAACCCGTTCACAGTGTGAACTATATTTAACATTATAATTTAACATTGGTTCCTACTCAACACACTGACATTTCTGTTGATCATGATTCTTCGCATGAATGCTGATAATCATTCATCATTAAATCGTGACCTTCACAATTCTTGTTCTGTTCTACCGGTTAACAAAGGATTGGACTATTTTAGTCAAGACTTAAAAAAAAAAAATCCAACCTCCTCCAGTCTCTCATAATCAGGTCTTGATGGGCTGAGCTATTTTTAGCTCCTTGCACTGGCAGCGAATGAGTCCTGTTGGGATCCTGATGTTATATAAGAAAAATGTGAAATGAAGGAATTTGTTGGATGTAATATCTCACATTTTGTGCCGTGCTGGTTGCCACATCTATTCAAGGAGCATGATGAGTATGTAATTGTGACTGTGTCGTCACTAAAATGAAAGAACCAAGGTGAAATGATTAACAGGAACCAAATCCCTCTCCGCTCTATTCTGTTTCTTTTCTGTTGTCTTCGTTTATTCATATCCTTTCATGCCTTTCTTCTCACAAACAGTTATTTGCACAACTAAGTGTTGCCCACTCAGAAATCTATGTTGACCATTGACAGCTGGGTCAGTTCTGTCAGGTCTCAGTGGCTAACTCAAACAAGAAAACCGTAGTTGTTGAACTTCTGATAGAATGTTGGTTGATGTGAAATGACAACTGATTAGTCCTGTTGTTTGTTACATCTAAAGTTTGCCTACATGATACTTTTCCCTCCAATTTCCCTGTCATGGGACTAAAAAAGGCTTATCTTATCTTAAAATACTGCAATGTCTCAACTGATACACATAGTGTATAGATTTAGCCATATTTTGGAAATGGCAAAGTGCCACAACTCCAGGAACCTGATAGAGAAAAACCACAGCATGGATTTTACCTCACAAGAACCTCTGACTGATTTAAGCTCTGCCAACCTTGAGATGTTTTTTTTTCACGCAGAGAAAGAATTCACTGATAGAAGAAAAAATAGGTGATGGAAGGAGAACCTGCAGCTCTGAGCCGCTGCAGAGAGTGACAGGAAAGAGGGTCTCCTCACAGAGAACTCATCATTCGGTCGATGAACAGGTGATGCATCGCCGAAGACTCACCCATGATTTGTCATTGACCCTCCCTCACAGGGTTAGAAAACTGGTTTGAGGTGAATGTAGCTATCATTTAAAAGTGTATTAGAGTCTAAAATGATCTGATACATATAACATTTCAATCTAGGGTCACATTTAACACTATATGTTTTCTATCATGTTGAGTTAAAGTGAATGGATGAATTACAAAAGACATAAAATCTAATTTGAAAGACTTTACTTTCACATAAAATATTTTCATAACATTTACTTGGATATATAAGAAGTTACCCTTAATCTTATAAATTCTAACTGAATGAACACATGAGAACTATGTCAAATTTTCACAACTTTAATTTACTTGGTCTATATTAATATATTTATTTAGAATTCCTCAACACAGTAAAACACTGAATTTGTGTAATAAAATTTGAGGGAGCTTTTTTAGAGTGATTAAAGTACTTCATGTTGACGTTTTGGGAAAATTATTATTTGAGTATATAAATGATTCAACTACCTGGGTGCAAGCTCCCACTATTGAAAAGTTTTCCATGCGGGGGGAAAATTGATCCCCTTGGTCGTGCTCAGGTGACATTCACAAAGAAGCAGCTTCTTTCATATGTTCACATGAAGGACTTGAGCTCAGTCCCCTCCATCGTGAACCTGACGGAAACCAGACAAAAACAGGAGCCAGATTTTGGACAGATTTAGAGTAAATGCATTCCTCTTTTAATCTGCTCAATTGGGGCCACACACATAACCTGTATCTCACATGTGAACCTTCACCATCAGCTCTGTAGCTGAAGAACACCCTAGGGTGTCCACGGAGTGAATTTGAGAATAAAGAGGCAAAACATGACACCCTCACTTTGTACAAAGTGGACAAAGCGATGGCTAAGGGTGACACAACTTCTCACACTGGGATTACAGTCAACTCTGGATATTGGATTGGACTGATCTTCTACTATATATCATATTGCTATTGGACCTCTACACCTTCATTGAATTTTAAAACTGCATCCCCAGCTGTCTCACTAATTCCCCACAAGTTATAAATCCCATTCAGACATGCTATATGAAATACAACATGTTCATTAATATGCATCTAGCCTACTTTAATTGTTGTATTTCTCCATTAAAAAATATAAATTTAATATGAAACACTCTGCATCCGATGGTTTTTGTTTGGCAAGAACACAATTCAAGACAACCAACACAGCTTTACTCAGCTCTTTGCCATGTCTCAATGTATTTTCTACTTCTTGATTCGTGATGCTGCTGCTGATATATCTTCTTTATTACAGCTTGAAACCCAAACATTTAACTGCGCAGTAGTTTGCATCTGACAAAAAGAGAGTTTGAACAAACCACTTCATTAAAATGTAGGAGAGCTCACATGTTTTAAAACTAAACAAACTGAAACACTAAGAATCAAAGTTGAATCCTCTGCACCTCCCGTTGTGCTTTGTGTGTAACTTCATGCTTACCTGCCCAAACACTGACTTGACTATCGGGTGGAGAGTTGCGTCGTAATCAGACGCGGTGGCGCTCAGTCTCTTGGACGAGCGTCGGGCACCGGTTCTGACCGGTGCGCCGGTTTTAGGTGGGTTCGAGCTGAGGCTGGAGGATGACGCAGTGATGACTCTGTCCCTTGACTCGAAGAAGAACGCCGCGTCGTCCGTCTCTTTTGGATAAGAGGGAGTTGGAGAGGTCCTCCTGTCCCGCCTGCAGCCGCCCTGCTGACGTGTCTCCCCTCCGGAGGGGTCCTGGAGTTGCTGGGACTGTTTGGACCTGGTGGACTTGCTGCGCTCTTTCTGATACCGAGTCGCCCTGTGTGTCCCATCCTCCACGTCATCTGGAGGGCTCACCTGTTGGTGAAAGGGGCTTTTCTGCACGCGGTGATCACCTACATGTCGGCTGTCTGCCCGCCTCGGTTGGCAGAGGGGTCTCCGCGCGCTGGTCTCGCAGTCTTCCGTCCAGCCTGCAGCATCGCTTCCTCTGGCTCCCGTGAGATGAAGGTGACTGCGGGGATCCCGTGGACTGTTACTCGAGTGGCCGGACTTGCGATTGAGCGCCGAGGATCTGAGCAGAGAAGTGGCGGACTCGCTTTTGGGGAGAGAGGAGTTCATTGTTGGATCTCTCTAACCTGACAGGCGAAGTGGAGCTGCTGGGGGTCGAGCCAAAGAAAATAAGGCAGTCCTCTAACACTTGTAAGTGCTCAGCACCAGCCCTACTCTCTCATCCGCGTCCACACGCTGGACCATCTCTGCCAAGGTCCACGGAGACGGAGCAGCAGCACCTGACTGACGTGAGGAGGAGGATGGTGCAGTCAGTGTGACGCCACTGTGCAGCTGCTGCTGTCAAAGTACACGGGCAAAATTCAATAGAACGAGTCACTACACCAAGTCCCTGTCTAGTTCTCAAAATGTTCTGTGTGGTCGTCTCTGTTATAGGAACCAATCAACATGTTTTCAAAATCACACTTTTACACGCTCAAAGAAAAAAACTCTTTGTCTGAATGTATCTTCTCACTAGTTACAACTTTTCTTTAGCTCAATTTCACATTACATGTGGTGCCCACTGCTGGTCATTGGTGGTATATTGCAGCAAAAATCCCTCTCTGGGGGCAAAATCCCATTTTTGGCTGATTTTGGGTGAATTGGCTATCACACTGGAGTCCTCCTGGTCCTTACTAGAATAACACGAACTTGTGGTTTCTCAATCAAAATCGATGCAGCAGGTATCCAACAGTTTCTTAGCAAATTCATTGATTGTTTTGTTTCATGGTGTTACTGTAAAATAATGATGTTGTAACTTTTTCATCGGGGAAAAAACAAACAAAAATCAGGCGAGGATCGTAATAAAAGTATTTTTTTTGTGTTTAACCATATTACTCACGTTACTGACACTTAAATCAAGTTACTTTAGGTTGTACCTTTCTACTATAAGGTGCAGGGATGGATCAAATGCAGAGAAACAATTTCAGCATTTTGTACTGTATGGCTGTATGTGATCAATAAATGATTTCTTCGTCTTCTTCTTCTTGTGCAAATACATCTGCTAGTTTTTGGAGTTATTATAAGCTTATTTTGGGAAGGAAATTCCAGTTAGGCTTAACTTGAAATAACCACTAATAATAATAATAATAATAATAATAATACATTTAATTTATACTGCAATTTACATTTGGATCAAATCTCAAAGTGCTACAAAGTAAAAGCCGATAAAAGCATCAATAAAAATAAAATAATAACTATATAAAAACCTGACCAAAAAGCAGCAATTTTAATGTAAATGTTAATGTTAATGTTAATGTTAATTAAAACCACTGGGTAGAATAGGGTGCTACCATGGAAAGTTTTTCCAAACAATTAAAGATTATCTCAGTATCAAGCCATTTTTTTTTGTTTTTTACTTAATATATGTGGCTTGTGTCAATATTATTCATTAGGGAGAATTCAAGTTGAATCAGATTAACCAAATTCAACCCAATGTAGGAACTTCCTGGAAGTCCAAGGAAATAGGGATGACCAAACAACTGCACAGTAAAGATTACAAGAAGGCCTTCTAAAATGATCACCAGTAATAAAACAGAGTGCTAATGTTAAACAGTATTAAGCTGTTTCACGGTGGTAGCATGCATATTTAGTGTCACCATAGTCAAGTACAGGCAGGAAAGTACATCGTACAATTGACTTTCTAGTTTCAGTTGAAAAACCTGATCCGCTTCTTAAGACAAATCCCAGATTAACTCTTAACCTGCCAGCTATTTGAAAGAGAGCTTTTACTCAATACATACCTCAAGTTACATCCAGGAGGAGACAGTCTAGTCATTTTAGAGCCAACCAAAATGCATTTATTTTTAATCACTTCCCGCCAACACTCTAAAAAGAAATATTTGTGGGGTTAGTACTTATAACTAGTAGAATTTAAGCTATCTCATGGTGTCCCAAGTTAGGACCCACCGTTTGTCTTTTTTCTGTTTCGTTTTAACAGTGGCAGGTAAAGGGTGTTAAGTGACACTGAATTTCTGTAGTAGTAGTTGTAACTCTGCAAAGATAAGATAATAATTGTTTTACTTCTTCCAAATTTAAAATTGGTGCAGTGCAGATACATGTGTGAACAGGTAATCTGCTGAAGAAACCTGTAACAAATCTAGGTCAGTGAGCACTAAGTACATTGATGTTTAAGTGTAAGTGTTATTCCTTATGTGAGGTTATAGTTGTCTTATTGAGCTGCAGCCGAAGAACTGTGTCCAGGTGCAATTTCAATACGTGGGCGAAGAAGGGAACGCCATTTTGTAGAAACACCACAGGAAAAGGTTTAAGTTACATTAATAATCTTGTCTTTTTAATCAGTTGAGTTAACATTAGCACATAAAATATAATTTTGCTATTTTGGGTGTTATCTGCTAGTGTGCAAGTGTAATCTGATACATTCTACGTTCTGATACGTAAGCACAGTATAAACTTCATAGAAAAATTATCTTTGATTTGGTAACATCAAGTAACATTTAGAAACGTTTTTTTTTCATTATTAAACAATCTACTATATAATATGTGATTGGTGGGCAGTTGGCACATTTTGTTGGCAATCAGTAAAATAGGTCTTCACATTTTTGGTCACTCGATTTGCAAGACAGTTGGAAAAATACAATTATATTCATTTCATGTAGATTTTCTGTCAGATTTTGAGACTGAATTATAAAACTATATAGTTAAAAAGGTTTGAGTATTTATTGCAGTGCGGTTTGATTTTTTTATACAGATCAATCAAGAATTCAGAATTTAACCTGGAGACAAGATTCATGGCAAAACGGAACCAGTTCTCCTCGAAAAAAGTGTCCTTGCTGTCCTCAAGAGCAGGGGCTGCAAAAATAAACATTCAGCGCATATAAAACTACTGCTGCTAGAGGTATGAATAAATGAAACAGTTAATTTTAAAATAGGACAATCCACTTTTATCCACAATAAGTAATGTTGGGTTTTTTAATGATGATTTAAACATTATCTCACAATATCTTTAGTGCTGTACTGTGGAGTGTGAATGGAGAGGGAATAACGGACTTAAACTTTACAGCAGGCTTAAAATGCATATTAAAATTAGTAGTTACATTATTCATTATCTGCTGGATGTTTTAAAAGGCAACTTCTTAAAAGGGAATAATATGTCAGATTATTGTTTAGGGCTTAGTCTAATACAAAATCACTAAAAACAAAATTATAAATACCAGGGAATAAAACTATTTGAGCCATGGAACATGATAGGCAGAACAATTGTAATAAGAATGTTAGATTTCATTGCCGTAAAACATTTAGTCATGCTGTCATCATTCAACACTTACTCCAACATAACAAAACAATGAAATAGAACAATGAATAATAATAACAATTAAAAAATAATTGAAAAAGAAAATTCTATAACTACTTCATCAAGTTATACTGGCTTTCTTTAATTCAATGCTCAAACTCAATTCATTCTTGGGATATAACTATAAAAACATATATAATTGGTATATTTAAGGCCTCATAAACCTTCCTTCTTTCTTTTATTTAATGTAATCATACAAAAAGCCATCTTTCTTTTTCCTAGTCTTGAGCAGGTAAGTCAGACACCACTATACTTCGTGTTACTCTCATGTTTGAATATGACTGCTGAAAACATTGTCATTGATTCTCACCTACCAGGATGATGCCGGTGATTTAACCATTGAGGTGAGGAAAGAACAAACCTGGGATGTTTGTAGCATTTACTCAATTATGGCTAAGTTGAAACTACTTACAAAAATCCATGTAAATTGTTACCTCATTTTTTTTGGGTCAAGGAAGCTTATTATTTTTACGAGTGAAAGAGCTGAATTTATAATTCCATACAGGGAAGCGATCCTTCAGCCCTCAGAATCCATCTAAAACCGGCAGCCATCATTGGCTCGTTGAGTTGATTTCAGCGGGTGAACAAACCCTCGTTCCCTGGTCACATTTCATCTGCATTGGTGCTCTGGGTTGGTTTAAGAAAAATGTAGGTAGAAAAGGAAAGGGAGAGCTAGAAGTGATTATTATATTATATTGTCTTGTATTAATTTCTTTGTAAATTATTATTTGTACGTCTGCATGCTATATTTTCAACTCTGTTTGTGTGCTGCTGCCTGCGCTGGCCATGACACTCTTGAAAAAGATATATTTAATCTCATTGGGATTTGTCTGGTAAAATAAAGTTTGAATATCTGAAAATCTGATTTTATCTAATTTTGAGCTTTTCAACACTCTCACTTTGAGATATCAGTTTGCCATCGGAGCATAAAATAACACTTAACCGTAGAAAAAAATACATCTTCCTTCAATATTATATACAGGTAATATATTCAATATCTTTTATACACATGCAAACAACATGGTACCATGATGGTGAACAATGGCATTAAAATAAAAGAACATTTGTGGTTTAATGATAATAGCAAGGTTCTAAGAAGAAAAAACCCCCACTGAAAATAAAAGCGTGACAATCTTCCTGTCTGATCCCATCTGCACACCCTAGGTCATAATTCTCATAGCAGATGTCCAGGGATGCAGGGCGAAATCATGTTAGGACGTTAATATAGGAAGCTAATTAGGCACTGAAGCTTTCCTGAATTATGTTTCAAGTGGAGCAACACTGGAAAAAGAACAGATTTTGCCCCCCTCTCTCTGGGGAATTTTTGTTCTCTGACATATGTGTCTCTGTCTCCTCTCTCCTCTGCTCCAGGGATGCCACACACACACATACTCACAAACACACACACATGCATGCACACCCATGCTGCAAACACACTTCTACATTGACCTGCTTAAATTCTGCTTCCTTTGAATATTTTATTCCCAACATGCCCATAATCTGGTTTCTACCTAATTCTTACAATTATTTTATTGTGCACAAAATGGATTTTAATAAAACGCTTAATTTATGTCCCAGCTAAAGGTTGAAGTATGTGCAAATAGCTCTCTCTAGTGGACACTGGTCATATTTGTAGAAAAATAAACCTATCCAAGGTCAAAATCCCACTCTTAGCACATTTTTGATTAATATCCAACTGTGCCAAATGGTCAAATATCGTGGTCCTATCTCACAAAAACTGTGTAGAGTAACATACACTTTGTGGTATTTTTCTATCAAATATGGTGCAGTAGTTATCAAAGAGTTGAGTAATTTCATTGATTGTTTTCTTTCATGGTGTTACTGTAATGATGTTGTATCATTTTCTAACTAAATAAATGAATACAAATAATAACAGATTACTAACTCATAGAAACAGGTACAGTGTTACTGACATTATAATATATGATATATATATATATAATATATATATAATACTTTTTGGTTTTACCTTTCCATAAACACCAAGGTTATGCCATTAGAGTTGAGGAGCTGTTTTTGGTTTGTTTGGACTCCACACAGCGCTGTCAGATGGCTAAACTAACCAAAGGGGTTTTGTTGCGATACCACAGCAATGTTCTGCACTCACAAAACAGCACACATCTTCTGCTTCATACATAAATACATTAAAATAAATAAATAAATGTAATTTAGAATGATTGCGTCTACCTGACGCTTAATATACATTGAAATTGGGCCAGAATATTGTGGTGCATTTAATTCCATGGAGTCTATCTTTGATCACATCTCACATCCTGATCGACCCCGTCATGCAGTAGTTTGGTATTCCTGAAAGATTAATCAGTGAGGTAAATAATTTACCACACAGCAGCTTGGGGCCTGCAATGTGAAGAAAGAGCTCCCTCATCTGAATCATCTGAACATCTTGCCCACTCATATGAAGAGCACAATGTGAAGGATGTGATGTCAACACTGAACACTTACATGCCATATCAACCCAGAAACCTGATACTCTGTCAAAACTCAAGTTTCAAGTTGGGATGAAAGGTTTACTCTCATCAATGCCTAAATCGGCGACAGACTGATACCTTTATTGTTATATTCTGAGGAAAGAACAACAGTCCCTTCAGTCTGTGCTTAGAGGAACATAGAGAAGATATTCTGACCAATATCATGTTCTCCTCTCTGGGTCAAGCTCCAGGACACAATACAGAATACCAAGGTGTTGAGTCACCAATTTTAAAAACTTATCTTACTGATTAAATATGTAGACTAAACCTGAGAACACATTATGTGGAATAATATGCTGAATTACAGAGTTCTGCTGTTCAATACCAGTGTTTTGGAGGAGACACTGAAATAGACTTGATGACATGAACATGAAAGGAGTCAGTTGGATCTGTTTGCAGGTTTATTTTCCTTATATGGATATTTCCATTAAATGAAAGTAACTTGACTGGAGTGTAGTGTGGTTTTGAATCCAAAATAAATAAAATATATCGAAACTGAAGTTCAGCTGAACCGAAAATAGCTAAAGCCCATGAATCAACATCCATCAATCCATCAGAAGCAGCTCTGCTGCGAGCGCCCTCTAGATGTCTGAGCTCCTCACCGTATTTCTAAGGCTGAGGAAAGCTCATTTCAGCTGCTTGCATCCTTGACCTCATACTTCCTGTCATTACCCAGTACCCCAAAGTTGTCTTTGTGTGATTCTGTTCTTGATATTCATGGACAGGATCTCAAGGTGTAGTCTAGGTGAGGAGAGTGTATGGTCTGGGGAGTTTAGAATTGCATCTCTGCTGTTTGCAGATGATGTGGTCTTGTTGGCTTCATCAGTCCATGACCTCCAGCAGCACTGGAGTGGTTTGCAGCAGAGTGTGAAACGGATAGTATGAGATTCAGCACCTCCAAATCTGAGGCCATGGTTCTTTGCTGGGAAAAGGTGGAATGTCCCCTCTCGGTTGTTTGTGTCTTCTTCCTCAAGAGAAAGAGTTTAAGTACTGTATGTTGATCAATAACATTACTGGAATTGCTAAAGGGATTAAGCTAAAGGATAATTTATGATTAAACTTAACAGGCTTTAATATCAAATAAAAAAATGAAATACGCAAAAGCACTCAAGAACAGGACAACTTCCTAAAAGAAGTTCCTAATGATGAATGAACTTGAAAGTAAATAGTCCACCTCGACTGGCTGATTAATCAGGACCCCTGCACCTCCTCTCTGGTGATGTGCTGTGTCTCCTGTTAGGGAGTTATGTGACCTCTGGTTTCTAATAGTTATGGTATGTCAGGAAATATGTTGTTGTGTGTAGAACTCCTCTTTCATGGAAAATCGTTTTTCATCCCGTGCAAAAATGTCTTTACTTTTGTTTATTGTTTGTTTTTCTAATGGCCCAAAAATGTAAATATAATGTACAGCATGCATATACAATGTGAGAAAACATTTTATCTTCTTTAAAATGAGAGATACAACAACATGAATTTTTGTCATATCAAGTACAAAATGGATGAAAGGCCCTCAAATTTTGCTCCAATGTCTCTGATTTCATTAGAAATGAGTTGTTAGTTGTTAGAGCACTATACATGTTTATCCTTATCCCAGTTAGGCTTGCTAATATTGAATATCTTGTTTCACATATCAGTTCCAAAGTTCTGGTACCCAGCTGTTAACTGATGTGATTTTAACTCCACCAAGGAGTTTATTTTCATGTCTTCCAATCAAAAAAAAAGAAAAAAACATAAAATGAATGTCCAAGTACTTGGAGAACTAGAATTTAGTTCATTACATTTTGGTGAGGATCCAGATAAAGGTGTGGATTGAGGATTTTTCTTTAAAAAAAAAAACATTCCAAGAAGACCATTTTTCAGCATTGAAATATCTCTGGGAATGATGCATGGATCAGAGGACTGGTTTTCTATGAGTGTATGTAATTGGCCCCTCCAATTGAAAATCCACACCCATAATGCTCAAATCAGTTTTTTCCACAGGACTATGAGTTTAGTTGTGGATAAGGTTTGATTGAATTAAGGGACTGTTGGGCCTCAACAAAGCTCTTTGACTTAGTATGGATTTCTCCAGTCTTTTCTGGAAATCTTATTTTTATGATATTTATTTGTCATTATTAAAATATACTCAAGCTAGGTACTCTTTTACAATCCAGTTTTGAATTGGAATTTTAATAAATTTTGAATATGTAAACTAAAACGAAAACAGAATGGTCTTACAAAAAATAATAAGATTGCACAAAATAGAGATCAGAACGCAAAACAAAAACAAACACTTGATAATTTGATTTACACAACCGAAAAAGGAAAGGAAAAAATACATACTTAACAGTACAACACATTTATGAACCTCTTAAAGTACTCCCACAGCCTCAGTGGCATCAGTTAGTTGTTTCCTAAGTTCCTTAGTGGTAAATAAAAGATTAACTCTCATTTAATAATAATAATAATACATTCAATTTATAACGCACTTTACATTTGGATCAAATCTCAAAGTGCTACAAAGTAAAAGCAGATAAAAGCATCAACAAAAAATAAAATAATAACTATATAAAAACATGACCAAAAAGCAGCAATGTAAATTAAAGTTATAGGTTCTGCTAAAAAGGAAAGTTTTAAGTCCTTTTTTATATGTGTCGCTCGTCTGTGGAGCCCTCAGATGGTCAGGGAGTGCATTCCACAGGCGAGGGGCAGCAGAACAGAAGGCCCGATCACCCATGGTGCTGAGCTTAGTCCGGGGAAGGAGGAGGCGGTATCAGTGGGTAGAACGGAGGGATCGTGTCGAGGTCAGTGGGGTGAGTAGTTCTTTTAGGTAGGGGGGTGCGTTACCATGGATGCACTGGTGAGTGAGGAGAGAGATCTTATAATCAATCCTGGTGGAGATGGGAAGCCAATGAAGGGAATGAAGAACGGGGGTGATGTGTTCGTGTTTACGAACTCTCATCAGGATCCTTGCAGCACTGTTTTGAACATACTGAAGTCTTTGAAGACTTTTATCAGGGATCCCGATGAGAAGTGCGTTACAGTAATCCAGTCTGGAGGAGACGAACGCGTGGACCAGCTTTTCATCATCACTCAAGGTGAGTGAAGAACGAAATTTGGAAATATTTCTGAGATGATGAAAGGAGACCTTGCAGATGTGTTTGATGTGGGATTCAAAAGTGAGTTGAGGGTCAAATCTTACACCGAGGTTGGTGACTGATGAAGAGAGGAGAATGTCGTGACCAGAGAAGGTAATACTGGTTATGGAGGAAGACTGGGTCTGATGTGGGGTGCCAATTAAAATAACTTCGGTTTTGGAGCTGTTCAACTGGAGAAAGTTGTTTTTCATCCAGACCTTTATCTCCTCCAAACAAGCGCGGAGAGTTGACAGGGGAGATGATGATGACGATGAGGATGGAGAAGCTGCGGAGGAAAACGTGTCAGATTTCATGTAGATTTGCGTGTCATCAGCGTAACAATGGAATGAGAGTCCATATCGACTGATGAAACGGCCAAGGGGGAGCATGTACAGTATGAAGAGAATGGGGCCAAGGACTGATCCCTGGGGGACTCCACAGGTGACGGTGTGTGTCCGGGACTTTGAGCTTCCAAGGGAAACGTATTCTGTTCTGTCAGTGAAGTAGGATTGAAACCAGTTTAGGGCGGTGGCAGTGAGTCCAAAGGTGTGATGTAGGCGGTGTAGGAGTATTCCATGGTCGACAGTGTTGAACGCAGCAGACAAATCAAGGAGAATCAAGAGGGAAGGTGAACCAGCATCTGCTGCCAAGTACTTAGTACTTAGTACTTACCGAGTACTTAGTACTTAGGTCATTTGTGACTCTAAGCAGAGCCGTTTCTGTGCTGTGGGCGGAGCGGAAAACAGACTGAAAGCTTTCAAAGAGGTTCTTGTATTTGAGGTGGTCCGGTAGGAGGGCAGCAACTACTTTTTCCAGTACTTTGCAGAGGAATGGGAGTTTGGAAATGGGCCGGTAATTAGCAAAAACTCCTGGATCGAGAGTAGGTTTTTTGAGGAGTGGTCTGATTATGGCGGCTTTAAGGGCAGGTGGAACAAAGCCAGCTTGGAGGGATTGATTTACTACAGCGGTGATCAGGGGACTGATGGTAAGTTTGTTAGTTGTTGTTAGATGTTGTATTTGTAGTTGTTGTTAGATGTTAGTTTTCAGTAGGGCTGTAGGAAGGGGGTCGAGGGCACATGAGCATGTGGCGCTTTTGAATGGCAATCTAGCATCACTGTGTGAATGTTAGTATGAATGGGTGAATGATGGCTCACAGTATAAAGTGCTTTGAGTGACAGGAGGGACACCTGGCAGACCTGAAGCGTGAGCAGGGGGAACCCAAGGTCTGACTGAGGATGGCAAAAGGGTAATACGAAAAGAATGTTGAGCAGAAACTACTAGGAAGCAACATGAAAAAACAATACTTCGCTGTAAGAAAAGCTGCAGAAAGGGGCGGGCGATGGCGAACGAGTTCAACCACATCTTCCATAGATTCGATAGCCCTGCTTCGGCTGCCAAAGCTCAGCCAAGCATCCCTCCCTCCCCACAACCATCCTGTTTCTGTTCCAGCCCTCCTCCCTCTCTCACATTCACACACTAACAACGCCCCTGCCACCAGCACTGCTTCACCATTTGATGCTGAATCTTATCTTTCTCCCTCCTTCACACCCTTACCCCCGCAGAACCGAATTATGTGTAATTAGATGCACTCTACTCTTTAGGCAGGTTATTGCACAATGTTTTTTTTGCACCATACTACCATAATGTACAGTACATACTGTACATTCATTCATTGTATTTTTGAACCTACAATACAAGTCTCAATACTGTGTGAATCTGTATCGATGCTACTGTTCACTTGAATTTCCCTCGGGATAAATAAAGCATCTATCTACCTATGCATATACTATGTAAAAGACTGTGATGTGATAATGATCGCGACTCCTTAGTTTGTAAAAGGCTGGTATGCGCTCTAAAATCAAACACCGGAATTTTGCAGCAATTAGTTTGGTCATTGTAGTTAAATTAAGGCAGTATTGAGAAGACACTTCATTGTGGTACTGTAATACGATCTCTTAATTAATAGGGCTACTTAGTTAGCATTCATGGGTCACAACCCTAATTACCAACACCACCCCACATGCAGAACACCATCATTGTAAAAAACAAAGCATACCATACAATCTCCAATTAGGCTAATTCAAATCAAACAAACAAACTATTAGACTAACCAGCAAGTCTACCGATTCAACCACTTAGAACAGTTGTCGAACAGAAACTTTAAGCCAATCAGGCAACTACCACCATAACATGCCAACTAGCATGATAACCAGCAGAGCTCAATAATCTTCTAAACACTAAGCCCACCTTACCAATAAAGTATGTATATCTGCCAAACATTATTTGTCAAATGCATGTTATGAGAGTGAATTGATGCAGACATCTTGACAGATGGAAGATGCTGCTCAACCCACTAAACAATCCAGCCAAGCTAATTTAACTACTTGATCTAGTTAACAACAAACCAAGCAATTCTGTATCAAGCAGCACAAGTTAACATTACAAGGTGTGAACTTATTCAAATTTGCCAGTCACCCAACTTCCCGTAAACCTACAGGACTTCACCGGGAGAGATCATCATGGTTTTCAGCAACTTCCTCAACTCATTGTTTTCAGATTAGCTAATTCCCCTCATTTTTAGCGACCCAGGTTAGTTAATAGCCGCTAATACAAACCTAAGCGTGTTTGCAGTTATAAAGTATAGCCAAACAATATATAGCACTGCCCCCACTCAACGGCAAGGAGAGAAAGACCCAAGAAGAGATTCAGGTGGTTTCCATTACTTCTCCTCCACACGAGTTACTTACTACTTTAGAGTCATGGCTGTTTAATTCTGTGATCAAACACCAAACACGTATGAAATAGCCTGTTGTAGCAATTCACAATTGTCAATAAAGTCTTATTTGAAAGGTTTTAGGTTGAGGAAAAAAAAAAAATCACGAGTCTGTTAGCAATATGCTAACAAGACAGAAACAAGCAATTTTTTTGCAAACCTGTGTGCCGAAACTTCTTTTTTTCTTTAAAGTTGCCGCCGTATCTGGACTTGTAGGTTTCTAGAAACGCCGTGGACGGTATTGCTGGTATATTTTGTAGATACACTTGGAGGTAAGCAAGATGCATTTGACTGTATTGTGTTAACTTTAACGCAGGCACCGCTCGGACGGCTGTGATCTCTCTTATTCGCCCTTCCCTATTATCCAGAAACTGCAGTTTCAACTTTATGACTACTTATTACTTATTATTTTTATTATTAAAACGCACCTTGTCACCATGGCAACAAGGACCCTTGCCAAGTTCAGTGACCAACTTGGCGAGGGTCACTCAACAAGTTCAGTGACAAAAGAAGGTGCTGACGTAAGCCAATAGAGTCGAGACCCTGCCAGAATTTCTCACATGCCAGAAAACCTTTCCATCGTCCGACCCCGTGAACAGGAGCTGCTCATCGGCACTCGTGACATGGCGAACACTGCGAGAAAAACGACAAAGGTCTGACACGGTCAGATGGCCTGACAGTCCTGAAACTCATTTACAAATGTGAATCGGGCTCAAATCGTACAATGTACGCACGGCTTAAGCCCAGCTTTAGCCATTTTAATATTAGGGGAGGGCGTTACGAGAGGTTTGTTTCTCTGGACACTGAAGCAGAAATCGGACAAGGTAGAAACAAGTCTTAAACAAGTCTTAAACATTTTAATGAAAGAGTCTCTGGTTATGAGCAGTAGTCTTCGTCGACCGGGAGAGCTGGCACAATAACGAAGAGCAGAGTGTGGCAAGGGGACCAGAGACCTGGGGCAAAAGGAGGCAGAGGGTTAAGCTGGTGCGGTCAAGAATACAAGAATTACAAAAAATTTAGCTAACTCACATGTAGATGGTAAAATCTGGTAGACACTTGAGTATTTATGCAGCTGAGTCTTGAGTAGAGGATAGGTCTCCGCTGTGCGGGACAGCTGGCCGTTGATAAACTTCAGAAGTGTTTGTAGTCATGCCCAGACACACAGAGACAAGGAAGAAACAATAACAAGACAGGGGGAGGCAGAAACACCAGAGATGGGGAAAACATTGAACACACAAGGAAAGAAGTTGAGGAATGAATTGATCATGACAGAGAGCTAAGGGTTTTTCTCATACCTGTCAAATTTAACTAATGAGAAATATCTACAAATAATTAAATTAAATTTAAATCTCCTGAACATGAAATCACATCCACAGCCTTAATTTATCTTGTTATAATCTCAATTCGATATAATTTATTTTACCTAAGTCTGAAAAACTCATTACCTTTTCGTTTTCCTAAACAGAAACTAAAATTTATATTAGGTTAATTATCCTGCTTTTGAACTTGGCAGGGACTCTGAGCGTTGCCTGTTGCTCCAGTGTGTTGTGCTGAGTATGGTTTATATCTCTAAGATGAAAAGCTGCCTGAGCCTTGAACAACTGCCTCTATTGGGTTTTGCATTTTAAAACAAACTAAATGTGGGGATCAAAAATCAATTTTTAACGTTCATGCTTTCAAATTAAAAATGTCTAAATGAGGAAGAAATGATAGCTTATAAGACATATTCATTGGTCTTGGTGTTCTGATACTGACCACAGTAGAAGAGGTTTAGAACTGTAAATGTACGGACCATCGCCCCCTGATGTTGAAGTTTTGAATGGACAGCCGAAGCAGTATATATGAAAATCCCCCTAATGAAAGCACATTATGAATAGTTGTCCGGGCTTTAACTACACCTATACTGCTAGGTAATCGTATGCTATGCTATGAAAAAGCAGTGTGTACATTTTGAAAAATACAAAAAAATATTTTGGTTTAGCACAAAATCAGATATTTTCCAAAAATACTGTATAATCAGCCACCAATTAATCTCTTAAACAAAAAATGACTGCAAGTCACCGTCTCATCAAATCAAATTAATGGTAAAGATGAGGCCACTACCAAATAATTCAAATATATAACGTTTCATTCCCTAAACCCCAACCCCACACCAATGGCTAAGAACATATTATGTGATGTTGTGCTATCAGTAAATTTAACCAGTTTCTTTTCCTACATCCTGCCTGGCAGAGCCGCTAACATAACTGCCTGCATGCACTGGGTTTTTTTTATGGCTTGACTCACCTGTGTCACTGAAACTAAATTGGTGGAGCTTTTTGGTTGTGCTAACTTTATTAGATCTCTTCCACTTGGATCAACAAGTTGAAAAAAGTCATGACAGCTATTTTATACCTCTAGTCTGGGTGGGAACTTCACACCGTTAAAGTTTGGGACTATGTGTTGTAAAACAAAAACAACACAAAGCAGATCTCATTCTGGTAGGTGATCTTTCAGCGGTCTGGTTAACCAGATCAATACAGGTGTGAGATGTAAAGATTTTGTAACATGTTATGACTTACAACGACCCAAATTACCCACTTTATTCCGGTACTTCGATCTGCTGAGCTATCTTTGGCACAGTTGTTGTCTGGTGAGGATGACATTTAGTTTACTTTTTGAGTTGTAGAGGAAAATGACACAGCTTATATGATATGATATATGTGGCCATGTCATAAGGTCAAGACATAACGTCACCAAAA
The DNA here is from genome assembly GCA_037951165.1 of Lophius americanus. Lineage (NCBI taxonomy): Eukaryota > Metazoa > Chordata > Actinopteri > Lophiiformes > Lophiidae > Lophius > Lophius americanus. Next base: position 5,732,325 of record JBBDHG010000057.1, on the reverse strand, counting down.
TGTAGTCATCCATAGGATATACCAAAGCCTACTTTTGGATAACATTTCCAGCAAATCTGTCCAGTAGTTTTCTATAGTCTTGCTAACAATCAGCGTAACAGACAGACAAGCAGACAACCAACAAACTAACCCAGGTAAACATTACCTCATGGGCGATGTAAACCTTATAATGTTCTCATAAAGAAGAAAAATGGATAAATTATATTATTATTATATATTATTTGCAAATTTTATATCTTTGGGGAAAACTATTATTTTCATATCTTACACAATCAAAACTCAAAATGAAAAATCTTTTGGTAAAGCATGTTTTTAAAGAATAAAAAAAATACAGACTTACAAAATTATTTCATGATAATATTTTGTGTTTGATGGAAAGAGTCAATTTTACATTAGAATAGCTCAACCTTGTCAGCTTGTGATTGACCAAACAGATGAGCAGGATTGGTTAAAATGGTAAACTAGAAAGACTTCAGAGACATGGTAGACATTATTGTGATCAGTATCAATTAGATTGCTTTGTTTAGGAAAGTTCTTTGCAACTCTGTCCATTATTTATGTGTTAAAAAGTCTCCAAAAGTCTCCTAAAGATAAAAAAAAACAGTTATTATGACGTGATGTTGTGAGATTATGAGTAACGTCAATAAAAATGTAATTATTTCTAGGATATGCCAAATCCTCCTTATCCAAAAAAAAGGCACAAATTTATTTTAGGTGACCACTCTAGACCCTTGTCCAGGAGAGAAGGAGAAAGAGAGAGAGAAAGAGAGAGAGAGAGAGAGAGAGAGAGAAAGAGAAAGAGAGAGAGAGAGAGAGAGAGAGAGAGCGAGAGAGAGAGAGAGAGAGAGAGAGAGAGAGCGAGAGAGAAAGAGAAAGAGAGCACAAAACCCATGCAGAACAGATGCACACTCCCAATGATAGTTTGACCCTTGTATATATGATTCTAGCACTGATTGACCAGATTGTTTCATTTATAAAAATCAATATTTTATTACGGCATATATATTTTAGGATCTAGTTCAGTAAATGTTTAAGATACTTCATATTTGAACTAAATTAATCAGCGTGTCAGCGTTGAGTGTCAGTCAAAATTAAATCTTAGTTGCATGCCTGTAGCAGTATTATTTTTTAATCCAGATATATAATACAGTATTGAATTTTCCACGACAACTATAAATTTAAACATTCCGTGTTGCCAGATCTGAATTATTATCTGAATCCAGATCATACTTTGATCATGTGTGACAGATTTAATGGCGATTACATTGTGCAATTATAAATCAAGCATTGAAGCTATTATCCATGATGCTGGAGGCAAACATTGTGTTATTACCCCCGCCAAGGAGGTTATGGTTTCAATCCTGTGAGACATTATGTTTTCACTCCTGTTTGTCTGACTGTTTCTGAGCAAGATTATGGAAAAACTAATGAACAGATTTGCATGAAATGTGACTTTACATGTTTCACAGCATTCAAAGTCAAATCACATCAGATAATAAGTCGTTTGGAGTAGTGACATCAGTATGTGGCTATTGGTCCCTTCATTCCTATGATGTTTCTTTGGGGATGGAGTGGGCTGAACAGTGACGCTGAAGTGGAAGGTGCAGGTGACGACCACCTACAGAGTTTTTGAATTTGTTGGAGTTGTTGGTAGATTTAGAGGCTGGTAATAACTCAGACATTAATGGAGAAATCTGCTTGAAAGTTTTCCTAAAACTATATTTCCTTGGTGGAGGTTTGCGCTCTCTGGATGTTTTTTCTAGTTGTTATTGTACTTTAAATAATTCTAAATCTAAATCAAAATTGAGAGCACAAAACAAATGTTATGCATTGTTCCTTATGGTAGACTGGACCACTCCAAAACAATTCCATTAAATTCATATAACTCTCTATTTTTCTAATGATCCTGCTTAGACAAACAAATACGTCAGCAACATCTTTATCTTCTTGGTGGAGAAAATTATTCTGTGATGAACAATAAAAGTTAAAGAGCTAACTCCAAATTACTTAAATTCGAAACCAAAACTTAGTCTGTTAGTAATTCAGTTAAAAAGCCCATCCCAATAAAACACAACTTAGTACTGAAGGCTGCAGCATTACATTCCCACAAATTTTAGTGACAAATTATAGATTTTTATCATATTTAATTAAAGATATATATGCCTTTATAAGCCCTCCACACGAGGTCCCTGTGTTCTCAGTCCCCAGCCCCACAGGCCTTTCTGCTGGCTGTAGTAGCAACACATTTTTAACAGTTTGCTCCGTGGAAATGTACCTTTATGCATACATAACGTGCTGACAAGGATAATAATTTCATATTAAAATAAAGGGGAAAATGTGCTGTATGATTTTCATCATAGAATGTTACTGTTGCACTGTTGAGAGAAAATCATGTTATTTTTTTCTTCTTTTTTAATTTAATGTATGAAAACTATCATTATCTATAATAAATGCCTATAGCCCCAATACTCAAAGTTCACGTGGAATGAAAAACTGACGCTGGAATGACTTGAAGAGCCCTTCATGTAGTATATTTCTGTTCAAGTTTATGATATAGAGGTTTTGTGTGGGATGTTTCAGAGATGTTACAGTGACAGGTCACTTCCAGTGCTGCGGGTCAGCAAGTTGGGTTTCCTGACACTTTGGGGGCAGAATAGCAAATCTTTCTTTTGTAGGAAAACAAAACAAAAAAAGGAAGGTCAAATGGAAAGGTTTTACCAAAGCTGTACCGGGAAAAAAAGAGACTGGACATATGTGTAATCTAGTTAAGGAAGTGCTTTGTTCTTATTCTTTCTGACAGGCCCATAGGCCCATGCTTAGTTTTTTCAAATTACATTACAGTGGAGGAGGCTAGTTTTTTGCGCAGCCTATGCTGTTGTCCCCGACAGCAAGAACATATCCCAAAAGGCAACAATCCCCAGCTTTGTAAAAAGCAATTCCCCTTTTTGAACTCAACTTAAATGTCAAGTAATGTCCTAAGAATAGTTTTTTTTTGTAAACATAGCTCCCCTTAGTGAGTAAGAAATGAACTATTAAAGTAAAATATGATATACACAAATTAGATCTCCATGAGATTCATATGAACCAAATTTGGATAAAATCAGACCACGGCGATGACGATTCTATAATATTCCTGACTTTTCGGGGAAATAATTACAACAAAGTTATAATTATCCCAGCTTTTATCGTTGTGAATAGTTGCGAAGATAATGTTTCAAAAACTTCCAAACACTTTCACCGCCACTGCTCCATTGTTCTCTCCTTGTTTGAGATAAATTTCTTCAAAATATGTTGTAGAGCAGGTTAAATGTGACAATTGATATGTTATAAAAGTATTGGAAATGGTGGATTAAATCTACCCTAGAGTGCCAAACAAATATCTGAATATTAACGCAAGTTAAATGTATTATTATTATTATTAATAACTGTTTTTAACCAAGGATAAAACTGTATCAGAAACCAGACACAGTTAAAAGGAATTTAAACGAGTCACCATGGTTCCTTGTTGAGTCCAGACTGGGAGGTCAACTTCACTGTCACAGCAGCAGTGTGTGGTTGATGGAGGGGAGGGGAGGGGAGGGGAGGGGTAAACTCACGCGGAGGATTATGGCAGCGCCCACTCAGCGAGTGTTCGCACTTGCTGCAGCCGCAACAGTAGAAGCAACTTAAAAGTCTGTCCCACTTCAAGTGTGATGGCCCAATGTAAGCCGTGGATCGTGTGCTGCGTGTTTTTAGCCGGTGTGATTTGCGCCGTTGCGCTGGTCTGTCTGTGCATCGCCTCACTTGCGGACGGAGGATGTTCCGGCGGCAGCTTCAGGCACGCGGCCGTAGCTGCAGACTCCCGGGTTTGTTCAGAGGTGGGCAGGTGAGTCACTCTCCGACTGGACATAGGTAATAGATGGGTGCAGAGTCGGACCTGAAATTGAGTGGACACACATTTAAATCCTAATTAAGCATATCCTAATGAATGCTTTGAAAGAAGTTTGGGGTAGTTTCGTACATGGCTCACTTCATATTGCTTCAATGTTCACTTATAATCCTTCATAAGAGTGCACTCCCTTCTACTGCGGGTGAGATACAAAGCTGAGCAGAGCAATGGGATAAGCAGTTTAAGAGATTTATGAGGCGTGAATAGAGGCCTTAACTCTACCCCCCTCGCAGCCTAATGTTGATGTGATAGCAATAGATGAAATAAACAGTTAGAACATACAAAATAAACTGATATAAATCTATTCAAATATGGGGTGAATAGACCTCCCCCTGATTACCTCTTTGCCGCCCTGAGTTGTTAAGTGGTGAACCACAGTGTAAACATCAATCTGCCTTCATAAAAAGTCCAAATTTATTCAAACTTGTTGGATTATGCATATAGAGCTTCCTGTGATAGTGTTCAGTGGGATATTCAGTCCGATTCAGTCTGCCGAGATTTCAAACCCGTCTGAGCTGCAGGGGGACGTGTTGGCAGTTACATGAGGAAATCTAAGAAACCTGTGAAAAATGTTGGAACAAATTTCTGCATCCAAGTTTAATTTTATCTTGACGATATAATTAGTATTTCTCAGTCATTTGTGAGCTACAATCAGAAAAAAACCTTTAGAATTACTTTAATTAGTTATGTCAACCAGTCCCACATAAGTAGAATAAACTGGAAAATGATCGCCTCTTCACGGGAAGTCAGCAAAGAAACTTCTGCTCCATAAATATGGGCTCACAATTTGAAAATATATCTAAAAAAAACTATACTTTTTAGCAGATTACAAGATTTGAGATCTCACTGAACAGAATAATATAATTTATATTATTTTGCACAACCACAGATTGTAAAGTAAGGTTCAAATATTTTTTGTAAAACAGGTTGTGACTATGCGTAGCCTTGTTAAGCTATTCTTAATTACAATTCAAGATTTTTTTAATAAGAAGGCATTTGATGCTTTGATGTTTTTATCTTGTTCATGCTGAAATAACTTAAGAAGTTTGATTTAATTTACTATCTACAAACATGCATACAAATAAAATCTAAAAAATTAATAGTTTAGTATTTTTTTAAAGGGTTTAGTGCTTCATCATACAGTTATGATACATTTAATAAACAAAGTTAAGTTTCATTTACACAATTATGCTGCATGTACTGAATATTTATGTTGACGTACACAATTATGTTATTCCAAAGTCTTAAAGTATTGAATTAATGCAGTGAAACTCCTTTGTTTTAATTGTCAAAGATACTATTATTTAGTTTTTTCCACGTAACAAAATGAATTTTATGAAAAGAAATCCATGTTTCAGAGGGTAGTTCTCGGTCACATGTCTCAACAATGGATTAAAAACCAAACAACACGCCAGTATCAAACCAGTATCAAACCAGTATCAAACCAGTATCAAAAGGTACCTTTGATGCTTGTTGTTTATACTATTTACTTCAGCTTCATTAAATCATTATAATCTGTAGTGGATAATGCAACCCTTCATACCCTTTATATTTTTTCCCCATTGTTAAACTCTTCAAACCACAGAAGTTAGTTTCTCTGACCGTAATAGAAACAAAACATTCCAGGGCTGCATTCTCTTGTTGTGCAGTCAACATATCTGACAGCAGGCCAAGCTCTCAGTGAAGAGACCCATTCAGAGATGCCTCAGACTGAAGCCTACATGACCTGTTGTGTAACTTAAAGAGGTTTAATAAGCCTCGTTTAGGCAAATTTTATTTTCTTCTCAGGATGACAGTACGTCTCATAAATAATTACCACGGCCAAAGACCTTGTTGCGTGTTGCTCAATCGTTGGGACATGGTTTAAGCTTGCCTTTTGGCAGCTCCCAAATACTTTGTCACCTCAAACAATGAATCCCTGAATAAAAAAAATAGATCTAGTGTAGGTGTGTGCCTTTGACAAATGTCTCAATATTTCCACACACTTCCCATGATCCACTTTTGAAATTATTATTTTCCAGGAGCATACTCCAAGAGGGAGGGTCGGCAGTAGATGGCGCCATTGCAGCTCTTCTGTGCACATCTGTGGTCAATCCTCAGAGTATGGGCATTGGAGGAGGCTCCATATTCACTATTAGAAGTAAAACTGGTGGGTCTCTCATTTATGGCGTCACTTTCATTTTGTTTGCCCTTTCAAATTATTATTATTTTTTTCAGGAAATGTAAAAGTCTTCAACTTCAGAGAGACGGTCCCAAAGTCTTTCAAAGCTAACCTGCTTAAAAGCTGTCCCACTACTTTCACCACCAGCAAAGGTAAGCAGATTTTTCATTCTTGTGCAGCCCAGCTTTTCTACTAATACTTCCAGATATCCGGTATGTTTATAAACGTCTCTTAAATTTTATTGAAATCGTACCTTCTGAAATGAAACTGCTGCTCGTGTTTCATTGATGTTGTTTTATAGCAGTAACACCTGTCAAAACCTGCATAAGAGGAATGACCAAACCCTGAATAAATTACAAAATAATATTTATTATGACACATTGGTACTAGACCTTCATCAGGCAAAGGATGTTTGACAATAAGAAGCAATCTAAAGTAGCTTGTTCAAATTTGAACAAAATGCAGGCTGTCCTACATTTCTCCATAGTGATGGTGGAAGTTTATAAATGTTTTCTTTTTTAAACCTTATTGTTATTATTAGCATTTCCTGCAGGCTGGGTGAATCCAAAAATATTTATTATATGTTTATTTATTTATTAATATTATATTATGTTTTTTTCATAAACAACGAGACTTGTAAACCCTCTTTAAATTTAAGCACACTGTTTTATTAGGATGCAGACAAATTAATTGTTGAATGGCTACTGACTGGTATACTGTCAGTAGCCATTACAACTGCTGTAATTGTTATGATAGCTACACTGTTCTTTCCACGTTACTAATATTAATTAGTAACATCAAATCAAATGAACACTGTGATATTAGATAATGTAGTTTTGCAATACATTTAATTGTTATTATTGTATTGTTGCTATGCTTGTCACTACATGGCTCCAGGTTAACATTACCACGTATGCAGTTTTATGATTACACTGTTTTCCTTCTAACCTACGTAATTTTTTACTCTGCACAATGCTAAAACTAAATGTTTTAGTTTGTGAATATACCTCCTTCCAGTGGACATAGGCGGTACTTTGTAGCCGAAATCCCTCTCAGGGGTCAGAATCCCATTTTCGGTGTGTTTTGGGTCCATTGGCTATCCTACTGATCCAGATGGAGAATCCTCCTGGTCCAATCCCAAAGAACCCTGTCAAATATAATGAACTTTGTGGTATTACCTTCAAATTTGATGCAGTAGTTATCAAATGTTTTGTTTTACCTGTCCCTAGACACCAAGTTTATACAATTAACCAGATAGTTGTGGAGCTATTTTAAGTTTGTTTTGGGCAGTCAGGCCAGGCTTCGCTTGAAGTGTATTTCAACGGTGTAATATATTATTTTGCATGTTAGTCAGTCCGTAGGAATTCCTTTTTTGTAAGTTTTCTTAATCATCCCTGGTTTATATATCTGGCAAAAAGTAAAATGTGGCAAAATGTTTGCCAGTTATGCGGCAGTAAGCATTTTACATTATGTAATAACATACATTAATATGCTAACATATGTTAGTCTGAAAAAAAAAATCTAAAAGGGGATTGTAGAAATGCTTTTGCTTAATTGCTCCTTCATCTACTCTTCATTAAGTTGCCCACCTGAGATTTTGACCATTTATTTGCTTCATTTGATTGAAGATGTTGCACTTTTTCCCACCTGTGCTTGTAGGCAGTCAGTGGATTGGTGTTCCGGGAGAGCTGCGTGGATATGAGGCCGTTCACAAACAATATGGGAAGCTGCCTTGGGCGAAGCTGTTTGAGTCAACAATCAGACTGGCTAGAGGGGGCATTGATATGCCGCTCTACCTGGCAAAACTCCTCCACAACCCATTTGTGAAAAACCTTGTTGAGAACTCCTCGCTATGGTAGCGCACATCACTAACTGCGTATTTAGATTGGTGAAAATGCATGATCAGCTCTCAAAGCTTAAGGGTGCACAATGTTAAAGAGTATTCCTATGAAGAAATTTCCCAAATGCTTTATTAGAAAAAGGGATCAGTCGGTCTTAAAAGGTGCATGCCTCTTTTGTGTTTCTGTAGTGAGCAAATTGATGTAGAAACACTTTCTAGATAATATTCAATGATAAATTAATTTTAGTAATATGCATATGATATGATATCACATGCATATTACATGCATGTGATATTAATATCCCTTAAATAACAATGTGAAGCACAAATATCTGTCATATTACGCTGATATGTGTTCTTACATATGTACTTTTTTTTTCAAGTAATCTTTTCTGCAACAAGAACAAAACTGTCCTGGGTAAAGGAGACATCCTGAAGTTTCCTAAACTTGCAGAAACCATGGAAACCATTGCAGAGCAAGGGGCAGATGCATTCTACGTCGGAAAGATAGGACAAGACTTAATCAAAGACATAAAAGATGAAGGTTGGGAAAGCTGGGGTTACATGCCTGAAAAAAGGAAGAAAATGAATAAGGAAACAAACTCCTTTGTAATGTCATAAGGTTGTGATAAAAAGTGTTTGCTGCTGGCTCCTCTCAGGTGGAACACTGGAAATGGAGGACCTGAAGTCCTTTAAGGTGCGGGTGCAGGATGCATGGACTGTTCCTCTGGGAGATACTCAGATGTACATTCCTCCACCACCTGCTGGTGGCGCTCTGCTCTCCTTCATTCTCAGCCTGATGCAAGGTTTCATGTACTGTGTGATGACCCGATGCTACCTTGAACTATCCTTCTGTACCTGTATAATTATTCATCTTTGTTGTCTACTCTGAATTATGAAGAATGAACCAAAATTGAATGTTTAAGGATTTGATGTTGGTCGTATGCTTTGAAGGAATTGTTCCTCTCCTTTCACGGCAGGGTTCCCCTTGAATCAAAGCTCCCTCGATGGAGACCAGAGGACTCAGACTTACCACCTTTATGTAGAGGCAGCTAAATTCGCTAATGGACAGAAGAGGAGAATCCATGATCCGGAATTTAATAACAAAAAGGTTGGATTTTTGTTGTTGTTTTTATTAGAATAAAATATTTCAAAAAATAAGCTCATGGGATTATAGGACCAACAATATATAATTTTTTGCTATAGATGTATTAGCTATGCTAGTTATAGAACATTGGCCTTCTGCTGAGTTTACATGGACACTTTTCATCGTTCGGACTGAAATCATTCTGATTGAAAGTTCAGCGTCGTTTACGGTTTACATGGGCTGCATGATTATAGGAAACACTGACCGATACTTCAGACAGGATTAGTTTGGCCCAGCGTTACCTGACAATAAGTTATTAATGAGACAGTTTGTGCAGTAAACTCACCAGAAATGTTACATAAACATAAACATCATCTGAAATAACATTAAAAGTAGAACATCTTCATCACGTGCTTCATCCTGAAAACCCAAATCCACGCTAGACCAGTGACCTTCACCAGAGGTCTTCCTGCATGATCAAAGACATTCACCAAAGGTCATCCTCCATGGATGTGTTTAAAGGGTTGCGGGGGCTGGAGCCTACCGCAGCTGACATTGGGGGAGAGTCGAGTTCCTTCCTTGACGAGTCGCCTCTTCATCACAGGGCGCGCTGCACAGGATAAGCTGGACAGATAACTAGGCCTATAATGCCAACAGCAAGGATATAAACGCTGGAAAAGTCCCCAATCCCCAGTGTTGTACAAGCAGTCCCCCTAATTGAACTCCCCAAATTGAATGTGAAGTTCTGTCCACAGTATTTTTGGTATAAAAAAAAAAAATGTGCCCGAAGTGAGTAAAATATGAACTATTAAATAAAAATTTAGGAAAATACGATACAAACAACATTAAATTCCCTTAGAGTCAGAAATATACAACCAACCTTTCCCAAAAGCAATCCCGTTCTTCCTGTTTGTGGTCTATTCAGGTAAAAACTTTGAAGATTTTCCATGAAATACTTTTTGAGTTATGTCAATGACGATTCCATAATATCCCTGACTTTTCTGGGATTTTATAGATGAATGAATTTATGTTTAAATAATTCATTCATTCCAACTTTCCCACCACAATGTTTTATTCTTTTAGCCTTTGTATTAAAACAAACTCTTTTGCTGTTGTCTAGTTTTTAGAAACCAGCATCTTCCACGTACAGTACATCCCGACACTGGGCATGCACAAAGAGAGAATCATCTGTCCTACGGTACAAATGTTCTTTTGCTTGGTTCAAGCAAAGGTTCATATTACCCCTCTGCAACCGAGTTAAATGTCAAAAAATGTGGGTGTTTTCACTCTGAATGAGTGGTTTATACGGAGCATTCTCATTCTGTTTTAGTTTTTCATACTGGTTATAATCAGAATATTGGTCTCCACGTAAACCTAGCTACTGCTTCTGGCATTGCTGAGTCAGCAAATATCAAAAGTCTTCTAAACTCGATGTACACCACCTGACCACTATAAAAATACTCACTGAATGTGTTGCATGCAGTCAACTCTGTGCTCACATGTTGACAGTATCAACTTAAGTCTGGTGACCTAGTGGTTAAATGAAAAGTTTGTGAAATGTGTTTTCTGATGCATTATTTCTGTTCTTTGACTGACTATTTAAAGTTTGCTCCCTACAAAGATAGAATGTAATGGGGAAACACTCAGCCTTGCTCTGTCGGAATGTAACAAACTCTTCTTTCTAGTACCTCACAATTTACCACATTATATTTCGTTGTAAAGCTGTTCACCTAATACTGACTGGATTTGTAGAAAGTGTATAAACTATATTTTAAGAGGGTATTAGTAAACTGTGGCTAGTAACTGTCATAAGTCCATAACTCGCTGTAATAAGGTACAGACACAAGAGTCATAGCACTCAAACTTAATGTTGGTGTGCTAACAGAGAATGTTTGCGTTTCATATCACCCCCCTCTTCACTAATTAAGCTCTTTGTCTTTATCTTTATTTTAAATAGTCCAATAGTATAAAAAAACATCTCAAAAAGGAAGGAATAATACAAATAAGAGATAAAATAATAGAAATCATCTGAGATACAGTCCAGCTGTGCACAAGATCTTATTATATCCCTCTCTTCTTTATATTCTTCTTTCAGGGTGCAGCGCACATGATTGATCCCTCTTTTATCAGTCACATCAGGAATAGGATCTTTTCAAACCACACCCATGAAAACTCCTACTACAATGTTGAGCCTTCCTCTGATCACTTTGGGACAACTCATGTGTCTGTCCTGGATGAAGATGGACTGGCTGTCTCTGCCACCAGCACCATCAATGAAATGTGAGTAGATCATTTATCTATCTACTTTATATTGTGTAATGCTGCATTCAGGGGACTTTTTACATTGGGAAAATATTAGTGCCCTAATTTGTCCTATGAGGCATCATAGTCATGGTGTCTTTCTTCATGACTGGTGATGGTAATATTACAAACGTTATTAAATAGATTTTAATATGTTGTTAACTATTATATGTAATTCATTAACAATTTATAAATATTAGTTGTCGGTACTTTCATAAAGTTGCCGGCGTTTCAACTCTTAGGAATACATTGATAATAATCTGTCGTTTAGTCTACTCAGGCTTTATTGATATGACACATACGAATGTATTGTTGCTGTTTTTTTTTTAATAGATTTGGGGGAACCATGTACTCCCCACAGACCGGCATCATCCTCAACAATGAGCTGTCTGATTTCTGTTGGAGAGCTGACACACTGAGGGCTGGTAAGGTCAACAATATTAATCTTGGCAATCAAGTGAAAAGTCATTACATAATAGAGTGATTTAGTCTGCTTTTCTAATTTGGAGTGTAATTACTGTCATAGGGGAACAGCCTCCTTCTTCAATTGCTCCTGTAATACTGGAGTCCAAGTCTGGAGGGCTACTTGTGATTGGTGGATCAGGAGGAAGCATGATTACCTCCGCAGTGGCTTTAGTAAGACGGATGAACTGTTTTGAATACTTGTTTGTCTGTTTCCTTATTTGTTTGGTGAAACGACTCTCTTTTACTCTTTCAGTCAATAATGAATCGCCTGTGGTTTGGGATGAATCTCAAAGATGCCATCGCAGCGCCCGTATTGTTTGTAGATGCTAAAAACAATTTGAATTTTGAGCCTGGCTTTGACAGGGTGAGGTAGTCGTGTTCTCCCCTGCACCCTTCCATCCATGTTAATGGATTACAAAGACATAATGCTAAACATTTTATTTTCCTGCTGGCAGGATAATTGCTATTCATTTGTCTCTGTATTTTGTGTGCCCCCAGTCGGTGAAAGATGGCCTCAAAGCTCTAGGACACAAATTTGGCGACTGGAATTATTTCTTCAATGTTGTCAATGCGGTGGAAAAGGAAGATCGATGCCTTGTAGCCGTATCAGACAGCAGGAAGATGGGGGTGGCAGCAGGATACTGACCAGAAAGACCATGAGGAAGCACCGCCTCCGCATCAAAATCGGCCTTTACGTCTTATTTACCATTTAACCTTAAGAACAATCCATGTATCAAAAATGTGACAGCAAAGTGGAACAATTTATTGTTCAAACCGTTTCCTGATGGACGACAAGCAGGCAGGATGCTATTGAGGATGAAAAATAAGCTGATTCAGTTTTAGCCGTTGGTTTTTTATCCATTTTAAACACTGCACTCACTCATACTGTCTTTACAAGATCTGCAAACTGGCTCATGATCAGATTAGCCAAAGCACTATAATTGGAGATAAACTTTGACTCAATTTCTTTGGCCAATTTCTGCGCTAAAGAATTCACATAGGACTAGGAAATTCAAGACCCAGTATTTAAATTCAGGCTCCAAATATGCAATTAAAAGATGGATAGAAGTGGAATTAGCCACTAGGTATATAGGTAATAATACATCAATAATACGAGATATAAAGGTAATTTTACTTTTAGACTGTGTACACACAAGACGACAGCACACTGAGAGGTCTTTCTTGATGTTATAAACCATACTTTGGCAAAATAGTCTTTACCCAGTATTTACTTAGAAGCATATTCCAGAAACTTTTAAGGACATATTACTTCATCTCCATCAATATATGTTATTTTCTGAGTTGTCATTATGTCTGGAAAAGCCTGTAAATGAGCTTGAATCTTTGGTAAATTTGGAATTCTTAACATTCAACCTCATGACGACTTGAAAAAAAAGTTTTATTGTCTTACAAATTAGGTTTTATCCTCAGTCAATCTTCAATTCTAGCAGATGTTAGCATTACAATATTTGTGTGATGACAGAAACAAACGACAAAAGCAGTTAACACTCATAACTGATGAAAACTAATGCACTCTTTACCATTTTTAAACACACTATTACTGCTGAATGCTGTACGTGTAATGTGTCCACAGCATGAGCAACAATTTGAGCCCACTGTAGTGCAACACAATCAAATCAGCGCACTAGAGTTTATACAGATGCCAAAGCCTCACGGTCCCTTCAAATTCAATAAACCAAAATGTAAATAATTCCACCAAGGCATCTGCATTTTCAAAAGCCATCATTGTTCTGTCTAAGTTAGTGAAAAGAAAACATTAATCCTTGTTTTCAAGTCGATCTTCTCAAAAGCTTAATGCTTTAATTTTTCGCAGATGCCCCACTCCTCCACCAATTTTCTAAAAAAAAATCCGTCAGCCAATTTATGAATAATTGAAAACATGATGGAAAATCTCATTATGATGTGGGAATTGACAAATTCATGCATGCGTCACTTTTTGTTTTTTCTTCCACATTCCCCATCCTTACAACCCACTTAAATTAAGTCCTTTCACGTAGGTTTAGTGTAATTAACCAAACGAGCCGTGTCTGTAGTGAAAAAATATTAAAGCCATCCTGTAGCCATCCCGTTATCCTGCCAACAGACAGACAAAAAACTGCCATCAGCAGTATTACCTTCCTGGTGGAGGTAAATGTATCAGTAATGAATGTCTTTGTCTCTGAACTCCCTAATGTGAGAGCTATTTCCTGAGAATCAGCCATAGAACAACTGACATGTAAACTGACCTGATTTGATAGCTGCAGAGCTCAGTTGCACCTTTACTGTGACATGTAATATCTTATGTTCTACTTTTTGATATTTGAAAGAGTTTTCTTAAAGAATCACATATTTTTCCAGCTATAAACTGTGAATACAAAATAAAACTTGTTAAAATCTAACCAAGATGAGTTATTGCTCACTATGTGATCCCAACCACAAGCCCTGAGCTTCAACCTTCCACACACTATAATTGTTTCAATATTTATTCTTTTCTGTTGGTATTGCACGATAAGCAATAATCTGCCTCATGTCTTCCTGTTTGCTTTGTGTCAGAGCAGCACTTTTGCACTGAGACAAGAAAGGAAGCAATAATGAGATGCATTTCAGTTGAAAAACTTATGAATAAGTAATGATTTCTTAAGTGGATTCTGCTCTGTTTTCCTTTGAAGCCCAAGTGGCTTATTAGAAAATGCTAATTTTAAACTTTGTGCAGCCCCACTGTTCTAAGTTGAATGACAAACAGGCTAATTTGGATACAGTGTAATTTTGTAGTGTTAGTCTTGTTATATTTACCGCCTTTTATAGTAAGTACTATTTCATAGATACACCTACACAACTATCTACACCTACCTACCTAAGCCTACCTACACCACCTACCTACCTACAAATATTTACCCACCTACCTGCACCTTACTATAACTACCTACACATCTATCTACACACCTAACTATACCTATACCTACCTACCTACACCTATCTAGACACCTAACTACACCTACACCTACACCTACCTACCTAACTACACTTACTTACCTTCCTACAGACCTACACCTACCTACACCTAACAACCCCTACACTTACATACCTACCTACACTTGGCACTCTACATTTACCGACCTTCACCTGCCTACCTATACCAGGCGACCTACATCTACCTACCTACACCTACATCTACCTACATAGAGGGAGGAATTATGGGATTGCATGAAGAAGTGTGGAGTGATAGAGAAGATTGTTAGAGTTGTACTGGATATGTATGAGAGCAATATTACAGCAGTGAGAGTGATGGGTGCAATCAATAGGACGTGGGACTGCGCCAAGTATCGGCTCTGAGCCCCTTCTTGTTTGCTATGGTGATCCACAGGCTGACAGGTGAGGACAGGCAGTAGTGTCCGTGGACTACGATTTTATGTAGATGACATTGTGGTTCGTAGTGACGGGCAGGGAGCAGGTGGAAGAAATACGGAGAGGAGGAAGCATGCAAAGAAGAGAAGAGGAAATATGGTCAGCCGCAGCAAGACATTTTACGTGTGCGTAAATGAAAGCGAGGCAGGGGGAACGGTGAGGGTGCAAGGTGGAATCCCAGACGGAATGAGTCCTTCAGGATGCTGCATGTTGTCTTGATGCAGCGAGTTCTGTGTATGTCATTTTGGGAGGTGAGAGGACAAACAAAGATTTTCTCGGATGTGGAAATGACACTATGGAGGGCTTTCTGTGTGTTCTGAGGAGCAGCTGGTGAAGCAGAAGCTGACCACGCTCTCAATGGAGCAGCGATAGAAGGACACCAGCAGTTTCACTGCCAAGCTGCTCTTTCTGAGGATCCTCAGAGACTCTGCAGTGAGTTCTTCACATTTGTATTCAATGAGAAGTCATCATCCGTGTGTATGCCCAGGAAACCGGACACTGTAAAAGTGGACACTGTAAATGACCCTTATGAATGTTCATGATAATAATCGATTTACTCTCTGCAAGCTTTTATTTATGTGGTGCATTTTATGTTTGGTTTTTTTTATTTGTGATGTACTTCCTATGAGACAGGACATTAGAATCTTAACTACAGGATTTTATCCTGTGTTAGCTTTTCATGTTCAAGAAGTTTTTACACATCAAGCTTTTCAATATGGACAATTAAGCTCCCTTACTGGAATGGGAACAAAGTATTTCATGTTTCATGCAATTTGTTCTAACAGCATTCTGCGATATCTTAATTAATCAGTGAAAGCTACAGAGCCCTGGACGGGACATGGACAAAATAATTATTTTATTACATGAACTCCTTAATAAAAATACATTTGTCCATGTCCCCTCCAGGACTCCGTAGAAAGTCGATTTGTATTTTTATTATAAAAGTCCTACTTATGTGAGCTTATGCAATCAAGGTTTAAGATAAGCTTTGATATCCTTTTAATACTAGTTTTCTAGCTCTTTATGATACTTCATATGCAAGTCAATATTTGATTAATTTTCATGTGTTGTTAAATGTTATTCAGGTTATGTTTGCAGTTGGAAGATTAAATTTTAATTTAATGTATTTGTTCATTTGCAGTCCTTACGTTGTTTCTGATTGAAGGTTTAAGAAAAGGAAACAAATTGACAACCAGAGTTCTGAGTTGGAGGAAGGAGATGATGTGGCGTCACACCAGTTGAGAAACTCGTCCGTCATGCAGTTTCATATGATGGAAAGCAAACTGCTCCCTGAGGGATCTCAAAGGCAATTCAAGCAGCCACAAGAATTTGTTGTAGCCCCCAGGGCGGAATTAGAATGGTGATTGCTCTACCCACTGAGCGGAATTAGCTCAGTGGGTAGAGCAGTCGTCCCTCAACCGAGAGATGGAGCCCAGCCCCTGAAGTGTCCTCAGGAAACATGCCCTGGGTCCTTGGGCAAGACCCCGAAAGCTCAGCTCTACGGGTTCTTCACAGGGGCCGCCCACTGCGCCCTCAGGGATGGGTTAAATGCAGAGATACATTTCATGACTTTGTACTGAATGTATGTACTGTGTAACATATGATAAAGAAAGGAAAGATTATTATAATTAAATGCAAAAGTAAACCATTCTCATCTAGAAATCATTTCAAGTTAAGCAATGCTGCAGCTCTTTCATTGTACCACTCGACCTTTATGCGCTTCATTTTATCCACGCTTCGGTTTATTATGATTATTATGAGATTTCAAGTTTAAATATTCTGAATATATAATATCATATATAACAAATATAAAGTCATGATTATAAGCAAAAATATACATATTATTACAAGAATGTATTTGAAGTATCAATTTTAGGCTTTGTAGGAATCAGCGGTGTTGCGAGTGTCATAACGAGGAAAGGAGAGCAACTTATAAAACTATTTATTAGTGTGTTTCATAAAGAAAATATGTAATCTTTCAATTCTCGGAACTCTTCAGGCTCTGGGCTGGCCTGGGTTGCATAAACCACATCACAGCTGGTTTATGTTACTGCCTGTCTTTTCGTCCTTGTTTGTCTTGTCTCGTCCCTATCGCCCACATGAGGCTGAATTTGCCATATTTCATCAAAAATAGGTATTAGGTACAACTAAAATGTAAAAGGCTAGTCTTTCAAAGAGGGCTATTGAAGGTCACATGCACTCACTCATGCGCACAGAAAATAGGTGTTTGCTGTACGGTCAAACAGCATGAATTTTCCAGAAATGGTTCTTACCAATCTTGGCACCAACCGTAGACATGCAGAGGGATTTTAAAAAACACAACTGAATATATTAGTAAATCAATTCCACATTATTGTAAAAAAATAGAATCGTAAGTATTTTGTGTTCAGACCCATTTCTCACGAGGAAAGAGGAATGGGTGTACTTTTAATGCACAAAAAGATCTCCTTTGAGATTTAAACCACAGATTCATTCTGGATTCTTTGTCAAAGCAATTCAATCTTTTACTACAGCTTCAGATAAAGGGGGGCAAAAACAAGAGTCTTGCTTTCATGTAACTGCACTGTATATTTATCTTTTCTGTTCCAGGAAAGATACCGATTAAAGAAATAGATAACATTTTAGAAACCAACTCATAGAGTATGTGTGTTTTTAATAATTACAGCAATATTTTGAAAAAAACAACAACATTTAGGCTACAACACCGAAATACAAATTTGATGCAATAAAAACATTGATTTTTGGAGACCCAATAAATATTACATTAATAAATTGATTGATTCATCATCCATAACAACTAATGATTCTATGACATAAATCAAAAATAAGTCACACATAAAAGCATTATAATTTTACACACTCATACATTTCCGTAATTATGCAACACATTTCAGTTCCTGATTCGAAAATAAGAGCCTGAATCCCAGTGGTGACAGTAATTAGCAACAGCTGCCTTGTTATTATGGGGTCTTTAGGCCATTGCACTCTTAGCCGAGGGAAATAACTGTAAGTTACTAAGAGGGACGTTTTGGCTCTAAAGTGTTTCAGCGGCTCGTTCCTGCGCTCCTCATAACCTTTAGCTTTCTTTGCTAATGAGGATTAAGCCTGCTAAAATCAGATGTTTAACTTCCTCCAGTAACAGCCTTCCTTTGTTCTCTTTTCTGATGTCTCACAAAGACAAGAGCCAACTGCAACATTGAGGTCAATTAGAATGTTTATAATGAAGCTTCTTTTGATCTCTTACTTTTACATTTATCTTTAAATTCAGAATTCCTTTCAAATCCAATAAATGAACATTTTTATTTTTTCTCTCTCTATGTTTTCTTTTTTAATCCCTGAAGATTGTAGATATCTCTTTATGAACCCAATGATCTTATATCTGTGAAAAATGTTTCCATGACAGCTAAGCGAAGTTAAGTGAATGACTAAGGTCATTAGACAGAGGAATGATTGATGTTTATATCCTTTCCATTGGAGATAAAAAAAAAACCCCAGATGTTAGCACATACATATATTTGCTGTCATTGGTACATTCATTCATTCATTCATTCATTGTTTGGAACTGCTTGTCCTGTTCAGGGTCCCTGTGATGCATGACCTGTATACAGGTTCACTAATTTTGGCATAGCCAGAATCTCTGGACATTAGAATTATGAACACACATCTATGGAGATGCTTGAGAAGGATAGGAATGCTGTTGGTATCCGAGTACAGAATCTGTCACAAGCTGCAAACCCTCATCGTTGCCACTGACTCATGACTGTGCTGTTCATGCTCCACGTGCAGTGTTGCATATCTGAAATGCACTCAAAAAGGGCATACCTATTATTCTTACTTAAATTAAAACAGTTTGCTTTACTCTTGTAGTTTGAGTAATGTGCTTGCATTGTCAGGAAGATGTTTTATTATTTATTAATTTGTTTTCATTTAATCTTTTTGTTTAACATGTCCTGTCCAGCTGCCTGGTCATGCTGAATAAGAATCTGGCTGCCTTGCGGTGCCAGAAAGATTTAAGTCTATCAAACTCCATATAGGTACATTAAAACCCAGTAATACCCAAGAAAGCTCATGAAAACACACGATGATGCAACAGACACAGATAAATAACTAAATGTAGGGGAATAACTCAACAATTTAACCATATGAATCCAAAAAGAACATTAACAAATTGACATCGTCATTGACTTCTGCACCAGATGTAGTTATACTGTTCAATGAACAGAGCAAAACATTAGAGTTAGTAGTGCTTTATTTCCAAAAAAGACTTTCAAAATAAGAGTCCAAAAAATGTGAAGAATTCACAACAACAATTATTATTATTATTATTATGATTATTATGATTATGAAATCAAACTAACTGGGTTTACCAAAGTTGCAATTGCTTAGGAAAAAACACTTAATTTCTCTAGCAATTTTCATGTTGGAACAACTTTCACAAAATTAAGTGAATACAATATGAAGTATACTTAACAGGTTAACGTAAAGTTTAAGAAAATGTATTACTAAAAGTTTAGTTGTCCTTTTCAAGGAAATGGGTTACCTTGATTTGTTTGAGTGAAGTTCAACTCAACAATTTTGCAGTGTATCTCGGTGACTCAGTAGAAGGCCGATGACTCTGAAGGATTTCTTTGAAATGAACAAATGCTCCTCTGTTGACAAGATTTATAAGTATCATTATCACAGTGCTTTAATTTAATTAACATAAAGCATGTCAATGTCAGAGGATGCTTATCTTAGATTCTGTATCTTATTCTGAAATCTTAGATACTAGATTTTGCAAAGCAGGGGTACTCAAATAAAAATCTTAAAGGTCCACAAAAAATTTTTTCAACGAGTCAAAGGTCCATTTATTATAGTCTTTCAAACCACAAGCCATAACAAGATAAGATAAGATACGATAAACCTTTATTATTCCCACAACGGGGAAATAGCAGGGTTACAGCAGCAAGAGCATGTTACAGAATAACATTATGTACAATTAAATTAAATTAAATTAAATGTGCAGTTGTGGACATGTTGAGTAGTGTATTGTCCCATAGTGCAAAGTGCAAGTGAGGCGTGTGTGTGTGTGTGTTATATTATATTATTAATATATTATATTATATTTTATATATATATCTGTTATATACAAAAAAAGATACATAATAAAATAAATGCCATTTCCATTTTGACATAAATTCAAATAATTACTCAAATAAAACAAAACCCCTCCAATGAATGCTTTGGCAAACAAGTATGTCAAGATCTCAGGAATCAACGCGAAGAGAAAAACTATTTTGTGTCAAACACTGCTGCTTAATGAGAGAAAAGGCATCTTGGTTTTACCCAACACCCACACCACTCTGACTGAACACTCTCTTACTTGTGTTGTTGTGTCAGTGACTCAGTAACAGCCCATCAGCTTATCATTGGCATGGAGATGACAGCCCAGTAACACGTGCTGACCAAACATGGGACACTTTTCTCTTCTCCGAATTAAACCTTTCCGAATTGCAAAGTCGGTCGCCTGTTTCCATGACTTGTGGTCTTTACGGACCCGGTGTTTACATGCATCGACTCACCTAATCGGAAACGCTTTCACACGTTCGCCGACGATCCACACTCCCGCTCACAAGGTGGCGATAATGCTTCGGTGAGTTGGACGCCGACCGCCAACAAGCGCCTAGAAGAAGAATACGACAAAGAAGGCGTGCGTGGAAGTGACTGTTCGCCCATCCAACCGTCCAAATATGTTAACATATTTCAAAGTTGCAATGAATAAATCACTCTCCGATGCAGACCACTACTGTTTTGAAGTCGCCGTACTTCAAATGCGTCACAGCGCTGAAAATACTTAGCGGAGCATTACGTCACGTCGCTGGGCATGCGCAGATACAACTCAAACAGAACGCTTTCCGATACAGCGTTTATATGCAGCGACTGGCTATCGGAAAGGCTTTCTGAAAGGATTTTAACCACCTCCTTGCAATCCGCCTATTGAGGATATAAAGGGAACACAAAGTGATATAGTTACTAATGAAATGTTGATATGGGTATGTGTCAGCCAGCCGCCTATTGAGAGACGCTGATTCAAAGTGTCTAGTTCTCTTAGTCAGCTACATTGGTCCCTAGCTACCTGACCGCAAAGTGTAACCTTGTGATCAGAATCATTAGCTGTCTTTATTAAGGAAAATTTCATGCAGATCCATCTATTATTTTATGAATTCATGCAAGCCTCTAAGCCTAAAAAAAACTATGAAACCTCTCTCCAGTGCTCAGAGCCCCAAACTCCACCCCCACCCGCTTTTTCCATTTCTTTTTATGATGAAAAGTAACAAATATAATATAATCCCAGCTGTCATGCTTTCACAGGAGGAAAGACGATGTAAGGATCAACCTTATAACGATATATCTCTGGTTTAAAATCATCTATTGACACCAAACCAAAACTGACAGTTTCAAGACAGCCCTTTCGCCAAAACGTCACCGCTCCAGCCAGGTCTTTTATTTTATTCTATTTTATTTTAAAAGTTGCAGCACAAGCAGCATCCCCGATATGTAAGCCAGAGGATATGATAAAATATATATTTTATGCAAATCTGTCCATTAGTTTTTCCGTATTCTCGCTAACACACAAATCATAGTTAAAAAAAAATAAGCTCCTTGTCGGAGTTTGTATTGACACCTCAATCTCCTCACCCCCAGCACTCCCACACACAGTCACAGTCACAAGACGTCATGCGTGTGGCAGTGGGGGAAAAACATGAATAAAAAAAACAAAGGTCACTAAAGAGTTTCCCTCGTTAAACGTTATGGCAATAATTGGAGGCCTTGCAACATTGATGATAATGCAGAGACACACTGCAAGTATGCATGTTAACTTCCCTGACAAAAAAGATTTATTTTAAATAACCCAGTAATCTTCATGCTGTAAGTAAACTAATATTAAAGCATGAACGGTATACTTTCAAATGTACTACTATAGTACTTCTCGGGACTAAATCGTCCAACTTTGAGATGTATACTTGTGTTTATACTTTTAAGTGTTGGAGTAGTAAACTTTGAGTACACAACTCATTCACATTTTAGTTTCAGTATATCTCTGCAAAGTGTGGGATAATATGAAATCATCAGCATCCGTCCACCGCGTCCACCGCATATGCACCACGTTCTCTCGATAACTCAAAAAACCATGCCATGGATCATTTTCAAATTTTACACTCACATAGACATTAGTGTGAGGAAGAACTGGAGGGTTGTGGGCAATTGTCAGTTGTGTATTTCTGACACTAGGGGAGCTTTATCTCCAAAAATTTTTGTTTGGATCTTTCGTGGATATAACATTTCTCTAATTGTTCAGATTTTACTCACTAGAGGGAGGTTTTTTTTATAAATATCACTGTTTTTTGGACATAACTCTCTTAACATTTTATAGTATTCCTGTTAATGTACTACAACAATAACAGTAAATGGCACATATTTAGCCTCTGTAGCTAATTTCCAGCTGTACATTCCAGTCAGTGGTTAGCGCTGCTGCCTCAGCAAAAAGGTACCGGGTTCGAATCCACTTCTGCCGGCCTGTCTGTGCGGAGATGGCATGTTTTCCCTGTGTCTGTGTGGGTTCTGTTTGGGAACTCGGGCTTCCTCCCACAGTCCAAAAACATGTGATACAGGTGAATTGGTGACAATAAAATTGCCCTTTAGTTGTACTCTTTGTGTCAGCCCTGCGATGAACTGGAAACTTATCCAGGGTGTACCACGCCTTGCCCCATGTTAGCTGGGATAAGCTCCAGCCCCTAATTAATAATTAATAATGCTTTATACGCGCTGCATATACAAAAGAACAGTTTCAATTTCAGCCATGTACTGTTTCCAAAAAAATATTCCACCTTCAAGTTGCTTGTTACCATAATGATGACGTGCAAACTTATAAGATGAAAAACATGCTGGGATACTACCTCAAAGATGCCAATATATGTGGAAAAATCAAAAGACTGAGCACAACTACAAGCCAAGTAAACTTTCTGAATAAGGTGATAATATACTTTTATTGAGTAAATCTCAGTCAAGAGATTACGAATAAGGGCATAAAAACTATACTGCAAATATCCCATCTTTTAGTTTGAAAGAAATACACAAATAGCACACTTGAATAAATGTATTTTTTATGAGAGTATACACAACAATTTTATGTCATATATCTGAGAAAGAGAGCTCAGGCTCATGGATGACTTTACATAGCTTCACAAACAGACTCTTCATTTCATCTTTTATTATCCTTAATGGATCAAGCTTCAATAAATACTGTTACAATACTAATTGTGGGTAAGACTCTGTTTTTACTCTGAGACCTCCGTCCATTGGCTCACCGGATTTCCCTTCACACGAGGCCGGCAGCATATGACCACTTTCGAGGATCTGACCGAGCTTGGATTCCTTCATCATAACGAACAACTGCTTGCACCACGGCTCCCGTTGAGGTGAGGTTTTCTGTCTCGTGGTTCTTTAATGCCAAACCCTCCAGTACGTTCTGCAAACAGGAACACATAAAAAATTGGCAGACTCCATGCAACCTAAAGCAAACTGATCAAGCGTTTTCTTATCACAAGACAAAGAAGAATTTTTTATTCTGTGAGAGCAGCTCTCTTGATAAACAAGAGAATGCCGACCCTCCTGTCTGAGAATGGGATGACACATGACTGCGATAAAGTCAAAAACAAGATTAGATTGTATCATGACTCACAGGCTCAAACAAGAATGGCCGATTAACCTCAATGCCATTTAAAAGATTATTTAAACATGCATCTGCAGAGAGAGAGCCTTACACCTGATTCATTATTATTATATAGTATTCGCTTTAAATTTGTCATTGAAGAAAACCCAATAATGTGATAAATCCAGACAGCCTTGAGAAAATATGTTTAATTGTTACCGAATTGTATAATACGCTTAAATTCAACACTGTTCAGCACCATCCCGGATTGAGAGTGACACATAATTTCTCGTTGCAGAAATATGGGATATTTATAAATGTCACGATGCTGTCACATGTATATAGCCGCGCATCATTGCACAGGCGCTGAGTGACATCACAGTAATTTAAACACATTGGTGGAAGAGTTGTTGTTCTGTAGCGACGAAGAGGTAGATATATCATTAAATATGCTTGACAGTTAGGATGAGCATCGAAATGCTAATTACATTCAAATTGATTGTAGTAACATTGTAGTAACTACAAAACGCAAGTTCCCCATCATTATACTGTAAGAGGAGCTCACGATTGAAAACCCTAATGAAACATCATAACGTGGCCGAACACAACTCACAACAGATCATCCTTATCTCGTAATATTATTGTCTCCCTACTCAAGACCCCACCCAGCAATGAGTCACATATCTCAACCTGGTTTGTGACACTCACATTGTCAAAGTAAGGCTCTGCCAAAGTTACGTTGGGACTCAGCTGGTCATGTAGCCTTGGCTCATCAACTGCTTTTTTTACATCATAGTTGAAGAACAGTACGTTCAGAATCACCTATAAGAAAAGAAACAGTTCAACCCATGACCTTTTTTCTCAACAGCTTATCAACTACTGTTCTATGTTTGTGTGTTACCTGAGCAACAGAAGTAGTGATTTTCGACCCTCCAGATCCTCCAACCACCATCTTCACTTTGTTGTCTTTGTCAAAGATGATAGTTGGACACATTGAAGACATTGGCCTTTTTCCTTTAAACACAATGATGATGTTTTTATTTGCGGATGTATAAATACACTTCTGCATGTGTCACTGTGCGTAAAGAGCTTTTATATAGCTGCCTGATGGCTTTAATAAGCATTCAATTCATTACTTTTATTTAATTTTATTTAAAGATAAAATAGGCCACAAGGCACGGATCAAATTCATCCTGATTGTAATTGTTTTATTGTTAGAGTTTAGGTAATAAAGGCAGCGGCAAAACCGAAAAATATGATTTATTACATGGTTTGTCTAGATTATTATGTTTGGACAGAATATTGTTTATTGTGGCAGAGCTGTTCAGTTTAATGCGTATAAAGCAATATTACATGGTATTTTAAATAAATTGATCAGCCATAGCATTACCAATGCCAGGTGAACAGGTGAAGTCAGAATATCATTGATTACTCCATTACAATACCAACTACGTATGCTGGTGGTATTTATTAGGCAGCAAGTGAACATTTTCTCCATGAGACTGATGTGTTGCAAGCGGGATGCATGTTTATGGATCTGAGTGACTATAACAAGTTTCAGATTGAGATAGCTATGCGACTGGGTCAGAACATCTCCAAAACTGCCAATCTTGTTGGTTCATCCTAGCCTGCAGTGTATAGTACCCATCAAAAGTGGTCTAAAGAAGGACAATTGGTGAGCAAGCAGTGGGGTCATGGGCCCCCAAGGGTAATTTTATACAAAGGATCGAAAGGTAGCCTGTGTTTTCCGATACCACAGATAGATACCACAGGCTATTACAATAAACATTTTTGAAAAATTTAATTATTGGTTCTGGTAGAACACATTGCATCAGAAAGCTGATTGGCGGCAAAAAGGGGATCTAAACAATATTGGGCAGGTGGTTTAAATGTTATGGCTGAACAGTGGGTCGTAAACCCATAGTAGTATTATTAGTACTGTAAGAGTAGCAACATTTCAATGTACAATTTTCCGTTTCACAGTTTTTCAGGCTCAACACTTTTGTCTTGTCTGTTTATGGAACAATAGATCAAATTAAAAGTTACAATTTGTAATTGATTATTTTACCACAATATGTTTTCAATTCGATATCAAAGCATTTTTTTTGCAATTGACCAATAAAAAATAATTCACATAAATTCTACACTGATGCAATTCTGTAATTAACAAAGAAGATGAATCCTGCTAAAGGAGGGGGCGACATTTCTTATATGAAAGCACAGATAGTAAAACAATATTTACCCATAAATGTATGAGGGTGTGTGTGTGTGTGTGTGTGTGTGTGTGTGTGTGTGTGTGTGTGTGTGTGTGCGTGTGCGTGTGCGCACGTGTGCGTCTTAATTTAACCTGGTTTGATGAAGTTGTTTGGTGAAGGAGGCAATCCAAAGCCGTTTTCGGGAATACCAGGGGAGCTGAAGTCATCCATCTCATTGTTCAGAAGTATCCCTGTTGATGCTGACATGACTTTGGAGCCAAAACTGCACAAAAACAATAATTATTCAGATATCAGTGGAGTCACAGTTGCAAGATTAATTTAGCACTCAGTCAAGCACTGGTATGAACATTATTCTTGGTGAATTAGGAGGCCATACAAGTAGTTGATGGTGCTAGTGACAGACACAGCACTTCCATCCTCTGCCAATACTGAGAGGTGGGAGGTTCCGTGGTTTTCAGGCAGGTAAAACTCCGGATCATAGTAGTTTATGGGATGTGAAGTGTCATCTGTGATCTTTTTACGGAGGTCATCAGCATAGGAAGATGAAGTCATATTTCTAATGAGCTTCAGAAGAGAGAGTGAGAAATGAATACAATTTAAACATAATATTCAGAGAAAATCAATTATGTCTGTAAAATAGAACAAAAACACGATATCTTTGAACACAAATGGCTTATCCAACAATTAGCAAATAAACTTACTATGAGAAATGATGAGTATAAGACTGCAATATATACTGCAGGTGAATTTGAATATACGTATCCCCATCCACAGTATTTCTTATTAATTATGATTGCATACTGTTTGAAACAATTAATGTTGGTTGAGTCCAAAGCTTTCTGACATGCACGGATGATCCACAATCCAGTTCATAAGGTATCTATAATGCTACGATGACCTGGGTGCCCACCCCCAACAATCACCCAGAAGGAAGAATTCGACAAAGAGGGCATGCGCAGAAGGGACTTTTCGTCCATCTAACCGTCCAACTATGTTAAACTCTTTCAAAGTTGTAATGAGTAAATGACTTTCCGATGTAGACCAGTACTGTTTTGTAGTCTGCAAATTTAAAATTTGTCGTGGCAGTGTGCGTTATCTGAAAAAAACAGAGCCAGAGCATTACGTCAGGACGCTGGGACGGCCATCATCCACACCTGGACTTACATCATGCTAACGACTCACATGATAGCCCAGCAAACAATCAAGACCCCTCTTTCCCTAACGACTCCTGACAACTCATACTCCCCCTCATTAGTTATGCACGGCGGTTAGAACTGAAGAAGCCTCTTGGATGAGAGGTGAAACATCTTTAAGCCAACACAGAAGTCCAGCTGCTTTGGACTCAACCCACATGGATTACCTAGACCTGGATGAATGAGAATCTACAGACAATATTTGAAAAAGCAAATGCATTTTAGGAGAAACATATCTGTAATGCCACCTAGATACGGTATTTTATCATCATGACAAAATAACAAATTAGTTTTAATTTAATTTAATTTAATTTAATCAATTTCTTATTAGAGTAATTAAAGAATGACTATGCCCTACGTGTGGTTGTATAAGACCTTGATTTAATATAAAAAATACTGGGATAATAATTTAAAAATTCAACATTGAGTTGAAGAATGAGATTAAGCATTATTACCTTTGTATATTTAATGAATCTCTGATCTTTCCCTAACCTTAAGATTGAAGTTAATGAGATTTTTTTTAAAAAGTTAATGAGATTAAAAAAAAAAAATTAAAAATACTTTTTAACCGTTTCAGATCTCATTTCTATTTTATTGAGTACCTGGGCCTATTTAACCATGAACGCAATAAAGAACTTAAAAATAAATACATACAAAGGTAGAGTAGATGAAAAAGATTCCACAAAAGAACTCACCATCCATCTAAGATAAACAAAGCCAGAGATTATGCTCTACCATCTTTATGATCTGATTGAGTCAATCCCAAAATAAAATCAGAAAAAAACAGAAACAATAACCTTCACATCTGAGTTCAAGCACTGCCATCACAAACAGGTCACATGGCACTTTGACAGTGATGCAGGCCGTTTCCAGCTCTACACGCATAGCCTTAATTTCTCAATAATCCTGACTCTGGATATTTCTACAAAAAACACCAGCAGGAATACTTTGACGGAACGGCAGAAAAGGGATATTGAGCAGTCACCCAAAAAGACAAAGTTTCAAAACTCCAGTATCTTCAGCCAGTATTTCTCAAACTATGGTGTGCTAATTCTAGCGGTACGCAGAATCTCTGAAATTGCTTTAAAATAAACTTTAAAATAAGTTTAGCCTTTCCTGTAGTTTTTTTGATCAGATGTCCATCAGCCTGCTACGTAGTCGGGTTGTGGTGCGCATGCCAAGCCGTTACAAACTAAACGCTGAGGACAATAAGACAGTATGCGGAGGAAGCTAAAATTACGAGTGGTGTAACAACAATACAATCGTGGCTTCAAACGGGAACTTTTATGACGAGAAGTGTGGATCAGCAGGAGAATATTATTAGCGGCGTTGAAGAAACTGCAGTGTAAGACAGTGAACACAGCAGCATCCCTGAATCAACAACATCAACCAGCAGTAAATGGCGAAAAACAGTAAGAAGATATGACTCTGGTTACATCATATTTGAAATTTGCATTTACAGGGACTTATAGTTGTTATTGTTCTCACCTGCTCTGTGTGCGTACTGTAAGTGTGTGTACTGTTTGTGTGTGAGGGGATGCCCATTACATTA
Source organism: Lophius americanus (assembly GCA_037951165.1). Taxonomy (NCBI): domain Eukaryota; kingdom Metazoa; phylum Chordata; class Actinopteri; order Lophiiformes; family Lophiidae; genus Lophius; species Lophius americanus. The sequence continues at coordinate 5,703,485 of JBBDHG010000057.1, read as the reverse complement.
TAATCATGTGGAAGAGTTGAAGTGCCAGTTTTAGTGCTACTCCTTTGCACAGTGTGGTTGTGGCTGACTAGCCAACAATAAATTATATTCTTATTGGGAATATATTTTCATTTTCACCTATTTGAACTACGTTTAGCTGATAGGGTTACCTTCTTCTACTAATATATTTTTACATGGGTCATTATTGTGCTACTTGGAGAGCCGGATATATTCTAAGGTGGTGCACGGTGTAAAAAGTTTGAGCACCACTTTCTTAAGCGATGAGCTAAATGTGGCTATTGCTAATGGCATTAAGCTAGCCCTACTGGAACAGAGACATGCTCAGGTTACAGTCATGGCCTAGGCTGCAAGAGAGGCTGATGTCCTAATGGCTAATAACACTGTGAACGAGGTCAACACAGAACTGGGGAAAATTGGTACATCCGCAAAGAGAACCCAAGACAGATATGACTCGATCCAATAAGTTGGACATTGTTTCTCCGCTGAACAGAAACAACCGCTAGAAAAACTTAATGCAAAGTTGACTGAGCTGGAGGATAGGAGCAGAGAAATAATGTATGTGTTGGTAGCTCACCAGAAGCAACAGAGGGCTCCAACCCGTTGGGTTTCCTCAAACGCAACCTTCCCAAGTGAATCACATCACTTGAGGGATGTGACATAGACATTGAGGGGGCACACTGTCTGTACGATGACAATAACAAACCTTGCATCCTGATCTTCTGTGTACCACAATAGTAAGATAGACTGGATTTTCTGCAAGGACCACGCAAGTCATAATGGTTTAAACATGCTCCCAACATTACCATCGAGTTCCTCCCCAACCTCAGTGCCACCACAGCTGGGATGAGAAGATGTTTTACTCCCATCATGACGAAAGCTACAACGATGGGTTTAGAGCCGTTTCTTCACTATCCCATACTGATGAAGCTACAATATAAAGTTGAAAAGAACCTCTGACTCCTATCACACAGTGTAAAAAGTTTTTTTTGTTTTTTCCTTTTCCCTCTGATGAGCTCTTAAAGCTCTATCCTAACTCTGTGGTCTTCGTAATGAGTGGGAAGAGCTAGGTTGGGCTCGTCCATTGCCTCGCAAAGGGGCCAGTTCTACTTACGGTTTTAACTGCTGAAGTGAACAGATGTACACATTCAGCTGGATGTGGTCATGGGTGATAAGATTAGAGTAGAGATTTTCAACCAAAGGCAGAACTAAAGCCCTATTTTTCAGCTTGGCACTAATTGAGTCTATAACCAAAGTGCTTGCAATAGTAGCACACGGCACCCTCTAGTAAGTATACGGCCATTAAACAGTGCTAGTCCCCAGAAATTCAAACCAACCCCTTTACTGTTCGTGCTTAGTTGAGATTATGGTCTTACATCTTCAATGTTGAGAAATCTTCTGTCTCCAAGTAAGGTCCTCTTAGCGTAAGCAAATCGAAAAGCCTCCACAATGCGATGGTAGGTTAGGATCTTTTTCTCTGTGCTTGACACACTGTCTGACGTGAAGTTGTATCCTGCAGGAAATATAACAGTCATCAGCAGCACAATTTAAATCACAGCCAGGAGATTGCTAAAATGGACTTGACCCAGCCAGTGTTCAGCCTTAAAAGTTGCTGTGACTGTGTCATATGATAGCCGCCGAGAGAAACAAGAGAGAGGCTCATGAGGAACAGAGGAGTTTGAGTCTGTAGGGTTTCAGATGGGACATGCGTCACAATACATCATCATGATGAATGCTTTTGGCAGTCACTGTGTGCGTGAGGCCTCCACTACTTCACCGTGTCCAATTAGAAATATGATCAGACTCTAGTCTTTTCAGGCATGAAGGCATAGTGAGTGGGTGGCCAGTCAGTGGAAAAGGAAAGACTTGATTAATTAGTGTAGAAGGAAGTTTCACATCTAGAGCCAGACACTGCCACTACACCGAAATAATAGAGACAGTGTCTTCACCTGTTACAGTTTGGATTTCCTGCAATTATCAGTTTACATTGATACAGTCAAATCAGTAGAGGGCTTTTGCCCACCCAGGAGAAATCAGCATTGACTTTGTTTTCACGCACTTACACAGTGAAGTTTAGGATCCCATTTGGGATAAACATGACAATACAACATAAAACAATATCAACCGAATAAAAAAGATGGACTAAACAGTGTAAGTCAATTTTAATTTAATTTTTTTATTTTTGTTGATTATACAAGAAGATGATGCTATCTGATGATCGCATGGGTATACATGGACAGCCTAATTCCGATTATTTTCGGAAAAGACGTCTAATCGGAAAGAAAATGCTGCATGTAAACATGGGGTTGGGTGGTTCACTGGTTACAGATGTCAAGGATTTTCAAGTTTTGTTTTTAAGATCATGTATTTGATCATGAATATTTTAAATAAATGCTTCATATAGATGAAGAAAGCCTTAATTTCTAATATATTAAAAAATTGTGCCTCTGTCCTCCCCAATATTTGAATTTACCAGCCAGGTATACGGCACCATGTTGTACAATAAAATATATTGTGTGCATTTTACTGTATCGTGGAAACAGATCTACTTATGAGTTCTAATCTGCTGTTTGCTAAGAAAGTGATTGAAGAAAGCTTTAGGTAACTTAATGTCAGCAAAGTGTTTCATTTTAAGAGCAATATATATGAACATGCTGCTCACAGTGAAGTATTTCTGAAATGGTGAATGGCAAAGGAAAGGCAGCTTAAATTAATGCACATTCTCTCCCACTCAGGGGTTTTTGGACAAAGCATCAAGGCTTACCTTTCAAGATGTTTAATATCAGTGAGAGCACAGGGCCGCTGGCAGGGGCATTGGGAACAGCCATGGTGTACTCCCCCACATTCACCCTTATAGGGTTCTCATCCAAGATAGCCATATAATCCCTCAGATCCTGCATTGAAATGATACCACCTAAATATGGATAGACACACACCATGAAAGCAAACTTGGACATAAATGGAAACACAAATCTTGTCTAGCTCAAGGGAATATGCAGAGAGAAGAGCATATTATACACCCTGCGGGAGTATCCCTCTAATATCAATAATGATATTAATGATTATGTGCTTCAGTAATGGGATATTAATGTGTTTCATCGGGATAGAATCAAGACCTAACCGGCAGGCATAGCTGTTTGGACTGGAAAATAAAGTCTAGATTAATATCCGACTCATGCAACTTCACTACAATGAACTACAGAAGTGAAGCATTATTTATTGTGTCATACGTTACGTTGTAATATGTTAATACGTTTGAATTATTCTACCAGCCCCAATAGATGGACCTTAAAATTTGCAGTTACCTCTCTTGTTCCCTATTGGTAGTTTACGATCACAGGATTAAGGTCATAGTTTAGACCAGCCATTTTATCAATGGAGAGTACACATGCTAGCATCTCAGAGCTCTCACAGTGCAATTCCATCGCATTCACTGAACCTTGAAGAGCTTTGTAAGTATGTATATGATATCTCCTCATTATAAATAAGTATCAATACATATTTGTTGATTTAGACTATATGTTAGAAATGAATAGTTAATCGTTTCAACACATTTACAATTTGCCGTATAACCTTGTGATTGTTATCCCTTTGCTAGTTAAGTTTTCACATCATTTTACGTATCTGAAGAGTATTTCTAAGTACAATCATTTTCAGTTTCACAAAATATAAAGTGGAGAGCATTGTCATATATAAGTTGATAAGGACAACAAATAAACGGACCTTAACTTTATTTCCACATCTGCCATCACTTCCAACTTTCGGAGTCTACCTGCTTAATCTGTTATCTTGCACTTTATGTAGAGACAAACATGTAATGGGACAGAATATTTATATTATGCTTGTTCTCTTAATTCATACAAAACAAGACGCTACCTGCAGCGTGAATGTCATTTACAAGGTTCTGAGCCATTTCCCCCATGTAGAAAACATCAGGACCCTCTTCAGCTATTTTCCTGTAAGTCGCTGCAAGCCTGGGGTATGTGATTGTGTCATTTTCTTTTAGTACGTCACCATTTCCCCCACAAAACACTTTACTGAAATAGAGGGAGAAAATATTTACGATAGGATGGTGATGGACATATAGACACTGGTTGCCCGTTCCTAATTGGAGGTCCCTCACCATAAGGCATCATTTTCTTTGATGGTTGTGCTGCGTTCAGCCAAAGCCTTGGCAAGTGCTTTTCCAACAGGAAAACCTTTTTCTGCTAAATGAATGCTCGGCTGGAACAAGTCTTTCCAAGGCAGCTTGCCATGTCGTCGGTGTGCCATCTCATAACCTCGAATCTCTCCTGGTACAGCAACGGACAATCCTCCTAACAGCCATGGAAACCAAGAAACAAGGAGATTTTGCAAAATTTACTTTAGGTCAGATGTATATAGGTTTCTGACAATACACAGGTTAATCTCTCCTGGTCTATTACTCTTGGCTCTGTTACTATTCTTTACATCTTTCGTACTGATGTTAACTGCAACTTCCTCCCACTCAATCCATAGTTGATATCCATCCTTAAACATTACCTATCTGGGATAAATCCGTACTGTTCCCAAACATGGTCTCATTTGCTTTTCTTGGTGCTACCTCCCTGGCATCGATGGTCTCAACCATCCCTGTTTGAAAAGATGATCCAGATGATGAAAAAGCTCTATGAGTCTGTTATGTCAGTGGGGAAAGTAAACAAGAAAATTCTGTGATGATGTTGTAGTATGTTAGGATAGACGTGTACCAGTTTTTGCATCATAAATGGTGAAGAAACTCCCCCCTGCGATGCCCGTACTATGAGGGTTCATTAGTCCAACACACAGAAGAGCAGCAATAGAGGCATCAACCGCAGATCCCCCTTTAACCAGTATGTCTCTATGGTGAAATATTTAAAGGACATGAAGAGATATTAGGGGTGGCTGATTAGTTACAGCACTTTAGACCTGATGACAATTTTAGCTTAAGCATAAAGGAAATAAATAAAGCAAAGTAACTGGTGTTAACAACCAGAATTAAGTTGTGTTTGTGTATTTGTGTGGATACAACAAATGCTAATGTATGTATGTTTGCATGCCTTTAAGGATGTGTTCACAGAAGAAAAACGTGTCTGTCCTATAAGCTCTTACCTGCCAACCACTGAACAAGGACCAGCATCTGCTGCCACACCTGCCCTCCAGTACTCCTTGTGCTGCCTACTCCTTACACCATAGTAGACAGCGAGAAATGTGCCAGCACATGCTAAAATCAGCATCAACAGTGCCACACATATTGTCTTATTGGTCATGCTGATGTGACAGCAACAATAAAATCTTCCTGTCAAGAAAAAAAAAAACTTAATTTGAACTGTGTAAGGAAAAGAAAACTAACGTGCAAAGCAGAAGAATGACATGCTGACAATTAAATGGATTATTAATTCACATCATATTGTCATACAAAACAGGTTTAAATATTCAATTGTAAGCAGACCTTACACAAAAAGTTACTATCAATCTTGGGAAGAATATTTATTTTAAAAACAGCATTTAAAACAACACGATGATAGAAGTCAACAGAAAATGTTGATCCTATAATTCACAAAAATGAAAATGAACAATTCAGGATGTTAACAAACTCATTAAACAGATTTCCCATGCCTCTTTATCTGACACAGCAATGGTTTGCGGTATTATGTCTTCAGATTGACCATTTGTCTGCGTGTATGTCTGAGTACCCTCTTTTTATGAACTAAATAATTGGATTACCCTAAGACCCATCTAATAATTGAATTACCCTAATACCCATCTCAAACTTTTTAGGGCTTGGGACCCTTTACAGGGAAGCACATTTTCCAAGAACCATCTATTAATTATAACCCAGGTTAAGAAAATGTTTATACCAGTCTGCCTCAAGTGAAGGAGTTTAAGTATCTTGGTGTCTTGTTCTCGAGTGATGGGGTAATAGACCGGGAGATGGACAGGCGGTTAGGTGCAGCATGGTGGGATTGAGAAGTATTCCATCCACCGCCCAATAACTTTCTCAGTTGAGGTCAGCAAGTCCCCATCCAGCCCGTAGATTGAGTGGACGAATGACTGCTTTCCCCCCCTGAGACGCCGGACGGTTTTCCAGAATTTCTTCGGGGCCGACCGAAAGTCTTTTTCCATGGTCTCACAAAACTTCTCCCACGATAGGGTTTTTGCCTCTGTGACTGCCAAAGCTACGTGTTGCTTTGCCTGCCGGTAGCTGTCAGCTGCTTCAGGAGTCCAGAAAGCCAGCCATGCTTTGTAGGAGTCCTTCTTCAGCCTGACGGCATCCCTCATCTCTGGTGTCCACCAGCAGGTTCGGGGATTACCGCCACGACTAGCACCGGCAGCCTTGCGACCGCAGCTCCCAGCAGCTGCCTCGTCAATGGCAGCATGGAGCATGGTACACTCAGTTTCCATGTTCCCCGCCATCCCCGGAACGCGGTTGAAGCTCTGCTGGAGGTGGGAGTTGAAGACCATCCTGATAGGGTACTTGGCCAGACGTTCCCAGCAGACCCTAACTATTCATTTGGGCCTAACAGGTTTGTCCAGCTTCATTCCCCGCCATCTGATCCAACTCACCACCAGGTAGTGGTTGGTTGAAAGCTCAGCTCCTCTCTTAACCCTAGTGTTCAAAACATACTGCTGCGGATCAGCTGATACAACTACAAAGTCGATCATCGATCTGCGACTTAGGGTGTCCTAGTGCCAAGTGACACCCTAATGTCTACCAGTGCACTTATTGGACACCCTAGGTTGGACAAACTGTATTATTATTACAGTCTTCTTATTATTATTACAGTCTACTTCTGTGACTACCACAGAAGTCCAATAACTGGACACCACTAGGGTTCAGATCAGGCAGGCCGTTCCTCCCAATCAAGCCACTCCAGTTCTCGCTACCATTGCCCAAGTGTGCATTGAAGTCTCCCAGTAGAACAATGGAGTCCCCAGTTTTGGGGAACCCGTTCCAAGGACTCCAGAAAGGGTGGGTACTCTGAACTGCTGTTTGGTGCCTAAGCGCACACAACATTCAGGACCCGTTCCCCAACCTGAAGGCGCAGGGAGACAACCCTTTCATCCACTGGGGTAAACTACAATACATGGGCAGAGAGCTGGGGAGCTATAAGTAAGCCCACACCCCGGGTATGGCTCCAGGGTGGGGCCCAGGTAACCCTCCGGGCAGGGTAATTTAGTATACTTTGATAATATTTTGTTAATGTGTTGTTTATTAATTTGTTGATAGAGCCAATGGATTTGTTTTTTTACTGGTTTCTCTCCGTAGTTGTTTTGGTCAGAGTTGGAGCTTTGTTAGCCCCACAGGGCCGTTTTAAGTTTGGGGCGTAACAGCACCTCGATGGTATAAAGTTCGGCAATTTCTCTTTATCTGGATATTATTGGAGGAGAAGATGTGGCCATAATTGACATCTGTTCAGATACTGATTTTAATCTTGGGTTTCCACCTTGAAACCGGTATCAAGTATCAAGAAAATGTAACTTCTTCGTGTTCTAGCAGACAATCATTCAAGTACTTTTCTGATTGCTGATGTGTCTGAAGCTCAACAGTTCACTACTAGTAATGCATTGATGGGTTCAGTTAAAAGATGTGCCAAAAATGGTAAGCGCAAGAAGATGACCAACCATGAAGGTCAACAGACTAATTAAAGCAAAAGTTGGTTGGGGACTCATTAGCTCAAGCTTAAGCACTTCAGTGACTCGATCATTAAAGTGCTGGAGTCACTTTAGTAAAAGGTAAATATGTAGTTTTATGTTTTCTGACATACACTGACGAATATCCCACTTCAAAAATAAGTAAGAAATATATATAACTTTATTTCTTTTTTACCTTATAAGTTAAACAAAAAAATCGGCAAATAGAACAAGTGAAAATGTGCTTGGTAAGATTTCTTGAAATAAGACATGGTATTAAATAAGGGAAATCTTGAGATTTTGAGGTTTTCCAGAGTATGCTCTAAATTATCAATGAATCTGAAGGGTTTTGTTACTCGTGATTTTTTCTTTTTTTCTTTCTTAATTAAGATTGTGCTTTTTTAAAAAGCCAGAATTTTGAGGAACCCATTTAATGGCAGCTTTAAATGGGGTCCCTCCTTGCTCTGTTGACAATCATAATGGTTAATCCAGCTGTAAAATTATGACCAAAGTCAATATTACAACATATCATTTCATAATAAATTGTTTTATGGTTCTCACAAGTAAAAGCCCAGGTTTTATTGTGCCTAATAAGTTATATTAGCTTGTATAATGGCATAAAACAAGCTGCAAAGACGATTATGAGTAAACTCTACCCGCTGCTGTGAGCACAGACCATTCAGCATAAGACTTAACTTAGGTGTTTAAATTTCTAAAACACAGCCAAGATGTTTGGATAATCTTACTGGTCCTGCCACATGCCAGTATGCCCTGGGTAAATCCGTATCATGACCCAAATATTATGCTATGTTGTCTGTGTTGTGTTACAGGCCTATTTTATAGATTGGTGCAACCACTGACTGATCTACATTAGGCATAGATTCAAATATCTAAATAAGAATTCCCCTATTATTTAAACAGCAGACAAATGTCTCTTTCAACCTTTATATTAGAAATGAAGTATTATTTCTATTATCTTATATTAGGGTCACAGTCAACCTGATTAGCCTCACCTCATAAAAAAAAAGTAATCAAAAAAGAGGCATATCCTCCTTTCCTTTTGAGAGTCTACAAGAGTGTGTATTTTTTTTGGACATGTTGTGGGGAAAGTGATTAAGTACAACTGCGTTATACGGTCAGGATATTTGAGTCCACTAATGAAGCCTTGTCCTATATCAATACTCCCTGACTCAAATAGATAGAATGTAGTAATCTCTTACAAGCTCAGACTGTTATATTAAATCCCTGTAAATTCATTGATAACCACATGGCTACGGACATGATGAGCATACATGAATAGTTCCCATTTGAATGAATGAAGGAGTCTATAAAGTGGTAATAGAACAGAATTCACAAATACAACCGTTCATAATATTACTCAGTCTAGCTATTGCTCTGTTTATTCAAAAAATACAAAATTATTCATACAATTGTGTCCTTCCTTTGCACGTCGAAAAGCAAAATTTGACTGTCAATTAAGTATGTCAGCTGGGATAAGCTCCTGCCCCCCAGAGCCTGAACTGGATAAGCTGTTACAGATAATGAATTAATTTCTGTAAAGTGAATATCTCATGATATCCATCACTAATAACAAAATTAAATGTGTGTTGGCTCTCAAGCCGATAACCCTCCATACTGTTGAAGAGTAAAAGCTGTCTGTGAGTGCATGGAAGCCTTTTGCATATCTTTGATGATCAAACTCTGAGTCAATGTGTGCTCCTGCCAATTTTTTAATTTTTCAAGTAGTTATTTCAGTTTGTTCAGCAGGTAATTACCAAATACCCGAACAGCATACAAGCCAATGTTGACGATTAAATTATGTCAACCAAAACCATGCCGGACTTCATAGATCAAAGTACAAAGTTACTTACTTACAGCTATTGTAAAACAAAATAATTGTTTAAAAATGATAGTTAGTTCTTGTATCTTGTGAGTACCTTGTGGTGTAACTGGAATCAAAAATCCTTGTATTAGCATTAAATTCAACTTTATACCATCTGGAGGATTGAGATAAACCTAACCAGACATGAAAAAGAAGTTTCTGCCTTACCTTGATTCCCTCCTGGGCACCTGAGCAAAATGCTGCTGTTTGCAGTTAGAGTTTGCAAGCAACAGCACCAGTAAGTAGTAAATGGGCTTATAATGGTATTTAATGTGTAACCAAAACCACGTCATTAAACTTTAACCTATCACATCGTAAAGAAACCATCTTGTTTTGCAAAACGCAAGTAGACGGAAGACGATGGGTTAAAAAACGAGAAGTCTAAGTAATCAAATGATTAGAATTGTATTATATATTCACATGACTGTACAAAATACCCCAGAGCAAGCACATGACCTTGGAACTGACCATGAATTAGTTGATAAGCTTTTTATTTACATGGAGATCAAACTTATCTAAACTGGAGATTAACGATTTACAGGGTGTTATATTTATTTTTTGTCGGTTCCGGTACTCACCTATCTGCAACAAGATGAACCAGCAGTAACGTCAGTTTGCTGATCGTTCATGTCAAATAGATGACATATGACTGAAAGGAATCTGAAAGGATATGACTGAGCTCAGTTAACCGGAGTCAAATTCCTTGTATGCATATACATGGCCAATAAAGCTGATTCTGATTCTGATTCTGATTCTGAAAGGAATTTTCAACACATCATCATCTACTAAGACAAATGATCACACACAGGTACCACTGCAACTAAATAACCAATGTTATTCTGACTTCACCAGTCAGTGGCTTTAATGTCATAGCGGATAGGTGTATGTCTCCAGTGAATCATTCACATTAGGTGACATATTCATTTCACTTAAAGATTGTCCTGCAAGGACACTAGAATTGTCTCAAGCAGTGACGCCTGCACTGAAATTCCTTGTGTATGTTTATCTTGGGTCAATAAAGGGGATTATAGAAATAAAAGGGTACAATTCTAATACATGGATTCTTCACACTGGTCTTTAACATAGCTAAACAGATCTACACTGTGGACACAGTTTCCAAGGCTGCCTGCCACTAATTTCAATACTATAATGTGCCCCTCCCCTAAGCCCGCATCAGACCATGCTCCACCCAAGGTTATTATCCAGAATCCCTAAACTGTCGTGACGTTTTAAATAATTAACCAATGCCGTGAGTTCGGACAGGCAAGCAAGGAGGAATGACATCTCACATCCTAATGATGGGGAAGAATTTTCTTTTCATGTGGAAGTGGAAATTATTCTGATTAGAAATTGACGTTCATGAAACTGTGGCTCGCCCTGTTGTTATGCCAGATGAAATAAAGTTAACTTAACCGTAATGAGTGTGTGTAATTACAAATACTTCGAAAAATATCCTATATTACAGCGCAAGGAGATGGTTCATATCAGCATACATGACAGTTTTCAGAAATGTTTTTTTAAGGGACCGTCCAGATGACGTTGGACTTTATTAAGTTGAAGGAAGCAGCAGTACTGGTAGCAACATGGCGCTTGTAGCAACATGGCGCTGGTAGCAACCTGGCGGTGGCAGCTATTGCTACCGCCATGTTTCGTCTCCTAGTTGATCCAAACAGAAATAACGTGGGTACTTGATGTATACAGACCTACCCCACTTCTGCGCCTAAATGCTTTAGTCCCTTAAGCACTGACGCCCCTAAGTGCACACTTCCTCTACATCACTTTAGGGCATAGGGTGAAAACTGGGACAAAGAACTGGCAACTTGTCCAGGGTGTACCCCGCCTCTTGCCCAATGTTAGCTGGGATAGGCTCCAGCCCCCTGTGAATGAATGAATTAGGTTATGCATAAAAGACAACAAGAACCAAGAAATAATTAGCAATACTACTAAAGACATTATGAGATGAGACCTCATTTCTAGAATGGTGCACTTAAAAATGATGAAAAAATATGATACATAAGAAGACATTTTAGGGGATCTGGCTGAATGCCAGACTTACCACACACTTTTTAAAATAATTAAAAAATCCAACAATGTCACCCTGTCAGACGAATTAATTAGAAAAAAAAGTTTTCCATGGATCAAATTCAAAAACAACAAAGCGCTGCCAACTTTAAGACTCAACAAGCATTAGTGCTGCAATGAGATCCATTTTCTGTCACTGCTATAAAAGAAGAAAAAAAGGAAACTATGTCTTAGTGTGATCTACTTAACACAACAGTTGTTTATATGTTGGAAAATCCTAAAATAAAATAACAAGGTGGAGTATTTCCAACTAATCACCTTTCGTCTTCACTTTTCCTGAGCATTTCTTTTTTCAATTTAAAGATAAAAGATAAAGATAACCTTTATTAGTCCCACAATGGGGAAATTGCAAAAATTTCTTCCGCTGAGAAAAGAGTAGAACGTAAGTAATGGTTTTGATATATATGGCTGAGAACAGAGCCATATAACGATCACATGCACACACACACACACACACACACACACACACACACACACACACACACACACACACACACACACACACACACACACACACACACACACACACACACACACACACAGACACATTATTTAGGGATTTAGTGATATCTTGAAATGAAAATTCAATTTTGTGCAATAGACTATTTTGGTTAACAGTCATTTGCATGACACTGCATTATTTATTCAAAAATGCAAAATAAAAGGTGCTTCCGACACCTGTAGCCATACTCAAACTGCAATACAACTGTGTATGGACTCACACCTGAGTACACCAACAAAGTTTCGCGCTAATTCACTGAAGCAGCCATTTATGTCAGCTGCTGCTTTGCTGGTCCTTAGAGAAGCATCTCTACGAATCAATTAATCACATGTTTTTAAAGCATGTTTATGTGTCATGTTTTACAGTATTTATTCTGTACTCTGTTTTTTATGTGCTTCCACATCTGTTGACCCTCCTATTTGTTTGCGCTGGATCAATAGTGGTCCTGTTTAAATGAACACATGAACTGAACTTATGCAGTCTGTAGCTGACGGATATACTTTGGGTCCTATATGCAATCTACGCAGAGGGGCTTTTCATAACTGTGTCCCCAAAGCCTCAATCAAAAGAGTATGGTGTTCATGATGTCTTAGAATTCTCATTCATACATGATCTGAGTCAACTTGCACCAACTGTGCCTCATCCAGAAAGTGTTTGTTGCCTATAGGCTGCTCGCATGGTCGAACAGAGGCTACAGATTTTTTGAGAGATATACTTAATCGTTTTCTTTTCTTTTTTTAAAAATGCTGTGAAGCATGTAACATCACCAAAATGTAATCACGTCTACGATTTTTCCAAACTTACCTCTGGATAAAATATCATGCAAATTCCTCCGGTGGTTTCTTCTGTAATCCTGGTCACAATCAAACAAAAAAAACAGAAAAAGCACTCAGATAGGGCATACCTGCGCCAAGGACCAACAATATCCATCTATATCCATATATCTATCTATATTTCTATCAATATCAATCTTTTCTTTCTAGTTATGGCAGCGGAACATGTAGGCGTTATATAACAGCCTGTACCTTTTTGTGTCTGACTGAGTGTCACATAAACATCCTGGCTGCTGAGGATGCGAGCAGTTTGATCCGAGGCTCTGGGAGTCGGGCTGTGCAGAGGAGGGATCTGATTGGCTGAGGAGCTGAGAGTAAAGCGGAGGATGTCGGAGTACTGGCAGCGCATGGACGGATGCAGGCAGCGAGACCGGACACACAGTGAGGTGATGAGGATGCATTGCACATCAGAGTGAACCCACAAACTTTCACTCGCTGTTTCACTGAGGGCACGTGTATTTTAGCACATCTGGATGCAAGTTGAAGTGGGATGTTTTGGCCTGATGTTGTAAAGCCGCTATTTTCATCCTCGGCGACACATCATCTCAGGAGTGATGGGTTCTAAGTTGACCAGACAGAGAAGTCTCGATCTGGACAGCAAACTGTCCAAAAGGAGACGCCAGAGGAATGACACCCCAGGAGAATGCGAGAGAGGTGGTGGCAGGGAGTTCCTGTTCAGCTCCTTGATGCTCAAGTCCGACAACCTGCCAGGGATGCTGCGTAAAACCAACAGCAGCCCGTACGTGAGGCGAGTGGCGATGATCCGAGAGATCCGGAGGCTTCTCCGTGAGCAGAAGACGGATCAAGCTTCTGAAGTCCTCAAACTGCTCAGAAAGGTGAAGAACTGACTTATTGCACCTTGAGTTTGTCATTCTGCCCGGAAAATATAGTTATCATAGGGAGAAACGTGGATTCATTAACCTGAACTTGAGCACACTGCAATTACAGCCATACCATAACGAAGCCAAACAGTCTTAAATTATAATCCAATTGTTTTGAAATGAGCAAAACATCTGCCAATGGGGTAAGACACTTTTGCTTTGCTAGAATTCTCAAAAACAGCAGAAAATAATAGCCTCTGAATTATACTGAAGTTTTAGAAATTATAAGCAATGAAAACTAATATATTTACTTACAATGAGCATTTAGTCCATTGAATGAGCTTGTTTTAAGAATGAATACCTTAGTTCAAGATGAATAAATAAGATAAAACAAAAATCTTTATAAGACTACAATTCTTTTTTTTTTTATAGAATCTCCTTATTTTAGATAGACAGGGGAAAAATCTGCGATTTTAAACCAATTACCATTTTTCTTCTGTGAAACATACTCGATAATTTTATTTGATAAATTTAAAATTAAATGATAAACTTCCTGTAAATGTGTGTATAAATATATGTGCGTGTGTGTGAGCGTACATAGATACATGCATACATATATACATATACACATGATTTACTGCCATCTGATTGCACAATATTAGCATAAAACCCACATGTCATGGAGCATGTGTATCAGCAGGTGTCCGGTGTTAATATTTTTTTTCTATGTTACAGTCTTTTAATTATCTACCTTTTGCTGCTTCTCATAAATGTTTCACTCTTTGGGGGCATAAAATGTCAGGGCATTGCACACTGTCATCATGAATATTCCTGAGGGAACTATAAATAAGGTTTCAAACCTCTTACGGTGAGAACCGGATTTGAACCAACCACCTGTTTCATTTAAACACAAACAGCTGAGAAGCAGCTCCTTTGTTGACTGAATTTCAGTCCAGAGTGTATTATTTGTTTGACCCTTTAGATATACCTAAAAGTGACTGAAGTTTCATTTGTCAGCTGAATTTCTATTGTTCTCATTTTAAACATTGCTATAATGATGGCCGCATTTCTGATGAATAATATATGACCTATAAACTATAGGTAAGCAAATCTCTCTCTATGTATTAAGGGGTAGATAAATCTAAATATCCAAAATGAATGCAAGCGAAGTAATTTCTGTCTCCCTTCCGTTGTTCACTGTCTTCTGTCTGAATTAGGTTTGAAATTTGCATGAAGAAGCAATCTTAAATATATAAACCCACATAAGCAACAGCTGTTTATGTAAACTGAGTTCATGCTTGATAGTGGTTTTGTTAAATATCTGTAATCTGTTCCTATTGAAATGCAAATCTTTGTCATCAGCTTTATAGCTCCAACTATAGCCTCGGTAATTATTTCTTATCAGTAACACTTTGATGGTTACATCCTCCCTGGTGTAAACCTGGCTTTCTGAAGATCTTTCCAAACTAAAGAGAACAACAAATAGATAAAGCTCAGCTTGAGCTTTCTATTACCTTCTTGTAGCTGTGGATTTATCAGAAGAAGAGTTTGAAGTTCATACAAAAGCAGCTGTGTTCAGGTGGGCCCCCTGTCAGGAGATGTCCCCACCCAGCTGTACGGTGCAGGCATCTGAATAAATGATACAGATATTTACAGATTAAACAGGAAGCGATGCTGAGGAGTAGCTACGGGTGTGAGAACTGAGAGCACATTCATAAGTTCCTCTTCAGCTCTGCACGGAAAGCACTCGCTGAGAATTAACAAGTGTGTAGTGAATTTTAATTTCACTGTAAAGCTTAATATTTGGGTGATGTAGCAGAGATTTGACTCATACGTAGCTTTCCTAATAAGTATTTTCATGTTTATTGACGCTGTCCTGCTTTCATTCATATCTAATGAGAAGGAAGCTTTTTAAGAACAAAATGTATATATGTTGGTCGGGATCAGCGGTAGATTTTCCTCTGGTCCTGCATGTAAACTAGTCACAAGTCACAAATACGCTCCATGCACCCTGAAAACGGAGCTCTGCTGCATGTTGCCGGGGCTCGAGCTAAGTGGCGGACTAGCAATACTTCTATACTGTCTGAAGGTACCTGGTCTGTTGTTGTTGCTCCACAGAAGCAAAGCAGCTATTCTGAGAAGAAGGGTTTTTGCAGATAATCACTTTGAGATAATGGACGCTGGAACGTGCTTCTTTCATATTGAGGAAATAATCACAAAGAAGAACCAGGAACATGTGCAGATCCGTTATCTGGGCAATTAAGTTTACTAGTTTGGGATCTTCTACACTTCTACAATCTTTTTCCACTTGGTCCCGTGGCCTTTAGATACAGCATAAAAATAAAGGAGGAGAAGAAATCATGGTTGATTATTTAAATGTCGATTTGTTATTCAAAAATTCTGGGACACTCATGAGTCACATAGTAGAACCAACCTACTAAATAGATAGTGAATTATATAATTTGAATAAAAGTAGTAATTTCGATTTCATAGATGGCCAAATGTACTTTTCTTTTTTAGAGAAGTTATACCTATTTAAGGGACCTTTTTTAAATTCAAATTAAAAAAATTATAGATATGTATGCTATTTCATGATTAAGCTGAGAGTGCACAAGATCAAATCTATATAAGCTAAAAGCTAGAGCTAAAAAAAAATAAAATTGAAAAGAATACATTAATACATTAAGACCTTAATAAAATATTTTTTTGTTTCAACTGAAAGTACTTCACAATAAATTAGTCTTTCCTTTACCATCAGTGCGTCACACTCAAGCACCTAAGAATGGTAGAAAATTGAAGAGAAAATATGTTAATTCTCATTGCATCAATATGATTAAAATGTTATATTCTAATTATTGATTGGTTATGAGAGATTTCCTCCCTTAGAGCATAATATCTTGTGTTTTATGCGCTAAAAAATAGCAGATCAGCATGAAAAAAAGTAAGCTAGCTAAGCTAAGTCCTGCTCTTCCAGCAGACTGCCTTTCATCCTGCCTGCCCTGTAGGTGTCGCTGTTGAAGCATAATCTGAATTTTCGAAAAATAAAAATTTCCAAAAGGATCTGAACTTTGTTTATGAATGATTAGATTTACTAATGATTAATTTCAACCAATTATTCTTTTTATGTTTGATCCCCCTCTTGCCTCTTACCCTCCTACTCTGCCTCTATGGGCCGGCCTCCTCTGTCACCGATGTTTAGTTTTTATTGTCTAAGCATTTGTCTCTTTATTAGGAGTCCTGATGAAAACCGCTTTTACTTTTTTCATATAGGTAAACAACACTGTTCTGGCTTTTAATCTTGGTTTTTGTTTTGATGGCTACAAAATGGTAAATGGACTGTACTTATGTAACGCTTTTTGAATCTGCTCGACCGCTCAAGCGCTTTTTACAACACGAGTCAGCATTCATCCATTCACACTAAGATTCACACAGTGATGATGAAGGCTGCCATGCAATGTGCCACATGCTCATCAGGGGTGCAATTACCTTTCACGCCATCATTCACACTACAATGGAACAGCCATTCGGAGCAAATTGGGGTTCAGTAAATTGATCTGAACCCCAAGTGCTCAAGGACACTTTGACATGTGGACCACAGTGGCCAGGGATCGAACCTACGACCTTTGGATAAGTGGACAACCGCTCTACCAACTGAGCCACCAAAAGGCAACATGATTTTGAAATCCTGTGCAACATTTAATAATTTAGTCCATTAAACAAAACAGGGGTTTGAAGGTCCATCACCTGACAGCTGTGGAACGTATCTCCTACTGAAGCAGAGAACTGTGGCCGTGCATTTGTCACAGTGTGCAATATTTTTAATAGTATTTTAATGAACTGCATGTGTGGCATGATGCTCTGCAATTCAGAGCTCATCGCTTTATTCAGACTTTTTGACGAGGCCGAATGCAGATTAGATATGCAGCTTTCAACAGGACTTTTTGGGATGTGAGGCCATGCAGGCATGTACACAGACATCCTGTCAGTGACAAATAGGAAACATGTCATGCTTATATGATTTGGAGTTAGTCAGATTTATCCAAACGAATCAGATCAATGGGTGTGTTTTGAAAGCAGTGGTTTTGTTTCTGCTTTGTATCCCCACCACCACCACTACCATAAAGCTGCCTGAAAAAAATGGGATGCTGCAGCTGCTTGCTTAATACATCATTATCATTATAAAATAGTCTCGAGCTGCACTTCTATTTACAGACACACATGGCACCTTCAGTTTGCACTAAATAAGGTTTTTCATAAGGGGAGCTGGCCCAGAGGAGAGTCCAGTGTCAGGGAATCCCTCATAGCTTGGCTGTAATAAATCAACACAGAAGCTGGAGAAGGGAAAAATGCTGATGGAGGTTATTTTTTCCTCTTTCCTTCCTACGTGCCTTTACGTGTTGTGGTTGTCAGAGTGAAGGAGCATGTTTTACACAGCTTCAGCCTCCAGCCAATATACGTTCATACGGAGCTGACAGTTTTCCGGCTCTTTTTCCGCAGCTTTGCCTCATATGTGATTTAAAGCACCTTTTCCAGTAACAGGAGGGTACTGGGTAGCTGTAACATGTCAGTTCTGATATTTTAAGAAGGAAGTCATTAGGTATGTCACTGATATAACAATATAAACATGCAGAGGAAAGAACTTGAAACTGTTATAGATTGGGAGATGAATGTGTCTTTATGTTTTTTCAGATTTCTTTCCTTGCTGCTATTTTATTTTTTTGGTTTGCTGTGTTTGGAAATGTTTAATCTGAAACACCAGCTGCTAATCAGTGGGCTGTACAGAGACGAAGAGGTGGAACGTGCAGGAAAAAAAACGGTTACATATTGTTTGAGAGATACTCAGAAAGTTTGTTGGAGATGTCGATAGATTGAAAGGCTGGCAATAACTCAGACATTAATAGACTGGCAAACTCAACTGTCACTCTGCTACTTCAAATAATAGCAATTGACATAAACCACAAAATTGCTTGGTAAAAGGAAACATAAAATCATTTGGTGTATTTGCTGAGGCCAAATCAATAACAATTGATTACATTTGTGTTTCTACTTACAGGTAACAAGGATTTTTTTTACATTTGTTGTAAAGACATGTATTCGATAATGAATATCATGAATTGGCACTGCAGATAGCTGCCCACTGCTCCTCAGGGAAGGGTTAAATGCAGAGAACCAATTTTAATTTCTGACTTATTAAAAAAAAAAATCAGTCCGTCCTCCTCAGTGTTTAAACTCACCAGCCGCTACAGATGCCCACACATATACACACGCTTATACATTCAACCAGACCTCATCCCTTTGTCAGCTGTGCTGGGTGCTAACACAACTCAGAGGGGAAAACCTTATCGGCTCGCCGTTTGATAAGAGGGCACCATCAGAGGGGATGAAGAACTATGATTAGAAACATTCCCTCTATTCTTCTATTTTCACTAAGCTATCCTTGATATATCATTGGAATATTAGATTAAGTGTGACATAGGTGTAAATGACTGCATTAATCAAATTAATTACTTGTTAGTTTTAAGAAACAGTTAAATGACTCACTTTCTCTCCTTCTGTTTTTGTTTGTTCTGGTCTTTTCGCTCAGGATTTGGGTCTGCTGGGAACTTCACTCAATGACATTTTGTACAAGAACGCAGCTTTTCTCAACCTGGTGGACCCCATATCTCATGAACTCCTGAACACTCTCGCTCGGGACCTCCAGTGTCCAAAAAAGGTATGATGACCAAAAGTGTTTACTGAATGTTTAGTGTTTCAACTTACATGAATTATGAAAAAAAAACACCTGTTGTTCTGAACAAAATACATTTGTGGCGAGGAAGGCCACATGTCCGCATATATCATCTATGCATCTCAGTCTAAGTTATTTTCACTCCCTGGTGACATATTAACTTTTATTGGGTCAGGGTCTTATATAGTGTTCACAAGTTATGTATAATTGTCGTATCTTGTGTATGCTATATAGAACCCTTATAGAGGATACAGGGTAAATGACTCAGCACAACACTATCTGCACTACGTACAGACTGTTAAGTTCACATATATCATCATAACAAATATGTTTTATTCATTTGGGTCTTAAAAAAACAATGTTTACCAAGCAATTTAATGGAAAAAGAAAAGACAAGAAACTCAGAAGGTAATACAACAGAAATCACAAATCCATGAGGCCAAACTTAAGCAAGAGAGATTAAAAATTTAAAGACAAATCAACAAAAACACATAGTATGAAACAAGAATATATTCATATGAGAAAGTCCAAATAATTGTTATAATATTTGTAAACAGAGAATGCAAAAGATAAAACAATAAAAAAGTAATAGAAAAGACTGTATCACATCCCAAAATGAAAGCCATAAAACATAAAAGAGAATATAACAACAAAAAAAAAGAAATAGTAGGGGTAAAAGGACCATATAAGTTACTTTTCATCTGTGACCCTTTGGTGCCCCTTCCTCCTCCACTACCCTGTCCACAAAAATAAATACTAAAACTCCCCCAAAGCAATAAAAAATATTGCCTCTATATAAATGAGTTGTATAGCTGCAGGGGAATTTGCCTTTGAAACTGTCTTGCTGGGGTGGAATATATGAATGACTCTTCAGTTATATCAACGATGAGTACACAAAGGTGAAAAGGAAGTGTAAATGAAATTCCACTGTTTAGTTGAGTAAAGGTTGTCAAGAAAACCGTTTTTTGGTTTGGCGCCCCCGAGCCAAATCATAATCAGTGTGTGCGGGTGCACACAGGTAAGGGGTCACCGGTGAGGCGATGGCATCAAAGCGGCCGCAGAAGTACGGGGCAACAAAATGGAAACAATAATTAAATAAAAACCAAACGAAGCTCAATCTTCACTTGCAAGGATGTTGAAATAAAAGTCTAAAACTTACATTCTTTGCGTAATTCACCTCAGGATCCATCCCAGCACGAGATAGAGAGAGGATGAGAATTCTCTGCCTAAAGTTGTACTAGACACTCAATGAAGCTTATTTTCCAGCAACAGTCTTTAATTGAATTCACTGATTTATTGTCAACATTACGCACTCTGCATATATCTCTTTGGTAAACTGACCAGTTGGTCAAATAACAATTTAGGTTGACACATAACCTACAGTACTAATGGGTCTTTCTTTTTAGCTTAATTACACCATCGGTGGAAAACTGCACCATAACCAAAATCTGCTTAGGGCACCAATTAGACAAAGCCTTGCATCAGAGCATGAAAGGAGAAAAATACTGTTCAGTTCATTTATGAGCTCCATTCGTAGCTTAAATGAGAGCAAATATTCATTCCCTGTTAGAAGGGAAAGACCTGCATGCTGAGGAGGTCAGGACCGGCAATGACAGGCTTTGGGTCAGGGTCTGAATCTGCAGTGGAACAATGAGGTCTGTCGTCCCTTCTGCTCCCGGGTTCTTCCTGGAGTGTGGTAAATAGGCATCAGCTTTGCTCCTTGAACCCTGTGTGATTAAAATTATCTGCTTTTGTTGTCCCATGCTGGAAATTATGGGTATTTGCCAAGTTGTCATCAGTTAAGAGTGTTGGTGGCCAGCGTGGCTTTTGGACTAACGATGACAGCACTTTGAAAGCTCTGATAGGTGGCAGATGAAAAAGAGTTCAGTAAAGGTGGTGTAAATTCTTTATGGTTGTAGGTAGGGTATTTTTGATGTTATTCAAACAGCAAAGTTTTAGATTTATATCACAGACTTATAACTTATTTTCCTTCATTTGGGTATAAATACACCCACATACACCCACATTGATAAATCTATATGTTGTGAAAGGTTCTGACAAAAGCAAACACCGTGATGGCAGAGGAGTTTCTAATAACATACCTGGTAAATTCCTAGTTCAAGAGTGTCAAAAGTGTTGCCAGAGATGTGATTTGTGAGGCAATTAAATACTTTGCAACATGTGGACAGAGAGTTGCTCAGGGGTCGCTGTAGACCAGTGGGTGGAGCGGCCCTCTATCAATTGGAAGATCCGAAGGGCAGCGGTTCAAGCTGCTGTCAGGCCAAAAGTTTTAAAAACAATTATCCTATTAACGTGGTAATTATTAACTTGATCAAATCAAAGAATTAGCCATTTTAGCCATCACAATTTAACATGAAAATTTTCATATAAAATCATAAAAACTGTGAATTCATAACTTGACAGTTTTGTGAAAAATAGAAAACTACATAATGTTATAACATGAAATTATTATCTAAAAATATGAAAATGATCACGTTATTATGTTGTGCTGATGTCTGTGTTGAGTTTCATTCACCAGGTCAAGGTAATCCATGCGGGTTTAATGCAAATGGACTGGATTTCTGTTTTTGCGGGAAGACCATCCAGTCATCCAAGAGGCTTCTTCAGTTCTTACTGCCTGGTGGCGAGTAAGGGGATTTTATACCCCCAGTAGGTCTTTGCACATTGAGATTTGTTGGCAGTCGCTTGTGCATAACTAATGAGGGTTGGTATGGGTCATCGGGAGTTGTTAGGGACACAGTGTCCTCGATTGTCTGCTGTGGTATCATGGGAGTCGTTAGCATAATATGAGTCCAGGTGTGGACGATGGAGAAACTGTCTTAGGAGAGATGTTATAACTGCATTGTATGTGGGTGAAAGGTGGTGGTGAATTCCCCGAACCCTGTCTAGAGAGGTCGGCTCCAGTTGGACATTGATTGCTTCTTTAACTCCTCTCTGTCCAAAATATGAACGTTGTTGTCCTCAATATTATCCTTTGTCCTTGAGATGTAAGTGAACTGCTGACTCCTTTTCTGATGAGATGGCGCTCCTGTGCCGGGCCATCTGCATGTGAAGTGGTTGTTTGGTCTCCCCAACACTCAGATCTGTGACTTGTTGTTGCATTGAACTGCATGAACCCCGTTGCTCAGTTTGTGTCTTTGGGTGAATCAGTTTTTTGAGGCTGTTGCAGGGTTTGAAAGGGGTTTCAATATTATTTATGACGGAAAATCCTATATAGCTTTTCCAAAACTCTCAATACCTGCAAATATATTCACAGCAAGATTTTTTGAGATGTGATGAGCAAAATCTTAAGCGCCAGTCAGAGCCTGGTGGAGGCTGGGGGGACGGGGACAGGGATGGGGGGGGGGGGGGGGGTGGGGGGGGGGGGGGGGGGGGGGGGGGGGGGGGCGACGGGGGACGGGGGGCGGGGGGGGGGTTTAGAGAGCAGGTAGCAATACTGTTGCAGGGTAGTGGCGGTGTGAGCAGAGCAAAGGGGGGAGATGGGAAATCTTTGCAGTTTAAATACACTGCCAACTTTTGAGGGTTTGATTGACAGCTGATTGTGGAGGGTTTGGTATGTTATGTGAGTGAGCGCTGCAGCTCGAGTCAACTGCCTTAGGTAGCTTGAATGCTCCATTTATTTGAGCTTTCTAAAGAAAGGTTACTATCAAATATCACACCCAGGTTTCTGGCTGCAGCTACAACATTTAACATTTGAGGACAGGGATCCAAGGTGTTTTTTTTTAAGATAGAGACGGTCTTTGGGAGGGCAAAGAAAGTTATTTCTGACTTGTTCTCATTAAGTTCACATGGTTGTGTGATATCCAGCACTTT
Source organism: Lophius americanus (assembly GCA_037951165.1). Taxonomy (NCBI): domain Eukaryota; kingdom Metazoa; phylum Chordata; class Actinopteri; order Lophiiformes; family Lophiidae; genus Lophius; species Lophius americanus. Next base: position 5,680,174 of record JBBDHG010000057.1, on the reverse strand, counting down.
TTCTCAGACAGACAGGAAGAAAGACGGTCAAGACTGACCACCTTTCCCTCTATTCCTCTATGGAGCTGTTCTCCTGGGGTTTCTTGGCAGACTTTATGAAAGCCCAGTTCAGATAGCTGCAAGTTTTCTGTGCCTTCTTGATATGCGTATGTTCTTTCTCCTTTCCCTCTGCCTTCGTGGGATGTTATAAGCCCGGTGGTGTAAGGGTCGGATAACTCCCAGCTTGTTTTCCAGTGGGTGGAGGGAGTCAAACATCATGTATTGTTGTGTGTGTGTGTGTAGGTTTGCGGGAAACTTTAACGTTGAGTCTACCCTCCCCCTCAACACGTACATCACATTCTGAAAAGGGTAGTGAACACTCTCTGATGTGATCCCTTTTGAACTTGATGTTGTGATCAACAGTGTTGATGTGATTTGTGAAGGCCTTTAATTCACAGGCCTTGATTCTGATCCATGTGTCATCCATTTACCAGAACCAGTGGCTAGCTGTTGTCTCATGGAAGGAAATAAGAGACCTCCGTTCCACTTCCTCCATGTAGAGATTGGCCAGGAAAAACCGTCTGATATTTTTATTTTTCAGCAATGCTCTTCCATACTGAAAGCTTCCATATACATCTTTTATGTTGAGGATAAAGGAGCCATTAGAAAACTGTATTGGAAAGAAATGCTGTTTACATACAGTACATACACATACATATTTTTGACCCTATCCTATTTTAGCTACCCTCCCAAGCTGGAGGAGAGCATCTTTCTTTTCAGTTGAAGTTCACAAAAATGACATGTCCAAACAGCAATAATTGTCATGTTGGAATCATAAAAGGAATTTCAGATATCAATCATGACTGATCCATGATGCCAATTCATCCACTTGAGTCTGAATCATATTAATATTCAAACTAGATTTCTGCCTGGGCTACAAGGGTGGAAACACTCCAGAATTTTTGAGTGGCTGTGAAACAGACCCAGCAGCCATTATGCTTATCTAAAGTTTGCAGTTTTCTGTTTTAGGAGGAGATGACTTGCCTTAAGATAAAGTCACTGTGATCTAGTTTAATTCCTGCAATAATCACCACTTAGAAAACTCTAATCTCAACAATGGTTGCTTTGGAGAGGAAGAGGCCCTGGAGGAAGGAAAGAAGTGAGGAGCTGGCAGCGGTCTACTCCTGACTGAACGGAACTCAGGGCAGGATACTGTTTCAGACGTTAGGTGGATGCAGAAAGGCATCGGTGGGACTCTAAACCTGGCAGCTGCAGGAAATACATCTGACCCACACTTTCTATCACATGCAGATTTATTTTACATATATGGTATTATAAAGGCTGAAAATACATACATTCGGAATATTTTGAATATCATGGTCATCAAATTCAGACAGTTATGTTGAGGCACTATATGTTGATAACAAATGCCTTACAATCCTTAGAAGGATAGAATTATATTGTTTCACTATGCCTTCACATTGTGAATTACCATGCACCGCGCTTACATCACGCTCAGTCATCCAAATGGCTGAAACAACAGCAGACTGTTGTAAGATGAGCCACGTTTGTTTTTCAGCTAGGAAAGAAATGGCAGCAGCAATAGTTAATCAGCTTAAGGGAAATTGGCCGTGTCTTCTTCTTCTCTCCCACAACATTGCCTCTTTCTTGTTGTCATGTTGTACCATTAATTAGATATACCCTTCTCAACTCAAACGATTCCATTTAAAGACTTTGACGGAGGAGGAGGCGAGAAAGATAAAACAAAAAGGAGGGGGAGGAGTGACACGGAGCAAAAGGGGAAAAAAATGAACTGTTGTTTTGATGTAGAATTCAAAGGAAAATAAAGAAGGTAAAATATAGGTTGGAGAAAGAAAGGAATGTAGATCAAACGTCCGGCATTCATTAATAGATGTTTCCTTTGTAGATATATAACCTTTTGAAAACAGGTATTTATCTTCCTCGTTATATTCGTAATAAACAGTTTATTGGTTGTTAGCAGTTCCCATTGATTCCTCGAAGATCTGGTATTACCATGTGAGCTATTGACAATCAATATGGGGAGACAGAACGTTATAACTAAATTCTCAGAAAGTGTTTGCGCTCAGACTCTTCGGGGTGATTGCGATCGGAGGGTTTTTTGCCCCGAGCAGAAGCATATATATATATATATATATATATATATATATATATATATATATATATATATATATATATATATATATATATATATAAGGAAGATATGTCTGCGTGGTTGGATGGATGTAGTGGGCTAATGAGCTGAGCTAAAATGAATTGACACCCCAGACTGTGAGGAATGTAATTTAGACTATGTGATGTGAAAGGTGAGAAAGACAGCGTGGTTTCAGGAATAAATGTTTCGCGATTGTGAACTTTCGTCAGGGCTTCACTTAATATCCATCATGTGTGTGTGTCATAGGAGACGGATTCCTTCAAGTCCACCAATAAGATCTGCCGCCAGCTGATATACCACCTGACCCCTCACTCCAAGTGGACGAGGCAGAGTGTTCCCAGGAGAAAGACTCAGTCATGGTGAGTCTGTTCTCTCCATTTTCAAACAGGAGACGTGACAGCAAACACATCCAGCACTTCATGAAAAATACAGAACCTCTCTTGGTTTGATTTAGAGAAAGTCATTATTTCCTTTACATTCGCAATTGTGTTTAATACCCAAGTAACATCTTTGTTTTTGGTTGTTATCTTTAAGAAAAATGTGTTGACAACCTATTGCGCATGCTTGCCATGGTCAAGCAAGGCTTGAAAAGTTTCAGATGAGCGGACTTATTTGAAGTCAGACCTTTGTGAAAAATAATCCAATCCGAGTCAGATTTATAATGGGCGTGAAGATCCTCGCCTCAGCGCTGTGATCAATCAGATTTTCTTGTCACTATGGAGAATGCCATGGTTATGATGCAGTGCAAATTGGAGTACTTTCTTTAATTCAAATGGCAACAGCAGGTTGCATCATAACATGCTTAGAAACACAGCCATTACTGTTACTGTAAACTGGCAAAATACATTTCTTGACACCCCCCACCCCAACATGAGATTGTGGGGGCTTTGGGCAGCCCTTTCAAGAGTAGACTGTTACCAGGTACAAGACAGAGCAGGTCCTGTTTAACCAGGCAGCAGTCAGACACTTCAACTGCTCACTGTATAACTGTGTTTTGTCTGAAACTGAAATCTTAAACCATAAATCTTACTCACAAACGACACACCATGTGGGTATCCGACAAATCTTCGGGATATACTGTTTATGTTCATGTATGTATGAATATATATTTATGTTTTTTCAGCTTAATAGCCAGGCTTGGTCAGAACAACATCAAAAACTGTGGCAGACTATCTAACTTGTATAAAGCTGCAACTTCTCTGGTGTTGATTTAGAAAAGTTACATGTTTTCAATTATTTTTGCATAAATCAAAAAGGAATAACTTCTGTGTTTGTTTTTTTTATTTTTCCCTGTTATGTAAAAATGAACCTCAATGTCCTTATTTTTGGGGAGCTTAAATTTGCATCTCTGCGGTTTGCAGATGAGGGTGAAGCAGCTGGTAGGAGAATCAGCACCTCTAAATCTGAGGCTCTCTGCCAAGAATCAGCCGACTTTTCCCCTTGGGTTGGGGGCCAGTTGCTGCTTCAAGTGAAAGAGTTTAAGCTTCTTGGTGTCTTGTTCTTGAGTGATGAGAAAACGGGCCATAGACAGGCGGTCCGGTGATATGCGGGTGTTGTATCGATCTGTTGTGGTGAGGAGAGAGCTGAATTATAAGGCAAAGTTTTCAATTTACTGGTCCATCTACAGTCCAACCTTCATCTATGGTCATGAGCTGTGAGTAGTGACCAAAAGAATGAGGCCCCTAAATGGGATCAATGGTGGGGAACTTATGGCTTGAACAATTTCAGAGATAAAGCTTCCCCTACTGTTGGAAATCTATAACAGACCTTTCCTAAAATCAATTCAGTTCTTCCTATAAGGTCCATATGGGTATAAAATTTGAAAATTATCCAAAGATAGTTTTTGAGTTTTCACATTTACACATAGGAACTGCGGCAGACGCGACTTTGGGGATATAATAATTTTAAAGGTAATTTTATGTTGTAATTCCTAATAAAATACAATGAATAATGAAGTTTCCAGTGGTAGAATCTTTGTAAAGAAGTAATTACGATTTTAAATGAACCTACTATTGTATTTGAACTGAATTGGACATCAATATCATGTTATCTTTTAAATGTTCCAAATTTGAACGTCCATCGCCGTAGGTTTGAAATTCCTAAATTGGGTCTTTAATGCAGCAACTTTGCACACAATTTTCTGAGTGAGTGTTGGAGTTGGAGCTTGCATGATGCCAATTTCTGATGCATAATGAACCTGGCTTAATGGACTGAGACAGATTAGCATTTGTACAAGCTGTCACCAAATTGATTATCTATATTTCAGTGAAATGAGTAAATTATAAAGTAATATTAGCAACTGTAGGAACACAGAGCAAAAGAAACCAAAATGCTCTTCACTCCCATCATAAGGTACATTTATTGAGACGTTATTATACAAAAAAAAACAACTTCAATAACGATCATGAGCCTCTGTCTCCCTGAACAATTAACCCAGATTGAAATATTTCTTTGGCGGCATGAGTTAACTTCCTACCCCAGTCTCTTGGTTGCAATATTTTGGAAATAACTCTCAACAGAACAACAAGGCGGATGAACCCCGATTGCTCATTAGCAAGCTCTATCTCTCCCAGCATCCTCTGCAGCGACCCAGACAGCGGCAGCTCCTACAAGCAGACTCATCCATGTGAATACCAGGTTCACCAGCAGAAATGAATGATTATGTTCAAAATGCATTCGGACACCGTTTACTAGGTTTATATCACATTACTGCAATTGATATCTTTAGATCAGTCCTGTCTTTCTCTGTTTCCTCTCTCGCTCCTTGTCCCTAACCTCCTGCTCTCCTTTTTCCTCTACTTTTCTATCCAGCCCCTGATTCCTTGCTATTTTAAAATCCCTTCTTTGCATTGATTTTCCTCCTCCCTTCTTTTCCGGTGGTATTTTCTTTCCTCATTGCAACAGTCCATTTTGTTCAACAGTTTCCACACAGAACGGTTCTGCAGTTTGAGCAGAGGCTCTGGGGAAATGCTCTGTCAGACACAGGGAAAAAAGGATGAACCAGAATCTCTGTGTGGCTGCTGATTACAAGTCATGTATTCAGCAGACTTGCAGCAGATTCATATATTCGTGTTAAACAAGGAAATGTTGCATTTGTATATTATTATTTTCTTCAGGTGATACTGAAAATTCCATCTGTAAACGTGCTGCAGGCTGGTCTTCCATCATGTCTCATATGTTATTGCATGAAAAAAAATGTATGATATTTGAGGAGGCACTAATGGCCCTAGACTATTTGAGGGATACTGAAAGAGTTTGGTGGAGGCTTTGGGTTGATTTGGAGGCTGGCTATAACTTATAAATGAATGGACAAATCTACATTAAATTGTCCTATCTTGAGAGATATAATTGATTCTGATCACAAATGTTTGCCTAGGGTACTGCTGGCTGTGCCTTGGTGAAGGTTAGCGCTGTCTGAGTGCTGGGACAACACCCTGAATCCCTCTGGAAGACAGCAGATTTTTGGTTCATATTCTTTTGCTCATAGGCAAGGAAAAAAAAGGGATAAAGCTTGTTCTGCTGTGCATGTAATCAAGGCCATGTCTAAACCGTCATTTATAAGCAACATGTTGATTTATTTTTGGGAACATGTTATGCTGACATTAGCAAGCAGCTCACAAGTTGCTGACCTGCACAGCCAATAACCCGGGTGTCTTATTCTATTCTATTTTGTTTTTTATTTTCATTTAAAGTAGATTAAATAGAACTCTGTTCAATTTAATCTACGTTGAATTTCCAATTAATCAAGCTCATAGTTTTATTATGTTAATAATGCCCTTTGAAGAGCTTTGACTCTGATTGCATATACTGCTTCAATGCTTGTCTTCAGTGAGGAAGTTATTGATGCAAGGATTACAGCAGTCATTAGATTTAGAGAAATGTCTGTGCTTTGAGGAGACAGCTGATTTATTATATTCACTGTGGAGCTTCCTTCATGTTGCTTTATTTACGAATCTTCATAGAATATAGAGGTCAAGCACAGTAACTGAAAAGATGTCTTTGAGTGCTAATCACACATGAGGGTCATGCTGAATAACGAGGATGGCAAGGAGTTGTGAGCGGGGCGGCTGTTTGGGCAGGTTTCATCAGCTTTGGTTTAGCTGTTTGAATCTTCCTATTTATCCCTGACCTCACAGAGTTGAAACTAAAATGTTTTCTCTTCTCCAAACTGTTGGAAAACGACTATATCATAACCATATATTTTAATATCTTGTGTAATTAAATATACCAGATATTGATACAATGTGCATGAAAATAATATAGTCACCTACACTATAAGTTCCATGAGTCACTGAGTAAGATAGAAGGTCGTAACTAAACTAAACATGCTCAGAGTCTTTACTTTGACTCTGAGCATCGCATTGGACAGATTTTTATTTGGCTGTTTTTCATATTAATTTTAATGTCCACATCGGCTGAAATCATTTGAAACAGTTCATTATGTTGTTACCTTGAGTTAATGCCACTATAATAATGATTAGCCGTCCCGTATAGTCATGGCCGTACACAGGGTTTTAGAAATACACTGGTAGCCGAGCTTTTTTTTAATTTCCTTGATATACAATTGCACATTTTAAGACATTAAGAAGACAAGAACTGGACAATAAATTCAAAACCAAGTTTTATAAATATTCTGTGAATGATCTGTTACAATCTGGAAATACAGAGGAGGCTAGAATAATCATGAAACATCTTAAAACCAATGTTACAATATTCAATTAAGATGTTCATTCACTGCAGTGACATGAATTATCATTAATCTATGTATAATATGACAAACGTGCTATACCTTAAATTGCTCAAACAGTATACATGTGAGTCCTGAATCCTTAGGGTGAGACCTCAGCAGTGCTGAGGGTTCAGATCCACCTTGAGGCCGCCTCATCACATCTTCATAACACATGTCCTGTGTCAGTCTTAAGTTATACTATCAAAAATACTTGTATTTTTATTAATATAAATAAATAATAAATAATATAAAAGGAATATTCATACAACCTCATTTAATCTAAATATTGTAAGAGTTTGTGTGTGTGTATCTATGTGTATGTGTGTGTGTGTGTGTGTGTGCATGCGTGAATGTGTATATTTGTGTGTGTTTGTGTGTGCGTGTGTATGTGTCTGTTGTGTGTGTGTAACTAATCTAAACAGCCGTCCGGGTTTAAGTTTGCAACCAAAAAAATACCCAAATCTGGACCTTGGCTGCTGTCTGGAAAATTGTAGAGATAATTCCCTAAATGGATTTACTGTAAATGAAGGATTTGCACACTTTACAATGTGTCATGCGCCTTTGCATTAAATAAGTGCTCAGACCCCTTTCTGACGCCCAGTCACTACCAGCACCCTCCCCGATGGGTGCACTGGACCATCTGACTCAGTACATTTGACCTCTGACTAACCTAACTTCCTCAGGCCGAAGGCAAGCGCACAAATCTGACAGCATAGAGTACCAATGTGAAAAGCATGACTGTGTCTGACAATATAAACCGCAGATATGCGTTTATTTTTTGTTTGGTTTGGTTTTTATCAAAGGTTTTTGCTTTCTCTGCATTTTATTTCAACTTGCAAATGGAGTGTTCCACTTCCTCTCCACTCAGTCTGCTGAATCTGCTTTCTTGTTGACCTCCACTTTTCATAGAGACTAAAGGAAACCCGCCTCGATCCTTCTGCATGAATAATTGAGGGCTTCACATGGAACAGACTAAGATCCCTTAGGATGAGTGAAAGGAGGAAGGGATGCTCCATATCCGTTGCTCCAATCATCAGGGTATGGGGCTACAGTGAAATAATTAGAAATATTTAATGTTAGAATGGAAGAATAGATAGTAAAGAAAAAAACTTGAAATGAGCTGCTTTCAACAACTGTTTCCTTCTTTGTTAGCGTCTCATTGATTGCTTTTTAACTCTAAATGAGATATAGCGGCTACTGCTGTTGAGATTGTTGTGCTCCTGTGGGTCTCATGCTGTTAAGGCTGATGCAGATGGACTCTCCTGATCAAGCCACCCAGTCAGTTGTGTTTTTAGTCATGCATTTATAGCGGATTTCATAATTGTGCTTTCACATAGTATGTCAGACGCAAGCGTACTCCATGTTACGTAGTTATGTAACGCAAACTGTTTTCTGTGTGTTTGGTCACAGAATTCTTTTCTCGGAAGCACCCAGTTTGTCACTTTGAATCAAATCAGGATAATTTACAGCTCGTCTGTAGAGTACATTATGCATCTTACACCGCTCTCACTCGCACCACATTCTGCACTTACCAAGAGGTTTTATAATCATTGGCAAAGCACATTTATGCTTATATCTTAGGTTGGCAGTCACATATTAGTTAACTTAATCCATCTCTCATCCATGTATAGCTCTTATGTATGGTGTGAACATACACATGTAAAACATACGTGCCCTCTCCCTTTCAGCAGAACAGTTTTTATTGAAGTAAAATGTCACTCCTGTTCTTTCTATTATTCATAATCAAAGAACTGGTTGGAGATAAATGATGGAGTATTTGTTTACTGCGTCAGATTACTGCTGCCCTCGAGAATATTTTGTCCTTTTCTGGGGTAATTACCTTCAAACCATAACACAATATCAAGTATTTGACTTATTTGTTTATAAATGATGGTTATTTCTTCTTCTTCTTTCGGCTTTTCCCTTTAGGGGTCACCACAGCAGATCATCTGTGTCATCTTGCCCTATCGTCTGAATTGTTTTCTGACAGACCAACCAGCTGCATGTGCTCTCTCACAACATCCAGAAACCTCCTTTTTGTTATTCCAAGCATTCTTCTGCATGGCAGCTCTATCTCCAGCATCCTTCGACAAATAGATCCACTGTCCCTCCTTTTCACATCTCCAAACAATCTCAATCCCTTAGTTGCCTTATCTCCATGGCATTTAACCACCTGGGCTGTCCCTGTAATGTGCTTGCTTCTGATCCTGTCCATCCTCGTTACTCCTAAAGAAAATCTGAACATCTTCATCTCTGCCACCTCTGGCTCCTGTCTTTTAGTCGGTTCCACCATATCTAAACCACACAGTTTAGAGATGAATCACCACCATCTTCTAAACCTTTCCCTTCACTCTTCCAGCTACTCTTCTGTCACAAATAACTCCTGACTATCTTCTCCACTCACTCAACCTTGCCTGCACTTGCTTCTTCATCTCTTTTATACACTCCCTGATGCTCTGAACAGTTGAACCCAAGTATTTAAACTAATGAATCTTTTCTGCCTCTACTGCTTTCATCTTCATGTTCCACCTGCGTCCTTTTCTTTCACACACGTGTATCCTGTTTTCCCTGCGAATTACTTTTCCTTTTCTCTCCAGTGCATACCTTCATCTCTCCAGGTTCTCTTCCACCTGCTCCCTGCTCTCACCACAAATGACAATGTCATCTGCAAACATCATAGTCCACGAAGTTCCCTGCCTGACCTCATCTGTCAGCAGGTCCATCACCATAGCAAACATGAAGAGGCTCAGAGCTGATCCTTGGTGCAGTCCAACCTCCACCTTGAATCCATCCATCACTCTAGCTGTACACCTTACCTAAGACACATCCATAGCTCCACTGGTATGTCATCAGGACCAACTGCCTTTCCGTTCTTCACCCTCTTCAAAGCTAATTTCACTTCATCTTTAATAATCCTTTGAACCACTTGATTTACAATTCGGACATTTTACACCCCTTTCTCTCACTATCTCTCTTATTGTCTTCATTCATCAGTTCTGGAGGGTCCATATCGCCCTCACACCCTCCTGTCTTGTTAGTACATTTCTATTTCTATCCTCACTGTGACCTGCTGCACATCCTTCTCATCTTGTTCCTTAAGCCTTGCCAATCTGTACAAATCCTATTCTCGTCTGTGTAGATTATCATTCATCCAGGTCATGGTAATCCCTGTGGGTTGAATCCAAAGCAACTGGACTTCCGATTTGGCTTGAAGATGTTTCATCTCTCATCCAAGAGGCATCTTCAGTTCTAACTGGCTGGTGGAGAGTACTGGTGGGATTTTATACTTCCAGTAGGTGTCGCTACCAACATCTGTACTCCTACCTCTGCTCTTATATGTCAACCTGTACTCCTCTCCGCTCATAAAAATGTATTCACCACAGCCATTTCCATCCTTTTTGCAAAATCCACCACCATCTGTCCTTCCAATTTCCAGTCCTCAACACCATTCTTTTCTATTACTTCCTCATCTCCTCTGTTCCCTTCACCAACATCCCCATTGAAGTTCACTTCAACCACCACTCTCTCACCCGTGGGGATACTATCCATCACTTCATCCAACTCTCCCTAGAAATGCTCTTTCTTTTCCAACTCACAACCAGCTTATGGCGCACAATAGCTGAGCATTCATCATCACACCTCCTATTTCTATCTTCATACTAATCAGTTTGACCAACAATCTCTTCTCTTCCAGAACATTCTTCTCATACACATCCTTAAGAATCACCCTAAGCCTTTTCTCCAACCATCTACACCATGATAAAACAGTTTGTACCCTCCCCCTATGCTTTTAGCTTTGCTACCCTTCCACCTGGTCTTGCTACCCTTCCACCTTGGACACACAATATCGCTACCTTCCTTCTCTCCATCATGTAAGCCAGCTGTCTACCTTTACCTGTCTTTGTGTCAACATTTTCATTGACCAGTAATTTCATAGCTAACGCCGGTAGCCTGCTGGTTGTAATTGTTAATCTGGTTCCTGACCGATAAGGTTTGGAAATTAGTTTCACGTTAGACAAATTAATTTAGCATAGGTTTTATGTTGGATACCTTTCCTGACACAACACCATTTATCCTGTGTTGGGACAGACACTACAGATACACTGGCTTTTGAGCCCTTTTTGGCAGGGAAACGCATTTGATTTTGGATAAGGCTTGAGTGAATGAAAAGGGGCTATTGGGACTTGATGCAGGTACAATGTCATTCTAGTTTCTGTATTAACGCCTTTCTATTGTTATCATTTGTTTTTATTTATAGTAAATTGATCCATGTTCATCCCCTTGTGTTATTGATTACCTGATGTAAACCTCTCTATTAAAGGTTATGGCCTATTGATTTTGATTTTCATTCACTTTCCAATCTACAGTATGTCTGGTGCCACTTCATGTCTGATTAGTCTGTGGCAGTTTTGGGTCAGGACATCAGTGGTTCGATCTCTGGCCCCTGCAGTCCACATGTCAAAATGTCCTTGAGCAAGTTACTGAAACCAGTGGCTGGTGAGTTTATAAGTTGTGGGGGATGGAGAGAGTCAGAAATGAAAGCTTTCTTTAACCACAAAAAGCATTTATTCATGATCGTTATGATCAAATACATGTTTTACAACATATGTTATAAATCCTTGTCACATGTAACCTGACAAAAACACTAAAAACAAAGAAAAACAAATCACTTGAAGCGATAGTTTTTGGAGTTGATTGTACTCTTCTCTCAAGAGGAAAAGAAAGGATGTCATTGGCAATAACAGCACCACTCTCGCCCAACTCCAAATCCATCCTCCCTGGGAAGCCTTTAAGGCAGGGGTCCCCAAACTTTTTCCTGTGAGGGCCACATAACTTTTCCCTTCTCTGATGGGGGGCCGGGTTCAGTTTGTAACAGAAAAAGTGTGACGATCGTAGGAGTGCCTAATCGTAAAAATGTATTGTTTTCCAGAACCAAACCAAATAACCTTCTCTGGGTTCTTCACAGAAAAAAAAAAAGTCAGGAAATAAATAATAACACTATTAATGAAATAAATAATCACCAAATAACCCTCTCTGGGTTCTTCACAGAAAAAAAGCCTGGATATAAATAACACTATTTATGAAATCAATACTAATCAAATAACCTTCTGTTCTTCACAGAAAAAAAGTCCATGGAACATGAACATTGAATGTCAGGTTCCATTCTAGTCACAGCCAGTCTCAAACACTGATGCAGATGTTCATCTGTCAATCTTGATAAGAAAAAAAAAAAATCAAAATGCGTCTCTGGTATTGTTCAGGGGGCCGGGCCAAATGTGGGGGCGGGCCGTATCCGGCCCGCGGGCCTTAGTTTGGGGACCACTGCTTTAAGGTCTTCTGTTAGGCAGTTCTGTGGGTTTTTTCCCGGACCCAAATGCAGACGCATAAAACGTAGAGCTGGTCTCAAATATATTTATTTCTCCGCGACACAAGGAAAAGACAGGGACAGTACTGTAAGTAACTGGAGGTTACTTACAGTACACTGGGAGGGGTTGGAACACGTGAGGACATCATGCAACAAACTGGCACAGAAGGGAAGGTAAGGACAGACTTTATACACAGACATAACGAGACAATGAGACACAGCTGGAGGGGAAACACAGTTGAGCATGATGACCAATCACAAGACAGACACAGAGGGAGAAATGAACACAGAGGCGTGACATCTTCTAGCTAACTGCTAAGCTAAAAAGATAATTGAACTAGCTGAACAAAACTATCGATGAAGGCCTAAATAAAATTATTTTTTAAGTAATATTTGAAAGTAGTTTGCCGTTAACCAATCTCTGTTTTAGCACCAGTATGTCACACTGAAACACCTTTAAAGTGGTAAAGAATTGAGGAAGAGATTGGGACATTTTTAATTGGACCAAATACAGTCTTTTTTGTATGCTGGTTGTTGATTGGTAAAGGAAGGAGGACTCCTTTGAAACAAAATTTCCTGTGTATTGGCAAATAGCAATAGCAAATGAAGAATACAAAAATATATTAAATCCATCTAGTAGAGCCCACCTCCAGAGGAGGATAAGCTAAGTCTGTCCTCCCCTGCTCTCCATTTCACATGGACTGCTATGTAGGTTTCACTGTTGAAGCATAATCAGAATTTCAATGGATACAAATATTATGCTAAAATCCAGCTCTAAATTATTTTGAGCTTTTGTAATGATTTATTTCAACCAATTTTCGATTTGAACTCCCTTTTGCACCTCAAAAACAGAGAACCATCCTCCCCTGCCTGTATATTGAAACCTAATTTGCTCCCAGTGGTTCTTCCATTGGTGTGTGGGTAATTGTGTGAATGCTTATTGTTTCTGATGGAGCACACTCCATGGTAGCCTTTGCACCAAATGGGTGAATGTTGGCTTGTGTTAAAAAGTTGCTCAAATGGTCAAGCCGACATGAGAGAGGCCCCTTTAAACCATTTAATCAGTGAATGTTTTTGCTACTGATAGTACAAAAAGTTAAGGTCTTATTCATCAGATTTAGTTTACATCTTCAGTGTTCAATGGCAATCAATTTTGCTTCATGAGACAATATATCCTGTATACACTTAACATATAAAGGATCTAGGGTTAGACAGAGGTGAACCCACGTTCTTTAGCATTCTTTTTAATATTGTGCTTTCGGTGTACGAGTTAAAAGTGGCAGGAGAAACTTGTAATCCGTCTGCACATATAGATACATGTTCCACTTCATTTATCCTCATGAATAAGTAATTAATCAAGAAACAGGGAGAGTGTTGGAGGTAACGTTTTTTTTCCCTCATGTGCATTCACTGTGTCATAAAAAAGAGTCTTATATAGTTGCTTGGTTTGGTTAAATGACAATATACAATTTTCATAATAACCGGCCCGCTGGTATACAGTACAAACTATACAGATACTACAAATCCCAGAATACACTGCGACAGCAGGCACGTTAATCAATAGCGTCAACGCTTTCCCTGCTCCTCTGTAGTCATATATCTGCGTTCATCCATTCACTCTGATAAACATTTGCTAATCCTTAGAGGAAATGCTACGGAGGAGATATAATTGATAAACCTTTTTTTAAAAACGATATATAATAAATGTATTAGTCAGTGACTCGCGTGTATTCGTAAATAGAACGCAAGTTTTCAGTAATTGGCAAGGTGCGTTCACGTCCTGCAACCGTTCAATATGTGTCAGTGCTGTTACGTTAAAAACAAGAAAAGACATGAAGGTACTCACATTTAATATGCAACAAACCGCTAGGCTGTTTATACAGCAGACTGATTTCTACTTTAATTGTTTTATTGTGAAAGAGGACTGAAATGGCTGAATTAGTCCAGCTATTAACCAGGGGCCATTTAAAGTTCATTTTCTTGATGTTTAAAAACCGATTAATTTTAGAAGTACTTTTTAACTTGTAAAATATTGTTTTCTGGCTTTTATAGATGCCTCAAAATAAAAACATTTCATCATACATTTTTCTGTCTAATCATGTTGGTAGAGAGGGAGACAAAAAAATGAGTTATACTGATCTATTTTGAATTTATTCTGTAATTCGCTTATTTTCTGCTCCATTGGTTTATTAAGAATTCTATAAAATTAGTAAATAAAATAAGAATAAAATTGTCATAATACCTCATATTAATAATGGCCAGTTTGAGTCCTGTTCGGCCCTCGTTTTGGACTTCATCTTCAACTTTGGCTCCCTCTGCGATTGAGTTTAACACCCCTGGGCTAGTTGAAGAGTAAATGGTGAATCATGGTTTCTTTTATAAAAGCAGATCATGTTTTATGCTGCATGTTGAAAGGAATATACTTACTAATACTAACGCTTTCCTGCCTGTACTTAACTATGGTGATACTATTTACTTGCACACTACCTGCACCACCTTCAAACAGCCTGAAATGTGTTTGTCATTCAGCACTTTGTTTGATTATTCGTGATCAGTTTAGAACTCTACTACACAGTTGGCTGGTATTTCCTGTTGCACAGGAGAAAGCCCTCGTGGCTTTTAATATGTATTTAGAATTTCACATAAAGGTAAAATATGTCTAAAGTTAATGAATAAAACAAATAATTCTGAAAAAATAATTCTGAGTCACAGAATATATGTTTTAGTTAAAAAAAAACTAAAAAAAAACTTCAAACTGATATTAAAATAAATCTGAAAAATAAGGGAGAGAGAATAAATAGCATAATAATAATACTAATAGCCAGTCAACATAAGTAACATACTTCAATTTAAATTACTTCAACTCCAAATGAATATATTGTGGTCACTAACAGCAACTAAATGACATATTCAGAAATACTATATTTAACCTATAAAATATATAAATATAAATATAAATATATATATATAATGCAGCTCCCTTTTGTTTTGTTCTATAATAATAATAATCTATTAAAAAGTTTTTGAATACATAACAAAAAACGATTCTTATCCCTACAATAATTATTTAACATCATCCTCATTATCAACCAAACATATAACAATAAAATAATAATATCCATAAGACTATGACTATTATTTTTATTGTTTGAGCGTACTTCTCTTCTCTTTCTTCAACAATTATCTGAAAATGTAATGTGTTCTACAACGTCTGGTTCTTATGAATAAAAAAAAAGATCAAGTTATAGGGAAATATAAATTGATAGTTGGCAATAAATTCCAGCTTCTGTGACCAGAAGCTAGTCAGTTTGCTGCCCCTGTTCATCAGACCTGAATGCACAGTGATAAGAACATGTTAACAGACATCAATGAATGTCAATAAAGACTCTCTCTCGAAAACTAGCTTCAACGAATGACCAGTATGAGCGCTTACTAGGCGTGTAAATCACCAGTTCCATCGCTGGACGATATATATCAATTCTTTGGAAAACGATACAATATTTGCTGATATCAGAAAGTCTGCCACGATATGATAATAATTTAATCGATGTTGGGTCAAATTTTGTTGACCACCAGTAAGCTAGATGTGACAAAGTAAGTCACTGTTCTACCTGATTAAGAGTCGAAGGAGGTAAGTTTGTAACACATTTCCTCTCAATAGCAACACCTTTACCTATTTTAGCCAAAATATCATAAGTATTAGCTGCCCAAGACAAATGGGACACAATCATTTTGTTAAGCTCATTAGATTTGAAATTAAACCCATCAGTTGGCAAATTTACCCACTGGTCTTTCACATGTGTTAAAGCCATACATGTGGAGTGACCTCTTTGATATTCATGCTGAATATTTGCTGAATAATGAATAATAATAATAATAATAATAATACATTTCATTTATAATGCACTTTACATTTGGATCAAATCTCAAAGTGCTACGAATATTACTAGAGGTCTCAAAAACTGCATGTAAATAGGACCAGTGGTATCTTTGATGGGAGAATAAATTCTGCAATAATTATTCAAATACTGTCTTCTACTTCTGGTTGGCATACAGAGAGACAATTCACTAATTTCAGTGGAATTAACTAAAAGCACTAGAGAAAGATTTGATGTAGATGCTGTACAAGAGACTCCTGGGACTGGTCCGATCAATGTCTGCTCCATTAAAGCTTCGGTCTTGACTAGTTCATTCCTCAGATAGATATAAACTGTTTTGCCTCCAGGCTTTTGTATAATACATGCGTGGTACTCAGGCTGAGCCATGGGGAAGCCTGTGCAAACTCTTTTCTTGAGAAGTGTGTAGCAGGGAAAAGATCGCTGCTTCAGTGTTTATTTGTTATTTTTAAATCTGGAATTTGAATTTGCCTCCAGGTCTACACTGGGGCTAGAGTGCTGTACATTTCCTTAACCAGTTTGGTTCACTAAGCTCAGTTACAATATCAAATAGATTCTTGTCTTGACAGTTTGGCCTGTTTTAATGAAAAGCCTTCAGTGGCAAAAATGTAGTTAAAGCTGGTGTCTCTGTGACTGTCAGGCAGATTTTACGGTTCAGCAGAAAATGTTTTGAGAAATATGAAAGCGTAGGTTGCATGTCCTCCAGTTCCATGAAGAAAATGGTACACTTTCTGGGAAGGGAAATAAACAGGAAGCTCATTTATATTTATTTTAGATTTCAGTGAAACGTTTTGCAAAAGGGATGATTAAGGCTTCGTCCATTTTTTGTCGGCAAATGAGCAACTCTGGGATGTGCAGTGTTTTGACATCTCAGATAAGTCACTCGGAAATTTAAAATTTTAAGTTTGCGAGATAGTGGATGTCAATAAACAGTGAAAATACAGCAGTGAAAAAAGCAACAGACACAACCTTAAATGGATAAAACAAATATATATGGTAATTTGAATCCGTCGTGAGAAGACATAAATCAATAAAGTAATTTGCAAAATCAACTATATGATGCAATTTATAAGAAAAAAAGATCTGGGAGAGAATGGTGGGAGCTCGGTTAAGAAAAGAAGTGTTAATTTGTGAGCAGCAGCATGGTTTCATGCCAAGAAAGATGCTACAGAACTACATGAACTACAGATGCTCTGAATGCTTTTGTTTGCTTTGAAAGAGTTGATGGAGAAAAATAGAGATGGTCAGAAGAAGTTGCATTGTGTTTTTGTTGGTTTAGAGAAAGCATATGAAAGAATTGTAGAATTGCATGAGGAAATCTGGAGCGACGGGTTTGATAGAGTGGAGCAGGGGTAGGGATAGAATAAGTCGGAGAGCAGTATGACAGCAGTGAGTTGTGCAGTATTAGTGATATATATCGACCAAAGATTGGCTCTGAACCCCTCTTGTTTGCCACGGGTATAGACAGTCTGACCGGTGGAGGTGCAGGAGTGTAAGAGGAGATAAACATCATTAAATCCTGATGACTTTGTTTGACACTTTGCCCATTGTCACTGTAACAGGCATATCCAGTTTTTGTAACTGTTGCGTGTGTGCGTGGTATAAATTTTATCCGATCTAAAAAATGATCTACTGCTGTCAATTGATTTTTATGTGAATGGAAAACTGTATGGCGGAGAACATTCTTATTTATTGTATTGTTTGTATCATGGGGTACATGCAAATATTTTTAAGTTACTTTATATTATATTCTGCTTCATTGCAAGTGCAAGTTCATTATTATGCACCTCTTTTTACACAAAATTAAAAGTTTTGTTACTTATTTCATATTTGTTATATAAATATGCCACCCTTCTCTAAGTTTGTTCCCCAACCTGGCCCCCCCATCAAAAAAATCCTAAACCCGCCCCCACAGTAATGGAAAACTATGACTTGTAAAGTTAAAGAAAACGTAAGATAAAGACAGCGATAGTCTCGGGGCTGCGTTTAACTAAATATTAGACTGTGTTGTTTTCAGTCAGTGTGTTAATGAGCCCACTCATTGTTTTAGTCACACGCTGGATTTAGTCCTTACTTACGGCATTGATATTGAAAAACTAGTAGTTCATCCACGGAATCCACTGCTATCCGACCACTGTTTGATAACTTTTGAATTTGCAACGCTAAATCACTCGCCAAAAGAAAAATCTTTCTACGCTAGAAATATATCTCAAGAAGCTGTAGAAAAATTTAAATAATCTATTCCATCAGCCCTGAGTTCAGTTGCATGTCTCAACTTGATCTGACTCTTTCGTTAGTCCTGGGAAAATTGATTATTTTGTCGATATGGCTGCAAGCTCACTGAGATTAACTCTCGACTCTATTGCCCCCCCTAAAAAAAAAGAGTGTGAAACAGAGGAGAGCAGCTCCATGGTTTAACAACCTGATTCGAAACCTCAAACAAACAACACATAAACTAGAAAGAAAATGTCGACACACTAAACTTGGTGAGTCCCAAAAAGCCTGGCAAGATAGCAATAAAAAATAATGAGCGCCATCCGCAGCACCAGAGCGGCCTATTACTCTGCACTGATAGGGGAAAATAAAAACCACCCCAGGTTTTTGTTCAGCCCTGTAGCCAGGCTGACTGAGAGTCATGGTATGGATGGTATAACGTTGGCCTCCAACTCCATTGTGAGGAACCTGGGATATCTTTGATCAGGATATGTCCTTTGACTCCAACATAAAACTCTCCTCACCCGTGCCTCTCTCTTTCTCTCTCTCTCTCTGTCTTTTTTTTCAGACACAACCGGTCATGGCAGTAGGCCGTCCATTGTGGCCAAGTGCTTGCTAAAGGAAGAATTTGTTGGGTCTCTGTAGATAATTAAAAAAAAGAGTTTGGTCCAGACCTGCTTTTTCTGGAAACCACCTTGAGACAACTGTTGCCGTGAATTGGCGCTATATAAATAAAGATTGATTGATTGAATGATGGATTGATCAGTTCAACTTGTCACACATAGGGAGTATGTGTGGGTAGTCTGAGATCATCAGGTCAAAATAATTTATTAGCATGGACTCATCTTAAGGTCCCATTTAGAATGTCACTAAGATGATAGTCCTGAAGATTCCCACTTTGATAGAAACCAGATGGTGCTGTGGAGAGGGCATCGGCTTGATCAAGTCAATTAGCCTTCCATTAAGTATTTGTTTAGAATCAACAATAGCTTGTAGTGAAAAAATATATTCTGTTCCCTGATACTGAGTTTGCTAAAGAAGGATGCTGGAGACGGCGCTACCAAGCAGGAGTAAAAGGAGGAAACCAAAGAGGAGGTTTCTGGAGAGGACATACAGTTGGTTGGTTTGACACAAGGGGGTGCACTGGACAGGGGAACACGGAAACAGTTGATCTGCTGTTGTGAGCACAAAGAAAACAGTCAAATGAAGAAGAAGAAACCCAATAAACATAATCCACAGGGCAGACTCCACCTGAATAAATCATGTTTAATTTGGATTTTTATTTGAGATCACATCCAATTGCACATATAGACAACCCCTGATAAATGACAGTTTGTCTATCAAAAAATATGGAATATCTATATGCACAATGTTGCAAAGTTAAAGTTAAAAAAAAAAATCTTGAGGTTTGCTCTTTATGAGGATCCACAACGAAAGCGATTGGGATTCAGGTCTAGCTTAAGAACCATCGTCACTCCAAGTTTCATTGAAATCAGTTTCATGTTTTTTGTTTAATCTAGCTAATAGATAGTCGTAAGTATTAGTAGTAGTTACAAAAATAGCAGTAGTGGCGTATCGTCAGGGCAAGCAAAGCCTCCTCTGCTTTTTCAGACAGTCAGAAAAATAAAACGTTTATTAAACATTTTAATTGAGACTAGATATATTTGAATAGTTTCTCCCATCCGTTTATTGATTTCATTTCTTAGCTTCTCCACAGTGGTTCCTAGATGGAACATCTCTGCTGAGGAAAGCAACTTTCACAGTGAATGCCTCCATCTGTTGAAATACACGGGAGGATTTTGTGGATTGTCATATTATCTAACCAATCAGATTCTGAAGTTCTTTAACATGCCAGCGTATAATTGATCGGCTTGGGCGTGTTCTTGAGGTGGGCCCCTGCTGCCTCAGTATTACATTTGAGGAAGGCTCTTCATTCACATCCTCTGCTCCTGCTGAATTATTGAACTGAAACGAACCAGTGTCCTCTATGTTTGAACTACTTTTTGAAGTAAGAAAGGAGGTTAGACTTTAACCTCAGATAGAGAACAGCTTAGTAGAGTTTAATTTGAGTATTTTAAATATAAGTTGATTACTGCTGGCTGTAGTTGGTTGGTTTTGTGGTGTGAATGATATCCAGATTCAATGGTCTAGCAGTGCCTGTATGCCTTTCTGTATGTATGTTCATGTCAGCAGCTTGGCTGGAGTCTAGTAGAAAACACTCTTGAATCCTACTTACATTTAATGTTATTTTTGCTTTCGTTGTGGTCTGAGTAAATGGGACTCCTTTGAGAGTTTATTATTTAGTAAAGGCAGTTACATAAGCTCTGCAATATATGTTCAATCTATGTGTAATGCATGTGTTACATCCTTGGTTTGTTGAGCCTCGTTTTAACCCTTTATTACATGCTACGTTTAGCTTTACAGGACCCTATTGCAAATGAACTAAAAGTAAGAAGAAATCCTTTATTGATCACATACAGCCATGTTAGTACAACAGTGAAGTTATTGTAATTAGTGAAATGGCTACCTTCCGATCTTCCACCCTACCCACTGAGCTACAGCCGCCCCATAGTGTACAGAAATAATGTTTACTTAAATAGGGTTCCGATGCAAAAAAAAAAGGAACAAAAGAAGCAAAACTACAAAGGAGAAAAATAATGTTCATCAAAAACTACAGCAAAACAGATGAAAATAAGTAGCGAATAATAGCCCGAGGTCACAAAGTAAAAACTAATGAACACTATACAAACAAAAAAAAACCTCGATGCCGAGAAAGACGCCGGCGGCAAAGACCCCCCAAAAGCATTTGCATCTCCCGGCGAGACCGGGTAGTAGGGTCACGGGAAGACGGGGTAGCAGGGTCACGGGGATGCCGGGAGAAGGTCTTTGGGAAGAGCAGTATAAAAAGGGAGTCACGGGAGCACAATGTTGAGAAGGAGCTGTGCAATGGTGAAGGTGAGCTAAGCTGGTTGGTAGCATGCCAGGAGAAGAAGAAGCCCTGTTGTTCAGGTTCTGGGTGGAGGGGTTTACTTCGACAAAAGGTGGGTTTGATGGGTCCGTTATGGTCAGATCGTTCAGTTATGTTTAGTTTTACAGGACCCAATTGCAAACACTAAAAGTGGTGTCGAGAAATAAGGTTTAATAAAAGTAGGTTCCGATTTACAAAAAGAGACAAAACTACAAATAACAGGCAAATGTTTCAAAACTAAGGCAAAACAGATGAAAATAAAGTATCAAATAATAATCCAAAATCACAGAATTACGGAAGGGCATTGCTGTCACAAACAAAATATATAAATAAAAATCAGACACCTTATATTAATCCTTTCTCAATAGGGCATGCCGGTACATGTATACGTTTGTTATTCAGAAAAGGTTGTATGACAGTTGTGTTTGGCCACGTTATGATGTTTCAATAGTATTTCTCACCATGCGTAAACTTGCTCCAATTGTTGAGTTGTTGTGTTTTGCAGCTGGTTAACTATAAACCTGAACAGGATCAGCATTTCCCATTACATTCCGACAAAACGCAGGTTTCTCAAAATAATAAGTGCAGCAAGTTTGCTCAGGTGGAAAATTATTGAAATAACAGCCCAAACATACAGCTGGCGAAAGGACAGATACAGTTAAACATGTGTGATCATATGAGGGCATGTGCAAACAAAACCATATTCTTCGTATCTTGTAATAACGTGATCCGTATCTCAAAATCCAGGGAAACAAATAAGGTCAAAGACAGGAAAGAACTGAAGAAAACACCAGGAAAGAAACTTACTTAGGAAAACACTTGGCGCTGACTGGGGCTTGTGATGAAGTTCTGGCACAGAAAGGAAGGTGGGCACAGACTATATACACCGAGGTAACGAGACAATGAGACACAGCTGGAGGAGAAACACAGGTGAACATAATGAATAATCAAACAACAGGAGAATAGAAACAATACTGGAAAAGATTGACAGGGAGAAGGAGAACAAGTGAAACACACAAAGATGACACATAGACAGGAGGGATGAAGAATATAACACACAAACTAAAGAAAGGAAATATATGGCTAAATAGATCAAAGAAACCAGGACAGGAGGTTTAAAGCTAATCAAAACAACACAGAGGAGGACCATGAAAATAAACCTTCAAAATAAAGCCAGAGAACCAAAACAGAATGAACCAAAATATAACGCAACAGTCATGACAGTAGCTAATAAAGTAATAGTACTTAATACAGGTCAATATGATCAAATAAAAAGATGTTAAAAGTGACTTTCAATGAAAAACAAATTAAAAAATCTAAATAATTAAGACAGTTTGTAAAGAAGTCTGTACCAGCGTTTGGTGGCTGCATTTACAAAAGTATGATTTTGATTTAGTTCTAGATGAAGGGACTGCTAGCAGAGCTCTGCTGCAGGACATAATATTAAGTGCAACTTAAAAGTAATAAGTTCACCTTGAAATCCTTTTAACGTAAATCGAAAGCTAATGCAAACAGACATTAATGTGATTACTGTTATCTCTTTACTTTTCTCTCTTTAATTTTTAGACAAATTGTGATGCTGTGAGTCAAAGGGAATGTTTGGAATTCCCTGTCACTGTGGACAGAGACAGATTTAATAACAGATGTGATTACAATATAGTCTGTCTCTGTATTAAGACTGGCAGATAAAGCTACTTTAGGTGTTTTATGGAGTATGAACTCAAATGCACCTCAGTCTAAATACAGATTGTGACTGATTCCTCGGGTCTGTATCGTTCGAAGCAAAGTTTCTAATTAAAAGTCGTATTCTCTCCTTTCATTCTGACCTTTTATGAAAGCCTGGTCTCGTTGCATGCGCTCCATTTCCACATCAAAACCTCAGACATTTTAGTTCTACCTCTGGGGTTTGCATAACTATGGAGCAGCAAGGACTCTTGTTCAGTGTATAAAATTTAACAACATCCCCGAGGAAGTCATGCTATGAAAAGTAATTAGAGAGTCTGTCTGAACCCACATTTAAGTAGCCAATAGTTTGACACACGAGAGTCAGCTCTTATTAGATATCTGCACTGTTGGATCAGTTGCTCCTGAGGATGTCAATAAATGGATTTCCCTCAGTCATGTGCTTTCAAATGAGAGCTGATGCAGGGGATGCTCTTGTTTCAGATCATGTTTGTGTGGGTAGAGTCTGCTTTGAAGCTGTTTGTGTCTGGGGTGGTCCAAGAGGACAGGCACCACTGCCTGCGAGCATGGCAGTCATATCAGAGAGGGTGTGATGAGATATTTAGTTGTTAATGCCACAATGTCATGCTGATGGACTATATTGTAGACTTTGACTGCGGGGGATGCTATGCCAACAGAGCCGTGAGACAGCAGATTTGGATGTATGAAGCCATCTTTCCTCTATTTTATTAGAAAAATACTAGAGCCCACTCTCTTCCTTGATACCCTGCACAGCCTGACTTCAAATCAAAAGATGTCACACAGCATTCTCGACCCTTGCCGCTTCCTGGGGCCATTTTTCAAGGGCTCACTGTGCCCTTTCTGCTCCCCTCCCTGAAGAGGACGGACTGTGCCCTCATAGCGACTTCCAATGCAACCACAATACAGAACAAATAATAATATTTGTTATCTTATATGTAGGCTTTGGCCTACAAAGAAAATCAGTTGAGCACTTGAGAGCTTTCATAGGTTACTGGATAGTGAGCTCAGATGCAAGGTCAGGAACTATATGGCTTGGTCCTGTCAATGTTACCTTACCCCTAATTGCTCCTTTAAGGACTTTATTAAACAACAAATGTAAAAAAAAAAAAGAAAGACTGCCTCCTGCTGCCTATATCATTGTAAATACCTTAATACCGTACCATACCTAATAATCCTAGGATTTCTAGCTGTTGTCCTGTGCCATGTTTTGGTCAGAGGAATGGCAAAACCTCAAGTTTGACACAGACAAATGTAAGAAATGTGTCTGCAACAAACAAATCGTGTTGAAATTGAGCTACAGTTGTTTAGTATGAACCAGGCATTAATGGTATCTCAAAAATTAAATGGAAGGATTGCCATGATGTGTTGTACAAACATTCGCTGTGATAAGAGAGTTAATCCCTGCGGTGCCAAAAGCAACTAAATAAATGTATTTGCTCTGTGAAACATTTCAATGTCTACTCGATGAAGGACAAATGGCCGAGGCGTCCTTCACTTGAGGATGATCGGTTACTTTTTTGGTGGTGATACATTCCCCTGCATAGCCATGTCAAGATTTTAATTTATATGATGGTTATAACTAATAAGCAAATTTCCAATTGTTTAATGCTAAATGAATGAATGACACCTGGTTTACATCAGCTTGCTAGCATGAAGATTGTCATCAAGCAAAGGATGGCATTAAAGGATTAAAGGATAGCATGCCATTAATAACAACTTTTAGAAAGCAACCCTCTACTCCTCCAAAGAGGTTGCACTTCAACTTTTCAATAAAAATAGATTCATAGGCAGAATAAATAAGTCTTTATGATGATCTAACTAAAGATTTTAGACTCTAGATAGAATAGATAACAAATATTATTATTTGTTCTGCATTGTGGTTTCATTGAAAGTCGCTATGAGGGAACAGTCCCTCCTCTTCAGGGGGGCAGCAGAAAGGGCACAGTGAGCACTTGAAAGAATAAGAGAATTCAGTCTGAATACAGGTGCTTCAGTATATCAAATTAGAACAAATATGACAGGGAGATTGTTAGAGAAAAACAAATAGAGGCCAAGTAATAGAGAGAGCAGGAGTTAAAGAAGGAGGGATGAATAATAGCCCTCTCCTGGAATCAATAATCAGCCCTGCTGTGGTGCCACAGATCATCCTATTTCCCTTAACCAAGCAGAAAGGGTGACAGATGTAAAGATTTATGCCGATTTATACGGCTTCCAGACAGAGCAGAGAGATGTAGGGATTATCCTTGCTATTTCTGTGTAGACAGAGGCGTGAGTGAAGGCAAAGAAATGAGAGGATAAACCATAAGCAAGTTAAACAGAATATTTTTCCTGTTAAAAAGTACATCCTAAACATATTCTTAAGGTAGTGCGTGTCAGCTGTCTTCCCTCTAATTTCTTCCCTATTTCTACATGACACATAGATCAAAAGGTGTCTAATGCACAGCAGCATGTTCTCCGGCGCTACCATGACAAGCAGGCAGCTTCCTTAAAAGTCTCCTATGCATATTTAACCACATTCGGCAACAGAGAAAACACATTATTTAAGTGATATCCGAAACAGTCAGGAACTCAGTCGTTCAAATAGGTAGAGTTATTGTTGTATTTTAAAGATGGTTTCACCTCACCTCTTCCTGACGTTTATTTGTCTTCATCCATCCATCATTCAGGCTTTATCCTCCTGTCACAACGTTTCAGAGGACAATTATCAAATTCCACTTATACAGGAACGGAGAAGTTTGATGAAAGAAGATGAAGACGCTCTGCATGAAGACAACAAGACGCAAATACTTTTGATGATTCAAAGTGTTAATTAAGGAAATTCAAAGGTGCTTGTCACTGGATTCTGTTACTACATAGCTAAGCTAAGTAAGTAGTCAGTTGAGTTTAGCTAAAGAAGAATCAAAATCTCTTTGTGGGTCTTGAAAATTTGTTTTACTTATGCTGTGTCTTTTGTTGTTGCATAGGAAGCTGGTCAAAATTATATAGTTCATATCGGATTGAGGCTCATGTAACATTATGTTCCTACGTGTATAACACGTGCAGATCTTTCACAGAACTCTCTGTTATCGTTGTGATTAAAATATGGAAGATGGTATTTTTAATGATGCTGCAATTATTTTGAATCCCTTTTCTATTTTCAACCTTTCATTGTGAGTACAACAACGCTACAGGCTGGCTTGGCTACATGTGGAGATGTGAAAGTTGAACCTATCTCCTTAGGGTCTTTAAACCCTTTTGCTGACGTCAAAATTCCCATGATTCCCCCTTCCTTGCTGACGCTGCTTAGTTCAAGAGTGCCGGTGGTAATAAGAATGGCTAGTAAAAGCAATAGCATATCTCAGTCAACCAGAACTTGTGATCTAATGCTCTTTGGACATGCTTGAAAAATGAAATTCTCCGACAGCTTGAGGTGAAGAAAATAGATTGATCTAAAGATATGCACATAGAGCCACAAATCACATATGATTAAACAGCACCAAGTTATTAAAGAAATTGTTTGTCTCTGAGGTGAAGTAGAATATAGTCTTATGATTTGACCCTAGACACACTGTTTCGATTGGTTTTAAGATGTGTTTTGGGTGATCGGATCACACACAGACAGCGAGACACTATCATACCTCTCCGAATGTATCCAGCGGACCACTTTTTTTTAAGATTTCGTGGCTGCCTACATAACTTTCGCTATAAGGTCAAAGAGCCCCAGTCAAATGCCAGATTTGTTTAGGTAGCTAGCATGGGCTACCTTACGACTTGAATATGTTTTCCTTCCTTGCAATACTCTTGTAAAAGGTGCGGTTACAATAGGAGTCACCTAATTTCCCTTGGACAGAATCTTCTGCCCAAATAGAAATAAGATATCTAGTTTTGCTTGTACTCCAACCATTTTCACTCTCCTCTCTCTCAATTTATTTCAACCGGTGCACTGACGAGGTATTTTACTCTTACATCCTCGTCGTAGATGCATCAGGATACATTAACGTTTGCATTAGAAAAGATATGTGGTCAAATCAAAAAAATTAAAAAAAATTAATAAACCAGGGTCAGAGTCTGAACAGGCTTAAAGATTCACTTCAGATTATTTTAATTCCGAATAGATTCAGAAAATGCGCCTAATCAGAAAGAAAATACTGAATGTAAAGAACCCTTTCTGAAAGAAAAGACCTTTCCGGGTGACATTTCATTCCTCATACCTGATTTCAGGAGGTAGTCTGAGTCTTTTCTGAAAGCCTTTCTGATAGCCAGTCGCTGCATGTATCCGAAAGCTTTCTGTTTGAGTTATATCTGCACAGGTCCAGCGTCGTGACGTAATGCTCTGGCGGTATTTTTTGCGCTGCGACGCATTTTAAATATGCCAAATTCAAAACATTACTAGTCTACATTGGAGAGTCATTTACTTATTATAACTTTGAAATAGTTTAACATAGTTGGACTGTTTAGATTCACCTGTTGTTACCTCTATGACAGCCACTGTTGCATACACTCTTTTTTTTTGTCAAGTCTACAGTTATAACTCTTTCCCAAATGCCAAACTAGTCCTTTAGAGGAAGCATGTGTGCTATAGCTAAATTGGAATATTTTATAAACTCACACTTATTGGCTTAAGGAGGTTTGTCCCTGGGTGGAACTACAGCCCCAGCTTAAAACAAATGGCCAACGCAGAAGGGCAAAGGGTTCTTTTTGCCTTGTTTGGACTATTCTCCAATTATTCATTCATTGATCTACATTTGATAAAGAAATATCATGTCTTCTTATCTTCAAAGGAAAAGGAATTAACTCTAATCTCAGTTGTCTGTCTTGAATATATGGGTTTATTACAGACAGATTTGTTATAACAGAGAAGAGCCCAACATGCTCAGGCGTCAGTCTCATCCAAGAATCCTGGAGAACAGATGCTCTCACAGAGTTTTATTCATATAAGGTCATTTGTCCTGGCCTTGGTCATGACCCAGCTATACTGCACCCTTAGACAGGATGGTGCGAAAATCATTTAACCATAAGATAAGGGAAGACCTCAAAAACATAGTGGGTCAAAGGGATTGTCTTCATTTCCATCAACATTCTCTGATGGTTGTGTCTCACTCAGAGAACTGGCACGGAGATGTCTTTACAAGAACGAAGGGAATGATATAAATAACTGCTGTGTTTCTGTGGGTGAGATTCAGCCCTGCAGACAAAATCTGTTAATAAAAGCACATCTAGAGCCCAGAGCTTTCCTTCGCTTATGGGACAGTGTAGCCACCTTGCGAATCAACAATGTCAGAAAGTACCCAGACAGAACACTTTTTTAATTCAACATTCAGCTGTACCATATGTTCGAGGTTTGAAATATTTTTTTAAATCAACAATTTTAGTCTATATGTTGATAAAAATACCTAAAAGAGGGTCATGTTTTCAACATTGATATTCAGTTTATCCATATAGTGTCTATGTGCCTGGTCCCAACTTCCCAACAAAACATTTTACACTAAAAGGTCAGCACTCAGCAGATTGAAAACCTCCTACAAGACCCAAAAGAACATTTCAATGAAATTAAAGATGCAAATTCCAACAAGACATGTGCATCATCAAAGTAGCTCTTAGGATTCCTGCAATGTTAAAGTAAGCAGGGAAAGAAATTATCTTCCCTTTCATCAACTCATGCATCAAAATTTCATTGTCAAGAAGTGTATCCATAAAAATAAAAATGCTGAAGCAAGGCATATTCCATGTTGAATGAAAAAGGGAAAATCTCAGATTGACCCAATTTATCTTCACCAATCAAAACATCTGTGGATTAATTTCTTGGAACATCCACCACATACTTTAAATTTACATACAACAACAAAAATCCCTTAATCCTTCCGGACCCACCTCTAACTTTAATAGATTCCTCCTTTTGACCATGTTTCATCCAAATCTGTCAGGTTGTTTTTTATAGACACAGGTTATGGTGAACGTAAAGAAAATGGACAAAAAAACCCCAAAAAACGATTTCAGTATTTTCAGTATTAGATCCCTAACCCTAACCCTATTACAAAATGTAGCGGATTCATCCCCGCTATATTGTCAGACCTCCTACCAGTGTCATGTAGACCTGCCGAGTAGTTCCCTGTGACACAGAGTACAATAAAAACACATGCCGGTGAAAGAAGAGCCTGCTGGTTATATGTATCATGCTGTGACATGTATCACTTTATCTGATGTTTCAGAAATATCACAGCCACTCCATATTGCAGTAAACATGCTCGTTCACGCAGGTGTCACACTCTTCTGAGATGTTTGTGTTAGTCTTTTCTAGCAGAAATTCTAATTCCTAATTTACTCTATGATATACAGCTAATAAATAAAGAAGATTTTATTTTTTAAAAATACTTTAAGGTCTGGTAAAACTAATGGAGATTTAGCGAAAGTTCAGTCAAGAAGACTATAAAGCTCACCACAGATCATCTCCCCCCTCTCTCCCAGCTGTCATGCAGCCACATCCTCCTATTCTTTCCCTGCCGTTATCAATTGGAGCTGTTTCCTCACCTTTCAGCTGCTCACTTACACCCAATGGCTATCACCTCCCTCCTCACATCAACCAATTACTGAGCTTCTCCCAGTTTTAAATATGGCTCTCTTCCCTCCTCAGCTCTCTTGGTGCCAGTACGCACATCCTCCTCCTCCCCTCCTCCGCGTCATGCAGTTCCTCCGATCCCTCATCCTTCCGGCTCCAGTCCCAGAGGAGTTCACAACCAGTGTCTAGGCTAGGGGGGTCTATATATTCTGCTGCCACTCAGAACAAATTGCTCAGCGTGATCAGAAGTACCCCGCCGAGCCTTAGTGCAAAAGACTTTATATTCATCACTTTGCACATTGTGAATCAAACTATCCATTCTTCAATTTTCAAATGTTAAATAAAGACCCTTAACCACTGATTATCTAGTCTTCCCTGATTGAACTGTATGTATTAATGCAATAAAAATCTATTAGGATTCGTCTTCAGCTAAAGTGTGATACTGTACTGACATCATGTCATGATTTCAAATCTGATGTTTCTTCAAAACAAAAAATAACAAATGCTTTTAATTTGACTTCAGTGTCAGGGTCAGTGTCATTTTTAAGGTGATGGTCGTATGCTGTCGTGTTAAACAAAAATTGTTCTCTCTTCTCTTTCAAACAGTCTGAAAACCACCCTGAAGAAGAAATTATCTGGGGATGTGTTCAACCTGTCAGGCATCCCCCTGTCCGGACGAGATATCCACCGCGTAACATTCTACCTCCAGAGCAACAGTGATGCGGTGACGGTCGTGGACCTGAGCTTCACTGAGCTGCAGGACGAGAGTTTACGGCTGCTGCTGCCCGACCTTAGCTGCCTGCCAAAACTTACCACGCTAGCAGTCAACGGAAACCGCTTGACCCTGGCCATCCTGAAAGACCTTACAGAATCAGTGAAGGATCCTAAGAAGTTCCCTAGTCTTGCCTGGGTCGACCTCGGCAATAATGTCAATATCTTCACCGTGCCACAACCTCTCCTTGTAGCCCTGCGGCGTCGCTTCGGATTACGCGGCAGCCTCGCTACAATTTATGAATACAAGGAGGGACCGGCTTTCGGTGGCAAAAACCCAAACATGGACACCTCTGTGGAGGAGCCCAGTCTGAACGAGAATGGTGTGGAGGAAGTGGAAGAGGAGGACAGGCTGGCGCTACGAGCCTGGGGCTTTGGAGAGGAAAATATATCAAAAAATGTTCACTTCTGTCCTTCTAACAGAGCTTCTTTCTGTTAGACCGACTTCCTTTTTATATCCATCAATATCAACTTGCCCTAAACAGAGCCTCTTGTGTAAGCAGGGTGCATCGTGGCAAAACGTACAGTGACCTACATGTTACTGAAAATAACAAAAGTAACACGTTTTTTTTCTCCTTGGATGTTCTGACTGCTGAAACTCAGCAGGCATCTGTGTGGTACAGTCTCTGAACATTTATGGACAGACTTTGCTTTCATGTATCCAGGAGAAGTTTCACATTTTTCTAGTGCTTTGTGTTCCTAATATGTTTTGTGCTCACACATTGACACTTCTCGTTGTTTGCCATGACGTACACTCCAGCAGCTGGGTGCTTTGGGCATTCCACAAGGGCACCTCAACGGAAGTTCATGGGCAGTCAGGGAACATTCTTCCCTGAGCATATTTACCCAGCTGATCTTATTCCCCTCATGTCTGTAAAAAGTTTGAATCAGTAACTAAACATACTACATAGGAAATTGATCGGTTTAATTTCATCTGACAGCTCTGTTATGATGTTTTTCAGTCAGCGGTCCTCTACAGTAGGATTATGTTTAAATTAAGTGTACTGCCAATTGGTTCTTTT
The DNA here is from genome assembly GCA_037951165.1 of Lophius americanus. Classification (NCBI taxonomy): domain Eukaryota; kingdom Metazoa; phylum Chordata; class Actinopteri; order Lophiiformes; family Lophiidae; genus Lophius; species Lophius americanus. The sequence goes on along the minus strand of JBBDHG010000057.1, from coordinate 5,648,797 downwards.
GATATTTTGGATTAATTTTTTATATGAGTAGCATGTTGTGGTAAATAAATCCAACAAACAAAATGAAGTTTAATTGAAAACATCAGTGTTAATTAATAATCTCTGTGTTGATACGCGCTGATGCTGCAGGTGTAGACAGAAAAGTCTCGGTGTGATTCAAAGATGCAGACGACGCAAAGTGTTGAGCTGCTGATGAACTGATTACTGCATCAATCTGGTCTCATTAGGCTCCTTTAAGGCACAGATGGTGAGCAAGGAATCTATTTTTTCTCAGCAAATAGGACTAGCCCCAGATAATTTTGCCCACTGGTGGATTATAACTGGTGCTATTTATGAATTAGACGTAAATATAAGCAACAAGAAAGGTGTCCATTCTGTCTTTGAAGACGCGCATAGATAAGACAATGGGATTACTTCAAACAGCTCTGCTTTTGTCCTCTCTTCTGTAGAGCAATAGCATGCACATGAATGTTTGATGTGGCATGACTTAACTGCAACACTTTGTTCTGACATGTTTTTAGATGTGTACATTACATTCTTTTGTAAACTAAAATTCTGCCATGTTAACAAAAGTGTCCACCTCTTACCCTGCTAAGAATATATTAAAGAGCTCTGGTCCATGTTTCTCATGCTTTTATTCTTGAAAAACTGTTACATTTACAGGGTTATTATTTAAAGTTTGTGTCTGTGTGTGTGTTAGTGTGTGTGTTTGAGTGTGTGTGTGTGTGTGTGCGCGTCATGTAGGAGTAATTAGACTGTGTGCTTTTTTTGCACATTTTAGAATGTGAATCACTTACATTCTAAAATAGGTGGATGGATGGATGGATGGATGGATGGATAGATAGTTAGTTAGTTTAATCTCAGTCTTCATTCAAATACTATTATATAATCAGTTGCGAATTTACTTACGTTTGGTTGAAGCTCATGAATTATCCACTTTAAAAGTAAAAGGGATATATTTCCCTGTTTTTTGTTTCAAAAATAAAAATAATTTAACTAATGTTATTGACTCTTTTAGTTGGCAAGTCAAAGAAATAAAGGATCCTCCTCAAAATTCCAAAATGACTATTTTAATATTATTCTATTAGTAAATTGGAATTAAAGATCAGGGTGTGAAAGTTAGGTGAATCTCTTTGAATAAATATAATATCATATATACAACTTTTTTTGTTTGGTTTGGTTGTTTTGTTGAAAAATATCTTTTTTAATGTTATTTTGGGAAAGCCTTTAGTAGCACCATAAGGAGCCACCTCCATCCTCAAAATAATAAAAATGCGTGTGAAATAAAAACTATGGTTATTAATGGTAATTTGATTTGATTGATCTAAAAATATCTATTTTAAATAGTGACAACTGTTTCATTGTTGGCACCACCCAATAAGTATTAATAATTTACAGCGTGCAATTTTTGTTACTTTCAGCCAAAAAAACAACAACAAACAAACATTTCTATCACTGCATTTATCATTTCACATGCCTTTTTATTGACTCCAGTTCTATCATTTGATTTTTTTTTTTAACATCCAGCCCCAACACAGAGGCACATTAGAGAAAGTGTGATGACTCATGGAGTTTTTAAGGAATTGGTCATCCTTTATCACAACATTTGGTCAAGAGCGAGTCCCTGCATGGACCTAGCAGGACTAGAATAATATAAACATCCTGCTGACTTGGAACTGCTCTGCAAGCAAGGCATTTTTGTGTTCACAGCGTTGGAGTATGAGGCCATCCATCTTCTATCCTCATCCATCCCCTAGGAAGAGATGGGGGAGTGACAGATAAAAGATGATATTTTCACCCTATAATTTAATCGCAGTAAGTACAGCTTCAACCTTTTGGAACCCTTTAATTTCACAACATTGTAATGGTGTAAACCATTCTTTCTATAACTCTAGAATGAATCTCTCCTCCCATATTCTTTGCATATTATGTGAAACACTGCACACAGTTTTTAGGTACCCATTGATGAATATAAAATGGCGATCTAGCGAAAATTCAGTCAAGAAGACTATAAAGCTCGCCACAGATCATCTCCCCCCCTCTCTCCCAGCTGTCATGCAGCCACAGGCTCCGATTCATTCCCAGTCGTTATCAATTGAGCCCATTTGCTGCCCTATCAGCTGCTCACTCACAACCAATGGCTATCAACCTCCCTATTCACATCAACCAATTACTGAGCTTCTCCCAGTTTTAAATATGGCTCTCTTCCCTCCTCAGCTCTCTTGCTGCCAGTACGCACAACCTCCTCCTCCCCTCCTCCGCATCATGAAGTTCCTCAGATCCCTCATCCTTCCGGCTCCAGTCCCAGAGGAGTTCACCACCAGTGTCCAGGCTATATGTCCAGGGGTCTCTATATATATATTCTGCTGCCACTCAGAACAGATCAGGACTCCCCGCTGAGCCTGAGTGCCTAATACTTTATATTCATCACTTTGCACATTGTTAAACAAACTATCCATCCTTCAATTTTCAATCATTAAATAAACACCCTTAACCGTTGATTATCTCGTCTTCCCTGATTGAGATATTCTTAATAAACAGTACATCTAGGATTTTTTCCCTCATGAAGGTTATTTTTTAGATTTTGCTGAAACTGTAATAGCGAGGTGTTGTTTTATCAGTGTGATTACTTTGAAGGCTGTAGTTTGAGAGATACTTCTAACAGCTGTTTGACAACATGTGAGAAACACGTGTGAATACTTACTCAATAACAGTCAAACAGCATAATAAATGACACTCCAACGTGGCGATAAAATTGATTTAATCCCTCTTTAAAATGGACATTCAAAGTTTGTCCACTCAAAGACCATGGTTGAAAACATGCCTAACCATAACCTCCATTTAGTAGCTGATCTGGAGCCTTCAGACATATGGTAAACATTGATCAGCTATAAGACTATAACGGGCAAGTGAAGTGAATAACTTTGACTGGAAATGGTTAGAGAGCGTAAGGATCTGAGCCAATTTCATGCTGCCACAGCTGTCATGGCCAGACGATTGGGTCTGAGTTAAAGTCGAACTAAAAACACCCATGAGAGCTTGATAAGCTGAGTTTGGGTCAAACATTTGGGAAATAATCTGATATATCTGTGAATAAAATTTACGATTTGTTTCAAAATTAAGAGTAGTAAACAATTTATTTTTTATTCATGAAGCAGATTTGTCTGTGAGCTTCCTTGGTTTGTTATTTGTTGGGTGAAAAGAAATAGCCTATAAGTGTTTCAGAAAGTCTTCAGAAAGTTTGAGAATGTATTCAACTTTTGAAAAGGTTAATATTGAGATCCTCAAGAATGTGGCACACTTTTCCCCCCATATTTATAAAGTTATTAAAACAAGTTATGTTTGTTTCAGGGGGACTATAAGTACAACCTTTAGCCACATTTTAGTTAGAAATTTAGCCAATTTCAATGAAAACAAATTCTACCTCAAATTCATCAGAATTGAGTATAAAGTCAAGTTTAATAACAAAGTCAAGGTTTTGAACGACAAAGATTGATATTCCTCTCCCAGACCTGGACTGTCTAAAGACATGAGTGGAGTTGGATGAAGGAAGTTCATAAGACTGAGGACTTTGGATTCTTCAGTAAGTCATGTCTCAGTGAGAGTAATGACAGACAACTCATCATGATTTTAGAAAATGAAACAGCTGGTAATAATTTTTAGGACGATTGTCAATGTTAAGTTGGAAATCTGAAAATACTCTAGACTCAACTGAAAATTATTCCATGAAGTGGTTGAATTGGATTTTGTTGTTGTATTCTTTAGAGTGGGAATTTTAGAAGCTGAAGAGAACTAACTATTGGAATTAAAATCTGTATAATAAGTATGTGTAATAATTTTCATTTCTATTTAGTTCGAAATGAGTAAATAGTATGCTGCAATCCTTTGGTTTATGAATGGACTGTCAATCAAGAACACAAGAAGCTCTTCATAATTAAGTACATAGAATGGACTAAGACACTAAGACACACCCATCACACGTCCATGATGTCTAAATGTTAGATGACATTTTAGGGACAGGTTTACATTTTAAATGAAACCCATTTTATATTTACGGTATATTGTGACATTGCTTCAAAAAGCACTTCCCACTGGGAGTAGCACCAGGCTTCACCATCACATGATTTGTCAAGGAGTTTAGAGTCCTTATCCTCCATACCAAGTTTCCAGCCATTGACCTGGTTATTTATATCTTTGGGATGTGTGCAGTACAAGGCCACAGGTTATTAAACCCTGTGTCTCAGTCCCCAAGAAGCGGGGAGTGGGGATATTTTAATTTATTTGGACTTTTGTGTCTTACTTCCTTCCCTCTATGAACTCTCTCCAACTCCAACACATTTTTCTTATGGATAGGACATCAGTTCATACTCATAAGGTTGTAATACAGTCTTAGCTGACTTATTCCGCTCTGCAGCTGCAGTTGAAGTATTAGATCCTAAATACCACGATTGTAAGTGTCACAAAAAGTGACACTTAAAGAGATTTTCTTCATCGGAATCTTTATTAAATGTATTATGAATTATCCAATATGATAACAAAATAATAATACATTTTATTTGTAAAGCACTTTACATTTGGATCAAAGTGCGACAAGGTAAAAGCAGATAACAGCATCAATAAGAAATATAATAATAATTATATAAAAATATGACCAAAAAGTAGCAATGTTAATTAAAAGTTAAGGGTTCTGCTAAAAAGGAAAGTTTTAAGTCCTTTTTTAAACGTCTCAGTCGTCTGTGGAGCCCTCAGATGGTCAGGGAGGGCATTCCACAGATCTGGGGCAGCAGAACAGAAGGCCCGATCACCCATGGTGCTGAGCTTAGTCCGGGGAAGGAGGAGGCGGTATGAGTGGGTAGAATGGAGGGATCGTGTTGAGGTCAGTGGGTTGAGTAGTTCTTTCAGGTAGGGGGGTGCGTTACCATGGATGCACTGGTGAGTGAGGAGAGAGATCTTATAATCAATCCTGGTGGAGATGGGAAGCCAATGACGGGAATGAAGAACGGGGGTGATGTGTTCGTGTTTACGAACTCTCATCAGGATCCTTGCAGCACTGTTTTGAACATACTGAAGTCTTTGAAGACTTTTATCAGGGATCCCGATGAAAAGTGAGTTACAGTAATCCAGTCTGGAGGAGACGAAGGCATGGACCAGCTTTTCAGCGACATTCAAGGTGAGTGAAGAACGATGTTTGGAAATATTTCTGAGATGGTGAAAGGAGATCTTGCAGATGTGTTTGATGTGGGATTCAAAAGTGAGTTGAGGGTCAAATCTTAAACTGAGGTTGGTGACAGATGAAGAGAGGGGAATGTTGACCAGAGAAAAAAACACCTCAAAATCCAGAGCGGAAACCAGACTGAAGGTTTCAAAGAGATTGTTGTATTTGAGGTAGTCCTGGAGGTGGGCATCAACTACCTTTTCCAGTACTTTGGAGAGGAATGGGAGTTTGGAAATGGGCCTATAATTTGCAAAAACTTCTGGATCGAGAGTGGGTTTTTTGAGGAGTGGTCTGATTATGGCGGCTTTTAGAGTAGATGGAACAAAGCCAGCCTGGAGGGATTGGTTTATTACAGCGGTGATCAGGGGACTGATGGAAGAGATGTTAGTTTTCACTAGGGCTGTAGGAAAGGGCTTGAGGGCACAGGTGAAGGGTTTCATTGTCCTGATGATAAACTCAACCTCTTGCTGTGAGATTTCTGGGATTTACTTTAGAGGTTGGGGGATCTCAAACTGTGAGTAAGCAGACTGGATAGGTAGAGAGGAGGAACCAGAAAGGACAGAAAGGATTGAGTCAATTCTGGATTTGAAGAAATCCATGAAATGAAATGACAGTGAGACCTGAAGCCTTGTTACGCCGCTCAAGGACACGCCCAGCTGCCTTCATTTTCCATAGCTCGCTGGTGAACCAGGGGGCTGAGTGGGAGAAGTTGACTGTTGACTGCTTTTTTAGTTTTTACTGGGGCGTGACGATCCAGGATGCTACTCAGGGAGTTATTGTAGAAATCTACGGAGTCATTGGCTGATACAAAGTTTGCAGAAAGAAGATGTGTTGGCTTGATGTGTTTCAAATTCCTGAGGTAGATTTGACGTTTGGGGTTGGTGAGGGGGGACACAAGTGACAATTCCATGGAGTCGGCCTTGTGGTCGGACACACCCAGATCATACACAAGAAGGTGCTGAGAGGAGCAAAGTCAGTGATGACTAGATCCAGAGTGTGCCCCATAGTGTGGGTGGGGACATCGAAAAATTGCCTGAGTTTAACAATCCATTAGTTGAAGAAATTCGGATGCAAAACGACATTCAGGGGAGTTGACATGAATGTTAATATCTCCAAGTAGGGTTAGGGGCTATAATATTGGCAGAGGTTGTGCAAAATGTCGACAAAAGTTTGTACATCTCAGAGATGAAGGCTGGGTTTGGTTTGGGTGGTCGGTACATTAAAAGTATAGTGACGGAGAAAAGGGGGCTTACAATTAAATGCCATTCAAAATAAGAGATCTCTGGCAACGGCAGTGAAGACAAGTCCAAATCACTGCGGTAGATGACAGACAGACCACCACCACCAGTGCTGCGGGTTTCAAGGAGGTAACACTAGCCGGCGGGACAGGTCTCATTCAGGATGGAAAAATCATTTGGTTGTTGCCAGGCTTCTGTAAGGCATATACTGTTCACACACTTGTCTTTAATGTGGTCATGTATGAGGCAGGATTTGTTTGTGAGAGATTGTGTATTAAAGAGTTCATTTTAATACTAGATGGAACAGTGAGTCTCTCTATTGGCCGAAGAAGACTGAAATCCACTCCACGATTTCTAACCCGCTCAGTGAGTAGCTTTATGGAGGAAACTCCAGAGCCACTAGTGGGAAGAACGACAGCATTCTGATGACTCGAAGGTGCGCACTTCAGACCAAAAGGATGGAATGGAGTTATCGGAGCAGGAGTAAACAAACTTAGAACGGCAACTTCTGTCAACGTAACGGGGCCGGCGAAGTAGTCCAAGTTGTTTAACAACCGATATGCACAGCGGAGTGTTGTAGTTTTGAATTTCATCAGTTGTGTGACGGAATAATTTATCATCATGCCAGTCGTGGAGACTAGCCCGTTATTAGCCGTTAGCTTTGGACGAGACACACAGAGGACGTTAGTAGCCGTTATTTTCATGGAAATGATGCCGAGAAAAAAGCTATCAAACACAGAAAGTGATCAACAGCAGCTTTTGGTGAATATGTCACGGGGGCAGTGATGAACAAGACGGATAAACAAACTAACACCAACAATGAACAAACAGAAACGGACGTAAACGATGAAAAAAACAGATACAGAAGTCTCCGGGTGATGGTACACTTGCAGTACCAGGTAGGCAGATCATCACTAGACTCGGTAGAAATCGTACAAATACAAATACAGAATAACAAATACAAATACAAATACGGATATAAATCCAAAAGGTTTGCCGGTGAGCAACAATAAAGGTATACTTGTCGGTTTATAGTATTGCAGGCTGTAGAACTCTGATGGAAAAGCGCGAACAGACAACACCAGCGTCTTCTCCCTTCAGGGTCCAGACTGCAGGTAAGTAGTATGTCCCCACCAAGAGGAACCAAGGAGACATAACAGCACTGACTTAACATTTCTAACATTAGGGGCAGAACACAACAAAGTAGGAAATGTGAGAACCTTGTTTGCAGGAATCATGACTTACACTGAGTCGCATGCTTCATTTAACATGCAGAAGAGAACAACACTGCTGAGAAAGACCAACAAGAAGATTGTGATGAGTAATGATGAGTATCGTGTTTAACAACATCCGGCATGTGTGTATTTGTGTGCGTGTTAGAAAAAGGGGGTGTGGGTTATTAGGTTACTGGGAGAGTGTTTCACAATACTGAAGAAAGATTGATGTTGGACTTTCTCTGATGAGGTCCCAAAACTCCATGAATAGATTGAACCTTGGAAATAAATAAAACAGTATGTGTGGGAAAGAAAAAAAAATCCCATATTTGATGACTTCTGGCTTTGGTGACCCATTTGTTACAGAATGAGCCAATACAAAATTACCCGGTAAAACACATTTTCCAGTCATTTCCCTGATGTGATTATAAGCAGCTTAGCTCGAAGCAGAGTGAATGAGATGACTAATTCAGTTAGATCTCAGCTGAGTTGTGCAGCAGGTAGAACACTGGAGGCAGAAATGGGAATAAAGGTATAGGCTGACCGGTGTGACAAAACCTCCGGGTTAGGATAACTTCCAGTCTCAACAGATGTATACAGTAGACTTTTTTGTTTCCTTGAGCTGGTCTGCTGAGATGGGATTTTCTTTATGCGTTCAACTTAAAACTAAGTTTAATGCAAATACAAAAAAATCATGATTTTATGAATGTTCAACTGGTTAGATGTGGAAACTTATAGTGACCAGAGCAAAAAACTGAAAACAAACTTTTTCACTGGATTAGAAAAACAATACTATTATCATAGATTCTGGGTTTTCCAATAAGGAATGAGAATTAGACAACATTTTATACATTTCTAAGATGACAGTTACTCCTTCTTTTGGGAAACAATGCATATTTTTAGGACTCAAAACACATAAAACACATTCTTAAAAATGTGTATAGAAAATAAACTAGTCAACACAAACCATTGTTGTTGGTTAAGGTCTGATAGACAGGCCATTTTTGTCCCTTGGAACAGACTGAATTAATGAAAAATGCGTGCTGTTAAGAACCAATGATGAAGAAGAGGGCTTCATCTTCTACAAATCCCAAGAGGAAGATGAAATTCTTTTTGGCTGAAGGACAACAAGCAAATCCGCAGGAATAAAAATAAGGACAGAAAAGTTGGTATCAACAAACCCTACACTAATTGAAGGTCAAGACCTGACAGTAAACGGATTGTGGGAGACAGAGGAGAGATTCACGGGGGCAGTTAAACAAGAATATGTTTCCTTTCCTGACATTTCTATTCTTATTCCAAACAAAGACACTGCATCCTTAAACCCCCTCATCTAGAAACAGCCCGCTCACACTGCTCACTTGTTGGTCTTTCTGCCTTAACTGGGACCTGACCGATGTCTCTTCAGAACCTCTGAACATGGAAGCACTTCAAACATCTAACCAGATGTTTCTGAACACAGCAGTAGGCTGTGGTTGATTACACACTCAGAGAAATGAAACTTCAGATTTACTTAAGTTATGTCAACCTGGTTCCACTTAACTGGGTTAAATGTTCCATCATCTAGTTATGTCAATTTCAGTTAACACTATTGCGTTATATTTACTTAAAACTATTGTGTTGTATTTACTTAACACTATTGCGGTAACAGTATTTGTTAAACCGAGACCAACGGATCCAGTTAAGGAATCAGTTTCATTTTCCGCATGTTGATTTGGCATAGATTTTACGCCGGATACCCTCCCCGTTTATCCAGCTTTGGGACCATTCACTCAACATTATTGTATTAGAAGATCTGTGGAGGCATCCAGACCAAAAGTGACACACTTTATAGTTTACATTTGGCCTGAATATCCCTCCATTGCTCAAACATCAAACTTGGATGGAAGCGTGCTAAACTCTGTTTCACATTTGTTTCACATTTGATGTAGCTGGACCTTAATTAGTCTCACACTATTGTGCTGCAATTACTTCATGCAGCCTCTAGCAGCCTGTGACACTTAAAGCCAAGTTATGAATAGAATAGAATAGAATAGAATAGATGCCAAGTTTGAGAATCTTGATTCTGTACACCTCTGTTCTTTTGTACTGAGCAAATTATATTATATTTCTGTCCGTTGTTTTAGAGAGTAGTGTTTACCCGGGCCGTGTGTGTGTGTGAGTGTGTGTGTCTGTGTGTGACACTCCTCTGTACTCTGATATTCTTTGTTTTTTATTCCATAGTATATTACCTTGGACATCATCAACTGTTTATCATTCATGAACAGTCCTGACTGCAAAGTTTGTAATGAACAGGCTAAATATATAAATGTTTTTTACCAGACAGAATAACATACTACATGACCAACTGTCATTCTGTTCCATAGCATTGCTCTTTCTGTTTTAATTGGTGGATCATAAATATTGGCATCTTCATAAATAAATAAATAAGCTTTGGCTTGAGTTCTGATTAGAGTTATTTGAGCTAAATGATTTTCATTAGTAGTTCACTTTGCTAATTACAGGGTTACAGGACATTATTTTGATCAGAAAGACGTTAGAAGGTCAAGCCTTCAAAGCTAAGAGTTGATTTGTTGAATTCAAATGATAAAGAATGATTTTTTTATGACGGTTTTGCATGAAATTGTTGGAAGAAAAGTAGTGTCCACGTAGTTAAAAAGAAACATCGAAAAGAATACTTTACCATCTGGGAGACAATGAGTGCACATCTATGTCCAGATGATTCAAACAAATTCAAGCCTTCTCAGAGGTGGATATCTTTTCTTTTTTTTAACCCTCGGGCTGCAGAATACATTCTGGCCACCTGGATCCTTCTGTTTTTCTCAGCGGCGTTGGATGTTATTTCTGTTCTTGGGGAGTTCCGTGGGAATTTTCCCTCCCTGAGATAAAACTTTCATTCACTTTCGTTTTTTACAGCCGAGCAAGACCTTTGCTCCCTCCTCTCTTTTAACCAATTTTTGATTTTTGATAATTATTAAGCATCAGTTTCTATTATTATTTTTTCTTTGTAAATCTTCAATCATTGATGAAAGTTTAATTTTTCTCCTCTTTTACCCTTGTGATCGTAGCAGTAAAACTGAATTTTTTGTGTGTATAATTCTTTTAAATGGTTGTTAATGTTGTTTTTTTCCCTGGCCTCTAAATTATTTTCTTCACACCATACCACGTGCACAGTTCCTTCAGAGGAGGTAGAAAGAGACGGTGGGGTGGGGGGACCTTCAACCTACCCCTCAAAACAAGCCCATCAAAGTTGAGTGGATTCGGTGGTTGGGGTTGGTAGAGCAGACAGTGTAAGATCCAAGGCAGGACTGGACATCAGAAAACCAGAGCCTTAAACCAAGTGCTGCTGCTACCACCCAGTGCACAAAAAACATATTACAACAGAACAGAGAATGGTGTCAGGGACTGAATACCCCCTACCCTCATCACTGTTACAAATCACTTATTGTGTCATGCAATTAGGACATTATGAAGATGTTGTGATGACTAAACTGATCTACGCAACTGTTTCCTTGACCCAACTCCTAGCATTTCCAATCATGAGTTTATCATAGTTTATGAGCTACCAACAAAAATATAATCTATTATTTCTTACCTTTCACTCATACTTGTCATCCACTTAAATAACTGTGAATGAGCATTATCTGAACAACAAGAACTGGTGGCAGTGCCCTATCTATACTTCTTTCTCTTACCATAATGGTTACCAAACACATATTACAAACAAGTAAATAATTAAAGCTCCCAAATCTGGATTATGATATGGATATCAAGCCAGAGTGGGATATTGGTGGATTTTGATTTTGATGACTCTAATATTATTTTTCATGATTGAAAAAACGTCGAAAGAAATCTTTCTATCCATTTTCTTCCTCTTATCTGGGGTCGGGTTGCGGTGGCAGCAGGCTAAGAAGTATTCCAGATGCCCCTCTACCCATCAACACTCTCCAGCTCATCCTGGAGGATCCTGAAGTTTTCATCAGGATAAGTAGACCCTCAAATGAGTTCTGGGTCTACCCGCATTCTCCTCTCAGTTGGTCATGCCTGGAAAACCTTCAAATGGAGGCATCCTGGAGGCGTCCTGATCACATGCCAGAATTACCTCAACTTGATCCTTTCGACGCAATTGGAGCAGCACACATCACTCCGAGCTTCCCTTTTTGTCTGAGCTCCTCACCTTATCTCTAAGGCTTCATCCATCCCATGAAGGAAGCTCATTTCAGACGCTGGTATCCTTGACCTCACTGTTTCGGTCAATACCCAGAGCATCATGACTATATGTGAGGGTTAGAACGTAGATGCCTCAACATCATCACTACTAATGCAGCACTGGAAAAGCTCTCAATCTCACGGTCCATTTCAAAAACAAAACACCAAGATACTTAAACTCCTTCACTAAGGCACCAACTCAATCAAAACCCATAGAGGACAGTCCACTGTTTTCTGGCAGAGAACCATGGCTTCATAGTTGGAGGACTGAGCTGAGAAGATGCGTTGTAATTTTGTTGAACTGACCGTTCAAGATCAAGTCCCATCTAATTAAGTTCCACCTACATCAAATGGGAAACAGAGTTTAGCAAGTTACCATCCAAGTTTGACGTTTGAGCAGTGGAGGGATATTCAGGCCAAATTTAATCTCTAAAGTTGGTCTGGATGCCTCCACAGATCTTCTAATGCGGGTGTGTGAAATAAATGCAACATAATTGTGTCACTGTTTGATGTATTGAGAATTTCAAGAGTATCATTATGATTCCTCAGCACCTTCAGTGGAGTTTTCATCCGGCACTGCTGCCGCAACAGCTGCATGAATTATAAGATCTGTATAATTTCAGCAGCATTACCCAGAGGGATCATAATGAGAAGCAAGAACAGGTTTCCCCCCCCTCGAGGCTCAAATATGTCAGAATAATAACAATTATGACGTGTTCTGTCGCTATCTACTGCCCACTGCGGGCTCACAGTGATACTGCGAGTGTATTGGAAGAAAAACCATCTAATCTCTGTGTGGCAGACAGCAGCTGTGTGCCCTCACACGCATTCTCTCACAGGCATGCGCACATACACACTCACACAGGCTAAATATGGAGGTAAACAAGATTTTTGATGCATGTAGTTCTGGTTCCACACAAAAAGAAATAACACTGCGTATGAGCATAGAAAGGTAAAACCATAAAAAAAAAAGCAAGAATACAATTAATAATTAAACAATACACATTAAAACAGAGAAAACAATTTACCTTTCTAACAATATAAGTCGCGAATTATAATGGAATGTCAAATAAGCCAAAAAAATAACTTGACTGTGAAAACAGAAGGCTGGTCCATAGAGTTTTTGAGAGGCAAGTGGGAGACCAAAATGTAAAAAGAGGAATTGGTGGGTGGTTCTTTGCCTCACTGTTTGCTCACTCAGACACAGCACTTATAGTACGAGGGGACTTCAACTTGGTTTGTGAACCAGAAATTGATAAGCTCATCACCGCAGGTAAGTATCAGAAGTGGCAAACTAAAACAATACATGAGGGATTTTGTTCTTTGTGATGCTTGGCGCTGCTGTCAGCCCACTCTCAGGGAATACACTTACTTCTCCAAGGTCCACCACTCTTACTCCCCTATAGACTACTTAGACTACTTCCTAACCAGCAGCTCAATCATGACTGACATCTCTGAAACCAGGGTCCAACTGATAACTTTCAGCGACCATGCCAGACTCTCTCTATTGGACAAACAAAACAGTCACACCAGAGACCAGAAACGGAGATTTAATACATCGTGCTTAAAGACCTAGACTTTGATAAATAATTTGAAAGAGAGTGGACACTATTCCTGGTGATTAATGACCTGCTGGGAACCTCACCACGTCTTCTTTGGGAAGCAGCCGAGGCAGTCATGCACAGCAAAATAATATCTTATTCCTCATAGAAGAAAAAGAAAGAAATATTATTGGAATCAACTTTAAAACAGAAGATTAAAACTTTGGAGACGGCCCATTCTGCGTCTGAAGCTGGACGTATACTAGGGAAAAAACTCGAACTGGGTTATCTAACTCATAAAAAAACTCAGTTCCAGCTGCAAATACAACGCTTGGAGATGTTTGAACACAGCAACAAATCTAGCAAATTCTTAAGCAACTAAAACTGAATGAAGAAAATACAATAATTCCCTCCATTAAGAATTCAGCAAGGGAAATAATTAATATGCCTGAGGAAATAAGTAAAACTTTTTTAGAAATTTCTACAAAAACTTTTATCCCCTGGCGCTTCAAAATTATACATTAACATATCATTGCCACTAATTCACCTGTCTCACTGGCTGAACTCCACAAAGCCCCACAGCATATGCCCAATAGGAAAGTCCCAGGACCAGATGGTTTTCCCACAGAGTTCTACAAAGAATTTGCCTCCACATTCTACAGAATGGTCATGCAAATCAAGGAAAGTTGTTTACTCCTTCCAAACATGAATTGAGCTAACATCTGCTTCCTACTTAAACCAGATAAATATCCTGCGCTCCCTGCTAGTTACCGCCCAATATCACTTATTAATGCAGTTCTCAAAATTATTTACAAAGCCCTAGCCAGAAGACTAAAAAAATCATTCTGTATATAATACACCCTAACCAGACAGGCTTTATTAAAGGCAGACACCCCTAGATTACTCAAACTGATAGACTTCTCCACTATTCACAATATGGAAACTTCAATCACCTCATAACATGCAGAAAAAGTATTTGATAGGGTAAATTTGATATTCTTCTTTGCCATGCTACATAAATTTTGATTTGGAAATTCCTTCATATCCTGGATCAGAATAATATTTAGCTCGCTCACTGCCTCTAATATGACAAATGATTAAATCTCTCAGAGCTCCAGTCTTAAGGTTGCCCACTCTCACCTTCGCTTTTTGTCATATTTATTGAGCCATCAGCAGCTGGAATCCGACAAAATAAAAATATTAAAGGGATTCAAACAGCAGAAGTGTGATAGAACGTAACCCTTTATGTTGATGACTTTCTCTACAAATTTCTCTTTCTGAAACAATTGCATTTATAGACAAATTCTAATCCATCTCAGACTACACTGTTAATTGGACCAAAGCCACTGGACTACCCATCAGTTCTGATTTACAGAGTCCATCTTTTACTCCGCTACAGTCAGGAAACATCAGACATTAAGGTATTAATATGTCCTCCAGGCTGTCAGACCTGACACCACTATACTACACCCCACTTCTCAAATCGATAGAGGATGAGCTCATGCAGTGGGGGACCTTGCCCATATCACTCATGGGAAGATCGCAACAATTAAAATGATGATCTTCCCAAAAATGCATTATCTTTTCTCAATGATTCCTACTCAACCGTTTTTACATCTCCCAATTTTTATGGGTACATAAAAAAACGAAATAATTTCTGTCTTATTAAAGCTGTGAAGTGGTATAATGCGTCTGTCAGGGTCATAGCAAGGCAGTGAACGCCCACTCACGCTTAAAGAGAAGATATTGGCTGCTGCGACCATATGCGCTCTGTGATTGGCTAATGAAGAGCTGCGTCCGTGTAGGCTCTGTGATTGGCTGCTGGATATCGGAGAGCGAGTGTGCGCTCTGGGATTGGCTAGGGCTCTCTTGGCCATTACGTTATCCTTACCCCACATTCACGGGCGGTTGGAAAAGGGAAAGACGTAATTGTTTGATTTTCCTTCGCTTGCCATGGTTGTCGTCCTGACGTTAGTCGGCATTTTCCTCAGACAGGAGGCGCAATGAAGGTAGGAACCGACCCGCACTTTCATTTGTGGATTCAATTTAGAATAGACCCTTATTTTTGGTGATATACGCAGAGTGCTGCACCGAAAAGCAGGGGAAACCTCCATGGTAATGTCAATTTTATGTGTTTGTGTGTACTTACATGCAATCACCGACAAGCGTGTAAAAACTATGTAATTACTGTTAGATCTTAACTTGTAATTACGTATATCGTCTCGTCTCTCTAGCAGATCTGTTAGTATGTCCCCCCTTATTTTATCCGATGAGCTTGCATGACTGGAATTGTTTTTTTTCTTCCTGAATTTACAGTTCCCTGTAAACCGTATAACATATAACATTTTAATGAGCCTTGTTTTGACCCCAGTGCGATAGTTCAGTGGATTAAAGCCAACGTAACGACGTTTCTTTCATCGTCAGGCTCTAATCTGAGCTAATGAGATAGAGATGCGGTCAGAGACTGGGGGGAAGAAGGGACGTTTGGAGACGCAGGTCCAAGCTGTGTCAGGAGTCTCCCTCTCCTCTGTGTGTGAGTGTGTGTTCGCTGTCAGTTCGAGCACAAGACAGATTATGATGGAGATAACCGGCGATGATGTCATTGGGTCTCTAGTGGTTTATGGTGACAGTCCCGGTAATAGGTGAATAGGCACTACAACGATGATCACGATCATTTGTAGTTCGCAGAACACGAAGAGTGTTGCATGCAGATGTCACTTGTTATCTCAATTCAACTGCAGCTGATTTGGTGCTTATTTCAAAGATGAAATAGTTATTATATAAAGAATCCCTCTGTTTATATGTCATCGCAACGGAATAGCTACTATTTTTTTTCTATCCGTACCTCACAGACATAAAGTAGACTAACTTATACCTTACAGGGTTCGCGATCTAGTGTTTGAAAATTAAAGCCAGTGGTATGAGGACATATTCTTCAGAATATGTACTACAGTATGCATATTTTCTGCCAAAACGTCAGTTTTTGTGACGCGTTTCTGTCTGCGAAACTAAAAAATTCGAATACTGTATTTCACTATTTTGCTGAAAAATAAATGGGATGTGATATTTCCTTGACGAATCTGGTTTCAATTGAAATGCTGCTATTCTGCCCTTGAGCAGTAAAGAATTTGAGATGAATTGTGGAAGCATGAATTTCAAAATAGTTATCCCTCACCACATTGGTGCCCTAAGAAGAATTTGGTTAAGCTGAGCTTATGTATAAATAGGTATGTAAATAGGTAGATAATGCAGAAAATTTCTTAGAAAATTAAAAAAAACCTTTCAGCCGATAAAAGAAAATCTTCCGGGAGGCTTATTTGATATGATCGTTGACCGTTCAAGCATTTTAAGTATGGTCGATTTTGTGCCAGTGACACGCTGTGCCGCACAATGGTTCACGTTGCACGCACACACACACCAAGTTTGAGCTACCATGGCTACAAACATCTCACCAGCTTGGAACTTATTCAGTATTTTGTGACACCACTAAGGCCAGAATTAACTGCAGAGGAATAACCCCAAAAATATTCAGGACAACAAACTTAATCAGACACTTAAAAATTAAACACCTCAAGGAACATAGCAAATTTTCCGAAGCTAACATTGGAAGTGCGACTAAAGCAAACAAAAGAGCAAAGCCACGAGCCCCCTGTATGTATGTATGTAAGCTGTAAAATTGTAGAAGCTCGTAGAAGCTAGTAGACCTCTAAATTTAATAAATTGGCAATAATAATATGAATGTTAATTTTATTGTTATAATTTGACTTTTCTATCAATATTTCTTTAAACGTGTAATATGTCCTTGCAAACCTCTGGCTGTTATCAGTTAAAGTTATCAATTGATGGAGTAAATTAACTTAAACAAAACAGCCAATATTTGGCTAATTATCCAAAACATAGATTGAGTTTTCCACTCCTGTTCATCAGAGGTGAATGCAGAGAGCAGAAAAAAAGAGTAATAAGACATCAGTGAATGAAAATAAATTGAGTTGCTTTGGCTTCATTGAATGTCCAGAACAAGTTGAGGCAGAAATCCTCCTCCTCTCTGATAGTGCTGTGATGGATACGGAGGTGAATTATGCTAACACTTTTGTTTCAACATTCCTCAAAGGCTGAAGCTTGAACTCCGTCTTATTTTATTTTCAGTCTTGCACTCTCTCTCTCGGAGCAGATGATATGCTTGTGATGCACGTGGCTCAAATTCTATTGACGCGATGTTACCGGGCAATACCCAACGGCTCAACAGCTAACATGGTGCCCCATGCAACTTTGTAATCTGTGTATAGGAAGGTCTGCTTATAGCTCAAGTTAAGGCTGATTTCTAGAGTAGATGAAAAAGTTCAACACTATGAATAGAATCCAGGGGGCACAGAGGATTTGTGGTGGTGGTTTTAGAATAGTCCAGTCATGTTTTGATAGGGCAGGAAGTAGTATATCTATATGTCTTTGTTTTGCTGCTTCATTAGCATTCTCCACACTAAATCCTCACTAATTTCTTTTATGCATTTCGAGTAAACTATTTTGATCTGTTATTTTGCAGACATAAATCCAGACATAAGTCGCTACTTGAGTTTTATGCGCATATCTCTCCTCATTTCACATCTGTAGCAGACATCACTTAATAATTTACATCAAAATGTTTAATTTACATGTATTGCTGCATTTATGCTCATATTTTCTTAATAACAAAGCTCAAAAATGAATACATTTTATCGTCAGTGGCAACATTTCTCTTAGGTCCATAATGTGAGACAGGATGCAGTCCTCACTATGTGAGTGACATTTCAAGTTGATGCCTGATAAAAACAGAATTCCGCAGAGGGAAATTAAATGTCTGAGAGTGCATGATGGAAGCGATCCTCCATTCTCCAAGAGAATTATACATGTTTGCTAGGGCTCAGTTGCTTACAATGAAAACTAACTCATAACCCAACATCTTATAGATGCCATAAAATGCTAATAATAATAAATAATAATTTTTTCTTTATTAAGTGGGCAGCCCCTTTGAAGTGCCCGGGGAGCATAATGGGGTTCAGGGTTATGCTCAAGGACACATTGCTGGGGCTTGAACCAGCCACCTTCCAATCCTACGATTGGGGGATGGCCGCTCTACCCACCGAGCTACAGCCACTTAATAGATGCAGAGTCTCGAGATAAATAGTAATGGCAATGTACAGTTTACGATAACAGTATACGAGATTTTGTCAAAGACCTACCAGATGTAGCTATGACCTTATTATCTCTAATAGAGCAAAGTGGAGAGTATTGCAACTCAATGAGCAGACTGCTTTTTTGGAGTTTCAGGAGTTTCTTTAACTCATACCCTTCCCATCTTTATAGTGTTTCTAAAGTTAAGTTTCAGAAAAAAGCATCATTATCAGGGCTAGTTTTGAATGCACTCTAAAAATATTAAGCCAATATCGTCCATCTCTGGCATAGAAATTAGGTGTCAAACTTACATTAAGCTCTTATCAAAGCTTATCAAATTTTTCAACAATAAAAAATTGGATAAGGCAGTCAGAGAGAGCAAACCTCCGCGAACACACAACAGTACCGTAGCTTTATGAAAATTTCATGCAGATTTTTCCAATAATGTCTTAATCATATGCTTAATGCTATGTCTAACAACAGTGAAATAATACTCACATTATAAAGTAGAAGGTTTCAAGTTTCTAGTCTGGTTAGCTTTAATTCATGATTCACAACATTGGCAGTCACTTTGGAGATGAGGTTCCCCACATTGGTTCCCCCATTTCCCATAGTTAAGCCTTCGATAATTTTCAGAAAAATTCTCGTTTCTCTTAAATGTTTGTCATACTGTTAAGCCATGGAGAATTTTTCTTAGGTCCAGATGCGCTGAAAATCTTCACTGAGCATTAGATGACTGGAACGTCGTGGATCATTATGTCCATAAGTCAAATGCCACACGGCTTTTGCGGCATTTAAGGATATTAAGGATAGTCCAATATCCAGGCGTTGATGATTTGTCACATTTATATCAAAAAGGTGGTTATTAAAACTGACTAATTAGAAAAAAGCTAACAATCTCTCTGTGGATCCACATGACGGCACTAATAAATGTCTCTTCTACTTTATAATGAGAGTATTATTTCACTGTTGTTAGACTGATACTATATTTTCATTAGTGTTGTGATTATAGCCGTGGATGTTAGTTTCAGCTGTATATAAATATGCACATTAGAAATCACTCAATGTTATTTAAAAGAAGCGTGATAATCTTCTTACTTGATGACATTTCTATTCTATTTTAATATTCCTGTTTCCACATGACCCATATAGGTGGAATCATGGCAGCCATTTTTAGTCAGGTTTTTTTTTCTTCAGATTTGATCCTAAACTGTTTTTATGAGGCCAGATCCACAAAAAGCTGGTGTCACAGTTACTTTCTGTTGCACCCCCTCTCAGTAGTGCTGTACACCACGGGGCTGGGATGTTGGCCAGCATATTGGATCTCATGGTAAAGGGAGGAATATCTCGGTTGCTCCAGACCTGACAGATAAAGTCCTTTAACCTGTTCTGTTCATTGATTATTTTTAGGTTAAGCTTCTACTGAATTACATTTCTTCTTCCGAAACAAAACGATCATTAATTTATTCATAAACTCTCTGATACTACATCAAATACTATAAAAATACTACAAAGTACATGTCCTACACAGTTTTTGTGCGATAGGACCAGAAGGGCTCTCCATATCCCCAATAATGTGCCAAAAATGGGACTTTGATGACTAGTGTGTATTCTGTCCAATCATTTCACCTCCAGAACACTCTTTACATACTCCTCCTTAAGGATCACCCATACCCCGTTTCTGTTTGTACCCTCCTCCCATGCTTCTGGCCTTAAAGCCTTTCCACCTGATCTCTTGGACACACAGTATATCTACTTTCCTTCTCCCCATCATATCAGCTTCCGTCTACCTTTTCCTTTCATTGTGCCAATATATAAAGTTCCTACTCCCAACCCTACACTCCTGCCTTTCCTCATCTCTCACTGTCTCCTGGAACGGCTCCCCTCTCTCACTCTTCTTTTTCTTTTTACCAACAGTATCATATTTTCGGCCGGTACACTGCTGGGTAACAATGCCAGTGGTGGTCACCGTTAACCTGGGCCTCAACCGATCCCTTTGGAAATCTGTTTAGTGGTCTTCATTCAGTTTTGACATAGGTTTTACATCAGATGCCCTTCCTGACATAACCCTCCTATTTTTTCTGGGCTTGGGACCTGCACTAGAAGTTCTCTGGCTAGTGACCCCTTTGTGGCTAGGGTCCCTGAATGCAGAGCTTAAAGTATGCTAGTTGAATTGACATGGGGGAGCTTGTGCTGCTGGCTCAGAGGCAGATAAGTCTTCACGTTCAGACTGAAGCAGCTCCTCATCCTGGATATTACAGTAAATATTATAATAATAATACATATTATTTATAATGCACTATACATTTGGATCAAATTTCAAAGTGCTACCAGGTAAAAGCTAAAAATGTTTTGCTAAAAAGGAATATTTTAAGTCCTTTTTAAAAATCTCACTCATCTGTGGAGCCTTCAGATGGTTAGGGAGGGCATTCCGCAGATGAGGGGCAGCAGAACCATCCAGGGGAGGAATATATTAATTTAAGTTCACTTCAATGCAAGGAAAGCTGTATCTTACCTCAATTTTCGAATTGAACAATAGGTCATGTTGGTGCCTTGGGCCAATAATTGTCATTGTTTTATTGTGCAAAAATTGTCTGAGGAGTGTGTCATGATAGAGTGAAACTCTTGTAGTAGATGAAATAATGGAGAGCTTGCATAACGATCAAAAACATCCAGTCAGTGGACAGGAGATAAACTGGTTATATGATTGGGAGGTAATACATTTTAGCTTGTCAAAATTATAAAAGAAGATAAAGTTATTGTACAACGAAACAAAATTAATCCTCCGCATTCAGCCCATCCCTGAGGGGAAGTTGGCAAACTGGGGTTCAGGGTCTTGCCCAGAGACCTTTTGAAATGTTGACTGCTGGGCAAGAACCACTAACCTTCTGATTGGGAGATAGCTGCTCTACTCACTGAGCTACAGCCGTCTCAAACACTGAGGATATTGAGGATATGCTGATTTTATCCATTAATATTAATATAATATTAATTTAAATGGGATATTCTTTACCATCGATCAGCCAAACAAGCTATAATAATGGGTTACCTTGGTCTGTGGACATAATGGTACTGATCCATCCAATAAGAGATGTCCCGTTAATAATTTAACCTTCAAAAATGAATTCTTGCTATCTCAGCACAGCGGGGGCAGACCTTCGTCCCTCACCCCATGACTCCAAACATAGTGCCTCCTTCGTCAGAGTACATAATGAGTCCCTAAGCAGAAGGGTGAGGTCAGATCACACGGTGTCTGTGACAAGTCGAGCAGAGTGCTGCCTTGAGAAGAGATGTGGCAGGCCCCATCGAATTCTGTTGTTTTCCACGTAGAGCTGTTAACCACAGAGGACTTGTATTTTGCTTATGTGAGCTATCGATTCTGCAGGCTGAGAAGCAACTCAAGACATATTCTGTGCTATCTGTCCTAACCCTCCCCCCTCATCCGGTCAGAAATGACTTGCGGTTCCCATCATGCCATCTTGTTGCTGTTGAATTTTCAGAAGGCCTAGTCTCTCCACTACAAACAGAAGCTTTGTAATATCCACCTCTTCCTCACATTTGACCCTCCCAGGATATTTGTCCTGTTGCAGAAACTTCTGACTGCCTCTCTTCTTCTTTGGAGTTCCTTTGTTTAGCACATTGTAATAATGCTGGAGTAAGTGATGGAGAAATTTAACACACAGCTGTCTGGAGAGTGTTATTAATAGAAGCTTTTAGAGTTTAACCTCAAGCACTCTCAGAGAGATCTCTCAATAATATGTGGTCCAATCTCCCCTCCTTCTCCCCCTCTCTAATATTTTCTTATTAGATCCTTAAGCTGTTTTATTGAGCAAAGAACTCAACGATTAAAATGATTATCAGTATATTAGTATTAATAATTTCTCTAATAGTTGGTTGTTTTACAGAATGTGCGACTTATTAGAATGAAATGCTTCCACAGACAGTTTGATCAGTCTAAAAATGATGTTGCCACTATTGACACACCTTAGTTTGTCCCCCTCTGCATTTTAAAAATTGCTCTAAATATAAAGAAACTATTCACGGAGATTTAGTGAAAGGCTTAAACCAGGATGCTATCAAAACAGACATTTTGGGTACGTTCACACAGCCAGTCTTGATGATCAATTCAGATTCCTTCTTAGATCGTATTTTTTTGTGTAGCTGATCACATTACTCTGAAAATGTGCCATATATCAGACTCTAGTATGAACAGTTCACGGCCCTAAACTAACCTGCATGGCAATAGAACAATAACAAAGACCTCAGACGCAGCATGCTGTCAATACTGAAGCAAGATGAAAGCCTCTACAGTTCGTTTAAATACTTTTGTTTATATTAAAAGTGTTAATACTGATGTTAATGTTCAAGTGAAGAGTGAGTCCCGCTGGCGCAGCTTCGTGAAAAATGTCAATGGAAGATGACATCATAGTCCTATGAATTCCGATCTGATGGTTCAGACTGAGGTCACATTCCCAAAAATGCAATCTGTGTCCCGATCTAGCACCCACTTAAGGGTCAATCAATATGGGAGTTGTAGTTTGTGGTTGCGTGCGTAGCAATTTTTGTCATCGCTTGATGCCACTCAATAGTAAGACTGTTTGAGTTGAATTGCTGCCCTCAAGGTTGACACATTATTGGATTAGTCTTCGACCTATTTGACGTCATTTCATTTTATGTCATTTGAATTTTATGTCATTTGAATTTTAGCGCAATAGAACGTGATATCCCTAAATTGCAATTTTTCAGATAACTTCGAGTTCAAAGCTTTGCTGTCAAACACCTTTCTACCTACCTCAAAACCCCTCATGAAGTATCACGCATACGGTAATGACCTTGAATCCATTTGACAGAGGTCTCTATGCCAGAACTTATAGTATTACCCAGAATATTAATCCACCAACAATGGCTAAAACATCAGAAGTATGGGAACAAAACATAGAAAAGGCGATCTCTGAGGATGTCTGGGCTGAATGAATCGCTACTATACGTACCTCTTCAATTTCTATAAGACAAGGGTTAATCCAATTCAAGGTGTTGCACGGACTACATAAGTCCTATGACTGACCAGCCACTATATGTCCATCTGTTAACCCCACCTGCCCTAGATGCAGGGCCTCATTCTCATTGGACCACATTTTCTGGTCCTATTTCTGGCTGTCTTTCAGTCATTTGCGACACACCTCTTAACCCATCTGAACCATATCCTTCTCAAGAGTGGTACTACTGGATATCCACACAACAAATATACCAAAGAAAGCCAAAGTGTTACCCTTGTCCCTTTTCCAGCTTCATAAAATAAGGCTTTCATTAAACAGATAATTTGCGAATGTTCGGTCGCCTCCACTTTCACCTTCACCAAAAGGGACGGACTCCTTAATATATGATGCACATGATGGCTCCCCCTGTCTGACCCGCTGATACAGTGTACAGTATTTCCAGACTTCTTGGTGAAAGATTTGTCCACGTGACTCCTAACATTGCTATTCATATGCTTATCTTTGGCTATTTTATCTCTGTTATACGTATTTATTTAACGTTTAGTTAATTGTATTTATTAATTTGCTTATTTACTTTAAGGTAGAGATTATTTGATAATATGTCCAATTGTATATTGTTTAGACTAAGTGTTTTCTTGGTCTCTGGGGAGAAAGGGAGGGACAAGGGGTGAGAATAAGGCACGTTTCTATGTTTAGGCTGTTGTTGGTGTTCTTTGTACTTGTTTGTTCCTTCCTTGTAATATTTGAAAACAAGCAATAAAACCAAATCAGTCCTAAAAGGCCTTGAAATGATAAAAAAAAAAGAAAGAAAGAAAAATATCATGACATTTTGGACTTTGGATTTTCCCCTCATTGACATCGCAGCACAAACATAAATGATTCTCAAATGTCCCTCAAGCTCATAAATCTGTGCGCCTTAAATTACCTGCACTGTTTAGTGCTGTTCAAAAGACTGAAATTTGATTGTTTGGAAAAACACAGCACATCAATCATATTTTTTCATTCATTCATTCATTCATTCATTCATTCATTCATTCATTCTTTTATTCATTCATTCATTCATTCATTCATTCATTCATGCATTATCAACCGCTTGTCCTGTTCAGGGTCTTGGGGGTCTGGAGCTTATCCCAGCTGACATCCAGCAAGATGCGGGTACACCCAGGACGAGTCACAATTTCATCGCAGGGCCTACTTATAGAGACATACAACCAATTTTTCGTTTAAGCATTCAATGTTCTCACAGATCGAAAAAAAAATTTATGATATATTTCTGTTTGCACATTTCTATTTGGCATTCCTTGATTTACTATCTACTATTTTCTAGACTCTAAATTTACTATAAAATGACAATCAATTAAAGGGAGAATGTAAATAAGCAGCCATAAGAAGCGATTTCCTCATATTCACAGATGAATGAGTCGTTTAAGTCTCTGTTGGGTGTCTACAGGAGTTTAATGTGTGTGTGTATTTCTATGTGTGTGCTTTGTAGGCAGGGGCATCGTCCATGTGGGCGTCATGCTGTGGGCTGCTGAACGAGGTGATGGGCACGGGCACAGTGCGGGCTCAGCAGCCGGGGTTCGGAGCAGGAGCAGGGCCCTTTCGCTTCGCCCCCAGTGCTGGTTACTCCACCTACCCCCCCACCAGCTCAGGGAGCGCCGGACAGCTTTGCAAGGCCTGCGGACTGGCTTTCTCGGTCTTCAGACGTAAGGTAAACTTGAGACAGTGAGGACATGGGTTATGGTTTCATGTTGTGATTGATTGTAGGTCACAAGAATGGATTTGCATGGTTAAGATGTGCCTTCACAAACAATGAGATATTATGGAATACAAATCTGCAGATCACAGCAATTGGATTTGAATGTTGTATCCATTAAGCACAGTGTCTGTGTATACACAGTGAATTTCATGAATGACAACCAGCTGTCTTCCCACCTCATGTCCAGGCTGTATACGTAAGATCATCTGGCAGAGACTGCTTTGAGTTATCCTTCACAGTCAACGATTAGTCAGCTTCCTTCATAATATCTGAATTATGTAACCATCGCGTGCTGTTGCATGCAGGTAGTTCATGGTGCATTCAAGGAAACACTAGCATCCATTATTAAGTAATCGCCGGCCTCAGACAACTTTGATGCAAAACTGAAATGCATTAAATCTAATTTTTGTATTATCACTCATATCTTTTAGAAAAGAGGTGATGATTTTTGAGTCACAGTATGGTTTCATGCCAAGAAAGAGCCCTACAGATGCAATGTTTGCTTTGAGAGGGCTGATGGAGAAGTACAGAGAAGGCCAGAAGGAGTGACAGTGTGTCTTAGCGTCTTCAGCGTTAGAAACTGTGAAGAGTGAGGAAGAGTGAGGACAGATATATATATATATATATATATATATATATATATATATATATATATATATATATATATATATATATATGTAGAATGAAAGCAGTGGGACAGCAGGGATGGGTGCAGGAGGTTTGACAGATGCGTTGACGGTGGAAGTGGAACTGCATCAAGGATCAGCTCTTAGCTCCTGCTTGTTAGCTATGATGATGGACAGGCTAACAGATGAAGTCAAGCAGGAGTTTTTAATTTATTTAATAACGTTGTTAAGGTATTTATACAAATATAAGCACCTCTCCACGAATGCTTACTTTTCAGAATAAGAATTAAGAGAAAACATAATCTTATAATGTAAATTTCATGGTTTGTTAAAGATCCAGTTTGTAAAATTTAGGGGGAGCTCATAATATCCATAACTAAGTTTTTTTTCTTGTGTACTTTCAGTAGAAAGTAAAATATTTTTTTTAATGTTTGTATAAAAAATGCCCTTTTTATCTCCTGCTACCTCCAGAGGGTGGGTCATTACGCAAGCCGCCGTGTTTGTACAGATGTCTGGAGAGCCCAGAGCTGCACAGGCAAAGGAGGCTGGCTGCTGAGCAAAATTGAATCCGTCAGCATCCCGCAGGATTCAACTTGGCTTGGCCGCTGCTCCTTTTCCTAATCATTAATATCCTAATGATTATCAGCACAAATTTTGACAATAAGCGTCACCAGTGACGGATTTTTGTGGTCTTAAATAAATGTTTTTTTTATCTTCAGCAGTCAGTCTTGATGAAGATTTGTACTACAACTATAGCATAAAAGCATAAACATCTACCCCCAAGACCAGAAGGACTAAAAAATTTTAAATAACCAATGCATTTCAAAAGTTGGCATATTAAAATTTCACCTTAAAATAAGGGTTTTGAAAATGCAGGGACTCCAAACTTATAGTTCGCACCTAAACTTCCCAGTATATTTGTTTGTTACACAAAGCCAAAACATATCATTCTAATGTTGGATATACAAAGATGACTGACCACGGGAGAGGTTTTCTATAAAGGAAGATGTCTGTTTTGGAAAAAATGAAAATGTGAATTATTAACAAAATAATGTCTAAAGCTGGAAGGAAAATCTTTATTTTTATTCAAAATTGAAAGATAAGTTGTAAAGGTACTCGCACAGACAATATTACAGTAGGTTAATTGTGGACAAATTGAGCTAGAATATAATGTAATGAATTATGTAGCAGACATCTTATTTTCTCAGGATCCTGAGAGATTTCAGGACTTTTCTGCAGACAAATCAAACACAATCTCTCCAACAGAATTTGTCATAAATTAGAAAAATACTTAGAACATATCAATCAAACTTTGATGATTTTGTTCATTATGAATATTATGTCTGACCTCTTCTTTGTCATAATGTTTTCCTGCACATTATATAAAGTTAGTTTTTTTGACATTTAATGACATTGTCTTTGATGAAATGTTGCTGTCGTCCGCAAAGAGCAATGGGAAAGTTGTGGTTGGCACTGCAATCAGATCATTTCTAAAAACTAAACCCATGCTGTCTTTCCCGACAGCAAGGGTATATACATCCAAAAATTCCCTAATCTCCTTCGTTCTGCAAGCAATGTCCCTTATTGAACCTTAAAATTACATGTGAAATTATTTCCACAGTATTTTTAAAAAAAAAGAAAAAGCTCCCTGTAGTGGGTAAAATGTGACCTATTAAAGTGAAACGCGATAGATCTCCTCGAGGCAATTCATACGTAGACTAAATCGAAGCAGCAGTTAAGACATTATTTCGAAAAAACTTTTAGAGGTAAAGCCCCCCCTAGTGTTGGAAATATACAACTGACCTTTTCCCAAAATCAATCAAGTTCTTCCTCTCACTAAGGTCTATGTGGGTATAAAATTTGAAAATGATTTAGAAATAATTTTTTAGTTATCGGGTCAACACGAAGGATCTACGGCGAAGACGATTCCAGATGAGCTACAACATAAATAATTATATAAAGCCTGTTTTTGACACATCTTTTTCTAACTTCAACATAGTAACAGAGCCACTTATAGACGTTACCATGAAAGCCATATCTAAACCTCAGGAAGGAGAAGGAATGACGATAAGACAACCTTTGTCTGTTTAGCAGGGTCTGCAGTGGTTGATATTGTACATTTTTGATTTCTAACAAAATACTGAAAAGTAAATTAAAGTAGAAAAGTAAATTTTTAAATAAGCTTCTAAAATTAGATAGCTTTAAAAAAAAAAGTTATTTTTTTTATTTTCTGGAACTTTCAAGTATGGAAAAAAACATTAAAAACCGCAAAATAGATCTCTCAGCCATTCCGCTGTACAGAATCAAGCCTTTGTGGCAGGCAATTCAAACGTTTGGAGGGCACTGATGTCTTAATCACAATTTTAGTGAAGGTGGTGAGAACGCTAGGCTGGAAAGGACTTAACTACCAGCGGTAACAGTGACGTTGAAACTTAATAGGAGAGAAATATCCAAGATCTCATCTGTGTTCCCTGAGACACAAATGAGATATAATTAATAAGATGGGACCAAAGTGTTTTCTTCCTACTTCTCAAATTCAACCACCCATAATCCTTTTTATATCTTACTCCGATCGAAACAGGATGGCTCTAGATGATCTTAAATAAGTAAAAACGTAGTCTCTGGAACATGACATATCAGCTCAGCATCCATTTGTCTAACTTAAGCTACCTAAAACTCATTCTCTCATTAGCTCATCTTTTTCCTCTGTATAGGGAAAGAGTCCATCTCCAAGAACAATTATAAATTGATACGTAGGATACACAGGATACACAGGATACACACATGGTGGGCATTTCACTTCTGAACGTGACAGAGATGAATGGCAGTGGATGGGATACGGGCATCTGTCTCTCTGGCAGACAGATGAGAATAATGTGACAATTGGCCTCCTCACTTTTTGCTCTTTCAGATTGCTCTAACGTCACACACACACCAGTTGCCTCTATGGCTTATACACAGCTTTAGTTTTTCCAGTCAGTGCGCGATTGATAAGATGTTCACAGCCGTGTTCGACTTGTTTTTCTACCCATGTGAAGTGTCAATCTACTGAGCTGCTCTCTATCAGGACTGTTCAGCCAGTAGAATGTCAAACCTCACCAGGAGTTTGATTTTTTTCTCTCTTTATTACTCCTTCCCAGAAAATGGCAGAACGCACAGGATAAGAGTGACTCTTTCTGATGTATATTTATGACCCTTCTCTTTGTCATGGCGATACTCTGAAAGCTGTCTGGGATTATAATGTGAATATGATATAGATTATTAAGGTCTAGAAATATAATTGTTATTATCAGTTTTATGTTTGAGAAAATTACATAACATTTTGGTGAATTTTTCGCCATAATTTCCAATGGAAAAATTCTCAGATGGATTCTCAAATTTAACTTTACACCGCAAATTACATGACCACCTCATCGACCACCTACTTATACCAACCCCCTTCCAACGCTGCATCACAAATAGATTTTGCATATATCTCAAATAACTGTCATTACCAACTAATTGACTCTCAACAACCAGTCGCATGTACTCATACAACCACCAAGAAAGACAATATACCATAGAATGTCAGTAGCAGGATTTAACAGTGTTTCCTCACTAACTCCAGCCAAGCTGCTGGCAAAACACTCTGGAGACCAAATTTAAACTGGCCACTCCAAACCGCTGAATTGTGATATCATTCATAGAATGAATGATATCACACTGTTGTTGTGATATCACAACAACAGTGTGATATCACAACAACAGTGAACATCTGAAGCAAGCACATGTCAAAACAACAAAATTATTTCCTAGGGGCGACTGTTTCTGTCTCTGAGCAACAGAGACAGACTGATGCACACTTTTATTTCTAGCAGCGTAGGCAGAACACAATACAACAACTGCAGTTAATTCAAAATTCTGCAGTAGCAGTGTCAAGAGGACCAGAAGGAGAGCATGCGTGACAACTATTTAAAATTCATTACATTGGCTACCTGTTAATTTTTGTATTGTTTTTGAAATTATTTCATTAGTTTATAAGGCTCTACATGGCATTGCAGCCGACTATTTTAGAGATACAGTTTGATCACAGTTTAAACAAGTATGACTCCTCAGATCATCTGGTTCTTTTCTCTTAGTTGTACCATCAAACAGAAACAAAGCGTTCAGTAATAATACTTTCAGCCACGACATTCAAAGTCCCAGGAACTCAAAACTCACTTATTTAGTCTGGCTTTTATGTAGTGTCTTATAACTTTATAGTTCTATATATATATATAATATAGTATTTTGGAAAAATATTTACTTCATCGTTATTAATTTTTATTGACTTGTATTTTATTTCAATTTCATTTTCACTTTTTTCACTTAATGTTATTATTTTATTAATATTAGTATTCTCATTTTTATTATCTTAATTACACATTTTCATGTTTAAATTCTACAAACTTTTCTCTGCAGGCATTGGTCTCCGAATGAATCTTTTGAATCTATCTTGAATTTTTATTTGTTTTCTAATACATTTTACTTTTTCTCTTCTGTTTGTTAATCACCTGTAAACCACATTAAATAAAATTTGATTTGTTTTGAAAATAGCTATATAAATAGGGTTGATTGATTGATTGATTGATTGATTGATTGATTGATTGATTGATTGATTGATTGATTGATTGATTGATTGACACCATAATCAACAGCTATTTAAGATGCATCAAAATCCATTGAACTCACCAAAGCTGTTAATCAATTGGAACCAAAAGTAAATCCTCCTGTCTTTCTTTAAGAATAGCTGAATAACACTTGGTACACCTGGACGAGTCTTAGGTTCATCGTAGAGCCAAAGCATACTGTCGATCAGCGTTATGGATGCTGAATGAGACGGTGGTATAGGACGCCACTGCCTGTCATTTCCATCAGAAGATCCTTTTCTACTGACACAGAAGTCAGTGGGCCTTTTTCTCCGATAAGTTTTAAATAATTAATTTACTGAAAATACTACTACTAAGAACATGCCCAGTACACCAAATTCAAAATCTGATTGAATCAAAAAGATTCCCGGCCGAGAGAAGTAGTTCCGACTGGTTCTAGATTCAGGTGATAGAGTCATTACTTTCTACAGACACTTTTGTTCTTCACAGAATACCGACTTTAAATAAAGATATGAAAATCAATTCTAGAGGAGAATGAGATGAGATCTGATGGGATCAGACGAATAGATATTTTAGTATTTGTAGTATTCATCCTTCACACGAGCGCTGTGCAGGAGACGAGGAGGAAGGAGGGTAGAGAGGCGATTGGATCTCGACAAAGTCTGCTGTCCCGACTTAAGATTTAGATTTTTTTATTCAAGAAATATATTTGTTTGACAGGGAGAATGTGTGCAAACAGGAGTAAAAATATTCTTTCCTTTTATGAATGCACCCTAATAAAAAAAGGGATTTTCTCTCTAAGAAGAACCAGGGCAGGTGCTCGGGACCCCTTTGATGTCTACGTGTTCATGTGCCAGACTATGATCAGTCCAAACCGCAGCCTCACTGACTGCAGTTCCATCTTCAATAATCATTTGTTGTAAAACAGTTTCAGAGTGCTTAATAGAACAAGATAAAAACCGATTACACAGTATAATAAAAGTAATAACAGAGGGATATAAACTATTTTTAAAAGCCTTTCAATAGAGGTTAGTTTTGAGAAGTAATTAAAAAGTGGGAATGACTTTGCCAACCTAATTTACTCAGGCAGGGAATTCCACAGCAGTGGAGCTCTAATGGGAAACGCTGTTTTTTTTGCCCGCCTCACTTTTGTGGTGAGGCGGGCTGAGGAACAGGGATGGAAGGATCCTGGTCGAGGAGCGCAGACTGTGCCTAGGCTCCTTGACTTTAAGTAAATCTATGATTTGGTCAGGGCCAGGGCCATGTAGGACTTAGTCATTAATAAAAGTTTGAAATGAATTCTGTACATAACTGTTAACCAGTGTGGCATTGCAGGGGTGTGCGTGAATGATCATGTCTCTTGGTGCAAGGACATTCTTTGATCTTGAATCTGTGCCAAAACTTTCATCAGATGTTTAATTTACTCTTCCTAGGTGACATTGAGGAAAAATGGTTGAATATGCCAAAAGATGTCAGACTGCAAGGGCAATTTTGACATGATGAAAAATAGTTTCTTGAATGCGGGTGATGAAAATGTTTGGTTTCTTCAGTCAGAAGTCAAAGTATAACTGATCGCTTTACGTCTGTGGTTAAATCGCATCTTCCTCCGGCAGCACATCTGCGGTGATTGTAAGAAGAGTTTCTGCGCCCTGTGCTCGGTGCTTCAGGAGAACCTGCGCTGCTGCACGACCTGCCATCTTCTGCGCGGCACAGCCTTCCAGAGGCCTCGGCTCATGCAGCTCCGAGTGAAAGACCTGCGCCAGTACCTGCTGCTGCGCAACATCCCCACAGACACATGCAGGGAGAAAGAGGACCTGGTGGACCTGGTTCTCTGTCATCAGGGGACAAGGGAAACCCCGAGACCAGTAATGGAGAACAATGAGGAGGAGGATGAAGAGGAGGAGGAGGACGAAGAGGAAGACGATGATGATGACAATGAAGGGGGAGATGACACAGACAGTCTGCACTCACTCCCCCACTCACGCGCAGCCTCACCCCCCTCTGCCACGCGCTCCACGTCTGAACAGTCAGTCCTCTCCGCCTCTCAGGTAGACGTGCTCAGCCCAAGTGACAGCTCAGGGACCAGCAGCCAGGTAAGTGTGGAAACACAGCCGAAGTTGAGTGTGTGTTTGTACGCAGCACAAACACAGTGTGCACTGCAAACACACACACAAACACATTTCAACAACACCACTGTAAACACACACACAAACACTTTTCAACAACAGCACTGCAGACATACACACCAACACACTTCTTTGACAATTGAGCTCATTCAGTCTAAGATAATTAATATCAAAGGTGACAGTATTTACAAGTGTCTGGAGAAGATCTGTAATCCACTCTGTGACAAAAAAAAGGCCCTTTTTTACGCTTTATACTTCCTGTTGGATGGATGCATGGATTTCAAAAATATGAAGAAAAAAAAAAAAAACATTTACTACAGTGAATGATATAAATTATTCCTGAAAAATATATTAAAATGCTGTTATATATGCTAAACTAAATACAGGAATTCCACTGTGAATGATGACGTAAAAATGCCAATTAACACGTTATTTTCTCAGCTTTTACCACTTATGTAAACTTAGTTATTCTTACATAATAATAATAATAATAACGTAACCTTTATTTATCACATCACGTCATACACAGTACAACATTTTGAAGCTATTTCTCTGCTTTTGACCCATCCATGATGAGCATTGGGCAGCCTTGGGACCGTCCCGGGTTTAAGGTTTTATCAAGGACCCTACTGGCCTCAAACCACCGATCAGCCGGTCCTCGGATGGGGAGATGGCCTCTCTACCCACCCATTATTCTTTATATATATGTATATATACAAATATAACATGAATGCTATTCAGTTAGCCTTGAATTTTTTTTTTTTCGACAAACAAACAGATCCTACGGCTTTTCTACTTTCACATTGACTGCCATCAATTCCTTAACATTTATATCATATAACAGAGCAAATAGGAACACAATGTCAATATTTCAAAACAAATATTTGGATATATACAGTATATATATATATATATATAAATATATATATATACTGTACCTTTTTCTGGCAAAGTGAATACGTTACTCACATTACATGTGAGTACGAGTTGAATCAACAGGATGGTGAAAAACATTATCTATATATTGCACTAATATACATACTGAATAACATTGCACAAGTTTGTAAATTTGTGAATTTCCATTGTTTCATATAATAAATGGATAAGATAGTATAGTCTAATTGCACATAGTGCAAACAAGCCCCGGAACCACTCCTTGGAACAGCATAGAGGTTTGAGTTTGTTGCTGAAGAAGCTCTTCGGCTCACTGAGTGTGTCTCAGAGGGGTTGAGAGGCATTGTTCATGAGAACAGTCAGTTTAGCCATCATCCTCCTCTTACCCACAGTCCCTGCACAGTACAGAGGGAGCCCAGTGTCAGAGCTGGGACCCCGGATTAGTTTGTTCAGTTTGTTTTTGTGCCTCACTGTCCTTTCCCCCTCCCAAGCACACTACAGCATTTTACCAAGGCGTCGTAAAATGACATTCAAAGGGCTGTCAGCTCTGGTCTTATTTGGATGCTTTGTTTCTCCATGAAACAAAGGGTTGCAGTTCAGCGTTCAGCAGGATGTGTATGTGACAGCTGAAAACAGATGGGTTAGTTCTGTGTGTTTGTGTGTGTGCATGTGTGTGTGCGTGCGTTTGCGCGACGCAGTTTAAGCCAGTTGCCTTTTTTAGGTTGGTTATGTAGGCGAGTCTGAGTCTGTTACGTAACGAGCACACCGGTTAAGAACTCCCCACAGCATCATTGCTGCAGTTAAACAGCAGAAACACGCATTAATGCGTTCATCCCCTCAATGGATGTCGGTGGCATAAATACGCTTCAAAAATTTTTGTGGTTGTTTATTTTTGCAATTAAATTATAAAGTGTCAATATTCACTGTAGAATTATTTACAAAAAAATGTAAATGTTCTGTAACATAACAAGACATTTGTGTCCAGCAACTTCATAGCATTCAATTTATACTATATGAAATACACAAATAATTATCATAACAATAATTACATAAACAGTATTTGTATATCACTTTCCAAACTTTTCGATTTTAGTTTTTGCAGTGAGGAAACTTAATAATTCTGCAGCTAAGACATTCAATATGTTTGGGATATTGTTTTATGTATTTGAACTTTCATATAAAGCATCTTATTAGGACATTTGGATCCCTTTGGTTGAACAGGAGTCCAAAATATATTATTGATTCAATTAATTAATTAATTATTCCTGATATGCCCACAATTTGGCATCTAACTATTTTTGATTATTCTTAAGTGAGCACAACATAAGATATTCATGTGAACATTGATTTATATCACAGTCAAATGTTGAAGTGGTATTTTGTTTCCAAAATCTCTTTCTGGGATCAAAACCCAATTTTTACAACATTTTGTGTACATTGTCAATCCAGCAGTGCCAAATGGAGAGTCCCACTGGTCTTAACCCACAAAAAACTGTGTAGAATAAAATTTACTTTGTCGAACTTTTATCAAATTTGGTGCAGTAGTTATCAAAGAGTTTCTGATTCAAATTGATTGTTGTTTCATTGTTTTCCTGTAATATAATGATGTAAGCCATTTTGATCTAAAAACAAATGTGGGAAATATTGGTGTTTGTTTGTATTTGGTCACAGGTGCAGGTGTAATGTTAGAGACACAGAAAATCTATTATTTTAGGCCTTCGATGTCCACAGACACCAAGGTTATACAAATACTGTAAATCTGATAAGTGTAGAGCTATATAAAGTTTATTTTGTGTATTTAATTCAGGCTAGGCTTTTTTTTGCCGTGTAAGCTACTATATAAAAACGACAATAACATTTTCGTCAAAAATGATTTATAAAGAGAGATAATTATTTACAGCAATACTCAGGTTATGGATACTAAGTATAATGGCTGAACACCCTGGTTGCTTTTGTCAGCAGACTAAGTCAAAGATGCACCGATGGATTATGATGATATTCTGGTTTTAAAAGGCTCAATAGGATCAGAGATTTTCTTTTCTTGTTTTTTTAAGGTTTATCATTTTAAGGCTTTTCTAATAAAATACTGCAATGAGACATAAGAGTCTCCTTTTGTTCAGAGTAGGTGAAGATCAGATACCCTGTCATCTATCATGGGATGCCTACATCAAATATATGCTCGCAACGACCAAGGATCCATTTCCTTTCGTGTTGCCAATAGAGGTCACATGTGTCGCTCCAAAACAAAGACACTGGCTTTCATTTGGCCGGTCCTAGAGTGTGCCAGTCCAGTGATACCACACTTTACATACTCTCTAGTATGTTCATCCCCCTACAGAGTTTCCTGTGTACAGCCTCATCATTCATGTACTCAGTCCATGAAAGCATCCAGGACTGGAACTAAAAAATATGAACTCCTTTAACTCCCATGCACTTCAACTATTTCATAAATTAGGTTGTTGTTGGATGTCTGTGATAATGATGTTTTGATAGCTGGTCTGTTTGACCCATTTAAGAACCACTGGTTTGAAAACTGAATTTTTAATGCTGTGATGCCCTACTATGTCAAATTCACTGAATCAAACCAGGAGCCTGAAATCTGCCACCGATTACTGATGACTTTAAATCACTGCTTATATTCTGAAGCTAATTAAACATCTTATATTATTCAAATTATAAATTTAACAGCTTGTGTTGCCTGAACGCATTGATTCAAAGACTCCTAATTCCCCTGACAGGTTCGGCACTTGGCATATGTCGGAGCTGCTGCTCTTTCCTTTGCTCTGAGTAGTCTAGCTCGAGTAAAGCATGATGACTGGGTGAGAATTTAGCACCAAGACTCTGACGGATATATTATTAACACATCTGAAGAGGAGGGAGATGGTTGTCTGATGCAAGAGCTGCAGCAGATAGAGAATGAGGTTTACACTTTCTGGTGAAATTATTCACTAATTCATTATCAACTGTTTGTCCTGTTGCGGGTCACGAGGGGCTGGAGCCCATCCCCAGAGAGGCGGGGTACAATCAGGACATCAAATTCTCTGTTCATTTATCATCTCTACCTAGTGTTTTTTTTTAAGTTATGGCTCACCTTAATTACATACCCAACATAAACTTAAAACAACTCCACTACTATCAGCTGTATTTGTATATCCTTTGTATCTATGGGCAGTTTAGTTCTAAAATAATTTGTTGTCAGTGTCTGTAACATAAGTTACTGTGTAAGTAATCTGTGACTAAACACAAAATATACCGATATTTCTATCCTCCGCTGATTTTTTTCTTATTAATTTCTTTTATTGTATTTCTTTTTTTTTGCTTTCATCACTACTGCCTCAGACTCGATAGAAATACCACAAGGTTGATGTTAGTCCACAGTTTTTGAGGGATCAGACCACGAGGACCCTCCATTTGGAACAGTTTGATAGTCAATGTACCCAACCCCTGAGAGAGGAATTTGGCAGCAAAGTACCCCTTTTTCCAAGTAGTTGGTGCTATATACACACATTTATATATATATATATATATATATGTGTGTATATAACCTGTGGCTATGTGCAGTACAAAGATTGCAAGGACTATGTAGAAGCCTTATTGTGGGTCTGTTGGGAGGAACGAGTTAAGCATCTGCAAATTTAAAAATGAGCTCACACAGAGCTGCAAATGGAGTTTTCCTCGTTGCGTTGCATTGACACTATTGAAGAATGTAGAACAGGGGCAGGCATGCTGATGCTCTCATCTCTGAGGCAGTCATTTTGAGTGGTGGTACAATCCTCCTCTTAATGAGACTTAACAAATAGAGATCAATCTCTTCTTTTAAAGTACGAAATTCAATGTCATGTTCTTAGACATTCATTGACTTTGGCTTTAAGTGGAGTGGCTGGTGTTTAAACTTTAAAAGCGTTGTGTTTTAACAGACCGAACACTGATGCGTGTTATCAGCATTTCAACTCGTCTCAATGAAGCTTCAGTGTGTTTATTTCTCTTGAAATAGGAGCATGAGGACACGCCCACTGCATCGCTCTTGAACCTGGAGCCCACAGAAAATATCTTAGAGGTAGAAACTTTTTTATTTACTATGTGTTTTTGAACTTTTTTTTGTGAGTAATAGGAGAATAAAATCCTTGGACTGATGAGGCTCTCAGTGACTGCAGCTCTGTGTCCACCAGGTCAGTCTGGCGACACAGAGGAGGATCAGGGCCTCGCTGTCTGATCTGAACAATGAGGAGGCGATAGAAAACCTCTCCGTCCGTCAGTTGAAAGAGATTCTCGCCAGGAACTTTGTAAATTACTCTGGCTGCTGCGAGAAGTGGGAGCTGCTGGAGCGAGTGCACCGGCTCTACAGAGAGAACGAGCACAACAGGAAATCCAGTAAGATTTTTTAAATTAGCTTATTTTCCTTTTGCATGAAAAATTTGTTTGTTGATGTTCATTGTGTTTTTTCTCCTTTTCTTTCAGTGGAAAATGTGAGCATAACAGCAGGTAATTATGACACTTTTATTATGATACAGTAGCTCCCAGGTTTAAATGAATATTTTGCCCTTCAGTGTAAACGCTGAGAGGCAGTTTTAAATGCTAAAAAAAAAGTTTTATGTGTGCTGCAATATTATAAAAGTGAGTTACTGTTTCCTGAATTAATGGAATTTCTTTAATACTGCACACTCTTGTCCATACAAGTGGTTGCATATCCTCCACCTCTCTGCAACAGTGGAGTTGGAGGTAAGTTGTATATCTGAAAATCCACGTGAACTCCATCTCTTTCTTGAACCCATCATATACATCCCACTGAGCACAGATAAAGTCGTACAGGTTGAGCCTTCAAATGATCCTGCATTATTATCATATTATGGTCATGTGTCAGTTTTGCACCCCCTGATTCAGCATGTCTGCATTCTGTTACTGCTGTTTCATTTCCAGTGTGCATGATATCATTTTATTCTGAAGGACATCCTTTCATCCTGCCATTTATACATCCTCTAAGAGGTTTTGTACATCTTTATGAGCCATCGTAATTCCTCAGTGAAAGCATGTTTCCGTCAAGAGTAATTACATTGTCAGGTTTCCAGAGGCTCTCTTGTAGACATAAAGGTCTGGAGCATCATATTATCCCACTTAATATTAAGACGTGTGGGGTAAGGAAGGCAGACAGGCGGCTGACGGATTTAATTTTTCCCTGTCAGACATGATGTGAGCAGCGGGGAGCCAGATTTAGACCAGCGAGGAATTAGTCAGCAATCTGTGCATTAACAATAATTTCCTTCTGTGATTGGTTTATTTGGTAGAATCTAATACAATTATCGGTAGAAAGTCAAATTATTATGAGGATATAACAAAACAAATCAAAAAAATTCCATCTCGTTTGAAGATAAATCATGGATTTTGGATGCAAAATACCACCTATGTCCACTAGAGGGAGCTATATGCACTTACTACAGGCTCTGTATGTGATGTAAAGTAAAGTTTTTATTAAAAACTAGTATTGTTCACAGTATTAAAACACAAAATAAACAAAGGTGAAACTAGGTAAAGGCCTGATTATGGGTCTGTTAAGAAGAACGAGTTAATGAACCTGTAATAGAACCACAGTAACTAAAAATGACTTTTCTTTCTACCCTCAGATGTTGTCAGACCTCAGCTGGCGGCCGATGAAAACTTGTGCCGCATTTGCATGGATGCAATGATCGACTGTGTGCTGCTGGAATGTGGTCACATGGTCACCTGCACCAAATGTGGAAAAAGGATGAGCGAGTGCCCAATCTGCAGGCAGTATGTGGTCCGGGCTGTGCACGTCTTCAAGTCTTAAAATGGTGGGTGTGAGTGTGTGCGCGTCACTGCCACCCTCAGGCATGCACTAACCTGAGCCCTGAATTTAACGACACTGGATGAACTACTGTGCATGACGTCTCGCAGGGCCTCACGATGGAGACGGCGCAAGCAGCCAGACTATTACCTCTTGCCTATCACGATCGGTCCCCCACCCCCCCTTCTACCAACTCATACTACCGTCAACCTCCCTCCTCTGTGACGGACCTTCATCGGCTGCACTGGGACACTCACTCTTTCTTTGATCTGTTTGAAACCACAACAGAACCTCTCCTCTCCTCTCCTCACAGGAGAGGAGAGGTTCTGTTGTGGTTTCTCTCCTCTCCTCACAGGAGAGGAGAGGAGAGGAGAGGAGAGGATGGGGCCCTGTGGAAACCTGAAGTGGATCGGAGGGTTTGTGTGTTCTTTATGTTGAAGAGGAGCAGTTTGATGAAAAATATATAAGATCCCAGGTTTAGAGTCAATATGGTTTACACAGTCATGCCAATGATATCGTGTTCAGTGCTCTTTGAATGTGCAATATCAGAAAGAAAGAAGTGTTTTCATTAATCCAGAGACAACATGCAGCTATTCATCTCATCTCACATGGAGAAGGGTGTTAGGTCCCAATCGCCATGCCTTTGATTGGTATTTGGTTCAGATTTCAGTTTGCATCTCACAACCAGCAAGTTTGGAGCGATATTTCGGAAATAAAATGTGTCCTAGTCAAACCTCTGAGCACTTTCTGTGTGAGGGATGTGAGTCTCTCATCTAAGATGAAGTGATATCTGATGCAGACATGATGCTACGTGGTCACACCACATGCTGCACTACATTCCTGTTACACCCACAAAGGTATATTCATGACATTTTAATCCACAGTCTGGCAAAAATGAGAAATCTGAACTCAAGGTCCACCTACTGGAGCTTTTAACCACATTTCACAGGCTTCACTTGCTGACAGAAATTCATCGGGACATCACTCCTGGACATCAGGTGACCTAGAGGGTTAAATATGAGCTTCAGAGAAACCCAATAAGTGGTCCTTGAGTGAAGATTATTTTATACTTTTTTAAACTTCTTTTTATTTGAAAAACTTCCACCAAGCAATACCATATGGTTTCTAAATCTACTAAGTGTGTTCCTTTGTGTTGTCCGTGAACGTATTGAATCCTTGGCAGGTGCTACTTCCACTTTTTTGCGTGCAACATCAATGTAGCATTTTTGTCATGTCGTCGAGGCATCCTTCCAAATATTCACCGAGCAGTGAAAGCTCTAGGAGGCCCGCTTTACTTTCACCTGTTATGCAACTGAAATACTTTATTCTTGTCATGAGATCCAGTTAAGTCACTAAAAGATCTGTGTGTACAGTATGCCTGTGATATATTTAACATGAAAAAAAAGCTGAATCATTGTAAAGTGACTTAAATAGATAGCTTATATTGTTGTTTACTGATGAGTATTAAATGTATATTTTTCCATTTACTCTGGAGATGACATAATTGGAAAATCCTACTTATTATGGATTTAAAAATAAAATATACTGTTTTTTTCAGAATGTATTTTTGCTGGTTTTGGTCGGACGCGTTACTCAGCCCTTTGATCGTGTCCGTCTCTCACCATTAAAGTTGCACCAGTCATTGTCGGGCTTTGCAGCACTCCTTCAGTTTGAACGCTACACTGACGCCATACACTGTAACAAACGCTGTAACTCTGTATGTCTGTCTACCGATGCTGCTGTTTCTCAAAGATGTCATTCATGGGCAGCTACGGTGTTATCAGTAGGAGTTTGTAATGAACACTCATAATCCTGGATCTTTATATTTTAGAATGTTAAACCTTTTTATTTTGGTAAACGAGAAGATCATTTATTAGATTCAATAAAAAGCAGTGCTACAAATCAACAAATAAAACCCTGTCCTTCATTTTATAACTGGTCTTACATTAATCCTGATTTTTTTTTTCATTAATGCAAACACTTAATTTCACTCATAAATAGTGCAAATCTATTAACAGCAATATTCCAGCATATAGATCCATGGTTCTTTAAAAATAGAATGGACCAAGTGCACACTCACAGATCAGTGTTTAAAATGAGTTTTATGTCAAAGGTTGACTTCTAGAGGCTTTACATGTATTTAATGTACAACTTCAATATTTACAGGTTCTTTCATAAAAAAGCAAAAAAGATGTAAATCCAATCACTGAAACGTGTATTTTGGAGAAAATGTCAAACCCTCCAAAGCACTAAACTGACAAGTTTGTTGGATTATCAACGCCAAAATATCCAATTTTCTTATAATTCTAAATATAACGTTGAATAAATGTCTCAGAACAACATTGGTGAGTAAGCTAACTGCTGATGCTGTAGGTTGTACTCTACTTCTATGTTAAGACGTTTTAACTCTATCATAAAAACAAACTTTCAGGAAATAATATAATAGAAAACAGCCAGTGTGTCAAATTCAGTGGAATCTCAAGAAAAAGGGTCAAACAACATTAAGTTCCACTTTACAATTGCATAAATGTTTCAGATGATTTTGCAGCTTCTTCTAATGGTTCAGGCTAAGTAACATTTACAGAACCTATGATCTTACTTCATACTGAGGAGTCTAGCTTGTTGTTTAGTAACTCGGTGGTCAGAAGCACGTGTATAAAGTCGGACATGGATTAACTGGCTTCATATGTAGATGTTGTATAAAACCCCGATTCCAAACAGCTGGGATGCTGTGTAAGAAAATCGGCACTGAATCTAATCATAAGCTAATTGTTTTTGAAATCTACTTGTGACAAAATATTTAATATTTCACTCCATCAACCAGCCGATTTTTTTATTATGTCTAATTCGTATTTGAAGCCGTCAACATCTTGAGTCTTGACACGGGTAACAAAATATGGACAGGTTGTGCATTGCTCAAAAAATCTGTTTGGATCATTTCCCAGGTTATCAGGCATTTTCAAAAGGCTCCGTCGTTCACCAGCTATGGTGAACGACGGAGCAACAAGGTTGTGAAACACACAGTTCTATGACTGATATTAATTATTCAAATGGTTTTTGTTTTCTTGTGGTTTTTATTTACAGCGTCCAAAATGTTTTAGAATCAGGGTTTTAATAAAGTAGACCCTATATGCTACATTCAAATTCGAGTCATGTGAATTTACAGTAAGAACACGGTCCAAAAAAAGTCCGGAACACTCCCTTTCATTTCTCTCTCAGCCCATTGACTAATTACACCTGAGTTACTTCTGTTGTATGGGATTACAACTCTCATCTAAAAGATTCCTGCAAATACTGGTATTAATATCCTATTTATGGACATTTGTTCTTCACTTCTTGCATGATTCAGCCCTAAGGCTGATATTTTTCATTTTTTGTTCGGCTGATGGCAGGATGGTTGTACTGTTGACTTACTAAATCGATTGACTGTGGAGTAAACATATTTCTTTGCTGCATGCAGAGCTAAAAGGCTTCCTTTCATGAAGCACCAATAATACTTAAGTGTGATGAAGACTGGCAGGTATGTCTTAATAGAACACACTTCACAAGAGGCCGTTAGTAGTATTCGCGTAACATTCTAGTGCTGGAAAAATATACACTTTATACTTTATAGTGTATGTGAGAATACATTCATGTATTCATTATTAACTGTATCAGTGCAAATAACTTTTTTTAAACTTTCCTCTACACGTCTCAAAAAAGGACAAGATATACGAAAAAACGATATCAGTAACAGGGCACGGATAAATGTGATAAAATTCAAAAAACCCACCCGCAAAAACACAATTTAACGTTTCTTCAGTATGGCAACATATAATTTAACTTTCAGGACCTTTTAAGAGCTTAACAGTAATGACGACTGATTATCGATGTCAACAGTATGTCACCATAAAGTGGTGCAATCAATAATGCACATAAATTTATGAAACATTTTCTGATACAAAAATATTACTCTGTAATGCAATAAACTTTTCCTCCAAATAAAAAATAATCTGTAAACACCAAAAGATAATCATGATACAATACACAATCAATATAAAGAATAAATAAGCTATAAACAAGGGCATACAACAACAAAAAACATTTTTGCAATATTGCCTTCACAAGACAAGATTTCCATTTTTACATTCTGGCTCAGCCGCACGGCTTCCCTTTACATCAACTTTACAGAAACATGGAGTCCGTAAGTCCACAACCTGTGTGTTCGGTCGCCTGCAGAGGAAACGCAGCGTTCCACATGCAGCATCACGGCGGCTTGCTGCCTCCATGTGGACGGTAGTTTTGAACACTTGTGTCTGTCTGTCTGTCCTCCTCTGCTTAGCTGATCCTCTGCAGCAGTTTCTCCTCGATCAGTTCAAACTGTACGCTGACAGACATCTCTGCCATAAATTGGTCACATCCTTCCTTGGTCACCTGTTTGCAGTATCGCAGGTCGATGTGACATATGCTCCCACAGCGCTTGAAGTAGGTCAGTGACTGGTCAGTGACCCTGTTACAGACTGAAGGTAGAGACGTGTCAGAGGAAAAAAGAATAAATGATGCACAGCAGGTCATCTGTACTCACATTAGGCCCACGTGGATTTATAAAATGTAGGATAGTCTAGGTTAGTTAATCCAAAATACATCATGATGGCAAGTGTTTTTTTTTCAGGATAAATGTGGGGACTCCCACAGAAAGTGTTTCCTGTCATGACCCTTTGAGTCCCTGCTTCTGATGTTGAACTGGCACTCATGTGCCTTTGTGATCCTGATAGCTGTGTTATAAGGTGTGTCAGCCCGGAGTAGGGTCTCCCAAGGCAAAGTGGTCTCAGGGGAGGGGTCAAACTAAGAGTGATTTTCTTGGGTTCC
The DNA here is from genome assembly GCA_037951165.1 of Lophius americanus. NCBI lineage: Eukaryota > Metazoa > Chordata > Actinopteri > Lophiiformes > Lophiidae > Lophius > Lophius americanus. The sequence goes on along the minus strand of JBBDHG010000057.1, from coordinate 5,604,554 downwards.
CCAGGATGAACTGGAGTTGTTAGTGGGGAAAGAGCATGTGGAAAACCCTTCAAAAACTGCTGCCACTATGACCTGGCCCCTCATAAGCAGAAGAAAATAAATGGTTGGATCACAATGTACCCAATTTGCAATAATAGCATTAAAAGAAATGGAATATAATTAAATACAAATCAAAGTAACTCAAACACATTGTTTTACGGCTTTTTGGCTTTTTGTAACACATACGAGGGCAACAATGAAGACGGGCCTACCTGACAAGTTGAAGTCGGTGAGCGAGTCCCTGGTTGTGGTTCCTGCCGCTGTCAGGATGTTGACGGACTGGTCAGTGACGTGGTTGCAGTAGCTGAGGTCCAGTTTGGACAAGGAGGGCATGTACCGTATGATAAGGCGCAGAGACGTGTCGGTGATGTCCAAGCCTGCGAGGCGAAGGTCTTCCACATTACGCAATTTACTCCTGTTGTCTATCTGACCTACAGATGAGGGAATAACAAAATGTATATATTTAATATATCCTTCCGTATGAATCAGCTCAATGCGAGAAGCCTGATGTTTCATACTAAATAGAGGGACAGGATTTGTTTGCAGTTGTTTATTTCACTATATGAACTTGATGGATAAATCTTGTGATATTTTAGATAGAAAAATCCTACGAAAATACCTTAACCAACAATTAAGCCGACAAGTATACCCTGTGCATCTGAAAGTCGACACAATTTTATTCTTCTATGCCAGAGCTCTAGTCTAGTTCCAAAAACTATAAAAGCATATCAATCAGACAAACTGTTGGTCCGTTAATTCTTCCTTTATTACAATAAACAAGAGGAGTGTAAGTAATGTTGGCTTCATCCGAAATAAACCATCTGCTGTAAATATAAATATTAACAGCTGAAATAACAAAGGATAAATCACACAACATTCCTTGAGCATTAAAAGCGCATCTGAAAAGCTGGGTTTTAAAAACTGATTTGAATGTTAGGGGGTCGGTGCAGTCTCAAATGGGTTTGGGAAGGGAGTTCCAGAGGGAGGGGGCAGCTACCCGAAAGACCAATTAAACATTTATGTCTTCGGCAGTCGCCGGATCAGATTTGGGGACAGAGTGCTGCAAGCAGCAAGCAGGCTAACCAGGTAGTGAAGTAATAACAGATTGACCAATCCATTGATTCAATCACAGTAAGTAAAAATGTACATATAGACAGAAATAGATACAGATATCAAGAGCTTGATTCTTTAACTTTCTGAGCTCATCAGCTAATGAATCAAGTCCATATCTGACCAATCATTCAATCATTTATTTTACTCTGCCATCATGTTCAATCATTTAATAATAAAATAATTGAGTGAGAAAGAGTTTTCTATGTAAATGGCAAGTTGGTACCTGGCCTGTTATCTGTAGGAGGTGAGAGCAGGTCCCTCATCTGGGCATCTTTGAGTCCCTCAACCCACTGAACATCCAAAGTTCGTAGAAGAGGACAGCTGGAGGTGCAAAGAGCAGAAACCGCAACCCAAGAGCATCCTGACAACAGCAGTACACGCAGACCTGCAGAGAACGAGAATATAGTGTTCTAAATAAAGCCAAAATACAGGAATCTCCTAATACTATTACTACTAATACTACTAATTCTCCCCTACAAGGCAACCAGCAGCAACATAACAAGATAAACACAGTATCATCTGGACTCAGATTTAGATTATTGATTGAGAGTTTTATTTATTCTGAGGTCACAACATGAACAACCACTGACACAGTGAGTACTTTCATCTAAATAGAGAAATCACCCAGAGAAAAGATAAATACGTAACAAAGAACAGCAGCTACAGTAAACCACCTAAATTCAATTATATATATATATATAAATTTAAAAACACACAAAAATTTAACAAAAATAACCACACTCATTTATTTTGCCGAAGGTCCCGCCTGCACAACAAATGTATCTATTAGGTACTAATAAAGAAACTTTGAACCTTGAAGAAGGTTTTTATAATAAACAATAAGGAACATTATATTTCTTATTTATTTCTTATTTAAAATTTTCAATTTGAAAAGTGGTGAGATGAAACTGAATGTCAAAACAAACATCCAACATCCCCCCCAAACACAAATAAACAAAATAGCCATAACATTAAAACCAGTTAACTAATGTCAGTGTTCTTTATAGTGTAGGTATCAGCAACAATATTACCTTTTTCCAAAATCTGTGCAGCTGTGCTACAGTAGCTCTTCTGAGGGATCAGACAACACTTGCTAGGATTTGGTTTCCCAAGTGCCTAAATGAGCAATTGGTTGATTAGCCATAACTCCATGCTGGGAAAACCTGACAAGACCTCCAATTAGGGAGATGTTTTTAAAATGTGGCCCTTTTCAAAGTTGCTAAAATCCTAGGAATTTCTTGTTTTCCTTGTTCCAATACATCAACTTCTACGACAAAATGTTCACTTTCTACCTAATGTAACTACTGACATAACCTGTCAGTACTTACAATTTAGTTGATGGTGGTTTACACATGAACATTACCCTTGTAATAATAATAATAAAATAATATACCTTGTCCAGTTTATTCACCTTTTCATAAAATCCCAAGCACAATGAATTGTACTGCAATTACCTGGCAGTCTGTTGATGAGCCAGCTCAGCTGCTTCTTGGAGATGTTGGTCCAGCTCAGGTCCAGGGCTGCTGGCTGTCTCCGGATGATACCACTCAGCATCAGAGGGGTGATGGACTTGCAACGATTTAGATTGATATGTTTCCAAAGCCTCTTGTCGCAGCACCTGGTGAGACACACACGGTAAATATTGAGTTAGGAAGCTTGTGAAGACGTGTTTTCCAACGCCACAAGGAGGATTGCCCTCACCATCTGTTCCAGGTCCTGCAGACACGCATGCAAACACACAGATCTCTGTGAGTCAGTTGACCGAATACTGTCATCCACATCTCTCGTCGCATCACATGAGCGTCTCCTTCATTCAACGGTAGTCTGTCGGGTGGGGGGCTGATGGGTGGGGGTCGGATCACATGACGCTCCATTTGGATACATTTAGGTGGTGAACGGCAGGGTAGTGGACGGGGGCAAGCAGATGTGAGGTGGGTGCTTCTGTTCCAGCTGAGTGGTGAGTACCCACACTGCAACTCATTCACCTCCCGCCCCCTGTGCCGCAGCCAGTCGCCCAGGTCACTGCTGCCATTATTAAGAGGCCACTTCTGCTTCTGATCGTCTACATCGTTCTCAGACTCAGCTTTTACTGGCCTCTGATTCTGATTAAGAAGGCTGGCCTCCGTTTCCAGTGGCCGTCGGTTTTGATTGGAAATACCGTCCTCCATTTTAAGGGTCCTGCGGCTCTGATTAGTGCTTGAGTCCTCTGTTTTTTGTGGTTTACGGTACTGATTAGTCCCAGAGTCTTTGTTCTTCAGCAGGCGTCGGTTGTGATTGGCTGTGCTGTCCTCTGTCTTTGCAGAACTGTGGTTCTGGTTGGACAGAAAGTCTTCTTTCTCGTCTTGCTCTTTGTTGGGGAATCGTCTACCCTGATGGCGTGTCTTCAACGTAGCTGACTTCCTCTCCTGAGCGTCTCCCGAGTCACTGCTTGGCCCGGCTCGGGGAGAGTTAGTGGAGGACGGGTCACCTTCCTTGGCTGCAGACATTCTTAGAAGTGGACTTAACATGGCTTTGTCCTCTCCACTACTGTCTTTCTCTTTTTTTACAGTCCCCTCCTCTTCCTCATCTTCTTCCCTGTCTTCTTTATCATACTCTTTCTTTACCTTCACATGAATCCTGTCCAAGAAAAAGGCATCTTGATCACGACCATCCTTGTCCTCCTCTTCATCGCCATGCTCGTTCTCCATCTTTATTTGCTGCAGCAGCTTCAGATTCAAGGGATCCTCTTGTTTCAAAAGCTTCTTCTAAGAAAGAAGGATTACACGTATCTCATTAAAATGATGAAAAACTCTTCTACAGTGCAGAAAATAAATTAAGTTACATCCCTTTGTTATAAATCCCTCTTTGTATAATTGACTACAATTTCAGAGAATATTGTTTTTCCAATAAAAATAACACAAAGTATTAAAAGAAGTCCTGTTGTTCTGAGAATTCCAGAAAAATCTAAGTTTAAGTTCATTTCTTTTAATTTAAGCAGATTTCTTCAAAACTGTAACAGTAGCTTGATTTTATTAAATCAACAGTTTGCACTCAAGAAGACTTAAATTAAGGTTTTAAGCGGTGCTAATAATGCTGACACGTCTCACGCAGACTATCCGACTATTCTTGCCAGTGATCCGATATCGGATATCTGTATGTCGTAAAGGACACTATTTCCACAAAGTTAGGAGTCTAATACGGGAAAACACACTTCAACTTCAGAAGAGATATAAACATAAACATAAGTAAGTTAGGAAAACACCCTGATAAATTTGACAACACATACATTTGGAGAATGCGCTGGAACCGCACACACAACACATCAAGAAAAGGTCTGTATACATGTGTTTCCTTACGTTGCGGTGAGTTTGCTGCTGTCGGCCATCATTACATTACCTTCTTTTTCACAGTTACAGGTTCATCATTGGTGTCAAACAGTTTCCTCTTTTTCCTCAGTGGGTTTTCCTCTAGCCTCGGCCGTGGCACGCCATCCAGAGACAACAAGGGGGGACGTTTCTTGGGCAGCTCCTCATCTTTCCTCTTGGGGCATTCATCCCGCTCTGCCTTCCTCTTCACAGCAGATGTGTTGGTCAAAGCAGTCACAGTCGCTGTAGCCACCATTGGCAGATCAGGTTCCTCTTTTGAATCCCGGTTTAACCGCGTTTCTTTCAGTAGTGAGCCTGGGAGGTTTGACGCGTATTTAAACCCTGGCCCCCTTTTTTGCTTTGAGGCCAAAAGGTTAGAAAAAAGGAGAGCAAAACTTTATTTCTCCGGTTCTGAGGTTCTGTTCAAACATGAGTTAATTCATACAGATACTTACTTTTCCCGTTTTCCCAGCATGATTACACTTTGGGCATTCCCAGCAGTTCGGCAGTTCATCATTGACGACTCCGTTGGAATCTTTCACCTGGACCAAAGAAACGAAGAACCGAGGTATTAAAGAAGTTACATCTGTTCTTCAGGTTCAGGAGCGACACAGCCCGTTGCTAAGCATTAAAGATAAAAACACAAACTAGATGATTAATCAAGTTAGTATCAGGAAAAAATGCGGGTTGCTGCATTCTGGTTTAACTGCAGACGGTCGGGGATGACAGATCATCATCAAATACAGGAAGTTACAGTAATCTAGCCAAGAGGTAATGACGGCATGTATGACTCTCTCCAATTTCTTAGGAGAGAAAGGCCTTCACCTCGGCTAGGAGTCATTGCTGGAATAAGCTGGCTTTGATAACTGGGCTTATTTATTGTCAAGTCTGAATGAGATGTCAAACAAAACTCTGAGATTTTTCATAAAAGGCCTATTGAAGATGTCCTTACATTGAATAATTTACCTTAAGACAGTTTGGATGTACAATCTCATTGCAGATGGAACACTCCATGAGCATGAGGTTGAATTTCTCTTCCTCGTCCTCCACTGTGTCCTCCTTCCCGGCCTCTCCACAGATGAGACATACTGCTGTGTGGGGCAGGACGGGCTGAAACACACACACACACACACACACACACACGAAGTTCAGGCTGCTTTGTCAAAATAACATCCTCTCAAAACTGTGATAGACAAACTAACCACAGCTCTTTCCTTCATGGGGCTTTCAATTAATTATAATTGTGTGTGCCAATTAGTTATTCTCATACAGTATTTTTTTTTTTCATTCAAATTTTTACTGATACATCCATATTTTGCAAATCTTCTCATCACTACTATCACTTTCCCTGCATCAAGAGTTCATTTCTCCATGTCACTTAAATCGCCATCCATAATTTTTTTGCCATCTATACTAAGCATCAAAAACAAAATTATAATCAATTTTAGTGAAAGTCAGTAAGACAGTTATTAACACATAAGACATGCCAACCTCCAAATACTTACTGATCATTACAATACAGCAGGTTAACATATAAAATACAAGATAGGCTACAAATATCTAAATATCTACTCATGCGTTTGACATTCAAACCTATAATTATTTAATCTAAATTATCAATATAGTGTCTTTTGAATACAAAATTCAAAAATTGCGATAACAGGACAATTGCTGGTTTTAAAGATAAACGACCGTACATTCCTGCTGTATCAAAGTTAATACACACATAATTATAATAGTTTTGCTATAGCATGTTCGTTCTTTTTTTAATTGAAAAAAGGGTTAGCCGGGTGTTAGCTGCTGTCGTCCAACATTCTGTTACAAAGAAGGTAACATTCTTCATAACAGGGCTGTAACATTCATCAACAGCAGCTCGCAGCATAAAGCTAGCTTTCACAAATTCCCCACATAAAGATATCTTTCTGCATGTCCCTATATTTCAAAAACTACTCAGCACTATCATATTAAGGATAATTTTCCACAGTATCTATTCTTTAAATAGCATTTCTTACCTGTGCGCCAGAGTCAGAGCCAGAGCCAGCTCCAACAAGTTCTACCCGTGAAGTCATGGCTGTTAAATGTCACAATCCGGCATATTTAACAACTCTTGTAAATTTATATTTTTTATATTAATATAAATTATATTAATTGATATTATATTAATTTATATTTGTATTATATTTTTCATTCTCCGGCGGTGTCTATATATTTTTGCAGAATCCATAACTTGGAGTAGATAAAAGCCTCTGTCCGTGGTGCTGAAGTGTCAAAAACTATGGAAAGCCCTTTGAATATTTAGTCCCTCAGCTTGACTATGCAGAATTAACATTACAGATATCAACAACGTAATTTTACTAGTCCTAATTAAATTCAGAAATTGTATATATCTGCAACTTCATTTCTCCAAGTCAAATGTCAATAGTTCCAGTTAAAGATATCTGTGACGTTGTTCTGACTTCCTTTCAGATATCTAAAAATAACTATGGTGAGTTAATGAAAAGGAATTGAGGTGGATTAGAGTTATTTTGAATTGAAGTTATGACTATCTAAAATTCAAATGTAGATATCTGCAACTGGAATTATGACTGGTAAAAATGAGAATGTATATATCTTGAATTAGACTTTTCCCTAGGCAAACTACATGGCAGATAACCAGTCTGGCGAATAAATATTATAGAGGCTTGCATTAGAAAACAGTCCTGGCCCTCAGCGACTATGTACATGTACAAACTCAATTTATCACGACTAGATTAAAGCAAACATAATAGAAATTTATTAAAGATTTTGAGAAAAGAATGTGAATTGTATGCTAAATATGATATCAGAATCATAAACCATTACATAAATCTTAGAGGTAGGAGAAAAACGCTAATATGGCCGTGAGTAAAGGTAAAAAATAAAACCCTCTCAAACCCACTGAATAAAACATGATATTGGATTTCTTTAATCCATACACGAGGGGGTAAGATTACGGAACCAGTGACAAGTAAGAACAATGATCACTATCATCCCCAATGTTCTGACTCACCAGCAGCCACTGAGCCACAATCATGTTTCAGGAATTTTTTTTGATAAGATAAACTGATAAACCGACCGTGGCAAATGTGTAAAATCCAAAATGTCACCAAGCATATTTCAGTGGAAACATTTTGACACAATTAACTCACTGCAATGCATTGTCTCATGATGCAGGACTGCTTCATCCGGCCCGGCCCACCAAACTTCTTCATGTCTTTACAGAAGTGACATTCTCCACACTCTGTGCGAAGGCAGGCCTCACACTTCCTACAGCGAGTCCTTCTCCTCCTCGCACCAGATGTTCCCCGACTAGAGGACAGCTTTGCTGCTGATGCAGGGGACGCTGCCATCTTTGGTTTCGGACGGTTGGGAGGCCGCGGCTAAAGTGATGGAGAGGGCACATGGTCAATATCTAATATGGAAAGCGGAATATTTTATAAACAGGCATCTAAAGTTCCTCAATTTGTTTATTGATGGATAATAAATTATTAATAACATATATAGAGATGTTAAGATGCTAGATGCAGGCATGATTCTTAAATTCACATGACAGTATGTGTCTCAGTAGAGTGCATAACTCTGCCAAAGTCCGTTTAGGTTCCTAACCCAAATCTCATGTCCAAAATAATTTATGTGTTTTAGGTCATGGGTTGAATGCCCAATGCAGTAAAGTTATTGAAAGTGGAAAAAATTATTGGATCCTGTTCAGCACCAAAACTTGCGGGTTCCTTCTTTGCGACATCTTTCAACCCAGTCTCATGGTAATCCATCGGAAAATGTATGTGTAACTGGCGAAAATAGTAAAAAAAGAAAGAAAAAAAAAAGGACTCCTGCATGTTAAAAGTGAGAAAAAAATCATGAATCCACCTCATTTCCTGGAACCTCTCTGAAACCTGATGGAGCCTTCCTCGCTACGTGCCCAAACCTTCTCACAAGTTCCATGTAAAATCCATCATGTCTTCTGTGTGAATTGAAATAGAGAATAAGTTCTCCAAAAGTTAAACAAAGTCAAAAATAATAATAATCAATCTTACCATTTATCTGGATCCCTTCAGAATTGCAATGGGATCTTTCCTGCCACATACCCAACCCTCCCACCAACTTTTTAGCTTTTATGTGGTCCCGCTACAAGTAAACAGATATCAATGAGAGCATGAGCTCCTCAGTAGAGGTAATAATTGCATTCTTATAGTACCACCATATATATGTAATTTTGAACCAATTTGTAGCATTGTGTTATATAATGTAATTGGCTGATATTGTCACCTTTAAACTAAAAAGGCCTTTAGATTGTTTAGAATCATATGAATCAGTGAGTTTGACTAAAATGTCTTATTTCAGTCTAAGGAAGGAACTCCAGCACAATGTAATGTTCTGCATTACAGTACATTGTATTTTATAACACTATAAATGTTGCTATGACACAACAACAACAACAATAATAATAATAATAATAATAATAATTACAATAATAAAAAATATAGGATTATTCCATAAACTGGAATAAAATATTTTGCATTCAGAAAAGGTTGAGACCTAAATGTATGGTATGGGTTAGAGTTTACTTAGCTAAACCATAAGTTAGTGACCTAGAACTAACTAGGAGGTCTCCTGAGTAGCGGGAGAGCTAATCACTAAGCTAATGCATCGGGCTGTCTAGAAGAGCTGTGTGTAAACACAGATGGAAGTATGACAAGCATTGGGCTTTTTAATTTGTAATGTACCGAACAAAGTGCAATATGATGTAAACTGAATGTTATTATTGTGGAGAAAATCGCGATCTCAATCAAAAAAATCCCATCGTGGCCAGATACGCCCAACCCTACTAGAGATAATTACATTTTGGTGACATCATTATAATGTTTTCTTAAAAATTGTGAGATAGGAAACTTTTTGGTAATAAATTATAAATTAACCCAAAATACCAACAACCAACCCAGCGTGCTCAAATCACTTGTCTGATTGACAGCTTTGTACCATTTAAAATATAATCAAAATTATAAAAAAAAAGCCAGCTGGAGCAGGGATGTCACAATGTGGCAAAAGCCCTGTCCTGAAATTCCTTCAGTCTTGGTTTGGTGTCGATAGGCAAATTTAAATTGGACATGCAGATAATAAAGTAGATTATATTATTACAGCTGAGAATATTATATCTTTGTTATTATTCTTCATGTGAAGCAAAGGTAAAAGGGGAGTTTGGATGGTTGGGGATGGTGCTAAGGGCGCAGAGCAAAGGTCGGGAAGTAGAAAGCACAAGAGAATAATGAATGAAGAACGGTTGCAGAGTATTTGATAGATACATTTTGTTGGAGTTTTTGGACAATTTGATAGAGCCTGAGAATAACTAATAAATCAATAGCCAAATTTGCATACATTTCCTAAAAAGCAAACTCATTGATTCTGAACACAATAATGTCTACCCAAGGTAGTGTTGTGCCTTGGCAGAGGTTTGCGCTCTCTGAGTGTTTTCTAGTTATAAATGCAATGCAACTGCGGCAAATCACACACAATAAACTTTATCACATTCGTTAAATGTCCGCAGATATTTCCTGATTAATACAGCTGACACCTCTGAGAAAGAAAGCAAATGAAAACATAGCCATCAACAAAACCCTTTAATTATTATTTTATGACGGATAAAAACATTGTGACTCTTTGTAAAGGCATTTTTCCTGAAAAAAGATATTAAGTTTGCTATAATATACTTGGTTGAAAAATCCTTCAAAAATGGGGAAAATAATAGAAAAATTGTTTGGAACCACTGTGTTCTGTATTAAGTAAACACTTAAAGACATTTGATCAATTTCAATAGGGCTCTGTTGTAGGTAGCGCCTCTTTTTAAATTGTGTATCAACGGTTACAAACACAGACACATGCTGAAAACAACTTGCATGAATGTGTACACACATATAGATCTGCCACACATAACTCAGCAAGAATATACATTGCACATTTTTATCACTGTTCAAGCATCCAAGAGAAAACAAACACATCAAGAACATCCCTGGAGGCATCGTCCAAATTTAGCACTTTATTTTCTTGCATGTTTCTACATCAAAGGGAAATTGAACTCACTGCTACATTTCACACTTGGATCACTCAAACCCATTATTCCATGTTCAGGGTTAGACTGATTAATAAGAGCACACATTAAATGTGTTCTAGTTCATAAAATAAGTAAAGTAGTTGAGCTCCCTTTGATCTACATCATTACTATATGTTCTTCTACTTCTGAGGCTCTGAGCCCGTGAACAAGAATGTATTTTCAACATGAAAGCATGTCGTGTAAGAAAATACGTTGCAGTGTGTGAGATAAAACACATGAGGGGTGCAAACGCTTACAGCTCTTGGAAATGATCAGATTTCTTTAGTTACATCAGCAGTGCAGATTTTTCCTGGCATCAGCATAGCAACAGCCACGTCCCATTCCCTAACAGAACAGTCTATGACACACAGACTTGTAACCAATAAGAACTGTAATGAGACTCCACAAGAAAGCAGGCTCAGTGACAGCCACATACAAATTATTTATTCCAACAAATTAAAGGAAATAGACCAACATGATCTGTCAGATATGTGGTTAGCAGAGAGGATTAGTGACATATTATGTGACATATTGACAAAAATCCAAGAATAAGACACAAGCTTTCATGTTTTACCAATGTTAGACATAACATTAAATAGCAGTGCATAACCCTGAATAACAAGTAGCCACACAGTCTGTATGTGTTTATGTGCTCTTCCTGTGACTTGAACAGCATTTGAGGATGTTAAAATTACTATGAACCTTTAAGGCAGGAAAATACATTGAGACCAGGGTCGCATTTTCACTGGTGCCCTGGTTACATACAATTATTTAAAATCATGAAATGATACAGAACAATGAAATGAGGGACAACAAACTAATAAAAGTAAGTAAAACTAATGTAACAAATATGTACATGGAAATTTGGAAGTTTAACAAAATTCCACACTTTTGGCACGCAAGAGCTAAAAGTGTTTTTTCCCAATTCGGTCTTAACTTGTGACCCCTCAAGGAGTAACCAATCCTGAGATGTAGTCTGGTGGAGATTATAGCGCCATGTACTGAGGGATGTCAGGTGATTGGGCAGCATTTTTAAAATACCTTTATAAGCACAAATCATAAAATGCTGCATTTTCCTGAAGGAAAAAGGGATGACCCACCTTCTGTGTGGTAAAGATTACAACGATGCTTCCTGAAAATATCACCAGTTATAAAAAGAAGTACAAAATGATAAATAGTATCAAGATGTGTCAATGTGGTAGAGGTGGCATGCAAAAAAACAGTGTCATCATAGTCTCGATTAAAGGCAGGAAAGTAGATCTTACTGATGACTTTCTAGTTTCAGCTGAAAAAAATAATCTGTTTCTAAAAATGAACCCTTAACGTTTTAGCCAGCTCATCAACATTAGGTTTGAAGGAGAGCTTTTCATTAATAAACATCCAAAGATACTTATAGGAAGACAAAATTTCAATTTTAGAATCATCCAAATACTGAAATCCGTTTCATCCCGCTTCCAGTGGGTTCCAGAAAATAGTATATATTTTGTTTTTGTTCCATTGAAGACAAGTTCAAGTTCTAGAAGTGAGTGCTGGCTTGAGTCAAAAGCTCTCTACAAGATAGATAAGGCTAACCCCAATGTAGAAACTGATGGGTAAATCAGTGTTGTCAGCATAAAAATGCACCTTAAAGCCACTTTCAAATGAGGCAATCTTCTTAATATACAGCATGAAAATGAGGCAATCTTCTTAATATACAGCGTGAAAAGTGAAGGGCCTAATGTTGAAAAAATGTAAATGAAAATGATCTTCGGAGAGCTGTCCCTTAAAGCCCAAATGAACCTTCCTCTGTCTGCTGAGTGAGCAATTCTCTACATCCCTCTGATAGAGAGAATGAACTGACTGGGGGACTGACAGTATCACTACTGAAAACATCAGCTGCCTTTCAGTCTTGATTACTAGCCTCAGGTACAACTATATTTGACATTGGTGGCAGCCAGTGATGGTCACTGCTAATTTATTGACCTTTGATTCAACTGGGAGACTTTGTGAGAAACAGATCCTGATGAATACAGTCTCAGCATTAGAACCTTGTGAGCTATTGGAGAACAGCGAAAATCGATCACTGTGGATAAACTGTATTCAATTGAAATTAGTCTAGATTGGACACGCACTGCACGAAGGAACAGGACTTAACAACCTTGTAGTGGCCAAAGTCATTACTCAAATAAAACCAATTTTGACCAAAATCATAGAAATACTTCTATGTGAAAAAGAAGTGACTGGAAGAAAAATAAGGGAACCCAAGCTCAACTCAATCAATAACAAAAAGGGAAAAATAATGTTTTTTTATCTGTGTATGAAGAGGACCATTTCTAGTGAAAAAAAACCAAACTGATTCGATCTGGAAAAATATTGGGAGAAGGAAATGCATGACAACTTTCGTTTTCTTTATTGGTTTTTGTTTGTCAGGACATATAGATAGATATAGCTGGATAGATAGACGGACTTATTTTTGAGTATATAATTCAATAATTCGGGAAATATTTCTATTGAGAATGTAAATTAAATAAGTTAAGGATGCTTTATAGATTTCTTGTTTATCTTCTTCATGTTTTGATTGATTGTTGAGTTGATCAGATTGTTACTGTAAACTTTGAGAGATCTAAATAAAATCTTCCCCAAAAAAAAAATATACAGATATATATAATATAAGTATTCTGGTAGCAAAAATAAAATGTTTGCGTTTAGCTGTTTCTTTTGGAAATTTTTAACCTACACTACAAATTCTTTTAAAATTAAAATTTATTATAATTACTGTTTTAATATTTTACATATAATGGCTAAATAATATTCACTGTTAAAACTATATACTGACATGCATATCAGATGCTTTAACAATCGAGCCATCAAAGATTCTTCTTCTGCATATACGTGAATTCTCATTCATTTGCCCTTCTGCTTTGAAACAGCCTATAACAGCCCTGAGGCTCAGAGCAATATAAACACAGCCTTCTCCAATTGCTGGTTTCACCGGGCCAAAACCCAAACATGCAAACACTCGTGTACAAACTGCAAACCTTTAAGTAAGGCAAAAATCAAAGGCTACAGTACAGAGGCTACACTCATCAATACATTTCTCTCCAGGTAGCTCCATTTCCTCACTGCCCTTTGATGCTGCACACCGCTCCGTCTGTCACTACCGTTTCTCTGGTGGATTCACTATTCCTGCCTTCAGGGGTTTGCTGTGCTAACCTGCTCAGGGTCTGAGTCGTAGTCCTCATCATCAGCGCTCAGCGACATGGCCATGGCTGGCTTTTCATACACCGTCCAGCTCACAGTAAACTGACATGGCTGCAGTCTCCTCCTCCTTCCACTCCTGCTACTGCTGTCTGGCTTACAGCCCTCCCCTCCTACTCCAAAGCTTCACTCACAATACCACAAGCAGATTTAGGAAACACAGCCAAGCTTGCCTCATTATTATGGATCGCCTCCCGGAAAAGAGGAGTGTTTGGAGGCACATGGCCAATGGGAGGCTGCTGTGCATCAGATGACTTACAGGGGGGGGGGGTCTGCCTCTGTCCAATGAGGAGAGCAAATGCAGGAAGGTTGACATCATATTAATGAGGGATAGGAGAGCAGGTTCCACGCTGCCAGTGGAACCAGATGGCATCTCATTACAAAAGGCAAACACAAAGACAACCCACAACTAGCAGCTGGCCTTTTGGTGGGACTTCTGGGAGAGATGCAGAAGGTCCATGAAACCAAATGAAATCCAATACATTTATAAACAACACATCCCATTCTAGCACCTCCTGTTGAGAGTTCTTTGCCTATTGAGCGTGATGTTACATTTGTTTGTGCGATTAATCATCCATAGAAAATCAAAAGGCATGTTCATGAAACTATATATAGAAGACCAATTAATTTAACCTAAAAACTTTTTCACCACCACTGAACAACCTGTATAATTTATTAAGAATTAATTATTTCATACTTTCATTACTGTTCTTTAATCTATGAATGCAATGAAATATCAAGCAGGATGTTTGATATACACACACACACACATATATACATATATATATATACACATATATATATATATACATATATATACATATATATATATACACACACATATATATATATATATATATATATATATATATATATATATATATATATATATATATATATATATATATATATATATATATATACATACATATATATATAACTCTTTATAGTTTTTGAGTTTAAAGTTGAACTTTTTTTCTCAGAATCCACAAAATCCTCAAATTCACAAAATACCAGATAGCACCTCTCCTGTACATACCAGCTTTATTCATCAAAGTTCCATGAAAAATATTGAACTTTTTGATTGTGACAGGGCGGAGGTTACAAACCCATTCCTGAATTTTGACTTTGCTGCTAAAAATACAGCTTGAAATCTGAAATCGAACACTAGGTCGCTCATGCATGTGAGTTTGACAGCGTTGTTTCACACTGGTTATGAGTCATCAGTCGGCCATGGCCCATCTTCAAAACTCACTCATTTTAATTCCTCAAATAAAATACACTGCACTGGATTACAAATGCCGTGTTCATACAATGAATTTGCACTACAAAGTCAACAGACCAGTGGTTGAAAGTTTGATCCCTTGTACATCCTTAATATTATATAATCATTTTTTGCAGTCTCTTACTGCAGATGAAATAGCCTTACCTTTCTGGCTTTCTTCGGCCAGTACACCACAGGAACGCCACTGATAGCTAATATGGGGTCGTCATCGACATGTTCTTTCAAGACAGCCTGAACAGAAAGAGAACTTGTCATGTCTATTAAAAGGCATACCATAATGTGTGTAGCCTCGGTAATTTGTTATCTTTTTGTTTCTTACCTTTATGTCTTCCAGGAGAGCATGCGGATTCTCTATTCCCACTGGAACACATTTCTTATGTCCAGGGAGCGACTCCAGTTTCTCCACCAGTGACCTGAGTCCGCTCAGCTCAAACTCAGTCAGATGTGTCCATTTACTCTGAGATTCTGGGGTCGGAGAGTTTGAGGGGGTTTGGAGAAAATATAAAGCGTTGGAGCAGGGATTACAGCTGTCTTCGGAGTCAGCAGATAAAACAGCTTGGAGGTGTTGGCCATTCCTGGCTACACGGTCGGACTTTTCACCCTGGTCGTCCCTGATTTGAGTCTCACATGAGTCCTCGTTCATGTCCTGACCCCTGGAGTTAGAGGAGGGACTCTCCTTTATCCCGTTGTCTGATGGGACAGAATTAGAGAAAAATAGCTGCATCACATCACCTATCATGTCTATATCTTATGAAAGTAAAGAATGACTTGTGTTATACATCATGGACCTGAAATAGTAAGCAAGGTATGTTTTATTGCAAATATAGTAAGTAATCTATTACTTTTTTTGCACCAATGTGCATATCTGAGGTAGCTTTTCAAGTAAGTCAGGCGTCAATGTCAACATTCTTTAACTACACAAGGCATGTATTTAAAAAGAAGCACACTGAAAAACATTAAATTGATCACAAAGAGCCCACCTCCAGAGGAGGATAAGCTAAGTCTGTCCTCCCCTGCTCTCCACAGCTTCACGAAAACTGCCTTCGCCTGCCTCTATGTGTCCTTGTTGAAGCATAATCTGAATAATATATAATACATTTTCTCCTAAAGATCTAAAAGTTATTTCATAAATGATACTGAGATTTAGTAATGGTTTATTTGAACCAAGTCCTCTTTTTGATTTTGATCATACATATGTTATTAGATACAAATCTGAAACAACAAAATTGTTATATATATTGAAGTAATGTTGGCCTATAAATGCAATTTAAATTTGGTTCCTTTACTTTCCAATTGTAATTACAGGTTAATGGGAACATTTGTAATGTTGCGTTAATCTGGTTACTACATAACTGTTCAGCCACACCTTTATAAAAATGGCTTCTTATTATCACAAACCATTTTGCCTGATGAACATTTAGTAACGAAAGGTCGGAAATAAATGTCTCTCAATAGAAATTGACGGTGTCCAGGAATTCTATCAGCAAGGTTTGGCTCAACTTCAAATCTAGGATTTTCTTTTGACTTGCAACAGAGAAAACTAGGGGCCACTCAGAGAGCACATAACTCAACCTAGCAAATTTACTTATGCTTGAATGCAATTTCTGGACCCATAGCATCTTCTGGATGGTATGTAAAAGCACCTTTTGCTTTCCCCATGCCCAAACATTCAACAAATGTTCACTCTTTGAGTTATCTTCCTTACAATCACTCACACATAAATGGCACTGATTCCATAACCTACATCTCTCGATGTCAGAGGTAATGAGTCTTCCTATTTCGTCATTACACACAGCCAAAGACAACTCCATGGTCTGTTAGCCACCACATCTACTGCTTATGACTCATCAGGTAATTCGCAAATGAAATTAAGACTATATTAGCATCAAAATGGGTGGGTGTCTTCAATGTTACAGCCCAACCTTTTAGAATAATGCAGAACAGACGGAGAGCGGAAAAGTTATTCATGAACACATTCAAGTAGATGCTTAATAACCTCAGACTATAGTGCAAGATACTTTTTTACAGTATCCAAGGAGACACACACACACACACACAAACACACACACACACACAAACACACACACACACACACACACACACACACACACACCCCGTTGTTTCACATAACTTCACTCACCCATTGCAACAGACTCTTTGGGGAGCTCTTGACACAGGTAGGACCTTTTGGTCAGGCAGTGCAGGTACCTCTCCAAAACATACCAGCACATCTCATAGAAAAAGGGAAAACGGAACTTGGAATGAACCTGAAAAGACAAGCCAAAAATGAGTTGAACATTTTTATCATTAACTCTGGCTACACTGCAAAAACTTACCAAGTATATTTGCCTTATTTCTAAGACCGAATTCACTGAATATGTAACATTCCAGTGAGATATGGGGCCTTTTTTTAGACAATGCACCTGCAATATATTGTTTGAATCACAGATTCTTAGAGAATTTCTCACATGCTCAATACAAGTTATTTCACGCTCATTTTTAAGATAGTTTTTTATATCCTAAAATGCTGAATGATCCCTTTATGATCTTATTTCAAGAATGTGATAGTCTTAAAATCTAGAACTGTATTTATTTAGATTTATATTTTATAGAACTTAGAATAAGTTAAATGCACCTGAAATGAAGAGATGGACTGGCTTATTCTGACACACGCACACAAAATGCTCAATTGTATTAATATTAATATTGATGTATCTTTTATTAATGCAAGTATTGGGGTTCAGGGTCTTGAAAAGACCCTTTGACAGGTTGACCACTGGGCTTGAACCGCTGACCTACTGATCTTCCAATTGGGAGACGACACCGCTGAACAATTAATACTTTTAGCAATTTGTTGTGGTCTGTCTTTGAAGACACTGTGCTCTCACACAAGCAAGTATGCATCCATCTTCAGAAACACTCTCAATAGGCAGTGTTAACCTCCTTAAAATGTGATTATTACCATTCATTAGAAGTGATGCAGACTTAGTACAAACAAACTACAAGCCCCTGCGTTATATCCCAGAAGGATAAGCAGTTAAGATGATCAGTTAAAACACACTACCGAGAAGCAGCCCATATTTCATACTTGGGTCACATTTTTGCAAACATTTAAAAGATTGAGATGGGGGTTACGGAACAACAAATTCATCACATCACAAAGATCACAAATATATAATTAAATTATGATACACTTCCAATACCAAATATAATGCTCACTCTTTAATTGTAACCGCTTCTGCCGAAACTCTTATTGGCCAGGCTGACCCCCTGACATTTGTGAGGTTCTCCAAGAGAAATGAATCCATTCCAGCTAGACTTTAAATAATAGGACTCCTACCTTAGTCCTATTTTCTATCTCATGGATAGTAAGCTGCATAGGAATGTTGAAGCTGTGCAGAACGTTGCCTCCAAACACTAGTGTGTCCTCTGGAGTGTAGACAGCATGGATCCATCCTTTAATATAAATATATATATAGACAAAAAATATATTGTACTGTATAATAGTCAGGTAGATCTAAGTGCTACTGTCAATTAAAGTGGCAGCTAATCTTTGCCTATTGGCTACTTTAAAACATCTCGGCCAACGTACCAGATGGAATGAAGAAGGTGTATCCTAGCTTAAGCTCCACTCTCTGGCATCCATCGGCTCGGTCTCCCAGGAAGACATCACTCTGCTTGCCTGACAGGACCCAGTCCTCATAAAGGGCAAGGTTATGAGTAGTTGGGGGAACAAGCCAAAACACCTGAGGAGAAGCAGATCATTTTTTTTTATTCAAGGTTAGACTGTGTGGATGTAGTTGGGTAAGTAAAAATACAAACTATCAAACTGTCAGCAGTAAATATTACTTAGAGGTGAGTATCAGTAAATATTACTTAGAGGTGAGTACTAATCAATGAAGTACAAAATATTATATTATAAAAGACAAGGATGGACTTACTTTAGAACCCTTGAAAACATGATACCAAACAGACGTTCCCCCAAAATCAATGTGGAAGTCTGTGTAGCAACCCTTCACACTCATGAGACAGTACCTGTAGCAGAAAATCGTGTAGTCATATTTTTGATAATGAAAATGTACATGCATAAAAGTGTAAAGGAAAACACACCTCAAGCAATTAGGAGGCAGCATTCTCAATTGTGTTTGCTGAAAACAGCATTTGCCATTAGCAAACACAACTGAAACTCACTCATTGTAAACACAACTGCCTTGAAAATATCTCACAACCCGGCCTCACTCTTCTAGGAGCTAATTGAGAAGTAATTGACATTCTACGTCAGAAATGTAATTAATAAAATTAATTTAGCTAAATGGGGCACCATTTATCTTATGAAATCTGACCAACGAGGTGAAGAAAAAATATAGAAGATATTGCATTTTGATCTTTAGTGAGAGCAGATAACTGGTGGAAAAAATCTTGGAGAGGTGGAGGTATGTGCTGGAGTGAAGAGGAATGAAGGTCAGTCACAGCAATACAGAATACATGTTTCAATGAAAGGGAGGTAGGTGCAAAGGTAAGGATGCAAGGAGTAGAGGTGAAGGAGGTGAAAGAAAGATCTGGTCTTATAACAAGTGCAATGACATATTTTGACTAGAAATAAGCAAATACAGTTGATCCTTTAAACATCTTCTTGAATGCTCAAAGGATCAACTGTTCAGAGAATCGGGGAGTGTTGAAAAGAGGTAAAAAAGCAGACAGGGTGGAATGGGTGGAGAAGAGTCTGAGGAGTTATCTGTGACAGAAGAGTAGCAGGAAGACTGAAGGGAAAGGTTAATATGATGGTAATGAGATTAGCTGTGTTATAAGGTTTAGAGATGTTGATGCATAATATAAAATAAAAAAAACCAAATAAGCAGGGCTTGACAGGCAGGGAAACAAAAGTAATTGGAAATGTCACAAAACGCTTCCAAGAGCTCTGAAGATGCAAATTGGTGAAGGCAGAAACTTGAAACCAATCTACTTCTAAGTCGGATGCGAAAAAATACAGGTTTATTTATTGCGCTGACACCAAGCATCACTTTAAAAGGATAACAACAGCTAAACCACGAGTAGCAACACTGAAATCATAACTCTTGGTTAAGGTGCTGGCTGAAATGATAATGGAAATTAGTTATTACCAGTTCTATATTCATTCATTTATTCAAACAATCTTTACTTAATGACACCATGACACATAACACTGTACCTCACACCAGGACTTATTTGTCTTTGAGGGTTCTCAATTAAATACAATTATATTCATAAATATTACTCAAAACAGAAGAGTAAAGTGAGGTTACTAGGCAACTGATGACAAGAGATGTCACTGCTCTTTTTTTACTGCGATGCCGGCTTCGATTACTGACACCTGATTGGTAGAGAGGTGTCCGTGCAGATATACTCCAGCTGTAATGAAACCATTGTGCGCTGTGGAATACTCTGCTGCCTAGCAACAATCAAAGCACTCACAGGAGATGGATAGCACCAGAGGTATGTAACACTGTAATATGTATTGATCCACGTGTTGCTCAGAGGGGAAGGTAAATTCTATTAAGTGTCAAGACACTAGTGAGTTTTTCTCAAGTATTTTCTACATCATTCACTGCGAAAAAGGAATTTCAGGAAAGTAAAAAGGTCTTCTTTACCTGACATATTTTTGTCTTAAATGAAAAAGCGTCTTGTTAAACATTAGAAAAATAATATTTGACGAAAATATATTTCCTTTTTCCTAAGTTAGAAATTCCAGTTAATATTGAGCTACCTTGTTTTAACGGATATAGTTTTAAAGGATACATTATTACATGTGGGCATTTTATCTAGTTCTTAAGGCCCATTACTGAATTTCAGTGGATGGAGTTTTATGGTTGTTTTTTGAATTATAGCCAAGCAAAGTTTTCTTATCCCATTGGCAGATTTCTTTTTGCTAATTTCAAGACATTTTTTTAGTAGGACTGTATTTAACTCGAAGACTTACAAGAAGTTCAAGAAAGATTTTTAGGAGACCATAAATACAAAAAGTTAAATACTACCTTTGCACCTTAGGGTACTTCATCTCTGAGATAACGTTGGTGGCTTCAGTTTGACTATGCTTCAAATCAGGAGGCCACATGTTGTCCACCCAGTCAACTTGATCCACCTATGAGGAAAACTGCACTTTGAGCCATCAATCACAGTATTGTTGGTAATAGTTAATGTGACAGATGTTAGATCATGAAAAATCATAACATCATATAGAGAGTGATGTTACCACTGTTGGCCGCTTGATGAAGTTCTCCAGTTTAGTGTGGCTGAACTCTAAGCTGATGACATTGAAGAGCTTGTCCCGCTCCTCTTCTGGGGTCTCATAATACCGTACAAACTGAGCCATGCTCATTTCGCTACCTTTTTGAGTGCTCACGTCCATGACATCCACAGACCTACGACTGCCTACAAGCCACATCCAGAAACAAGTTGAAATTAACCAATGAACACTTTCACTGTCATAAACAAGCAACACAATCTGTCTGAAAACCATCTAACCTTCAAATCTGATATTAATACAGAGAAAAGTTGGGTGTTTGGTATTAAACAGTAGCTCATAGCCAATGCCTGTAATTCACAGTCATCCCACTAGATAGAGTAATAACACTCCAAAAGTCTTGACTTTATCTTTATCCTGCTCCATTTCACACAGTAGGCTTTATCAATTTTATTATTACTGATAAGTGCTGATGAATGGATGAAGACAAATTCAGTTTTTAAAAGATTATACAGAATAACCCTCAATATCAGAATGTAGGAATGGAAATTCACAGGTAGATTGCATCCATCACATATTCTAATTGTGTATGTCCAGCAGGCAAAAAGAAACCAAGACAACATAATTATAGCAAGAACATATTTCAATACACTGAATTTTTTTCTCTTTGTAGATAATATCCATCCACTCAACAGTCTAAAAGAAAATTAATCAGTTCATATAATGTACAGAATTGATTACACTTCGTACGTGTGGAAAAAAAAAGCTATACCATCATCTGTTAGGTACCAAATATTCGACATGATTCTTTAAAAGAATGTCTGACCAAACACTGCCTGAAAGCTAACAGCACACATTTTTAAGTCATTGCTGGAAAAGTCCTCAAAGGTTAAGTGGTATCAACATATTTATTTGTTTAATTTTCATTCCACTAGAAGTGTTGTACTCTGAGATAAATCCAGCCTCTCACAAACACAATAAAAATAAATAATTATTTTCCTCCTTCAAAAATGTTGATAGTTTGTTCAAACATTCTAACTCCTACATGGTGTGTGTCCAGCAATATACTTACCAACTAAGCCTTTAATTTCACTAATTGTAAATTCTGGATCAGGCATTCTGTGTAAATCAAAGAGGGATTTAGTCATTGAATATCTTCAAAGTGTTGCCAAAAGAATAAAACACAAATATGTGACAAAAAAAGATATACTCTTTACAACTTTGTAAACTGGATTCTCACCTGATCCCTAGGCCATCCTTCTCCTTAAAAATGAGTGGGACCCTGAGAGCTTCCCTTTGTACATATGCATAAGAAAAGTCTGCAATACATCAAACAACAGCACTTTAAGGAAAACATATTGGCAAATACATACAGCTTGCCAATCAAATACAAGTAAAAATAATAATAATAATAATAAAAACTAGAACTTGCTCATAAAGGGGAATAGGATGTGCAGTGTGTTACTTTACCTTTACCCTCAAGCAAGTGGACATATTTCGAGCAGTATATGTCACTGGCCAACTTCTCCTCCACACTGAAACCCCTAATGTTTGCAATTTCTTCAACATCAGACAGATCCTCGTTTTCGTCGTACATCCGCCGGCAAATGGAGCGCTGCCATTGAGAACAAGGTGATTCATGAGACCTAACTACATGTGTGGAAAGCAAACTTTTACTTTTCATTATTACCACTCTGTATTTTTCTCTCTATCTCTCCATAAGAGGTCCACTTACAAAAAATGAGTTTATTCATTTGTGCTATTATTAAACTTATTTTACATTAAAATAATAAGTGCATACTAACAGTATACATTTGATGTACTTACCAGAGTAACCCATAACATAATTATACTCGAGTATACTTGACTTATACTAATCCAGCCACAAAAAGTCACAAATCAGTGTACTTCTACAGCCAGTCCCAAGCCCGGTTAATGGGAAGGGTTGCGTCAGGATTGGCACTTCTTTCATCATCTATAACACAGTACCTAAGCCAAAACACTATGCAAAACAAAAAACTGATTCCAAACTGGATCAGTCAGGGCTCAGGTTAACTAACACCATCACTGGTACTGTTAGCCAGCAAGGTGGCGGCCTATGGATGGAGAATGATGATCTGCTGTGGCGACCCTGAAAGGGAACAGCCGAAAGACAAACTTGATTTATACTGACATGTACACAGAAAAATCAAAGCATTCTGGGATTATTCTTTTAATTTTAACCTAGTAAACCTACATTATACATATATATGCGTTTACTTGTAGTAATTACTAATATTACGGTAGTACTTTATTTCGGGATACACTACAAGTAAACTGAAAAGTTATAGTCTACATGTATGACTCCACTACACTCCACTACACTCCACTACATTATGACTCCAGCAGTCTACATAATGTAAGAACCTTGAGCATGACCTTGAACCCAATGATCCTCCCACTGACTAAATTTGATTAATAATGGATACATTATTATAACAGTTTCAGTACAAAATAAAACTTAGATGTAAACTAGTTGTGTACTCAAAGTTTACTATTCTTAAACTCAAAGTATAATTACAAGTTTGCATTTTGTAATCTAAAAGACGGCCACTTTAGTCCCAATAAGTATTATAATAGTACACTTGAGAGAACACTGATAACTCAATATTCATTGTATTCATTGCTTTACAACTTTAAGAAAACATATTATGGTAGCCTATTTATTTCTTACACATGAAGTTAAGCAGAAACAAGCACTAAATAATGTTGGAAAGGACTCATTATCGTGTATTATTTGTCTAACGATGGGTGTTTGCAGTAATTACCTCATTCTTCCCTGACAGGCCCATACTCTGGCTTCTACCTATTTTTTGCAATTTCTTAAGAGTGCACAATGCTAGATTTACAAAAAACGCCGATAAATGTTACAGCCAAAGGTTATGGTATATGCATATAGCTCAACCCAGCGGTTGTAGTTGGTATTTTGTAGCCAAAGTCTTTCTCTGTGGTCAAAATCCCATTTTTGATCGAGGCATTTTCTTTCACCATTTTTAAACATAAAATCTTTACTTTTGCTGTTTGCAATCGAATTGCCACCTGAACATCCTCACAGTTCATTATTTTCTCATTTATTTACTGACTAGTTGTTTTAAAATTCCTTTCCTTCTTTTTCTAAATGTACAACTTGACTTCCAGCTTTTATCTGTCATGCTCAAGAGTTGACTTATTTTGTGCTATCAATCCTGATTTATGAGAGTTAGGGATTTGGGGTAAAAAGAATTGTTAAGTTTTTCTCAATATGAATTCAACATTTCAAGATTTCAAGATTTTTATTGCACACGCACAGTAGGAACATAGTTCACACTGAGCAATGAAATTCTTATTTTGCAGTTTTCCTTCACACAAATAGAAAATACGATTTTTTTTTTAATTTGAAAAATTTCAAATATATACTAGAGCAAAATCAACTAATATCGTAGTGCATTTTTTATATATTTGTTAATGTTGGATGCTGTTTACAATCAAACAGAACTGTAAAAGGGTCCTCCCTGCACTCTACCAACCATTGTTTGTAATTTTTTAAAAATTTTAAGAACAATATTTTTTAGAAATTCCCTTTTTTGGCATGTTTTGAGTACATACCTATTCAACTGTGCCAAATTGAAGAGTTTTCCTGGTCTTATACCACAACAATTATACAATAACATGAACTTTGTTGTATTTCCTTCAAAGGCATTGATGCAGTAGTTATATAAATTTTGAGTTTCTGAGCGAATATATTGAATGTTTTTTCTTCTTCATGGTGTTACAGTAATATAATTATATTATAGCCCTTTGTATCTCAAATCAAACGAGGACAGAAATATTGGTATATTTTGTGTTTGATCACAGATTACTCACGCATAGTAACAGGTACAAAGTTATGGACGCCGAAAATGAATTATTTTAGGTCTGATTTTTTTTCACTGACACTAAGGTTATGCAAACACACCAGATAGTTATTGAGATTTTTTAAGTTTATTTTGGGTATGTAATTCACGCGATGCTTAATTTAAAAGAACTACTGAGCATTAACACGTTATTAAGCGATTATTTATTTTGTGTTTAACTAATGTGCAGTCCTTAGTTAATTCCAAATATTAAATATGTTATTGAATCTGTCGTGCGATGTGTGTCTTTCTCCTCGTGGTGTCTAACTTGAGCATCTTTTTTTGTGACATTTATCCCAGCCTCTCCAGTTGGAACACCTTAGCTAGGCTAACTAATTAGCTCACTCCATGAGCTACATTCAGCGGATCTACACACCAGCCGCCGTCCGGGTTCTGCACTCGTTTCCACGGCCTGAGCCATCGCCTATTATCCTCGCTCTCCGTTCACTCGGTCAGGGAAAATCATCTTCGAACGTTGGGAAGATACAGCAACACTAAGCACGCTTTTCGAGTTCAAAACAAGGGAACCATGTTGTTGTGTGTTACGTCATCGCCAGGAACCAAAACATTGTTGGACAGCGTCACGGCATGTTAGTTTGTTCACTGATGCTGTCTCATCAATCACTGTTATAATGTGATGTGATGCGAATCCGAACGAGCTGTTCGAGTACAGCACGATGTGTTAGGAAGTAATTAACATTAACTACCGTAAACCTGGTTTCTCTCAAAGACGTTTCGCTTAATACATTTTCATTCATTCTAGAAGTGTTTTTTCTAATTAACTTTATTTATAAAACGAAAGGAACACGCCACACACCACAACAAACGAGGCTCTAGGTTGCCATGTCTACTGGACAAAAGAAAATTAGTTCTTCTCCGATTTACAAATGAAACTCTTTTTTATTACTTTTTTGTTTTTCATCATCGTTCAGGTACGATGGATACAATGACTGGACAAACCTAAACTGTGAAGAAGTCTTCAAGAGGACTGTTGTGGTTAAATTCCAGAAGTCATACATGTAAAATTATCCTAAAGATCTGTTAGTGACATTAAGTCAAATAAACTCTTCGACTACAGCCCGATGTGTTAAGAAAGAACAAGTAAACTATAATAAAACTTGTATCACTCAAAGGTATAATCCAGTATCTTTTATTTAGAAATTTAAAAAAATGGTGATTTCAATGGAGGGTCTGAAGGTTTTTTTTTAAGAACCATACTAATAAAATGGTTACATAACAAATTTGACTTTAGAGCTTACATACTGTATTTATACAGTGTGAATATGGACTTAAGCTAATAAAGAGATAAGGTTATTGACCGATTTTTTTCACATTTTGTCAGAAGATTGACTATAGCCAAAATTTACTTAAAGTACACAACCCAAAAGAGAAAAGGAAAAGAAATCGGACATTTCATCCTATTCTTTGTAATAATTTAATTAACTGCTAAACATGGGTGTAATTATGTCCAGAAACACCTCTTGCACACTATTTGAAATGTTTTCTTTTAGTCTATGTCAGTGTTTGGAGTCATTTCAAACCAACAGATATAGGCTTACACATCGTGTTCCTCTGAATTAACTCTTCTGTAAATGAATAATCAGTTTTTTTACTTTTATAGTACTGCTAGGATACATGTAGTTTGAACGTTTGTGTGTTCGCTTGAGGATGGCATCAGCAACAGAAGACGATGAGAAGATTTGAAGGGAGAAGAGGATGCTCTCATCCAAAATCAAGATAGACTCACCTTATTAATCAGCTGACCGGCAAGAAAAAATCCTTTATTTAGCCAGTTCATCGTTTATACTTGAAGTAAAGACCTTGGTTATTCCAGTGCTAGCCTATAGTATTTTAGGGGAGTATTTTTGAAGGAAAAACTGCGTTATTCTCTGAATGACCAGCATTTAAGTAATATGGAAATGGTTACTTGTATCTGTTCTGCGATATCGCTCAAACAGTAACGCCGTACTTGGGACATGAGTCACGTGGTATGCTAACGCGTGAAAGAAAACGCTTGTTTTAATAGTTACATCACACTCGTTGTTGTACATAGCTTTGGGTTGTTCCACATTGGTCTGATTAAGAACGCCGCTCAGCGACAGTGAGCGGATGTTGCCCTCCGTGCGCGCAGCCTTATGGGTAGTGTAAGGTGCGCGCTAGAGTCTTGTGTGAGAGGCAGCTTCCGCAGTTCCGTCAGCTGGCGACGTTAACAGTTTTTGCAACTACTCACCGTCCGTGGGCATGTTGAATGGCCGTTTCTGCCGTGTTCTTTGGCTGTAACGAGGTAACTACGTCATCGCTGCCTGTCTTCGTCTTTGTTAAGAATGAGTCTGAACGAGCATTCACTGCAAGCTCTGTCCTGGAGAAAGCTGTATCTGAGTCGGGCTAAACTGAAGGCTTCCAGCCGGACATCAGCCCTACTCTCTGGGTTTGCCATGGTAAATGTCTCTACATAAGCCTCTCGTTCTCCTTTAGCTAGTTCTTCTTCCCAACATGCCCATTATTGGGCTTCTACCCTGTTTTTTCAATTTTTATTTTCACAATGCTAGATTTTAATATGAACATTGGTCACATGTTTTATGTCACAGACAAAGGTTTAGTATGTGCATATAACGCCGACTAGTGGACACTGGTGGTATTTTGCAGCCAAAATCTGGCTCTGGAGTCAAAAACCCCATTTTATTGGCCCTTTTTGGGGTTCATTGTCTATCCAACTGTGCCCAACATGGGTCCTATCCCAAAAATACTGTGTAGAATAACATGTACTGTAGTATTTCTATCTATAGATGAACTTTGTGTTATTTCTATGAATTTGATGCAGTAGTTATAAAGGAGTGTCTGAGTTACAGGCTTTGTTTGGTTTGTTTAAAAGTGTTACTGTAATATAATCTTATAGCTAGAGGGGAGGTCTAGTTCGATCAGTGATCGGCCGATTTCCTGCTGGTTACAAGCATTGTGCACGCAAACCAAGCATGAGCTACCATGGCTAAAAACATCTCACCAGCAGTATGTAACACCAATAAAAACAAAATAAGCGGTGGAGGAACAACCAAAAACATACAACGAACTTAATAAGATATTTCAAATTTAATGACCCGGAGGGACATCGCAAGTGCCAAGAAGCTAATGTTGGCAGAGCAGCTAAAGCTAGCGAGAGCGCAGAGCCAGCCAATTGACAGCATGCACTGATGTATGTGCTGTCAATTTTAGTTTTAAAATGTTAGGAGAAAATAAGCTATGGAGGGACAGCAAACTAAATCAGACATTGTCAATCATGTTTTTAAAACGTTCAAGAAATACAATCAGCCAAAAATCGGTCAGACCTTAGAAACTTGTCTTTTTTTTACCTTTTTGAAAGTAATTAATGCACTGCAACGCTTTCCCTCCAGGTGGCTATGGTTGAAGTGCAGCTGGACAACAGTTACCCTTACCCACCGGCTCTTCTCATCGCCTTCAGTGCCTGCACAACGGTGCTCGTGGCTGTTCATCTGTTTGCTCTGATGGTCAGCACCTGCATTCTGCCTAATATAGAGGCTGTTAGCAATGTACATAATCTCAACTCTGTGAAGGAGTCTCCCCATGAGCGAATGCACCGGCACATTGAATTGGCATGGGCTTTTTCTACAGTTATAGGTACTTTACTTTTCCTAGCTGAGGTTGTCCTACTCTGCTGGGTAAAATTTTTGCCGATTAAGCACAACAAGTCAAGTAATAATACAGTTTCACCTGGTGTGGCAGCTGCTATTACCTCCACCTCTATCATGGTGCCCTTTGGTTTAGTATTCATTGTCTTTGCTGTTCATTTCTACCGCTCCTTGGTCAGCCACAAGACTGACAGACAGTTTCAGGAATTGGAGGAACTATCTAATCTCACCAGGCTACAGAACGAGCTGGACAACAGAGGGGAGTCCATCCTGCAGTCACCGAGCTCACAGTTCCCATAGTTTTGTATCAATGGAAAAACCATAGATGCAAACCATATGGCTGTAACAAATCCTTTTACCTTTCGGTGATAGTTCTCATGCCACATTATTGGCGTCATTTTTTTACTGGAATGATGATGTCTCCTCTCCTTGTGAAATATTTTTTTGTGACGATTTTTTTTTGTGACGATAACTGATGAATTCACAAATTTACCACAATGCACGTTACTTGAAACTGTGATTTTTGCTTGATTATGGCAGGCATCCAAACAATAACATGGAGAGTTGTCTGTTGCCTGCTGTATTTAGTTATCCGTCAGTGAACACTGTTGATATGTATTACAATGTAATATTTTTTGTAAAGAAGTGCTTAATCCTTCTTTTTTATCAATTGCAGTTGTTATCCCTGCAATTTCTGGATCGACTGACAGCTGCCAAATTTTAATATTATTGTATAATGAATGCTAGAATATGAAGAATATGCTCTGATGGTAAACATATTTTTACCTGGTGGCATTTTAAGTGTCCGAATTTAAAAGAACAAATTGTGTGTACTAATAGAGAACAAGACACAGATTTTATGTATGAAGTGTATTTGCTCATTTTGACACATTTTCACACTGATTGGTTTCACCAATGTAATATTTTAGTTAAGTGACTGTCTTTAATAAATATCTGATTCAACCACTCATCAGTCTTGTGCTGTATAAGCAACTGAGCCAGTCTTGTCTGATAATGGATTTATGCTCTCAATTCTTAAGCTCTTCAAATCATTCAGAATGCGAGAGTAAAATAATCTTTTGTGCTTTCATTCACACTAGGGGTAAATTAAAATCGCAGGAAAGGCAAGAATTTAAAAACTCCATACAGAAAAGCTATATGAGTGGATTTGAACCTGTGTGAGGTAATGGTGATAACCATTACTGTTCCATGAATGTTCAGAATTTTCTTCAGGAATAATGAAGTAAGGCTTCTATGTCAGATACATTCACATGCCCTTTCATTGTATATGACAGTGGTACTCACACTTTTTACACTGCCTACCACTTTAGAATATATCCGTCTCTCCAAGTACCACCATAATGACCCATGTAAAAATACATTAGTAGAAGTAGGTAACCTTATTCAGCTAAACGTGGTTCAAACAGAATGAAAATATATTCCCAATAAGAATATTATTTATGGTCCACTAATCAGCTGTAACCACACTGTGCAAAGGAGTAGCACTAGAACTGGCACTTAAACACTTTAACATGATTATAATGCAAGGGGCATCCCCTCACACACACACATACAGTACACACACAGATTAAGTAAGAACATTAACAATAACAACTGTAAATCCCTGTAAATGCAAATTTCAAATGTAATGTAACCTGAGTCATATCTTCTTACTTTTTTTTTGCCGGTTGATGGTGTTGATTCAGGGATGCTGCTGTGTTCACTGTCTTACACTGAGGTTTCTACAACGCTGCTAATAATATTCTCCTCCTGATCCAAACTTCTCTTCCTAAAATTCCCCATTGAAGCCACAATTGCATTATTAAACCCATCATTATTTTAGCTTCCTCAGCTCACTGTCTTCTTGTCCTTACAGTTGAGCTTGTAACGGTTTGGCCACGCCACAAACACAACTACAAACACAACTACATAGCAGCTGAACGTCTGAACAAAAAAACGACAGGAAAGGCTAAACTTCTTTTAAAGCCCATTTCATTTATCTCATGGTAACAATATTTTCATTTCATTCATCATTCATTTGATAGTATTATACGTTTTTAAATAAATTCTTATTTAATTTAGTAAAAGTAATTTTCAATTTCAGAGATTCCTCTGCGTACCACAAGAGGGAGCCTGCGTACCGCTATTATCACATTAATATCAATTAGGTGTAATGTAGTGAGTTCTTTTATCAGGTGTATCATTTGGTATTTTTTATAGGAACCGTGAAATGGAAGCATTACGTAATAATAGGCATCAACAAGCTTGATATAACCATGACAGTTGCACCATGTCTTTGACTTTTTGCAACCGTTTAGCTGGATTAGCATGTTAAATTGTACCACTATAGTTTTAACTTAATTTCAAAATAGATGTTTTTGATTTATGAATGTAAATAATTGTACGAAATAGAACGTACTGAATATTATCATTTATTTTATTTAGTTTTATTCCTCAATAGTGTGATGTGAAGTGGAACTCAACCACATAGTGGCTACAAGCCAGTGCACTTTTAATGCCAGTCCCAAGCCTGGATAGGGGAGGGGAGGATTGTGTCAGGAAGGGCCTCCCATGTAAAAACCTATGCCAAATCAACATGCAGAACGAGATGATCTGCTGTGGCAAGCCCCTAAAGGGAAGAGGTGAAAGAAGAAGAATGTGTGCAGTGGGAGTGGAAACTGGATGTTGATCCTTTGGCTTTTTTTCTACCACACTAATCCAGGTAGGGTGACTGGGCTTCCTTTAAAACCAACTGCATATCCACCAGGTGTAGCTTGAAAAAAAAAAAGAAATTCAGATTTTAATCCAAATAATAATTTGGAAAAAATGTGTTGTCTGTGATTATTAGATTTTTTTGTACCAACCAATTTTACATTATGGCATGGAGGTGTAAAATGTACCTGAGGAATTTGATATTTTGTCAGTGTTGGTGCTTCATCCCTCCCAACATCAGACAGGGTCCCACATTTTGCTATTCCATCCAACCAATAGCCTTCATAAAGCTGGCATTTGTCAGAGTAATACAACTTCCCTTTACCATTCCTCTTGCCATCTTGCCAGGAACCTTCATACCAATTCCCATTTGCTTAAACACAAGTTGAAGAGACAAATTCTAAAATGAACAATCTGATCACATCAAACTACAATCTATTTAAGACAAATATGTAAAATAAGAAAAGTTATCTTACCAAATCGAATGATGCCCTGTCCATGATTCTTATCTTTCATCCACTCTCCCTCATAGATATCCCCACTTCCATAGTACATCCTTCCCCAGCCACTCCGGTGGTCCATACGCCACTCACCCTCATAAAATGACGAGTTTTTGTAAAAGTAAGTCCCATAGCCCTAAAGAAATAGGAAATTATGACATGTATATCATAATGCACTTATGTATGACAGTCACAGTCTGATTGTATAACAGCATATCAAATACACACATGCTTCTTTCCATTTTTCCATCCACCAGAGTACTTCTTTGTATACTCTGTTGTTCCTGGGAGTGACAAACTGTAGGTGCCATGTCCATCCCGTTTTCCAAATTTCCACTCTCCTTCGTATATGTTCCCAGACTTCTTCCAAATTTGAATCCCTTTTCC
Organism: Lophius americanus; assembly: GCA_037951165.1. Taxonomy (NCBI): domain Eukaryota; kingdom Metazoa; phylum Chordata; class Actinopteri; order Lophiiformes; family Lophiidae; genus Lophius; species Lophius americanus. Next base: position 5,572,059 of record JBBDHG010000057.1, on the reverse strand, counting down.
TTGACAAAATAATAAAAATCAAATATTTAGCCTAGGGTCACCTTATTGAGCGGAATAATGGTCAGCATTCCAGAGTTAAAAACTATATATCGCAGTAATGGCCATTGCAACAAAATGCATCAAAACAAATATCATCGTAGTATAAGAACTCTGAAAGTCACCGTCTAATTCCTTTAGACAACGTATGTTTTGCCTTATATACACCAGGAATTTGACAATTTGTTCCTAGCTTAGTGGAATCTTTCATTTAATAGTGTCTCACCATGTTTCTTGTTGTCCTTCCATTCTCCAGCGTATTCATTTCCATTGGCTGTGAAAACTTTGCTCCTTAGCCCCCTTTTCTGTGATTTCATATCCAACAATGCTGACAATGGCGGATTTTTCTGATATTTCTTAATAAATGGCATGGCAGAGGAGAGCCTATTGGCCACTCTAAAACATAAATCAATGTCTACCTCTCGGGAAGCTTTAAAGGTTTCCCTTTATTGAAAGTAGTAAAAGCAAAAGTTTAAGAAGTAGAAAACTCTACTTTGATCTTCTCCCAATACAAGAAATTGAATCTTAATATAATATATGCAAGGATGACAAAAGTTTCGCAAAAACAAAAAATTTCAGACAGAACTTCAAATAACCGTATCTCTATGCATTGATTCGATTTAGACTGTGCTGCTAAAAAAATGTTGCAAAAACAAGAAAATGCGGTATGATCTCAGATTAAAGTAATATTTCTTTTTCTTGTCAAATTTTTGGCCACTAATTACCTTACTAAATAAGACGGTCACTTAACACCGTCCAAAGTTTTCTGAATAACTTAAAAACTGCTTGTATCTTATCCAGTGCCTTACTTTAACTCTGTCCAGTTGTAAACTCAGCCCATGCCAACTCAGCTACCGAATGAATAAAGAAATAAACATTTTAGACAGCTAGTTGCCAGAATAAACATAACCGGGAAATCCACAATCGAGAGACAGTTGTATCCTAGCAACATAACAGTGTGTTTCTCTTTGTTCAGTGTAAACTGTATTAAAAGGGAATTCGAGGTAAGAGTATGTAGGAGCCCCTGCTGCAATATCAGCCATTTCTGTTTCTTTCTTAGATCTTAATGAGCTTCACTTTTATCTTTTAATTGAACCAGAATAATTGCACAAGTAAAGTTGTCGATTTTACTACGGCGTAGGTATGCCCCGCCCTTAATACTTGTTAGTTGTTTTTTTTTAGCTGTAGCGGGGGTTGCTGATTGGTTAGGGTTAAGGTAGGGCCATCAGAGGAAGAGAAGGGCGGACCATGTCTTCGCCATAGTAGTATTCGTAAATTCGATACCCGTAGCATTTTACAATGTGCGCATGCGTCCTGTAGTCCATTTAAAACGGCGTCTGGGTGGACAGTCAGTGTGAGGAAAGAGATTCGGGGGGGATCTTGGGAAGCAATCGTCTTTGCTATATCAACTAAAGTCTCACAATGTCCAAACCGAAGTTTCAGACGGAATGGGAAGAAATTGATGAGGAATATCAGCAATTACAGGTAAAAGAACACCAAAACGTGATCTTAACCTGTGGTAAATTGTTGGCTGTAGCTTGTGGTGATAGCCCTTACAGCCGATGATCTTGTTGTGCGTTAGTCTGGATCGCTCAATCCCATTCGTCATTTATTCTCATCCCAGCTTTAATCGCAGCCAAATTCTGGCCAGAAACTGCGACATCCGAAGGATTGTATATGTTGCAATGAAAAATTATTTTGCAATCGTTGTTCTCGTAGCCGGTAATGTTAGCAGCAGGGCGCATTCTGCTAGTGAGTTCTGCAGCTCCTGGAAAGACACAGCATGATATTGCATATTTTTTTGTTTATGTATAGATTTCTAACATTACTGAAGTTACTCCGTGGTGGTAAAGGTGACTACCCATGTTTCTTGTCTGAGTAGCTTATTCGAGGGTCATCGTACATCACCACTCATACATCATCACTGAGCTAGCTCACATCAAATCAACTGCATATTAAACCCTCGTCCTTACTGGATAAAGAATGCAACTGTTTTTGTCATGTAGGTTAGTGTCACACAGTAAGTGGTGGTGTACAATCGTTTTACCCTCCTAATGCAGGTGTTTCGTATCTGACATTTCTTATGTTATCAGAATTTAAAATCGGTTGCTCCTCTGGTGGGAAAGTATGGAAGCCGAGAATAGCCAAGAATAGCCATTGTGGCAGATATTTATTTCTGGCCGTTCTCACTTAAAAATGAATTACATACTTATCTCTCAAGCAAAGATAGCGTTTACGTGACCACACGGAGTCAAACTCATTATGCGGAATTTTTTAATTGAGAGTAAGGCTTTTCTTTAGCAAGTATAATACACGTTGTTTACTGTATTTTAGGGGTTATATGTTAAGGCCATTTGTTATGTTTAAATCGTTGTTTCATCCACGGTTTCTCTTTTTTTTTGGAGGGGGGGCGGGATTTGCTTCGTTCTGGGGTCATGCAGTGACTTTGAATATAACCTTAATAGACATTTTGAATACAACAAATTAAACTTAGTAATGACCTTGGCATACAGATTACCCAAATGTACAGCAGACAAGGAGTAGTATACTGTACTTTCTAAGAAATATTTAACTCACCATTAGCAAATTGTGCATATTGAATTCTGTTATTTCTATTGCAAAGTGTACACAATGATCATACCAGTGTCAGCTACAAAAGCAATTTCTGTTAGTGTTAAAAAAAACTTTATCGAATTAGAATCTGATGCCTTTCTTAAGTAATGGAAACTCCTTGATCAGTTAATTTCATAAATCAGTTGCTACTGGTAAGAGTTTCCTGATATCTGATGAACATTAAGAACAAAACAGTTAAACAACCTCTTGTTTTCTCATTATATAAAATAAACCGTTGCTTGTTTTCTCGTGACAATAAGTTAATTAACTTATTATTACTAGAAAATGGCCATAAATAAATGTCACCTTGGCTGTTCTCGGCTCCCATAAGAAAGGTAAAAGAGACTCTGTCATTGCACAACTGTTAGACAGCAACACATCAAAATTGTGTCAACACTCCCTAAGTCAAAGAACAAGAAAACAATTTAGAGAGTGAAAAAAATCAAAAGGGTAGCAATTTTGAAAATAGTTTAATGTACGAGGCACGACATGCGTATTAACAGTGTATTTTGCGAATAATACTGAATGGTCTATATTTCACATTACAGTGGAACTTCCTTCATCAGTTTAACAACTCCTGGTGAAAAACTGTTTTTCAGTCTCGTAGTGCGGACATGTATTGTTCCTTGTCTCCTGCCAGAAGGGAGGACCATGAAGAGGTGGTGGTCACTGTTGATAGAGGCCTTGCTTAGACATCGGGCCTTGTAGCTGCTGGTTGCTGAGTCCCACTAATCTTTTGAGCCACCTTGATGACCCTCTGTAGTGCCTTGTAGTCTATTGTGCTGCAGCTGCCACACCATGCTGTGATGGAGTTGGTCAAAATCCACTTTCCACTGATAGACGTTAATGAGGAGGTTCTGTGGTAGTTCGGCTCTCTTCAGCTTCCTCAGAAAGTGCAAGCATTGTTGTGTGTACGTTCCTGATGACAGAGGAGCTTTGCGTGTTCCAGCAGGGATTATCAATTATATGAAAGGAATTTAAAACTGGGGACCCTCTCTGCTGCCTCACCATGATGAACACTGGTCCATGAACTGTTGTCTTAGTTCTCCTAAAACCCACCACAATCTCTTGTTTCTTAGTTGTGGAGGAGGACATTGTTGGCAGATGAAAGGGGATAGTGTGATTGGTTTTATCAAACTAAGTTTGATTTGGTGAATAACTAATTGAACCCATTTCCTTTCATTTTTATTTGTTTCCTCCCGTACTGGATAATTTTACACCTCTGGCAATTTTAGGTTCAAAAAGTCAACAGCAGGCAAAAATATTGCGAAAGCAGAGAATCCGATGCACTGAGACACAGTGGCTTTGCATGAACTTTTAGATGGGCATGTGCTAAAGGGGCACATGGAACAAAATTTTAACACTTCACACCCAAACGTAACCCGCTAAATCTGCTTATAAGACAGATGTAACGGATGAGTGCTTGGTCATTGAGTTTAGTGCCACTATCAAAACATAGTTGTTTTTTGGGGGGGGGTTTATATTCTGCACATACGCAAACTTAAATTGTCATTTTAAATTAAAAATAACTTAGATTTTCAAATACCTGGGAGGAGGGGCCTCCCTAACATCGGGACCATGGAACTACTCCGCTGGTTCTGCATCCAAATTCCCACACCCAACAAGTGCTGAGGAGAAAAATTGCAAACAGTGCAACTGAGAGCTAAGGTCTGGGATTTATGTGAATTACATCATACACTGATCAGCTATAACATAAGCACTGACAGGTGAAGTTAATACCGTTGTTTGTCTTGTTACAATGGCACCTCTTAGTGGATAAGATATGTTAGGCAGCAAGTAAGCATTTTGTCATTTCAGCATGTTGATGTGGTAAAAAACAGAAAAGGGCAAGTGTCGGGATTTGTGGGGCTTTCAGGGCCAAATTGTGTTTCAAATTCCCAAACGGCCATGCTCATTAAGGGCCAGGGGCCTCATTTATAAAACTTTGGGTAAGATTTGCATCAGAGGGTGGCGTACGGTCAAACACGATTTGCATGCGCACATAAATATTCTGATTTATAAATCTGGGCGCACGCACATCCTACGCTAACTCCTTAATAAATCACATCCTCAAATCTAACTTTGTGGAATGAAGAACATACAAATCACGCCACAGGGACAGTCTAAACCAAAGGCATGGGCCGTTTACTTTCCTTCCATTAAAGGCTTTCAGGGTTCTGTTGTCAAGAGTTTACTTTTTTATTTATGAGAGAGAATTTGTATGACGTATAACTATTGTTGAGGATTACAGAAACAACAGAGTGTTTGTTTGCATTGACAGATGCGTATCTCTTTGTCTGTATTCTCCAGGGAGAATCAATCAAACACCCGTTTGATTTATTTTTCAATTTTTTTTGTAAAATTTACGTGGAACGGGTGACTTTTACCCGCGAAACCACGTTTTGCTGGTTTATTGCTGGTTATTGTTTTATTTATTGTTTCGCCACCTGAGTCGTAGTTTCCCCTTTTCCCCAGTTTCTGTGATTATGCATGGGTTTTAGTTAGCGTGGAGGCCCGCACACTTCCCGTCGACTTTGCTTTTTATGAATCCAAGGGATTGCGTAGAAACTGGCATGCGCTTTCTACGCAATCCCTTTATCAATCATTTATTAAACAGCGTTTATAAATGAGGCCCCTTGCTTTGCAGAAGCCTATGTTATGGATTAGGATGCTAGAGAATCGTTAACTGATTTCAGAAATAAGATCACATACTCCATCTGTATCGAGATTGCAATTTTATTACCTAATTGGTTGTGACAGAATGTTGCCAGAACACACATTACACTATAACATTGAAATCATCTATCGGTTATAATACACGTTCAGCAGTGCTTTCTGGTCATACATAATTGATTGTATTTTCTTACTTTGCCCTTAAAAACATTTATATGTCTTAATTTCCTCGGTAGACTCGGCAGACTTTCTACCTCTCAAATTTTCTATATTCACTCTTCATGTTTCTCTCATCTCAGGAAACTCATAAATTATACAGACAAAAACTTGAGGAGCTCACCAACTTTCAGGCAACATGTAGCAGCGCCATCAACAAACAGAGAAAATCCCTGAAAGACCTACAGCACAGTTTGATCAAGTAAGTATTCTCTGTCAGAGGTGAACGCTACATGGTTATTCTATATACTTATACAACTGTCATTATAGTCGTCATATTATGGCTAACGGGCCAGCTAGGACGTGGAAAATGTTTTTTTTGTTTTTTTTAGAATTTTGGAAAATGATTTTGCATTAAACCATCAAAGATGGAACCCTTAATTTCTGGATGATTTCATCATCATCTCTGACGAAAGACAGGAGGATCTCTGACAAAAGACAGGAGGATGTTTCTTAAAATAGAAAATATTCAACTTTCCAGTCGCTGGTCATCCCAGAAATTCTCCGACCTTCTTCGACCTGACAGCTCCTATTATCTAACTTCGACCAGATTAGCATTTCTTTCCCATTATTGGGCGGTTACTAGGTGCCATTTATATATTTTTTTACATTTTCAGAAATATTACCAAGACTTACCTAACCTATATTATTATAAATTTTCCTTTTTTTTCTTTTTAAATTAATGTTCTCATTTAATTATTTTAAAAAATATTTTTATTACTATTCCTTGATTGCATCAGCAATGGGAGAAAGTGGGATGGGAGGGAGGAGAGGAAAAATATATCTGAATATAGATGGGCTTCCTTTTCTTTTCCTGTAGAAACTGTATGAATTTGTTCATCCGTTGTTCCTTTCAATAAAAATGTTAGTTTTCCACTCTTTTGTAAAATTATTTTGTCTTTCTTTCACAGGCGTGCACAGACATGTGAAAAGAAAGAACTGGAACTAATAATGGACATCAAAACACAAATCAAAGATAAAGAAAATGTGTTCTTTGATATGGAGGCATATTTGCCAAAGAAAAACGGGTCAGTACCATTACCGAATACTTACTTATTCACAAATTACACATGCTGAGTTTTAAATCACAATTTTCTCTATCTCTATGTTTTCAGGCTCTACCTGAATTTGGTCCTGGGTAATGTGAATGTAACGCTTCTCAGCAACCAGGCAAAGTATGACGTGTTCAGCCTTGAGTGCAGCATAAAAACACAGATTTAGACTGAGTGTGTTTGGGTTTTCAAAATTAACACTTATTAATTGCACTTTGCAACATCATATGTCAGTGAACACACTAAGTCCAGCAGCTTAAACGTGATGGATCCAGATGACAAGTTGTTATTTGAGCGAGTCATTTGTTGTATCTTTATCTCTTCTTTGCGCGTTGGAACATACAGTGAATCCGAAAAGTATAATAGCGCTTCACTTTGTCCACATTTTCTTATGTTACAGCCTTATTGCAAAATAGATTAAATTTATTTTTCCCTCATTCTACACACAATACCACATAATGACAAAGTAAAAACCTGTTTGTTGGAAATTTTCCAATTGTATTAAAAATAAAGAAAAAAAATATAACCTGTACATAAGTTTTCACAGCCTTTGCTCAATATTTTGTTGGAATATCTTTTCGCACCAATTACAGCCTCAAGTCTTTTTGAGTATGACTCTACAAGCTTGGCACACTTATTTTTGGGCAGTTTCTCCCAGTCTTCTTTGCAGGACCTCTCAAACTCCATCAGGTTGGATGGGGAGCGTCGGTGCACAGACATTTTCAGATCTCTCCAGAGATGTTCAATCGAGTTCAAGTCTGGGCTCTGGCTGGGCCACTCAAGGACATTCACAGAGTTCTCCCTTAGCCACTCCTTTGTTTTCTTGGCTGTGTGCTTAGAGTGCCTGTCCTGTTGGAAGATAAAACTTCGCCCAAGACTTTTTTCACTTTGTCATAATGGGGTATTGTGTGTAGAATTTTGAAGGGAAAAAATGAATTTAATCAATTTTGGAATAAGGCTGTAACATAACAATGTGGAAAAAGTGAAGTGCTGTGAATGCTTTCCGGATGCACTGTACCTGAGCTTTGCAACGGCAGGTTCAGCACACGTGCAGGCAAGGCTTAGCAACAGAGACACGGATATGCGCATCCACAACTGAATGTGGGACGCACAGAAAAGAGACCCGAGAGAGAAACTGATGGAATAAATTTTTAGTTTTCTCAGGTTACGTTCCTATTTGCTCAAGAACATTTTGTCTTTGAAATAGAATGTATATTTTTGCAAATATCTGTCTTTGAACAGAATGTGTGCTCTGTGTGAGTGTGTTTTGGGTGTGTTCGGTGTCAGCTTATCTTTAAGTTGTCCTCCATACCTTCCCCTAGATTTGCCTACAAAGACGAATATGAGAAGTTCAAGCTTTATATGATGATGATCCTGATGTTTGGAGCAATTACTTGCCTCTTCTTTCTCAACTGTCGGTAAGACAATAAACCCCCTCCCCATTTGTTATTGAGTTACAAAAATCTCACTTCTTCATTTTCTATATTTCTGTTTAGAGTCACTGATGAAATCTTCAACTTCCTGCTGGTGTGGTACTACTGCACTCTCACCATAAGGGAGAGCATCCTCATGAGCAACGGCTCAAGGTGTCTTACTCTGAAGTTATGATTTTTAAGATTTGGAACTCTTCATGTTTTAAAGATATGCTTTCATCACTTTATCCCCCCAACCAGACCCGACTGGTGATTTGAAAAAGAATCTAACCGAGCTGTGCTCCAATGCAAAGCATTCTGTCGCAATCTTGGTCTGATCTTTGACTCAGAGGTTTCTTTTGTCATATAAATCAACCTGGTGGTGCAAACTTGCTTTTTTCAACTCAAGAAATATTGCAAATGTAAAACATTTTCTATCTCAAACAGACCTTGAAAAGGTCCTCCATGGTTTCTTATCTGTTCTGGATTATTGTAACTCCCTGTGTTCAGGGCTCAGCCACAAGTCCATCTCCAGTCTACAGCTTGTTCAAAACTCTGCTGTCAAACTTGAGACCTGCTGGTATGAATCCCATTCTTGCAACGCAGTTATGTACAGAAATGATTTCTAACTTTTACTTATTACTTTTAAAACCCTAAATGGTCTTGGTCCTGACTAAATCAAGAGCCTAGTCGGTGTCTGTGTTCTTCAGGCAGGGCCTTTCTAACCATTCTCTTAGCCCGCCTCACTACAAAAGGGGAACAAGCATTTTCCATCTGAGCGCCACTACTGTGGAACTCTTACCTGACGAAATTAGGTCGGTTAAGTCGTTCTGTCTTTTAAATCACTTCTTAAATCTAACTTCATGTTTTTATTTATGCTGTGTTTAACTCTTATAAGCACTTTAACTGATTTTGAAAAGTACTATACAAATATAGATAATAATAATTATTATTATTACAGTGTTAATGTTTCCCTGTGCTCTTATGCGCTTTCAGGATCAAAGGTTGGTGGGTGTCTCACCATTACGTTTCCACCTTTCTGTCAGGTGTGATGCTCACCTGGTGAGTTTTTCTTTTGATTTTATAACTACACACTGTTTCTGTGTTTGCATCTGAACTTTGGTGTACACGGGCAGGTTAGGGGCTGTTACAGTTTTTCTTTCACCTTGTCTTTCCACAGGCCAGAGGGACCAATGTATCAGATGTTCAGAAACCAATTTCTTGCTTTCTCCATATATCAAAGTAAGGATTAAAACTGTTTGGATCTGGATCATAATGTGTAACATGTATTAATAGAGTATGTCACAGGGTCTCAGTTTTTGATCATAAAAAAGTGATAATGTTTAGCTTATTGCTGATCAGAATTATTTTCTGATCAGCAATAAGCTGACACTTTTTTCTTTTTTTTTTAAATTGTCAGATTTGATTTTAAGTGACTCTTTTTTTATATATAATTAACTTTGCATCATATGTTGAATCCGCTTGTACAATCTTAATTTTTTATATTACACTAATGTAGTTTTTAAGCAGAATGATGGAGTCACCAAACATAATCTGTGGGAGTGACACCTACAGATGGCTCATCATTTAAAAGCAGCATTAATTCTTGCGTAGCTTTTTGTTTTTCGGGTCTACTCTGTAGCAAATATTACGTTTCATGTGTAGTATGTTGATTATATGAATATCTGAGGTGTGTGCTCTTAGTCTAAACATTTGTATGACATTAACAGTCTCAGACATTAGGTGCTGAAGATAAAGGAGAATTTGTAATAGTAATTGGACTGATAGGGGTTCAGCTTGGAAGGTAGAGTGGGCCTACGACTTAAAATAAAGAGTTTTAAGATAAAAAAAAAAAAGTTAAGGAACAATTTAAAAGGTATTAATTAACAAAACAGATTAAGGTACAATAATTAACAACAAAAATTAACAGTAAAGTTTTATGAAAGGATTTACTCGTCTTCTACCCATGCTGCAGGTATTTTAATTATTCAGGCAAGGCTTGACTTTAAATAAGCATTTTAATAGAAGCGGCTCAATTAACAAAGTGATCGTATTTTTTTTTTTTCTTGTTTTTCTTATCAGGACAGATTGACTCTAGTTTAAATTTTCTAAACTTTCATATGCTTCAATTGACATTTTATATTTCATTAAATGAAATCGAGTACTGAGACGTCTTCCAAATCGATGTGAGTTATTTCAGCTTATACTTATGTCGTAATCTGGAAACTTTGCTTTCCATTTGTTCACCAGGCTTTGTCCAGTTCCTCCAGTATTACTACCAGAGTGGCTGCTTGTACAGGTTGCGGGCTCTGGGAGAGAGAAATCAGCTGGACCTCACAGTGGGTACGTTGTAAACTATTTTTGGTTCTAGTCATCTCAATCGTTTGAACCCTTGAGCCACCTGCAATGCTGTGTCTGGGAAATTAGGGTAAAGGTGAGTGGAGGAAATAACCTCAGCATGCAGCTATGCAGATGTCTAGAATAATGTGAGTATGAACTCTGAAGTTTCAACTCAGTCTATCTTTTATGTCAGATTGTTGTGTAGGGATGACTGAATGCCAACGGTGCTGTATAGCTGTGTCATACCGGCACAAGTTCATTCTTAGTTTTGTGTCTCTGTAGAGGGATTTCAGTCCTGGATGTGGAGAGGTCTCACTTTTCTTTTGCCATTCCTCTTTTTCGGTCATGTAAGTCTAACTTCTTTCTTCTTCTTTTTTTTTTAAAAATGATTCCACAAGATGATTCAAGCTAATTACATCCGTATTCATTTGTTTTAAGTGCAGAGCACTAGGCAGTGCGTTTTTTGAGACTACATCGTCTGATGACAAAGTTGTGTGACAATGTTATGAGATATTTTGCCCTTCCTCTACAGTTTTGGCAGGTGTACAACTCGGTGACCCTGTTTCGTTTGGCAGGACACAAGGACTGTAAGGAGTGGCAGGTAAGAATGGCCTTGGCAGATCCATGACTTAAATGTCATGACGGATTAAAGCTAGTTTGGTTTAAAAGGTCAAAAATTGGCACCTGTCTCCATATATTTATGACCAAATTCCTCTACAGCTCCAAAGGTGACAGTGCTTCCCACTAATTCATTCTCAAAAGTAAATAAAAACATTTTCAAACTTTAACATCAGTGCTGCAGTGCTGCTCCTTCCTATACGCATACTACACAGTTGCATAGGGCACCCGGGTTCTGGTGGTCACGGTGTCAATAAAATTTCAATCATGGCCCAGCAGGCACACAGCGCCAATCCAAGACACTTTACGAGCCTCGCCTCTGCTCTTAAAGAGAGAGAGAGAGAGAGCGTGCGCAAGAGACTGATAGAAAGAGATGCCAAGCTTCAACTGCAGGTATGTTAAAATAAAAGTCTAAAAGTGAAATTACTTATTATTACGCATAATTCACATCAGGTCCATCACCGCACAAATATTAGTTTCATCTCAATCTGTAACCGCTCATACTGGACATTGAAGGAAGATAATTTTATATACCATTAATCCCATAGACGCACAGTCTGTAGGAATCAGGAAACGGTAAATAAACTCATTAGCGCTCTGCAATCTCTCTCTCTGTACTTTAGTGGTCAAAAACCACATTATTATTCCCTCAATGGTAGAAGGGGCCTTTGGCATATGGCCAAAGAAAATACATCCCATTAGTGCTGGACCTTTTTATGATAACAATAATTTTGCATCCTATGAACAATTGTTTAATTTGGTGTCCCCAGATCCCACTGATGTAGATATTTAAAGTTAATTTTTAGTCCAACTGCCTCCCTCTTCATCCCCCTACATCGGTTGTAAATTCTATTTTCAAATTTAATGCAAATCTACAGCAGGTTATGGGCAGGATAACCTTCTCAATTAACATAATTTGACAACTTTAGATACCATTATTAAAATGGGAAGAGCATCTAATTGAACAGATTCAAGCAGCAATTTGGCAGAAAATTATCAGAAGGATTTATTCATCATCCATTTGTCAATGACATACTGTTTTACAATTGAAGATGGTACACCAACGTCATGTGGACAGTATGACAGGGGATGGTCTAAAACTAGACCGGCGCTCGGGCCTTCGTGCAATGGACGCAAAGAAGCCCCAACAAATCTATTTCATATGTTCTGGGCATGTCCAAGATTATTTAAATTTGGGCAGTCCATATTTGATACCTTTTGATGTTTGAGGAGTCAAATGATGTTGACTTTTTGCACTTTGCTGGCTGGATGGCTTATTCTGTTCTGGTGGAAAGACTCTCTCCCCCCAGCATATCCATAACATCTTTGGATCAAGGAGGTTATGTAATATCTCAAGCTAAAGAAGATAAGATAATCACTCAAACGGTCTACTTTGAGGATTTTTGCAATCTGGCAGCCTTTTTGGCATTTTTGGAAATCATGGACCAGTGAATATCACCCCATAACATGTAGATATATTTTTAGAAGTGTTCGTTACAGATTGGTATTGAACAATAGAAATTCATATTTTACTCCATACTATAAAAAGATTAAGTGTGCAGGATTTCCATATTGGCTTGTCCATTGACCTGAGTGTTAAACTCATGAATCACACATTCTACATATGCATAGATTTTTTTTATGTTTTGATAATTTTACTCTTAATTGGTTTAATTTATTACTGTTTGCTTTTGTTTGTATTTAAATGCACTTCTTTGTGACGCAAGTTACATGTGCTGTAGCATCCGATTAATCCATATTATGGTTATATGCATCAAGTATGGAATTCATACCATAGTATTGGCTGAATATATAAATGGTAAATATATAAACACTCCTAATGTGTGAAAGGCAGTTTTGACAGTCAAAACAGTGCAACTCAAGCCATGGAGGTACAGAAGATCACATATGATGAAATGGATATTCAAGAATATTTAGGTTGTGACCTTGTATGCAGAAGTCCTAGTTCAAGGTTAGAGATATTAAATGGTCCAGACCTGCAGTTTGAAAGAAGCTGTGGCCCAGTTGTCTAGCCATCACAATTTGACCCTTGACAAAGTTGCTAATATACTTACGTTTAGGTATTTATCCTGCTCCAAACACAGGTCAAAATGTTCTCTTGCTGCCTAAAATATTCCACTCTCCGACAGGTGCCCTCGTAATACGTCAATCAATGTTAACAGCTTCATGTCTGTGGTTATGTTATTTCTGATCGGTTCATAATTATTCTAAATACACTTTGAACATTACCATGATTTGACCAGTCTGATCTTTTTTCTTTCAGGTATTCATGCTGGCACTGACATTTCTCGTCTTGTTCCTTGGAAATTTTCTCACTACATTAAAAGTCGTCCACCAAAAGTTACAGAAAAACCCGGAGAAGGTGCAAAAAAAGGACTGAGACAAGAATTCGACACCTTGGATTCGTACAAATTGCCAGAACTTTTCTAGCAGTACGCACAATAGACTGATGGACTGAGCACAGTTGGATCCTGCTGGGAAAAGACGAAAATCAGACCTCGGTTTCTTTCAGGCTTTGATGGCAGCAGCAGTGTCCAACCAAAGTATCAGCCCACCGGCTTTTGCTCTGTAATGACTCATCATTAATGTTGCTGCACAGTTTGTCGCCACACCCACAAAAGGCTGTGTGTTTGCCTGATGGACAACCACTTTATTTGTTTATCCTGTACATAAAAATGTGGACAGAATGTTAAATTTGGGTGTTTCTGTCAGTGCATGAAGCTGTGAGAGAGATGTTATTCAAATCATATGCAACTAAAACAAGAAAGGTAGCATCGATTTATAATATAGCTCGCCTTCGAAGACCCGTGTTTGTAAGCATCTCGTCGGAACGTCTATCACCCACACTTCATACTTCTGTGAAGTAGTAATGGTCAAACTATGTCCGGCTTGAGCAAAATTTCTCTACATGGCACTGCAATTCGATTCTCAAAATTTTAATGTGTAGTTCTCAACTCTTTTTGTCACTTTGCTGCTAAATGTTTCATTGGTTCTTTATTTTGTTCTACTACTTGAAGAAGCAAACGTCTGGACACTTGATCGCCCACACTGACCTTCTATTTTCAACTTCTTTTGGAATATTTTGTCCACCATTTTGTTTTTTTAAGGGAAGGTATGTTCTAGAGCCAGTCCCTTCAGGCACAAGTTACAAAAGCCATCTTCTTTTTTTAACAGCTGAATTTGGTTACTTAAGTCACAAGAATCTTGTGGATTGTTCCCATTGATGGTTAAAGGGGGGGCTCCATGTGAACCCCTTCCTTATAGGTACACTCTGTTCTCCTTAACATAACGCTAGCAGATCGTGATTAAGACTAATGATCTAACTTTGGCTTCAAAATTTTCACACCTCAATTTCAGTTGAACATTTGAAGTCCAAATTCAAGGTTGGGATTTATCATTGCTGACTGAATATTGGCACTTCCTAACTTGCTTTGAGATGTTGCAAAAATGTATGCTGCTATTAGTGCTGGAGATGTAAAACAAAGATGCATTTGTCTTATCTCCAGACAAATGGAGATATAAGACATATATATATATACCTCTATATGTCTTATATCTCATATATATATATATATATATATATATAGAGGTATCATATAATGAACCCTCATCTTAAAATCAATCCTCATATAATGAGGGTTGATTTTAAAAAATAAATGAAATGTGCTGGGTTTTGTTTACCTCCAATACGCTTAATTGAATAAACTATTTGTATTATTTATGGCCAAAAATGGAGCTTCTGCTGCAGTTAATTGAATTGTTATTAAATGCTTCTTTAGAAGTATTGCATAAGAGTCCTTTACGCGCTAAAGTTCAGACGGATTTAGAGGAACACATGCTATAGAGTCAAGTCTTCAATGCCTTATTCTCCCTCATTTCTGTTGCATCAAAGTTAATCTCCCACTATTTTGTTTCAAAATAATTGGACGTTAGTCATTTCACACAAGGTTATCGTTATGAAGAGAATCACTGTATTTATGACCTTTTTCTTTATTGGGGAAAATCGAAAACCAATATGTTACATTTCATGATGCGAGAGCTGCCTTGGCAAATTCCAAGAACTGAATTTGCTCATTTTCATGATGTAGCTAATGTTTCTCTGTTTGTCAAAGCTGTTACTGATGTCCAAGAAAGGGAGGGGGGGGGGGGAGAGAAGGTGATTAAACATCCATTTAGAAACTGTTACCATTTCTTTTCATTGACTTTATGCCTTTGCTAAGCTTAGTGGCATTCATCCCTGCATTGTGCAGCCCTAGCACATGTTCAATTTTTCCAACACTAGTGGGCACTGTTGGTATAGACAAGAGGTATGCTTACAGTTTGCACAGCTCCTTAACAAATTCCTCTTAGGTTATTTACACTTATCCTTTTGTCTTAGTCAGGTTTTTGAAGCTACTGTTTACCTTTTGGCCTGCAGATCCTAGACCATTATCAGAGATTGAGGAAAAACTTTGTGGGGAAATATGTCACAAGATTCAAGAACCAGTCATATTCCTGCTATATAATGAGATGAAACACATTCAACAAGGACATTTCTATTAAAGGTAACAATATATTGACAAGGCATTTCCAGCTGCCTGTATTTGGAAATCTGCTGTAGCTTCTTACTAAAACATTTTTCCTGTTATTACTCACTAGCTGTGTTCTTCAGACAAAGAGGAGGACAACTTGGGGTAAACTTGCAGCTGCTTCTTTCCAACCACTCTACATGTGAATGATACTTTTATAAAACATTTAAAATAAAATAATAATTAAGCAATAAAAGACATCAAGCCTCTGAACGTTTGGCTTCAAAGCAGGACACAGTTCTTTTTCCGCCTATGGTTCTTTTGTTTTCTGTTAAAGGCCAAAGTTCTTTTGGTGGCCTCTCTGAAAATCTCTTCCACGTTCTCCTGATACTTTGCTGAACACTCAAGGTAGAGCTCTGCATTCATCTGCTGTCGGGTGTCCTCACCCTGTATCTCAAACAAAGCACATATCAGGAATTATAATGGATGGCTGAGATATACAGATGTATAAAGAAAATGTACATATTGGAGTGCTCCGTTTTTTTTCATGAAAACTTTGCTTCAGTTAAATGTGATTGAGGGTTAGAATCCTTCCTCTTGCATAAGCGTCTTATCGTGAGAGCATGTATTCTTGCCTCACCTGTGTGTAAGTGATAGGAACCAGATTCAGGGCCTTGAGCTTCCTCACACATTCTTTATCCTTTCTGAGGTCAGTTTTGCAGCCAATCAGGATGATAGGAGTGTCCCGACAAAAGTGCCTCACCTCTGGGAACCACTGGTTAGACAGGATTAAAGGAATTTAAAAAACACAATTTATTTCTCCTTTTAAACTTCACACTGGTAACTTATTTCATGGTTATTCAAGCTTCTTTTAAACAATATTTATGAGAGAAATTTCACCGATTCCTACTTGCATACATGGGGGGGGGGGGGGTCAATGTCCACATGCTGACTAAGTTTCATGAGTTAATCATAGGCAAAAGAATGCAGCCAACAACATACCAGAGTCTGAAAATCATTTACTACCACCAGTTAAATTGCGGCAGTCTTTTCACCGCTTGTGTAATATGACACATCATTAATGCACCTCATAAATAATTACCTTTATCAGGACATTCTCAAAGCTTGTAGGGTTGGTCACATCAAAACAGACTAAGATCAGATTGGCTTCTTGGTATGAGAGTGGCCGTAATCTGTCATAGTCATCCTGGCCTGAAACAATGAAGATATGCAATACATGTTAGCTGGGGAAATCTGAAAGTTTGCACAGAACTGTGAATAACATTAAGTGTAAAGTAGCAGCAGAGCCCAACTCAAACTGGTTCACTTTGGATACAACAGCCTGAACTTTAAGATATGATATTAGTATACACAGCTAGGGTACATGTGTTAAACCACATCCTGGCTTTAGCTTCCTTTTCCTGTGATGTAAAGCATCCTGCTACAATTCTGCAGAGGTTAATCTGCAGGCACAGTCTGTCAGACATTTTCATCAAATTTAACATAAAGCTTCAATTCAAACAAGAACTTCATTCAGAAATAAAAAATCATATAATTTTAGTACCACATTTCCGATACCAATTTATATAATCAGATACCAAATATGAACTAATTTATCTTTAAAACCTTTAAACTTATGAGGCATATCTAAATAACATACAGCTAATATCAACAAAAACGTGAATAAGCCAATGTTAGCTAAGATAATCTGACTATTTTAATACACAGACTGAATATTTTGATGTCGGAATCGGCCCCTAACTTTGAAATTGTATAATTAAAAACTAATATAATACTAGAATAATGGCTAAAATAAAAAATAAAGTCATGAAAAATATATATAAAGAGCACAATCAGCACATTAAATAAAGGAGAACTTTGAGGTTTGCCTTGATTTAGCTTTTTTATTTGTGAATATTAACAAAAAACAATATATCCAAATAGGTTCTCTACTAAACTTGCTTCTATAACAACTCATTAA
Source organism: Lophius americanus (assembly GCA_037951165.1). Taxonomy (NCBI): domain Eukaryota; kingdom Metazoa; phylum Chordata; class Actinopteri; order Lophiiformes; family Lophiidae; genus Lophius; species Lophius americanus. The sequence continues at coordinate 5,554,589 of JBBDHG010000057.1, read as the reverse complement.
TGGCTACCACACGTTAACACTAGCTTACTTCATGGAAGATGATGATGATGCTCTGAAATCAGCGGTGACCTTTACCAACCTTTACCTTTAAAGCAACGAGCTAAAGACCGAAACATCAGTAGGATGATGTCTGAACTTTATAGAGATCTTAAAAAGATTCCATACATTGGCTTAGATAGATAAATAATACAGTTTATACTTTTTCTCACAAAAGAGAGGGCTTACTGCTTTTCCACATGCTGTCTGTGTCTTCTGGGAAGATTAATTTGATACTTTGGAAACAATTCTTTAGGATTTATTTTTGGAATAATTGGCATATATTCTAGAATGTTCCAATTGAAGAAAATTATTGATGCTAAAAAACAACTTTACAACCATGACATTGAACAATCATCGTTATGTAGATTTTCCAATGAGGATGAGGAAGACCATTTGCACTTTTTTCCCCCAAATCTTAGTTTATGGACTGATATTCAAAACTGGCTAAGACCAATCAACGTTTTATTTTATTTAAAACTTGTGAACATTGTGCCATGGGTTCTGGATGAGGGCTGTTCCCAGTAATGAATACAATTAGTCTTATGGACAAGGTTATATACAAAAAGCTTAATCCTGTAAAATTAATTAATTAATTAATTAAAAGCAAGTTTCTTTTGGAAAGAAATAATTACAATAGATCAAGAAATAGTAAGCAACACAATAGGAAATGGAAGAAAAATCTGTTTTAAGACTGGGGACTACAAAAAAGTTTAAATACTTATTTTTTTATTTCTAAATTCCCCAATATACTAATTCCTAAATTTTTCGTAACCACTAATCCTGTTCTGAATATACTGTAAATCTTAAATGTTAGTGCTAGGACTGATGATGGGATCCTGACTTTTATTTTGTTATCTTTTTTTTTTTTGTTTGTTTGAATTTAATTTAATATGTCTATGGGAAGGTATGCTGTCATGTTATTGTATTGAGTCGTTGTGTGTTTCATGGCTTGTATCAATTTAATAAAAATCTTTCATTCCATGACTATTATTACTGTAACAACGAACAAAGTCAAAAAAGTGCAGTCACTGATCTCAGAAAACCCCTCACCCAACTGTCTTTCCACAAAACTCTGATTGAACTGTCCTGATGCAACATATGGACTCTGGGATGTTTCAACATGGAGTTTTTTTAGTCTTACCAGCCGTGTCATAGAGGTTGAGCTTTATCTCTTTTCTTCCAAGAGAGATAGTGGTGACATATTTTTCAAACACCGATGGAGCATATTGCTATTTTTGAAAAATAGGAGAAAGAAAACCATTTTATAATACAGATACATATTTGTGTTCTTTCATGATTCTGCCCTTTTATAAATTAATACATTTTAAAAGGGAACCGATTGATAACAATTATGGCACTTCACAATTATTTTTGTTTAATTTGGATTGAAAAGACATTTAAATTCCAAAAGTATCAGTTTTCACAATTATAATAAAATAAATTAGTATCAAATTGATTTAAATACTAAGAAGTCAGGTACTTTACAGTTTATGGCAGATCTTCTTACCTCTGGAAAATCACCTTTGGCATAAACCATCAGGAGGGATGTTTTCCCACAGCCTCCATCTCCTACTATCACGATTTTAAGTTCTTCTCCTTTTTTTGCTGTACCATTAACAGTCCCAGCACCATTCTGCGCCATTTTCTTTCAAACAGGTACCAGGCAGGTAAAGGCCGAAAATATTCTCTCCAGATTTAGGTTGAGTTCATGACAAAGCCTGATTGATCTATATTTGGAAAGGCTGAAAGGGTTGATAGCTAATGTCAAGAGAGTGGAATATACAAGCCTCATGTTTAACCATGTAGCATTCTCTGTTCACCACTTCCTGTTACTGTCACTCTGAAGCTGTTTTAAATTGAACCCTTCTTCCATTATCAGCCGGCGCACTAAAGCATCTCTGAACTGTACTGCAGCTGAGTCGCGTATGAGAAGTACTTGAGTCAAGCTGCTCCTACTTCCTCTATTGCATGTGAATGCCTATTACACTTTCTGGGTGGGTTCTCAAATCTGAAGTACTGCCTCCATCAGCAGTACTGTGCCTGTGAGGTGATACTAAAAATGTTCATGCCCTAGCTGAGGTAAAGTCACCACAATGGTAAGATACCTGGATTCGTATCAGGCATGAATGTACGGGCCTGGAGATGTTCTGATTGCAGCGAATGAGGCTGAATGTGCGTGACTTTGTGTCTCCACAAGTGCTTTTAACTTTTGTGGACTGGTCTGTTCAAAGGACCCACACTTTTTTGCCAAAGATGTTTTAAATAATATGTAATATTCCTTTAGTGGTAATTCATAAAATAAGATATACCTTTATTAGTACCACAAAGGGGGAATTTCCACCGTTACGGTAGCAAGTTAAAAAAAAAAGAAATATTACATGGAAACTATCAATCCGTACCACACAATGCAATCAGAGGAGTGTATAATTTTAGAACAACTAGCAAAGATGATATAAATATAACACTATAGAGGTAAAAATATATGGAATGTCTATGTTAGTATTGGACATATATACAGTATAGTGTCTGTGTCAGTGTATAAATTGTATAAACATAATATATAAATGTCAGTCTAGCATATGCAGGGATCATTGTTGTCCAAAAATACTAAATTTACTTTACCGACAGCAACAACAGTCAATATGGTTGATGAAATCGTACAACAACCAGCAGTTGGTGTATCTAATAAAAACAATCCTGCTGTTTATCACTTTATTTTCACTTTTAATATGATCATTTCTCATTCATTTCATACGGCTATGATCATTCTGAATGGCTGAGCGTAGCAATGACATCACAGATTGGGCGTCAGAACAGTCTATTCTCTTGTCCTAGGGTGTAATGTGTGAATCTCTTAACAAGTAGCAAAATAATCAAATGAAAAAAACAGAAGAGACCAGTTTGCAGATAACATTTGGAGGTTAAATCGAAAGCAGTGGTTATGAGGCAGACAGTCTGCTTTAAGCGAAAGGAATAGTTTCTCATGTTAAAATTTAAGTAACAAAATGAGCCTGATGTATCTCATTATCATAAAAACACAGAACTTGTATGGTACACTTGCCTCGGAATTGCTACTTGATATGACATGGATAAATGAATATTCATGTTCATTACAGTACATGCAATGAAATGGTTTCCGTTTCAAACATGTTGATGATTAGTTATAAAGATGTAGGTTAGACCAGTAGATTACAGTGGGCCGCATGAATATAGTGAATGAGCCAAAATACACAAATAAGTTGCATTTAAGATTGTTCATATTTATTCAGTGTCTGGTCAGGGACATTTGCTCCCAGATGAACTATTTTCTCTCATATGAACTAAAATTGAAAGAGGCTAAAAAGGAACATATTCAATTAAAATTCCAGAGATAACTGCTGGAAAAATATTCAGTTAGTGGACAGAAATGAACATTTGAACAAGCTGTCCCTTTAAGAGGATAAGCAGACACTGCCGTTTCCCTTTTTTAAGAAAACATTTTCCTGAATACCACACATTTATTGCAATTACTGTATCTGTAAATGCTCGTACATCATTATCCTATTGTAGTGATATGTCACGACAGGCAAAATACTGTTTTAAATACAGGTTGAGAGGTTATTTAGAGTTGAAAAAAATTGCAATGCATCATAAAGTTGCTTCCAGTTCCACAAAGAAAAAACGTAAAACATGTGAATGATCTATTTATTCAGACATCTCAGAGGCAAGGACAGGAAATTCTGCAATATTAATCTTTATCACACACCAAAACTATGGAGTGCAAAAAAGGCCTACAGTGGTCATGCAGACATAGAAAAAAGAAAAGACAGTATTTTAAATACAATACCACTATTGTATATAATTAATCTTATTATAGTTTAAAAGAAGGCATTGGGATACCTGATTTGTTTCACAATGATTTGGTGAATAAAGACAGGAATGACCCTCAGCAGTTAGCCTGGCTGTCTGTTTTCTCCACAATACAGGATGATGAAGCAAAACCCATGAAAAATAGCTGCAGGAACAGGGATTGTTTTGACTGAGCCTAAAAGGAAAAACATTAACCTAACATCTGAACAACAGAGTCTAGAAAGGATATGCACTGTCCTGTATGCGTATAAAATATCCACGTGTACAGCATATTTTCATTAGTTAATTAGCAAAGCTCAATAGTCAAAAACAATTTTTCGTCGAGCAGAGATAAATGTCCTCCAGCAGGGAGGCCAATCCTCAGTGTGGAATATTCCAGTTTGTCAGCAGCGCGCAGAGCGGAAAGGCACAACCCCCACCGGAGAGGATTTTTTTTTTTTGTTAGACAAAAGCCAATGAATAACCGACTGCTGACTGGTAACACAACATTTCCAACGTAGTAACACAAATAAGCCTTTTCTTCTTCTTTGTACTGTGGGTGTGGATCGGGAGAGCAGGTATATAGAGAGGGATTGTCTACCAGTTTTGTGACACGTGAATGGATGGAGCGGAACAAGAAAAAACGGCCTCTAATTTTAGAGTCCTCACACTAACAAGCACAAACCAAAACCAGAGCTACATGATCGATCCAGATAATGTTCAAGCACGTTGTACGCCTTACTAATTTGGTCCCTCTTTTATTTTTAAATAACAGTTTATAATGCCAAAACACTCGTTGAAATTTAAGGCGTGGAGCATGCGCATGGGCCTGGATTCTATTTCCACCCATATACCAAACGGCAAAAGAGCTCGCGCAGAGGATTCCTCATGACCTTATATGGCAGTGTGGGGGCTGCAGCAGAGGCTCGAGCTCTCATGGCAATCCGCCAGAGCTCTCGGATTACCGCTGTTACGGGCAGGAGCCAGCCCAGCAACAACAGCCTGAATACACAACTCTGTTAATGTTTCCCTATGGTAACTCAATATAAACTATTTTTATTTTGTTTAACTTTCACTAATTCTAATGAAACCACCACGGTGTAAAGACTTATCTGTGAATCATGTAACGTCCTAGAAAAATATCATCCTCGCTGAGCGAAAAAGCCTCACCCAGTTATGGCGCAGCACATTTTGACAGCACAGAGCCCTCCTTTGTCTGTGAAGGAGCCATTTTGAGACAAGAGAACAGCAGAGAAACCATGAGTGTAGCTTCATATCACCATCTGTTTGGACAAAAGGAAGCAGTGATAGATTCAAGATTTCTCCCTAAAAGATTTCTTTGCTCGTTTATGACTTGGATTCCATGTTTTGAATACTAATGTAAGTTTACATTACCAATCAAAAAATGTGGTTACACTTTTTTTTTTTGCAAAAATTCAGCATAGATGAATGTTAAATGTTTAAACCACAAATAGGCCTAACATTTGTCTGTCCTATTTTAAGTTATGGAATAGATACTTATGTGGACATGTAAAGTGTCAAATTAAATGGAACAAACTCCAAAAATTCACTACCATTCAAAAGAAAATTAACAATTGGTTTGAAATATGTAGCACAGTTAGAAATGTTGAAAGTGAAAGAGGTTATACTTTACTGCAATCCAGTCTTCAAGGAGAGAGAGGAGACGGTTTGAGTATTGCCCACACAGATGATGCTTGAAGATGCATATTCGCTGTCAGAGAAGCACTGCCTACCACGGATCAAAAAAGTTCCCAAAAGACTATCTTTCGTGGTAATGGATTCCTTCCTTTTCAGGAGACGTCTTTTCACCCCTTATTAAAGCCATTATTTAAGGATCCGAAGATGGAGCTGAAAAAATTCTTCCTGCCCCTGCGTTTAGGCCTGTGCACTGCTGAGGTAAATATTTTCACCATATGTGTTATCCCACCATCTGTACCTTTTTTGATCTGTCATCAGTTTCTGAATCGTTGAAGAAACTGTTATAAAAAGGCTACCTTGCAGGGCGTCCTTAGAAATATGCCCTTGCAGCAAGGTCAATCAGGGGGTTACCCTTTGAAGGCATTTGGGTCTTAAATGGACAGCACAACCCTTATTGTGCTTGAAGTCTCCTGGTGGGCTACACAACCCAATCCATCTAGGTATAGCATTGCTGTTGTGAGAGGAGATTGTTTGAAGTCATTAATCAAAGTAAATGGGTTTTCAATCAACAGTCAACATAACAGACAACACAATAAACTAGATTGCAAAAGGCCATTTGTTATCCGTGGCCTACTTTCTGTCATTTGAGGAGCAGTGGTATGTACAGTATATTTATACTTCAGCATGTCATTAAAGATACTGAATAAGTTGGCTATAAAAAAGATGTCAAATGATTAATAGATAACTGGAAAATACTTTCAATAACAGTAACATGCCTCACATTTTACAAAACCAATTTTTGAAAATTATTATGAAAGATTTAACTTACTCTTGCTACTCATATCCTACAAGGCCATGGGTGCAATGCCAACAACAAGCCATCACACTTTTCAGTTAAACATTGTTCTCCTTTTTTAATTCAACATCTCCAAAACCTGTTTATTCACATTTGGTTTCTTTTCACGTAAGAAATATAAATACTATTATATGGGTGTGCCATAACCTAGACAAAGATGGATTCCAAGTAGAGGAAAAAAGCTCAAAATATCACAGGGTATCACATCCAGCACATTCTCTTCATTCTTCTCAATCCTTTAAAAGGAGGAATCATAGTTTTATCATAGTCCGCGAGGAAATCAAGTGTAAGATCCCTTTTGAAACAAAGGAAACCCATATAGGCCATTGAGTCCTATTTCAGGAAAATGGCTGCCAGAACGCTCGGCCCCCTCTCTCTGCTCTCTGTTGAAGGACTTGTGAGTCGAGCTTCTAATAGCAGACAGCTCATCTGCTGCTGCGCTCTGATTGGTCCGCAGACCGGCTGCTGTTAACCAGCCAATTGCCCGAACACTGAAAAATACCAGGCAATGTCAAACAAAATCCAGTTTGTACGACAACATACAGTTTGGCGTAAATAATTAAACGTTAGAAATCCACCATTATATAAAATGGAAAAAATGCACAGTTGTTTTGTAGGATCCATAGTGCAAATTTGGCTTTAGTTTGGTAGTCTTGGTAAGACTAAGTGCCTTTAGTGAAAGAACTGCATTTAACCGTAAACGTCATAAATGAATTTTACCGATAACGTCAGAATTCTAACGTCATCATTATAACGATTATAAACGTTAACGTGTTTCTGATTCGGATTAACAGCCGTCATTTTAAGTTATGAAATGTTCCTCTGTTTACATTTGTAGTAAACAACTATGTCTAAAGCCATCGATTCTCTGTTTGTTTGTTTTTGTGTTCAAATGCATGTGTGACCACTTATAAGTAAACCTGAACAATTTTTTAGTCACCCTTTAACGGCTTTGAAGACGATATTGCCCCTTGTGTCTATCCAGTGTTTGCCATTTGAGTAAGTACGATTGGCAGATTCCATATACAAATTGAGATTGAGGTTCGCGACACAAAACTGTTATCATGCAGAAATTATACATGAAATTCGTTTAAATGTTATTATACGATGCCATTTTCTTTAAATATTATGGTTTCATAAACGATACTAGTGGTGTTTAATAATGAGTTTCAACAGAAATAAGTTTGTAGCGAAAGTGCGACTGAGATCGGAGGTGGGCAAGCCTAGCGGTGTATTGTGGGAGAGACAGAAGCTACAGACCAGAGACACAATATGTATTGGCTCTCGCCGTTAAGGAGGCAGTATTCTACAAGCCAAATCATGTAATGTAAGCGGCGAAAGGAAAGCGGTTTCTTCTTTTAATCAATCCAAGAAAAAACACTCGATCGGACGAACCATGTCCAAACCAGTCGAGAAAAATAGATTGAACGAAGACCATGGCAGAAAGCAGAGTTCAAGTAAGCTTGTTCTTTTTTCCTCTTAGACCTCCTAATGCCTCTTTTTCGTAGCTGGGATATACGCTAGATCCCGTTTTCGCTCTCTCCCGGTTTACCTCTACCACCAAAGTCATGCATCTGTAACGTTGGACTGTTGGAAGTGTTGGGGGCTGGTAACGGGACCTTGTGCAGCATTGCCTCACGATAGCTCTTCTCTCCTTGTCGCTGGATGTCGTTTCAGGCTTGGCGAACGGCATGGACAGTCATCCCGTCTGCGGCTCGGCGGAGAAGCGGAGTCACCACTGGAGAAGTTACAAGTTGATCATCGACCCGGCATTGAAGAAGGGATCACATAAATTGTATCGTTACGATGGACAGACTTTTAGCATGCCCGTAAGTGGACCGCCTTTGAGGCGACGAAACGGTTACAATAGTAACCGAGCAGCAGACCTCCATGATAGGTTACAATGTGGCTGTGTTGCCGTGGTCACGGGCATGTTCCAGTATTTTGGACTGCATGACGGAGGTGTTCATTTTGGACTGTAGTAAAGTGCTCTGAAACAAGTTTTCGGAGATGTGAAGTTGAGAGAAGGATAACAGAAAGTAATGCGTGTCCACCTTTCCTCTCCTACAGAACCCTGGAATACCACCGGTGGATATGGTCCGAGACCCCAGGATCGGTCGACTCTGGACGAAGTACAAAGAAACGGATCTCCCTGTGCCGAAATTTAAGGTTTATAGAACTCAACAGAAAGTACCGATTGTTTCTTGTAGAAGTGGGGGCTGTCAGAAGTTGCAGACACACCCCCCTCACTTATATTCGACAAGTCGAGTGAAAGTATGATTATTAGAGGGCTATTAGACCCAAAATAACATCCATGCCGAATGATTGACTGGATTTGCATGTCCATCGTAACTTTTCTGGCAGTGTTGTTCTTACCTCAGCTGTCAGAAATGGCTCCACATGGTGAAACTATCACTCATAAATCCTCTCGTTCTCCTTTCAGATTGATGAGTGTTACATCGGTCCGGTGCCTCCCAAGGAGGTGACATTTGCCAGACTGAACGACAACATTAGGGAAGGATTTCTTACTGACATGTGCAAAAAGTTCGGAGAAATCGAGGAGGTGGAGATTTTGTATAATCCGAAGAACAAAAAGCACCTGGGAATAGCCAAAGTTGTTTTTGGGAATGTTAAAGCCGCCAAGGTGGCCGTGCAGTCGCTCCATGAAACGTCTGTTATGGGAAACATCATCCACGTGGAGCTGGACCCGAAAGGTAAACACATTCAGCAGTTCAAGGAAAAGATGTGTAACCTACATTTATCCAGCCTGTACTTCCACGTGGGAGATGTTGCCTTTATTTGAATCATAAATGACTTGCATACATTTTGGTTGGTTACCTGGCAACATTGATTGAATTTAATTGAATGTTAGTCGTGAATCCCACAAGCCCAGAGCTAAGGGTGCTGTGTACTCCCACTGTGCTTAATTGCAGACCTGTAAACCACCACAAATCTAAAGTAGAGTCCTTTGCCTTTCAGATCAGCTCTGATGAGTTATATATAATCTAAAACTCTCAAATATTAGCTAATTTTTTAATCTGTTGAGATTCCAAGTTTCCGATGTGGTTTTCCTTGTTCAGTTCTAAAATCCTACACAATTGTGTAAGATAGTGATTTCATTCTTTGTACGATAGATAAGATAATTTTCAGATTATCCTACAGTTTTAATTTAAATCGAATAGATTTGAGTTATATAAGTGACTTTTAAGAAATTTTGAACTATTCCCACAAAATTATAATTAGATAATATGAGAGAGAAATGGGTTGCATTTTGTATAGGATATGTTAAGATTCTTAACACAAATCGGCCATTTCATTATTGCATCTGTATACCATGTAATGTTTAAGATTTCCAAATTTTGTGTATATATATGTATGTATATGTGTATATATGTTTATGTATATATGTTTATGTATATGTATGTATGTATATATATATACATATGTGTGTGTGTATTAATGTGTGTATATATATATGCAAGTGTATACTGCTCATCTACAAATGTTAAGATTTGGCCTCTGGTACCACCAAATAGTCTTTACTGTTATTTACTCAATGCCAATGAGTTTTAATAAAGCCTGCTGCCATTAAGCCAGCTATACATATAATCTAGGAAACAAACTCACAAATGTTTACCATTCTACAGGGGAGAATCGCCTAAGGTACTTCCAGCTCCTGATGAATGGCAGCTACACTCCGCGCACCTTGCCTGTTGGTGGAGAGGAGGTCAGAGAAGTTTCCCCACGTAGCCTTGCAGAAGCATTACTGGTAAAAACTCAACAAATATAGTGCAACTTTTAAAACAAATTTTAGTTGTTCATGGTTTATACATCATCACTCCTGGTGACAGTGGAAAGTGGTAATAATATTAATTGCACCATAAATGCACCATCTCCTAAGTCTTTTACAAAGACAATCTGCAGAACAGTTGACAACTATTGTATAGTTGGCTTTAGTGTCAACTTGCCAATTTAAGTCAATATCTTTATTTGTAATCCATTTTATCAGTGCAGCAGGTGAGGGAGTAGAGCAGGGGAAATGTTATCCAGACCCTTGCTGGTGGACTGAAATCACAAAGCCATAGAAACATACAGTTTGACCTAACATGACATTGTCTAGGCATTGTGCCATCTTATCCACTTGATATTTAAAATAAACTTTTTAAAATAAATATAAATCTGGGGAAAATCGTCCTGTTCTTACCACAACTTTTACTGAGAAAAATTTCAACAGAATTCTCTAGGTCTTTAACATTTCATTTATCATAGTTTCTCAGTGTGAGTGTTTCCTTTGACCCCTTCATTCATTCAATTCTCCTTGTTTCCCCAAAGGCCTGTGAGCCCATTCGCAGGTTATCGGAGAGCAGCATGTCTGCTGTTGGGGGAACATTGCCATCCAGCAGCTCCACTACACCTCTTTCCCTGGAGACGGGCTACTCCAGTCTAAGGCAGGACACACCTCAGTCCCAGGGAACACCTCATACCCCACGTCAGACTGGTACGCCGTTCTCTCAAGATTCCAACTACTCTAGTCGACAGTCCACGCCTGCGTACCAGTCTAGTCGACCCGAGAGTTCTGGAGCTTACAAATCTCGGAGACATGAGAGTAAGTTCCAGGATGCGTACAACCGCAGACCGGAGAGGCCTCAGTACCGCAGCAACATGTACCGAAATGCAACATCTGAACAAGCTTCATTCAAACAGCATCAACTCACACCGCCTGAACCTCCACCCTCCACCCCTTCTTTCACATACTCAGCGCCTCCACCTGCTACACCGAACTTCAAGTCTGCTTTCTCACCCTACCAGGCTCCTTTGCCCCCTGCATTTCCGCCATCAGAGCCAGCTTTTCATCATCCTGCCCAAAGGGAGGGTGAGTACCTCCGGCCACCACAGCCGGCGGCTGCTGCCACTGACTTTTTGCCCATCAAAGAGGGACCTGAAACTCCTCCTATCCCAGAGCCCCCACCAGAGCCCATGGCCCATTCAAACACCCCTCCACCACAAACTCCTGAGCACTGCCCATCTCCTGGCTCCCCCACACTGGATCCAGAGCGCAATAGCCTTGATTCTCGTATCGAAATGCTCCTCAAGGAGAAAAAGACAAAAATGCTGCCATTCTTAGAGGAGCGAGACTCAGACACTGAGGTGCGAATGGAGGGAAGTCCGATTTCCTCCTCATCCTCTCAACTATCCCCAATTCCCCCTTACCTAAGCGGCTCCCAAGGTGGCCAGCAAAATTCCCGTCCTTCTAGCACAGGTTTGGAGGACATCAGTCCAACCCCACTGCCAGACTCAGAAGATGAAGAGCCAATACCTGGAACTGTTTCCCTGCTCAAGAGAATCAGCTCTCCGGTTCAGGAGAAGAGGAGCAGTGACCTCAAAGATGGAAATTTTCGAGCTCACACACCCCCTGAGAAAATGGAAACGGTAAGACTTTTCTAATACTTGGTTAAATGTATTACATTTCCCACAAAACCTTAATGTGGTAAAATGTAGCCTTTATTTATGTCCCGATTAATGGAAAGTACTACGCTGATCTTTACTCAAGGCTGCCGATGGCAATTTAAGAGAGGACGCATGATGTAAGTCTAGTTTCAGTGGAAGGTGAAAGCAGTGAACTTTCTCTTTTGTTTAATTATACCATGAAAGGGAAGATATGGTTTCACAACAGTCCATGACGTTACTACAAAAATTGTTTATATTTTCAGTTAAAACATCTTATGACTTTAATTTGTGCGCGGAAAAAAATAAAATATGCCGATTATTTGTCTAAGAACTACCTTTAAAAAAAACAAAAAAAACACCATTTCTTTGGGCTGCATTCCCTGAATATTTGCATTAAAGATATAAAATTCCATGTTAGCGCAGGTAAAATTGTTTAAATAAGTTATGATTGAAAAGTTGGAGATGAATAATTATCAGTCTCATAAATACCTTCACTTTCTTGTGAAGCTGGTCACCCTGTTTAAAGTCACAGTAACACCGTCTGTGTTAACTGTGAACTGTGTTGTTGTGATTCTATACTGTGCTCTGGAAGGAGGAATAAGAGCTGTTACGCTGTTGGGAGACTGAACTCACTTGTTTCCTATTTCTAACACTCACCACATACTCACACAGAGAAGAGCAAGTTTGGCAGTTGGCCCCATTCAGTACAACACTTCCTGGTTTTGCTGAGGCTGACATCAAGGACTGGCTGCAGCGTCTTTTGTCTCACATTTCAAGTTATCACAAATCAAGTACTGCATACAGGTCATTTGAGTAAAACAGCCACTCCTGTGTTGAGTTTACTCAGTATAATTTCATCTGTGGCTGTTAGAGTAATACGTCATAATACAAATTCAATGCCGATGCGTTGAGTGTCAGTTTCCATTTATGTTATTTGCTATGTTTTTAAACGTAAAACACAGTTTGAAGCCCTGCACAAGCAGCTCTGTTAGGAGGCATTTTGACAAGTGATGGGGGTCGACTGTGTTTGACTTTGCTATTGCAAATACTAAACTTTGAACTTGGATCAATTCATAAATTTGTTCCACTTACTTTTATGTAACAGAGTATCAGGCCTCTTCCATATGCTTTTAGTTTTGTCCAAACTTTCTCACAATGTTGCTGAATTATTGTTTAGTCAGATTTATTCTGATGAAAATTTTTTATTAGAAAGCAAATAAAGCAAAGTTTATTAGAAAGTTCATAAATTTATTTCTTTAACATGGTTACTTAAACTGAAGTATTTTTGATAAATCATATTGGAGAAGTATACCCATATTTAATGTTAAAGTTAAAGGTGCAGATTGACAGAACATATTCGCCTCAAGGTCCTCTTATAAGCTCTTTGCGGAGATTTTTGTCCATATTTCAAGGTCTTTCGTAGTAGATGACATCTGCTTCATTGTTGTTAAAACAAGCAATTGTTCATGTCTAACCTCGGATAAATGGAAGTTTGACATGCTTAGTTGTAACAAGTTGTTGTTTTTTTACGCAGGATCATCAGTCGTCAGGAGAAGACATGGAAATATCTGATGATGAGATGCCTGGTACTCCAAATTCCAGCGGAGAATGTGGCAAAGGCATTGTTGTAAATAGTGCAGTGTCCCCAATGCAGACCATTTCCCTCCCTCCTCCCGGCTTCGCCCATCTCCCACACCAGGCCGGCTTCACAGTCCCCCATCACCACCTGGCCCCTCACTCTGCCGTCGCTGGACATCCTGCTCACATGACCGGTCATCCTGGTGTGCCTCACCATATGCTGCCACACATGGGCCCCTACCATAGCATGATGCCACTGATGCAAATGGAACTGATGAACTGCTTACGGTGGGAACAGTGGAGCACCGTTCCCATGTCCTTCCAGATGCAGCAGCAGATGCTGAGTCGCATGGCTCAGACTCGAGGGCCCTATCCTTATGCGCATTTTATGGACAGTGGAGCATCTGGGCATTTCGGAGGACCCTATCCAACTATGGCCGTGGGTGCTACAACTGGTAACGGTGCAGGAGCCCTCGGGCAACAGTGGCAACATCCAGGTATGCCAAAGTTCAACCCTACTGTTCCTCCTCCTGGATATGAGACCAAAAAGGAGGATCCTCACAAGGCTACCATTGACGGCGTGCTGCTGGTCATTGTCAAAGAGATGAAGGCCATCATGAAGAGGGACCTCAACCGCAAAATGGTGGAGGTGGTGGCTTTTAGAGCCTTTGATGAATGGTGGGATAAGAAGGAACGTTCAGCAAAGGTACGTTTTTCACTTCAGCTTCCTTCTTAAAAATACCATGTTACTGTGAGAAGCAAATCACATGGACATTACACATGGTTACATAAAACAGTCTAAAACAGTGCTTATTTGCTGAACTAATTGTATGATATTTCTAAACCTTTTACTAGAATTGTATTGAATGGTAGTATGTAAGATGACTCTGGTAGTACAAAAGAGGGAGAGAGTAAAGGTAGAGCATAGGGTCAACTAGTAGACACTGAAGAAGGATGGCTGATGTGTGAACTTATTGGAGAAATGTAGGTGAAGAACCAGGAGACAGGTAGGAAGGTAATTGGTGTGTCATCTGGAAAAAAGATAAGAAGACGTGGTGGTGGAATGTGGGGGTTCAGGTGAGTATACGCAGGAAAAGATTGCTGAACAAGAAGCAGGAAAACAAGATAGATGAAGACAATAAGAAGCAATACAAACAAATGGGGCATAAGGCGAAAAGTGGGGTAACAAAAGCCATACAAAATGCCCATGACAAGATGTATAAGAGGTGGGACACTAAGGAAGAGAAAAAGACTTGCACCGAGTGGCCAGTTAGAGAGCTCAAGATGGAAAGGATGTGCAGCAGGTTAGGGTCATTTACGACAGAGATTGAAGTATACTAACACATGAGGAGAGTGTTAGGGCAATATGGAAGCAGTTATTTGGAGAACGGATGAGTGAAGAAAATGTGAGTGAGAGAGAAGGGTGGAACATGTGAGAATTGTATATCAGGAAGTTCAAAGGATGAGGATGAAGTGAGAGCAGCTTTAAATATGATGAATCAATGAAAGGTTGTTGGTCCTGATGATGTACCAGTGGAGGTATGGAAGTGTCTAGGAGTATTTAACTTGACACGTTAACAAGTAACCACGGTGTTCATTTGGAGTGACAAATGGGTTCATGAAGGAGGTGGGACTGCACCAGGAGTTGGCCCTGAGCCCATTTTTCCTTGCTATGGTGATGGACAGGCTGATGGCTTGGGCCTGGCAGGAGTCACCGTGTGCTGTGAAGTTCACCGATTACATTGTTATCTGTAGTGGGAGCAGGGACTTGTTGGACGTATGTCCTGAAGAGAACAGGAATGACAGTCAAGTAAGACAGAATATGTGTGTGAATGGAAGGAAGGCAGGTGGAACGGTGAGGATGCAACAGGATGTGAAAAAGGTGCAGGAGTTTAAGTACTTGGAATCAACTCTTCAAATCAACGGGGAGTGTGGAAAAGACACAAAGAAGCGAGTGCGGGCAGGATGGAGTGGATGGAAAAGAGTGTCAGGAGTCATCTGTGACAGAAGAGTAGCAGCAAGAGTGCAGGGAAAGGTTTACAAGATGGTAGTGAGAGCAACTTTGCTGTAGGATTTAGAGACGGTGGCTCAGACCAAAAAAACAGGAGGCAGAGCTGGAGGTGGAAGAGTTGAAGATGTTACGATTTTTTTCGGGAGTGGCAAGGATGGACAGGATTAGAAACAAGCACTTCAGAAGGACATTCCTGGTTTGACATATAGGAGACAAAGTAAGAGAGGTAAGATTGTGATGGTTTGGACTCGTGAAGAGGAGGAATAGTGGATCTATTGGTACAAGGATGCTGAGGATGGAGCTGGCAGGCAGGAGAAAAAGGGGAAGATCAAAGAGGGGTCTCTGGATGTCATGAGAGGAGGACGTGTAGTTGGTTGGTGTGACAGAGGACGATGCAGAGGACAGAAGAAAATGGAAACAGATGATCCTTTGTGAAGATCCTCAAATGGAACAGCCGAAAAAGAAGAAGATAATGTAGAATTAACAATCCTATATATTCCAGGCCTCTTCGACTCCAGTGAAGGGTACAGAGGGGAAGGAGGAAGAAAGACCCAAGCCCAAAGAGACCATAGGTTCAAGTTTGTTGGAGAATTGGAACAAGGGTGAGGGACTGGGCTACGAGGGAATGGGCCTGGGAATCGGTTTGCGAGGAGCCATCCGCTTGCCCTCCTTCAAGGTACGCCTTGAAACTTTTCTTTTAGTAAACACAGATAAGGATATAGTCTCCTTTTTTTTCTGGACTACTTGTACTGCCGGTTGATGTTTAGTGGTTACATGTTGTGTTCAGGTGAAAAGGAAGGACCCACCCGAGGTAGCATCAGCAGGGGACAATAAACGGGCCCGCCCTTCAACTCCAGTCGATGACGAGCTTGAAGATGATGGTAGCTTTCAACTACATTAACACATTTACAATTCTCTTTTATAACCGGTGTCATTAAATGGGTAATTTGCCTCTAGTTCATTTGTCAGACCGGGATCGAGACTTAGCTGAGCTTCCTTCAAGTGACCCCAAAATGGATGCGGACAGTGCATCAGCAAAACGGCGGCACTCTCGACCACTTGAACTGGACAGTGAAGGAGAGGAGGAGGCGGACACGTCAGGGAAGGAGGAGTCATTGTTTGACAGGGAGGAGGAGCCTGATGAAACAGAGCGTACTGATAGGACGTTATCAGATAAAGTAAGCCCTCTCAGCAATTACTATTTAATGTTTATCATTCGGATTATCGATTACACAGTTTGTATTGAATATTTGTTTAGTTGGAACACATGTTTATGCTTTATGATAATTTTTTAGGAAGGTAGCGACGGGGATGATGAGGGAGACTCTTCCAGTGAGAGTAATTCCTCAGATTCTTCTGATGATGGTACTTTCCATATCATACAATAATAGCTCGTACTTGTTATTGTTTTGGTTTCTTCTAATATATATATTTTTTCTCTCCTTTCTTGCAGAACATGAGAGTTCCTCTTCCTCCAAGGCCAACTCAGACTCTTCAGCAGAAAGCTCAGACTCTTCTGAGTACGAAATTAGTTCAGATGAGGTTGAAAAACCAGAGGCATGGACGGAGCGAGATGTCGATGATGAAGGAAAGGAAACCAAGACTTCATCATCCTCTTCATCTTCTACAACTTCATCTTCTGATGAAGAAGGGGAGCAAGGAGAGAATGAGGCACAGAGCTCTCCTGGGGGACAAGTTTCAGAGGTTAAGAAGGTCCGGAGAAGCAGGGAGGAGTTAAGCAGTAAACCCAATCGCAAATCACCTAGTTCTGAGAAAGTAATGGAGAGACTGAAGCCACCATCACCAAAACAGATAACAGGTGGGCATTGCTGCTTTAATCTATTATTCAGATCATACTGAATATATACATAATTGCATATGTCAAATTTCTACACAAACACAAAATACTTTTTTCAAGTATTATCTTCACAGATGAAATGAAATCTTTTATTTTCTTGTAGTCAAAGAGCCAAGCATCAGTGTTGACGGTAACATTCCTGCAGTGAAGTCGGAGCATGTGGCAAACCTTCGACCTCTGACTCCAACTGGCGCCCTGTCCGACAGTGACCAGGAGACAAAAGCCAAAGGTAAAACAGAGCCTGAGGAAGAACTTTCCACTCCTGGTCGATTAGCCTCTTCTGACCTAGATGCAGACGCATCTCTCCCCAAATCTGCCTCTGCATCTTTAATGCACCTCCCTCTCCCTCCTCACCCGGTTGTAGAAGTTCGTTCCCTCCCTCATCCACCCCCTGGTCCTTTGCTGGACGTCCTTCAGCGGGCCAGGCTCCCAACTGATGAGGATATCCCCCGCACGCCTGGAAGAGACCTGACGCAGCGTGCCCGAAGTCTGGGCAAGTCCCAGAGCACAGAAACGGTGCCCATCACACCTGGTAGCGATGCCCCGCTTGTAGGCAGTAACTTGTTGCTTAGCTCCCCTCATATCCCTGGTAGCCCCTTTTCCTACCCTGCACAGTCCCCTCTCCTTAGTGCTGGGGTCCCCCGCACTCCAGGAAGAGACTTAACCTTTACCCCTGTATTCCCTGACCCCACAGCACTGACCCTTAATAGGAAAATATCCTCTGAGAGCCTGGACGATAGAACGTTTTTCAAAGAGCCGCCTGTTAATGCTCTACCTAACCAGGCCCTTTCTGTTGGACATTCAGACGGTGTCCCTAAGGATTTACCCACTTGTCTCACTGTAGACGTCCCTTTGCCATCAGATACTGCCCCTTCAAAGAGGAAACCTGGGCGTCCCAAAGGCAAAAAGATCCCGGCAGTCTTTGCATCCGATGACTCTTTGGAGCTCACATCTGAGTCCACCCCTCTGCCTGAAAATGCACATCTTGGCGATCTCTCCATGCAAATTATGTCTGTCAAGTCCCCCGAAAAACCAAGATTGGACTTTCAGGAAGGAGACGTGGAGCCTGAAACGGTCTTGCCCGTAGAAGATGGTTTCCTGTCTTATAAAGAAGAGGCGCCTGCGGCAGTGAAGCCTTCACGGAGACCACGCAGAGGCTGGGAGGAGCTGCTGCTGGACAGTCTGTCTCCTGTTACCTCACCTCCTCGTCCATACTTCCCCCCACGCTCTGATTTTGAGGAGGTGACCATCCTGTATGACATCTGGAACGAAGGCATAGATGAGGAGGATGTGCGTCTTCTGCAGATCACGTATGACAAGATGCTTCAGCAGGAGAACGGGAACGACTGGCTCAACGACACCCTCTGGGTCAACCATCCTCATATCCTTTGCTGCTCAACCTTGGCTGATTAACAGCAAATGTTAATTTTGATTTATTTGTCAAAAACAAATTCCCAAAGTGTTCCAGAAACCACAAATCCCATATTATGAAATACAGATAGTAAAATTAACATAAAATGATAATAAATGAGTTTCTTCTTTGTTTTATGTGACAATCAATGGGCAGCCCCCTCTGGTGGCAGAAAGGGGGAACTGTTTGGCTGGTCATTATCTGTTGAGCATGTTTTTGGGTCCCAGCTATGGTTCAGTTTCTTCCTTGACTCCATCTCACCTACCAACATCCCTGGAGTTAAGAAGAAAAGAAGAGATGATGGCATGAGGGATCACATGACTGGCTGTGCACGGAGTGAGGGATACTACAAGATCGACAAGAAGGACAAGATCAAATACCTTCAGAGCACAAGGCTGCAGTCAGAGGAACCACCGGTTGACACACAGGTGGGTGAAAGAATAAATTTTGATGCCAGAGTGGTAAAAGTGCTGTGTTGAACATATCTAATTCCGTCTATTATCTGCAGGGTATGAGTATTCCTGCACAGGTCCACGCCTCTACCAGGTCTGGCTCGGAGCGTCGGTCGGAACAGAGACGTTTGCTTTCCTCATTCGCGTGTGACAGTGACCTGTTGAAATTCAATCAGTTGAAGGTAAACACAACTTTGCTCCAGTGGATTGTTTTAAGAAATATTTCAAAAGAAGAGTAAACAATATTACATGACAGACAGAAAGCTGGCATTATGTCGTATCATTTCAAAAAATAAAAGTTAATAACAACTGTCCTAAAAAGTGTTACCTGGTGCCCCTTTTGTCTTTTCAGTTCCGTAAGAAAAAGATTAGATTCTGCAGGTCGCACATCCACGATTGGGGTCTGTTTGCTTTGGAGCCCATTGCTGCTGATGAAATGGTGATTGAGTATGTGGGGCAAAACATCAGACAGGTGAGATACGTTTCTTTTTAGCCAGAAATATATTTACATTTTCTATTCACATTTGTTTTTCAAGGATAATGAGGGTTACCTGATGTGAAATAAATATTTAATTTTACATGACTGAACATTTGTGATTGATATTACTGTATATAGGTGAATTCCAAAATGCGTTTAATTTTTCAACAGGAATAACCAGGAAACTTGGAGACAAAGTATTTTCTTTCTGAAGTTTAGAACAGAAAAAAACAAACATTTCCTATTAATAGAGTTCATGTGTCATTCTGTCATTTTTTTTTGCAAACTTTTGATTTTGTCCTTATTTATCACATTAAATTTAGTGAAATGTGCCAATGTTAGGTCTCCTTTTCTTCAGCAACAAATCTCCTGAGCTAATGAAAAACTGAAGAGTCTCAAACAACACAGAAACGGATTTGAAAAACAAATGATTTTAATCCCAGCTGTCATCATTTTGCACAGATGCAAAGAGTATGTTTTGATAAACTTTTAATTGCTATAACGCTTGTTTAAATTGGGATTAAACCATAACTAACAGAGATTCAAGACAGAACAATCAGCAGAAATTGATGTCTCAGCTCCAAAACAACTTTCAATTAATACTGCAACACTATAATCAGAGATATTATTTGATCAAACTGTGATCGTCGGACTCTAAAGGTTAATGCATCATAATACTAAAATAACTATATTCAGCTTCTTCAGCCAAATAGAGGCTGGGAATATGAACAATCAAACCTAAGTGCACAAATGTTTCTTGGAGTGCCGTAAAAGCGTGACAGAAATTGTTACAAACCTCCAACAAGTGACGACTTTCCATTTTCAGGTGATTGCAGACATGCGGGAGAAGCGCTACGAGGAGGAGGGCATCGGTAGCAGCTACATGTTCCGAGTCGACCACGACACCATCATTGACGCCACCAAGTGTGGAAACTTCGCCCGTTTCATCAACCACAGCTGCAATGTAAGCAGACACCTGGCGCAGCGCTTCTTTTGGAGAAGCTATTTATAATTAAATCAAAATAGTCACATTGAAGCATTTACATCTTTTAATATGTCTCTCGTCTCTTTCAGCCTAATTGTTATGCGAAGGTCATTTCTGTGGAATCTCAGAAGAAAATCGTGATCTACTCCAGACAGCCCATCAACATCAACGAGGAGATCACCTATGACTACAAGTTCCCAATCGAGGATGAGAAGATCCCCTGTTTGTGTGGGGCAGAGAACTGCAGGGGAACGCTGAATTAATTGTCTGTCGGAGGTCAGTCCTCTCCATGACGTAAAATGCTGTCCTCAAACTCTGTTGAAGTTTCCCGAAGACATAAAAATGTCGAGACCCAGGATGAGGAAGAACTCGAGGTTTTTTGTTTGGAAGGAAAAACCTTCCAAGTCCTCTGGGTATGGTTCTCCAAATATTGTTTACGATTTATGGTGCTCTTGTAATGAAAGACAGTTTTTTTACATCTGCTAATGACCCAGAATTTACTAAACATTTGCTGGTTCAGCATTTCATCCACTCACAACGTCGGACAATATTCCAGTACGGTTCCCTCCATGTCCAGTACATGTTTGTATAGTTTAACACTCATTTTTTTTCTTTTAAGCATTACGTAGACCACAGGTGGTAAAAAAACAACAACACAGCTTCACATGTTCAGCTGCTAACTAACCCTGCTGAGACGCACAAGGTCAGCAGGACGGCGCCTCTGCGTGAAGGAAGATGTGGTCGAAAGCTGAGCAGATGGCAGGTGGTGTTCCATCCAGTATGGAAGCCCGCAACATGCTGTAACCCTGCTTTCTCTATCCTACCTCCACTGGACCAGTTCTCTTGGACACAAATCAAAGTTATTACAATGAATTGGTGAAATCCTGCCGCAATATCTGGAGTCTTTGAATCTCATGTCTGCTCTCACCAGCCAATACTTGATCATGCTGCTTCCTATTGGTTTATGCAAAAAGTCAAAAAAGACGTGCAAAATCTGTATTACTGATACGCCGGTATTTTTCACTTTTGTTTAGGTGAATGTCCTGCTTGTCTCTTCACTATGTTTGTCTTTAAATGTGTGTCAGGCTTCTGATTAAGAGAATTTATTAACATATCTGAGTGTATTTAAATATGGGTACACTGCCCCCTGAAGGCTGAAGTGCAGAAGGCTGACCATGCGACACAGAGCAAGAAAATGAACATATTCTGAACAGATTCCTGACTGCATCGATCCCCATGCGACATCCGGGGAGTATTCTAAAAAAAAATTGCTAGGTCGAAATAATTATTTCTCATTTCAAGTGCCATATGAATGTGTACCTGTCTTTGCTTCCCTGAGAAGACGAGTGGCAGACATCACCTGGAACTGTGCTCATGCGTGTGCAAGGAATTTCCACTTTTTTAAGTTTCCACCCTGGGTGTTTGATGGGGATCTCTAGGCTTCCTTTATCTGAGTTTGGGTTGGCTGTCTCATGTTTGTGTGCTCATAGATTACTCTTCAGCTGTGTGCTATTATTCTACCAGTGTTTAATGTTTCAAGTGAGACAGCAGTGTTGGTGCGACCCAGCAGACAAACTCAGCATCATCCACTGGAGTCGTTTCGTCTTTATAATTACTCATTCGGGGGGGGGGGTGAATGCACTTGAGGCTTGCACTTCTGCTTGACAACCTTCTCTTAGCCAATCAGTCACCTCTGCAAGACCAAGTCATTCATTGATATCCCTTATTTGGATTGATTGACATTTTCTTCACCAATAATGTTTATAATGTATGTGATTACTTGTGCAGAAGATGTGAGGCATTTGACTTCACAGGGGGAAACACTTAGGACGCATCTCTTCTCTTATTTTTTTAATGAAAGGCTGAGTATTTAAAAATCTATTCAGAGATCTGTGAAAGGAATCTGAGGGTTCCAATGATTGTTTATTTAAAGAAAAAGGTCCACTGTGTACAGGAAAAGCCGCTGCCTCATTTTTGAAAGATTGTTTCTTGTAGAAACGTCTTCATTTTTCTGCCCATTTGCTTTATAATCCTAGAATATGTAAATACTGTATCTGTGAATAACAATATGAATATATATATAAATATATATATATATTTTTGTTCCATGGGATATGCTACAGCTCAGAAAAGCTCAGAGGTCTATGTAACTTATGAAGTGAGCGACGAGCTGTTAGCAGGAAATTCAGCTTGTGTCAAGCTTTGTTTTTTTATTTTCTGTTGTAAATTCTATGAAAAGTTTGCGGTGCGGAGAAAAAACAAAAGGTTTCAGGATCGGCATCGAGAAAGGATTGGAGCATCAGCCTGTTTCTCATGTCTATTTATTACACCACAAAAGTATGAAAAATGGAATAAAGCAATTTTGCATACATCCATAAATAGTGGTTGTTTTTCATGAAGCGGGACTGTTTTATTGAGATGAATGGGGATTTAATCTTTGTTCAATGATCATCTTAAGCAAACCCACACAGTCCAGCTGGGTTTTTACCAACTGGTCCAGACCAGATCTTGTGATTCACTCGTCCTGTGGTAAACACTTGTTTTCACCACCAGTTCCAATCAAACATTTGCAGGATATTTGATTTATTTTCAATTTATCTATTTTTTCGCATTGTCTTGCATAAGGAAAGGTTTTCTGAACCCTTAATGTTAAATCTTGATAGACAATAAAGTACAGGATTAAGAAATTATGTGAGGACAGTTCCAAGGGCTATTTCTAATTGTTTTTTTAAAGAGTTTCATGTCAATCATCATTTTTTAGGGAAACTGAAGATGCATAAAGGTGGTAGTTGACGTGTCATGATTAGAGAGGAAAGGTTAGTGAAGCCCAACGACCAAAGATAAATCTTTGGTGGATAAGGAAAGATTTCAGTCACTGATGTGCCTTTGAGCAAACTCCTTGATCCCTTTGAATTGTTTCCTCCCAACATTGAACGTTTACGCTCAAATCCACCTGAGGACCAAGTCTTGTCCGTGTGGACCTCTTCATTTTTGTTTGAGAATGATCAAGATTTTATATTCTTTGTAAAAGAACAGTTACACAAAATGTAATTTTGTTGTTGCTAATATGGTTTTATATTGATTGTGTTTTCATTTGATGTACTATGCAAATCATATTAAGACAACCGACCTGCAGTTATTTTTCATGTTGTATGTTGAGTTGTTCTGATTTCTGAGGGGTAGTGGATGGTTGGATGGATGAAAGAACGAGACTTCTGAATAGGCCTAAAAACCCACTTTAATTCAGTCAAATTTTATCTGCTCCAGATTACACACACTCAAACATACCAATCCCCTAAATACGCCAGTTTTTTTTAAATCAAGGTTAATGCATTATTATTAGATTGATGAAAAAAGGAAAATAAGAGTAAAATTCCTTATTTTGTAGAGTTAAAAAAATGACAAAAAAGTCTTGGGTCCACCCCTTCTTCTAAATCTGTTGCAAAATTAAAAGGTATCTAATCTTGCCAACCAAGAACCAGTTCTGGAAATCCACTGTTCTGGAAATCCATTCATTAGTTTTTGCATAATCTGACTAAAGAACCAACCACCTACCAAACAAGCTGGCTGAGATCCTAACCTACATGGTGGAGGTAAATACTGAATGTGTGTAGTTTCTGGTCGCTGTTTTTATTTCTTTTACTTCCAGCATATTTCTACGCTGTTGTCCTAGTTGTTAACAACTCCCTCAACAATGGTTATGTTTTCTTATCTACCTGTTTATTTCTCGATTTGGCAACACGATCATACAGAAACTTGGTTGGATCTTGGATAAAAATAGACTCAGATTAAAAGATTTACACAGATTAGATTCAGATAAAGGGGAGGAACTTACTTTCCTTTTTTTTACTTTCATGAACATTGTGAGATATCCCTTATCCCTTTGAAGCATACTTAAGTAAAGTCCGAGAATGAATACAATCATGTTTCTCACCTTAAAAACGTGCATGGTTAAGTTAACAGTAACAAGGCAGAATTTGGGTATAACATCTTTGAGTAAATAGAACATGGGTGGAATTGAACTTAGACTTTTGTGTACCGATTGCTATTAACCACCAGAGCCACAGATCGACCTTTAGCTGGTCTTACACACTATTTATCCAAGGTGTGAGTCATTTGTGACAAAACGTAGATGTAAACTGGTGTACTCAAAGTTTACTTATCTTAAACTTTAAGTATAGGTACAAGTATATTCTTTGTCAAAAGTGTCCCAATTTAGTCTAGTCTTTAGTGTAATATGTGTTATCATAATAAGTATTATAATGGTACTCTACAAGTCTACTGTTAGTGTTTTAATATTAGTATACTTACAACATAAAGTATATTTAAAGCATACTTAAAAAAATGAATTTTCTGTAAGGGTGTGGGTTAACTGCAACAACATGTCAAAAATGTTACACCCTACCCCAAATGAACTTTTGATTGGATTTATGACTGAGTGCATGTTTACTTTGATATTCAGTTTGCAGGAATCCTGGAAGAGAAAGACTGACAGCAAGGTGCCTCTAATATTTTGAAGAGAGCATCAAATGATGTAAAAGAGCCGGGAAAGTCCATCAGATCTGCAGCAATATCGTTGAGCATATGTCACGTGACACTGAACAGATTCTATAAAGAGAAGAAGAAGTTACAAGAGTATTGATCAAGCTTCCACGTGGAATCCATGTGGAATCAAGCAGTAATTGAAGGAATATCTGATGAGAGCTGCTTATGCATATTATTGACAGTCTCCATTTGAAGAAAGCAGTTTGGATCAGGTAAGGATAAGTTAGGAGAAAGTTAGAAATTGGTGCATGGCGCTTCTTCATTTCTCATGTCCATAGCAAAGTGGAATATGATGTCAACTTAATCATGGAGAGAATCGTTATCTCGGTTCTCATTTTATGCCAGAATCGCCCAGCTCTATCTTAACATGTTAGTAAGGGGACATTGCATGTTTGAATTTTGTAACGGCTAATTCTGCAGCTCATACATACAGTCATGACACATTTAGCAAAAAGAAATTCAGTGTTTTACAATACTCTTCTTCAAGGTGTCTATATTTATTCATCGCCAGATTATTTATACAGTGTGAAAACTTTTCCCAATTGAAAGTCCATGCTGTGCAAAATGGACTTTCATTAGGAAAACATCGCTGGGTTTTCCCAAAACGGATAAAAAGAAACAATGCTTGTTCTAAAATAAAAACCTCCTTTATCTTCTAACCATCTTCTTTGTGAACCTAGTGCCGACTTTAGTGTCTTTCTTAGTGTCTAAACTGGTATCATCTAAAAACTTCTTTCATGCTAAAGTGTAGGGATGAAACTACCCAGCCAGACGACCTGCAGCAGGTGCAGAGAAAAGCTCCGACCTGAGGGGACACCCAGCCGTCCCTGTGAGGTGTTTGGCATCTTATGACACGGACACGATGGGACTGTAGGCGGGAAGGATGTGTCTGAAATTGTTCTGCAGAGGCACCACTTGCTCCGCATCCTCTTCTGTCGAGAAGATTTGTGAGGTAAACTTAGCCAGCTAAGGAAATAGCAGAAAAGATCCTTTTTATTCACAGGAAACTTATTAGGAAACTATTATACTTTATTTTCAGAGAAATTACATCAGAGACCTGCCTGGGACCATGAGATGTAGATGGGGTCTTCATACAGAGTCCTTACAACCACCTGAGACCACGGAGGGCTGGTGAGGCTGCCTTGGTATCTGTAATAATGACTCATATTGTGCTTCGGCAGAAGGCTCATCAGCGGAAATGGCTTGACTTTAGCATTTTGACCTTGGGAAATGATGCAAATGATGCAAAATTATCACAAACCAAAGAAACTGCAAGAATGAGTTTTCTGAGTGTCTCCTTACCTTTATAAGCAACACATGACGGCTTTTGTGATATGTGTCCAAATTAAACATTGTCTGCATAAACAACCTGCAGGGACAGACAGAATCGATACCTATTTATGTGGAAAACAAAATATTACTCTGATCGAACAAATAATAAAAGTATTTTCAAACTGACATCAATGAAGAACCCAAGGCCAGCCAGTCCTGTTGGATCTTCCAGGGCTGCCGTCATATTTGATTGGATGGACTTCATGTTGACGATTTGCATCTAGAAACAGAAGACAGACTTTCAGGGAGGGCTCCACTGCACCATCATGCTGCAGCAGCAGGTTGGTTCCGGCGTGAAGCTATCTACTGACCTACTCTACCTCCATCGGGTATCTGCGTCGGTCCACCGTGTGCTCCGAGACATTGTTGGCTGGGCCTCCCCAGTGGAAGTGCAGTTGGATGGTGTGGTAAAGATCTGGAAGACCTCCACCACTCACTGACATGCCACTAACAACCTGCAGCACGACTGGGAGGAACAAGAGAAACAAAATCAGCCATGGAAATCCACAAACAGACGATAATACTGTGTGTGTATATGTAGTATCTTCAGCATCTTCACCAGAGTGTCCGTCGTTTTGGATCATCCAGTCGCCAGTTTGGGTAACATCAAATCCCTCCAGGTGTAAAGATCCAAGAGACTCATTTCTGATCATCCGGTGGTCCAGATTAATGGGAGAGTGATGCTTTTCAAGTAAGGGGTGACAAGATGCAAACATGTCTCTCCATGCATACGGATCTGAGGATGGTGAAGGAACCATATAAGAACCAGATGAAGGGGAAACAGCAGATGTTTTAACTTTCTACCTGAGTGGATCTCAAACTGTGGAGTGACAAAATAAAGCTAAAGCTGAAGCAGTGAAAAGAAAGACACAAGCAACAACACCATTGGAGTCGGCCCAGTCTATGCTGATGACACACAGCTTTACATCGCGTGTCTCCTGTTGACCCCGGGCCTATCAGTGACATTTTTAACTGTATTTCAGATATTAAGCTATGACTGGCACACTTTTTCTACAGATCAACCACAACAAAATGGACGGCTTTATCATCGGCTCTGCTGCTCAGAACTCGGCAACTCTAGTTTTGAGCCTCACATTAGAAACACTTTTTTTTTATGTTAGGCTTTTGAAAGTATCTTCAGATGGGAACATTCATCTGAAGAACATTCCCAAACTCCAACTGTTGCACAATTCAACTGCAAGTGTGTTGACTAAGACCAGAAAGGGAACAGCCATTATACCAAGTATAAAGTCCCTGCACTGGCTACCTGTCTGCTTCAGGATGGATTTTAAGATCCTATTATTGGTTTAGGAATATCTGAATGACCCTAATCCCTCCTAGTTATCAGATCTGCTTTTATCCTATGAGCCTTCTAGAAACCCACGATCTTCTGCTAAGGGCCTTTTAAAATATTCCAAAAAGTTAGAAGGAAAACTCCACAGTGAATCAACCTATTGTGGTCCATGTCTGTGGAACGACCTGAAGATCTGAGGGCAGCAGAGAGTTTTTAAATGCAAACTCAAGATGCATAATTCTAATCAGGCTTTTAACTAAACCGGTTTACGGTTGGTTGTGGACATTTTAGTAATTTTTTTATCATGTTTTATGTTTCTATATATTGGTCAGCTATTATTATTATTTTTTTCTTTTAGATCTGTCTATGAGTCAACTTGTGGTTTGGTAAAAAATGTTTCTCATATCTTACAGATATTATTGCTGTGTGTGTGAGTGTGTTTGTGCGACCTACACCGGCCCTCCTTGAAAGACTAGCCTATTACTCTTTATTTGGAACTAATATCTATTTTCCATCAAAACCCAGCCACATAGGGGTCACATTTGTCAAGCCTGGATAGATGGTGAGGGTTTCATCAGGAAAGCCATCCGACGTAAAACCAATGCCGAATAAATATGCGGAATGAGATGATCCACCGTGGAAACTCCCACAGGTAAGAGCAGAAAGAAGAAGAAGGATAAGAAGTAGAAGAAGACATATTACCTATGAAAAAGGGAATGATACACTGTATGTGAAACACCAAGACAAAACAAGATGAACAAACAGATAAAAAACTGATTTTTAGATTTTAGTCAGTTTTTATTATGTTTTATGTTTCTGTCAGTTTTTTATTAGTATTATCTTATATTTTGAAATTTTGGTCATGTTTTTATTATATTTTATATTTCAATAAATTAGTCTATTAATTAGTATTATTATTATATGTTTTACATCTTAGTCAGTTTTTTATTATATTTTGTTTGATGTATGAATTGTTTTTTATTATATATCCTGCTTTTGTAGTTCCTGCTCTGCTCCATGTGTTTTTTGGTCAGCACGTGGAGATGGGCTGTCATTTCCATGCCAACGATGCGCTGTTAGACTGTTACTGGGTCACTGACACAACAACAAAAAGTAACGTGAGAGTGGTGTGGCGTTGGGTAAAAACAAGATGCCTTTTCTCTCATTAAGCAGCAGTGTTTGACACAAAATAGTTTTTCATTGCACTTTGATTCCTGAGATCTTGATATACTTGTTTACCAAAGCATTCAGTGGAGGGTTTTGTTTTATTTGAGTATTTGTTTGAATTTATGTCAAAATGAATTTTTTTTTAACCCATTTTATTTGATTTTAGTATGTATTTTTGATTGAAAAGCACATTCTGCTCTGAATATAACAGTATTTTGGCTTTTGGCTTGACCGACTATAATAAACGGACCTTTGACACGTCGAAACATTTTTTTGTGGACCTTTAAGATTTGTATTTGAGTACCACTGTAGTAGATCCTACTTGTAGAGGATAGATTAAGTCTGTACTTCACTGCTCTCCAAACCTTCACACTGACTGCTCTTCCCCAAACTTGCCCTGCAGGTGTCACCATTGAAGCATAGTCTCAATTTCAATATGGGATTTCTTTCCAAAAGTGTGATTCTTGGTGATTGTTAATTTAAACTAATTACTCTCTTTATATTCGGATCTTCCTCTTACATCTCAAAAACAGAGGAGCACCCTCCTCCTCTGTCTCTGTACCTCCTCCAGTCTAATTATAGTGTCCAGGACCTGCAGGGATGAGAGGTTGTAGACACAGGCTGGACAGATTCAGGAATAACTTACCACAGAGTGGCTCACTGTAGGAGTAGCCCTCTGGAATATCATAGTGAAAAATATGTTCACAAGCATATTCACTCTTTTATAATTAACTTGAATTCAGCAAAGACTGAAAAAGGGCCACACCTGAATCAACTTGTGAGAGAAAAAAGCAGGAGAGCAGTTGTAGCAGCCTGATGAGTCCAGACCAGTGTCAGTATCTGAGGTAGACTGAAGGTCAGAACCAACGTTCTGCTTAAATAGGAGCCGAGGTTTGAATTCTCCCAGTCTGACCAGTCAACCGTGGCATCACCAGTCTGATCAACAGACTCATTGATTGCAGACAGCTTCACCCCCTCCTCTCCTGCTGCCAGCATAGATGCCCAAAGAGCAGTAACAGGAGCCATTCATCTCCTGGGTCAGAGGATGTGAAGCACACTGAATGACAAGGGAGTGGAATGCATAAAGTTTCATAGGAGGAGACTGGAGCACCAACTATAGCTAACAGACATTTTAACCATCCTTATCCATTTCTAAGGGCCTTTGAGAATAACAGCATTACTGAAATTTGAGGCTTTCACAACTTACTGCATGTTTTCCTCCTGAAACTCTTTCCAAAATTTCCCAAAAATGTTAAATATTATATCACTATTATCCTCAATAGCTATACTGCCAGAAATTAGATCTTAGTAAGATAAAATATATTAAATGAAAGTAATATAGGCTTATTCTTTGTCTGAAAAAATAATCATTCTTCCGAGCAGTTTCTGGGTTTTGGTTCATAATAATCTCACTGAGGTATTAGGATTTACTGGATATTTTATCATTTATCCTGAGTGTGTTAATGCTTGAAACTAGAATTACCGTAATAATAAGGCTGGTTGATCAAGAATGACAACTGTCCTTTCAACACGTATAATACATTTGGATCCAGGCAGATGTTGTTGTTTTAAGTGTATCCTTCATTGTTTGAAGATATATCATCTATCTTATTAAAAAAATTATGGAACTATCATTCGCTGATTTTAAGTTCATTTTCCTACAAATTCAGAAAATAATTCTTTAATATTTCTCTTTGTATCAAGAGAACTCTACTTGTTCCTAGTTTGATCACACCTATTTTAAGGTTTATGTAGATTCATTGAAGTAAGACAACTTTTACTTGTTTTAAAAAAATCCTCATATCATATCATTTAGCTTATTTAGTAATATAGCCCTCATTTTATTGCAAATTTTCCATGAGTTTCTGCATTTTACATTTCACTGGTAGTGGATGTTACCTGTTTTTTGTTTTTTTTTGTTAACTTTACTGGCCCCTATCGTCTTTGCATATGACCTGTATCTGATATGAGTGTGAACAGATCTGTGCCGAAGCATCTTCATGATCTCCCAGTTGTAGGTCCTGAGACCCTCTGAGAGTGTGCTCAGTGGAAAATGAAAAACACCTGAATCCCAATGCACATGAATTATGAGTTTGAAAACGTCATGACGTTCGTTCAGTATGGAGTTTTTCATTTTAAAACGTCTGATTGGCAGCTATCTCGGCCAGGTCTTTCCTTTAAGAGATTTTTAATTTCAATGGTGCTTCCTGGTAAAGTAACGGTAAAATAAAAACATAAAGTGTGAGTGTCCTAAAAGCCTCATCTAGGAGTCCCACTCACTAATTGGGTCTAGACTCAATATGTAGTCACAGAAATGAAAAAAAAACCCCAACAATAACTAATTAAGGAAGTTTCCAAATGGCTAATGGGACACTTCAGTACTTTGTTGGTGTATGTTAAAAGTATCATAAGAAATACTTGAAAGGTTTTCGAGTTATATAACCTCCACCCCAGTCTAGTCATCGGGGGAATTCACACTGCAAGATTTTTGTATATGACACATGTGAACAGACCACTTGGAATCTGATTTTGGAAGTTTGAATGTGTTCTTAAGTCAAGATTAATTTCTGATTTTTACGAATATGACGACAATGAGAACTGTCAGATTAGAATACATGCTCAATGCTTTTGTCAGCATCAGAGGACAGCAACAACAACTGGGAGACATGAGGTTATAAATTTAATAAATAAATGAGAAAATGCCTCAATCGAATCCTATTTTCATTTTATTGTCTCAATCTGGAAAGAATGACTGATCTGGTGTCACCACAGCAGACATTGCAGAAAATGAACACTATGCATATTGGAAATATCACCGTTTTAATAAGTTAATGAATTTATGAATGAAATATTAAACAGGCAAACCCATAACATTATTTGCTCTACGTATGTGATAAACAGAGATCAGAAATCATATATGAGTATAAAATAAACATCTGAATTGTTGTTGGAACAATTAGTTATTTGTTCATATATAAAATGGCCTGCAGAGCTCAGATATATCCTCAGACAAGACACACTTGTTCAAGTCACTTTAGAGCAAACAAAGAAGCCTCCTCCACATGAAGAGGCATCGATGCCTGAGCAGTGATGCCTCCACGGTTGCGTCTCTCCTATCCAGGAACAGATCATACCATTCTGTCAATACTTGTGAACAAAGCCCCTTTTCTTCTGTGACAATGCTTTCCAGCTGGGTATCACCATCTCCGCTCCAGCCTCCGCCTCACGAATCACTGCGAGGTGCACCGGATCCATCCAATTCTTGATATAATTTGAATCTTTTGATTGGTGCGGATGGATTTATCCAACCACTTCCATCTCATGTCATTGCTGGGGGATTTCCCCGCATCCAACCTTAATACTCGGTGACATTTGGTCATTGCAGGTAGGAAGTTTTTCGTCGACTCTCCGAACAGCTTAATGTCATGATTTATGAGGTTCAACAGTGTTCTCTGTTCAAATCCACTCACGCATGAGTCGTCCTTCATGCTGCCGTTTGTTTGGCATTTGATTAGATGGACATCTACCTGGGAAGAATATAACCCCTTGAAAACTAATCATTATTTTTGAATGAAAAGGCCATAAAATTAAGCCATTGTTGTTGTACACACATCTCCAATAAAACCAGGTCTCCCAGCACCATTGTTTAGCAAACCACAGCCAATACAGCTGCTGGGGGTCATGATGTAAAATTTCAAACTAGATGCAGGAGACTATGCAGCTGCTGTACAGGCCAGACCATAGAACAACAAATGTTTCCATTCATAGAAAAACCTTTAAGCATGCCAATAGAAAAAACAACAACCATGCCCCAAAGCTCATAAGAGCAGGATGGAAAAAACAAACACTCAAACAAGAACATACATCTCATACTATTCAACAATTTGTGAGACTCCATTTGTTGGATAATCCACTGTGGATTATTGAATCTGGAAAAGAAACAAGCACGCTAAACAAAGCCAAAACAAAAAAACGTTTCAAACATTCACTCAAACATGTAACGCAGTCAGACATGCTCCCTCAAGCAGTCGGAGTGTTGGTGGGTCCACTGATACAACTTCTTCTGGTTTTTCAGTCATCCTTGACAGAATCAGAATCAGAATCTAGAATCATTGCCATCAGACCTTTTTTTTTTTAATTACAATTTTTTAATGCAATCCCACTGAAACAACAGAAAAGAATAGTCACAGAACCATCATCACCAAAAACAGAAGAAGAAAAAAGCCTCGGAGCTACAGTCCGTTATATCTGTTTCAGCAGTAGCTGAGACCAACCTTGGGAACTGAGAGAACAGCTGAATTATGTGAAGAGTCGCACCGACAAAACACAGCAGAGAAGGAAGCATCCACATCTGACAATCAGTACATTTCTTTCCAAAACAACCCAACAAAGCAAACAAAACCAATTTTTATCAAAAGATACACGTGCAAATCGTTAACGTTTCGACTCACTAATCATGGATTAGTCAGCAAATACAAAACTAGAAAGCAAAGAGCTGATGATAAAGTCAGTGAAACTGGACCGACTGTATGATTCAACAACTTCATGATCAGGCCTTTTGTTTTATTTCAATGCATTGGTTTCCTCCAATTGTTCAGCTTTCAGACAGCATCCCTCTCACAATAAAACTCTGATAAATTAACATTAAAAAGAACACAAGTCAGATATTTATCAGTACCATAAACATTCTTTAACACATGACACTTTGTCCAACATAACCTCAAGAAAACTAACCGCACTTTCTTGTAAGGTCAAACCTCCTAATTACAAAATTCTTGCTGCAAACATAGGCTATAGGATTTTTGGGATGGAGTAGAAACAGAAATGAAGAACGGACAGCACTGATGACAACTTTAATCAGTAGACACGTCTGCTTGCATAACAGCAAACAAAACAGCACAACGAATGAAAGCCAGCTTCGCTGTCCGTCTCTCTTTTCCTTGTGCTTGAATGAAAAAGGTGGAACAAATCTGCCCTGCATGGAAGTGAGGGGGGGTATTTACATGTTTCAAAAGCTCTGCTCGGTCTCGGCTGGTGTGACCTCCCAAGCCTTTATGTAGTTTTTTGTTTCTTGGTACTGAAACGATCCTATCTGCACCCTCAGATGCCAATGGATTAGAAAAAACACGCACTGTGGAAGACCCCTCAGTAGGAGCATTCCTCATGTCTCAATCACTGCTTCTGATACGTCTGTATAAATTTCAACTCTCCTGCCTGCAGTCAGCATTTTTAATAAGACCGTCTGCTACATACTCCGAGGTGCACAACGCACTTGTGACCAGCAGGCAATGTCCGGATGAAGCTCCCCGCCGCTTATCTACAGTACTATACCACAGTGCTGAGGGAGGTGAAGTGTCCTGGCATTGGGTCGAGTTCATGGTCATTCGTTGGGGTTTCAGGTCCCACCAGGAGTGTGCTGCTATCTATGGAGTCCTCCCTCTCCTGAGAGGAAGGCGCAGAGACTTGCTGAGGATCAGAGACGTTGGGGATATCGGCCTGGAGCCCGTCCACCATGGTGGTCATTTGGCTTGGCACCATCATGACCCCCCTGTGTCCTGAGGTCGACAAGAAGGTTAGGAAATGAAGATAGAATCAAGACACGGTGCACGAGGAGGTGCATGAATCTCAGAATAAGTGCCTACCGAGGTCCACGTAGAGGACGCTGTCCGGGTTGATTGAGGCTTCATATGGAGGAGGGGGGTCATCAGGATGATGGATGTCGGGGTATTTGTAGGCAGCATATGGTGGAGGAGGCTCTTGGAAATGGAAAGCGCCTCCTTCTCCGTCATCTGACAAATGCAGGGGAGTGAGGCCAGTGCCAAATGCATCGGGGCCGTAGTCAAAGCCGGGGACTCGTCTTCCAAGGTTGAAGTGGTGCACTGAGCAAATAAAAGCAGAGACAAACACACACTGGATGATTTGACCGTGGGGCTAAATTGTACTTATGATGCGGCTTCATAAAGAGAACTTCATTTATAGCAGAAATTCAACCGCAAGTTCTAGACATTTAAAGAACATTATAGACACGTCCACATTGGCAAAACCATGTGCTGGATATGAAAGACCTTGCAAAGTAAATTAATTTCTTCCAAGAGCTGCATAGAAACAATAGTTTCAATGAAAAACATTATTTTGATGCACGACGAAAGCATTTAAATATTAAAGGCTTATATCGGCATATTTTAGACCTTGCACCAAATACCTCAATGTATTTTAGACATTTAATACATAAAATCTAAATGATCACATTTCGGAAGCCAACTGTAACTCATGACAAAGAGGACTGCACATGTTCAATCAATGTTGATCACTATAGTTGAAAATGTCTCCAGCAGTTATAATTATTGAATCGGTTTTAAACTCCTTTGACAAACACAAGCTGCTGCTGCAGCAAATTTAATCAACAAATCATGATGAGAATGACTCAAACTGGATAACCAAAACATTAGCCTTTAGAGAGGGAGTGTGTGTGTGTGTTTCCAGTAGGATTAATACTCACAGTTTCCTCCAATCAGAGTTTCAATGCGTTCACGTCTCCGTTGACGGAGTCTATGTACCATGAACAGCAGGAGTGAAAGGATGAGGAAGGATGAGATGCAGCTGACGATGAGCCTCATTCCACTGGCCATCGAGTCAAACAGACTGTTTCCATCTAAGGAAAAAAAACAAATTAAGAATATCGTCTGTTGGGTGTTCAGCTATTTCAACTGATCTGCTGATTTCTCCGCCCCGAGAGTGACACAATTTGAACCTTCTTCTCACAATCACCAGAGACTGAACTCATGCTCATGATGATGATTATTGTTGTTATCATTATTATTATTATTGTATAGTATTTCCCCATAAGCAATGGCTATATGTTACATTAATATTAATGTTATTATCAACCTGGGATCCCTGCTGCATCCGCGGCCCGACCATGGAGAGGTTAGAGAAAGTGGATTATAGCTGATATCTTTGCTGCTTTCCCCCCGTCTGTATCTCCCGAGTGTTGGATCTGCTAGAGGTTTCTGCCCGTTAAAGGGCAGTTCATTTTCTCGCCATTGTTGCCAAGTGCTTGCTCAAGGAGGGATTTATTGGGTCCTGTAGATAATTATATAAAGAGTTTGGTCTAGACCTGCTCTTTCTGGAAAGCACCTTGAGACAACTGTTGTTGTGAATTGGCGCAATATAAAAGATTGATTGATTGATTGAAGTTCAAAGATTCTTTTTGAAGCATGAGGATTTAACAACTTTGAAGCATTCATATCAAATATAACATATAACTATTGCAACAGATGCTTTATTATAGGTTTGGTGATTAATTGTAAAAAGATCAAGTTGTGAATCAAGAATTCTGCAGCGAGTTGTGTTCCAATTTGCCATTACGAGTAAGGCCTGGCCCTTTAAGTGCCTGGTTTATGGGTATTGTGTATATGTGACATGGTAGGTTATGGGAGTTGTAGTTTGTTGTTTCATGAGCAGCGCATCAGTGCAGCCCGGAAAACATTCATCTAGTCTGAAATGTATTTTTGTTGTCAGTTGGAGCCACTCTGTTTTAAAGCTGTGTATCTACCCTGGCTGCTTAAATAAAGTGGCCTTTCTCTGCCTCAGACTTTGTCCGGGCGCCAGCTCTGCTAAGCTTAACAAGCTAAGCCAAGCAAGCTAGCTTAATATGGCTGAGAAGCTGGAGAGATAACATGTAGCACAGGGAGAAACAGGAGTGGTAGTTTCTTATCACTCCTAAAATCCTTTGTGAGGTCACTTAACTTATATACAATTCTCATTTTAGCCAGAATCGCCCAGCCCTACTGTATAATATAATGTTCTCTTGCACAACGTGTAACAATAGTCACGTTGTAAAACTTATTGTTGCACTTTATGTGACTGAACAAATCATCTTAATTTAATATACAACTCCAACAACAAAGGTACAGGTACCTGCATCCAGGCAGGTGAACTTGCAGCACTCTTTGGGATCCTTGCGAAAGTGTTGGCAGCCCTGTGGGCGCTCACATAGCGCTGCCACACACATTTCAGGCTCACCGCCATGACAAGTGCAACTCAGACACGGGTCATCCCCCTTAGGGGTGAAGTAATAGCCCTCGTTTACAACATTGTCTTTTATATCCACACAGGTTTGTCCTGTTGGAAGAAAAAATAAAACTTTAAGATGCAGCACAGAAATAAATGACCGGAAACAAACTAATATTTCCGATGGAGGGGAGTAAATGAGTACTTACTCCTCTTGCAGAGGAAGGGGAACTTCTTGTAGCAGTCCTCAGCGTGCCAGCTGTGCAGGCCTCGCTCATTCATGCTTTTGATCTGAAAACGTTGCAGCTGCGCACAGAACACGTTGTCCTGGGTGGGAGAGGCTTCTCCAAAATTGGTCAGACCCTCTGGTGGCAAAAATACCTGCATCGAACCTGTCAAAGTAAAAAAAAAAAAAAATTAAAATAAGTTGTAGAACAATGGTAAGCATTGTAGTCTTTAATTTTGAAGAGTAGTTTTGTCAAATACCTTTATATGCTACCTCCCAGCGGCCCTCCAACGAGTGGTTCTGATTGGTGATCACATACTGGTACCCCACCCAAAACCTTAAATACATAGAGAGAAAGAAAACACACAAAGCTTCAATTTACCGTTTCAAATGGTCCATTTCAGGTTTTACACATGCGCAAATATTTTTAAATATCATTACGGGCAACTATTTGGTGTGAAGCCAATGACAGAGCAGCACTGGCAGAACGAGCAGATACATTTGACTTTTATTTTATTATAAAAAATAAGACCAGGGGAAAAGCATGATTTGTTTAATGAGTCCTAAGACTCCAACATCACAGATTTGATCTTTGTAGATTAATTGACTTGGAAGATCTCTTTTTTCTGTATATATATATATATAAAGTCAAGAATAATAAATAATATCAATCAAGTGAACCACTTTCAAGAACCTGAAACATCGAGACTAAGCTTAAACAGAAAAGAGGAAACTCACTTGCATTGGTCTCTGCGCTCACAGACTTTGTCATCAAAATCAACTTCGATCTTCAAGATGAACTGCAGCTCCTCGTTGGTGACAAATGTTGCCAGAGAGCCGTTGACTTTCTGACAGGTGTCCACGGCTTGCCAGTAGTTCTCATTCCTCAAGTAGACTTTATAGCAGCTGGCTGTCTTCTCGTAGTGGTGCCACCCGCTGGGGCATTTCTCTGCAGACAAGAAGAAACTTTAGCATTGTGGTTCACAGTAGTAGTAAAAACAAGCATATGATAATAACAAGCATATAATAATCAACTACAACGAATCAGATAAGAAACTTACTGTTGAAGCGCACAGGCTGAGCCACACCAATGACGTCTTCCACCTGTTCGTATCCATTGCCAAAACGAAACCTTTCATCCTTCAAAGCTGAATAAAAGGGAGATTGTTTTTCAAAATTGTATCTTCCATAAAAAAGATTCACTGGATCATTTTTTAAAAATCATAGCAGCTTTTGGTTTATGAATCCTGACAAAATTCTGTGAAGTAATGAACCTTTTGAAAATGTCTGACAGTTAATATTGAATTGATAAACATCATTGCTGATTGTTTGTGCACTTGCTCTGCCTGATGACTCCGTATTCTAAACTAGTATCAACATTTATAACCGTCGACAGACTGAAAGGATTTATGCTGGCTATGTTAATTAATTTTTTTAAATTTGATTTGATCAAAAAATTTAAAAAATTTAAAAAATCATTTAAGACTTTCTTAGCCGTCTGAAAAGAAGGCTGGAGGTGTGGAAGTTAGAAGCAGAACCAAACTCATAATTAATTCCTTTCTGTAATATATGTTGCAATATGAAAACATTTCTCAGCTGATGTCTACAAACCATTTGGAAAAAATTGATATTTTGTATCAAATTTGACACTTTCCAAAGAAGAGGGATATCAGTTACACTCATGTCGTATAAGTAGTAAAATAAAATCTTCCTTCCATATCAACCTGTGATAAAGTTGTTGCATGACACATTTGAGTGTTACTGCTGTTTGGAACCTGGCTGTAAAAAGTGCATAATGTGCTTTTTGCCAACAGGATATTTATGTTATTCCATTTCCTCTTTGACCTGCAATGAAATTATAATGTTTAATATGACTTGCATTTGACTGACTGGAATTACTGTGAAGAATTGCTCCATTTTGCCATTTTCTTCATCAAAGAGCCAATCGTAAACCAGAACATTGATTTTCATGACAGCTATTGATTTCCCCTGTAATAAGCCCTAGCTGGAACTTGTTTCAGTCTTGTTCTGGTTTTCCAGCTATGGTTGGAAAGACCACAGCTGCTCCATACACAGAAAACAAGTAAAAGCATGACATTCAGCTTGAAATAGGGCTGTAGAGGCAGGGATCTTTCTATGGCTGTGGTGAAAAAACAATAAATAACAACATAATGATGGTTAACTGCAACTCCCAAAGATGAGGTCAACTAAATCATGGAATTTTAGGGAATTTAATTGAAACTGCACATTTTTTAAAAATGATTAAACTTCTCCCAACTTCTCTGCATGATAAAGCCCCTTTCCTTTAAGGGGGCTTTATCATGCAGAAAAACTCTTTAAACTCGCTCAAACTTATCAGGTCTGGCGAAAATGTTTGTATTTTATGGGTCGCTGCAGTTGACGTGGCAAAATGGCTTCACAGTGCCCCCTATAAATTTTCAAAATACCCTCCAAATTAGACTTTTACCTGGAAGAATGAAATAAGGATAACAAGTTTATCCTATTATGATCTACCAAAAATCTTGTTGGTGCTATGAACTAAACATAACAGGAATTTTAACAAAAACAAAAATAAGAAATCTGCTGGCTTTTGACGTCAAGGTGCTGGGACCCACCTTATAAGAAAGCTGCCAGACACAAGCCCCAACAGGGTGTACATAAGTGTGCTGACCTTCCATGTTATAATGAGGTCCCAGTACAAATATAATACACCATAAAGAATCTTGTAACTTTCACCACCAAAAAGTTTATTTAATGGTGAACAAGCTCAACTTCACATGACTGAGGTATTCGGATTATTATCACAGCTCTGGCTAGAAAGCTTCTTTAGTTGATAATAATCTCCAGACTTGCTTCGGAGCATATAGAACACACTTTAAACAATTTAAAACCTCAGTCAGTGTGCAGTGTTGTTGGCAGGCCTGCAGTGCTGACTCAAAGGCATGCACAGCCAGTAGTGTATGGAGGTCACATGCCATACTCAATCCTTTCAGTAATTCCTATTATGCAGTCAGAGATGTGCGGATAAAGTCTGGATTAAGAGGGGAAAACAAAAGGATTTTGCCCTGCATCATTGAAGAGATCAGCAGACACCAAACAAAAACACAGACACTTGGGGAGCCACTCAGAATTTATATTTACCACTCCTCTGCCATCTGACACTGTCAGTTCACAGCCACTAGTCCTGAATTTCCACTCACTGTGGTGGATTCTAGGAATATTTTCATACCTGCAGACATTGACTATTCAAATTGAACTATGTTTGGGGTTTCTATGGTGCTACGCACACGAGTTCATTCAGAGACGTGTGTGTACTACAACGCCACTTCAGACCATCATTCATTTTCATTTCATTTTTATTTCCCTTTGGACGCCTCCCCGGGTTAAATGAACAAAAAACAACAAAACCACACAGGGAGCAACCAGTGTAAATCAATCAAAAACTATTTCAAATTTTCTAAATGTGACCAAATCAAACCAAACGGTTGCTTTTCTCTAAGTCTTAAAATTTTTCTAAAGTAGGATTTACTCTGTAATATATATTAAATTTAAAAAAAACAGTAGCATAATGGAAAAAGGCGAATTCTGGCTTCCACATGGTTAGATATCACTCAAAATTATTTTTAAGTCCCACAAAAGGTTACTTTGTCATTCATCATGCCACCTCTGTAACTCCATGTCTGTCAGTCCGAGTTCGACCATAGGCTTTCTCAGGGTAAAAACTTTGAATCCCATACCATTAATAAGTTAAGCAGCATTTGTCAAAGCATTCTTGACTTTAGAAACCATTTTACACTGATAAATAGATGTTTGTTGTACACATTCATAATCTATACCTGCCGAGTTCAGAGAAAAATATCTCAGAATATTGCTCGATCAGGTTCCATAGCATCATTACAGCCCTCAGGTTGCATTCACCTCCCCATTCAGAGATGTGAAACACTCATCTGTGCTCTTTCCAGACGTCAATCAGTCCTCCTGTTTGAACTGCGTTTATCAGTTCTGCATGTTAGGTAACAGAGTGGGTGCATAACGGTCTAAGTGGGCTACACTTACGGGGACAGTCCATCTCATCACTCTTGTCCTCGCATGCTGTCCAGCCGTCACACTGCCAGGACATTGGGATACACTGCATCTTCCCACTGCGGCAGGCAAACTGTCCTGGGCTGCAGCGCTGCTCTGAAACACAACAAGAGATTTAATTTAGTTACCCCTGCAATGATACATGTGACCTGCACTTTTCCATACAAGAGGAACCCATTTCAAGTGCAGTACACGAATAAACAAGAACGTCGGATCTTTTTTGGCACTTAGATATAATAAACAAGATCGTAGACTTTCAATGTTCTT
Organism: Lophius americanus; assembly: GCA_037951165.1. Classification (NCBI taxonomy): domain Eukaryota; kingdom Metazoa; phylum Chordata; class Actinopteri; order Lophiiformes; family Lophiidae; genus Lophius; species Lophius americanus. The sequence goes on along the minus strand of JBBDHG010000057.1, from coordinate 5,513,059 downwards.
AATAGCAAATGGGTGCCAATTGGAAAAATTACAAGAAAAGCATTGAACTTTTATGGAACTATGGAAAGGAATCCTTGATTAAAAATCCACAGCAGTTGGGAACATTTAGACTGCGTTCACACTGCCAGTCTTAATGCACTTTTCTGATTTTTCTTGGATGGATTCTTTTGTGTAGCAGTTTACACAATCAGGCAACATTTTGCTTTTAAAATGTGACCTAATTCAGACCGCAGTATGAATGTTCACTGCTCTGAACTGACTCGCATGTGCAGAAAATAACAAAGACGTCCCACGTAGCATGCAGTCACTGTGGAAGCACAATGGAAACACAGAAGTTTGTTTTGTCGTTGTCATTTACAGTGGGGTTCCCGATATAGTAGCTGGTGTACCCACACACATAAAACTGTTGAGGGCACAGAAATTGAAAATGCACGCTTAAAATGAGAGGATTGTGGCAACAATATATTGCGCCATAACAAAAACCCTGTGGCATACTGAAAGTGACAGTCAGGAAACGGACTGTGATTAAACAACCTCGATTTTCCCATGGAAATGCCACCATGTAGTGATTTGATACTGTTTAAGGGTAATAAGCGGTAGAGGCCAGACTCTCCCATGAAAAATTAGTATTCAGCGGTACATTTCACTTCTTTATTTTTTATTTATATTTTCATTTGTTCCTTCAAGCAGCAGCAGGAGTAGTTTCCATATTTTTCTCTATTTCAAAGTACAATGACTTACTATTCCACTAAAATGTGGTATCACATTTATACAATCAAATACAATACAAATACAATCAGTTAATTTTATTTTCAGAAATATATGGGAAAAAGTTATGTGAACTGATGTGACCACTCAACCCATCGCCTGAAAGCGAATCTGATGCCAGGGTTCTTAAGAATTCCATCATTTATGCAATGGCAGAGAGAAAAAACATTTTTCAAATAGTAAATTTTTCTTTCTGACAGCCCCCCTCCACCTGTAGTAAAAGTAAAAATGTTTGCTTACAGCAATGTTTTTTTGCAACATACTAAATAGTGTGGGTAGAAATATATTGACTTAAATATTATACTATGACTGGTAAATACATTAATCATATTATTTTACATTACTTAAGGACAATGTAGAGATCAACAGTATACCTATCAAGTGCCTATCAGGCTACTTGTCCCCCGACAAGCTACTCGAGGGGTACACAGATGCAGGGAAACTAACAGATGCACAGTGGTACTTCAAGGGGCAACAAGGCAAGAATGACCATAATGTGTGGGTTGGGTAAACTGAAGGGTTGGTGGAGATGCCTTGCCAAAAGCCTAAATGTGGACCTATCCATTGTCCCCACAATAATAAGCGCTTGCTGCACCCTACACAACAGAAAATCAGATATACAGATTTTCAAGGAAATCTTTTATTGTATAAATAAAATGGGGATTGTTTCATAACTCTATTCTGGAAAATGGCTTATCTAAATTCAGATTGAAACAGTAACATTTACTCATAGTGCAACCGGAGGCTGTGCAAAGCTTACACTAAAATGATGAAATTATTTAACAAGACAACTCACATTATTCAAACTTGGTCTGTCAAAACAACATTGATTTCATTTTTCTTGTCCTGCTAAAATTGGTTCAATGGTGGGCGAGCTCAGGACTGGCTGAAGGGGTACAGGCTAAGCTACATCTTGATGTTGAGGTGGTTCCTTGTTGTAGGGCCGAGCCACATCTGGAGGCTATGCAGATGAATGGGTAGTCTGGATTAAGGTATTGATTGAGCCAGGTCTTGCAGGACAGACAGATCGTGATTGGTCTTCTTGTTTTAAACTGGTAGAGACTAAGGTGAAGCCATGTGGAATGGAGGGTATTGTGTTAAGTTGTAGAGGGAAAGTGACGCAGCATTTGTCTTGGATGATAATGACGTGAAGGCTGGAATGGTCCATGGTTTAGGGCCTGATGTATGGACAGGCCTGTCCTTTCCAGAACTGTGTGAACAGTGACAACATTTTGAGGTTGTGATAATGTTGCGCGGCCTGCATTCTCAAGTGAAGCTCCATGTCAACTGTGTTGAGGGCATGGCTAATCTTCTCAGCCAAAACATCAAGTCAATTCCTTTTATTCTTTCTTTTTCGGCTCTTGGCAGATGTAACTGTAAGACAGAGGAAAAATTGTATTTTAAAAGCAATTGTTACAAAATGAATATATGTGTATATATTATGCTTGCATTGGAGGGTAGAAATTATTTGAAAGTAGTAATGCACTATAGTGCATAAATTAGAATTTGTACATATTATACTTTCCACTGGTTTGTGATCTTGGTGGAGATGATAAACTTTCCCCTGATATAAAGGATGTAGATGGGAGTGTCTCAGTGATCATATCCAATGGTGCAAACATTAGTTACTACGCTATAATAGAATTGATTAAACCATACAACATCGCTCATTTGCAGTATCTTACACCATTTCAAAAATTCTTTTGCACACAAATTATGTGCTGGCCGCTTAACAGCATTATATTTTTTCATTGGCGTTTTCAAATGAGAAGAACTCTTACAAAGACCGTGGCTTGACTTTTGTCTGAGCCATCAACAGCTGAAGCTAACGGAACTCAATACCTAGCTTCAGACATCAACTCAGTCACTGACTGCAGGACCTCAATTTAAGCAGTTCTGTGGCTGATTATCCAATTTCGCCCAAATTAACAATTGTTTCAATTAACATTTCACACATACCATTTTCTATTTCTAAATTTGAAACCATTGTACTTAGATTAGAGTGAAGGAAATTTTATCTAGGAAAAGCTAACTTACCGTTCTCTGAGTCGTTGTCGTTGCTGCCGGTTGAACCAGGCCTGCTCTCCGGAGTATCAGGCTCCTCTTTCTTGCATCACCCGACCTATCAATCAGGTCTAACGTCTGACAGCTTTTTATCTCCAAACACACGTTGAAGCTCATCAAAAAATGGGCAGGTGTAATGACCATGGGTTGGGTTGGTCTTAGTCTTAGTCTTAAACCTCTTTGAACCTAACCACAAGGCCCTTTATTTTTTCTGATTCCATTACTGAGTTCTTCTGTGGCCCCATTGGGCCAATTGTTTAGAAATCCTCAAACACAGAACAATCGCCATAAGACCCCTCAAATTCTGACTGTATGGAGGAGTCACCACAAATAATTATTAGATCTTTTAGAAGTGAAACTTCTGCGACTCTGCGATTGCAGCTTTCTGAATATATGGGAGTTGAAGTCATGGTCCCAACAGGTTTCAATCTGACGGTTCAGATTGAGGTTGAATTGCAGAAAATTCTACCTGTGTCTGATTTAGAACCAGATATGGCAGTGGCCCAAATCGAAACTGGATGGAAAAGATTCAATGTGGCTTGTGCTATTCACACAATGAAAATTTCACATGAGAATGATACTTCCTGCATTGTGAACATAGCCTTAGATTAGTTAATACAGAAATTCATAGAAGATAAAATGGGGCTTTCGTAGATATTCCGTCAGTTCCAATTGAGTTTTGAGGGTAGTTTCAGAAATGGCTCGCATTGACACAGACTTAATATTTATAGGCTTTCTTTTTTACTGTTTTTATCCTCCAGCGACCGTCTGTACTAAGTAGGTCCCCATGCCACATATGTTTAAGAGGAAGCGTCTACATAAGACCTGCCTGTGTCCTTCTTTCCACATTTGATCCAAGTCTTTCAGTGGGCTCAAACAGATCTCAGCAATATCAAAGATCATAAAAGAGAACACTTAGATGGTAATGCTTTTGACTTTCAAAGTAAGAACAACAGAATTGACTTTTTAGCAGGTATTGTATTTTTAGGTATTGACTCCTCAACTGTAGCAGAATATTGTATACACTTATAACAACAACAATCACAGGTGTTTTAAAGTTTAATATTTCTGATGGGCAGTATCTTACTACCTTCTGAAAATATTTAGCGTCAGTAAAGGTTCAAATCAAAACTGAAGAAGGATGAAATATTGTAACGGTCACTACACTTTAAGAAACACTCTTTCTTACCTGACAATAATCTTGCCAGAGCTAGCCTCGGACCTGAAACAAATAGAAACAATAGAGTAACTATCTGGATTTGTTAAGAATTTGTAAAATGGCACTTGTGCTAGTTGGTTTAAAAAGAGAAATTATCAGTCATGCTTTTACCGCTCATCATAATGCCTCAACAAATAACTATCAATTATTTCTCTGATTTCCCCAGTTGCTTGCCTACTAGTTACATCAAACCATCTGTTCCTGGATACAGGTGGTTATGTTTACCTACAGTGGAACTGGACCACCCACTCATCCCTATTTTTACTTAAAAATGGCTCTGCGCTATTTCAAGCGACCACGGTCTCAACCAACCCCAGTTTAACATACAGAAACCAGAGTTTCAGCTTTGAGGACTCTAAGTGACACTGGCACAACCATCATTGGGCAGTGTTTGTATTAGATTTCTGACTGCCTCGCAATATCATCTAAAATATATCAGAAATGTGGCTATGAGGCTTAAAAATTGACAAAGAATGCCATTTTTCTTCAAGATGTAACTGAAAGTTTTCCAGTTCTTTCCCATCTTGTGTCTGAATGCACTGATAGCTTTGTGGTCAGAAACAAACCATTCAACTGCAGCTTGACTACAATCCAATGGACAAATGATGACATGAAAATGAAATGTGTAGGGGAGCGTGAGCTGCTGTGGACTGTAAAAAAATAAATGCGGTCACTTTGAGTGATAAAATGACAAAATGACATAACTTTGAGATTTGATCCAAATGTAAAGTGCATTATAAATTAAATGTATTATTATTATTATTTTTATGAATATAAAAGGAAAACATGTGGTTGAAATATAGAAGAGTAATACATGGAAAAATAATTTGAAAAAAAAACAAAAAAAAGCCAAAGAAAGTTCAATGAGTTCAACTGCAACCACAAGCTTGTTGAATTAATTTTGGTGTTGTCGGAATAATTATCCTAAATTTATAAAATTTGAAAAGTAAAATGCAAGTCCATATAAATAATCCAGGCACTTTTTTTTTCAGTGAGAACTTGGCTGATTGAAATAACTCAAATGGGGTAAACTGGAGAAAAAAAGCCACTGCTCTACAGCAGCAAATGTCACCAACTTTATTTCAAACAACTTTAATATGATTAAAACAGCATGTGTAAACCTGTTTCAACTTGTGAGCTTCTTATTTCCTCAATCGTGTTTGTGTAAAGCTTAATCCACTTCCCCCAGTGGACTCTGCTTAAACAGAATAGGACGCTCCATCAGAGCAATGGGTTTAAAGAATCTTACGTTCCATTGAGTCGGTGCAGTTGTTAACTATTACTGGTTGGAACACTAAAATAAGGTCTTACCAAGTGTCAGGCTCCTGGGACTGAATGCATTATCACTAATGATTATCACTGATGCCACCAGGCCTACCTTTATGTTAGTGGAGGAAACTTTAATACAGTATCCCAATGTATAATTGATTACCTATATGTATATAACAGGGCTGCAACGAATAATTGACAAAAATCAATTATGAAGTTAGTTGTCGACTAATTTAATAGTCGTTTAGTCGAGGACATCATCGGACACTGCCTCTGACACGCGTAATAAGTAGGACATAAAATTAGCGCCAAAGCAACACTATCGCGTCAGAAGACATCCATTTTCTGACGACGTTTTCTGGTGTGAAGCACGCCCAGTAATGCTGGAGAATCTGTAGCGGAGGCACGTTGGCTCTGTAGACGATGAAAACATGTCTCTGTAAGCTAGTATGTTAGCTCAATGTTTAAGGGCATGTACTTAACACTTCTGTTTTGTTTAACGTGACTTTTAAAATGTTATTAGGAGTACCAAATAACTATTATCAAATCACGCTGATATTCTTGACGTTACAAACCTGCCCCTACGTTATGATCATACATGTTGCGTCGCTCATGGAGATGTTTCATATTACTGCTGACAGTGTGTTGCTGCCTGCTGAGTGCACACCTCTGCGTGTGTTTGTGGGCAATGTGGACTGCATCCAACTTGTAAACGATTTAGCCTTAAGTATTTGTTGTCTAGAGAATGCACTGACTGTTTTCTTTTCTAACCCCGTTTATTTTCCTAAATTTACATAGATGTTTGATTTGATTTCAGAGAAACAGCTGTATTTTTTTGTTATGGATTCTTTGTTATTATTTATTTTTTCATTTGATTTACCTTTTGTATCAGCAATGATGTGATGCAACGTGAAAGGACTAAATTAAACTTTCGCAAATACAAATGTTTGGTTTAACAGTCTGTTATAAAATCAGTAAAGTTTATTAAAAGACATTTTGGAAAGAAGAATTAATCTGTATTTGTTTTTATTGTTAGTTTGCATGTGCCTAAAACAACTAAACAACTATTTATTCAAAACATTCCTGATTCTTTTTCATCTGTATGACCAGGGTCTCAGGGCAAGAAAATACATGCCTGGTTTGTGCTTTCTGTTACCTGTGCTGTGAATAAAGATTTGCTGCCAGCACAGATCAATTCTCATATTTTCTGCAGTGCTTCTCTGATAACTGTTACTGGAAAATTGTGCTGGAGCAGAGTTTATTCAGATACCAATAACCTACTTTATAAATTCATGCAATATCACATATTGATGGCGAAGCTTGGGCCTTAGCAGATTTAAATAAGACTCTATCAATAACAACTTCAGGTTGAAGTACACCATTGTCACCATCTGAATCTGCTGGTAATAGAGATGAAGCATCCAAATCAAATATGAGGATAACAGACAGTTTTAAAATTCAATATCTGCCTCCCTTGTTGCGAAGGATTTTATTGTAGACAGTACTTACTGCTGATATTTTATTAGCAGGTTAATTTATACATGGTATAGGTGATTCTGGCTAAAATGACAATATTTTTTTTCCACTGAGAATTGAGATCACCATTCTCTCCACAATTTTACCAACCAGTTTACATCATATTGCACTTTTTTTTATGGACAAGAGAAATTAAAAAGTCGACGGTCTGCGTATAACCCCAATATATGTATGTGGGCACTAAAGAGGTTAACTCCCTGAAGCTCTACAACACATCTCCTCCATGCAAGCTATGAGAGAGAGAGAGATAAGTAAACTCCATGCAACAATGAAAAAACAAATTGGTAGAAAGAGAAAAGATGAAACGTTCCGAAAGAAGGAGTTTGGGAGAGACAAGAAAATACCACTCCAGTTTCAGCCTGTGCTAGGTGATGTTAGCTCTCTGGCCTCTCAGCCATATTACGCTATCTCACTGAGTTTAGCTTTGGGTAAGAAAATCGGGCTAGCGACAGCCCAACTCTGAAGCAGGGAATTGGCAGTTTATTTTTAACAGCCGGGATAAATACACAGCCTTACTACTGAGGGGCTCGAAAGTGACGACAAAAATACACTTCGAACAGGTCGATTCTCCAACATGCTATCATGTGACTGTGACTACGCACATACACCGACAACTCCCATTATCCCCCACCTCACATGTGCACAACACCCATAAGGCCACCCTCTTAAAGGGCAAGAGGTTAACTCCCTGAAGCTCTACAAGACATCTCCTCCATGCAAGCTACGAGAGATTCAAGCTTTATATTCAGCTTGAATTAAAATTTTAAAATTATCGACAACAATTAAAAGCAACGTATCCTCTCCTCTGTGTGGGGATGAGAGCATCCGAGGTTAGATTCCCTCAATAAGCAAGTTGTTTGGTTTGCAGATCACTTGATGAGTTGCTACCAAGTGGTTTTGTTTCTGTTGCAACAAAACACTGTCAATTCTTTTAGAAGAAGAAGAGGAAATCCTTTATTTATCACACACAGCCATACACAGTACAACATAGTGAAATTATTTCTCTGCATTCGACCCATCCCTGAGGGAGCAGTGGGTGGCCCGTGTGAAGTGCCCGGGGACCCAGGGTTTCAGGGTCATGTTCAAGGAAACAACGACATAAGACCTCGTGGGACTTGAACTGGCTACCTTCCAATCTTCCGGTTGCTATACCCACTGACGTTCAGCCTTAGTAAGGACAACTTCTCTATAAAACAAAGCAGTACCAATGAAGTTACCAATAAGAAAAAAACTCTTAAAATGCCATTTTACAACATAAAAATTTATTTAAACACCTTTTGTTTTTGTCTCTCGGATAAATTGTAAGTTGTAATATTTTGCTATATAACTAAGTATATTCAACAATTGAGCATAAAATAACCAGAAATCTAACTTCGGGTGAGGTATTAGCTGAAACATTTTAGGGATTTTGAGAAGCATGACAAATTTTACTACGTTTTGATCCCAAATATATGGCTTTGAAGTAAGATTTGTGGGATTTCTGGCGATTTGTTTGCAGTCTTTCTGTGTTTTTCTCTCAGCTCTGCTCACTCTAAATTAAATATGCGTGCACTCTAACTTCTGATTATTTCCCTTAATCTGCCCGTACTTGACGCTCATGTGAAGACAAACTATGAACGGTTCAGAAGTGGTTGAATATCCATGTTAAAGACAACGAATATAGCTACGTTTTAAATCTCAAATGTTGTTTCTAGGTGAAAGTAGGAGGTAGTAATTAATCAAAGTCTGAAACGATAATTTTTTATTGCCCTTAGGTTGCGCTATGGAAAATCCAGCCAGATCTCTTCAGGGCGTGATCTTTATCCACCATGAGATTTTTGGTGGAGATTGGCCTACGTGCGGTGGAGTTATGATGACAGTTTTTTGGCGAGTCATCCAACTTTGCCACCCAGGCCCGCCCACACACTATTTTCAAACACGCACATCCTTCACATCAATGAAAGTCCAACTTGTTATGGCTATCCTGATCAGACTTTGATATTTTTAGGATTTATAGCCTTGGAGTAATGTTTGAAATTTTAAAAACATGACATTTCTTAGTACAGCTTGGTGGCGCTATGACAAAATCGGATTATCTTCAGGTAGGCTTCTTCAAAGATAGACTCAAATCCTACCTGTGAAATTTGGGGCACATCAGACTATAGATGGCTGAGTTATGTCCAAGTAATTGTAATTTTGTTAGCTTCGGTGGGTTAGCCATAAGCACCGCCCTTTTTCGTCCATAACCGTTTAACTAAAACTCAATTTTCCAAATAATGACTTGTTCGTGTCACTAAAGAAATTTCAAATTGATCGGGTAAAAGCTCTAGGAGGAATTCATTCAAACAAAACAGAGAAAAAAACAGCAAAAAATCCCTCCTGAGCGCCCATTCAAGTCAAAATGGCCGACTTCCTGTGTGTTTTTGGCCATAACATCAAATCATGTTTTTGTATATAAGGCCTTGATAAACATGTTTACCAATTTTTCTCTTTCTAGTTTAAAGTAGCTCCATTGACGAGGGTATTTTGAAAATTTAAAGGGGGCGCTATAGATCCGTTTTTCCAGGGCGCCCGAGTTTTGATACCCAACCAAAGCCCAAAAGATCCCGTCGGAACCTGGCCGGCTTGGCCAGCTTGGCCAGGTTCGGACATAGAAAACAAAATGCCAACCTATTCAGGCCAGACTAGTCTCTCAGACTCGGGCCGTGTTTGGACAAATACTTAGAAATTGTGTTCGGGTTCAAGTCGGGCTAGGTCATGTAAGCGAAAGTCCTGTTTGGGCACATTAGCCAATTTAGCTCGTTGCCGGGAGCAGCGGCAAGAAGGCGCTCTAAGCAGCAACACTTTACAGAGCTCTTAAACAGTTCCTCAAAAATCACATAAATAGGAGTAAGTCTAAATTACTGCTTGAAAAACCAATCTAAGAGTCTTTTTGAAGGATAATGTTTTTTTCTCACTTCATATGGATGAATGGAATCACGACTACACCTTTATCAACATCGATTGAAAAAATCATAAGCACGTATAAGCGTGGCGCGCCATCAGATACTCCAGAAAAGCTGCAAACCTCGAAAAAAAATAAACCGGTGTAAGAAAAACAACCAACTGGAGACATTGTTACTTTCAAGTATGTTATGATATTCAAGAAAAAAGGATGGAAGTTCTCTCCAGAAAAATACTGAAACCTACAGCCTAGTTGCGGTGTTGAGGGACGTGGTGACCGAATGCAAGAACAAAAGTGTAGAGCTGGAACAGCTGGTTGGCAAAAAAAAAGAAGGAAATAAAAACGCTGATGGAGTAGTATGAAGAACAAGAAAGGAACAAAAGAATGTGGAAGCTGGGCATAAAAGGGTTGAAAGAAAAGGAAGAAATCAGGGCAATAGTTATAACACTTCCCTCCAAACTTTCACCAGGAATGCCGGGGAATGTAGACAATGTGGTGGACAATGTTCATGGCATTGGTTCAGGGGAAGCAAGCAAGCCTTGAAGTCCCTGAACAAAGCCAACATATAACATATAATGTATTGAACAAGGCTTACAAATTTTTATTTTCACCCAGAAATGCCATACAATTGGTTTAAGAAACGCACAGCGGATCCATTAATTTCAACAGGTCAGATTACATACACATTACACAATGCCCATCTGCCTGGTTAATTCAACTGTTACCATTCAAAATAATAACATCTAAAATACATTAATCATTAATATTTTTAAACTTTAAAGAAAGAAAAAAGAGGAATTAGCTAAAATCCGCCGGTCAGACTTTCTAAAAATCGGTGATCGGCCAAGGAAATTTGCAATCGGTGCAGCTCTACAAAGTACCGAACTGATCATAATTTAGTTTGCTAAAATTGTACAGAACTACAATTTTAGTTCTGTACCTGATGAGTGGTTGGATAGAATCCCAACAAAATATGCAGAACATGAATACAGTCAAAATATAAAAGATTTTTGCGCGAACAATTTCTTAATTGATGGTTGGAGACACGTTAACCCCAATGTAAAACAGTTTTTATGGCCAAATGGAGGCTGTTAATCAAGAATAGATTTGTGGTTGATAACTCAACAAGTTTTAAAATATGTTTCACAAACTCGCATTTCTGTAGCTCCTACTGCTGATCATTGTGTTATTTCTGTTACTTCATGCCTATAACGGAGAAAACCTTTACACATATATACTGGAAGTTTAATTCAAATGCTCTTAAGGTAGAAACAGCAATGTAGTATAGTGAGGAAACTTTTATCTTTGGTTGAAAAAGAATAACGACATTGTCTGTCAAGGAGGTAAATGGGAATTATTCAAATATAAAGTGAGATAATACTCTATTGATTATTATTAAAAAAATATGTAAAAAGCAACAACTGAATAAGAAAGAAAGATATTAAATTACATAAATTATAGTTGTAAACAGAGTGTGGTATCAGATGCAAACAGGGATGAACCGATAAGGATACATCTAAATTAGATGAATTGTAATTGAATAAAGCTTTAGGGGCATTTATAAGATCGAGAGCAAAGTGGATAGAAGATAGTGAGAAAAATAGTTCTTATTTCATTAGATTAGAGAGAAAAAAATCAGCAAAGCTGCTTTAAATTTAGATAATAAAATTGTAACCAAACCAAAAGATCAAAACTCATATTCACCATAATTTCTGAAACAAATTCAAATAATTTCTTAAGAAAAGTGCAACCAATGGTCCCTTAAATAGCGATTCAGGCTTTAAAAGGACATGTGACTCAGATTTAAAAATTAAATGAATATACACCTCTTCATTTTAGATTCTCTGCATTATTTTGGATTTGGTGAAGGATTCATTAATATTGCTTCAATGCAATACATTGCAAGGATAACAAGTGTTGTTTCACATCAATTTGGAGCTACTAGAGGATTTGTTGTTCAGAGGGATGTTCGCCAGGGAGACCCTATTAATCCACTTCCTTTTACAATAGCTGCTTAATTATTAGCTCTGCATATCAAAATTATTTTTAAAGATTTCTGACCAAATTCCCAATTCTTTAAAAGCAGTGTATTTTTTTGAGATGCCTCAGGCTTGTATTAAAAAAAAAAAGAAAAAGGCTTGGCTATCCATGACAGCACACAAAAATCATGTCAAAAATGCGGTTAAATATTTGGGAATAGCTGTCACTAAAAATCCGAGAGACAGGGATGTTGAACAGCTGGTTACAAAGAATAACCAGAAAATATTTCAATCATTGGTAGGATGTCGTTAACAAAGATGGAAGCAATTTCCAGACCCATTAACCCAACATATTCTTTATCTGTACAAGAAAGGTGAATTAAAGAAATAAACTTAATTAATTAATTTACTTTACTTATTTGGAATAATAAACACTTGATTAGAAAAAAAAGGCAGCATGGTTAAACCAATAGACAATGGAGGCATGAATGTTATTGATTTTGTTGCAATGAATAGATTTATTAAATTAAGATGGTTGCAGAACTTTAAACAACATTAACAGTGGTTTACTTTACAATCTCTTCTTTTTCAAATGGTAGGAGGAGAATTAATTTTCTCTTTCTCTCTTTTTTGATGCTTTAAAAATTGCTGTTTAATTTATCAGACTATCATATGCAAGTATTAATGTATTGGAAAATGCTTTAAAAGCATGAATTCACCCCACATAATGCTACAATATGGAATAAAAGCTATGTTTTACACAAGAGGAAATCGATATTTTATAAAGATTGGATGGAGAAAAGAGATTTAAAGAACATTTAATGGATGAAGACGTTAATCTTTTGAATCATAAGGATTTTAAAACAATATTTAGTAGTCAAAGCTATTCCTGTGTCTTTGATAAATTTGACTAAAGGAATTTTAAAATATTCAAGTGTAACACCATAGCCTTTGTTACTCTGTTTAGTAATAATTATAATTTTTAGATCCTAACTGGGTTAACATTTTGAGATCATTCATTACAAAATAATTTTTCCCTCTTCCTGTCAAAAGAAAAGTATCGTCACAAAGATTTTACACAACGATTTCCAGAAAGATTTTCGCTGTTACCTAAAATGAAGCAAGTTCACTTCAAGACAATTTATGACCTTTATTCATGTAAAGGATTCTAAGAACAAGTATTAATGTGGATGATAATAGATGTACACTTTGTCAGGAAGATATTGAATATCAGGAACATCTTTTCTACACATGCATTATTAGCAACCATTTTTTGGGGCAGAGTAAATGAGTGGTTATGTTTTTTTTCTTTTATGCAGCACAAAGAGCTGGAATATGTGTGTAATAATAGTTATGTGGAAAATTTTACATACATAAATGTAGTTTTTTCAAGGTTGCAAGTTGTGTTTCCTTTAAATAGATAATCTCAGATAGGGATCAGTGGGCTGAACATAGACGCTGAAGTGGAAAGGCGCAGGACATGACTGGCTACAGAGTATTTGACAGACTCTCAGAGAACTTGTTGGAATCGTAGGTAGATTCAGAGGAGGGCGATATTTCAGACATTAATGCAGAAATCTGCATGAATTCTTTCTGAGCCTAGGGTACTCTTTTGCCTTGGCGGATGTTGGTGCTCTCTGAGTGCTTTTTTGTGGTTGATACCTTTGTTCCTCATGCACAGCGTGCTCAAGGGGGAATTTTCCTTCCCGACGTTTACATGCTGCGGTTGCCTTTTCGAACGTCATTCTGAATGGATTTATAGTACCCCCAGTAAAGGAATTAAATCTCAATCAGAAAGGACCTTCTCATTCAAAAGGGATGTTTAGATGGATCTCTTTCTGATTAGGTTTTTCTTCCTATTATTTTTTGTTCAATGTAAACCAACCTATTAACTGATACATTAATGTAGGAATCTGTATGATTTTTGCTAAACCTTGCGTACTGTTGTGCCCTGTTCCTTTGATGTTTTTACACTGGAGAGGAAATGTTGCAACAATGTCTGTTTAAGCCTTAATCATAAACAGACATTGTGCACTCTTTAACAAAATGCCTCGCTCAAAGTCTAGGAATGTTGAGCAAAGAACACATGAAGAGCACGAGAGACGAAAGAACAAAGTAGGTTCAGATGTAGGTTTTGGCCCTTGGCCTTCTAGTCTACTCTGCCAATGTGAGTAATCAGGGTAAACTTTGTAACAAAACTTTGTGTCGAACATAAATAAGAAGGTCTGCCTGGTTTTGGTTGGGCTCATTCATGCTTGGACATAAATATGGACTAGGGCTCTTTTGCGCAGGAGAGCCGCAGGAATTAACCCTTTTAGTCGGATGTACACTGAATTTATGACCCCGATCATGAGCCTCATGACCGTTGAGCTTTTGTCAGGCAGTGTACGTGGCGGCATGACGGGCAATCGGCACATCCCATACGATGGTCGGATCAGAATTTGGTTAAGTTCGTTCAACTCAGGAATGGATGCAGGGTCAAACTCGATCAGCTGAGTGGCTACTGAGCAAATTTCATACAGGCTTTCAAATTGAAGAATTACATTTTACTTTATGGTTCCTGAAAACGCTAGTGTTTTGTTTACAGACATGACAACATCAGGAGGAATTTACTGCATTTATTTTATACACAAGTAGTTGCAGTTTGAATATCAGCACTGATTTATGTCAGTGGCAGTTATATTAAGCCCAGAAAAGGAACCTTTCAGATGAGAGGAATTTTTCCTTAGTTGGAAAATGAATCGCAGGTACCATAATGAAAACAATCTATACTATTGTTTCTACAATATATACTGTGTTATATAACACTAAACCTTGGGGGCTTACCCTTTAGGGTTATTCTGCACAAAAACACTGCTAGTATGCCGAGGGGAGGGCGGACCTACCCGCCGCCCAGCAGTGACCGAGGAGCGCTTTGAAAACCACCTGAGTCCGCGGCTCGTCCTCAGGCCTGTGAGCTGCTGTAATCTCCGTCTCTCCCACCTCTGTACCCAGGAATTGGGTCGAGTGCAAAGTAAAAACAACTTAGGTCTATTTACCTGTCCGTGGAGGGTCCGTAAGCGCCAGGACGAGGAGAAGAGGGAAGAGGACGAAAATGCTGCTGTCAGCCTTTGGCAACATTTATCCTCCATTCATAATAACTCCTCTATTCAGAAATGTAAGGGGATGGAACAGAGGCTCTGTACTGCCGCCGCCCTCTCCGGATTTATAACGTTGAACGCATAACACAGATTTGATTAATTTTTGTGATCTCAAAGCAGTAATACGCAGGAAAACAGCGCATGTGAAGCTAAATGATAATCTGACCAACAGCCAACGGCGGCTAGATGGGTTTGCCGTTACGGTCGTCTGTCCTCTCCTTAGCTAGGTACGGAGCGGCGCGGATCCAAGATGGCTGCAACTTCCGATCACAACAATCCCAAACATGGAACACACTGGCCATTAGCTGGACGGGGCGGAAAAGAGGGTTGCGCTGGGTTTAACCAACACCCGTTTGTGTAGTGGCTGAGATAATATGAGACAATCTCGACCCACACTGTGATGGATTGTTGGAGGATAGGTTAAGAGCAGTTGACGATTTGTGAGCAGTGGGGTTTCATGCCATGAACAAGAAAGAGCATTACAGCTGCGACGTTGCTGAGAGTGCTGATGGCAAAGTACAGAAGGAGTTGCATTTTGTTTTTGTGGATTAAGAGAAAGTGTACCACAGAGAGCTGGGTGAAGATTTTGGGTATTGCTCGATGAATTCTGGGGTGACAGGTTTGTTAGAGTGGTACAGGGTATACACTGCTCAAAAAAATTAAGGGAACACTTAAATCACAGTCCAGTTATCGATGAAAGAAACAAAATAATGAAAATATTTTTGATATACATTGTGTGATCGGTTTTGAACAAAATTATGCAAGGACTATCAATGGAAATTAATTTAATAAAATCATTAAACAATTAACGTCGAGATTATAAATAAAAGCAAAAATCAAGGAAAAACTGAAATCACAAACCGATCCAACTCATAATGAGACCCAGGAGTGTGTTTGATACCCACTTGCCAAAGCAACCACCTGACAACGTCTGGGCATTCTCCTGATGAGATGGAGGATGGTGTCCGGGGTGATATATTCCCGGACCTGGATCAGGGCCCTTGAACAGTTTGTGGTCAGTGGTGGTGGGATCTGATGCAGCGATATATAAAGTCTCGGAAGTTCTCAGGTGGATTCAGGTTCGGGGAACATGAGATCCGGTAAATAACATCAAAAACCTTAATCCTTCAGGAACCGCCGACACAGTGACCACATGAGACCGGGCATTGTCCTGCACCTGGAGAAACCCAGCGTCCACTGGACCAGTATAAGGTCTGATAGTGGGTCTGAGTGACCCACCACCAAACCAGTCCTGCTGGATGATGATGATGCAGCAGCATCACGTTCTCCACAGGACCTCCAGAGACTGTCAGGCCTGCCACATGACCTCTGTTTGAACCTTCTCTCATCTGTGAAGAGAATGGAGCATCAATGGAGAACCTGCCAATTCTGCTGTTCTCTGGTGATCAACAATTGAGCTCCACCTGACTGTTTGGTGAGCATATGTCCCAGTAGAAAACTTCAGGCCTTATTGCCACCCTTGTGCAGTCTGTTGCTGAGTTTTTTCAGGAATGTCACACCAATAGCCCAATGCAGGTCATTTTGTAGGGATCTGGCAGTGCTCCTCCTATTCCTCCTCACACTGAAGAGCAGATACCAGTCTGGCTGCTGGGTTGGTGTCCTTCTACGGACCTGCCCAGCTCTCCTCGTGTAACGGCCCGTCTCCGGGCATCTCCTCCATGCTCTTGACTGTGCTGAGACACAACAAACCGTCTTGCAACTGCATGCAGGGATAAGCCAACCTGAAGGAACTGGACTACTTGTGTAGCGTCAGTAGGCTGCAGGTACTGCTTCATTTACCTGTACCTCATTTTTTTGAGTAGTGTATATAAGAGCAGTATTGACAGGAGTGAGGTGTGCAGTAGGAGTGAGTGAAAGATTGGTTCGAGGTGGGGTTGGGACTTCATCAAGAATCATCTGGGAGCCCCTTCGTTTGCTATGGTGATGGTCAGGCTGACAGATGAAGTCAGGCGTAGAAGGAAATACAGTATACCATTGTGATCTGTTATAAGTGCTTGAGGAAAAAACCCAGAGATGAAGGTATGCGCTGGAGAGAAGAGTAATGACGGGTCAGTTGCAGCAAAATGTAGAATCTTTGTGAATGAAAGGGAGGCAGGTGGATCAGTGAAGATGCATGGAGTAGAGGTATAGGTTCAGGAGTTTAAAAACTTTTGGTTAACAGTTCAGAGCGAAAGGAAGAGTAGAAAAGAGGTGAAAAAGTTCATCCAGACAGTGTGGAGTGGATGGAGAAGAGTGTCAGATGTTATGAGACAGAGTAGAAGCAAGAGTTAAGGGAAAGATTCACAAGATGGTAGTGAAAGCAGCTCTTCGGTATGGTTTAGAGGTGGTGGCACTGACCAAAAGTCAGGTTACAAAGCCGAGGACCAAGAGTGATGAGGATGGACAGGATTAGAAACAAGCACATCAGAGGGAAAGCCCAGGTTAGAGGTTTTGGGGACCAAAGTAAGAGAGGTCCGATTGAGATGGTTTGGACATGTGAAAAACAGGAACAATGGATCTATTGGAAGAAGGAACATGGAGATGGACCATCCAGGAAGGAGAAAAAGGGGAAGACCAAAATAGTTTCTGGATGTGGTAAGAGAGGACATGGAGTAGGTTGGTGTAACCGGGGAAGATGCAGAAAACAGGGCAGGATGAAACAGATGTGTTGAAGAGACCTCTACAGGGAAGTTAAAAAAATGCAATGGCCTGATGGTGCGACTGAACAGGTTACATCGCTATCAAGCTTTGCTCCAAGATAAATAAGCTTCATTTTAATCAAGGATATATATGTTCAACACCAGTTTTCTTGAATTTCATGCAATAGAGGAACAATTACAGTACTGTGCTTACAGTGCCCTCTAAAATTCACAACTCTTATAAAATTAAATGTAATTTACCTACCTATGATCTATAATATAAGGTTATTCCCAGAAAATCTTGCATTTTATTCAAGTAACATAAAAAACAAACAGTACGACCTTAACAAAACAAATATTTTTCTCTAGAATGTTTGTGTCACAATTATTGCCAACCATAACAAATCATGCAAATGAAAGGTAACAAGCATATTTTCAGTCCCATTTTAGATCCACCTGTTTGATTAGGAAATCTGAAGCAGTGAACAACCCCTTCCTGATTTCCTGGGAAATGCATATGATGTGGCGCAGGCCTAATTCTCTCTGACATTCTTTAAAATGGGACGAACCAGAGAACACAGCAATGATCTGGAAAGAAAAGTTGTAGAGATGCACACAAATCTCAGTTCAAAAGCCAGTTAAAACAGTGAGATCACTTAGCATTTGTCTGCAAACTGACCCCATGTACTATGAAAAGAATGGTTCGACTTACAACGATTTGCCAAGAATTACAGTTAGAAAATTGCAGAGGTCTGTTGAACCTTTGGGTCAGAAAGCCTCCCTAACTATCAGATGTGCACGCAAATAAATAAAGTAAAACACCTGGTTTTCCAAAAAACACTGGGACTTTCAATGGAACCAGGTCATAGGTCAGATGAGACCAAAATAGGGCTTTTTGGATACAAAGGACTTGGGCATCTTAAAACACATGGTTCCATGGACCCCATCAAATACCAGTACATACTGGAACACCTAAAAGCCTCTACAAGGAAAATAAATTGGACTTTGGTAGGACCATCCAGCAAGACAATGATTTGAATCACTTCAGATCAAACCAAAACGGTTCCAGATATCACAATTAAAGGTTTCGCCATGGCCATCTCAGTCACCTGACCTAAACCCCACAGGACATCTCTGGGATGTGTTGAATAGGAGAGTTCACAAGCGTTGGCTTCAGAAACTAGGATTCATTCTTGCATTTAATTTTTTAAGGGAAACAACAATTATGGAGGGCTCTGGAGGCCGTAAAAATTGGCAAGCAAAAGGATTAGGGAGACTGACAAGTGCCAAATTGTGATGGCTAGATGATATGGTCAGAACATCATCAGAACTGCAAGTCTGGTTGGGTGTTCCCAGTCCGCAGCAGTCAGTACCTAGTACAAGGGGTCCAAGCAAGGACAATTAGAGAACCGGTGTCAGGGTAACTGAAGCCAAAGGCTCATTGATTTGTGTGGGGAGTAAAGGCTAGCCCATGTTCTCTCTGCCCAGAGTATGTGGGTACTGTAACAGAAAACATAGTGCATCGCAGCGCTATTGTGGTGTTCCATCAGTAATAATACACCAGATATATTAAGACATATTAACACTTTCAACCCATAAGTACAGTAAAATATTGCACAAATATGTTTTTTACAGCAATTAAAGAAATGCAGTGATGCAGAAATGCAACTATTTTTAATGATTTTGAGAGAGGTCCATATATTAGTTATATGTGTTTTTCCACAACAAAACCACGTGTGAGGTTGCACAAAACTGTTGTAAGTTAAACATGATTCAGAATAATTACGATCATGATATGACAGACACAGAAATGTTGGTTTCTTACTATAAGATTCAGCATGTGCTGTTGTGAAGGTCACTCTGAAGTTATAAAAATATACGGTATATAAACTAACACCTAGCCTTTGGGATGAAACAAAAAATAAAAAACATGATGAACAATCAGGGAGAAGTTTGATGCAAAGTGTATTTTTTAGTAAACCAACAAAAATATTTGAAACAAGTCCATAAAATCTTTTCAGTCCTCTAAACATCTCTATATGCAGCTATCAGACCAAAAACGTGCTCTTTTGACACAAGTGGGTTTGGACTGTATAAAATCACATTCTCTGCATTTTAAGTCCATTTTGTAAATGCCACCAGAGAACAGCATGTGTTACTTAGAAAAAGTCTGATGCTTTTCGTCTCTTGGGAAGTTGCAGCAGATTGTCTGTGAGAGATGTCAAGTCCTGTGAGCATGGTGTCTTGTCTTTGTTTGGTGTTGGCGTTCCTGAAGGAGTGGACGGGTCGCCAAAAGGAGTTTTACAGGCATTGGCTTGATGCGAGGGTGATGGGGTGTAACTTGCTCGTAGTGCTTTGTCCGTGTATTTGCTGGACGTCCTATTTACGAGCTTCTGCAGTGCAGGAGTGAGGGCGGGGCTCAAACCCTTAGGTGTAAGGCTGCAAGACAAAGATTGATATGGGCAGGAGAAAATTTAAAAATTTTGCTTTTTAAAAGTGGAGTTGGTATTTGCAGCATTATTCAGAATCAGAAGTTATTACCTTGCAAGGTTCTCTGTGACTTTTCGCAATGCCTCCTTTTTCTTAGCCCGGTTTTTAGCGGCAGCTTCATTTGCCATCTTCAAACCCAATCTCTCTCTTCTTCCTGGCTCTGGAATCTTTTACAAACCATTGTAATTGATATTAAATATCGACATTTTACAAGTCCCTAATTAAAAAAAACTATCAGCAAACACTGAAAGGTTAACTACCTTAAATGAAGGACCATGATTCCTCTCAGCATATGGCGTGTCTGATCCATCCAGGCGAAATGGGGTGCTCTCGATCTCACCCCAGGTCATTAGAGGAGACTCCGCTAAACCTGCAGTGACACAGGCAGTTTTCAGATATGGACTTCAAATTAAATTTTTCTACTCACTTTCACTAAAGCCCTATTCACAGCAGGACTAATATTACCTGAGGACCTCGTGTGATTTAGAATTTACACCCCAATGTTTGTATTTCATGTGGTGTATTCACACAGGATGAGTGAAGTCAGCATTTTACTTGAATTTACAAACATTGTCCCCCTAGATATGATGGCAATGATGGCATGGCTCTACGTAACATCTGCTGCTGCCTCATTATAAATGCTGTGTGCGCACAAAAGAAAGGTTATGCTAATTTCAACGCAATCTTTGGAATTTATAAAAAGCAAACTTGATGGGAATATGTGCGGTTCTTGATACAAACTAACTCATGCAAATGCACGGAAACGGGCGAAATGATGAAACTGCGACTAGGTGGTGGAAGGATGAAAGATAAACGGTGTGTAATTGATACCAGTATGTCAAATAAATGCAAATACAACCTCTCAAATCTAATATAAAATGATCCATCTGTTTATCTTCCCTGGAAAATAAATACAAAGATATCTGTCATCACATATTCTATATTGATCATACATCTCTGTTATTGATGTCATTTGTTCATTCATCCATTATCCGTAATCGCTTATCCCGTTATCAAACAATATTAATATGGTATTGAAATTCTTTCTCATAAAAAAAAAAAAATATCACTTTAGCCTCAATTCATTTTTCTATAAAAAGGTATAATATATTTTGGCATACAGCTTTTCTTTTTTGTCACTTTGATGTTTTAAATCTAATATTATACAATATGTATACATACTAATATTGATTGTTGTTATTTATTCACTGATTAAATTTGCTATATAATGGCGTATGTCTGCTGTGTTTTGTTTTTCTGTCACCGTGATGAAGGCTCATAAAGCTGAAACGCATAATTACGCAGACACTTTTAAGTGCTTATATAGCCACGCAATAAAAAAGGCTTTTTATTTTTAAATGAAACATAGTACCTTGGACTCTTAATTTTGATGAACTTAATAGTCATCATAAAAACTCCAAATGGGAAATTTAAAACAGAAACAAACCTAAACATGTTTTCAAAAAAATGTACCGCCCGACAAGCTATGTTAAACTGAAGCCTGTTTATTATTTGTGATTTTATTATTATAAGTTAGTAAATAAAAGTGCGTAATGTCGCACAGTGATTGATTTGGTGTTGTTGGGTGGGGGACACCCTGTTCTTATGCTCTGCAGGAAAACTGACTGACTCCACTGGAACAGGCAGTGATAAGAAATACATGACAATATGAATTAAGTCCTAATGGAATTGAAAATAGTTTGTGTTTGTGTGATCCAACATCTTGGTTCTTGTTTTCACCTCTCTCTGATAAATACTTGTTTGTGTGTAGCTAATTTTTTAGTCTTCCCGTGTGTCTTCACTGTGACTGAGGTCATCAATCAGTAGTCATTAATATTGATTAAAGGCATTTCACTGACTTTTTATGGGCAACAGTGGGCGTTCCAAGAAGTCCTCATCTGCTAGCCCACAGGTCCCCACATGCTATGCCATATTTCAAGTGGGTTGTGATTTATAAAGGGAAATCAGCGTAAATCGCACTTGCGCTCTGCTTTATAAGTCAGAATTATCTTTGTGTGCATGCAAATAAAATTTTTGTCGGTGCGCCATTTTCTGGAACAAATCATACGCGCAGTTTTATGAATAAGGCCCCAGGTCAAATGTAACCACCGAAAGGTTTATCTCCGGCAGGTGGGGGTCCTTGAGATCGGACTGACGGGTGAGCAGGCAGAAGTCACAGACAACGCATGTGTCACCTGAATCTCTAGTGCGGACCGACCGTGCCCCAACACTGTAAAGAAGCCCACTCTCTGAATCTATCAACCCGCAGTACTGGGCCCAGCATGAAGCAGCCCTTTACCCTGGGTATCCCTGTGCCCCAGATACCCAACGCTACAATACCACTCATATAAGCCTTGTCAGTGGTGGTTGCAGAACGCCTGGGTTTCGGTGTTGCACCAAACCCCTCTATGTCAACACTTAGGGAAGAATCACCTGGCTCATGCATACATGAAGAATGGCGCTTGCTGCAATAGCTAATGTGAATAGCATCTAAATTCAATTGAATCCATCACCGTTGACGGTGGCTCAGTTGGTAGAGCGGTTGGCCAATTATCTGAACGTCGGTGGTTCGATCCCCAGCAACTGCAGTCCCAATGTCGAATATACTAAACCCCAAGTTGCTCCCAATGGCTTTTCCATTGGTGTGTGAATGATGACATGAATGGTTACTGCTCCTGATGACCATGTGGCGCCTTGCATCTCTGTATGAATGTTTGTGTGAATGGGTGAGTGCCGGCTCACAATGTAAAGTGCTTAGGGTGTTCGAGCAGACTAGAAAAACCTAAATGTAAGTACAGTACATTTATCGTCATCAACATATTGAATGCACTATGGCTGTACAGTTTTTCATTATATCCAATATATCCATTATTATTATATCCATTATATCCACTCCAACTGTCATAATTCAACCAGGAAAGATGCAGAAAAAGCGGGCAGAAAAACATTATTCTGCCCCCAAATCACTGAGATGCCAATTTGTATGGGACAAAAATTATCACAGGACCACTTTGTTTGGCTGAACATGGTATACAATTTTCTGTTTGATTTTATCTTTACAAATTACCAGCATGGCACATTCACACAGCATTAATATCACAGACGTATTTTGCAATTCATACAAATTACTACAGGCACCAAGGTAATACTAGTCCCAAGTGATTAGATCTTAAGTCATTAAAACTGACTTACCAGGTGCAGGGGAAGGCATTGCTTCAAAACCATATCCATTCACTGTTGGGGATTCATGTGGGATGAGCTCTTTCCCATCAGGGCCTACCTTACCCTGTTTGAACTGGGCAGAGAAAATGATACAAATTATCTAAATCAATCAAAAGTCAACATTCTTATTCAAGTGAAGACTATGCTATCTTAGGGAGACAATCATTCACAAGTAAGGTGTGCTCATTTCTGGTTTTCATTTATCATATTCCTTAAACTCACCTGTGCATTGAGGGCTGCAGCCTGCTGAATCTGACTTTTGTTCAGCGCTTTGCTGAATGGATCACCATTAAAGCGTGTGTTCTTGTGCACCACCTCCCTGGGCTTCTTAAATAAAGTATCATCATCTGTTACACCTGAATAATGAAAATAACATCATTGTGAGGCACTTTAAATGTGTTATCCATCATACCTTCGACAATTGAACGATTACATGACTTTAAAATTAGATTTACGTCACTCCTCTTACCCTCTGGATAATACATCAACGAATTCTTTGCTTTGTACTCCCACGTCTCAAGCCCAGCTTTGACACATTCGAGTGCTGCTTTCTCTATTGATGGCAAGGCAAGGTTTTGCTCATGGCGCTGAAAAATATCAGCATTCATAAATATTTTTAAGATTTTTCATTAATTATTGTAATGATATTGTTTTATATTGAATTGATGGTATGTACTGGGTTATTTGCCAAAGGCTATTTTCTATTTCACGTCATTTTAATTACTCTTTAAAGAGGTTTCGTTACATAGGATGGCAAAAAAATGATCAAGACAGGTAATTTCTGTCCCGTTATTACGTTTCTAGCAAACAAAGATTTCTTCCATCTCAGAGCTTTCAAACAAAACTTTATAGATATTGTCAATTGGGACAATGGGCTGCATGAACCGGACAGGTCATACAGTGTGAGCAATCCTGTCGTGCAGGAGGATCTGACAGTATAGCATGAGCACGACAATTCCGAGCTTCCGCAAACGTTTGATTCGTACAGTGTGACTTGAAATTAAACAGCCACGACTCTAAAGTCGTACAGTATAATCCTAGAATTACTCTATGATCAGCACACCTGTAAGTACTTGTAATCCATTTCAACCATCTATTTCAACTCTATTTATACACACCTGCTTGAATTCAGCCTCAGCTTCATATAGCCAGGAATGCTTAAGCTTCTCCTTATCTTCTGCCAGATCCATAATGTGCTCAAACGATGCATTATCCTCACTGGTATTCTTAGCAAGAAAACGATCCAGACAGGGCAGCTCCTTCTCTTCCTTTTCATCATTCTTGGTTTCTATGAATACATATCAGCAGAAATCAAATTTAATTACTGTTGTGACCATTTGGAATCCTATTCCTAAGACTATTATGCCAAATATAACTTAGACTAGTTGCAAAAACAATTGTAAGATGAAACACAGATTGGCCAGTTCATATGATCACAAAAATAAAGCCCTGAATACTATGTTACAGATTCTTGGTTGGAAGAATGAGTTACATACCCCCATCCAATCCTTTATTCCCAAGGGTGGAGGAGGGAGATGCTGCGCAGCCAACCGGTGTCTCAAAGCTAGCTGGAGTCACATCTAATAAACAAATATAAATATATAAATCCACATAAAGAGTATTTATTATTATTATTGAAAATTGTTTTTTATAATTATGTAAGCAGGAGCAAGAATCAATTTAACTTATATTACTCACAAGGTGCAGAAGTCCGCGGTGTAGATTTTGTCAAAGATGAGCCATATCGAATGGATATTTCTCTCATTCTCTCTAGGTCACCATTTTCCTCGGCATTAATATAATCCTTCTGAGCTTGCAGTTTTGTCACATCTGGGAAAAAGTCCCTCTGGATGATATTCTCCAAACTCTGTTGAAAGTGCACAGGTATGTAAATTTGCATTTTTTAAAGGGGAGGATTTTTATTACACAAATAAACAACACATTCTTACACAAGTATAGCTTTCACTCGGAGTGATGTTCATATTAACAACTGACAGTTGTAATCAGAATAACATTGATTTTCTTGTTGCAACATTAACTTACAGTGGGTGTGGTGTCAATAGACTAATTTAAAACAGAGATATGGGCATTTTAAAGTTAATCTAAACATAATCTTTGTGCCTGTGCAAAATGATGGCAGAG
The DNA here is from genome assembly GCA_037951165.1 of Lophius americanus. Lineage (NCBI taxonomy): Eukaryota > Metazoa > Chordata > Actinopteri > Lophiiformes > Lophiidae > Lophius > Lophius americanus. Next base: position 5,487,668 of record JBBDHG010000057.1, on the reverse strand, counting down.
GGAATAATTATGTCTTCGTGACTTTTCAGCAAGTGAGGGATGGGTGCTCAGTGCACTGAGACGCTTATGTGGAAGGCGCAAGAGGTTAATGATTCCAGAGTATCTGAGGGATGCTGCAAGACTTTGTTTGGAGTTTTCAGTAGATTTAGAGCCTGACAATAACTCTTTAATTAATGGAGGGATCTGCCTGAAATTTTCATAAGACATCAAATTTATTCTGATCGCTGACACTGTTGTGAGCTGGGATGATGAATGGATTCATTGAGATTTTGGTGTACTGACTTTATTTGTATGTGGCTATGTGTGTAACTACATGTTGCTATGTCTACTGACCGGGGAAACAAATATCCCTCTGGGACAATAATTGTAAAGCTAATCAAATGTCTACAATTGGTTCCATTGTGCGTAAACTGAGGTTGCACTCTTGAGTGATTTTTAATAATAATAATAATAATACATTTAATTTATAATGCAATTTATAATTGTTATTCAAAAAACTGTTTTGACATTACCTTAATAATTTGATTAAATATTCATATGGTTAGTATTTTCTTCTCTCTTCTAAACAAATCATACTGGTCAGTTTTGACTAGGAACACAAAGGTTATCTTGTGCCAATGCATGAAAAATTTAAATGCCTTCAAAACATGTCTTTCTTATACATCGAAACGGAGTAGTCTGTGATAAATGGCACTCTATTTTTAAACCGAGTTTTTTTTAATAGTTCCTAATAAAACCCCCATATTGTTTTTCTCGACAGAGGTGTTGTGTTAGCTCACGTCAATGAGCTAACACAACAAACTCGCAGGCCATAAATGGCAAATGAAAATTCAACACTTGTAATGTTCACATGAATGTGAGTTGATAAAATAAGATGATACACAAATAAGGTGATCATATATGTATCATTATAGATATATAATCAGCTGGAATGGAGCAGTCATTTTGATTTAGGAATAACAAGGAAACGAAGACAACAGGAATATGACTGAAGTTACTGATAGCCCGTCCCGTCGTCGTCATAATGTATTACCTCAATGTACTCCTCTTCATCGAGAACCTTTCTTCTCATTTGCTCTTTGCTCTGCTCTGGTTGCTGGAGGAGAGCCACTGTGGTCACCGTTGTTGGAAGAAGAGTCCCGGAGAGAGATCTCCTAACGCTGGCGCTGCCCTCCATAGTGGACCTAGTTAGCTTCTCAGGCTAACGGCTATCACTACTACGTCGATAAACACCGAACTCCAAACGGACACCTTAATCAAAATTCGAGAACGACAGTTAAAGGCTGTCAAACACACAATATATAACTAAGGTAGCTGAACTGCGTAGATATCTGTGTGTATGAAAAAAACTAATATAGCTAGATTGCTGCCCTTAGCCAACTGCTAGCGTCGAACGTACACCGTCAACTGTTTTTGTTCTAAACTTTATTTGTAAATCTTCACTCACAGAACACGTGACAAAATAATCCAGGAACACAGGCAATATTCAGGCAACAAAAAATTAGCATATCCACGAATTAAAACATTAGCAATGGCAGTTAATAAGTAAATAATTGCAAAATAAATGTATTCACAAATTAAGATAATTTTAAAAAAATGGCAGTGCAATAATTTAGTCCAAAAACTTCTAATACCTAATTATACATTTAAATGTATTTATTCTTTTAAATAATTTGTACAAAACTAGCGTACACTTTAAATTCAATCATAAATGACTCAAAAAATGGGGGAAAATGTTGCATAATAAATTTTATACATTGTGTATGATACAATTCCCCATTAAAATCATTAGGTTGATAATTTTGCTGAAGTTGCTAATTTTAATGTTCATAATCAGTAATAATAATAATAATAATACATTTCATTTCATTTACTATACCTTTGACTTCAAATTGAATTATATGTTTACCACTTGCAACAAAATAATCCACAACTTGTCCCCGGATTTTGACGATTACTCACATGTATAAAATATATGTAAAATTGGTTCTACCTCTATCGTACAGAATCCACATTTATTTTCAATATTTGCTAATTTTGAAATTAATTTGTTGGTAGGATGGATATTGTAAATTATTTTGCAGTTTACTTCCAGTATTTTATTGGTAAGTGCACTTCAAAAAAAATGTATATGTAAGAAGCCACTTTATGGCCCAATTGATCATAGAAAATAGGAAGTTCCATACAAATTTTCCCATTGGTATAATTTTCCTCTTAGTATAAAGTATTTTCTTAAATGGTTATCTGTGCGTTTGGCACCTTTAATATCGATTCTGTTATCCAGAAAGGAATATTTCAGTTCTTATGAATCTCGCTTCTCGAAATATCATTTCACCAATTGAAGAAATCTATCAAGAATAGCATTAAATACCAGTTGAAATTCTTAATAGGTATCAGGGGAGGTTTTTTAACTGAGAAAGTCTTCATAACCCCACAACATATAGAAGTTAAGCTTGCTGTTGATAATATATCCTTTTAGTCGCTATATTGAACACAGTAATCAACCATTTAGACAAGTCAACAGCATTAACGTCAAATTTGGTGATGTCACATGTTTCGCAACATTTAAAATAAAAAATAATAAAATTAAGACGTTTGGAGTAGTGATGTGAGAATGTGGCGAGGCGCTCTTTTGAAACTGTGCCCATCATTGATTTCTTTTTCCTTTGATTCCTCTTATGTTCCTTTAGGGGTGGAGTTGGGTGCTCAGTTTAAAGAGCTTCCTTGATTCCTTTGCTGATCCTTTTTGGGGGTTGTGCTGGGGACTCCCTTAACATTTTAAAGATATGTTGCTCTGACAAGACAGTACTGCTGTAATTGGGATATGATAATATTACATATTTAACTACTAAACAGCATATAAAGCAGTTAAAATTATCTTTACGTTTAACATCTACAGCAAGAAGACAGAGCACAGGCCTAAAAATTATCGTAATAATATTAACCCATTAAAGTACTCACCAAAAAAAGGGCACTATTTTGTCTTGGCATATTTTATTTCATTTATAAAATTAATATCTAAATTTATGATAACATTTTATTTTATTTAGGTCAAGCTTGTTATTAAACAGACTTTCATCGAATCTGTTCAATTTTAATTAGATTAGCTCAGCGTCTCTACCTACATCATAAAGTGATATCTTCTAACTGTTTTGGTAAGGCCTATTTTTAAAAACCCTTTGTTGGTTAATTGAAGTTACGTTATTCTGTATAGTAAGTCTTTACATACTTTAATATGAAAGATAATATAATGATCCTTTGTATCTAATAGGACTCTACCAATAGGCATGGGTAAAGCTGCCTCCTTGTTGGCCCCTTTGACCTGTGGTGTCCCCGAAGGCTGTATCCTTGGCCACTTACTGTGCAGCATATACATGCTGCCACTGGGTCATATTAAAAACAAGTTCAGTTTAGTGGCACACATTTTTCAACTGGAAACACTGGCTCAAACTGTGCTCAACCAAAGAGTTTGGTTTTAATAAAATAAAAAAATCCCATGTAAGAGTAAAACAGTCAGGCCATTTCACAGTACTATTACTATACTACTAATGATACTTTAGGTGTATTTCTGATAACATGTAATTTTACTGAAGTTTTTAATGCAGGACTTTTACTTGTAGTGGAGAACTTTCACAGGGCTGTATTAATAATGTTATTGAAGTGAGATGAAGGGCTGTGTTTCTGTGTCAGAGACTGAGGCCAGTCTGTCTGATTTGTCCACTGATGTTGGCATTTCATTATTATGTATGTGAATGTTGACAATTTTCACAGCACATTTAATATTTATCTCTCTTTCTCAAGTTTTGGTGTTCCTGTTATTTCTAAATCTATGGATTAAATGGAATATAATGATCCAGAAATTTGCCTTGTCCATCAATTATCTCTTAAGCCCCAATAATAGAGGACTTTTGGTGTAAATAAACTAATATGAGGGTCTGTTAGATCAAACCTGAGATCAAACCAACTAATAGAAATGCATTGACATAAAAGAAGACATTTAAATCACTGTAAACATTTACATTCTCTTTAGACATTTAGACTGTGCAGATCAGATTTTTATCAATTATGTTGACACTGATGTGTTATGTGTTTGGATTCCAAAAAAAAAGTTTCTCCATCTCCTTTAAAAGCACTTTATTTATTCTCAATGACATTTTTACAATGAACAGTTAAACAATTCAAACACAAATTCAAGATATGACCTTCATGAATTCTATTAATTGGTACAGCAGATAATTTGATTCTATTAACATGTACAGTAGATTATCTAATTTTGTTAATATGTACAGAATATTATTTCAAGACAATCATTTTATGTGCGCAACCAGTCAGATTCAGAAAACAGCAAAATATGTCCACCGTCACATTATTTGACTGAGGATAGAGGTGGATTTTCTGGAAAAAAACAACATTTTGTCTTTGTTTTACATTTCATACATAGCAACCAGATAAATTCACTGGACTTATTTTAGTTAGCTACACACATGCCCTTCTTTTGTAGGTCCACATATAGAAAACTACATTTAGTTTTCTATGTTTCTGACACCAAAAGATAGCCTTTTCTGACGCCTCCACTTTGCCCTTCGGTTTTTAAACCAAACCTATGAGTAGGAAAAAGGTCATATTTATGAGTTCATTGTTTCATGCCATATTGAACTGATATAATTTGGCACCTTACATATTCCCATTTAATAATCTAGTAGAACAACTCTGGATATCATTATCAACACACCAGTAACTGAATAGAGCTGAATTAAAATGTGCGCTTTCATACAAGAATAACACTCAAAGGATTTAAAACCATACCTTCACCAACCATGCTTAATTTGCATAATTTCTTGTTCTCCTGGCTGCATAACTGATGCGATGAAATACTGTGGACTCTCCCACCTCTAGCATGCCAACAGCCCCATCCTGGCCTTGTCCCTAATCTTCATGCCTTTTAACAGCGGTTGAATAGTTCAACGAGAAGTGGCCATTTATGATCAGATGGAGAAAGGCACCATGGCTATTTCTCTAACATCTGTGAGAAACTACCCACAGAAGTCAGAAAAACATGCACAAACTTAATATTTTGAAGATTATGCTAAAACCTGCCCCACAAATGTTCAATTCAACCAATTCAAAGATAAACATTTCTTAAAAATTAGTATTAAGTTTTTTGATTGTATTTATTGTTTTTGTCCCTCTGTTGTACATTCAACATTCAGTCTAAATAACTTTAGACTGTGTAAAGACTTAATGTAAAACAACAGTCTTACCTCTACTCTCTCCTCTCTTAAGTGAGTGCGCTGTGCTAGCTTCTCCCTTGTGTTGACATCTGGATACTGGTTTTGCAGGAAGAGCTCCTCCAGTGCATCCAGCTGCTCCTCGGTGAAAATAGTGCGGTGACGTCTGGTTCGCCTCTGCATCTGCCTGGCTGTTTGCTCCTCTCTCAGAGTGTCGCCTAATCTACACGAGTCTGTGACCACTGTTGGGGACCATCTGTACTGATACGCTGCAACGACCGGATCTGGTTGAAGGCAAATGAGGAAATTGTTACTGAAGTGAAAACAAATTTATAGCAATTAAAAGTTGAAAACTCTTGTTTGCTTGTCTCGCTTGTATTTTCGACTAACCTTCATGAATGAAATCACACTGGAATATGTCTCGACAGTGGGAGCAGCAGCAGTATGGGCAGGCCCGATTAATATTCTGGACTCCAACAGGACTCACCTCCCTCTCTTTTACACCATCACCACTTGTTCCACAAAGCCATCTGTTTCCATTGCTGTTTGGATATTTGGAAAGTATGTTCTCAATAGTAAAAGGAAACTTTTGTCCCTCCATTCCAATAAGTCCCTCCATCTCCAGAGAAAATTTGAACTAAACATAAACACTGATGATCAAGGGATATCGACATGCACTACTTTTCATCAGTTCAGACTCAGCTGCTCCTCTGCTTCTCCTCTCTCCACAAAGCATGTCAGGCCCTTATAGTGAAATTAGGGGGGGCAGGCAAAAGAACCCTAAAAAAACATAATCCCCCCTATGGACCAGACTCATAAAATGGTTGAAACTTAATTCCTAGCTAATCTGGGCAGTTTTGTGAAGAGGTTAGAGAGGACAGCAGATTCAGTTAATCTTGCCTCATTCCTTTCGCCAAAAGAAATCAGATTTCACTGCATAAAATGAGAAGTGGGGAGCTCCTAAAATCCTTATTGTTGAGGTTTTAGAGAAAAGGGGATTGCTTGGTATTAGAAACCTGGATTTAAAGATTAATGTTTTCGGTGTGACCAGAGACTTGTGTATGTTCAATTTGAGTATTAACTCTTGTATTTGTTTCATGATACAAATTTCCTATTTATTTTTTATCAAAAAATTATGATTGTAGTAGCAGAAGATATGAGACAAGTTGAAGCTACATACATATTATATACAGCATGTGTAGGTGGCCCTAATAAAATTATAATAATTTTAATTTCAGCGAAGCTGTGGGTTGTGTTTTTTTCCTCAGTCGTGCATCATTTGTCTTAACTTATCTGTGTGGCACAGTTTTTCAGTCCCACGTCTCTGACAATATCCACAGCTGAGGTAAAGCTGTTACAGGTTAAATTTACCCCCCAGCCTCCCAGCAAATCCTGTGATTTCATACAAGGCGATACACCTTATTCAGAGAATTAATGGATTTCCACAATCTGTCTTAAGCTCCTTTTATAAAGGCTTTTGAAAACAGATAACAATAAACACCATCCCATCCTTTCACTTGGGTTTAATAGTGCCCAGATTGTTGATGTATAGTTTACGGAGTATGTGAGATCACTATCTGCAGTTATTGTGGTTCTCAATAGAAGGAATTTACCACATACACACTTGTTCAAAATAGATCAAAATTCATTACCAGGGATTATAACGATAAAGGTTCTCTTGCTGGTTGTAAGAGCAATATTTGGAGCAGGGGATTGAAGTAAAGAAAAGCCACCAACGCCCCATGGCTGAAACAATTTTCCACATTTTTATAGGATTGCTTTGACTGCTCACTGCAATTTAACGTGATTTCCTTCTGGAAATGTTTCCAACCTGTAAGACGATTCCATTTATCCCATTTAACAGCAGGTATTTCACAAGACCCAATACTAATTTTCAAAGTCACAACCTGAGGTGACATGTAAAGGAGAGATAAACACAATATTTAGGATCTGATAGCTTTCATTTTCACTACATGACCTCAAATTTCGACATAAGGACGAGGCTGATCATTAAATTGTAATTGCTTTTCTAAGATCTGATGTTAAAAATACAAATATGAATATGATTACGAAAACTTTTTGCTAGTCAGACTTCATAAAAATCATTGACCGGCCAAGACAATTGCTTTCGGTGCATCTTTACATGTGGCTCCAGTTAAAATTCCCTGGAAAATGAACTGAAAAATTATCAGAACATCAGTTGGACTTCGGTTTCTCCATCAATTCATGTTGCATAAATACAATTATCATCATCGCATACATATACATAATATAGTATACAGCAAAGTCAGAGCACCACTCTGTCCTAGTCTACCTTGTCCTAAATTGATTTATTGCTTTTGACGGTATAAGGAACAAATTGTTCATTTAAATAGTTTTTCATTGGTATTCTATGGCGCATCCCTGAGGGTTAAAGTTCAAATGCACTGTTAAATGGATGAAAGGGGTCATTGATGATTCTGTGAGCTTTGCATATTAGAAGATCGTCATACATGTCACTGTTGTGATGGATGCAGAATTTTCAAGGCATTAATTTCTGCAAAACATTAAACAGTAACCCAGAGTTTTTCTGATGGTTCTGAGATTGCGTTTCTGTATAATCGTACTTATCATGACATGTATTTCCATATTTGGATATGGGTTGGAATGAGGCATATAAGATAAATGTCACTAAGTAAATAAATAAATGTAAATAACTAGAACACGCAGCAACCAACACTCCCTTTTAATTATATTAAAAAAACTAAACCAAATTCCTGCAACACAGGTGTTTAATCAAAAATCCCTGATCAGCATTCCTTCTTTGGAACATGCCCCACTCTTCCATTAAGCTTCATGTAAAGTTATCTACATCTATCCACCTATCCATCCATCCACCTACCTACCTATTCATTTTGGTGAACCAGATGGCGCGTAGCAATGGCCACGGTACCCCATACCCCTGCAAATCCCCGGAGTAAACTTTGCCAGGGATGTTGAGAAGTGTGATTCCCCCGTAACTGGAACACACTTTCCAACCCCGTTAAAAAAGTGGGACCAGCACCCCAGCCTGCCACTCCACAGGTAATGTCCCATCTTGACACACAACATTGAACAGTCGTGTCAAGCATGTTAAACCAATGATATCCAACGCCTTCAGACAAGCTTGACGAAATTAATAAAAACAACATTTTAGGATGTCATTGTTGTAGTGTAAAATTAGAATGTAATTATTTCAAAGAACATGTCTATCAGCTGTTTTGGTGCAAACCCATCAGAACATCATTTCATATTCATAAACTTTATGTGCAGTATGGCTTATTATAAGCATGTGCAGTTTTACCTATCAGAAGTTTTCTGGCACAGTAGTCCATCGAATATCATATTGCCTTGATTCATCATGTGCAGTATTACTTCACAGTATTATCACTATACTCATACTCATATCATTTTCTTATTTTTAGGCACTTGTTTGCATTAACTTGTATACTTCATGTTTACATTTTCACTTATATTTAATACTTCATTGTCTTCATTCTTATTGTGTAATTTGTCAATCTGTTCTGCTTTCACACCTGCTGTTGGGACATGAAAGACCCTAAAAGTGACACGAATTAGAAAACGGATCCCATGTACCAAAATTTCGTTGCATACTCAGATAAAAATTCCGGTTTGAAATGTTTTATTTCAGAACCTGTATGGAACACACAACAAAAAATGAAGCATCTACTGTATAGATCGTAGGGGTCCGACTCATTCCCTATTTATCATGTCTTTTATTGCTTTGTCTAAATGCATCTATGTATGTATGTGCTCCTATTTTTCATTTATATAATATATTTATATATGTTAGTACTTGTATGTATTTACACATATATATTCAAATATAAATATGTATTTGTGTGTCAGGAAGAAATCAATATGCCTGTCTGCCAATAAAAAGTCCCCTTCTGTGCTGGTGGCCCGTTGGAACCCAATTGAGAACCCTTTGGAAACAACTTATACATGCGGTCTAACACAGCAGAGGGAGAGGGCGTGGGTGCTGGGCCCCCCTCGAACTAAAGACTCAAAGAGTAAGATATCTACAGAGCGTTACAGCGCGGCAGGGAGCCCGCTGCTCGCGATAACTCGCGTCGAGGCAAAAGCTGGGCGGAAAAGGCGGGAGGAGGCTGCCGCTTCCGCGTCCGCGCAACTCCAACACAACGGCAGGGCAAAATGGACGATAAGTTAATATTAGCTGTGTTTAGTCATCCTGAGCTCTACAATGTCACTCTGCCGAATTACCGCTGCACAGAAAGTCGGGCGAACGCCTGGAGGAACATCAGCATCGTGCTCGGACTACCGTGTGAGTGTTTGTTGTTTATCACAACTTTCCTCTCAATTATCATTTACATCGCTGACTAAACAGACTGAATTAGAAAACCTTGTGTGTGTTTACGATACTTGTAGGTTGTTCTCTTTGTGGGCATTTAATTATTATTTTTTTCTTATCCGCACTCGTTCATCCAGGCGGTGTGGTTGCAGCCGCGCGCACCGTGCTAGCGGTGGCAGGCGCAGCTCGCTCGCCTTAGGCCGCGCTGCTGCGAACGGCACCGGTCCCGCTCTGTCGCTGCGCCGACCGCTGCGTGCCCAACACGGCAAGGCGGCGGTGGGAACACGCTCAGGGTCACGGACTCCACTTCTACAAGTCATGACTCATAGTCGCTCGGTGACACCGCTGGTTCCATATTCACTGGAACCTTCTCGTAGAAGCGTTGGTAGCACCGCGAAGGCGTTTTTAATATATAAAGCGTCAGCGGAGGGGGCGAGCTTTAACGTCAGCAGGTGCACAGAGTCAGCAATGTTGATGGGCGGCATGCAACAGGATTAACATGCAGGGATAATATCTCATATAATATTACTACTACTACTAATACATATAATTTATAACGCACTTTACATTTGGATCAAATCTCAAAGTGCTACAAGGTGTAAGTAATAAGAAAAATATTTATTGGCTTTATAATAATTACTTAATGTAAGATAAAACATACACACACATACGCATCAGACTTTGAGCCACACTCTGTATGACTCTAAAAATATAGACTTGTGCTTGTTTAAAGTAAATAAGTGCCGGATAAGACCTTTTTATAATGATTTTGCAGATAACATATGACCACCCTTAGGACTCACCTAAAAACAGAAAACCATAAAAAGTAAAATTCATATAAAGTTTAAATCATCGCAGAGAACAATTTCATATTAAAAAAGACACAATAATGTAATATGGGTAATATACTCACTTCATGTGTTAGCAAAAGTTTTCCTATTCTTGACTTGAAAATAAAAGATTTTACTTTATAGTCGCCAATAATATGTACAATATTTTTATATTGTTTAGATGTTTGTGACAGAGGAGATATGTGCTTTGGCAGCTGAATATCTGTTTCTTGTAGAACTTTTAAATGTGCTGATTGAACTGCGTGACTTAAAGAAGCTATTGCATTGTTTACTTTCAATGGCCAAATAAAGACTATTACCACCAGAAGTGAAGCTGATTTAGTTGATGAAATGCTGAATATAAAATTAATTTGCAATTAATAAAATAACTAGAAAAAGCACTCAGAAAGTGCAAAACCTCCATCAAGGGCCAAAACCTAGCTCTGAACTGACTGTTTCTTCTTCTCTCCTTTTCTTGATGCCTATTTTTTTTTTCAATTTTTAGATTATGCTTAGATTTTTTTTGATTTCATGCTTTGCACCAAGATACCAGGTCAAATTGTTTGAAAGTGTGTCATTAAAAGTTTTTCTGACTCTGATTCAGTACGTTTTTTCCCCACAAATTTCTGACATACAACATTAAAAATATAACTCCAACGTAAATGAAGAGGTGTTGTGTGTACATGTGTGTTATGCTAGACAGAGCTCAAAATAATCAACATCCCTAAGTTTGATACGTGAGGAGACCCAGCTGTAGTTTTTAACTCAAAGACAACTTTGGCATGGTATTTGGATGTATTTAATGACCAATATTTGTGTTGATGGGGCAGAAGCAGCCGACTGATTTTCAGATAATTTTTGAGATCATTTTCCAGGGAATTATGCTGGAAAAAACCCTGCTGTGTGTTTCTTAAACCAAATTTGAAGTGAAAATAAAACTTTATTAGCGTTGTTCAGTCCATTATATATTATATGTTGGCTTTGTTCAAGGATTTCAGGGCGTGTGGTTGGCTCTGAGCTCCCGCTAGCTTTAGCCGCTCTTTTAACGTTAGCTTTTAACTTGCTATGATCCTCAAGCGGTTCAATTTGAAGTGTGTGATTGAGTTTGTTGTGCCGAAACTTTCGGGTTCTCCGCCGTAGCTCCTTTTGTCCTTATGTTTTAAAACCATAAATGACCCTATTGATACATACATACAGCGGGCTCCTGGTTGGCTCTGAGCTCCGGCTAGCTTTAGCTGCTCTGCTAACGCACACTTCTTAACTTGCTATGTTCCTCAGGGTGGTTTCTCAGGGTAAATGTGAAATGTGTGATCAAATTCGTTGCGCTGAATGTTTTGGGGGATATGCCTCAACAGCCTATTTTGTCCTTATGGTTTTATAAATTGCAAGCTTTGGTTTTCTGGTTTTACTTGTGATATGTTTGGAGTCATGGTAGCTCATGCTGACCTTTAGGTTGTCCGATTGCCGATTGATTGGTGCAACTCTAATCACGTTTGAAAACTCATTAGTCAGCTTTCTTGAGGCAATGGCCAGAATGCAGCATGATTTTTTTATGTTCATGTCATTATTTCCCATATTTTTTTGTGATCAAATTTTTATTTATTGAAAATAGCAACAATACACATACAAAGAATGAACCACTTATTCAAACAAGCACAGTGTAAAGTAAAAAAGATTAAAAATAAATTTAAAAGATATATATTTCCCTTCTTTTTTTGCATTTTTTAATGTTGATTTCTTGCTCTTCACACTCTGATCTTTTACTTTTCTAGCTGATGAATGTAAACGAAAATGGAAGAACATGAGAGACCGATACTTGAAGGAAGTGCGAATGGAGATCAAAAGCAAGAAGCAAGGAGAGATTGTGCAAAGTAGATGGAAACACAGACAACTTATGAATTTTATCGCTCCCTTTGCTGGATCAAGAAGTGGCGTGGCAGATATCTGTGGCAACACTGACAACGACCACCTTGACAATGAGCCTTGCAGCGTGGAGGGAGAAAACACATCGTCTGAGACTGTCAAAACGCCACTGTCCATTGTCAAGGTACCTGTGAGTCCACCAGACCTCAAGCCCCAGCTACCATTTGTCACCCAGCTCCCCTCAATGCCTCAAGAAACACAGATGGCCCAGCTGGCTGTTCTAGCCAAGATACCTTCAGGCTCACCGATCACTCAGAGCAGCAAGACTGGGCGGAAACGGCACCTGATGCAAGAATCACTTCCTCCACCTTCTTCACAGAGGCCAGCATCCCCCCCCAAGTGGCTATTCAAAGACAATGGCACCTCGTTTCCCAACAGACCACGGGATGAGGACGAACTGTTTCTGTTGAGCTTTGTGCCAGCCCTGAAGCGACTCGCTCCACAGAAAAGGTGCGAGACAAAAATCAAGATTCAGCAGATCATGTATGAAGCGGAATTCAATGTTGCACAGCCAGAATCTCAGGAGAGACAGCCAGAGCTAGAAACACAGGACTAGGCCAGGTTAACCTTTTTGCATTTTATATTAATTTCTAAAAAATATACGACCAAATTAGCTACTTTTACAGTACAAAGTGGTAGAGTTTGAAGTCAATCTCTTTTTCATTTGACATAATTTACAATGAAGAATGAATGGCCAGAGTGGGTCTGCTTTTGAACAGCATTGAGCCAATTTTTGAATTTTCCCACATCCATGTTTGGGTGTGTTTTGACTTGGATATTTATTAGAAGAATGGCTGTTATGGAAGAATGATCCCCATTAGATTTGAGCGTAATAACACAAAGACGGTCAGACTGTGATTAACATCTTTATTTACAGTTTTTACTGTCAATAGATTTCACATTTAGGTTGTTTCATATTCAACCCACTGATCTTCATTTTAGCTCAAGTAATCTACAGTATTTTACATGTAATTACAGAGACAGAAAAGCAAACAAGGAACACTAAACAAAAGAATTTTCAGTTGCTTACACGCATCAAATTTGTTTAATCTCATCAAAAATAAAGAACATTCTTGGATTCCACACAACGTATATGGTTGTTGGTATGTTCCCAGACAAGATGTGTGATATGTACGATCTAGTACAGCTAGATTAAGAAAAATATACCCAGGATTTTTTTAAATGCAGGCTTATATGAACATGCCTTATTTCTCAAAGGCATGTATAATAATAATTTATTTATGGATGCCTCACTGTCCCAACTTATTGGAACATTTAAAGAGAGCCAAGCCATTTATTAAAATGTTATTAATAACATCTGTGCTCATCTTGCTGTGATCACTTTAGGAGTATGACCAACTGACAGCAGTTCTGAAATTGTATAGAGATCAAAGACGCCAAATATAGGCTGCACGTAGGTATTCAACAGTAAGCAACATGATGTTTGGAGCCATTTGCCGATAGGAGTTTTTGGTGAAGGAAGAACTATAAGGTTTGGTTTGGGTGTATGTATTTGTGAGCACACCAAACAAGTGCTTTAATGAGTTTAAACATGAGGCAACCAAAGTTGTGTGATGCTTCTTGAAAGCTGTTAAATGATGTCGCCCAGACGGCTGCATCCAAATCTACCAGCTCTCTGTGATCAGGAGATTAAAAGATAATTGAAATTTGCCTAAAGGCAAAACCATGGTGACGTCAACAGGGATGACCTGAAGTTTACCTCAAAATATCTTTCCATACATTATGCAATCAGCAGCCAAAACATAATCACCAAGGCGACAAACAAAAAGAGCCGAGACAGAAACTGTTCATCCATGTGCTGGGGCGTCCCGGGGGCTGCTGTTTAGGGAATGTTTAACAAAAGGTTATTTAGACAGGTTGTTTATAAATGACAGAGTGGTTATGTTGAGTAATCTACAATTATAAATACCTGGAGGAGGTCTTCCATCATTGATGTTAAAAGCTGTGGCAAATATACCAAATGGAAAGGCACCGATACCAAAGGACATTTGAAATCCTCCATCGCCAAAACCAAACCCTTGAAAGCCCTGTAAAAGGAGGAAATCCATCTTATTTGTCTCTATGAAAATAATCTTGTCCAGCATATTTCACAATAGAAAAATATTATTTTAAGAATATATATTTTAGTTTGTCTTAATGAGGTATTCCAGATAATATTGAATTAATTAATTAATTAATATTGAATTAGTCTTAACCAGTAAGAAGGTACAACAATGGTTTGTATAACATTTTAGCAGAGGAACTGCATTTTCCCCAAATTTTAAGAATAAGGAAATTCTATTTCTATACTCTATAGAAATGTTGTCCAAGCATTTTGTCCTACTTATAAATCTCGGATGATGGTACAGATTCTGTAATCTCGGATGATGGTACAGATTCTTTTAAAAGCTCTATCAAGGGTCCAAATTTACTAAATTTAAGCAATATATAGGATATGGTTTCACACAAGTGACATGTAGATGCAATAGTGAGAGCCAAAGGTGAACATTCACAGACTTATTTGCACATTCAAGTCCAAGCTTGCACTACAGCACCTTCATCATCCTTCATTATAACGTCATTATTATTGCTTAACAACTGGAACAACACTGAAAAACCGAAGTAAAGTTCCCCATATATTTAGTTTGAGTATCTAAAATCAAAATATCATACTTTATTATTTCCATGGTTGAATTTAGAGGCAGACAACAATTACAACAATTGTGCAGAATTTTCTTTCATGACAACAGCTGCATCAAACCATATTGACAAATACGGGGCGATATCCATGTTTCTAAAGTATTTGTAATTCAGACTATTCTTTGTCAGCGGTTACAGAAAGACTGAGTCGTGACCCTCTGGTGGGTTGTCAAATAAAATACAGTACTCAAAAACAAAAACAAAAAAAAAAAGGGAACACTTAAATCACACATTCCAGACTTGGATGAATGAAATATTCCAGTTGAAAATCTTTATTGATTACATAGTGTAATTTGTTGTGAACAAAATAACGGAAGAACGATCAATGGAAGCAGAATTTCCTTAACCTAATGATGACTGGATTCCGGAACAGACTACGTAGAAAATAAGATCCCAGGCTGATTCAACTTTTGTGAATTTTTTCAAGACCAAAATGTGGCTCACTAGTGTGTATGGCCTCCACGTGCCTGTATACGCTCCTTACAACGTCTGGGCATCCTCCTGATGAAAAGATGGATGGTCTTCTGGGGGATCTACCCCCAGACCTGGATCAGGGTATCATTCAGCTCCTGGACAGTCTGTGGTGCGACGGTGGATGCAACAATAAATAATGTCCCAGAGGTGCTCGATTGGAGTCTGGGGGACGGACGGGCCAGTCAATAGTATTAATAACTTTGTCATTCAGGAACCGCCGACAGACTTAAAAGCTGTCTGTGTTGGCATTGTCATGCATCAGAAGGAACCAAGATCCCACTGCACCTGTATACGTTCTGTCTATGAGTCTCAGGATATCATTCCGGTACCTAACAGCAGTCAGGGTACCCCTGGCTGTCTCGTGGTCTGTGCGGCCCTGCAAGGACAAGCCTCCCCAGACATCACTGACCAACCGCCAAACCGGTCATGCTGGAGGATGTTGCAGGCAGCAGAACGTTTTCCACATGGTCTCCAGACTCTCTCACCTCTGTCACATGTGCTCAGTGTGAACGGGCTCTCATCTGTGAAGAGATCAGTGCGCCAATGGCGAATCTGTCAATTCTGGTGTTCTCTGGTAAATACCAATTGGGCTGCACTGTGCCGGGTAGTGAGCACAGGCTCCACTTGTGGACGTTGAGCCCGGTTGGAGTCGGTTTCTGACAGTTAGGGCAGAAACATCCATAAGGGGCCTGCTGGGGGTTATTTTGTAGGGCTCTGGCAGTGCTCCTCCTGTTATTCCTTGCACAAAGGAGCAGATAGCTGTCCTGCTGGGTTGTTGCCCTCCTACAGCCCCAGCCACCTCTCTTGGTGTATTGGCATGTCTCGTGGCTCGTTGGGATAGATTGAATGCTACACCAGATACAACTTATTGAAAATCAATACCAGAGATCAGACAAACCTTTTACTTTAGCAAGGTAAAGCCCTTTACGGACATAACTAGATGAAATGGAACGAATTGATGTTGTTCAAACATTTGATTTACTCTTTTGATACTAACAGTAGCCGCTCTCTGAACAATCCTTGTTGTTCTGATAATATACATGAGCATCAAACTTCGGAAAAGAAGTAGAGCCTATTTATTAATAGAACTGAATGATGACTGATTATTGCTCAGGTAATAACAACTTTGAATCTAATGTGAAAGGTCTGCGTTGCCTATATTCCGTTTGTTTTAAACGATGGGAGGAAAACAGAAGTCTGTTAATTAGTTCAAAATGCACTTATTTTGCTCATATAAAGTTTCTTAAATATATATTGTTTAACTGATGATTGCCTGTTTGCTCTGTATCAAATAAAATAATGAGCCGTTTGGAGTAGTGACGTCAAAATGTGGCAAGGGTCTGATGTTTCTGATGCTTCTTTGGAGTTGGAGAATCCGCTGCTTAGCCCTTCATCTGCTGAAGAGGGTTTTGATATTTTAGGTAATGTATGATTGCTGCCAGTAATTAATGAGCGAGAGCCAGATACATTTTTCTCTTTGTTTGAGTGTGTGGCACATACGGCCAGAGTCTGCTCGTGCACTGATGGTGCAGGGTGTGATGAATGGTAAAGTGCAGAGGCTTGTTTCTCGTTAGATGTGATCGACTCTCAGAATTATTCTCCCGTTAGGTCTGCATTACAAAAAACATAAGAACTGGTCCCTGAGGCTCACCAACAACATTTTCAGACATGTAGGAAAGCTGAAAAGCAGGCATACTGGGAATTTTATGCATTGGTTTTCCGCATTAATAGTAGGTAGTTTTGAAAAGCTGTGTGACTTAACAATTTGAAGCAGTTAAAAACTTCTGTACCTGTTATTATTGCAACACATATTAATCTTCAAAAGGTGACAACTGCTTTTGGAGCAGCTACATTGGCAGATTACTTTTTGATACATAGGGATTTTGGACATTTGCACACTCGCAGTAGTGGGTTTGTGGAGAATTTTGATGTTGGATGTGCTAATTTCTCTTCTATTAAGGTCGGTCTGAAGTGAAAAACAATTCCCCCATGCAGTTGTGATAAAATCTGTAATTTCTGTCACAAAAAAAGGCCATAGGAAAGCCTAATGGTGTGCTTTTGAAGAAATATGTCCAACACTCACGGAGCAGTGCGGCAAATAGGGGTTTGTCTGGCTGTATCTGTGCCAGAGTTATCCTCGGATATTCAGAGTGACGTGATGACAAAAAGATCTTCACCTGATTAATTGAATTTATTCCTGCCGTTCGTGTCAGATGGGTTTGATTCTCTGGGGTGATATGAGACTGAAGTTCTAGTTAAGATTCTGCGTGACACTGCTGCATTTGATTCGTTCGTTCAGGCATCCGTCTTTACCTTTTCAGAGGAAAGCAACACAGGTTCCTCAGTCCATATTTTGGGAATTTGAAGGAAGGTCTTGCAGGTTCCTGTTCATAATGTTATGCTGTATTCTGATTTGATTACCAATAAAGCAGCTGTGGGCGTGCGCCTGGTGCTGGCAATCGAGGGCATTACATTAATCGTAGGAAATGAGATCGCAGGCGAGAGTGTTTGGGCTGATGAGTAGCCACCGCCCCCTCCTGTCATCTCCAATGTGCCTTTGGTAAAAAAGCAGTCTGATCAGGATGAAATAAATTTCTGTGTAAAGTTAAAATGCATGCGCAGTGAAATGCGCAATGATGCGTTCAAATGTTGATTCTTTATCTGGTTGTGAAAAGCTAGAACCTTTGCCTGTAGACATGAGTGCATTTCAATGTCTGACCTTCATCTCACCGTTGTTACGGGAGGATCTTGTTGCTGAACAGCAGACTGATCCTTCTCTGAAAAGAACCTTGGAGCAGACGCTTGCCTTGGAGGAGGAAACCGATTGCTCTAGTTATTTTACCCATTATGTTCTGCTGGGGAGGAAATGGGTCCCTCATAGTGACGATTTTGTCGGTGATCCTTTGTTTCATATATTGTTGCCATCAAAGTTCTGGGAGTCTGTGTTGAATGGCACTGAGGACTTTGGGGTGTTAGTACAACTTATGATCGGGCTCTGGGACATTTCTTTTTGGTTGCGTGTGAAAAATGATGTTGCTGCCTACATAAAAATGTATTACACGTGTCAGCTCACATGTAAGCCCAGTCAGACTGTAGCACCTGCTCCATTGTTCCCTATTCTAGCTATTGGCCAGCCTTTTGAACATCTTATTATTTATTGTGGGGGTTCTTTGTCGCCTTCTAGACCCGGTGCAGAGTAACTCCTCCTCTGCTGTGATGTAGCAGAGTACACGTTATCCGGACGCGTATGCACCACGGTTTCGAAATCCCCCCCCCCCCCCCTTTTTTCTCCTATGTGTTGAAACAACTTCATGTTAAGCACAACAGGACTTCAGTGTACCATGCGTAAAGTCAGGTCACATTGGGTTACTTAAGGAGTTTATGACTGACAGATTTCAGTCATACTGGCTGGACATCCATTACAGCAAGGGTTCAGATAATGTAGTGGCAGAAGCATTGTCTAGGGCTCGTTATCATTAACATTAGTCATCTCTTTTATGCATGTCATCCGTTTCCTGCTTTTGTGAATCTCTTCTTGCCACTAACATTTCTTCCCACTGGTACCAGGTTGCTGAGGGCAGGGCATAGGGACGTGGGTGAAGGATTGTGGCTGACGGCATGAGGTTACTGTTGTAAATAGTTTAAAACAGTCAAATAGAAGGGATTAATACAAAGTTACCATCTCAGTTTAAGAATTAATGATGAAGATAAAATAATATAATAATGTAAGAAATATGGACTTTAGGGTATATAGTCTGTGCTTAGGACCCCATTTCTATGTGACCGCCCCATGCTTTAACAGGGCCTGCTGTGTGTGTATTTTCCCCCTGTTGGTCTGTTTGTTTCCTTCCAGGTTCCTTGTAGATGGAGCTCAATAGTGACCTGGACAGTCCCCAAAAAGTGCCGGCCATCTCGCTCACTCTCGCACCACCAGTCCGGCGCAACGTCCTGTGATCGGTTGGCTTCGGCCAAGTTAGTTTTGGTTTCACATTTTAAAACACCTCATTCACCGTTACTCACTCATCCAAAGGCAGACACACTGATACCTCAGATTATCACACTACATTGCAGTTTGTCTTTTGTTGTGGTTAATTTTCTATTAATAAATTGTAAATGTTCTTTCACTTAAAACAGTCTCTTCTGTTTTTGTCAAGGCTCTCGAGCTGGGTCCTCAAACTACAATGAAAACTCTGCATTTCCCTGACCTAAGAGTTAACAAACTGAGTTTCCATTAAACCTGCCTGGAATACCCCTCTGGTAATTGAATTCAAAAAAATATAAATAAAATTGTGGAGCTAATCGGGACCTCAATTCTGACCACAAAAAAATAAAAATAAAATTATTATTATCACTTTATCCGGAATTGCCCAGCACTAGTTGTATTCTCATACATAGTACTTACACCACGGTTCTCTGGCTCAGGCCTCTGCCCTTGTGGTCGAGGGGGTGTTCTTTCTCTATAAAACAAAACCTTAGATTGTAAAAGCCACAAACATACTTCTTATGATAAGTTGAATAGTAAAAAGAAAAAGTAGTATTAACCACTGATGACAAAAAGTAAGTTCAACAGAAACTAATCCTGGGAGGTACTGTGCTTACAGAATGCATGATGTTTTAAGTTATCCTGACTTGTAACTAGAGACTACTCACCTGGGGTCTTGTTGACCTGTACTTCCTCGTCCATATAAGGGGATAACTTTGTCACGGCTAATGCCAGCTTTACAAACGGGACACACTTGTCTGTTTGGTTTGGTCTCCAACCACTGCACAAAGACAGACGTAAAGGAACTGATTGTTTGAATAATTTATATAATTAAAAAAAGGGAAAAATATATTAAGATTAAACTCACCTGATGCAAGCAAGGCCAACTGATGGAGAAATGGTACAATGGAAAGTGAGAGTTGAGGTAGAACAAGGGAGAGACTTCATTATAACATTCAAGCAACAAAATATACAGCATTAAACAAAATAAACTTTCAAGACTTTTAACTAAATTGTTTTTTGTGGTTTCTTTGGAAATGTCTGTGTCCTCAGACAATGTAGGCACTGCCTTACTTCATTAACCTGGATTTCTTTTATGTAGTTATTAAATTGCATAATTGCTGTTTAAGTGAGGTAACATTCAGCAAATAGTTAGATATCAGCTAAAACTGATTATAATTCGTTTTACTGTTAGCAGTTAATACTGTAATAAGGATGCAAGCAAGCAGACTGATGTGTATCCAGTTCATACTTTATCTAATAATATGAGAGTTCAGATTAAGTAGACTGGTCGGATCTAGATCGACATGCATCCACACAAGGCCTTAATACCTTTACAGACGTGGGTTACTTTGCAAAACTGGAAATACATGAGTCTAAAAAGGTTGTCATTACCAGAAAAGGTGTCCACATAGGCTGATCACTGCATCCTTGGCGGTGTCCAGACATATGTTACACTCGAATGTACTGTCCTGGTTGCCGCTGTCAGCCCCGGTGGAGCTGTTGGAGCCGGGACTTGGGCTTTCGGTGGTGGCAGTGGAGCCCGAGGATTGTGGGTTGGTAGCGGTGGCCATTTAAACACAGGTCCGGTCAACAACAATGCTCAGTGGGCTGATCCTTTGGCACCCAGCTCTCCAAAATAAGAAAATTTGGAAGCCTAACGGTTAGCAGTTGGTTGCATACAAGATGAACCGTGACAGAGTTCGACTGAAATAACTTGAAAATGAGTTTAACTCTGACGAGCTGACTACAAGTTCGTTATAGAGGCTAAAGTTAGCAGGCTAAGATTGAGGAAAGAAGTGACAGTTTTGATGTCAGACCGACTAACCTACAGAGGAACAATCATTAAAACATTACTGCACCAATTTATATTGTGGTTCAAAAGATAATTTCTAAATGCAAACTAAACTTGAGAAATCGATATAATATACTTACAGCGGATTGCATCACAAAAACATAGCAATTCTTCTAACCGGTAGTAGATCCGTAGAGAGGCAGGGGGCGTGGCTGATGCTTCTTCTTCCTGTAGGGGGAAGCTCCAATCATTTAAAAAAAAACTTTATTTAAACAAATTACTTTGCATAATAATTATGGTACCAAGTGCCGGAGAGCATTGCATTAACCAAATAATTGTTTTTTTCAAACATCTTATCTCATAATTATGAGAAAAGGATCTCGTAATTACGATAAACAGATTTCGTAATTACGAAAAAATTAGGATATGTTTATTTGCACAAGAACTGTAATGTTTTCATGAATCTGTAACTGTATCTGTCTTTTCACCGACTGTATGACACAGTCGTGTTTGGTCTTGTTATGATGTTTCAATAGTGTTTGCCACCGTGCGCGAGCGTGCAATTATCATGTTGGGAAACCTGTGGTTTGCATCTTGTTTACTATAAACTTGGGCAGGATTAGCATATCGAAGCTCATCCTAACTGTCAACATATTTAATAATATATACATTTCCCTGTCGTTCCGGAAGGATGACTGTCCCTGCATCCGCCACCGTGTGTTTAAATTTGTATGACGTCAATCCGATCATGCGCAATGATGCACAGCTGTCCGAAATCAGGATAAAACATAACATTTAATTCATTCATTCATTCATTCATTATCTACCACTTATCCTGTTAAGGGTCAATGGGGGCTGGAACCTATCCAAGCTAACTTCGGGCGAGAGGCAGGGTACACCCTGAACAAGTCGCCAGTTCATTGCAGGGCAGACACATAGAGACACACAACTACACACACTTACAGTCACACTTACTCCTACGGGAAATTTTGTGTCACCAATTCACATATATCACATGTTTGGCTTCCTCCCACAGTCCAAACTGTGATAGGAAGCCAAACATGTGATGTGACACATACTGAGAAATATATACATTGACACCAAGACATCTGGATAATTAATGGTCTACATAATATTATCTGTTATGTTTTTTTGTTTAAAAAAATATATATTTTTATGAAAATTATCAGAGAATTTTGTTTTTATTTAGTTGGAAGTTTAGTTTAGTCCAAAACTATTATCTATTAAACAGGATCTTATCTCTGAGGTTGAAAATAAGTTCCACATGGCAGAATGTTCATGTAATATTTTGTCCCACTTGTTTTGCTGTTATGATCAACCTAGGAGGAGTGTCACATAAAGGAATAGGACCCTGTTTTTTTTATGCAGATGTGGCTTGATTTTGGTCTTCAGTATGGAATACAATTTGTGAAGACCGCCAAAATCAATTGTGTGTCGAGTTTTTAGATGACTGGATCAGAAATGTGTGAATATACAGTCTAACAAATAATTTCAGTTAAATTGTATATATAAGGACACTGGTTGGTATATCACGGGAGTCAATAAAATGTATTTAATATATAAAAAATAAATTTACTCACCCCTAATACCAAAACAAATTGTTTACTCTTATTTTTAAAAAAGATTGTGTAAAATGTGTTAGTGTACTTATGTACTTCAACTAAAAGCCAACAAAAAAGCCCCATTTATTGGCCCTTGACAAATAAACAATGTTGTCAACCAAATTTATTCTTTTTCATTATGTGCACGTAAGGGAAGCTAAATGAATGTTTCCACCTGACCAAAAAAAACAGTGAAAAGTTTGCATTGGAAAATAACTTCTGAATTTATTGCCATTTCACCATGGAAACTGAGGCGGAGCAGGCAGGTACAACGGACAAAAAACAAACCTAAGACTTCTGTGAAGATCATTATAATAAACAAGAAAGTGCCCAAAACAAGTTATGCAATAGGAAAAAGAATATAAGCCCTCTACCTACCACAACCTCCATGTAACGCACAAGAAAACCCAACAGGCTTTGACAGAACACATTTGGCAGAGTAACTGTGTCTTTGCAGCCTTAAATATGCACTTCCTATTCAAGCTCAAGCAGCACCATGGGTGATCAGGCCTTCTGTTCTGCTGCCCCTGGTCTGTGGAATGCCCTCCCTGACCATCTGAGGGCTCCACAGACGACAGATGGTGGTTTTAAGTCCTTTTAAAAAAGGAATTAAAGCTTTCCTTTTAGCAGAACCTATAACTTTTAATTAACATTGCATCTTTTTGGTCATATTTTTATATAATTATTATTATAACTGTATTGATGCTTTTACCTTGTAGCACTTTGAGATTGGATACAAATGTAAAGTGTATTATAAATTAAATGTATTATTATTATTATTATCCAGCATCTTCAAAATCTTTGTTGTTGTTGGCTTTTTTGCATCGTACATTCTTAGGACATCTTGTGGGCTCCTAAATGCTTCTTTAAGTGAGTGGCTAGCAATTAATGACATTTTTTCTGCTGCATATCTTGGCTTTTGGATAGGCTGCTTTTGGGCCACTTTAAGATGGATTCCTTTGAAATGTTCTCTTGTTGGAATCGTTGTTACATTCAAGTGGTCCAAAAGATCAAGTAGTTCGTCCCTGTCCTCATTTACACGATCGTCTCATAAGGCATTGGTTATCAGATCCCTATCTGGCTGACTTATGTACAGGAGAAGACTTTCAAACATTATCTCATCAGAGACTTCATTCTCACCAAAAATAAGTGCAACTGTAAAAACCGAGGCAAGTCGACAGTGAAAGTATCCATGGTCCTGAAAGCCCTTTAGTAACATTCGGCCAACAGAAGCGATGGAACCCTTAGGTCCTCACCTTCAGCCGTGTGGTCCTTGAACTCCGTCCAAAATACTGCATAAACATTTCTTGGCACACCATCGGCATCAGCTCCTTTTTCATCAATATAGGAGTATTTCAGAGGGAGGTGGAGGAGTGCTGGGTCCTTGAACTGGCCGATCATCTCCTCCAGAAGATTGACCCGGTGAAGTCTTATGGTGACACAAAGAATATCATATGAGTCTGTAGAACTACTTGCCACACCGAGGGATGCTGCTTCTGGGGTAGTGAGCACTCTGCTTGATGGAAGTGTGATAGACGTGATGACCATCTTATCTCCTTCAAAGTGCAGACTGGGTTTATGTTTCAATGTCTCAGCCAGTTGAGAAGACAGGGTTTCACCAATGAAGGAGCCATACATCACTTCCGGTGTGTCGGATAATGCATCTGCTTCAAACTCGCTCAAATCTTGTGACTCAATGATAACAGTTTGAGCAACTTGCTCATTTTCTTAATGTACAGGCGCCATTTGTTCACCATTGATTGCATCCGCTTTATCCCCATTATAGTCGTCATCATCATCATCATCTCTCTGACTCTTAGTGCAAAGGGAAAATCTTAAAACTCCAATTTATCGTACAGTGTAGAATTCACCAACTGTGATATCTTCATCAAATACAGCTTGCTTCTGATAGTCCAAATTTGCTATTCCCATTTGTAAAGAAACGGTTTTTAGCATACTGTAATATGTCAGCTTTTGTTGATCCTTTGGGTACATCATGAGTTCTTTTTCCGCCTCCTCTGCGTTTCCTAATTTGTTTACCTTCATTTCCACAACTCCGCAACTCCACTTTTCTGGGGTTTTTTTCAGCCCATTTGTTGTTTTTTGCTAAACGTTTTTTTTGGTTTTGGAGCCCATTTTTCTTCTTGATCAGAGTTCTTATCGTCATTTCAATTTATGCCCATCTTTTTCTTCAGCTTTTCAAGCAACAACTGTTTTTTTTGATTCCTCTTCACATGTTGAGCCTTTCTTTTCCAAACAGAAGCGTCTTGCTGCAATCCGATCTGTATGTTGGGATGTAGCCAGCCAGAACATCATCAGCCATAAAGTCAATGATTGTGGCATCAATCTGTAAAAACAGATATAATTGTTACAACTCAAAAAGACCACACTGGAAAACACTTGCAACAATCCCCCACAACACACACTCCTACACACACCTTCTAAATGGAAAGACTGAGACGATTGCTTGAGATTAAAACTGAGTATTTTTTGATTATGTTTGCAAGTTCGACTTCTTTATTAATATGACTATGGCCTTTAACTTTGTTTTCCGCCTTTGCAAAAAAAGCCCATAACACATTAATTTAACATACAATATGGGAATGATATCTCTAAACCCCTGGAGCTTTCCAAGGTGCTGATACTCCATGGATTATCAGATTTAGCCATTCCTCCTCATTACTCTTAAACCTGACCACAGAGGTGGGGACTCAAGGCTCCTTAAACAAGCCAACTGTGTTCTTTTTGTTTGTTCTTTCTTTTTTTATGAATTTAAGGAAAGGAAGGAACTCTTACTCAAATGTATGAGCTTTCTCTTGTTTACTCTCTCAAACCATATAATGTGTGTTAGAGGCAATGTGATGGAGAGGACGAAAGGTGGATTTTTGCACTATTGCACATAATATTTCTGTATATATTATAGTAATGATTAAAATGGCTTACATGGGATGCTGCTGCAAACTGATTTGTAAATCTATAACTGTTAATGAACTTCTTCCACTGAATTGTTCAAAGTTAGCCATTGTGAAGCTTATTTGAAACTGCAGTTACCAAATTGACTGTTATATCACAAGACAGACATTCATACTCATATTATTTTAAGGACATAAAGCAATGTTTACAGGTAAGTCATTGCAGAAGTAATATAATAATAATAATAATAATAATAATAATAATAATAATAATAATAATAATAATAATAGGCCCGTTATGGCAGTTTGACAGAGATAGCAGACATAAGACAGAATCTATGCAGCAGTAGAAGTACTGGTCGTTAAAGCATAGTTTGATAAATCGGACTGTGTCAGGCTAGCCATGACTTTGGGGGATATTTGACGAGGAGGTAGTTTACAGAAAAATTACCTTACGTGTTCGTGTTCAACACGCCATCCGCGTGTACGCCACAAATGCGCAGAAATCTCAAAAGTGGTTGTTCAGTGTTCAGTATTCATTGTTTTGGGCCATGCAGGTTAAGTGCAGTGGAGAGGGAGGAGGAATAATCTTGCGCCAAAAAATAGCATATCACGTTATAACGTGAAAATTATCATGTCAAAACGTGAAAATTATTACGTTATAATGTGAAAATTATTACGTTATAACACGAAAATGATCATGTAAAAACTTGAAGATGATTACGTTATAACACGAAAATGATCATGTTTTTTTTTTTTTCTGGCATGACAGCAATGCGCCTCCGTACTCTATTTCACTTTCACCGTCACAAATCATAACAGCGAGACATACTATATACAAACACAGTATACATTTTATTTTATTTTATCCACCCACTAACACTACCATGTTCTTGTCGCTTATGTTAGCTGAAATTTCCACACTGTTCGGCCCATTCGCACATGGGGGGTGAAGATCAACATATCGACGACCATTTGCTGTGCCATCACATCTTAGTAAGTACACCCATGCCTTCTGCTGTCATGAAGACAAAACTATTGATTTAATTAATAATCAATATGCCAAACAGAGGCCTACTGCTACAGGATTAGGGGAGAAGGGGCTTTCATTTCGAGGTAAGTCATGCACAATGTAGCCTAAATTCAGTTTTAGCAAAAGTTTTTTCATTATAGAAAGTATTTTTTTTTCATTGTTAACTGTCTTCTCTTTTCAGGTAATCAAGAAATCATGTCATGTAACATGATTGACCTCTATAGTCTGTAGAGGCCACCGAAGTCAAATATATTTTGTAGTAATGAAGAGAAATGTATGTATAGTCAACGAATATTGATTTTTGGCTGCTGAAAATCTGGAAAAAGAAAACTGCTTGTTTGTACAAATACCACAGATATGCACTGATCCTCCATAACATTGGAACCACTATCTGAGGAAGTCAGATACTTTGATTATCTCATAACCATGGTTACCCGTCACTGCATGGAATATTTTATGTAGAGGGTCTACATTTGAAGTGGTTAAAGTGACAACATTTCCTTTATTTATCACATTTTACAAAGTACATGCGTACATATTGTACGACGTCGCGAAATGCATCTCTAGAGTTGAACCCATCCCAGAGGGAGCAGTCGGCGGCCGCTGTGACGCGCCCCGGGAAAAGTTCATCTTGGAGGATGCGGGCATCGATCCCGCTACCTCTCGCATGCTAAGCGAGCGCTCTACCATTTGAGCTAATCCCCCTGTTACTGTTCACGAGGGGGCAAGACAATAAAACAGTCATGGCTCAACGCATCGCTGAGCTGTTTCATGACAAAGGGACCTACATATTATTAGACAAGTGGTTTTAATGTTTAGGCTGAACGAAAACCCGACAGCCTAGACATAATGTAACATTTGATTGACCCTATCACATACTGTTTCGCTCACACACTCCGCGCACGGTTTCCAGCGCTGTGGCCCATAAGGCAGTAAGCCTCAATAACACTCGGGGGTAACCGATAGGACGACGTTCAATTATGGACTTGAATCCCTGCACACAAACGCAACACGACTCGCGTGCAAACACAGTCTGATTCGCGCGTAAACACGAGGTGATTTGCGAAGCAAAAACATGATTGACAAACAAATGTTTCTGATTTGTAAACACAAAATTTGGTACAGACCACTACAATATATCTTACGAATACAATACGAATAAGTTCAAATGTGCATGTACAAGAAAATATATCCTACAACTGCACAAAACGAAAACCCACATGTGACTTTTGGGACAAATTCTCCGCGTGAGACGTGCTACTTGCATGCGAGCGTCTTCGCTTCTGCACACACAGCTGATTTGTAGTTCACCTGTTACAACAGCAGGTGTCGCTGTGACTCAGTTCCAAGGCTTTCCACACTGGACCTGACTGTGTACCACCAGACGACGGGAGTGTGTGGTCCCACCTGCACTACAAGTGGGACCACACATTTCTATGAGCCATCCAATTAGAAACCAGACTTTTAACCATCTACTATGGTAAACGGAAAAACGGACAAGCAAAGGATTAATTGATAAATGTCAAATGTTTAAAAGTCAAACTATGAAGTCATTTGAACAACTTTCACAGGAATTTACTTTACCAGTAAACACCTTCTATAAATTCTTACAGCTAAGACATTATCTTGAGAAACATAAGGAATGGATAAATATCTCTCAAGAACCGGCTAAAATAGAGGAACTGTTGATGCACTATAAAAAGGAAGAATGAAATAATGGGATGATGCCAAAAATGTATCAGGAATTTAATGATAACACTATTGATGTTAAAGAACAATGGGAGTTGAAAACAGAAGAAGGATGGGAGGAATAATATAAAGCAGGTCAGAAACGAACCAATAGGCCAACATGGAGGAATTTGATCGGAAGGTGAAGATGCGGTTTTTCAAAACTCGATTGATCACCTAACATATGGTAACAGGTCTGAGTTACGTTGTGGGGCTGTGGGTGATGGGCGATTATACATACATATTTTGGGATTCCCCAAAGATTGAAGACTATTGTCCAAAGAGAGAAAAAGAGAAAGAGCTTTTTAAATGGATTTTAAAATAGATTTTAATTTTCTTTAAATTTCCCTTATAACTATTTTTGGCTGTTGGTTCGTTTATGACCTACTTTATTTTGATCTTCTACAAGAATCAGTAGCAGTCTGGACGCTGGAGGGAGAGGATCCTCGCGTTGTCTATTCCCCGCTTCTCCATCAGAGTTCTACAGCCTGCAATATTATAAACCGACAAGTACACCTTTATTGCTAACCTTTCGGATTTCTATTCGTATTTGTATTTGCTATTCTGTATTAGTATTTGTAAGAATTCTACCGAGTCTCGTGATGATCTGCCTACCTGTTGCTGCCAGTAAACCATCGCCCGGAGACTTCTGTGTCTGTTTGTTTTATCATTTATGTCAGTTTCTGTTTGTTCATCGTTGATGCCAGTTTGTTCATCCGTCTTGTTCATCAATGCCACCGTGACATATTCACCAAAAGCTGCGGTTGATCACTTTCTGTGTTTTATAGCATTTTTCTTGGGATCGTGTCCATGAAATAACGGCTACTAACGTCCTCTGTGCGTCTCGTCCAAAGCTAACGGCTAATAACGGGCTTGTCTCCACGACTGGCATGATGATAAATTATTCCGCCACCAAAATGATGAAATTCAATAACTACAACACTCCGTTGTGCATATCGGTTATTAAACAACTTGGACTCCTTCACCCGCCCCGTTAGGTTCACAGAAGTTGCCGTTCTAAGTTTGTTTACTCCCGCTCCGATAACTCCATTCCGTCCTTTTGATCTGACGTGCGCACCAACGTGTTTCAGACGCGTCATCGGAACGCTGTCGCTCTTCCCAAATCTACATAAAAACTGACGCATGTTCATCTGCAGCTTTCCCATCCTCATCGTCATCATCATCTCCTCTGTCAACTCTCCGCACTTGTCTGGAGGAGATAAAGGTGTGGTTGAAAAACTACTTTCTCCAGTTGAACAGCTCCAAAACTGAAGCAATATTAATTGGCACTCCACATCCGACCAAGTCTTCCTAATTAACGAGCATTACTTTCTCTGGTCACGACATTCCCCTTTCTTCATCTGTCACCAACCTCGGCGTAAGATTTGACCCTCAACTCACTTTGGAATCCCACATCAAACACATCTGCAAGATCTCCTTTCACCATCTCATATCAGTTCCTCCCTAACATTGAGTGATTTGGGTAAAACTGGTTCACGTGTTCGTCTCCTCCAGACTGGATTACTGTAACTCACTTCTCATCGGGATCCCTGATAAAAGTCTTCAAAGAGTTCAGTATGTTCAAAACAGTGCTGCAAGGATCCTGATGAGAGTGCGTAAACACGAACACATGACCCCCTTTCTTCATTCCCTTCATTGGCTCCCCATCTCCACCAGGATTGATTATAAGATCTCTCTCCTCACTCACCAGTGTATCCATGGTAACGCACCCCCCTACCTAAAAGAACTACTCACCCCACTGACCTCAACACGATCCCTCCGTTCTACCCACTCATACCGCCTCCTCCTTGAATATATAAATAAACAAATGTCTTTCATCACTACAATTGCAATTTATTCGGACAAAACCAAAATAAAAATGTATTTTTAGTTATATTTGAAAGTAGCTTGCAATGAATCAATGAATCAATCTCCTATTTACCACGAATATTTGGAAATTCTCATTTGCCTAATGCCATGTCAATATTGTATCCTGGTTGTTGATAGGTTAGGGAGGACAATCTGCATTGGTGCATCACGTATTCTGGCCAATAGCAGATGAGCATGAAAAAAAAAAGAACATTGATATACATTGAATTAGCTATAGAAGATCTTGCCTCTAGTCGAGGACAGTGAAGTATGTCCTCCTTATCTTACCACTTCCCACAGGCTACCTTTCCCCTTGCCTACCCTGTAGGTGTCGTTGAAGCATAATCCAAATTTAAATAATTAATTTTTCCAAAGAAGATATACAAATTGTTCTAGAACACAGCCATTAAAAACAATTGGCAGGTGACAACTAGGAAGGCTTTACTCAGGAAAATGCCAAAATGTTTTAAAAGTAAATATATTTGATGTTGGCGTGTCACTGACAGCCAACAAATCACTGAAAGATTTTTATAACATTAAAAATAATATCATATATTTTACAGAGCATTTCAACTTCTAACTTGACCTATTTGTTGTTATATGAAGTATTTCTAGTTTTATAAATGATTGTTTATACTTCTCTGGTCTAAGTACTACCTTGCTGTGTATTTACTGGTGAGATAAATTAACTTTAACAGTAAGAATAAATGTTTGGATAAAGGTTCACACTGTGTCTTTAACAATGAATTTAATGATTTATTATGTAGATTGAAGTTGAAAAAATGATGAAACATTTCGTTTCAGTTTTTACCGACCGTTTTATCAAATAAACACAACATTTGACATGGAAATATACTTAATTCTTATTAAGTATATATGTTATTCTCTTATGTTAAGTATTTTAATATCATATATTTTTTATATAATATAAAATATATCTTATTCATATTAAGTTTGTAGCTGTTGACTTGTTTATGACAGCCATGATTCTAGGTTTTTACACAAGGTAGGATGTCCGGTCAGGAAATATCAACCCTATACAAAAAGTTAGTTTATTATTGTATCCATCATGTCTCATACTGGGAAACCCTTGAAATAATCAGAGAATGTGTTTATAGCCGCCTGCCTAATTATGTGTAGGTCCCACCATTAGGGAATATTGTTGCAACAATGTTTAGGTAGGAAGTACTTGTCAAAGTAACACCAGCATTTATGGCAGAAGCCCAGTTTTTCTGGGTGCCCATGTTCCTATCACCAGCTCATGGGCCGTAGATACTAACTCCTGAATATCAGGAACACCCGACAACATCTGCAGTTTTAGATATTCTGACCC
The DNA here is from genome assembly GCA_037951165.1 of Lophius americanus. NCBI lineage: Eukaryota > Metazoa > Chordata > Actinopteri > Lophiiformes > Lophiidae > Lophius > Lophius americanus. The sequence goes on along the minus strand of JBBDHG010000057.1, from coordinate 5,455,888 downwards.
AAATGTTTAGCCATCGGAATTTGACTCTTTCTGAAGTCACCTATATTCTTGTGCTTGCCCATTTTTCCTGCTTCCAAAACTTCAAGGTCGGGACAAAATATTCACTTACTACCTATATAATAGTAATTATATAACACTTAGTGAGAAGTGACATCATCTGAAATTTATGACATAATAATCTTAGTGAGAAAAAACTGATATACTTACTGTGTAATTTATTTCCTGCTCCTGTTTCCAGTGCAGGGCGTATATTATCGCTAATAGCTCTGTGGTATTTTACAAGTAACAGACAGGCTGACATATGTTGGCATATGTTGTATATGTTTTGGAGCACTCACATTCACATATAATCACATTAGAAACATGATGATCAGAATAGTTGAGGACCATTCTTGATGTTGGCCTGTCCTGTTCTTTAACTCCCACTGCATGCAGGTCTACTTGGCAATGGGAATACACAGAGACCTACAAAATGAAACTTCAACAAAAATACACAACAGCACTTATTGTTAGTAAAGGGCGGCATTGAATCAAACATTTTTTAAATTTTAACGATACAAAGTAAAATTAGGATATATAAAGATTTTTTTTTTTGAAGAACATTAACAATTGACATACAACTTACATACATGAACTGTTTATTTTACTTCATACTAACAACAGCCAAATAATCTACTGTATATTTTAAGATATATATTTCTTTATTTTTTTTTTTTACACAATTGATTCTTTAGATTCACAAATGACACACACGCACACACACACTCTGAGTTTCGTTTAAAAGCGCTATATAAGTATAAAGTATTATTAATACGATGTTGTGTTGATGTCATCATGATAAATGAATCATTGATCCACTCATGTATATGCAGTACACTCGGCATATCTTAATATTCAAATCAGCATTAACATGTAATGAAAATACTTATTTGTCATAGCTGACTTTAGATCATTTGTAATGCCTTTGAGTGATTGAAACCACCTGTGCGAATATCATCTGCCATAACTTCCTCCATCCTTGATGTCCAAGAGCGCTTCAGGGTTCTTTTAAAGTCCTTACCAATGAAGACGTAGAGAACCGGGGATATTAAGCTGTTTGCTGCAGCCAGGGTGCCCCCCACCTTCAGGCCAGTGTTAAATACTTCCAGGTTGTGGTTCTTGAAGTCTAACTCTGCCAGGACAAAGCTATGATAGGGGACCCAGCAGAGGAAAAATGACAATATGAGCGCCCCCATGACTTTGTAAGGCTTCGTAGACTTGATGGTCGTACTTCGGAGCTTCAAAGCAAGCATTGTGCAGCAGAAGACAATACTTAGGAAAGGAATCAGGAACGCGAAGATGAATCGAGTCATTACCACTGCCTTGTGTGTTGAGTGTCCCATGTAAGCGGTGTAGCACTGTGTGACTGAACCATGAACTGTGATTTCCCTGAAGATCAGTGAAGGCAATGTGAGGAGTGCAGAGAAGATCCACATCAGGACAACAATTCCAACAGCTCTCTGCAATTTCCGGTGATTATGTGACCAAACCGGAAATGAAATAATTATACATCGATCAGCGCTTATCAGAACCAACAGAAATACACTGCTGTACATGTTGAGGAAAAGGGCGGCAGAGGTGAGCTTGCACAAGGCCAGTCCAAAAGGCCAGTGGGAGGTGATCATGTAGAAGACTTCCAGGGGTAAAAAGGCACAAAATAAAAAGTCTGAAATAGCTAGGCTAATGTACAAGGTGTTGATAACAGTTCTTTTCATTTTCCATCCACAGATCCAAATCACTAAGGAATTCCCTCCAAGGCCGAAAACAGATATAATGATATTGACTGCCACCAGAGCATGAGTCAAAGAAGTCTGCGATTTACTGAAATTCAGTGTTCCTGCTGTTGTAGTGATGTTCTCAGTTTCATTTCTTGGAGTGTAATCACCGTAGTCTACATAATCCACGTCCATGATGACTGTTTATCCTGAAACATGGAGCAAAGAGTCTCTCTTTATTAAAAATACATACAATTAACATTACATTAGTTGACATTTAAAAAAAGAAATGTTTGACATCAAATCCACAGAAGTACTTACGATATGGACTTGAGGTGGAGGGGCATCTCAGCAAAGTACAGACCTCACAATTCTTTCAACACTTTCTGCAACTTCTCCCTTCTGTTTCCTGTTCAGTGTTACTGAAGTTAGTGACGCAATACAAGATTGCTACACCATGGAAGTATTATATTATAATATAAATACAGTATTTTTCTGATGGTAAGTGAAGGATACTTCAAGTCTTACAACATCCTATGAATAGCACAATAGCTGTTTTTACACTGGGTTTGACAATTTTCTTCATTCTGATTAAAATCATTCGGAAAGAATATTCTTGTTTGACTGTTCACAGGAGAAGCATTTTAATCGGAATCTAATCGGAAACAGCTGTCAACAGCTGTGCAAAAGCAACCAATAGATGAGTTTTTTTTATCAAAGGGTGGGCATTTATAGTGGGATCAGTGCAGTTTTCTCTGTTATGGTGAGGCTTTAAATGGAGAAACAGCTTGATAATAGCTCATGTTTACTTTTGCACTGGAAGCATGAGGGAGAAAGGAAAAGGTTTTCACAACAAAGTCTTATCTGTACCTCAGAGTGGTTTTACTCTGACAAACGTTACATCATTCCAACATTACATTAAACATTAAGTTATTAGTGAGGCAGTATTGATCGGTAAACTCACCAGAAATATTACATTAACATCTTCCAAAATAATGTTTAAAACAGAAACTCCTCATCACGCAATTCATCCTGAGAACCAAGACCTTCGGATGGTTAGCAATTTTCACAGAGGTCTACGTCCTTTTCAATCACTTCTTTTATTATTGCATAAGAAGTTGTTGGTGGTTAGTGTTTCTGATCCCATTTTGATGTTTAGGAAATTATCCTTATAATCGGAGTCTTCAATGTTTTCCAGCTCTTTATAATTTGTTGACAGTATCGGCCTATCACAGCTCCTGAAAGATTTCTTGAACTTGTTTGTAAAGATCATTATTTCCTTATTTTCCCAAATAATTTGTTTAATAATAATAATTTGTTTGAGTTAAAACCAAACTCTCTGCTCTGTCTATCTGTCTACATTAATAATAATATCTAATCTGTAACAGCTTTCTGACATACGCAGACGATCCACACTTCAGTTCATAATGTGGCGATAATGCTACAATGAGCTGGGTCCTAACCGCCAACATGCGCCCAGAATACGACGAAGAGGGAATGCGCAGAAGTGATGTCCAACAAGGTTAAACTCTTTAAAAAGTTGCAATGAGTAAATGACTCTCCGATGTTATTAATATTTGAAATGTATCACAGCACTGTGCTTGAGCTGTAAAAACTCAGCCAGAGGATTACGTCACGACGCTGGACCTGTGCAGATACAAGTCAAACACGGAGCTTTCCAATACAGTGTTTACATACAGCGACTGGCTATCGGAAAGGGTTTCTGAAAGGACTTAGACTACCTCCTTGAGAAGGAATGAAATCTCATTCACAAAGGGCCTTTTCTTTTTTTAGAAAGAGGTGTTTAAATGCAACATTTTCTTTCCGATTAGGCTGCTTTTCCGAATCTATTTGGTATTAGGCTGTCCATGTAAACCCACCTGCCTGCATTAACTTTTGTGTGGATAACGTTGTACCAACTAGAACGTTCGGTGTTTTCCAAAAAATAAACCAAGGGTCATCGCGGATATAAAGGCCCTTCTGAAGGAGATGAAAAGGCCTTTTAGATCCAGGGACAAGGAGATCAAGGTGAGGATCCAAAAAAAACTCGAGAAGAAGATCAGGGAGGAGGATGGAGGAGCGGCTGCAGCAAAATAATGCAAAGGACGTCCGAAGAGAGTTGAATGTGATATCTGGACACAGCAAAGGCAACAGGAGAGGTCTGGAATCTGGTGATCGGAACTGGGCGTATATATTAAATGCATTTTCATTGCTTTGATGTGTCGCCCTCCCCCCCTCTCACCACAGAACAGACCAGTCCTGTCCCAATGTGTCCCAGTCAGGCCCTCTCCTGCATCTTCATACCTCAGCTGCGGCCTTACAACTCCCATCTAGCCTCCCAAATGCCCCTCTCTCCCCCACCTCCCCCCACACCATCCAACTGGATCCATCCCCCTCTGCTAACCTCACTCTCAATTACAATAGATCAGATTAGGAGGGAAATCAGGAGGATTAGACCAAGAAAGGCAGCAGGTCCAGACTCTATCAGATCCAGACTGTTCAGAGATTGTTCAGACCAGATATCTATTGTAGCTGTGCATCTGTTCAACCTCAGCCTCAGTCTGGAAGGGGTACCGGTACTGTGTAAAACTTCCTGTGTGGTACCTGTACCAAAGACTACGTACCCCAGGGAGCCCAAACACTTCAGACCCGTGGTCTTTGCCTTCCACTAATTACTCTAGTGCACATCTGCACCTGAATTACTATTGCACATCTCTAACTGGACTATTTTAATTTATATTATATATGCCAACGGACTCTTTCCTTTTCTTAAATTTGCATGTACTTTATCCCTGTATTTCAACTTACATGTGTATTTTTTATTTCTTAATTTGTATTGAATGTATATATATATATGTCTATATGTAGGTGTAGTCTATATATATATATATATATATATATCATAGATAGATATATATATATAGATATATATGTCTATGTCTATGTGTATATATATAATGTTTATCTAATTATGTCTATAAGATTTCCATTATATGGTATGGATTCATTTTTAGTCACCTTTCGAATGCCTGTATGCTGGAGCTGCTGCAACGACTAAATTTCCCCTTTTGGGGATTAATACGATTTCTATCTATTTATCTGTCTATTTATCTAAGCAGTGAAAAGATGCTAAAATAGGGCTGATATTGGCATTAAATGCCGGCATCGTGCATGTGAGTAGTGCCGCCGGGCACGCACTCACTCACCAGGGATTATTCTTTTCCATCGTTTACGTGCGGCGGTTGTCTTTCTGGTTGTCATTCCAAAACTACTTGAACTATGCAAAGGAATGAGATCTGTATGGGAAAGGGATGTTTACATGGAGCCTTTTCTTTCTTATTAGGCTTTTTTTTCCAATTGTATTCAGAATAAAGGGGTTTATGTAAACCCACCTAATGAGATGTGTGTAAAGAAAGAGTGTGACTGAAAACCATTTTTATACAATTATGCTGATTGATTAAGAGATATTTCCTGCTGTAGTGCGACATAACAAAGTCAGAGCTACTCAGATCTTTACAATTGCTAATTTTTCTGCTGCAAATTAAAATGTTCACTTGATGGTTCAGATCTACCATGAAAGGTGAAGTCAGAATTAAAAAGCAGCCAGTGATCACAAACCTCTGCCAAGGCACAACACCTCTGGGATATGACAAAATTTACCTTTGTTTAAAATTTTATGCTTATGCATCAAATAATTATTAGTCATTGCCAAAAACTGTCAAAAGTGCCATATCTATCAATAGCTAAGAAAATGTTACTGTGACATCATGTCATGGGGTCAAGGCATAGGGTTACCAAAATGTAATCATTTTCTAGGACATACCTCTGGGTAAAGTTTCATACAAATCCATCCCTAAGTGTTTCTGAAATTATGCTAACAAACTAACAGACAAATCAAGCTAAAACCAAACCTCTTTGGCGGAAGTAATGACGTTTGTTATCTCGATACAATAGCAGTTAAGAATAAGTGTGATATACAAGGCAGCAGTTAACATTTTGTCCTCAAAGATGATCTGTGGGACGCAAAAAAGGGGAAATGTAATGATGTGAGCAACTTTGAAAAGGGTCAAATTGAGTGACTTGATTGAGGACTGGGTCAGAAAATCTCAAGAACTTCCTGGTCTGCAGTTGTTATACCTACCAAAAGTGGTCCAAGGAAGGACAAACATTGAACCAACGATAGGGTTATGAGTGATGTTTTTTTTACATGGACGTTTCTTCGACATATATCAAAGAAACAAAAGAAAACAATGAGTTAAGGATAGTTAATATCAATTTACCCAGACCTCAATCTAATGAAGTTTATGTGGGATGTACTGGACTGCAACACTGATCAACGGCGGACCCACCTGGCAAAGTACAGGAATTTCTATCTCGCAGATAGGTTTTGTGTCAATCCAGAAGTCACTATTACAACATAAACCTGTCTTAAGGAACAAAAACTAAATATATGTTTTTTTCTAGATCTGGATTCTTTGAGGACACTGATTTCAAAATTTGCACTTAGGATGATTCTAAAATTGAAAGTTTGTCTCCTAGAGGTACATTGGGGTATTTATTGGTGAAAATGTCTCCTTCAAACCTCGTGTTGAGCTAGCTAAAGAACAATGGGTGAATCTTGGGTTCTTTCTCACAAACATATCATTTTTTTCAGCCTAAATTAGAAATTGATTAGTACAATCTACTTCCCTGCCTGTACTTAACTATAGTGACACTATTTATATGCACATTATCTCCACCACTATGAAACAGCAGAAAACTGTTTATCGTTAAGGACTTTGTTCAATTACTGGAGATTTTTTCAGAACTCATAATTGTAATCTTTAATACATAGAAGGCTGGTCATCTAGGAGTGTAGCTCTCTTCACAACAACTTAGACACAGGTTGGTTCTTTGAAACGGACGTTTATTTCTTAGCATGGCAGGTCTATATCAAATTCATTGTCACCTTGAATTCCCTAGATCATGTCATATAATGCCATTCAACGTTGTGAGAGCAATATTATGAATGAACACAGTGAAATAAATTAAAACATGACGTGAAAGGGAAATAAATACAAAATGGCGCACAGCGCAAACACAACAAAGAAAAGTTATTTATATGTAAAATAAAGTTACCTCGTTGGCTGCTTGTCATGAAAAGAGGTTTATAGACATTTAAATCTACTTTTACTGTGAACTTCGTCTTCAAGAGTTGATCTTAAAGCTTGGAAGAGAGCACTGGGGCCTGGTGACATACATCACTTTACCTTGGCTGCTAGGTGGCTATTAAAGTGTCCCCTTGCAACGTAATTAAAATGTGTTCCATCTTTCATTTTAACTTAAAAAAATTGGTTCATTGAACATCAAATTATATTTTATATGTAAAGAATACATCAAATTATCTATATATTTATTTCTGAAAGGTTAAACCTCATTATGAAGCAATTATTTATTTATCAAGTGTGGCGGATTTGTATGAGGCACGTACTAGGAATATGCAGCACAGCATTCATTTTGGCTTTTGCAAATTTTTGAGGGATTTCTAGCAGAACAGGTGCTCTTTTATTTAGAAGAATATTGATGGTAAGTTACTTTTGTTCGGGAGGAATGTGTTGTTTGTTCTGTCGGAGGAGAATGAGAAGCTCTCTGATTAATTTAATTATCATCAATTAAAATATGGTGGTTGGAAGCCATTATTTATCTCTTTATGTAATGAGATCAAACAATACGAATTCAGTTTGTAACTCGTTCATACAGACTGCGAAACATTTTTTTATCTGTATGTCAAAGACGCAACGGTTATTTAAACTTACAACCATCTGCCAACGATCTGTTTAAGGCGATTAACATGTTCTTTTTACCTTTATTTTTATTTTCTCTATTCTTATTTACAGAGTCCCTGAAGTCCCATGAGAAGGTTTTTTTTTTTATTGTACGCACAAGTCCTTATTTTTAGGAAGGATATAACTAGCCGGGGTGTCCACAAGACAATAACTTGAGCAAATAACTTTGTACAAGACAATTATCTTTCTTCTTTGAAAACAACTAGTCGAACTGTCTGCTTTTTCTATTCAGTATGCGCAGCAAATTATTCCTGCTGATGTCGATCTTATTGCTACGTGGAAAAAGTATTTTTGTGGGACTTAAGGTGCTCCGTAGTAATTTGTGTTTCAAGTGTTTTTGTTTTGTAAAAAACAGATAATACATTTGACATGCGCAGATGTGATCTGAGTAATCCCGCCCCCTGGCAGTGACGTATGGTCTCCCAAACAGACTTTAAACGGCTCCACTATTTGGAACTGCGACATTCTAGTGTTTGACAACATGGCGGGCACAGTTGCAAACAAGTGTGTCAGTCCTTTCGCTTTTCTGACTAGGAGGATTTGTGCGCCGGAGATAATACGTCAGTGCTTCTACCACAAGAAGGTAACACACCCAATTGTAATTATTATTAAATTTACAGAAGGAGGCTGTGTACAGTGTTTATCTATCTATCTCTCTAAGGCATTGAGTAGCTAATAAAAGCATCACTTTTAACTTCATGCTGTTTACATATTGCCAAGAATTTTATTAAATTACGTAAATTAAATGGCACTATGTTAACCATCATTACATGGCATAATTTATTAAATCTTAGCATTATTTTTGGTGATGACTAAAATAAGGTGACTAATCTGTCCCCAGGTGGTCACTGCCATAGCTTTGATGATTGAATCTCATAAGAGTTAATGGTGTTCTAAAACCATGTAAATAAATCTGAAGTTGCAGCACCTCTCGCCAATGGGGCCATGCTGTGATAATAGAGGCATTTTACTTGCCTCCAAAGAGATTACCTTGGAGCTTTCTTATGATCTTCGTGGTCACAGGTATCCCTATCCAAAAAGCACCACTGTCAAAAAAAAAGAAAATCAGTTTCCCATTTTTGGGAAAGCTACTGTGGCTAAAAGAGTTCATACAGGTTCTGATAGAAGAAGGCAAGAGAAAGACCTACACAATATTAGGCAGATGGCGTTAATGTAATGGCTGATCAATGCATGTATCCGCTCTCCATAAAAAACTGTAAGATCATAAATGGACTTCAGTGGCATATTAAATTGTACGTGAAATTTGTTTGAGAAAAAGTGTTTATTTGAGTCCCTTTTAGGAAATGCATGATCATTGTGATACAGCCTTGGCCACATGAAGTTGTTTGGTCAGAGTGACTCAGCAGGTCTGGAGGGAAGCAGGATGCAGGAGTTGATATAGTAGACAATGGAATCCTGTCCTAATCTAATTATTTCAATGTCCACTTATGTAATGATGGAAACCTATGCTTATTTAACCCTTGCGCTCAAAAATTGTATTGATTATTTTTTCAGTTATAAAATTTTAAATGATACTGTTGATTTTCTTTATCAAATTAATATCAGCATTGTTGGGTAATATCCAAACTATTCCAAACACATTATTTCCCTAACATAGAATTCCCTTCATTTTCTGTCTGAAGGTGGTGGATCATTATGAGAACCCACGAAATGTGGGTTCTTTGGACAAAGACTCCAGGAATGTTGGGACTGGCTTGGTTGGCGCTCCAGCCTGCGGAGATGTGATGAAGCTTCAGGTATGTTTATCATTGCTTATCAATGTTTTACGAGTGCCTGTATATTCACTGTGAGAGTAAGCCTTGATTACATAAACACCGTTAAAAGCACTTGAGCCAATCATTGAGCAATTCATTATTCAATCCCTTTCACCTTGTAAAAAAAAAAAAAAATAATTCAAATAATTTTGTTTATTGCTATTTTATTTTTCAAGGAAAACTGTCCAATTTAATCACATAATAGAAGGAACAGTCATTTTAGCTGGTCACTGTTGACAACAAATAGCTGCTTGCAGTGTTGGGGAGTTGGAAAATTATAATTGACACGTTAAATGATGGAATAATCTTTTCACAATTTTAACTTTGACTGAAGCTCTAAACACAATTAATTTTAACAGATTGAAGTGGATAACGAGGGGAAGATTTTGGATGCCAGGTTCAAAACCTTTGGCTGTGGCTCGGCTATTGCTTCAAGCTCCTTGGCCACTGAGTGGATAAAGGGCAAAAGTGTGAGTCTACACTTTACAGACAGATCTCTCTTTTTTCTGTCTGAATGACTCTGTTCTTCTCATATCTTATGATTGACTGGAAAGGAATTTGTGCTTACTGTAGTTATGTCCCTTTTCTTTCCAGGTGGATGAAGCATTGATGATAAAGAACACTGACATTGCCAAAGAGCTCTGTCTTCCACCTGTTAAACTTCACTGTTCCAGTAAGTATTCAATTGTACTTTTAATGCTCTACATTTCCCAACTACTTTACATATTTATGTAGATAAAAGAAAAAAAGATTTTGAACTGTAATTATTTTCTTAGTGCTCGCAGAGGATGCCATCAAGGCGGCCCTGGCCGACTATCGCCTCAAGCAAGAGGACGGCAAGCTGGAGGTCAGCAATTAAAGGATGCATTCAGTCTTGAGTGGGTTTCCTGCTGAGATGTAGAGAAGAGAAAGGACTCCAGCATCACTACCTTACTCTCCTGCAGTACTGGTGGCAGACACCTTAAAATGTTGAGGAAATTTACACCTTTGTCAACCCTCTGTGGCAGTGTAACAGGCTCTCTGTATTAGTCTGTGGACCCCGACCTTTGTATGCTGTACCTTTTTTAGCCAGTCACGCGAACGCACAATTTTAGTACTTTTTGGTTTGTTGTTACAGAGCTGAGCCTTACTTTCAAGATAGTATTGTTTTTAAGATGCTGTGCTGGAGAAGCATTGTTTCCAAGCTGTGTGATGGAGATGTTGAGTAAAGCTCACAGCTTTTGCAGTATCCGATCTGCACACTTAAGCACCAACTTCTTGTTATGCAGATAACGAAGGGGCTTGAGACGATGAAAAGGGTCCAGGGTTTTAAGTTATATTTATAATTAATAAGTAAGCCTTCCTTGAGTGTCTGCAATAAAATAACCCAGAATTATCTGTTTCGATTGATGTTTATTACTTTAATCAGCCTGAATATTCATTTGCTTCAGACATTTTTACCTCTAATAAATCAAAAAACACAGGTGTTACTAAATTCGGTATTGACAATGCAGTCATGAACGGTATTGTTATGGGATTGGCAGACAATATAACTGCTACTTCTTACAATAGTGCACTTTGAGCGTTAGCATCAAAGATCTCTAATTTTGATGTTCTGTCTGTGTACTTGCATGTAAACAAATACTACTTCCATGGGAAGTTTTGCTATACTTCTCTAATCTTTAACAATGCAAATACCAATTAGCATGGAGGTGCAGAGTTTTTGGGACCATGTTGCACAATAGTTACTGAAATTACCCTTATAGTCCCTCATACAATGTTTGTGTGAGATTTAAGTCTTAAGAAACTCATCCATAATATTGCATCAATATCATCCATAATATTGCATCAATAATATTTTCAGTCACGCCAAAGCAACATGCTTCTGCATTTATCTTCCCTGCACTGATTATAAACATACTGTACTGTGAAAAGATGGGATAGAAATTAATATTTAACATTGCTTTCATACTGGACTAAATGAACACACCCGATAAATATCCCAGAAAGCAGATTTAGTGGAAACTCTTGAGTTTGCGAACCCTGAGATGAGGGGGAACCGCTGGCTTTTCCATTTGGGATGTTGGGTAATATCAACTCTGAGTCAGCTTCCATGGTAACCTACACTATAAACCTAACCTGCTTGCTGGCAGGTTTTCTTCAACAGACCCTGAGGTGATCCTGAAATATCCTCCTCAGCCTGCTTTTCCAGACATCTCTGTTTTCTGTAATCCTCTCAGGCTCATGGGTCGGAGCTAACCCGAAGCGGTCCCAAATGAAACATATTATTCCTCCAGCGAGTTCTGGGTCTACCCAGAATTAAATACGTATTTGAATTACATTTTCAGCTCTCATGTGCACTAAGTGACCATAAATGAAAATAAAAATCTGTTCAATATCATTCCAACCTTTCATACAGATATTCAGAGAAAATGCAGTAAAACTAATGAAAACATTCAGTCAGGCAGCAAGTTAAAGCTTCCTGCTCAAATGGTGTGAGGTACGGCAGCATCTCACTGGTTGCCATGTGGAATCGCAGTATATGAACTCCATTCATGATGACTTTTGAAAATCCTACTGCACGAGGTTAACTCAGAATGAACAAACTCAGAGTTGATTGAATTAACTCAGATCAGTGGCTCTGGAACTGAAAGTTTCTCTTCTCAGGGAATCCAGAACTCAGGGTTTCACTCTGAGTTTGTTAAACCCGCTTTCGGAAACCCACGCCTGGATTCAAAGCTTTTACAGCCATAAGGTCACTGTGTTCATAGTGTGTTTAGAAGGCTGTTTTCTCTCCTGCGATCAGCTCAAGTGTTGCAGTGTCATTGTGAATGAGCAGAGAGGAGGGCCGGACATTCCTTCCAGTCAGAGGCTCCTCTGTATCATCCTCTTTTGGATGACAAAACTCTGAAGGATTCAGCTCAGGACCTGCTCCTGCAGCTGTTCCATTATCTGTAGACTCACTCTGCTGTTTCTCCTTGATGAGACCAGCTACCTTCTGGTCCAGAGTGCCTCTATCTGGGTTACAGCTATCCTTGGGAGTGTGGTCTGCCACTTTCTGACTGGGGCAACTTCCCTCTGCAGCTACAACAGATTTATGTGGTGTGCGCAGACTCTTGGCAGCTCTCAAAATGTCTGTCTGGAGCTGCTTGTGAAAGTCTACCGGCTCACTCTGTTGCTCAGGAGTGGGTTTTTCTGGCAATTCATTAAAGGGTTTAGCCTCTCCAGTTTTGTCACTGTGCTCTACATACATTTTTGAGGGGAAGGAGCAAGGATAGTAGGCATTGATGTTGCGCCTGTGGCTCATGAAAATTGCCCCACAGATACTAAGTAAGACAAGAAGGATGAAAAAGCTTGAGACAGTGATAAGAAGCATGTTGTCTTCCAGAAAGTTCACAGCTCGACTCACGATGGTTTCCACATGTGCAGGGACAACAGGTGTGGTTTGGTACACAGGAGAGATGTTGCCGGTGGTCAGAAAGGAAGTTGAGTTACTGAATTCTCCTTCATAAGTGCTTCCCTCCGAAACATCGTAAAAAGGTAGAGGTGTGGCCGAGCTGCTGCTGATGAAGAGCACAGCACACAGACCGATCAGATGAAGGGCCATCGGGAACATCGTTTCCCTTCAGGATCTGTAAATAACATCAGACGTGAGAACTCAAATGTCCATTCCATGTGTCTCTCTCATGTATAGGTCTTACTTTCCATCACAGCACTAAGCATCTGTTTTTCTGAGAAACACATGAAAGATATTATCATATACCACTCTTCTTTTGTCCCAATTTCAGAAGGAAGATTCTCAATTTTAAAATTGGTTGGACATCTTAATGTGATGCATACAAAATATGAGGTTTACAGCAACATCTTGCTTCTATAAGTGCGTTAGTGGCAGACTAAACTTATTTTAAGGTGTAAACCTTGACCATGTCCATCTAGCAAGGATAAACAGTACTATTTTGTCTACTTCTGTCATAACGGGAAAATCAGACGTGTAAACCAAGGAAGTCTTGGTAGATTCTGTGACATCAAACTAAGACTTGGGGACGCACTCTGTGATGTTTCATACAACAAAAACAACAACATTGCATGGATAAGGCACATTTATAAAAGTACCCATTTGAATGTGAGCAAGGCCTCAAAGTCTTAATTTCTGTCTGTCAGTGCAGAAAGTAAACATCGGGTCTGCAGATGTTTATATGCAAAATGGCCTTCACACATTTTTTTTCTCCCCCTTTCTGTTTTTCTTTATATCTGTCTGCATGGAAACTTTTGGTTTGGGCCAAGATATGGTAAAAGCCCATATCTTAAAATATGTGCAGTTTGATCTTGCAAGAGGCAGATATTATTTCCGTGGGCGTTAGTGTGTGTTGGTGACCTACACCAGCCTTCCTTTAAAGACTACTATTACTCTTTACTCGGAACTATTACCTATTTCGAATAAAAGAGGGAAACAAAGACAAAACAAGACAAATCGTCAGTAATGTTTACGAGAAATGTAATGGTTTGTGTTCCATGCATTTCAGCCAGCCTAGAGCCGAAAGAGTCCAAATCACCAAACAAAGAGGAGTGATGTTGACCTCAAACACTAGCTCAGCAGCCACTGGTGGCCCCAGTCAACCATGTAGATTGGGTTGTAGTAGTTGCTGGTGTGTTGGGTCAAGGTCATACTGCAAGATCCCCACCAGTGTACAGGGCCCCCTCCAGAGAACATGCACCTACTACAACCTTTGGTTTTGACATAAAATTATGTTGATGTTAAAATATAGAATTTTACACAGTGAAAAAAAGGCAAAACTAGTTAGAAGCCCATTATGGGCCTGTTGGGAAGAAGAAGTTTACCCTTCTGATATTGGATGAATGGAATTAATGTTAATGTTAATTTATGCTAACGTGATAGTTTATTAAAATCAACATGCCACCTCCATGATGGATTATTAATGTTTAACGTAGAGACTCCAAACAACGAAAGCAATGATGCTGGTGATAAGAGGAGGAAGTCCTCTATGTTGGTATAGCACAGCGTAACCCGCACGCATTTTACGTTGTTTTGCTACATCTGTGTGCAAGCTGGACCACATGTAACTCTACTCTCATCTGGAAAAGTGGGAGTTTCCATTCCACAATAAATCACCCAAGACTACATGTACATGGCGACATTTGTCTGATACAGAAGTTAACAAACATAATTTGGCTGAAATTGTCATTCAGCAGATTTTCTGTCTAAAAGTGGATATAAATATTGACTCTATTTAAAAAAATCTTATTTGTTAGCCCAGAGACTGTTTGCTGCTCTGAAAGCATCATGATGCTGTCACCACCCACTTCATATTGACATGTGACTTCACATGATGTCGGGAAACCCCATTGCTTCTTTAGTGTGCAAGAAAATAAACGGATTTTGAGGACAGAACATATGAAAAATTTGTACTCACCATCAACTGTGGCAGAAGAAGTGCGTAAGTTAAAATTGCCTCTGACAAAATATGAGGCAAACCGGTCTGGAAGAAGTGAAAGAGTACAGCAAAGAGTAACAGAAACTCAGTGAACTACAGCACCTCTGTCGTTTGAGATTCCAGGCTTAAGTTTGTCTGGATTGTGTGAAATAAAGATGTCGTCAACCATGAGGACAAATCCCTCCTTCTGCCTCTCCTCTGTTCTCCTCCCCCCTTCAGTACCGAGCTCTATTTTCCTGCACACAGATTGTTCTTGTTAGGTAGGAGTTTATACTGGGATGTGGGGGCAGGGACCTTCCCTCCACTCTTCTGCCTGCTTAACTGGACTGCAAAACCAAGACAACGCTATCCAGATGAAAAAATACATCTTTCCAACTACAACAACCATAACGTACAACTCTCAAACGCCACCATCAACAACACACAAAATATGTTTCTCTAGATTTTTGCTGGGGGGATGTTCAGTTTGGCCCGTCCTGTAACATCAGCCCCTGACACTGATGACTACCAGCAGGCCTAATAGAGTCACACCTTGAAAGAGTGACCAGCTAATACAGGAAGAAGTTAATGTTTCCTGTGTAGACAAAACACCCCTAACAGCTAGCACAACAGGAATAATTCTCCAAGGACAAGAATTACACTCACACGGTGTGCATGAGCAATTTAGGAAGAAAGGGTTGACTGCATGTGAGTGAATGAGCTATAGATGACTGTGTGTGTGTGTGTGTGTGTGTGTGCGCATTTGTAGCAACTCTACAGTGTTTGTGATTAGCAAAGACAAGGGTAGCTTTATATGGACATCAGGAGCATAAGATGAGGTCCTGCATCCTCCAGGCTTAAGTTTGTCTCAGGTCTGTTGATAGCGACTGCTTTCCAGTTCAGCTGGAAAGCAGACACCATCTACCACCACCTCTCAAATTCATGCATGGTGACGAATGTGGGAGGAAGAAGAAGAGGAAGCACATAAAGCCATTGACCAAAAACAGAACTATTTTTTAAATATTTTTTTGCATGAAAGGAAGTGAAAATGAAACTGGGTAAAGAAAACCCCTGTTATAAAGCCTGTCATATTAAAAGGAACTGTCTTAATGCCCTTTGCAATCATTGACTGTTTGATTAACTATTTAGGAGTGCAAAGAGACAAGAAACAAAAATCCTCTATCACAGCAGCTCTTATATTGAACTTTATATGAATTATTAGATATCTGTCTGAGGAACAAAGCAATACGGTTTGAATGTATTGTTTTATGAAAGGTTTCAGCATAATCTTTACAAACAATAATAAATAAACAAACAGTTAATCAACACAAACTGAAACTGAATGTAAAGAAATCACCAGCTGCTTTTGTACATTTGTATCATATGTTTTTTCTTCTTACGAAAATAAGAGGTGGTGATAGACATATGACGTAAAGCATGATAAACTGATGAATTCTTATTGTTCTCCTCCAGTCAGGCTATTTTTTCACTATGTGGAATGATGTGGAAGCCATTCTTGATCTTATATTCAGCATACTCAAGTGTGATGTGGAAACATGGAAACTCCAAATTACACATACTCATATTTTCTGACAATGACTTCAGAGTGAAGTAGAAGACATTTTATGTCCATCAGTCAAAACGTGTGACTTTGAAAACATTTGTGTAATCTCATGTGTTGACTTTGTTAATGATAGAGAGGAAGTAGGAATTATATTTATGTTTATTAAGTTTGTATTAACAATGTTGTGGCAAATGTGACAAATTCCATCTGTACACACGCACCTGTCTGGCGTACGTATTTACAATTGATCCAATTTACAGCAGTCATACACTAACATGTATCCGCTACAACTGTAGAATTTGTAAACTGAAGAGTGTCTGAAGAACCAAAATCCCTTGCCAAACCAAACTTCCTGTCTCCGGTCGCAGTCTTCAGGCCTCAACTCAGGATGTTCCAAAAAAATCTTTGATCACCCACACTGACTTCAAGTCTATGGTGGAAAATATGCAAAATATTTATGGTTTTTCCTAAAGCTTACTTTTGATGACCTGAGTTCAACATATGCCAGAGTGGGGCGTTGGCACATGAAACAGTTTGACGAAGCAGTTATTCTGTGTGGTTTCTCCCCCCCCCCCCCCCCACAGGAATAGGGCCTGCAGCGAGGAACGAAGCACCAACGTCTGAGAGGAAGTATGACTGACACAGCAGCTGTTTCCACATCACCATCATCAGAACCCCCCGACACAGTTGGAGGTCTGATGGAAGCATCTACGAGACAAGAACTATGATTCCACTCAAACAAAATGGTCATTTTCTGGGAGGAAGCTTCTGAGAGTGAGGTTGTCTCCTCCCTCCTCATCACTGTCTTCTGCACTGTGGATAACCAAAACTCCATTCATCACTGGATTGTGTTGTCTCGTGTAGCTATAGTTCAACTCAGGCAGCAGGGCTGAAAAGTTCATCATCTCTGTGGGCTGCCGAGCCTTCTTCACCTTGTATTTCCTTGCTGAAACCTTGATGCAGAGGATAATAGTTGAAAACAGGAAGATGGTGACCAACCCAGCAAGGCATGCAATGATGATGAGGCAGACCTTCACCAAATCCCGGGTGGTGCAGGGTGGGATCTCAGTCGTGGTTAAGGTCTTTGATGCTTCAGGTGGTCTTGTGGTTGATTTGGCCAGTGGCATCAGCAACGTCGACCCGTGTGTGTCAGTAGACCCTAAGGTCGTGATGGTGGTGGGTGTCTCAGAGCGGTACTGTGGAGATG
The DNA here is from genome assembly GCA_037951165.1 of Lophius americanus. Classification (NCBI taxonomy): domain Eukaryota; kingdom Metazoa; phylum Chordata; class Actinopteri; order Lophiiformes; family Lophiidae; genus Lophius; species Lophius americanus. The sequence continues at coordinate 5,438,352 of JBBDHG010000057.1, read as the reverse complement.
AAAGCTCACTGCTGGTGGTGGATCTCTCAATTATTGTGACATGTGAATGAGGAGTACCCGCAGATGTGGTGTTCGTAGTCACCGTGGAATTAACAGAAGAGGAGGCACGGCGGAGGCTCTGGGTGACCCTAACAGTCTGAGTGGAATCAGCTGGAGAATTGTTGGAAGATGAAAAAATAAGATCTCCAGGAACTCCAGGCTCAGTGGCGGATGTTGGCTGTGGTAAAGTCACCGTCTCCGATGCTGCGGAGGTTGTTGCCGACTGAATCACGTCGATAAAAGTGGTGTGTGATTGTGGATGGAACTCCTCCGTTGAAGGCTGTGCTGAAGTGTTTTGTGAAGTTTCTGGTTTGGATGCATCGTTGCTCCCTGCTGTTGCAGTTGCTGCCTCAGTGTTCACAACAAGCACACCAGTCCAGCTGCCATGCGAGCGGCCTTTGGTGTTGGTTGTCAAAACTTTATCCCTTCCCGCAGTGGTTGGAACAGTGGTCTCTGCAATCGCAGACACTTCTGAGGTTTGGTAAGTTGAACTCCAAGTTGCAGACTCCATGTTTTTTTCTGTGTGAAGTACCTGAGCACTGATTGGGTGCTTAGTTGTTGTGTTAGATTCCGACTTTGAGTACATTTTGCTGGTTTCTGTGCTGAAATCACTTGTTGACTCCATGGCAAGCAAAGCAGAGCAGAACAGTGCCAGATACATCTTCATGCTGAGCAACAGAGTCATTTTAATGGACCTGAAATGACATAGATGACTCAGATTCATAGTTTGTATTGCAAAGCAATCAAACGGTAGATGGAGAAGTAAATAGACAGCAACATGGTTGGGCGGGGTCTGCATGACATATGTGATGAAGTGCATCGTTTGCCACGCCCAGAAAAACCGAACTGCTTTAACCTGTACAATTTGGGTTATATAAATAAATATTCATTGTGGTGATAATGTGAATTAAAAAAGACTTTTAGAATGATCCAAATAAAGTTAATCAACCCTGGTAGATAAGAGGAAACAGTCAGTCCTCAAGCAGCAACATTTAAGCAGAATAAAGATTTTAGTTGTGTCCTCAGAGACTGCAGTCTTACCTCACTGTTGGTAGTTCAGATATGTGAGGGTAAGATTTTGATTAAAGTTCAGCTCATCTCAGCCTCAGAACATCCTCTGACCGCTGAAACTGACAGATAGACGTGAAACACAGAAGAAGCGGGAATTGTTAAAGAAAAACAGCTACATAAAATTTTATAAGAGTCGGATACAAGCGGATGCTTCTCTGAGACACCCTCGGCTTTACCATGCGTCATTGAGGAAGTAGAATTTATCAGATGTTTCTTTTTATGCACCACATCAGTCATGTTAACACATGTTACATCTATCAATTATCATATGTGTCTTACCTCATTGACGGACAGAACTCAGGTGTGTGGAGCATGTTTTGTTCTGTCTACTACCTGGTATGAAGCAACGAGGGTGCTCTGAGCTACAGGGAGTAGCAGGGAGTGCTCCTTTTTAGAAGCAGTGCCTTCTAGTTCCTGAGTATAAAGCAGTCACTCAGGAACTTGAAGGCACTGACAGCAGACCACAGAGACAGAGCAGCTATGTTAGGACACCACTATGTCAAGTGTAATACGTGTTGAAAGAGAAAAAGCTTGAGATCCATTAGTCAGTTGAGACTGTCTGAGAAAGGATGAGAATTGTTTTGGTGCCCGGACTTTAAGATATAAGATATGAGGATGGACTGCCACATTTGTACCCAGAGAGGAAACAGAAATATTCCCCTGATGTAAAAAATCATAACTGTCATTTCCTGTCTTGCTGAGTCCTACGGAGATTTGGCTCTAAAACAACGGATGATTAGGAAATCAGAATAGATTACATAGAAAAATATATTAATTAGTTGTTGTTCTGTTTTTTTTTAATTTTTTGTTTCAAACAAACCTAAGCGTGCAGGGTTTGTGTCTGTCTGTGTTTGTCTACAGAAGCAAACACACACAGACACAAACGCTTTCTTCTATCTGAGGCACGGTGAAGATTCGTGATTTAATTCCCAACCTGCAGTTCTTCTCTATGTTTTTTCGGTGTCTCTGGCTTCCTCCCACAGTCCAAAAACATGTGCCATTTGTCACATGGGGACTCTAAATCACAGGTTTGAATGTGAGCAAGAAAGATTAAAGATTCAATGATTTATTGTCGCGCAAAGGCAAAAATAAGTTTACCTGTACAGTGAAAGTCATCCTGTGCCTTCCACTGCAGACGCTTTTTAAAATGAAACTAAGGTTTTTAAAAAAAATCAAACTAAGGTTTTAAAAATATAAGGAAAAAATATGATGACAAACAGGCATAATAAACAGTAATAATTTGATAAAACAAGATAAAATAATATATAATGCCCTCGAGCATTATCGGGACCCTTTAGATCAAAGAGATAAATGAGCTGCAAAAAATTGTCTTCATTATCTATACCCATGATTTTTAATGTAAATTATTCACAACAATCTAACTTTTGTACTCGAGTAACAAAACTAGAAGAAATATTACACTTTTAACATAAAACAAATATTTTTCTCTAAAACCTGTTCGTCACCTGTCAGAACTCTCAAGTGGTGTACGATGGCTTCCTGTTTTATTGTGGTATAAATATGAGGCGACACAGGCCCAATTTTCTTTGACGTTCTTCACAACGGGAAAGACCACAGAATACGGCAATAATGTGTGAAGAAAATTTGTGGAGCTGCATAAATCTGGCAGTTGGTAAAAGAAAATCTCTCAAGAATTCAAAATGTCCATTTCGACAGTTAAATCAATTATTAGGATTTTAAAAGAAACTGGCGGTGTTTATAATTAACCCCGAAAGAGGATGCGTTTACAAACTGATCCCATACACTGTGAGGAGGATAGTTAAACTCGTAAAAGACTCTCCAAGGATAACAGCTACAGAAGGGGTATTCAAACTTTTTACACCGTGTACCACCTTAGAATATATTCATCTCTCCAAGTACCACCATTATGACCCATGTAAAAATACATTAATGGAAGTAGGTTACCCTATTCAGCTAAACGTAGTTCAAACAGGAGGAAAATATATTCCCAATAAGAATATTATTTATTGTTGACTAGTCAGCCACAACCACACTGTGCGAAAGAGTAGCACTAGAACTGGCACTTAATCCCTTTCACATGATTATAATGTAAGGGGCATCCGCTCACACACATACAGTACACACACATACAGTATGCACACATACAGTACACACACATACAGTACACACACATACAGTACAAACACATACAGTACACACACATACAGTACACACACATACGTACAGTACACATAGATACAGTACACACACATACATACAGCACAACCACATACATACAGTACGCATACATACATACAGCACAACCACATACATACAGTACGCATACATACATACAGTACAACCACACACATACAGTACACATACATACAGTACAACCACACACATACAGTACACATACATACAGTACACACACATACAGTACACACACATACGTACAGTACACATAGATACAGTACCCACACATACGTACAGTACACATACATACAGTATACACACTTACAGTACACACACTTACAGTACACACACATACGTACAGTACACACACATACAGTACCAAACATACAGTACACACACTTACAGTACACACACAGAACCGGTGGGAACATTAACAATAACAACTTTAAGTCCCTGTGAATGCACATTTCAAATGTGATGTAACCTGAGTCATATCTTCTTACTGTCTTCTGCCGTTTGCTGCTGGTTGATGCTGTTGATTCAGGGATGCTGCTGTGTTCACTGTCTTCTACTGCAGTTTCTGATCCACACTTCTCTTCCTTAAACTTCCCGTTTAAAGCCACGATTGCATTTTTATTAAACCACTCGTAATTTGAACTTCCTCTGAATTCTGTCTTCTTTCCAAACAGTTTAGCCTGAATGGCTTGGCGTGCTACGACCAGACTACGTAGCAGGCTGACGGACGTCTGAACATAAAACTATGGGAAAGGCTAGACTTATTTTAAGCCCATTAAATTCATCTCAAGGTTACAATATTTTCAATTCATACATCATAGTATTTCGATAGTAATACACATTTTTAAATTAATCTTATTTAATTCGAAAAAAGTAGGCAATTTCAGAGATTCTCCCGCCTACCACTAGAGGGAACCTGCTCACCACCAGTTACCACTGGTGGTGAGCAGGTTGCATACCAAACTTTGAGAACCACTGGGCTAGAGAAGTCCATTGGTCAGTAGATCTTGGAGACAGAAATTGTCCATAACCACCATCAAATGGCATTTACACCAACATAAAACATATTTGGTTTATTTTAAGAATGTAATAAAAAAAAAAAGTATATATTTTTTCTGTATTTCATGAGTATATAATGCAGACTTGTAAAGACTATAGGTCATTGCTGCTGATGAAGTCGTAGAGGAAATGTCCCCAATAATTTTATGGGAGTATTAGGGCATACGTCGTTTTGTTTTTTTGAAGAAAATAGTGTGTGTGTGGTTTTTTTTCCTTTTAACTTTGTGCCTCTCAATTGGTGTGGGACTTTTAGGACAAAAAAGCTAGGCAAGGTTCAACCATTTAACAATTATCCTAATGGGAATCGTACGAATTGAGATAGCTAAGCTAATTTTTTTTAATTAATAAAAATGACTATTTTAATTAGTAAAATCGAGACTTAAAATGAATTAACCCCTTTTAAGCAAAAATAAGTAACAATAAGAACTTTGGCAAGGAGCTGAGCAATTACAGCAAGATCACTTAGATTTTTATTAATCATCTGTTTGTGATGTATTCCATTATGAAAACAAAAGAACAAAAACATAGTAGTGAACCACACATGTACATGTAGTAATAGTGAGCAAGGAGTGCCGCCCACTGGTGGGTCATTAAGGTACTGCAGGTGGGCAGCAAGAGATAATTCAAATGACCATATATCATTATAATTAGATATTCATTTTTTTCACCATGGGATTGAATTTAGATTATAATTTACATAAATTTACATTTGACTTTAAGACAAATAATTTGGACTCATTTGAATTCTATTTAAAAAAAAGTTTTTAGTGTGTATTTTGTTTGTTTTCTAGAATGTAGTGTTACTTAATTATTTTTTTGAATATACTGCATGGCAACGAGCCCCTCTTGGATGGATTGTAATGAATGCATCAAAATGAGTGGGATGAAAGATCACCAGCATGAAAAGTACAACCATTTTGTCACAGACAAGAGCTCACACGCTCAAAGCGAACGGAACCTGAGGCAAATATTTGCATTTCTGAATAAAACTAAAGAAAAAAAGTCTTTTCATGTGTAAAATCTTTATTATGTGCACAGAACTGTTTGTCAGGTATTCGGTGAAACACGAGCTGGGTGAGTGGTTCCTTTCCAACACCAAATATGCACTGGATAGGGCGACTGGAGTTTTACCCTTACAGTAAAAGAGGCACCACTATATTTGCACAACATTTACATCAGAGAGATAAATCCAATGGAAAAATTCAAGCTCAGAACAATTGGAACATAAAGAATCTTGCAATTCTTCCACATTCATAAATCTGATGGCTATTCATGAGCAAACTGATGGGGGGAAATAAAGTTCAACAGCTGCTGTTTAAAAAATCCAGCTAGACTAAAATCAATCTACCAGATTGTGACTGGAATGTACAACAGGAGAAAAAAATAGATGTAAAAGCAGTGCATGAAACCGAACACGGTTCATATTTGGCAACACAAAAACAATGGAAATACTTTTGCTACATACAGTTTTTAGAGTAGTAAGTACAAACTTCACATGAATGCTTTACCACAAATTTGAAAAAAAATAAAAATAAAAAATGTTAAGACTTTTCCATCATGCCTTTTCTTCAACAACAGTTGCGATAGTTTTTCCTTTTCTGTGTAAGGGCAAAGTGTGAAACATGAGGGGAAAAAAACAAAGTTAATCTTGGAATGTAAACTTGGGTCTCATCGCAGGGACAAAAACCAAGTTCAATGAAGCCCAATCTGTTGAGTATTTGGCTGTGGCAGATCCCATCCATCTGGTTCTCTCCAAAATAATAGAGCTGGGAAGAGGCCCGTGTTTTTACAAGGCCACTTTGGCAACCTGCTCTTCCAGTCTGGCGATCCGGCGGTCTTGGAGGATGACACGGTCCCTGAGTGACTTGAATTCACGGAGTACCTCTTCCAGTTTATCTTCCATTTTCTGGTCAAAAAGTGGAAAGCAAGTTAGCACACAGAGGTTGTTTATGCTTCTCTGAAGAGGCGGTTTAGAGAAAAGCACAGGAAGTGCATTATTTTTTAAAATGAATACTAATGGGAAAAAAAAGTAAAGTCAGAGGAAAACACTGGAAACATGTTCACACTCACTATTGAGGGCTGCGGAGAAGCATGCTTCTGGACAGTCGAGATGGGTTCAGCTTTTGTAACCTGTTTGGTCTCCAGGACGTTGGTTTTGACCACTTTAAGATCACGGTTCTTTGTGGAGACATAGCCATCTCTGAGTGAGATTAGAATGGGGCCTCCGTTCTTCCCGGCGAACCACTCCTCTGCCTCAAGGGACGGATCAGGGCCAGCTGTGTCGGGGTACAAGTCATCCTGGAACAGATCGGACTGGGCGGTTGGGAGGGGACACAGGAAATGTGATGAGGAGTACGGAGTAAACTGCCGAACGGATGCAGTCTATGAAGAACAGCATGTTGATGACTTGATCCAGACACTAACTTACCTTACGTGGAACTGTCATGATGATCGGTTCACATTTCCTCTCGTGTAATTTGTAAAACCTTAAGAGGGGATTGATACGATTACAGTCACACACAAACACACCGTGAGAGATAAAACATAATATCAGACACACAGAGACAAACTTCTTTTTTATTCCAACTGATCTTTTAAGAGAAAGGAAGCCATTAGAAGTTAATTCATTAAAGTACTGAGAATGGGCTCAAACCTCTGCAGTCTAAACTTTCATTGATTTTGCACCAAAAATGCACTTTTTCTTATATTCCTCTTCTTTTACAGTCACAGGAATGTGTTAGTAGAAAGGCTTTCACAATATCGGATTTTGGTGTCATGATAATTGTGAGAGGAAATAATCACGGTTTCACTCTTTTAGACGCTGTGTCAGTTGTTTGATGCTTGCATCTAAGTGCCGTCAGTGGAACAATATTAACTGTTACATCCAGAGGTGCGTTTAGGTAGGCAGCCTTGTGTACATTACATCCACACCAAACTGCCATAAGATTTAAACCACTTCCCTCATTCTCTGAAGTCACTGTAATGTGAGTGTTTGTTCGGACACTTTTCTATCAGAACCAGAATTAATTTTTAATCAAAAGGTTTTCTGTGGGATCAGACAACAAGGGCTAGTATCATTTCCAACACACAACAATGAGCATTATGCCCACGCCCATGATCCTTTTACTGGTTTTAATTTTGCTGATTCCAACTCGTTAACTTCAGGGCAGAATGTTTCATCTGCTGCTGAACATATCCAACAACTGACAGGTTGTTATTAATAGTTGTTGGTGATTAGAAAGATATGGCTCGCAGGTGTGACAGATTACACTTATTGCACAAGCTACTGTGGCTATAAACATTTTGCAAAGCCATAAAAAAACAGGAAGCACAAAGCTCGCAATTTGTAACTCCAGTTAGGACAAAATAAGCTGTGGCGCAGCAACCCCGAAAACGTTCGGCACAACGAACTTAATCAGACACTTGAAAATTAATCACCCCGAGAAACATAGTAAGTTTCAAGAAGCTAACGTTGGCAGCGTGGCTAAAGCTAGTGGGAGCTCAGAGCCAGCCACGAGCACTGAAGTCCCTGAACAAGGCCACCATATAACATTTTGAGAATTGCACGAAGCCTACAAAGTATATTTTCATATCGAAATGTCATACGTCTAAGAAGCACACTACGTGGAGGACGGAGCGTACAGTAATCCAGAAGTAGTAGTGGTAGAACACATACAGAATGCCGACTAACTTTACTTCCACTCAAATCCTTCAATAAAAGACCACTTAAAATACACTATTCCTAAAGGTTTTAAAACTTTAAAGAAAAACAATCATCCAAAATCTGTATGGCCGTTCAGACTTCATAAAAACCACTGATCAGTAGCTGAAATTTGCAAAAAATTTGCAATTGATGCACCTGTACTATAGTATGTAGTAAACTGATTGTAGAGTTGACCATAAAATTAGAGCCGCAGAGATTCCTTTAAAGACTAAAAGTAATAATGAATAATGTATTTTAAGTAATCTTATTTTGAGGGATTACAGTGGAAGTGACAAGGCTGGTCGGCATTGTGTTATGTGCATGCATTCTGATCTTTTGAAATTAATGTACCTTCAGTCTTCCCTGCCTTTCGTTCCTTTAACCAATTAAATGACATTTCAAAGTGAAAATAAAATGGTGTACACCTCGTCCGGTCCATTTTATGGCTATCATGGCTTGTGGTGTGCTCTGAGTTCCCGCTAGCTTTAGCCGCTCTGCTAACGTTGGCTTGTGCTGAGTCAACGTTTTCCGGTTTGTTCCGCCACAGCTTCCTTTGTCATTAAGTCTTAAAACCATAAAGGACAGCATAGATGCCGGATAAACACATACCAGTACATCCGGCTCGTGGCTGGTTCTGAGCTCCCACTAGCTTTAACCTCTCTGCTAACATTAGCTTAAGTTGTTATGTTCTTTGGGGTGATTCATTTTGAAGTTTGTGATTAAGTTCTCTGTGCTGACCGTTTTCAGGGTTGAAGAGTTGCCTTATTTTGTTCTTACCGGTGTTACAAATTGCAAGCTTTGGTGTTTCTGGTTTAACTGAAATGTTTTGATCCGTGGTAGCTCATGCTTGGTGCCGATTGCCGATTTTGTCAAAGTGGGCCTATCCTCACCTCTACGTAAAATAAAGCTGATACTTCAGCATGACAATTTAGAGAATATGATATTAAAGCAACGATTTCGATAAGATTACATACAGAGGTCATTTTTTCATTAGCTTACATAGTCTGATTTTTTTACCTTCCCTGCTTGCCCCTTGCAGCCCTAGTGATATACCGGTCTACATTTGTGTGTAAAATGAGTATTTCCATAATAACTCTGTAATAATCAGTATTTTCCATAATAATTCTGTAACAGTTTAAACAATGTGCATTACACAGCATTGTCGACTTCACAATCCAGGGGAGCATGCACAACATGAAAATTTATTTTTAGTGTTGTAAAAGTACCTTGCAATTTCACATTTGTTGACATCCAGGCCTCTTTTGGGCATGTATCCCATGCCTCTCTGGGGCTCCTTGGTGGAAAATGTGCTAAGGTAGTGAACAAACGGTGCCTCATCTGTGATCTCAAAGTACCTAATACTACTGTCACCCTGGGGACACAAGGATTAAGCTTTAAGTAAGTTTATGAACCAAATTATTAGAAAGGGGGAAACAAAGAACAGAAGTTCTTGGCAACATTCTCACCTTCCCACACAGGTAGACTACATTTGTGTCGGGGTCATAAAATGGCAGCAGAATTCCATTACTGGAGTCCATCTCTTGGACACATATAGGTTCATCCATGTTGTCCTGGAAACACAAAGTTCTGAGTTTAAAGGGAAATTAAGGAATTCAAGATTCTTGAGTTGTATAACTTCACAGCCTTGATTTTTGTCCAGTGAACGGTATTTATCATCACCTGCAAAAGTGACATTACATCTTTTATGTATGTTGGAATTTGACCTTCAGCTAACCCCAACTTGGGCTGAGTTGTTAGAGTCTTTGTGTATTTGGGATAACAAAAGTCCTTATTTCAAATCCAGCATCAGAACAACTGATGGAAAGCACGGACAGTATCTGGACTTCAACCATAGGCAGGAAGTTCTACAAAACAATGTAACAGAGTCAAATGATAGTGTCCATATGATATGTCAAAGTGTTTGGGATTAAATGAGTCATTGCTGTGACGTACGGTTTTCCACAGTGCGAGCTGACGCTCACTCATGCGGCTGAATCCAGTGGTGAATATGTTCCCGTCTGTTAAAAAGATAGCTCTCATTGGTCGAGCTCCCTCGTGAGCTTTGTCCTTCTCCTGAAAACAGTAAACACCCGTCTTAGGTTGTGTTTGTAGGCTTTCAGCCAACAGTTTGGAATTTTGATTCAGGGAATCAATACTCTATTATTGAAACATTTTAGCTACAAATACCATGAAGTGTTTCCACTTACCGCAACAATCTTTTTTTTACGGGGGTCAATGACGCGGACCTTTTTGTCCTTGCAGGCGGTGCAAAGCAGGCTGCCATTGCGGCTCCAGCTGACACTAAAGATAACGTCAGGGTGCATGTCCTCCAGGTTGATCATGGCCTCTCCCGTGCCCACATTCCAAATGAAGATCTGGTTGTCACACCCTAAATGGACACATCCAGCAAAGCCTGAAAACACGCCTCTGTATCCAAGTTTATTTTAAGCACCAAACATCACAGAAAGCAATGCGACAGAAGGGGATCTGTGAGATATAAGGCCAGATTTGGAGTTCAGCTGTCCGCACTGAACAAATGGCACAATTACCTCAACAAATATTTCGGTTTGAGAACACATGTCGTACCACAGGCCCCAGTCAAAGGTTACCTGCACTGAGGAGAACGTTGCGAGTAGTGGGATGCCAGGACACAATTCCAACCCTCTTAGAGTGGCCCTCTAACACGACCACAGGTTCAGAAAGAGGAAGCTCCAACCCATTCTCGGGAATCTGCCAAACCTGAATCAGAGGAAGATAGAGTGGCAAATCAGACAGAGAACAAAAGGAGCTAGAGATAGAATCTGTCCACTAAATAATTTCTACAATACTATAGATGTATCATAGATTATAGGTGTGTGTTAATGCTGACCTTCATATTCCATATAATATAGAATGAATATAGGAGTGTTGGGTGAATATGGGAATCACATATAAGAATTTTTTACTAAGCTTTGAGACACTAATAGAGAAATATAATCTATGCCATTACTTCAAAGGAAAAGACAAAATCGAGATGGCTTTACAAATGGGATATTATAATTGATTATTCAGATCCACAGTGGCAGTGCAAAAGAGAGATTCACAAGATGGAAGGATTAACTTTTAGGGTGGAGAGTAAGAAAGTTTGCAGTTTGGTTGCAGTGCCACAAGGATAACTTTTGTTTTGGATGTAGAGTTTGTTGTTGTACGGTCATTATGTTTCTGTTAGGTCAACAAGTTTGTGACAGCTCCATGATGTGAGGAATTCTTATAAAGTAATAAATTGTCATCAGAAATAACCCCAAAAACATCAAACAGAAATATTGTATTAATACATACAAAATACTTAATGTCATACTTAAAATCTACAACAGTATCAATGACAGCAGACAGAAACATTTCTATTATTCCTGAATAAAAAGCGATTTTTGTTCATATTTCATCTGTAAATTCTATGTAATGTGAAATTGGTTGAATTAAATCTTTGTTATTGTTATTCTGTCAGAGCACAAATCTAATGAACTGGGTTTAAACTTCACAGATCCTGTGATCCTTCCAAGACCAAAGGCGTCCATCCATACCATGATTGTGCAGTCTTCCGAGCCGCTAGCAATGACTTGGTCATTATGTGGACACCAATCAATGTCCAACACCGGGCCTGTGTGACCACACACCGTAGGGTAGGACTTGTCTATACGTCCAGTCTGTGAACCATGAAGACATGTTTATTATTCAGAGGTCAGAAAGTTTTGGTCAGTTTATTGCTTTATCAAACAGGTAGAGTTCTAGATCTCTTTTTCAAGAGAGATTTGTTTACAAGAAAGGGACACATAAGAGTTTATAAACAGACAGACACACAGATATTACACAAACATATGCACATTAAAATAATTCTTAGTAGTATTTGTAATAAGGCCCTTCTCTCTGTCAAACAGAACCATCCCACCTTTCAATTATGGTGAAATGAGAGTAAGGAACGCCCATGATGAAGCTCAATGCGGAGTGACTAACAGCTTCAAGGGGCTGGAGTTTAGGAAGAAGCATGCATATATACTCTATCATTGTAATCAAGCACAGGTTAAATTGTAAATTGTTCTATTACTATTTGGCTAGCAGAAGAAAAATACTGTGTGTTTCTGGTCAAAAATTCAAGTTTGGCCTTCAGTTTGCTCCATAGTTGCTCCAATAAAGGGGAGTCTGGAATCCAGCCTGAGCCCAAAGTATTTATAATGTTCAATAGTTTCGATTTTGATATGCTGCATGATTTGAATATGAGCAGTAGGATGAATATGGAAATGATTTAGAATCTAACTATACTGTAGAAGTTATACTCCGTCCTCCATGATGTAGAGTCTACATGACTACCAATCATTTATTGACTCTTCAATCCCCATCATGTTCCAACTTTACTGCAGGTTTCAACATTCTGAGCTAAAGTGTACAAACTTGGATCATCAGCAATAGCAGTAAATTTTATGAATTAATTACAATCATAAGTCAACTGCAAGTGGTTCATTCCATTATTAATAAAGAATGAGTCTTTGTGCCATAAATATGATTGAAGCACATGTCCTGTTATCAACACAAAGAAAACTGTCAATGTAGAGATCACGGTTACATTCGATCGTTATGATGACAATCTTATGTCTCACCTGATAGTTTACTTTCAGGCAGATGTAGACATCTATGATTTGTATATAGCTATGAGCCTCAGGGGATTACAGGGCAGGGTCACATGGTGCGAACTCTAGGTCTGCTGACAGAACAAGCGTTCCCAATGATTCTTTAGAACATGATACTGAAACATTACAACTCTTTCATTGCTTGGGTATGCTTTAAACACTTTGGTTATGTTCACCTAACCATGCTGAAGTTTCTTCAATTCCGTTTTTTGCCTAAAAATGAACATGACCTTTTGCAGATGGCATGACTGCAAATGGTAAAATCAGAATTCATGTGCTTTTTGCCTATATGTATCCACCGGTTCATGATGTGCTGCAGTCATTAGCTGGTGCTGGTAGCGCGGTGAAATTGAAACACCCAGAGAGGAGAGATGACATAAATCATCTCTTATATCCAGAAAAAAGTATCATGGGTTGTCTCAGACATGACAATGTGCACACATGTGCTGTTTTGGAGGACAAATATGTTCAAATTAGGGCTAGATACAGGTCACTGTGATCATAACTGTACACTGTCAAATAGGGCTGGGCCGTTATCGTTAAAAGACTGTGATCTGGATTCATAGAATGCATTTTAATTCATAATATTAAATGCAGCAAAGCCAGTCCCTGTACTTTTCTCTCTCAGCCAATGAGTGTGCTGTATTAGCTCACGAGACGGTGACGTGCAGAAATGAGCAGTGTGAGCAAGAGACAGAACGCGGAAGAAAAAAGCCGTCTGCGCATGCAAAAGAGAAATACAAATAAAAAAGACAATGAATCAAGAAGAAAACCGCGCTGATGCAGGTGAGAACGAGATTAATCTAATAGACTACTCTGAAGTTCTGCCAAAAAAGGTTCCAATTCTGAGGTGTGGGAGTTTTTTCGATTTAGAGAATATGAAGAAAGTAAAAAACATGAGCTCTTGATTCAATGCTTCGCCACAATAGCAGCAACGCAGATGTATGGATTTAACTTTAACATCACCACACAATGCTGTTTAAGTAAAGTTCCAGTTGTCTGTTTCAGAGTTGGTCTGGACTCTGTTACCAACCAGAGTCAGTGCTAACCAACGTAAAGTACCGCAAAAAGGAGGTCTGTCTCCTCACTTTTGTTCGGCGGATGAGAAGAGGGAGAGCTAATATCACATAGCGAAGTTCAGTGTAAAAGAATCATTAAGAGAATCATGATCTAAATTCTAAGCAAAAGAAACTACACAATTCTCATTTTAGCCAGACTCGCCCAGCGCTATTGTGAACCTAAACCAATCTGATCTGAGCAAGATATTGGACTTGAACAAAGTGGTTTGGAATGTGAATGAAGTCTTTTAGTCAAATATTGATGTTCACAGTTTCATGCAGTAATTCATTCCTTTCTGACAGTCAAAGCATATCTGTGTAGGATTTGAAAATTTGACTTAACACAAAGAAATGTATATAAACATATCATTGGGCCTAAATATGTTAACCTTCTATGACTGCTTATAATTTCAATTGTCTTACATTATTTGGGTACAAATACGTATATCTGCATCTCTTCATTGAAGAGGCACAGATTTACTTACTTTTTGCAGTGGAAGTACAAGAAAAGCTCCTCCCCCGCTGGCGTCTATGATGATGGCAACATATTTTGGGTTGACGGCACAGAAGGAGCTGTCCCATGTTACCCTGGACACTCGGATGTCATCGTAGCACTGGTCATTCCTCACTGCTTGGCCAAAGACGTGACGGAACTTGCTCTGTCGTACAACTCGCCTCAACATATCTGTAGAGAAAATAAATCAGGAATGTTTTCGTGGTATTCAAACAGCAACCCACTTACTTTCCTCACCTTTAGATTTCTCAAAGTAACTCATGGACTCTTAAGTATTAAAGAGTCAGAATTATTATTGAACATGTTCTGAATTATAGCTGGTAGGTTTTACCGACATGGGTCAACAAAATGGTTAATAGTTGGGAAAAATGTCTGCTGCACCGTTTCAATTTTACAACCTCGACTTTTGTGAGCAAACTGCTTCATTATTTTTTAATTATAATTATATCAATTATCAATCCGCATTTCATGATAACACTGAGGCTCAGTTCCCCCAGAAGCATGTTCACCGCGTCCTGTTCGTTCTGGAACGCTTGTCTCTGCTAGTAGACAGGCAGAGGAGTTATTTGCTGAGAAAAGGTGGCACGGAAAAATCCACTGGTGACAATTTTGGAAATAATTAGACCTGATCAGTGCCTGAAATATGGGAAAGCAAACACACTGTGAATTCCTTTGATGTCTGGGGAGATGTTAAATACACTTTGAAAGGAACTATTTGATGTTTAATTATTTGGAAAATACAGTGAATCCGAAAAGTATTCACAGTGCTTCACTTTTTCCACACTTTGTTATGTTACAGCCTTATTGCAAAATGGATTCAATTATTTTTTCCCTCAAATTCTACACACAATACCCCATAATGACAAAGTGAAAAACAGTTTGTTTAAAATGTTTTCAAATGTATTAAAAATAAAGAACGAAAATATAACATGTACATAAGTTTTCACAGCCTTTGCTAAATATTTTGTTGAAAATCTTTTTGCACCAATTACAGCCTCAAGTCTTTTTGAGTATGACTGTACAAGTTTGGAACACTTATTTTTGGGCAGTTTCTCTCATTCTCCTTTGCAGGACCTCCCAAACTCCATCAGGTTGGATGGGGAGCGTCGGTGCACAGCCATTTTCAGATCTCTCCAGAGATGTTCAATCGGGTTCAAGTCTGGGCGCTGGCTGGGCCACTCAAGGACATTCACAGGGTTCTCCCTTAAGCACTCCTGTTTCCTTGGCTGTGTGCTTAACAGTCGCTGTCCTGTTGGAACATGAAACTTCGCCCAAGCCTGAGGTCCAGAGCAGGTTTTCATCAAGGATGTCTCTTTACATTGTATTTATTTTTCCCTCGATCCAGACTAGTCTCCAATTTACTGCCGCTGACAAACATCCCCACAGACTGATGCTGCCTCCACTATGCTTCACTGTAGGGATGGTATTGGCCAGGTGATGAGCGGTGCCTGGTTTCCCCAAGACAGGATGCTTGGCATTCAGGCCAGAGTTCAATCTTTGTTTCATCAGACCAGAGAATTTTGTTTCTCATGGTACGAGTCCCTCAGGTACCTTTTGGCAAACTCCAGGCAGGCTGTCATGTGCCTTTTACTGAGGAGTGGCTTCCATCTAGCCACTCTACCATACAGGCCTGATTGGTGGAGTGCTGCAGAGGTGGTTGTCCTTCTGGAAGGTTCTCTCTCTTGTCCTTCTGGAGGGTTCTCCTCTCTCCAGTGAGAAACGCTAGCGCTCTTTCAGAGTGACCATCGGGTTCTTGGTCACCTCCCTGACGTAGGCCCTTCTCCCCCGATTGCTCAGTTTGGCGAGGCGGTAAACTCTAGGAAGAGTCCTGCTGGTTCCAAACTTCTTCTATTTACGGATGATGGAGGCCACTGTGCTCATTGTGGCCTTCAATGCAGTAAAAACATTTCTGTATCCCTCCCCAGATCTGTGCCTCAATACAATCCTGTATCAGAGGTCTACAGACATGTCCTTGGACTTCATGGCTTACTTTGTACTGACATGTACTGTCAACTATGGGATCTTATATATACAGGTGTGTGCCTTTCCAAATCCTGTCCAATCAACTGAATTTACCACAGTTGGACTCCAATCAAGTTGTAGAAACATTTCAAGCATGATCAGTGGAAACAGGATGCATTTTTATTTTAAATACATTTGCAAAAATTTCAAACAACTTTTTTTGATTTTGACATAATGGGATATTGTGTGTAGAAGTTAGCGGGAAAAATGAATTTAATCCATTTTGGAATTAGGCTTTAACATAACAAAGCCAGACATTGAGTCGTTATTCATGCTGCAGGATATTTGTCCTGTTATTCACCTGACTGTCATCAGACTACAAATGACAATGGCTGCCTTTCATGAGATAATAAAAAGTTTTTCAAAAGACAGAACAAAACTTCTACCAGTGGTAACATTGAACAATGCTCTATTGCCGTCATCTTTTTAAAATAGCTGTCTTGTTTACATTTAATCAGTAAATTATTATGAGACCCATTTATATGTATTCATGACGTTTTTTGAAAGCAGCCTATTTGCATTCATAATTAATAAAATGGTATTTAACATACATTATTTGACAGGTAAACGCAATTTCCTTGTTGTGGGACTAATAAAGGTTTATCTAAACTGGAAAAACTTCAACAAAGTAAAAGGGAGTGAAGCCTAATCCACATTGCACCCAAATCGATAACCTCACACAGGTGTTTCCAGTCATTCTTGTGGGTGTTAAGAATGATGCTCAATTGATATGTCATTTTTATTATTCCTACACAGATTTGATTTATTATAACCTCCACGTAGAAGGTAATGTTTTTACCACATTGGAAATGTATGTTTGGAAAAAAACTTGACAGGGAATTGCCTTTTACAATTTTGGGTCATGTTAAGAGGTTAAAACAATACTATACTATATATAGTATTGATTTTAGGTGCAATGACATGGTGAAACTGAGATCCTTGGTGTATATTTGAACTCTGAGGGCTGGATGGTTCTTACATGCAATTGATTTATTGTTCGTACATGGTTAATATAACCATCGGAGTCGAATAAGCGCTCAGGCAACCATAAAGAGTTTTCTCCCCACCATCAATGATTAAAATAAAAATGAAAAAGTTGGAAATTTAAGAAAATGGGGACTAAGTAATTATTTACTTAAACCAACATGGCAGCCAAAATCTAAGTTGTGCTTCCAGTCCGATGTGAATTTATCTCAATGCATGACCAGAGAGTCACTTTTGTAAAGTCATATATAGGTTATTAACAGGTTCCCTTTTCACAACATACATTTAACAGCCATAACATTTAATCCACCTGGCTAATATTGTGCCGGTCCCCTTTTTGATGTTTTTGTGTTTTGACACATTTCAATCAGAACCATAATCAACTTTTGTGACCATTCTGTATCCGGCCGTATTCCAGCGGTCACAAGTTGATGTTAGTATATTAGTCAAGACTCTAAGCTCAACAGTGGTGGACAAATTCTGATCCTTTATTTGAGAAAAAAGTACTAATACCCCACTTTGACAGCACTACACTAGATGTAAATGTTGTGCATTTAGTACCCTACTTTAGTAAAAGTATGAAGTTATCAACAAAATGTACTTAAAAGCACCAAAGTTATTGTACTCGTACAGAAAAATGATCCCTCTTAGTGCTTTACTATCATATGATTCTGATTATTGATACAAATTACTGTTAAAAATGTTAAAATTTGATTGTGGTGGACAGTACCTAAGTAAATTTACTTAAGTACTGCACTAGGGCACTAATTAGAGTTATTTCATATTGTGTAGATGTTTTAATTTACATTTTTACGCTGCATTGAAAAGTTGATCAATGCTACCACTGTAGATGTAAAAGTTTGAAGTAATCTAATTATTTTATTGGTTAAGTAGTTTAATCTACAAGATCATCATAAAGTGCCCTCCAGAATGATTGGGACCATTTAAAACATACCGTATCGTCTATACCTATGATCTTCAAATATTCACAAAAAACTAACCTCTAACTTTGCCACAATAACAAAGTCTCCTTTTGTAGTGTTGATGAGGTTTGAGAACACATGGAGAAAATGTGAGACCATTCCTCCCTTCAGAAACTCGCCAACTCCTTTAGATTCTGAGATCGACACTTGTGGACTCTCCCCTTCAGTACATGCCACAGATGTTCTAAGGGTTTTAGCACAGGTGACTGGGATGGCAATGGCAAAACCTTGTTTGAACCCCGGGATGTTGGAGATTGGCCATGTTGGATGTTTTGAGGTATGCTTTGGATCCTTGGCAAGCTGGAAGATCCAACCAAGGCCCACCTTAAATTTCGTGGCAGAGGGTTTTAGCTTTACTGTGTATTTCAACAAGATTTCCAAAGTCTTCGGCAGAAAACCAGCCCCACAGCATCAGAGATCCACCAACATACTCAGTGGGTCTGAGGTGACTTTTTTTGTGGCTCCCTTTCTTGCTATAACACACCAATCGTTGAAATTTGTTGTCAAAAATCTCATCGGACCAATGATCGTATTCCACTGTAAGTCAATGACATGTTTCGACAACTGCAGACACTTTACTATGTTTGTAGACGACAGTAGATGTTTTTTTTTTTTCTTGATACCCTCCCAAACAGCTTGTGCTGGTGTAGGTGTCATCCAACGGTGGTTTGGGTTTCTGACTCCAAGATTCAACCAACCTCTGCAATTCTCTAGCTGTTATCCTTGGAGAGTCTATTACCAGTTGAACCATCTTCCTCAGAGTGCATGGAGTCAGATTTTAGACATGCACATTATTACTTGGTTCTCTTGAGAAGAATGTCAAAGAGAACTAATTAGGCCTTAATCACCTCATAATTATACCCCATTAAAACATGAAGCGATTGATCACTACTTCATAGTTCCTAATCAAACAGGTGAACTTAAGAATATGAAATAGAACTGTTAATATGTGTCTCCCAATCCGAAGATAGCCGTTAGCCCCAGTAAGTCTTCATGTCTTAGGGTCCTTGAGCAAGAGCCTGAATCTAATATCCTTCCCGGTTGATTTAAAGACACTGCCTCCTCAAAGATGGGTCAAATGCAGAGATATAATTTCACTATGTTGTAATATGTATGTGATAAATAAAGGAAAATTTGTTATTATAAAATAACGTTAATATTGTTATGAGTAATTTCAATTAATAACATGGGTATAGACATTAAAGACATTTTTTGTATCTCATTTCCCTCATTTTTTAGGATCAAAGACGATTTTTAATCACTTGTTTGATATGCATTTAAAATTGTAATCTGAAAAGGAACTACAGCTGTCAGATTAATGAAGTGGGGTAGAAGGTATAATATTTTCTATTGAGATGTAGTGGAATAGGAGTAAAAAGTCGCGGCAATGGAAATACTCCATGAAGTACAAGTATCCCGAATCTGTACTTAAGTACATACAGCACGTGAGTAAATGTACGTTGTGACTATCCACCACTGAAGCGCTAACAGTATACCTATTCTGGTTTGAATACAAGCGTAGTCTACAACCCAGAAGTTGTCTGAATCCCATACTGTCTCTACCATAGATGTGAAATCAAAAGGACTTATCTTATACTTCACAATTTACTCTTTTTTTGAAGGTTTAATCTAAAAGTAACCGCTGCTCTATCAATGAAAACAGCTGCGCTAGGCTAACCTTAAACAATGGCTGTTAGCAATAGCTGACGTTACCCCAAAGCTCGGTTTGTAACTTCCTGCTCTTCCCTTAAACGAGTGGAAACAAATTTAAAAAACGAGAAGATGGAGCTATTTCGTTGTGGCTCTAACGTAGTCAGCAAGCAATTCAAAAAAAGTATTTCACGTTGTTGGAAAATGTCCAGTTAGCGAAAAGTTAGCAACAATGCTATGGTTAGCAACGAATGCTAACGTAACGCTTCTATTAGTGAAAGACGGGACTGGAAAGAGAATGCTGATTGACATTTTCATGAGTATGATTTATAGATATTACTGCATGAGTAATTTAGTCCAATGTATTATTTTCTTGATTAAATGTAGTCTGAGTATAATGATATGTTCCGCCACACTGCCCCAGCTGTGCCGAGGCTGTCCGGTCTCAGCAGCCGCTCCACCGCGCTAAAGGAAGAAGCAACCCGGAGGGTTTCAATGTTTACTTGAAAACATTAGACCTCTAACCATAGATCCGACGGTCACAGGAAGCTTCCCATTCAAATTTATTCAGTAATTTATCTAGGTCTGTCCTACTAGGCTTTCAGTAGGGTTTGTATTCCCGCTGCTGCTAGCCGTTAGCTGCTAACCGTTAGCTGCGGTAGACCGCCGCCAGCTGACGTAAGTGCAGATATTTCCACACAAGGCTGCTCCCATTCCCAAACCTTTCCAGCGATCTAAATGATGCTGCACACACCCGATCTAAATATCACATGTAAAAAAATTAAATGCAGACTTCATGCTTCCTTACCTTCTAAATCTACGCAAGACTTTCGTAAGCACGGTGGTAATCAATCACAACACATGAATCTGGTAGTTTAGACGCGCCCTTATTCTGCAGGACGTTGCTCTTCTATCCCCTTTCTCCGAAAAAGAAAGCCCAGTCTCTATGTTTTTTATCCTCCGACGTGCAAATATGTGTTCTGGAGTTATTGTCTGAAATCTCGTTATATTTCAGGATGCCAAATGATAAACTGATCCCCCCCTGGCCACTTCTCACCTGCGGAAGACTAGCAATCGTCTACTCTCATCGTTATTAAATTCAATAGGATACGTAGATGACCGGCTACAGCACATGCGCAAACAAAAACTCAGATTTCTTTAAGGATTGGGATTGGGGCATTTTATCCAGTGTCTCATTACATCTTTTGAAGCAGACCCTATGGTGCACTTATTTTTGTTCAGCTGCGGAAAATGTGTACTTTCATTGCCAGAAGCATCTTTTGTATCACACTCCCTCCTCTCCTCTCCCCTCCCCCCGTCCCTCTCCACCCCACCCCACCCCAGCCACAGTCAGGGATACACACATACACCACAAGTATCCAGAAGAATCAGCCATGATCCATTCCCGTTGTTTACCCTTTCAACATTTAGGTGGTCTCAGCACATACTTGAATCCCTGAAGACTGATTAAATCTAGCAGCTGGAGTTTATTTAACAGTTAATCTTTTCAATCATTTGGACATGTGAATGTGAATGAACAAATGTATGTACATTGATTGACATTTAATAACAGTTTTAATAAGTATTATACAGCTAAAACCCAGAAAAAAGTAAATTAAAGGTCCCGTGTGTAAAGTTCAATAGTATTTAGCGATTAAGTTCCAGATTGCGACTTAATTTACACATTTGACTCAACCGTTGATATCCAAGAAGCTAAGTGGCCTTCAGGCCTGTAAAAAAGATATCATCCAGTAGCTTGCAAAGTGATATGTTTCTAATAAAATATAATTAGAAATCTGAATGTATAAGTCAAAATTTACATGTAAGGAAATTAATTTTATTATTACTTGTTCAGCATTGTAGTCGTATAGTTGTGGCCGCTCTGTCAGGGGGTACGGGGGGCAAAAATTGGGGATTTTGGGATACCAAAGGTAAAATGTGACAGTGAAAATCCGCGTTGTGCAGTGATGTGGATGTGAGTATTCATGTTTGCTTTAACTGCGATGTTTGGTGCTTTTGCTTTTTCATGTCTTTTTTTTTCTTTTAAGTAATACGTATGTTTGATGAAGAAAAATCATGTCTTCTGATCTTTTTAGGAAAAAAAAACTTAACTTGAGGATTCTCAGTTGTCTTTCTTTGATATATGGGTGTATTACAGACAGATCTGTTATAATGGAGACAATCCCGGTGTGATCCCGGAATCTTGCCATTCAGATCCAGCAGGACCATTATGTGCTCACAATGTCAGGGCTAATCAATCAGGTCAGGCTATCTTGCGTCCTTCAGACAGAATCCTTACCCTGACATGACATAAGGAAAGACTTAAGAAACAAGTGGGGCAAAGGGAGTGTCTTCATTTCCCTTACAATAATCCTCCATTTGTCAAAACACAACAGTTTCCCAGTAGCAACTAAAAAATGCCGAAGTCCCTCCTAAAAGCCAGCTTGTAATTTGTCCGTCCAGTGTACTGTACAAGTAAGGAAAGTAAGGACCATTTCTATGGATTTTTCCCAGGTTCTTCTGCTGATGGTTTATGGCGTATGCTCTGCTGCGACAGCACACACACACACTGTGTGATCTGACATGTACAGTGCTGTGGAAATAAATTTAACCTTGGGGAAAATAAAGTCTAAAAATCAAATTAACTTAAAAAACAATTTTTGGGCTTTTAGTACAGAAAAAAATATATTGAAATATTAATATTATATTCCTTTAATTCAAAGCGATACCATTAAATGTTATGCAATATTCCTTTCAGGGGACCTTGGGTTTTCCCAGAAAGCGAGCAGCCGAAAGACGAAGAAAGAGGGTTGTTTTATTTCACCACCACTGTGCAGCTTCTCACGAGAGACTAATATCTTGTTTTTTTTGTTTTACATTTTCATATTCTGTCCAGTGGGGATAATATTGATCGTGTGAGTTGCTTTGTACTTACATTATATGGAATTTTAACATTTTTAAAGAATAAAGTAATTGTTTACTAATCTTATCTAAAGTAAAAGTCACTTTCCTTGATAGTCTGATAATGCTGTTGATTTACCCATTTAAGGAGGATGGCGTTATAAAGCATGTTTGTAAATTACAAATAAATGGGAGACGAGGATGGGAAATAAAAAATGATTCACTTCTTTCTTTACCTACTAATCTCGATTATCAAGGGTTGGATTTTATCCCAGAATGAACTCGCCAACGGCCAGGGAAAGCCATGGACAGTTATCCATTTTTGTTTTGGAATTAATCTGATTTTAACACAGGGAGAACATCAGAACTGTACACACACCAGGACCCAGATTAAGAAACAATACAAAAAAAACAACCTAGTACTCTTTCTGGTGAGTGGACGAACTGAATCGCAAATGAAACACAAATTATGAATGTGTTTTTTGTTGCTGTTATATGTGTCGGTCATGTGAAACGTTATTCTGTAAAACCTTGCTTTGTTTTACATTTTAAACAATACAGGAAAAACAAGGCAAGCAAGACACAAACAGCTGTTCATTTACACATTAGGCAGAAATGGAGCATTCATTCATTTAGATGATGTGTATTTGGCCATCTGGTGAATTTCAATCCAATATTCTTTCTTCTTTAGCTCTGGTTTGCTCTCTACTGACTCCTCAGTGAACTATTTGTCTCATTAGCAGATGACGTGCTTCACTATGTTCAGGAGGAAATAACAACGTTTATTTGTTTGGTCCTGGCAATGTAGCATATGTCCAGAAAAGGGAATACTTCCACTGTACTTGTTCCTCCTTCGTTAATCTAATACAGAAATGGTGATTAGAGGAGCTATGAAGTAAATTAGGTTTTTTATTGCAATAAAAAATAACTGACTGTCAAACCCAAAGAATACTTATGTCTGGTAATGATTTTTCTCTTAAATTGAATAGCTTTTATCTCGGTCTCTGGGCTGGGATTTATAAAGTTTCCATCAAACATATCAAAAAAGGTGTTTGCATTTTTTGATGTACCTCCTGGTCCATTAGAAGACTAAACTAATGTCTGAAACATGAACCAACTTCTTACCTTTCTTTGGACATGATTGAGCTTCTTGTTGGCGCTCTTTGGATTTCCTTTGGACATCAAAAGCATTCTTCATTTGGGATACTTTCACACTTGAACTCTGTTCTGCCATCCGAATCTGAGCTTTAGCGGCTTCAGGTTTGACCCTGCCATGATGTCTCTGCATTTGATTTGTTTCTTTTATCATTTTTGCCACAGGTTTGTACGAACCCACCTCATTGGCTCCGTCTGCATCCTGGTATCCACCTTGATCAGTTATGTCTTTATGCTTATTCCTTACATGGTTACTGTTGCTGACCTGTGCATTGACTCGTTTGGATTGGAGTTCAGAGTGGAATTCTCTTTTCTCTGACCTTGATTTGGTGCTTTGGGTGTCATTGTCTGGTATGACCTCAGATATGTGTAGAGTCTCTGTGGATGCAAATGGATTTGGGGGCTTTAAAGGAACAGGAGGAGGGGAAGGTTTAAATCTTGATCGTCTCTCCAGGAATACACTTCTCTCCAACATGTCCAAGTTTTGCAGCTCCTCCTCTTGTCTTAGTTTAGTCATACGCAAACAGTAGTCAAAGTCTATCATGTCTTCGTGCCGATCGTCCATGTGTCCAGGCAAAAGCTGCTCCCAAGGGCTGAGGTCAACTGACAGTGGCCGTCTGTTGGGTGCCACTGTGTAAGCGCCCCTTTCGTCCCACAATAAGCACATGTCCTGATTCCTTGGAGTATTGCGTGGTGTATCTCTAAAATGAAACGTGTGGCGCCTCCTGCATTTCTCCTCAGAATGTAGATGGTCTTTGCCTCTTCTTTGCACATCACTAGACAGTATTTGTGCAGTTTTGAGCTTTACAAATGGGTTTTTTGGTTTTTTGGGAACAGGCGGAGGTGGACCCTTAACTTTGGATTTTATTTGTGGCACAGGCAGGTCTTTTGAATCACATGTGGCCGATGTGGTGTCTGGGGCTATTTGTGAATTTACCATGCTTTCACTGTGTTTCGTTTCCACTAACTTGTCTGTTTTAGACATCCAATGAGTCACAGCGGGAGGGGTGATGACTGCAAAAAGACATACAAGTTCACTCTCCCGCTTTAAGCTTGCAATATGTACGTTTTCGTCATTGCCTTCATTGCCTACCATAGGAGGACAAGCGATCAAATCGCATTGTTCCAGTGAAAATGAGATATTGTCCTGCAGCAATGGTATTTCAGAGCTGCGGTACTTCGGCAGGAGAGAGTTGAATGCTTCGCTTAACACTTGGCTGTCCTCTTCCTCAGTGCACATACTCAAGGTACACTCTTTGGCCCTGTTGGAGGCAGTACCAGCAAAACTTCTCTGATTGGAGTGATCTCCAACTCCTACAACAATTCTTGAAGAAGCTATCTCCCCATCTGGCTTCTCCTGTAAAACTGACGGGACAGTTTCACCAACCACACCATCAATTCTTTTCCTCAATCTTTTCGCAGAGCAATTCTTATTTTGTGCCGACACATGCTCCTTATCAAAATGAATAGAATCTTGCTTTTTGTTTTCATTCATGATTTCCTTCCACTCTGCTCTTCCTCTCCCAGTTGTCTCAGGGTGGGCAGCTCCAACATAACTCACTCCTTTTAGCCGGCACCTGCTGCCTGTCACTTCAGCTAAATGTTGACCCATTTCCCTCTCAGCCAGAAAACTTTTAGCATGTGCTTCCACACCATCACTTGCGTCAGATTTTCTTCTGCTTGTCTTCTCAATACCTTTTTCCTGAGGGGCATTCCTGGAAGCACGAGGGTGTTCACTGGAACTAACAGAAAAATCTTCCTCCACTCTTCTTTTAATAGCTGATTGAAGATTGCCTGTCTGTATCCCGTTGCCAAACACAGTGCTTTTTTCCCTTTCAGATGGCCTCAAAATCTCGTCCTCCTCAAGCACGACAAAGTCTTCCTCATAAGTGGGATGGCATGAGTTTGTTAGACTCCTGGATTGAGTGTCATAACCCAACTTGCTGTGACCAAGTTTCGGATTCTTCCCATTTTCCTGCTCCTGCATAGCTGTAGTACTGGCATAGGCCAAATCCACACTCTCAGATCTTTGCTTTTTGTTAGAAGTTAGTCTTGTCTCCTTGGGGTACATGGAAGTTTTTGACTCCTCTGCAGTTTGAGTTACACTCCAGCTCTCCATGTCTCCTCCCACCCACTGTGCCCTCTTCAGAGGGTGCTCCTGCTGACCTACAGGCCTGATTGGCTGGCAACTTTGTGGCTCTGTATGTGCAGGAATGAGCGTGAGCTTCCCTGTCTGCCCAGTGGTTTGGCCACTGACGTTGATCTCACTCACCTGATCAAAACTGCCATTGTTCTGATCTCTGCTCTTATCTTGGATCGCTGTCACTGACAGTTCTGTCTGTCCAGTTCGCTCAGACAAATCGGAATTATTGAGTGATTCTTGTTCCTTTCCAGACAATTTGTCCAGCTTCTGGCCCATTGTTGTTATTCTGTCTGAGCATGAGGGGAAGAGAGAGTCAAATGTCAACACAGAGCAGCAGATTTATACATCAGCAATGATCGCATAATGAAGATGGCTTGCCTCCTCATCCCAATGAAATTAGAGATTTGACCTCAATTTAACTATGAATCTTCCACTACTTTGTATGGACAACCATTCAGTACCGTGCCCACCCTCAAGGTCTATCTATCCCTATTCTGTCAGAGAGGAATGACGTTGTAGCTATAATTAAATCTGGTTTGACTGCTGCAAGTGAGTCAAGAGGCCAAAAAGGAAACAAGACAAGCAAGATAAGAGGTCAGCCACTAGGTGCCAAGGTCAAATATACCCAGAAAATCCATTAAATGCACCCAAATATATGAAATACAAATCATTCAAAATGATCTAGGTACTCGTTGGACTATCAATAGCATAATAAATCTTGAGTTACTCTAATGCTTTGGTTTCTTAACATGTCCCTTTGAAGCCAGCAGAGTGTTAGACATCATGCACTGTCAATTAGTGGTTCAGAGACAAGGCGTGTTTGTGCCGTATATGTTTCCTCTCAAACCGTTCATGGTTGTTTTGGTTACACGGCCTATAGATAAGTCCATGGTAACTTGTGATTTAAATTACACAAACTTTAACTTCTGAACTAAACTGTTTCTTTGGTGCTTAAAGAGACCAGAGTATAACCACTGACATTATGGGCAGTGAAAGACAGATTGTTACCTCTGGTAAAGAGCTTATAACTATGTTTGTTTGTTTGTAATCAGCAGCTTTATGCAAAAACAGGGCACCAAACAGGGAGAGAGAATGTCAAACAAACTTTTGGAACTTAGCTGGATAAATAAGATAAATCCAAATTAAAAAAATAATTGATTATTGGTTAGAATGTCAAACAATTTGAAAAATTGAAATCCCATTCAATTACAAAAATAACAGCCAGCTGTGACCTATGAACATATATGTTGAGGCTGTCCGAAAATCTGCAAACAAGCAGCGATGTTACCTAAAAATGCTAGCGGTTTGTTCAGAGTAGCCGAAAAGATAAATTGTTGTTAACTCAAAATGACCCTTTCAGTCCTGAATTTGTAGTTACAAAGTGTGTTAGTAATTCATTTTGTAAATCTGTGTCCACAGGTTGTATTTGCAGGCATGACAATGTTTAGACTTTAACTTCCTGGTTTGAGCCATGCATTATCATTGCAGCTCTTCACTTAAATATTCCTCTCAGTTTTTCTGCTAGTTTAAGTTACGTCTTTAAGTATGGCTCACTCTACAACATGTTTAAAGATAACAGATCATTGATTTTTTGCTGGCAAGGATGATAAATTGTTTGATTTTACTATGTTCAGATTGCAAATGGTAACGCTAATTTTTAATATATCTACAACACAGTATTAGGGCAACATCGGACATCGGCAACATTAGGACTTTGAAAACACAGTGTAATGTTTCGTTAATGTTAACTGTGTTTGTTCTGAAGAAAGAAATTAACAGATTGGAGGAAGTCCTCTCTTTTGTTGAGCAGGACATGCTGCAATGACAGAGTTAGTCAACACAAAGTGTAGATGGAGGCTTCATATACAGTGAACGTTAAGTAATCTGACTACTTCACTAACACAGTAGTGTGTTGTAGTGTGTATTGGTGGCACAGCACAACACCTAAGACAGTTGATGACAAAAGCCCATGCAAAACGTTCCTCTCGTCAGTCTTAAGACTTCACTTTTAAAGTTCACTTTTAAACATTGTAATTGAACCCATTATGTCTTCCAGTACTTGATCAGTGCAGTAAAGGTCTTCACTCCAGTCAGTTGATTCAAATCACTTTGCTGATCTTCTCTATTCTACTGGTTCCCTCGTAATATCAGCCCTTGCATTCGATACAGTCTGTAATGTTACTAACAACTGTAGTATATTTCGTTAATGTTAAACAACATCAATTTTGCACTGTGTCTGTTCCGTGATTAGAGTTCCACAAAAAGAAAACCTAGAAAACTGCATGAAAGTACCTTGATCTTCGTGGAGTTATTGGAAATGTTTGGATTGGTTAGATAGCTAGCAGAAGCAGCGAGTGAAGCCTTCACATAACCGATTAATAAAAAATAGACAATATTAATGTATTATTTATTTTATAATAAATAATAAATGGCAAAAATGGCTGAAAGTAATGGATGTACGGGTTACATTGATATTTAGTCCAAATAATTAGGTGCTTTTTGCACCTGGTTGGACTTGTTAATATCGTATTTGGCTCTAGTTTTATTTTACTCACTAGGGGGAATTTTTGTTTTTTTTACCAAAACACTGATCCAGACAAAACTCAAAAAAAAACTCAAAATATATTTATTGGATCATTTTCAAGTTGTTTCCCTTAATAGACCTTAGGGTAAAGAAGAACTATAGATTTTGGGATGGACGGTTGTGTAATTCTGACACTAAGTGGGAGCTTTATCGGCAAAGGTTTTCGGCCATAAATTCTCAAGCATTGGTCCGATTTTATCCAAATTTGGCGCATATGATTCGACTCAAGGAAACCTGTGTTGTATACATCGTATTTTATTTTAAAAGTTCACATTTTACTCATTACGGGAGCTTTTTAGACGAAAAAAACATTGTTATCCCCACATACCTCAAAAACGTTCATGGATCACTTTTATAACTTTCTACCTTAATAGACTTTACTGTGAGGAAGAGCTGCATTGATTTTGGAAAATGTCGGTTATATATTTCTGACACCAGGGAGAGCTTTATCTCAAAGTTTTCTGCTGATAATTTCTCAAACCATTTGTCTGGTTTAGTCCAAATTTGGTGCATATGAATCGACTTTATTATACATAAATCATATTTTACCAATACTTTAATTGAATAATTCGTAATTTACTCAATTGAGGGAGCTTTGTTTTTCTTTTACGAAATATGCTGTGAATACAGAGATTTTGTGTGGATATACCCTTGCTGTCCAAAACAACAGCATATGTCTAGTTATGGTTTTAACCCCCCCCCCCCCCCCCCCCCCCCCCCCATCCTAGTGTTCAACAAGAACACGAGAATTGCTGCTGACGCTCTGGAGGACATTCATGCAGTCAAACATATTCACTCGACCAACCCCATTAGCATTCCATTGGGTTCATGTCAGGTCTCATTGTTGATCAGTGCATAACTATGACATCACTCTCCTCTAGAAACTGGGCACAGCACCAGTGTGCGGTCAGCATGCTCAACGTCCATCATGCATCAGGTTATTTCGTATTCTGGCATGTACAGGTCTATTTCGGGTGCCAATGCTCTTTACTACTTTTGCTGCGGACAGTCTGAGCATGTCTCTAATGTGCAGCAGGAATGTATGTCAGTGCTGATTGTAGGGCGTCACATGAGACCAACCAGGACACAAGCAGGCTAGCGTTCCTCTGTCTAACTCTGATGTAGACACATCGTTGTAGGACAATAACAACATTCTACTTATATTGCTGTAGCATTGGTATTGATACAGATGGCATTCTCTCCACAATCTGTGTGCCTTTCTATAGGGGTGGGTTACTTTAATCTGCTTTGCTCATTGGTTATTTTAAGTTAAGCCTCATCAGAATGGCATACCCAAAATAATCTTGAAATACCACTACGGCTATCATGTGTACTTGCATAACCTTGGTTTCAAAGGACAGGTAAGACTTAAAATAATTCATTATCAGTGTCAGTAACATGGTAGCTTTTTGTAAGTGTGAGAAATCTTCGATTAAACACAAATATATTAATATTTATTTTTATATATTTAAATATATTTTATTTATTTTTAGATAAAAATGATATAACTTCATTATATAACAGTAACATCATGAAACAATATACATGAAGCAATTAGATGTTTCAGAGTATGTTTAATTCAGAGTATGTTTAATTCTACAGAGACTTTTAGAGATAGGACCAGTTGGATTCTAGTTTGGCACAGTTGGATAGCTAATAATAGCCATTGACTCCAGAGAAGGATTTTGGTTGCATAATACCATCAATGTCCACTAAGGGACATTGCATATACTACAACCTATGACTTTGACATAAAAACGTGTTTTTTTTTATCGATAATACATTGTTATAAAACATTTGATAGCAGTGAACATCTAGGGGGTTGGGGAAAGATTCTACTCGGATAACAGCAGATATTAAGGAGGCTGGCTGAAGTGCTCACTTTTTTGCACGCACAAGCGACTGTTACTTTTTTAGTTGAATGTGTTATCACAGCTTATTAATAATTTATTAAGTGTTCACATCATAATGAATTCTTTCATTCCAAACAATTCATAAACCATTGATAGGGTTATTGTAAAGTGTTAGGGTACAGATCAAATGGTAGGCCTTCATGTGCTAATGTCACAGGGCTGTTTGGGCTTCAACATGCCGCAGAAAAGTTTGCTTTAATAGAGACCTTTTAATGTGCCGGCACATTAAACTGTCACACTTTTACATTTGACCATTACCTGATTGGATGCAACAGTTTTCCTGTCCACATAAGTCTGTCCTCCAGTAACTAGCAGAGATAGTAAAACTACCGTTCTGTTCTGTTTTCCTGGTAAAACGTATCCAACCACCCAAAACCTGATAGACGGATGCACTGACAACTCTGCTGTATAAATGAAATGTATTATTATTATTATTATTGCTGTATCCAGTGGTGGATACTCAGACTTAGCCAATTTACTTCAGTGCACATTTACGTACTAGTACTTTACTTGTGTACTGTATACTTCCACTCTTCTACATTCAGAATGAAATATTGCACTTTCTACCCCAATTCATTTGTCTGACTGTTTTAATTACTTGTAACTTTTCAAATTAGTTTTCATACAATTCCTGGATGTCTTATTCAAGCATTAAGTGTCCTCCTACTCCTGAAGCTAAATTAACATTCTTAAAACCATACTAAATTGCTTTCCATCTAGAAAAGGACATTAAGAGAAAAGTGGCTCTCACAGGAGGGCAATGCTATGATATCATAGAGAAGTGATAAAACTAGGCCTATTGTTGTCCTGACAGCAAGTGACCCAAAAAAGGCCCCAATCCCTTGCATTTAACAAGCAATACCCCTGATTAAACTTCTTACATTAAATGTGAAGTTCTTTCCACAGTATTTAAAAAAAACAAAAAAAATCTTGATAATTGAGTTAAATATGAACTATTAGAGTAGAATATGGATAAATATAAGATAATTAGAAAGATCTC
This sequence comes from Lophius americanus, assembly GCA_037951165.1. NCBI lineage: Eukaryota > Metazoa > Chordata > Actinopteri > Lophiiformes > Lophiidae > Lophius > Lophius americanus. The sequence goes on along the minus strand of JBBDHG010000057.1, from coordinate 5,406,740 downwards.
CGTCAGATTGTTGGTTGAGAAGTTGTGGCCCAAGAACTTTTAGAGGTAAAGCGCCCCCTAGTGTCGGAAATATACAACAAACCTTTTCCAAAATCAATCCAGTTCTTCCTATCACTGAAGTTACAGTGGTATAAAGTTTGAAAATGATCAATGAAAAGGTTTTTGACGTATGTCTGGAAAACAAAACTCCCCCTAGTGAATAAAATGTAAACTTTTAGAATCAAATATAACATGTAAAAGTTCGGTCTCCGTGAGTCGATTCATATGCACTGAATTTTGACTAAATTGCCAAAACCGTTAGGAAGATAGCATGGACATGTCATGGACATGTCATGGACATGTCATGGACATGTCATGGACATGTCATGGACATGTCATGGACATGTCATGGACATGTCATGGACATGCATGTCATGTCTGATTGACAGGCTGATATTTCTAGCAGAATTCTAGCATAAGTCTCCTAAAGATAGATATGCTCTACTTTATGTTGGAAATATGGATTTATGCAATGTAACATCCCCATAACTGGTTTAAATGCAGTTATCCATACAGCAAATGTCACTACATGACATATTTTTCATTATGTGGAATTTCTGTTGTTTGACTGCAAAACTGACACAACCACAGTTATGTGTGCGATATGTCCGTAAAAAATCATTTTCCGTATAAAGCCCCCCATAGTTAGTAATATATGAACTATTAAAGTTAAGCATGATGTATATAAGTTAGATTTCCTCATTTCGATTCATACACACAATTTGGATCAATCGGACCAACGGCTGCGAACAGTTACTGCTCCTGATGAGCATGTGGCGCCTTATAAGGCAGCCTCTATCATCACTGTGTGAATGTTCGCGTGAATTGGTGAATGCTGACTCGTGTTGTAAAAGGGCTTTGAGTGTTTGAAGAAATTAGAAAAGCATTATATAAGTACCAGCCTTCCATTTATTATTTAATACACTATTGGCTGTACTTGTACTCCTTTTGGATGGATCTGTTATGATGCAGACAGCAGGGAAGATCTGTGGCATTGACATTTCTTACTTAAACTCTCTCTCTTCTTTTACCATTCCTGCCCCTCTTATGTCTACAGAACTTAAAACACAGTTTATCAAAGACTTGTGACTTCAAGTACACAGGATAATAGGCCAGTCACAGGATTGTTTGTTTCCCCCCAGAATACTGTGCCTCTTCTTTAGATCATTCTGTCCATGACATGTCATGGACATGCATGTCATGTCTGATTGACAGGCTGTTATTTCTAGAAGAATTCTAGCATAAGTCTCCTAAAGATAAATATGCTCTACTTTATGTTGGCAAAATGGATTTATGCAATGTAACAGCCCCATAACTGGTTTAAATGCATTTATCCATACAACAAATGTCACTACATGACATATTTTTCATTATGTGGAATTTCTGTTGTTTGACTGCAAAACTGACACAAACACAGTTATGTGTGTGATCGCCATATAGATTAGAAAGGCACAACTCTGGTTGACACAGTCAAGATCCTGTTATTAAGGTCGGAAACATTCATTCGAACTGAATGTACATTCTACCTCTGCTCTGTGATTGTATCATTTGCCATAACAGCCAGTACTGATTCAATTTAATGATAATAACTTCTTTACAACCACACTTTCTTAAGGCTTAAGTTATCTCATAAGGTCTACTGTTACGCTGACATCAAAATCATGAGAGATTGGGGAGATACTTACTGAAGCTGCTGTGAAAAAGTGATACTCACCCTCGCCCTGTTGCTGGACCTTTTCTTTCTCTGAGATCTTCCCCTTACGCCGTCACCTGCCCCGCGATATCAGACTGAACTTATTTGACTAATTCAATAGGAGGGCCCATTGAGCTGGCCATTTAACTGAAAGGGCAAGTGAAGGCCAGAGGCAGACACAGGCAGCTCATCTGACCAATGGTAAACTGTATATTATACAAAGTTAGGTCTGAAAGTTTTACAAGCAAATTCAATAAAGTTCCTCTCTTCAATAACATCTGTGTGGTGAAAACAGTGAGATGGCAACTGCTGATATCAATGCAAGCATTATGATCCATAGAAATTAGTAGATTAATGATGCAGTGGAAATGCTTTATTTCCATGACAAACATTAGACTGGACATCATTTTAACAAAAAGGTAAAAAAGTGTAATTACATATGAACATTGGTAATGTACAGTACACAAAATAAGTTAATTTAACAAAATCCAGTTTGTAGGTAGATTTTTCCACATTTCAGTTTTTACACTCTTCCAAAAACGCTTTTGGCCAGACTTGTGCTCTATAAATACACTGTAAATGTCGGGACACCCCTTTAACGTCCAACGTCCTAATATCCTTCCTCAAAAATGTCTGGTCCTTAAAATGGGATTGTCAGTTTGATGCGCACTGCCTGTAACTAATAAATAACAATTGAAATATATTTATTTTTTAATCAGATTAGGATCTACCAGTTTTTAAAAGACGGCCTAAATTAGAGATCCACTTTAAGTTTAAGTTTTTTTACTTGCTATTGTACAAACGTTAGAATTTAATTTTGAGTACTTCGCAATACACACAAGAAGTATCAGTCCTTTCATAGCCACATTATCCAGATGATGTACTCAACAGGAAACCATACAGAACACTAGGGTTTTATGCTCATTAGTTAATAGCAAGGATATATATAAGAAAACTCTTTCTAATATTTTGTAATTGATAGCTCTCATTCCAGCATGTAAGGTACTTCCGCCAGCTATAGAACCAGTAAAATGTTCCATACGTTTCAATAAAAGCTAACAAACACAACATTGGTATAGTTTATTAAAAAATGGAAGCCCATTGTGTAGTGTGTCCTTGGGGTGAAGAATACTGCTTCCCATGAACTAATGTGAGTTTGTATTAATTCTGATGCGTAGTGGGTTATAACTGCAAGGAGGGTGGTTATCATTAGGTGTGAGGGTAAGTGCTGAACAAAAATCCAGACCAACACAGAGAAACTTTGTGATGCTTTATGACAGCACTGAGGCCAGGGTTAAGGCACTTAAATACATAACAAATTAAAACGTGAAGCAAATGTAGTGATGAGGTCTGGGAATACAAATGTAAGGATTTAGAGTAACGTCATGCACTGCTCGCGCTCAACTGCCACAGTTAACACACGCAGAGAGGAGTGAGTTTATTTTCAGTAATGTTAATTATACATTACAGGAAGTACGGGAAGGAGTTATAGTGAATATTTTCAATATTTCACTTATTTGCTTGATATTAATACCACTCTTCGTGTTTGTCAGTGAAAACCAGGCAACAGCAGCAGCAGCTAGTCAGCATTGCTTAGCATAAAGATAACAAGCTTGTAAACAACTCAAAATGAATAGCTGTTGTTTTTGGATCCCGTAAGATCCAAAACAAATGTAACATTAAGTGTAGCTCTTTACAACCACAGCTAGTCGTAGCTAGTTTAATATGGACAAGAATGAATTGGGGCATTGGGGGATTTTTTTGGGAGATTTTGGAGAGAGTGATATAGTCTTTTCTTAAGCTTTTCCAATCTGCCGAGCGAAACTAACTAGCTTCTGAGTGCTTTTCCCTTTTGACAACAAACTATTGCAAGCCTACCAGTATTTCTTCAATCTTTCTGTCACGCCGTTTTAGCAAGCTTGCTATTTTGGAACATTTCTTACCTCTCACTGCAATCTTAATTAAATTACTGTATTGTATGTGTATTTTCACAGACACTGTCAACAACTTAGTGTGAGTGCCTTTTGTCACATCATTAAAAGTGAGGGAAGAACAGGTTGAAGGCAGACACGATAATTGAAATCTAACTGATGGACGAAACCCACAGGCTTTCGGCGGTTTGCTTATCAAAAAAGAAAGAACAGAAGAAACTTTTCTCTTTGTTGAAGTTTCTAATGATCTAGCTAAAAAAAAAAAAAAAAAACTAAATCCAAAAAACGTAACATTACCTCCTGATAAAGAGGATTAAGCACACCCAGCGTGCCAAAAATATTAAAAACACAACATCAACTAAACTGAACAACTTGTAAGTTGAAGAGTAACTCCCTGTGGAATAGCAATTTGGGATCGGTGGCACAAGAAGGTACCGGATACGAATCCAACTCTGCCAGCCTTTCTGTGTGCAGTTTGCATGTTCTCCCCATGTCTGCGTGGGTTCTCTCCGGGAACTCCAGTTTCCTCCCACTGTCCAAAAACATGCAATATAGGTGAATTGGTGACACCAAATTGCCCGCAGAAGTGAACGTATGTGTATTCACACGTGTGTACGTGTGAGTGCTTACATGGCTCTAGTGTCGGCCCTGTCATGAACTGGCGACTCGTCCTGGGTGAACCCCGCCTCTCCCCCGATATCAGCTGGGATAGGCTCAAGTCCCCTCAAACCTGAGCGGGATAAGCGGCTGATAATGTATGAATGAATGCCATAAGTTGAGATCTCAAATAAAGATTTCTGGTATTATCTTGTTATATTCTACCAATATCAATTATCGAAAAGAATATACCTTGTAATTTTCACCCTGCAATCATTTAAATTGCCAAAAAACTGTAAAATATCAATAACTTTTAAAGCAGCGTCTTTGTTGCCTGAAACTTATTACCTGTCATTCATAACATTACATTAATGACACATACAAGGATGCAACTTCAAATTTGAAGATTGTTGTAGATTTTACCTTTGAAGCGTCAATATTCTTCCAAAGTCCTGCCGATTTTAATGCAACTATTGGAGAAAAAAAATGTCAGTGTGAGAGGATAGTAGCGTTGTGCTCAAGAGTATTTATTCGTGTGCCTTTGCAAATGTTTCTGGGATGGAAGTTTTCTGGAATTAGGGCTGTCACTGTAATGAAATTGTAGCTGACGATTACTTGAAATTAAAATGATTTTGATCAACTCCTTTAGAGTATCAGACCTTTATTTCATTGTATAACTTTGGGACTGCTATTTTGGAAATGCATTTTTTACCTGGTAATTGGTACGGTTGGTCAAACTTGTGCAGCAATTCTTTAAATGCAGCTTTTTCAGCCGTATTGAACAGTAGCATTTTTTGGCTATTCCTCGTCAGGCAGTCTGTTAATGTGCATCATATGATGCGTTCAGCTTTATACTGTCACCTGAAAGCTTCAGTAATCCCCAGTTGTTTGGATGTAACTGCTGCTGCAGCTGTCGGTCCAAGGTCAGTAAACTGGGAGGTGTGGTAGGTCCGGAGGAGTATTTTTAGATTTGTGGTATTAGCAAATTAGTCCGCCTCCAGTTTGCAGCAAATTGGGTAAATCGCTTCCTTCAAGTCAACAGGCTCACCTTTTTTATTTAGCTTCACAACCAAAATGTGTCCATAGAGGTACGGCTGTGTTTGCCTTAGACACTTTTTGATCAATGATGTTCTCGTTAATAGATGCAGATACTCAATGAAAAGTTGATCGATTTAACAGTTGGTGACGCTAAAGCCCAATTTCTCTAGTAGGAGAAGTGCCGGCAAAACTTGTCATTAACTAGAGCCAGTCAATAAACCATCTTTGAAAATCTGCGTGAAAAATGATTGAATTGATGTTGAAGTTTTGAGTCATACAGTATCTTTAAAGACATAAATTGAAAAATAAGTTTTTTAAGTATCATATCTCAAAAGGCCTGAATAGAGTTAATATTTTAACTGGAGGTTTAATTCCTGTGAACGGTAGCGTGTTGCTAACGTTTTTACCTAAAAGTTCAAAACCTGTTGCATGGCAGCGCCGTAGTCAGCTATGGGATGTCTCCCTCATTATAAGTGTTAGTGGTCCAAATGATTGAGGGGAAAAATCTGTTTAATTCTTCTGTGGTGTCAGCATGGTTTTAAAGAGAATGTCAAAGATTTTTCAGTATTTCTAGAACTCTGAGACAGTTGAAGATTATTTAAATGTTTTTTTTATGTAATACTGCAAAGCCATGCGTTGGCTAAAGTGAACCCTTTACGAACATGACTACATTGAGTAGCTCAGGGTGTAACAGCCACTGAGCTGAGACAAAAACAAAACAGTCCCCGGATGTTTGCAGTCTGGGGTATGATGCATATGCCCAAACAATTTTTTTAAATGATTCAACTTTTGCACTGATTGTCCTCTGGTGATGCTAAAGCAGCTGCAGCAGGGAAAAGTGATCGCCACTAGTGGTAACAAGAGGAGATACTGAATTTTATCAAACAGGCACGACTGCAAACATTTCATGGAGTTCTTTCATCAATACTGATTACTTGGATCGAAAACAAACAGTTTACAGACAGAAGTGTGTTAATTCAGGTATTTCTTGTTCCATTCGTGTACCAGCTGTAGCTCTTAGAAATGACCACTGTTGTCTTTTTTAATATGCCAGTCTGTTGACTGTAGAAATGTAGCATAACACTCGTCTCAACACGATTGAGAGGAAGAGCAATGATCTTGTACAAGGTGTAGGGCAAGGGCAAGGGCTATTACCTCATCTGGACAGTAACAGCAGTAGACGGGGACAGGATACTGTTTATGCGGAGAGGGCTGTTGCCACTTATGACAATGCAGCTATTAGGTCAGGACATGACGGTGCACAGCATGGCCGTCTTTTCCAGTATGACACCACAGCGACATTCATCTTAAGGTCCACAGCCATCCTAGTGTACCTGATCGTGGGAGTAGTAAGCCTTTCCTTGTTAGGGCCACTATATTAAGGCAGGGGACCCATTGGAAGCTGGTCTGAAATGCCCAAGCTGGGCAGTTTCTCAAGCTGCTCTGCACTATGTTGCATCAGTTCCACACCATATTCTATCCCCAGTCCTGGCATTTGCAGCTGGAGCTCCACCGCATCATCGGGTTCTAATTTTAAACCTTCTAAAGTAGATGTACTGAAAGCTCTTACAACCTCCTGTGATATTTTGCTTCCTTCCTTGCCCCCCTGTGGTTCGTCCATGTCCTCAGTCTCCGCTAAGCTGTGGTTGGGAGGCATCTCCTCACAGCTTACGGGTGAGATCAGTTTGTGATGGTTTGTTAGTAAGACAGGCGCTCCACCAGGGGCACAGGTAGCACAACGGTAGAGAGGACTGCAAGGATGGACCAAGTTTTGTGGGACAACTGCAGGTGTTTGCAGTGACTGCAGGAGTGGTGTGGAGACAAAATTGGTCCCAGGTGGATCTATGCATATTATTGGGACGTTGCAGTGGCGGGAAGGGTTCATGCGATGAGAACGGCCTCCTGCCGGACGGTCACAGCGCCGGCCTTGTGGTAGACGCAGGCAGTCTTTACAGGACTGATAGGAGGGCTTCACTTTTAAAGGGTTTCCAGTGCTAGCACTATCCTAAATGGAGTACGATTGGAACAGAACACAGTATATGGTCAGCGACATGCAGAATATTTAAAATTTACATATGTTACTAATAATGCTTCAGTTGTACTTCACACATGAATGCAGTTTTGTAAGATATAGAAGAGCAAAAAATATCCCTAGTTTAAAGCTTTATTTTCTCAACTCACATCAAATGCTGCGGGGCAGCTGCGCTTGGCAGCTAGTCGGTTGCTGTTGTTGGTGTTCAGGTTGGCTAGGCCTAAACGACTTTCCTCCATCTTCTCGCCATCAGATACTGCCTGATTCCCATCTTGATCTACAGGTGTTCGAGCCAATGCCACCATCTCAGCTTCCTCTTTCTTGGCCTCCTCCTCATCCTCTTCCTCCAAAGTGCTGAACTCGAGTCTCAGTCTCATGTCTTCAAGGGGATCAAGGCGCCCACAGGTTTGAGCAGCTGTGCCCCCTCCAGGCAAAGTTAAATGAGCCATGGGGAAACCCTCATCCTCCAATAGGGCATCTCTCTCCACATCCTCAATTTCAATGAAAACTCTTTCCATACCCAACAGAGGGGGACCTCGCACTGGGGTCGAGGGCTCACTGTCAAGAGCAGAGTCAGACAAACGTCTGAAGTAGTAATTGTAGTTAAGAGAGTCAAGGGGTTCCATCTCCAGACCCATACCCCTGCAGGGAGACGCCCCACAGCCACCCAAAGCTTCTTCCTCTCTGAGCACTGGTGTCTGTCCGCCACCAGTACTATGGCCAGAAGCGTGCAGATGGTCTGAACACCCCTCATCCGTTTCAGGCCTCCATAGCTTGTTGTGCCGCTGTTTACTGGAAAGGTAGAGAACACTTTTGTTTAGAAAGGATGGTCACAGAAAGCTTCATTGAGAACCACGTCAATTTTTAATATAAGCAGTTGGTCTTGCTACCAGCCTTATGAAAAGCAGCGAATGTATGTAATATATTTATTTGTAAAAAACACTACAAATATTCACTAAAATTACAAACAATTCTCAAATAACCAAATAACCCACATTTCTTATAGCTTGCAATGACCTCTCCTAATTTACTGTAGCCTTTTATCCTAATAACATGAAAGTGGGTGTCACATTCTAGGAGATAAAATAATCCAATGACATTTATTGTGTAAATGTGGTGTCTAGGAGACAGTGGCACACGGAGGATGTTGTAACCTGAGGTTGTTGTTGAAGAGTTAATTTTAACACAAAGGTAAAAAAAACTAAAAATTCAAATTTCTTCCTGTCATTCACTCCTCTCCTGTGTTCTCAGTGTGAATTTCCTGCTGTCACTGAGAGCAACTTTTTGTGGGCAACAGTTTAAAAAAGCTTACAAAGTGACGCACCAGTGTCCCATTTACCTTCGTTCTTACGGAATACAAATGTTTCCTCTGAGTAACATGGTGGACCTAAAGTTGCCTTTTACTATGACCCACAACATGTTTTTTCTTTGGTAATCAAAACTTAATTTCGAAAAATTATGTGAGTCTCTCGTTCGGAGCTAAAACTGCTGGATTAAAAACACAGCCAACTAATATGTCTCTCCAGAAAGTCTCCTGGAGTTGTCAATGAGATGGCCACTCCAGAAGACCTTTCCCTGATTCAATAGTACGTCTAAATAAGAACTCATTCAAACTCAGCTGAGATATTACGTTAATCAATTTTAATGCATTTCTTATTCCGACACAACTCATTTGTTTTATCTCCGCCCAAAGTAAGTAAAAACTAGAATTCAATTAATTGGGATTAATCCCAATTTATGAACTTGATTACATTTTTTTTTAACAAACAAGTATTTATACTTCTTTGTCATTCTGGGGTAAAATATTTCAAACTGTAGCTGTCCTTACCTTGCGTCCAGGATTCCTCCATATTCTGCCAGCTGTCTCATGAAAGCAGTATTTGGCTGAGCTATACTCCGTTTCTCCTTGACAAAGTTGTAGGCTTTGTCCAGAGACCAGCCATACTCCTTCATTGCATAGGCAATAACCGTAGAGGCAGACCGGCTCACCCCCATCTTACAGTGCACCAGGCACTTAGAATTGTTCTTCCTAATGGACAGAATAAATCGTTTCACCCCATTGTATGGATCTAGAAATCAATGGTTCAAGGATTCTTTTATGACCTTTTCCATTTTTATCTTTACAAGCTTCCATTTTCATTTCAGTCAAACTGTAATGAGGGAATTGTGATGACTAAAATCTCCATATATTAATACCATAGCACTGTGGAAGAAGAGTCCTTCTGCTGTTTTTCTTGGAATGTTCCACCACTACAATCTTTAAATGGAGATATTTTTCTCCTTCCTGCATCACAGCCCACGATCTAAATAACACCAGATCAGTGGTTTATTTTTATGAAGGGTCTTACTTGGCTTTAACAATAAAGTTGTAGGTGTCGTTCCAGTGGGCCAACAAATCGGTCGCCTCCTCGTCGTACACACGGATATTGTGATAACAGAACAGCCCTGGAAAGAAGTTGTCAATCTCTCTGGTAACATTCAGGATGTAACCCACTCTGGAACCAAACCAATGACATGTTAGTCGTTCATCCACTGCACAAACGTCATCTAAGCAGGATGAAACATCTTAAACCAAGGAAAAATGTCTTTTTGTCTTACAAGATATTTATTCTCACCAGTCTGTTTCTATGCTAGAGCATTTTAATTGGTCAAGCGTTTTGGTGATTAGAACTTTATTAATGGACTATTACTGTTACTGAGATTTTATTACTGTTTCTGGGTGAGTTAATGCTTGAAACTAGAATTACCACAAATATGAGGCAGCTTGAGCAAAAATGACAACAAAACAAAAGACATATGTAAGTGTTTTCTGACTTGTCACACTTATTTTAAGATTAATGTGGGCTCTTTGAGGCCTGTTATTTCTACTTGTGCTAAAAAATCATGTCCGGTCAGATTTTCCTTTCCTGTTGAGAGAATTTTGTTTCTTTTAAGTAATATATAATATAAATAAAATAGGGGCTTTCTTATTATAAGTAATATAGACCCTATTGTATTACTAATCTTCTTATTTTTGAAAACTGAGTTTTTGCATTGTATTAGTAATATACTGTTACTCTGTTCCTCAACATATGTACTGTATAAATAAATCAGTTTCACGTGGAGAATCAGAATGAACATCTACCAACACTGCTGCACCGATTATTTTGCTTAAAGAGTCACAGAAGCCGCTGTTTCTTTCTTTGGGAAAAAATCTTTCCATTCCCTCAAATGCAAGATGGAGATAGGCCAGGGCGATGAAATAATCTTGGTAGGGGAGTTCCAATAAATATTTGATAACAGTAATAATCTTTGGGTAGTTTTCTATACCGGTGTTATTGGTTTATTAAGAGTGAATCAAAAATGCAGCATCAGTTGTGGCACTACTGAGCAATCTCTGTAAAAGGGCTTTTTGCCTTTTGCCACTCTTCTCCGGGTAATTTGATGCCCTTTCTTAATCGTAATCCAAACCTGTTTTTTTTTACACAGCCATGGACGTTATTAGAGTCAAGGGCTGAAAGAGAACCCATATACTCGTCACAAGGTTGAAGAAATGCTCGATGTAAACTGACATCAAGAATATTGAAGTGGACATGGAAACATATTGAGAAGGACTGTAGCAGACATTCCAGTCCTGTCCCTAGTTAGTAATAATAAATTAGTTGAGATATTACAACATCCAATGGACCGATAAAGCTCCGACAAATTGAATATATTGTCTGATCTAATTAAATAGAACAAACTAGAAAGGTTTGTAAAAATGTTGAGCCAGTTTGCCTGTGATGACCAAACAGGGAGAATAAAGGAATCCCCACAATGTGTACAGTAACTAAGGGTGGAAATATACTGAGTTTTAAAGACCGGAAAGAGACACATTAATTTGAAAAGTAGGAATTTTATGAAGGATTCACAAAGCTCAAAACTCCCAGATGGGTTGCTGGATATGTTACAGACATGTAATGGGTCAAAATTCAGGGCGATCTCGGAACCATATCAAAGACTTAGTGACTGCGAATCCGCTTCTACTACGTGCATTAAGACTGAGTGGGAGAGGGAACACAACATCAACACATGTTGAGCCAACAGAAGAATGGCTCAACGTGTGTGAAACACGACACCAGGCTACAAACTCTAGAATATGGAGGAAACTTGGAAAAACCTGTTCTGTTACTTTCTTACAGCTAAAATAAAGAGTAAACATTCTACTTTACAACATTCATGTTGGCAGATACGTGGAAATACAGAATACTTAACAAACTCCCACTTTTGCTTGGAGTCACAAACTACACTCTTTCTGTGAAAATGTACATGATAAAATTACAGAATATGAAACTAAGGATTTTAAATTTTGCACCTTAGTAACATGGAAGATTGTGTCAGACACAATGATTAATAGTATAGCCAAGAAACTCCTGATCACCACTAAGAAGTTATTACCAGAAAATGGTATATGGATGATCCTCCCTACAATAAAACAATGGTTGGTATCATAATAGAGATTTATATTATGGAAAAAATTACCCATCAGATCAGATTGAGAGAAGATATCTTAGTCAATAAACGGATAAAATGGATGATGTCATCAGCAGGAAGAACCAGTAGTGGACTACGATACTGTGGAATTTGATTGTAGATGAAAATCCCAAAATGACGGACTGTAGACCTCTTCTTAGATAATGATCATTTGTAACCATGAATTTTTTCTGTTCAATTTATTTTAATTTTATTTTTCCTTTTATGAACCTTAATGTTAAAACGACTTAGCTAAGGTTTTGATGATTTAAATATTTAAATGACCAAAACCCAATAATTATTTGTCTATTTTTATTGAATTTATTGAATACTAATTTTTTTTATATTGAATTATATTTATCTATCCATATATATTCATTACAAATATCTATATTTTGTGATTATTGTTGATAATGAAAAAATAAATATTCTCGTGATCATATTGTTTTCTGTTTGCACGTGAACCCTGTTTTTGCTCACGCAAATGAAATTATTGAGTTAGTGACTTATGCTTTGATGAATAATTATTTTGGTATTTTGTGTTCGATGAATCGTAGCTTTAAAAAAATCTTCAAATTACAAATCATCCGGGTGATAAATACCTTATTTCAGATAAGAGCAATGTTGTGGTTAAATATACATTAGTGTAAAAGGAATAACGTATTTGGATTAAATTAGTATGTCAGAGGTTACATATCAGCTCACCCGCAGTCACGTAGTTCTTCCAGGTTGGATGCGTTCCACTCAGAGCCCTACATACGCATGAGACACAACCTTAATTACAATTAGTGCAGAAAATTACTGTTAAGTAGACCTTTTCTTATTTAAACAGTGCGTTTTGAACAGAGTAAAATACAAAAAAAACAAGATTCTCACCAAGTACACATGGTCAAAGATAAGTGTGGCCTTGTCCATCTGACCCAGGATCAGCAGCATCTCGTTGTCTATGAACTCTTTGTAATCTGTGAGGTTGCAGCTCATGTGCTGCTCCAGCTCATTACGTATCTGAGGGCGAGGATACAACATCAGACAAGTGATGGAAAAAAACAAACACACACATTTGAGCTACTGCTCGAACTAAACTGTTCGATCTACTAAGCAGAATCTGGGCTTACAGGATTATAAATGTACATATATTGTGTCATAAACACAATATATGTACATCTTCTACACATATATGTGTATCTTTTTTCATGTAATAATAATAATAATAATAATACATTTAATTTATAATGCACTTTACATTTGGATCAAATCTCAAAGTGCTAAAGATCTCAAAGTGCTAAATGTAGTGTTGATGTCACACATACTTCCTTTGAAGTAATGTTCTCCAGGTCTTGAAACGTCATGATGTTGCGTAGCTTGGTTTTAATGAGACATTCTGTTTTCTCTCGTTCTGTTGGGCTGAAGACAGTCAATACATCAGCGCTCCTTTCTGAGTGAAAATTTGAAAAACACTGTAACAAGTTTCAATTGCTGGATACAAAAGAAGACCATCTGATGTCCAAGGCATTAATGCCTATCCCGTGACTGATGGTGAACACACAGCAAATATTTTAAACTTGTCAACAGTAGGTCTCTTTCGTCCTTTATGTCACTCTTCCAGCATACAGCATCTGGGGCCTCATATATGAAATTGTGTGTAGGATTTGCACCAGAAGTTGGCGTACGCAAAAACATAGGATGTGGGAATTAAAAAATTCTTATATGAGCCTTCTTTTTTATATACATTTCAATATCATCTAAATATTGTTTGATTACAGAAACATCTTAGGGTTCTTTTGTGATGGCATATATCTCTGTTTATTCTACAGGGAAGATACTGTATTTCAATCACATTTTGATTATTCTTTGTAAAATTGGCTTTTATTTTCTTATTAATTTTACACAATGGTATTAATTTCTCACTGATTCTTGTTTTTTCCTTTCGCAATTTGAGTTATAGCCTTGTCCATTTCTCGAGTTTCTGCGTATATGCTTGGATCAAAGTTTTTGCAGAGGAACACACATACACGTAGTGGCGAACGCCTGTTTTTGCGTGTTCACAGCTTTTAAAAATGAGGACCCAAGTGTATCATGAATGCCTTACAGTTCACTCCAGTATTATTGGCACACTTAAAAAAATCCATAAGATGAGATGCAAATATTTTTTTTTCATATATACGAAATCTTTGATTGAAATTATTCACAATTATCTAACATTTTTTTTACAAAATAAAAACAAAAAAATTATATTCTCGTCATAAATAAATATTTTTCTCTGAAACATGTTAGCCACCCCTAGAAAATGCTTTGATTAAAAGGTAACATAAGTATAATTCTAGTCCTGGTTAATATTTTTAGGCTCTGCAGTTTGAGCAGGAACTCTGAGGTGGTGAACAATGACTTTCTGTTTTACTGGGGTATAAATATGACGTGGCACAGGCCTTATTCTCTTGGACATTCTTCACAGTGGAAAGGATCAGAGAACACGGCAAACACGTGTGAAGAGAGGTTGTCAACAGTTCAAATACCATTTCCAACAGTTAGAACAATAATTAAAGAGTTTAAAGAGACTGAAAGTGTTAAAAATCAGTCTGGAAGAGGATGAGTCTGCAAACTGACCACACACACTGTGATGAGGATAGTTAAACTGGTAAAAGACTCTCTAAGGATTACAGCTAGAGAATTGCAGAGGTCAGTTGAATCTTGGGGTCAGAAAGTCTCTCTAACAACCATCAGATGGTGCCAACTCCAACACAAGAGTAGAAATACATCTTGTTTAAATACATGGTTCCATGGTCTCCATCAAATACAGGCAGATATTGGGTGAAAACCTAAAAGCCTTAGTCAGCAAATGTATAGTGGAATCTGGTTGGACCTTCCAGCAGGACAATGATCTGAAACACCATTCAAAATCAACCTGAGGATGTTTCAGAGATCACAAAATAAAGGTTTTGCCATGGCCATCCAAGTCAACTGACCTAAACCCCACAGAACATCTGTGGGATGTGCTTAATAGGAGGGTCCACAAGTGTTTACTGCAGAATCTGAAGGAGTTAGTGAGTTTCTGTATGGATGAATGGTTTCAGACCTTCCCTATGTGCTCTCAGATCTCATCACACATTTCAGAAGGAGATTCTAAGCTGTGATTAAATGCAAATAAAATAATTGTTAAATGCAGATGCAAATAATTGTGGCAAACATGTTGCATTAAAGATCATCGGTGTAGCTAATAAAGACATTTTTTGCATTGCTTTTTGCTCATTTCTTGAATGGTGCCAATATATGTGGAGGGTCCTGTAAATTATTCCAGCCTGTTCCTCCTACATGTTATGTTACACTTAAACTTATAACTGAGACAGTCCTACCGATCGACGAACATTGTGGGTGATTCAGGCCGGTTGGTCTCCAGGTCGGTCATAGTATTCCACTCATTAACACAGCTTTGCTCTGAGGTGATGCTGCTCTCATAAAAGGCCATCCATGTGAGAGCAATGCCACCTGGGAAGTAGTTGAGCCGGCGTGATACCTCACATGCCTTGTGAAGAACCTGCAGGGCAGACCTGGTGGGGCACAGGGGTAAGGATTTACTGTCAAAACATGGGACTTTTTTTTAACTGTGACATCTTATGATATGATCTTAAAAAAATGAAATAACAGTACTAGGAATACACTGATGGATATTTTTTTAGTACTTTTGTATAAACATTGACATTGAGAAAGTTACTGAACATATAAAAAAACATTTGTAATAATAAGTAAGGGATTGATAAGTAATTGGATATCTGTTCTTTTTAATGGTTTCTATATTTACAGCGCTATTAAAAATACAGACCTCTTATTTTTTTGAAGAAGTCTTTGAATTAGCAGTGATGGACAGAGGTCCATACAGACGTGTTTGTCAACATAATACAGAATTAAAAGACAAGCAAATATTGTAGAGAGAGAAATAACTTTTTAAATTAATTTAATTTGGTTCAGTTATTAGATTCAAGGTACAATTGGAAATTTTCCTAGTTTAGTTAATTTTTTTGCTGTGTGGAACTGATATCACTCACATTAAGGTATGGCATGAAAGCTTCAATGTTGGACACAATTGTTTTTTTAAGGATATTATGTTCAACATGTTGAGCCTTCACAGGGAACACACAAACACAAATGTATAAAAATGGTACACGGGCAATACAAAAGATGAATTCACTTGAATAATGAGCCCTGACGTCTGAAACACATGCTCTGAAACTCATTTTAAAGATATATATTACATCTCTATATATGTTTATATGAGAGAACATTTATCCAACATCTACATGTGTTCCCTCTGACCATGCTCCACCAACCCAGAACTGTAATCTCAGGTAAACAAAAACGATTCGCTCACCACATGGCCTGCACAGACACCGGCTTGAAGACATGTGACCGCCCTGCTGTGTTCACACTGAAGCCTCTAGAAATGAAGAGGAGGAGAAGGGAGATAGGTTTGAGTCCAGATGCAGTTGACAAGGGAGCAGAAGGGATGTAAACACAGACTAGACACTGCTCGTTCATGGGACTATTCAGGACACTGGGCAGTGGAACATTCCTCTGGCATTGAGGGACAGAGATACTGTTAACAGGTCAGCAAGAACGACTCCCACATATAGAAAATGTATACAACCAACTCTTGTGCCAGTAGTGGGCAGCAATACCTGAAAGGCCAGCCCAAAGCTGGAGGCCTCCCTTATGGGGCACATACTTGCATCAGAACTGTCTCACATTTACAACTGTGTAGTTTTTTAACATTTATAACACCTTCTTTCGCAAATGCTCAAACCGAAAACTTACCCATCTCCATCTAAATGTATGTTGGTATCACTCCACAGCGGCAGCACCATTCCAATAGAGCAGTCTTTACTGTGGATCACACAGATGTAAGATTTATTCGTTATCACGTCAAACTATGCTGCAAGTAACATGGCAGGGAGTTGGATTACGTGTCTCTATCTAGGAAGTCCATTCCCAGGACGATGTTTTCCTCTGTGTCCTGTTGGCCGTTGGTGTAGATAACGACCATGTAGCGCACCCGGTCTGACCATCCGCTCTCTAACCGTACAGCCTGTGAAGAAAAGAAGTTTATGCAAGAAAACTCTGTCCAAACTAAATGTATAAGAGTAAATGTTGGTATCAACAGACTCACTTAAAGCAAAGAACACTTTATATTTTTAAATATTGTTTTAAATTGGGAATAACTAGAAACTTAACACTTTTATTGTTTTCTCTCTTTATTAAATAAAATAAAGGGCTCTATGTTGCTACAGCATAATTACAAACAATACACAGAAATCACTACATCAAATACCTTTGAAAAAGAAAACTGAATGATAAAGTGTGTGTATCAGTCTTATACTGACCAGCTTAATGCGATCCTCAGACCGCAGGATCTTAAACATGATCTGCAGGTGTTGGGGTAAATCACCTGAAAGAGAAACACACATTGAGACTGATTAGGTTTGCAGTCATAACAATTTTCCTTTAATTAAGCTGAAAGATACATATCAGATACAACAATACAGAGAGACTATTGCACACTTCAGTCAGTGGCAGGGTTCAGAGACTCTCGGTCAATGACAAACTGATTTTTCAGCTTCTTCTACTGTTCATTCGGAGCTGTTTTGCTTTTCCAGTTGGAGGAAGATATGTCTGCAGATTCTCTGCTGGCCTCTAACTGAGCTTAACTTTTCGCAAGTAACACCTCTAAACTGCCTTCTGACCAGCTGTAAGGCACCTTTAAACATTCACAGAACAAGTTTCCTACACATTCTACATAGCTTTTGAATTTTATTTTACCGTGCACAATGGTAAATTCTGATTAATCATAAGGTTTACGTCAGAACAAATGTCATAGCACTTTGAGATTTGATCTAAATGTAAAGTGCGTTATAAGTTAAATGTATTATTATTATTATTATATGATTTAGTGTGACCATATAGCTAACCCTAGTGGACCCATGTGGTATTCTGAAGCCAAAAAATACTCTAATTGAGGTTGTTATATTTTAATTGAGGTTGTTGTAATTAATTATTGAATGGGATGCATGAACCTATTCATAAATAGACAAAAATAAATAAAGTGGACTGAAAGAGTGACCTTTCAGTCTATCGTCACAAAAGTAAACCTTTTATGTGCATCTTCCCTACTGAATCTTCGAGCTAAGTATTTTTGACTTCTATCACTATTTCTGTTTTTGTTGTCCATTTTGCTCATCCTTCAAATTAGTGTAGTGTAATCTAACTACATACCTGTGGTGAAGCATGACCCCTGTCTCTATTTTGGAAGCTGTTTCAGCACCTACCACCAATAAAGTTTATACACTATTCTACTGTAGTTTCTGCTGTTTACAACATTCACTGTTAGAAGGTGGGTCAACTCAGGTTATGTAACAGATTAATATTATATAACAGATTAATATTATATATACTAGATATCCTCTAATCCCAATGAGCTGTCAAGTGAACAGGACACACCGTTAAAGCAGAATCTTTTTTTACAATAAAAAAAATTAAAGAACAGCATCACTAAGATTATTTCCCCTCAGATCTACAGTCTCAATCTTCACACATTTAACTACTCAGTACGCTTATTAACTACATTTGAGCGTTTGCATAGACCCATAGTATACAATTTCCTCCCTTTTAAGTTTATCGTAATGCTACAGATATCTTCTTTTACCACCCTCCTTCTCTATGACATTGTAAACAGAATTCTAAATTGCCAAATGTTTTTCATTCCATTTCAGTCCAGCACTTTATCGTTGCCCTATTTGCACGGGACTAGTATTACATGGGGACCTGAGGTAATTTGTAATAATAATCGGGGACATCTGTGATATTAATCCCATACGAATGCAAGGGGAAGCCTGTAATTTGTAAAGTTCAACCGCAAATTATCTACAAAATTTCGCAAAACACAGAGGTCAGGTGATAATTTGAGATCAGTGTGAATCAGCATCTCGGTCTATTGGGGGTGGAATTCATATTTATCGTTCTCTGCTGCTTTTTCTGCCTCATGCAGATCCAATTATACTGGGGTGGATATAATTTAATACTGTTTTGAACTGTGTTTTCAAAGTGTTGTTCAATGTGTCCTGCAATTCACATTACCCCCCACACCTAACTGCGTTATTTATCAACACATGAGCAAAGTGATCCACGGTTACGTAATGGTTAAAATAAAGTCACGCTTAAAGTAGAATATGTAAGTAAATCTACTTAGGAGTTTAATATATAAATAAATGGTCGGATACAAATGAGTAAGTTTTGATCAAAAGCAGATAATAAAGCTTCATATAAATGTTTTCCTTTTATCTGGAACCTATTTTTTCATAGAATAACATCATGAATAATAAGAAACAAAGCTTCTTCTTCCGTGTGTGTTTTTCTACCTGCATGTTTGTGGTGTGTTGGTGTTTTTGGCCCCTGCGCACTGCCACCTTGCTGGAGAAATAGCGCAGCTCCTTTGACCATGAAGAAGCTCTCGCTGAGGCTGGAAAAGCAGAAGTGTAAATTAAATAGGACAAAGGAAAGCCATAAAATAACTTTTGTGGCATTTTTGACAAAGTAGTGTTGGACTCTGCTCCAATCCATCACATCAGGATAAACTAGCTCTGCCGGCCTTTGTTATGTTAAATGCCAACCCTTTAGGAAACCACGGGAGCATTGAGGTAAAAGAGAATTTATACCTACAATAATGAGCATCCATATTCACCAAGGGAAAAATTATTAACAATGGTTTCACCTATCATGGAAAAAGACAGTGCTTTCTTTCATACCCATATTCCGCTTCAGACTTGGCTCACACACCTAGTTTCATTCATCCATTTCCGCCTTACACCCCTGGACCCTTTCTGGAAAAGACTTGACTCAAAAGCTCAAACACTGTGTAATTCATGCCAAGACTCCACTATTTCAAAGTAAACCCACACAAGTACTATGGAGGAAATTCTTTCACTTGGGGCAAATGTCAGTTTCTCATCAGTTGAACTATCTGCATAGTGTTGAGCAAGTGGATCATGATCATGAATCACAAACAGTCATGGATCATGAATGCTGCTCTGTTAATTAGTGGGAATAAACTCATATGTAACAATCTAGATGTATAGATCATTCATTTTAGAATGAACTGATCCATTAAATCATCTAATTTAAGAGTCTGAAATGTTATGAACAAAGTTGAGGCAGGGATTGGAAACCGTTGCAGTAAGAATGGTGTTTGTACAATGAGCAGCTACAGTCATCGTTGGCTTGTTGTGAACTCACACTGCAGAAACAGCCATACTTGAAGAACCAAAAATTGTAGCGTTGGACCGATCCATCAGCCGGCCGACCGATCGGCGTAGGGAGGCCTACTTTGATTACATTGACTATCAGCCGGGTAGCATTACTTGAGGCTGATTGGCTGCCGTATACACACATGTGCAGTAAATGCACACCAAGCATGAGTTACCATGCGTGCAAAAATCTCACAAGTAAACCAGAAAACACAAAGCTCACAATTAAAGTAAGGACAAAGTAAGCCGCGGCGGATTAACACCAAAAACGTTCGGGACAACAAACTTAATCGCACACTTCAAAATTAATCACCCCGAGGAAGATAGTACTTTTAAATAAGCTAACCCTAGCAGAGCTGCTAAAGCTAGCAGGAGCGCCAAGGAGCAGCCGCAAACCCTGAAGTCCCTGAACAAAGCCAACATTTAACATTTAAAGGACTGAACCAAGCTTTAAAAGTTTTATTTTCACTTTGAAATGTCATACAATATGTTCAAGGAACGCACTTTTCTCTGGCAGAATAGAAAGGGTCTTTGTTTAACCACATTTCTTCCCCTGATCAACCAACACACACACCGAGGCTGGAAGGACCCAGTGGGACCACCACTATGCCTTCTGTTACATTTCCACTGCTATTCTGTATCATAAATTATTTTCAAATTTTAGAAGACATACATTTTGAAACAATGCTTCATGTGAAGTTACTCCTGAAATAAACTTGTACCACACTTGAGTTCGGTAATTTATAGAAATCACATTTAAATCTGTGACAGGCTCCATTAGTATTTATATCCCTGAGAAGTCGAGGATATTATGGAATCATGATTGCCTCCCCCGCAGTTAACGCAATAACCTGGGAAAGGTCCAAAAGTTTTTGGACCATAATATCTCAATTTAGTCCAAATTTGGTGCTTATGAATTAACTCAAGGAAAATCTGTTTTACATTGTGTTTTACTCCGGTAGAATAGATTTTATTAACTAGGGGTAGGTATTTCACAAAAATACTGTTTTGCAGACATAACTTCTTAACCATTGGCCGATTTAGTAAAGGCATTATGCAAATGATTCAACTCAAGGAGCTCTGTCTTATAAATATTATATTTTACTCTAAAAGTTCACATTTTACTCGCTAGGGGGAGCTTTTTATGAAAACAAACAAAAAATGTTTTCCGGACATTATTTTCTTACCATTAGTCCAATTAAATCAAGATTTGGTACATATGAATCAACTAAAGGAAAACTGTCTCGTATATTTTATATTTGACTCTAATAGTTCATATTTCAATCATAGGGGGAGCGTTTTTACAAAAAAAAATACTTTGTAAATTCTTTAAGAGTCAAATTTGTCGCAGCTCATGTACCACAACTCTAAAATGTCAGAAAACCCTAGTAGCTATAGTCAGCTGAGAGTAAGAGCACAGCAAGTCAAGTCAAGGGTTAAAAATGATAACGCTTGGTAGCGGTTTCAGTCTTGATGGTGAATATGACTAAAACCCTCCACGAAACCAGAACTTCATCTAGAGAGTTACACTCTCTTTCACCCTTTATTTAAATTGAACTCTTGAACAGTCCTTGGTTTTGTTTTTGTGGGAGAACGTTTCAAACAAAATCTGATATGTAAGAAGGGTAGGCATTATAAGCTTTAGCTTCAGCCTACACTTTTTTGGTCCAAATAAAATGGATGAAAATTGTATGTGTATGTATATATGTGTAAATGAACGTTGGTTTGTTGTTCAATTGTAATTATACATGTGGGCATATGAGAATGGGAGGAATGTCAATAAGACCGATATAAATCAAAAATCAGATAAAAAAAGATCATCATTGTTATTTTTGACAAGTGAATAACAAAGCATGGTTAAATAGTATATATGGTAAATAAAGAATCTGTTTACTCTTCTGAGCATGTAACGTCAAAGAAGACAATTTTCAATAAAATGGAATACGTATCGCAATACACAATAAAATATCGTAGTATATAGCAAAATGAAAATTCACTGTTGGGTCGTGATCTAAATCCCCAAAACACAGAATGTATCCACAAGACTCTCCTCTAGATTAACACAACATTAGAGGATTGACGTTTCAAATTAAATGTGCAGATCAGCGGACCTGCTGTCAAATGTGTAGCAAAGTATTGGCTGGAGCAACATATATATGTAAGGACAGCTTGACCACTCAACTTACAGGAACAGTGCATGAGCATGAGCATACAAATGTTTAAATTTATTTAACATCAACTCTACTTACTACCATCAAGTCAACTTTTTGCTGCAGTGAGAACTTACGTACACGCGACATATCTCCTTCTGAGTCCGAGGAGCTTCTTCCACAAAATGAGGCAGAAAAATGATCATGGCCTTTTGTGAGGGTTTTACAACCAGAGCATTTAGAGGACAACTGCAACATTGACCATTTTCTATCTCAACCAATCTATGTTCTCCTCTTCTTATCAAACTTCCATCAGTCTTAAACATATCAACCTTATTTAACTCGTCTCTTCTGACAAGTCCTTCTTCTTGTCCTCTGGTCCCTGTCTCTTATCCTCAGACGCAATCGGTCATTACTAGGCTACGCTCGGCAACAATACTGGCATTCATGCCAGCACTGGTACGTGGGGGAAACTGGCATCAATCACCAGTTGGTGAAGCAGAATCCTAAATTAAGACCAAATTCTGATGAATTTCTGAGGCACAAAATATGTTAGTCATTTAGAGAGTCCTGACAGACCACGACTTGAATGTTTCTCTCTCTCACACGCACACACGCGTATACATACACACACACACGCACACACACACACAAACACAAGCACACACACACAAACACAAACACACACACACGCACAGGAAGTTTGTGTACTTCCTGTTATGTTATGGAGTAGGCAAATCATTTTCTCCATGACAATAGGGGAATATTGAGGAGAATTTTTGAAGACAAACTGCCAAACTGATACTGTACAAGTGCCACGTTATCTCACATCACAGAAACATCAGGTCTGACAACAAGACAAGCAGTGTGTCCCTGCAACAATAGATTCCATTTGACAGTTCCCCTTACATCCACTATATTCTGCAGAAGGCAGAAACTAAATAAAATGTACAACAAGCAGATGTGTATAAGCTGAAAATCTAATAATGAAATTCGGAAATTTTAAAATACTGGAATCAGAATATCTTCTTATTTCATATTTTTGTATTAGATACTCTAGCTTTTCACATTCAATGACATTTTTATTTGGTTCACACTTTTGAAAGGCCTCTCAGAATGTTTTACTAATGATCAAAACAGAGAAGGCTGTTCATAGAGGCAGAGGAGAATGTTTTTGTGAGGCGAGACGGAGAACAAAATATAAAAGATAATTGGTGGAAACAAACCATCACCAAATCAAATTTTAATTTCTAAAATCATTTTAATATCTTCTTTGGAATATATATATATTATTTAAATTCAGATTATGGGTTATTCGACACCTACAGAGTAGGCAAGCTGAGGGGCAATCTGTGTAAATTGGAGAGCAGAGGAGGACAGACTTAGCTATCCTCCTCTGGAGGCAGGATCTACTAGATCAATTTGATGAATTTCAATGTGCTTCTTTTCTTCATGCTCATCTGCTATTGGCCAAAAGACGGGAAATGATGCTCCAAGGGAAGACGTCAACCCTAACCAATCAACAACCAGAATACAATGTTGCCATCACGTTGGTCCATTGAGAATTAACATATTTCCTCTTCAATCCTCCACCACTGTAAGGCGCTTGAATGTGGCGTACTGTTGGTAATCGAGATATCAAAGCATTGCGAACTCTTTCCAAATATAACTAATAAGTTTTATTCGGGCCTTGTCTAAATACATTTCACTTGTTCAGCTTTAGCAGTTAGCTTTTTAAATAAGCAGTTAAAGCTAGAAGCCCTGAAAAGCTTAAAATGGAGGATGGATTTGAATAAAAAAAATTTGATCATGAATAAATGCCTTGTGTAGTTAAAGAAATAATTAATTTGACTTATTTTTAAAAAAATCTCTCCGTCGTCCCCATATTTTAAACTTATTAACACCCATTGACTAAAAATGAGGTCAATGTGCAAGATAAATGAAGAAAGAATACCACAATTATAAAGAAATGTATTTGAGCATTTCAGCTTTTAATTAGTTCTATTGAAATGTCACAGAGATGTTTCTTTGGAGTGATGTTACAATCGCAAAAGCAATCACAGACTGAAAGTTGCTGTTTAAGGGTGAAGCTAAGACAAAAACACAGAACACAGTACCCGGTAAATGGTCTCCTGCATACCCGTATCTACAAATACCTAACTGTGAGAAGAAGCACATACCTTTGATTATTCTTCGGGTCATCATCACTTCCAAAATCCTGAAAAACAAACACAAGGCAGAGAGTACAAAGACTGCAACAGTTGCATTATGGCAGCAATGGACCCCCTGTGTCAGAGGAATTTGAGGAAAAAGAGGATTTTAGACTTTTTTACTGGTCTTACAAACATCTGAATCTACATATCTCCCGCAGTAGACCCACAGACCCAAAGAATTATTCTTGTTAAATTCGGATTAGCAAATAGAGATTGTGGCAGTTAAAACATGTGGAAGTTTGTTAAAAAATGGGATGGGAAAATAGTGCCATTGGATTTTGAGAATGATCTAACTGGACTAAAGCGTACCAGCACTGACTGCTGGTTCTCCTCGTCATTGCTGTGACCTGATGTGGAAGAGAGTTGACAGATAAAGATTTGAAAAGTTTTAGGACACAACTCGGTACAAACTTTTGACGATGTGTTCAGTGGATACACTTCCAAGACTTTAGTCCCGTCGACTTTCCCTTTCAGCTGGCTGTAACTTAGAAAGTGATATTGATAACCCAACTTATCGTCCAAGGAAGGTGCTTGTTTCGTTTAGTACGTCCGAGCATCTATTCCCCTGTCTCAAAACTAATAACTGGAGCACAAACCCCGACGTCATGGTTTTGCTTGAATACTTGGCAATGTTTTAGGCCACGTTCACATTACGATTGAATGTTTCTGCTGCGTTGTCATAAACACAAAAAGTAAATTTTTTGATACTAATTTTTCAGTGTCAGGAGTTGAACCTGACTGTTGTTTGTGGACTCTTTTTTTCATTATGCACAATTTAGAGGATATAGGCTAATGTCAATTTTCCACTGTGATATGGTCCCCCAGTTGGACTGAGAAGTGGTTAAGAACACAATGGTTAAGAAAATGTTATCATGTCGTCACGTATTCAGGTCATGACGCAACACCAGGGTAAAATTTCATTAAAGTCAATTTACAGACAAACCAAGTTAAAAATATAACCTCCTTGGCTGAGGTAACAATTATCTTCTTAAATCAAAAGCAGTTGGATGGTGGTGAAATATTGGTCAATTTACTTTTTTAATAAATAAAAAAGTTTAACATAAGTAACCACCTTTGCTTCATCTTTACGATGGCTTAAATGTATACCCTACTGCAGTCAATTATAATTATTTCATTATTTTCATTATTTATTTTTTTATTATATGTATTAATCCCTTTTGAGCTGCGATAAATTTTCGTTTATCATAAATTGTGAGTGTGACGTTTTGTCATGTCAATATTCCTATCAATACAAAAAATGTGTTGGTTGATTATATTTGATTGTTTTAGCTTTAGCTTCTTAATTTTTCGCTCAAAGTGCAACGGATTAATGCATTTAACATTAAAAGTTACAAAAATGTCCTCCAGGGGTGTAATGCTGGAGCATTTGAAGCGGAGGCACGCTGGCTCTGTAGACAATGAAGACTCGTCTCTGTAAGCTAGTTAGCTAGCTAGCTCAATGTTAAAGGGCACATACTTAACGCTTCGGTTGGGATTGATAGATAGATAGATAGATAGCCTTTATTAGTCCCACAATGGGGAAATTGCAATATTACAGCAGCAGAGCATGTTACAGAGTAAGAATGACACAGAGTAAGAATAACACAGAGTAAGAATAACATCGTGTTATGTGCAATTAAAATAAATTAAAATAAATTAAATTAAAATTAAACGTTATGTGCAATTAAAATAAATTAAAAGGTAGATGTGTGTGTAAGTGTGTGTGTAGTTGTGTAGGTGTGTGTGTGTTGCTAACAGTGCTGGTTGTGGAGTCTGACTGCTGCAGGAAGGAACGATCGGCGATATCGCTCCTTCACACACTTGGGGTGAAGGAGTCTGTCGCTGAAGGAGCTCTCCAGTGCAGAGATGGTTTCCTGCATGGGGTGGGAGACGTTGTCCCGGAGAGATGACAGCTTGGCCATCATTCTCCGGTCTCCCACCTCCTGCACCGAGTCAAGAGGACATCCCAGGACCGAACTGGCCTTCCTGATCAGTTTGTCCAGTTTCCTCCTGTCAGCAGCTGAGATGCTGCTGCCCCAGCAGACCACTCCATAAAAGATGGCCGAGGCGACTGCAGAGTCAAAGAAGGTCTTCAGGAGCGCCCCCTGCACTCCAAAAGACCTCAGTCTCCTCAGCAGATACAGTCGGCTCTGACCCCTTTTAAAGAGAGATTAACGTGACTTTTGAAATTTAGTGAATTGTTAATGACATTGAGAGTACCAAATAACGATTATTAAATCACAATGATACTCTTCTCGAAATAAATGTGCCCCTACATTAAAATCATACACGTGGCATTTCTCACGGAGACGTTTCACATTACTGCTGAAAGTGTAGCTGCATGTCGAGTGCACACCTCTGCGTGTGTCTGTGTCCAATGTGGGCTACATCCAACTTATAAACGATTTATCCTAATGTAGTTGTTGACTACAGAATGCTGAAAACAAGGACTGTTTTCTTTTCTACCCTTGTTTATTTTCCTAAATTTACATTGATGTTTAATGGATTCCAGAGAAACTGCTGTAATTTTTATAAATATTTTTTAATAGCATTTATTTATACATTTTATTTACCTTTTGTATCAGCAGTGATTTGATGCAACATGAACGGCCTAAATTACAGTTCAGCAGAAACACTGCTGGTATAGCAACCTGTTTGGTTTAACAGTCTGTTATAAAAGAAGTAAAGTTTATTAAAAGACATTTAGGAAAGAAGAATTCATCTTTATTGTTTTTATTGTTAGTTTGGATGTGCCTAAAAGAACCAAAACTAATTTCAAAAGGTGAAATGGATAAGGTGAATTTAGTA
Source organism: Lophius americanus (assembly GCA_037951165.1). Taxonomy (NCBI): domain Eukaryota; kingdom Metazoa; phylum Chordata; class Actinopteri; order Lophiiformes; family Lophiidae; genus Lophius; species Lophius americanus. The sequence continues at coordinate 5,379,460 of JBBDHG010000057.1, read as the reverse complement.
ATTGTGTATTGTTCTTTATTTTTCTTAACCTTTATTTAACCAGGAAAAAAAAATTAACCAATTAATTGTTTAATCGGTCGATTACTGAAACGATTAGTTGAGCATCAAAATATTTGTTGGTTGTAGCCCTAGCTGGAATACAACTAGCTAGCTTTGCTGCCTTTTATGTAATGAATAAAAAGGCAGTGGAATTGTTGCACTTCAGCAATTAGATTATATACTTTGGAATCGAGCTTGAGATACGATCTTTTTGTACATTAATTCCCAATTTCTAATTTGTACCCTGTCAAAGTCGCTGAGATCCTTTTGCCTGCCCATTTTTCTATAGCGCTCTATTTGTGTGTCATTCCTGCGTAATCAGTTCCTGAATTTCAGAAACATGCCTACACTTTGAAAACTACAATATATTAAACGTGAAGACTCTATATTGTCAAATGAGTAGGACCGCTCGTACTTCACCCTCATCAAGCCAGAATACATACACAACCCTGTCTATCATTACTTCCACTCGACGACTTCAAAATAAGAGCACTTTATGTACACTGCTTATGGAATCGTAATGGCCACCTCTGCAGATCCTTGGTGTTAAAGCAATAACTCCAAAAATATCTGATGGCTAATTTTCAGATTGGTTGCATATGTCTGACACTAGGAGGAGCTTTATCTCCAAAAGTTTTTGGGCCATAATTTCTCAACCATTAGTCTGATTGGTGTATATAAATGGGCTTGAGGAGAGCTATCTCGTTTTTATCATCAGTCAAATAGTTCATATTATACTCAGTACGGGAAGTTTTTTTAATGAAAAACATTTTTTTGGACATCATTTTACATTTAAATTGAGGGGTTCAATCAAGGGGATTGCTTTTACAACGCAAGAGATTTAGGGCTTTTCAGGGATATGCCCCTGCTGTTGGGGACAGCAGCATAGGCCTATTTTCCCAAATAACCTTTGTTGTGTTGCTTGACTTTTCTTCTACTTCTGATCTCTTTATTTATAGTGTTATAAATAAATAACCAAAAATGGGTGCAAGTGCACGTTTAGTCTCTTATCAGCTCTTTCCACCAGATCTAATTCAAATTCAATTCAAAAAAATCAAAAAATCAATTCAAAAAAATTCAAGGGAAACACTTCATATGTACTCATTAGAGCAAGAGGAAATTATTTATTTTTAATAATGAATGGGAACCACCATAATCCAAGCACATAAAAATATGAAATTAACATGTGACTTTTGACTGCGGTGTGAGAGGACATGTTTACGTTCAAGGAAAGACCCTCATGTTATTCCTCAAACGTGACATCATCCCTCCTCAGTGGAATCCAATCTCTTTTATTTTGTTTTTACTCTGATGTCTGGAAGTTTGAAATCCACTCTCCATCACTGGATTACATTACTTCAAACTCGAGGAGGAGAACTGGAGTGCAGCATCTTGATTGTTGTGCAGCAGCAAAATGAGCACTTTGTTCTAACATCCCCCCCACCCCCCTCCCCCCTCTGCATGTTTACAAATCTCACACACAATAATGCTAATTATTAAATAGTATATAACGTTTATAACACACACAGCAATGATGAAGTAGGGCTCAGCCCTTCATGCACTGTTACAAAAAAGCCTGTATAGATGCTCCTGTAGTAGTATCCATTCTCATCCTCACTCAAAGACTGAGCCCAGGCTCCTCCACCTACCTCACCAGCACTGCTGTTGGTCGTACTCGCCGAGGATGCTGCACTGGGAGTGTGGGAGCGTTGCAGAGTCACTAGGGCCATGATCAGATGGAATGTGGTGGAGGAGGAGGAGAGGAGGATATGGGAAGATGCGCTGCCGAGATTGTCTCAGTCACCGGGGAGAAAATGCCTCTTTAGACACTCATCCAGCAGCACCTGACTCCTAAACCGTGGCAGTGCTCCCTTTCAGTCCGGCTCCGTGCGTCCTCTGCCGTTACCGGAGTCCTCATGAGCAGGACGTTAGGAGAAAATTCCTCCCTTTTTTAAAATACCAACCCAAAACAGTAATATCTTCTCGCTGCTGCGCAGACAGACAAACAACCCACGGTGCAGGTTGGGAGCGGTGCAGAAATGACACCCAGATTTAGCGGATGCCTGTGATTGGCTGGCCGGTCTCGCGTGCGCGCTGCCATTGGGCCAATGTTGTCAAGGTGACTGGCCAGACTCTGAGCTCGAATACACGAGCATGCTGGGGAAAGAATATTCTGCTGGTCTTATGAAACGTAACAAGGCTGACATAATGTTGAGTAGGGCACAAATAATGCAGGTTTTTCATGACAAATTAATCCAATCCAACTAATTATTAGGTTTGGCTAAAAGCTTACACCAGGAAACACTTCAAAGTGCCTCTGAATCCCCACATCACCAGATGACTCGATCTACTCTCCATTAATCAAATATGTTGAGCGCATTTACGTTCACCGAAAAAACAACAACAACAACACCCCTTCGTATATATGAGAAAATGTCTTGTTATTATGGGACAAGATGTGCTAAAACTTTATTTGATCTCGAAGAATATCCTTGTGCCAACGATTGCTTTACAAATTATGGTTACATTAAATAAAGTAAGTTAGTAAGAAATTAGAATATACATATAAGTGGAAATACAATATTAAAGTGTATAAGACTTAAATTCAAACCTGTACCTACGAATAACAGTCTGATAATGAACGTATTACTGAATATGATAGGGATGGTTTTCAGTAATAGAAGTATAGCACATTACAATACAGTACGGTAATATTGCAAATCGTAATACATGTAGTATTGTACATGATATTTATACTGAAATGTAGTATTGCACCTAAAAATGAATTATATTCAATGTAACATCAGGCCGGAAAAAAGACAATGCCTTTGTATTATTGCACATAATATTGTATTATTGTTGTAATGGCATTAGTGTCAGATTTTTAATTTTTAAGTCCTGCAAAAGGGGAGGAGTTATATAGTTTAGTGGCCATTGTTATGAAACACTTCCTGTACCATTCTCTGGTGGTTCATGGTGGCTGGGTCATCCCATAAAGGTGCTCTGATGGATTCCAGTGTAGGGGTTGAGAGGTATTGTTCATAATACTGAGGAGTTTCTTCAGCATCCTCCCTCTGACTACTAAAGTTCCACTCCCAGGAAAAATCTTGCCTGATGAGCTTATTGAGTCTGTTGGCATATGTTTACTTGACATTTGTAATTTTTGGCAGCTTTATTTAAAATATACAGATGAGCATCGCGTTCAGCTAATAAAAGAATATAGGCACCTTATCTTGCAATAAGATCTCAAATTTGATGGATCAGAATCTCCTCATTACAAAAAAGATTTTGAAATTTTGAGATAAGCATCTTATAATAACGAGATAAGTTTCTATTTGCATGCCCTGTAATTTTTATCACGCATGTGTTGCTGTATCTGTCCTTTCACTGGCTGCGAAAGATGTGTTTGGCCATGTATATACCCTAGTGATGTTTCATTTGTGTTTTCTATTGTGAGCAGACTTACTCCACTTATTATCTTGGGAAACCAGTGTCAGGCAGCTTTTTGCTATTAACTTACTATTAACTTGAACTGGTCAGTTGTTGGATGCTCATTCCAAACATATAATTATTAATTTCATCACTAAAAGTCAAACCTCTGTTTCCCCATTTCTCCAGAATTTAGAAAACACTTTCTGGGTTTAAATTGTCTATTATGTCACTCAGGGCCTGTGCAATGATGGCCAGCTGTCAGAAACCATGATAAGTTGTATCCGTCTACCACTATCCTTGTTTCCTTGGCTGTACATCAGCTACAATATTTCTTAAAATCACCTAGATAGAAGGAAAAGCAGATTACATGAGACAGTGCCATGCTTGCTGTTTCATCATGCGGTCACATCAGGGATGATTGAGACGTGCGTAATTATGAAATGCTGATCTCATAGTTATGAGAGATTTTCTCAGAATTACAAGATAAGGTGTCAATTTTCTTTTTTTTTAATAAACTTCACAATGCAATTCAGTAAATGTTACATGGAAAGCTATTGATTGTTGTAAAGAGGATGAATTGTCCACTTATGAATTAAGTAATAGATTATTATGTCTGTCATTAAGAGCTGGAAGACATCATGTGATTACCTACATTTGTTTGCTTGTTACTTCATCTGGCCCTAGATAGCTTGAAAAGTTGTCAATAGATTTTTAAAAATTCCATATGGTGGCCGCTCATAGGTCAAAGAAGATTGATTACATTTTGAAGCTGATCTGTGGGTGGAATCTTGGCAACATAGCAGATTTGGCCTTTTATGTAACTTTTTCACAGTATTATGAATTATAATGATAATTGCCCAGTCCGAAGAAAAACATCCATGCAAACAACCTTTGATGTTCCATCACTATGCTCGTTTGAATATCCGATCCAGCTCATAATCGGAATCTGGGAGGTTAAAGTATATACTTGGAGACAGTCGCTATGTGTTGAGTCACAGTGTAGTAATGGAGAACAGTAGAGATATGATACTGGCATTTTTGTTTCTGCAATTATGCTGTGGACCTAATGGAAATTTCATATATTTAAAATGTAAATAGCTGGTGGAAACATAGATTAACAGATAAGAACAGAGTATACAAATAGATAACCTGAGTCATAGCCAAGATTTTTTAAATCCAGGTTCACATTTTAGTCTGAAGGACTTAGCATGTGTCCAAAAGCCATACATTTAGAAAATTGAATCTTCATCAAGGACACCGTCTACATCAAAAAATCTGGGGGAATAAAAATCTTTAATATTTATATTTCATGAAATTGAATATTTTTTACTTTGGTTGTATTTTAAACTGAGGTGTATAGAATACATACAAAAAAACATTCTTTACAGATAAGTAATAGTAAAATGTAATGAAACATTAAATAGAGTTCAAATCATGAGAATTTTTTCTGTCTCCTTGGTTGTCCCAATCATTATAAATATTTCATTATGCATAGGATGAAGTTCAAGATGTGTAGCTATGCATTTACATAAAATGTCCTTTCCCCGCAGGAGAATAATGGAGGTGGCCCACCCGCCAAGGTTGTGCTAAGATTGACTTATGTTGTTCTTCACCCAACAGAGGATTCAATCCACAGATAAACAGGTGACTGTGCGTTGGCAAATTGCCCTCCCTTTTCTACAGGCCTTTCTAGCCTTCTTGTTCTTAGGTTGATGCTCCACTTCTTTGCTGGCTTAGTGTTGTGGGTGACTGCACTCCAGACTCCTGGTCCTGATTAGACTCTTGCAGACCCCTGCCCAATGTCTCGATGGGCAGGATCAAGCTTGCGAAGCCACCAAGCAGACAGCAGCCACAGTATATTGACAGGGCCAGGTACATTGAGTGCTTGAGCATGACCTAGAAACAAGAACAGAGGAGTCCGACTGTGAAAAATACAGCCTAATTTGAAGGAGTCTGATGCCAGACTTGTGCTTAAATGCATTTTGAACAGATTCCTGAGCAAAGTAGTAATACAGATAGTAAATTCGGTATACCTGTGATACAAAAGGAGTGATTAATGAACCAAATCTGGCCATTGCACTGCAAGTCCCCATTGCTAGGGCTCTGTTTTCTGTAGGGAACACCTAATGTGTGAGAGAAGAGAGCCGTTTATTCAGTTTAAGTGATGTAAAACAAAAATGTTTAATTTTATACTGATAAACATTAGTAGACCTACCTCTGGTGTGTAAACAAACACAACTTGATAACCTCCAGCGATGAAGGCTCTGGCAATAAAAATGAAGATCGTAAGAGCTGTCCTGGATGAGTAGAATATATAGTCACAGATAATATGAGGTCAGCCCTGATATTTTCATATATTTTGGTTATTTAATACTGAAAAAATTAGGAACTTAGTTAAACTTACCTCCCGATGCAAGCATATAAAGGCAAAACAAACAAAGAAAACATGAAGAAACCCAACGCTATGCTCCTCCTCCTGCCGATACGGTCAATCAAGAGAAGGACAAATAAAACACCTGAAACAAACATGAAATAACAAATATACAGTTGAAATTCTGCGGGAAAGCATTGTACAGGCACAATTTAACAATTTATAATAATAGGCTTTAAGCCAATTCGAACACATCTTTCTCCCCACAGGCGAAGTAATGCGTGTTTATATGGTGACAAGAATAGAGTGAGCATATATCAACAGGCTTCAAACCTGTTTCAAAAAGAAATGCCAACCTATTTGTGTAAATAGAAAACGAAATCTTCAATACAGCTTTATTTGCGGACTAAACAGCATGGCAATGTAAAAGTCTGTCTGTTACACAATGTGCCAGAAGTGTTTTACCTGGAATTTCTGCCAAAGTTGTCCATAAAAGGTCTCTGTAATCAGCTGATGTCAAAAATTTGCACTCTAGATTACAATTCAGAGCATTGTTGGCTCCTTCGGCATCTAATGGAAAGAAAGATACATTTTTTGGTCTTTGTTAAATTTAAAAACCAATGTTAATAGCTGATGAACATGGAGTAACTGGTACTTACGATCACAGGTATCTGCAGTTTGTAACAGCTCAGTAGTCAACAGGACTATGCCATAATAGGAGAAGGCATTTACAAACCTTTGGATTAAATGAAAATTAATTATTATGCAAGCCAAAGTATTTTTCACTAGTTGCAAATAAAGCATTCACTACATAGCTGGACTTTAGCTCAAAAAAATGAAGGGAACACTCAATCATCACAGTATAACACGGAGTCACTTAAACTTCTGGGATGTAATTTTGTCCAGTGAAGCAGCATATAAGACTGTGAGTCAGTTTCAGCTGCTTTGGTGCAAGTGAAAGCAACAACAGATGAACAGAAGAGGCAATAGTGAGACAACCCCTAGACAACAACCCAGAGCGGGAGCACTATCTGTTCCTCGGTGTGTGGAGGAAAAGGAGGATCCGAATAAAACCTGCCGTGGCCTACTGGTGGACGCTAGTACCAGGCCCATTAACATGCGGCTTGATTGGTGTTCTCCAGAAAACGCCAGGATGGGCAGGATAACCACCATCCTTCTGGTGCAGGACACTGCCCTGCCTCATGTGATCAGAGTGTGTAGGTGGATGACATGGTACTGATGCCATATACAGGCCCTCACATTCTCTAGACCTGAATCCAACTGAAAGCTGCTGGGATGTTATGTATTTAGTGTTATGTGAATTAGAATCCAGCCTCCAACGAGTTCATGACTTCAGTTTACATTGAACGTTGTCACCTCATTTTGTTCTCATGAATGACACAATATATATCAATACAATTTTCAACTTCAATGTTTTACTCATCGAGATCCGATCAGTGATTTAAGTTTTCCTCTGTTTTATTTTAAGCAGCATTCTATATATAAAGAGCATACAGCAGACCATACAAGAGGCCATCCAACTCTGTAACACAACTTGGTCAATCTTAGCAATGTGCAAACATTTTTCAGGCCTCCAGGCAAGAAGGTTCAACGTTCTAACCCTCCGTTGGCGCTTTGGCTTCTCTTTGCAAAATCTGAATGTTCTCCTTACATTTGCATAGATTCCCTCTGCGTACCGTGGAGGCATCCCACAGTATGAAAAAAACATGCAATATATTACCCACGGTTGGGAATGTTTGATAGGCTCTATATTTTGGCCCTGTGATGAACTGACAATAAGTCAAGGGTGTACCCAGCCCGGTGAAATTACCACATTTCACCAACATACAATGAATTTGAGTATTTCTCAAGCTGTTGTCAACTTTCTCCAGCCGCTATTCCGGCCTTGAACAAATAATTGGCTTTCATCTTGATTAGGAAAAGTTCAATGAAAAGACGACTCATGCTAACCAAATAAAACAGAGAAGATATGCAGTCTTGCAATATGGAGGAGAAAAGACATCTTTCATCCGTCCACGGTCTCTCTGAAATTAGAAAAGCAAAAATAGTTTGCACATTTTATTAAACACACACCTCATCTTCTTTTTCTTACTCATATTTGTGTTATCTTACCTGTTTAGGGGTTATCAGCATCCCTTGAGGGAAGGCCTTACCATTCTCTTTGGCAATGCGTTTTAAAGTTGCCATGGCCTTTTCTGTGTTTCCACTCAGCATGTCAAACCGAGGACTTTCAGGAAGCCACTGTGTAACAAAGACAGTACACTTGAGAGATGAGCATCAGCTACTTTTTATTTTAAGCATCTATATCAATCGCCAGTATACTTACATTAAAAAAAAGAATAACTATTGCTATTGGTGAAGTGGACAAACCCAGCAGCCACCTCCAGCCAAGTGTGGGCATAACCAATAATGCCAGTAGGACCTCAAACACAGCACCAATTGCCCAGAATATCTGATGCACATAAACATATCATCATCATCCAGATGGAATCAATAAATAGGACAATCATTCTGTTCAAAGACATAGCACTTGATCACATAAAATAAAAAAGTTAATCATTAAAGTATTACAGTACCGACATCGCCATGACACAGGTGCCTCTCATCTGGGTGGGGAGGAACTCTGAGTACAATGTAACCCTTGTAATTGACAAATTTTTGTTGTAAATCAATTACTGATTATTAAAAGGTGTTGGCCTATCAATGCACATACATAGTAAGAAATGAACTTACGCCTGAGTTGTTCCTCCAATGCCAAAGCCTACAAAGACCCGCAGGACTAAAATCCAGCCATAAGATGGGGCAAAGGCACTCAACAGGCCAAAATACGCCGTCAAGCACATAGCAAACCTCAGACCCTGACAGAGACGACGGAGAAAACGATGTGAGCTTGACATCAAATTATCAAAAAAAGCGAATGAATCTCAGTTACGCCTCACCATTTGTCTGCCATTCTTGTCAAAGAAGTTTCCCCACAATGGTGAACTGATTCCTGTCCCAAGAAATACCACCTGACAAAATGTTTTAAAGCACACATTTTTGCTCATTCATTTCAAAATAAATAAATTCATAATAAAGTAGTTAAACATTTCTAAGAGGATCTTACCGATGTCATGAGAGCCTTCTTATAGCTGGGCAGCCTCCACTCACACCGAAGCTGGGGGCCCAGGATACTGAGGAGCATGATTTCCATGGCATCTGCTGTCTGCTCTCCGAGAGGAAGATCACCACATGAGAGACATACAGTATCTAGAGATGAGACTGAAGACATTACTGCATGTTTTATAACTCTTACCCATGATAGTCCAGTGAACAAGGACAATTTCCACTGGAACTTTCCAAAGCCAATGACATCAAGTACATCGTCTACTGTAAGGTCTTCTGTAAAAAGGACAGAACATTCACTGAAAGTCCCTGTATCCTCCGATGATAAATGTGTACAGTCATGAACTAACCAAAATCATCATGTTGTATTGCCATCAAATTAAAACACATTCAAACGACAGTCGCATCTCTCTTAGCCACATGTTATGATTTAAAACTCAATGTACGCTGTCGTCCCCGACAGCAAGGGTATATCCCCGAAAAGTCCCCAATCCCCTTCGTTGTACAAGCAATCCTCCTGATTGAACTCCGGAAATAAATGTGAAGTTATTTCACCAGTATATTTTGTGAAAGACCAAAAAGCTCGCTAAGAGTCTATTATGAACTATTAGATCAAAATATGGGTAAAATATGATGCAAGCATGAGTAAATTCAAATGCACCAAATTAAAACTATATCGTACCAGAGGTTGAAAGATTAAGTCTGGAAAACCTTTGGAGATAAAGCTCCACCTAGTGTCATAAATATTCAACAAATTGTGTTTTTGTAAAATGGCTCCCCTTCGTCAGCAAAATGTCAGCTTTTAGATTAAAATATAATAAATACAAGATAGGTCTTCTTGAATCGATTCATATACACCAAGTTTGGACTAAATCGGACAGATGACTGAAAAATAATGGCCTAACAACATGGCAGATTAAACTCGCCCTAGTGTCATATACATACAACAGAACTTTCCCTTTCCCAGAATCACTCCTGTTCTTCTTCACACCAAGAGCTATGTGGAAGTAAAATGAAAATGACCCATAAAATAGATTATGAGTTATAAAAAAAACCACCTCACCCTTAACTGTTATGTTAATTGTCCTCCACCCTTTCCACACAAAAGAAGCACACTTTTAAATATTCGTTTTGAAAGGCTGCCTTGATGATTTGTATTGTAATTTAAACAAAGATCATACGGTGAATACAACAGATATTAGAGTTCTACAAACCTATTGTTCTATCATCTCTAGGAATGGATGCAGAATTTCCTTCTCCTGTGTCCACTCTTTTCGAGGTAATGCTGCAGATCTCATGGTCTGTACCCTTGTCCTCATTGCTCTGTTGCACAAAATCCTCCTCTCGCCTAAATGTCAGCATAGCAAAAGAAGAACACAAGTATTGAATCTTATATCCGGTATATTGCATATCCCTATGATGAAAATACTCTGTACAGCAGGTTTTCCCAAATTTTGGACTATGGAAATGCCGAAGCAATAAATTAAAAGAATACAGGTCATCCTTTTCGTTTTACCTCAGGTCAGGATTTCTCCACCGCTTGTAAACAATCTTTTCTGGTCTGCTCCGGTTGAACATTTTAATGTTGCTGTTTGAGAGCCAAAGCCTTTCCTAAACTGTATAAAGGTGCTTTTGCATGTAAGGTTTGTGAGAGCCATCAGAAAACATATCTGGGAGGAGATCAGGGAGGGGTGGAACCAAACAGGGCTGTGTGTAAAAAAACACACACACAATTTCTGTTAACATTGCTAGATTGACTAAGTTAGAGATTTTCTATGAAAAAAGAAAACTATTGGCTTTAGGTGTCAATGAATAATATCCCATATTCATTTTACTCATGTCTATTATAAAAGCTATTTTGAGTATAAATTTAGACATTTAATTGTATTAAAGTTAAGTTGAATTACTGTTCTATCAAATTGACTTTGCTACTTTTTGTATGGATATTTTTTTCACATTTCTTTCACAGCATTCTATTATTTTTATTAGAATATTATTGTTTATAGCAGTGTTATATTGTTTTAAAAAGAAATTGATGAAATGTGAAAAATATTCAAACCTTTTGTTGTGGTAATTTTTTTGGGATGATTTCCTGGTTTCTTGATTTGGATTGACAGAAGCATCGGTGGAGTTGAGCTTTCCGTGAAGGGCTCATTGAGTAAATATTGTTCTGAAGGGCGTGATTCATTAACATATAATAAAAACCTGATCTGAATTCTTATCCCGATTTGACTATACTGGAAAATCGTTTGGAATCATTTTGCCTTAAGCCAAATTGGTTACACCTTGTTTAAATACTAAACAGGTTAAACTGTATCAACCTGAAAGCTTAAATGGATGAAGAATGTATATTTAAGTTTAAAACATTAGTCTTTACTTAATTTTCTTTGACATGAATGGAGTCTATGTTGCTAATAATTCTTTATTTTTGGAGATTAGGACGGAGCTGGATGACCAATGGACGGATGATTCGAACCTGGAACTTTGTCTGTGAGATAACTATGCTTATCCATTGTGCCACAAAGAAATTAAGTAGTATACTTTTAAATATTTAGATATATAAAACAAACATAACAGTGGGACAACTTATCTCAATAAGACAGAAAACAGACTTTAAAAAAGTTCGGTATAAAGTTCAACTTTTTGGAGGATTACAAGTTGAATCCCCCTGGCAGACTGTTGGTCCCACCATCATTTTCTTCTAAACGTTTCATGAGTCTTGATGTTTGCTGTGCAGTGTAGCACTATGCTTTTCCCCTTATATGCTTTTCCTCAGCAAACTGGTTCCATCTGTTCCTCTTCTGTGATAGCTTGAACTTTATTCCAAAAAGAGATTCCCCAGTAAAAACAGGAGAAGTATTGACAAAGACTTTATTGCTAAAGCAATCAATAGAAGGGATAGGGGACATCCCTGTCCAGATAAAGTGATATAGCTCGATTGAATGTCGTTAATGGAGATACGGGCCTGTGGTGAGGTATATAGGAGACTTATCCATGAAATGAATGTATTACCCATACCGAACTTACTCAACACTGTAAACAAGTAATCCCATTTGACCCCGTCAAATGCTTTTTCAGCCTCGATCGAGATCACTACTTCGGGTGTTGATGAGAATGCTTTTGTTTTTGTATTGTTTTTGTACCAACCGACCCCCTTCTATGAAACCAGTCTGCTCACCTGAAATAATAGACAGGAGAATATTTTCCAAGCCTAAGCTTTACCAAGAATTTCAGCATCAACATTTATTAATGAAATAGGTCTGTAAGAGCTGCAGAGGTCAGCATCTTTGTCTTTTTTTGGAGAAAACTTTGGAGGCTTGGCTTAAGGTCTGATGCAGCAAAAGGGCCAATTCAGCTTGAAAACTTTTCAAAAATTTTAACAGGGAATCCATCTGGGCCGGGAGCTTTATTATTTTGCATGCTTGTCATTGCAAGGGTAACTACCTCAACAGATAATGGTGAATTGAGTTATTTGACAGGGTCAGTCATGCTGAAGCATGAGTAAGAGTGCAGCAGGAGAAAGACAGTGTTAGTAAAGAGTTTGGAGCAACTAAGTGATTTTGTATTTGTACAGCAGGACACAGTGATCTGAAATAATTATACGCTATAGCTTCCGAGAGCACGTGGATTCTCTGGTGTGGTGTATTACTGCCGCTGGTCAAGAGTAAAGGGGTTAGTCCCGAAGGATAACCTTCGGCCCTGGAGTAAATAAACAAACATATCCCCTGTTCCCCAACCAAAGTCTGGAACCCAAACAAGAAAAGGCTAACACGTATAATACTATTAAAATACTATGATGAATGAAATCAAAATATTGTAACCATGAAATAAATGAAATGGGATTTAAAATAAGTTCAGCCTTCCTGTAGTTTTTTTGTTCAGACGTCCATCAGCCTGCTACATAGTCGGGTTGTGGCGCGTGCGCCAAGCCGTTACAAGCTGAACTATGAGGACAAGAAGACAGTATGCGGAGGAAGCTAAAATTATGAGGGCTTTAATAACAATGTAATCGTGGCTTCAAACAGGAACTTTTAAAAAGAGAAGTGTGGATCAGGAGGAGATAATTATTAGCAGCGTTGTAGAAACTGCAGTAGAAGACAGTGAACACAGCAGCATCCCTGAATCAACATCATCAACAAGCAAAAAACAGTAGGAAGATATTACTCTGGTTAGATTACATTTGAAATGTACATTTACAGGGACTTACAGTTGTTATTGTTAATATTGTCACCTCCTCTGTGTGCGTACTGTTTGTGTGTGTACTGTATTTGTGTGAGGGGCTGCCCCTTTGCATTATAATTATGTGATTATAAACTTCCTGTTTGAACTACGTTTAACTGAATAGGGTTACCTACTTCTTCTAATATATTTTTACATGGGTCATAATGGTCGTACTTGGAGAGCCGGATATATTCTGAGGTGGTATGCAGTGTAAAAGGTTTGAGTAACAGTGCTTTAGATCTTTTGATAGGACTCCCCATACCCTTAATATTCCGGCTCACAAACGTCTTTAAAAAGCCAAAATTTTGGATTCTAGAATGACCATTTATTAAGTAATTATATGTACAAGGAGTACGTAAGCAAACGTCTGGGCATGCTTCTGATGAGATGGAGGATGGTGTCCTGGGGGATATCCTCCCAGACCTGGATCAGGGCTCCTGGAATGTCTGTGGTCAGTGGTGGTGGGATCTGATGCTGCGATACATTATGTCTCAGAGGATCTCAGGTGGATTCAGGTTCGGGGAACGTGAGGACCGGTCAATGGCATCAATACCTTCATCCTCCAGGAACAGCCTATAACCTCCGACCACATGAGGCTGGGCATTTTCCTGGACCAGGAGGAACCCAGGGTCCACTGTACCAGTGTAAGGTCTGATAGTGGGTCTCAGTTTCATCCTGGTACATAACAGTCATGGTACTGTTGGCTAGCCCTTGGAGGTCTGTGAGACCATCCGAGGATCCAATATGGACCCAACAGATATTGACACGGTGCGCAAAGGTTTCACCAACCGAGGAACAGTTTTAGGTAGACATGAACAAGCCCTCCAATCATTCCGGGAAACTCAAAAAACAAATAACCAACGGTTAGCTAATATCGGAAATATCTTGCAGTCATTCACCACACAGATTGTTCAACTCCATCGGTCTCCTCAGCCACCCCTTCCGGATCCATCTCCACTAACTCCTGCCACTGAACAACACAAAACTCCCATTATGTCTCTGGAACCATATTCGGGAGACCTGGAACGATGCCGGGGTTTTCTAATTCAGTGTTCCACGGTGTTCAACCGAAGACTCCAGACGTTCTACGACGACAAAGCCAAGGTATTATACCTGGTGGGATTATTGAGAGGCAGAGCGCTTGAGTGGGCAGAGGCCAGGCTTGTTGGTGGTGCTGATATCAATATCCCCTACCTTATTTTGTTGAGGAGCTGAAGAGAGTTTTTGATCATCCTTCCCTTTTGAATGAAACCGCTAGACGGATATCTTAGCTGAGGGGCGTGGCTAACTACTCCATCGAATTCCGGACTCTTGCTACTGAGTCCTGTTGTAATTAATCTGCTCTACGTAGCAGGTTTTTTCACGTATGAAGTGAGCAAATCAAAGACGAAGTGATGTATCGTGATGAACCACATTCACAAGAATCTCTCGTGTCTCTCTCTATTAGGATTGATTACAGACTCCGGGAATGCCGTCAGGAGAGGAACTACAGTTCCCGTCCGATTCTTCACTTCCAACCGTCCATCACTCAATCTTCACTTTTCTCAGTTAAAACCGGTTCGATCCACACACCTGACTCCGGTTCATCAAGTACAAAAGTATTTAACCCTGTAAATGCAAACGTCCACTCCTTTTCAGATCGTTCAGTCTCCCGAGGGTTATATTTAGTCTGACTAAGTGATATACTCTGTCAAAGATCATAATCCATGGTGAGTTTGACATTTCCTTTGCTTCGGGGAAAACACCAACTGCCAGACTGCTCATGTCTGCACAGCTCCGGATACACCACTTCATCCCTCTCTCTACCACTCCACTATTCCATTCGTTAAAGCCTCGGATCTCAGCCTGCCTTCCACCGCTATTCAAGTTTTTCCTGATCTCCATGCAGTCATCTCACAATAATCGGCCACATATAGACTGTTGTATTTTCCTTTTGGTTGAATTCATTAAACCGGTTTAAACCATCGCCTTTGTCAGTATCCTGCTCTTGGGTCCAATCCCCTTCAACGCAGAAGGTAACAGCAGCAGCATTTAGTTCTCCATAGCGTTTCCAGACTCTGTCACGCCTGCCACATGACCTCTGTTTGAACCTTCTCTCATCTGTGAAGAGAATGGAGCACCAATGGAGAACCTGCCAATTCTGCTGTTCTCTGGTGATCACAAATTCAGCTCCACTTGACTGTTTGGTGAGCATATGTCCCAGTAGAAAACGTTGGGCCTTCATGCCACCCTCATGCAGTCTGTCGCCTGTTTTTTCAGGAACGTCACACCAATAGCCCAATGGAGGTCATTTTGTAGGGATCTGGCGGTGCTCCTCCTATTCCCCCTCACACTGGGGAGCAGATACCAGTCTGGCTGCTGGGTTGTTGTCTTTGTACTGACCTGCCCAGCTCTCCTCGTGTGACGGCCCATCTCCTGGCATCTCCTCCTTGCTCTTGTGAGTTTGCTGGGAGACACAGCTAACCGACTTGCAACTGCACGCAGGGAAAAGCCAGGAGCTGGACTACCTGTGAAGCATCAGTGGGCTGCAGGTACTGCCTCTTATCACAATTCATGACAAAGGCGAGGCAGATCTCTCTGGCAAGGCAGAGAGATCGAGATGGTATGAGTGTGCAGCAAGTTAAGAGTGATTAAAGATAGAGATGGAAATCTGCTTACAAGTTAGGAGAGTGTTATGGCAATATGGAAAGAATACTTTGGAGAACTGATGAAAGAAGTAATTTAGAGAGATACAAGGGGGGAAGGTGTGAGACCCGTAAACCAAGAAGTCCCAAGGATCATTTATATTTAAGTGAGAACAGCTTTGAAGAGAATGAAGAATGGAAAGGCGGTCGGTCCTGATGATATACCGGTGGGGGTATGTTGGTGTTTAGGAGAGAAGGGTGTGGAGTATTTCATTACACTGTTCAACACTATCTTGGAGATTGAGAAGATGCCTGAGGAATGGAGGAAAAGGGTACTAGTACCGATTTTCAAAAACAACATTGATGTTCAGAGATGTAGCAACTACAGCGTATAAAGCAGATCAGCCAAACAATGAATATCTGGGAAAAAGATGTGGAAGCTAGGTTACGAAAAGTTGTGACATTTGTGAGCAGCAGTATGGTTTCATGTCAAGAAAGAGAACTACAGATGCAAGATTTGCTTCGAGTGTGCTGAGAAGTACAGAGAAGGCCAGGAGTTGCACTGTGTGGCCTTAGAGAAAGCGTACGACAGAGTGCGAAGGGAGGAATTGTAGTATTGCATGAGGAAGTCAAGAGTGAGAGAGACGTATCTTAAAGTTATGCAGGGTATGTATTAGAGCAGCATGGCAGCGGTAAGGTGTAGAGAAGGAGTCACGGATGGGATTAAAGTGAAGGTGGACTGCATCAAAGATTGGCCCTGAGCCCATTCTTGTTTGCTATGGTAATGGACAGACTGAAAGATGAGCTCAGACAGCAGTTTATTTATACATTTATTTTAATTTTTCTTTGTATCAACATTTCTCTCCAAATGGAATGTGTCTGCCCAACTTCTGTTCCAACCTGTTCTGATTAAATTTAATCTGATTCTTTAATATGGTTTTAAAAGTGATCAATGTACCACTCCTGTTCATCGGATGTGAATGCAGAGTGCAGAACAAGTTTACCTAGACATCAATGTGAGACAGTAAAGACTGTCGCTGGAAAATAAGTTTCACTGAATGTCCAGTACAAGAGAGGGGGTTGTAGCCATTTCAGCGGTCTGTCCAGGGACCATGGTCTCGTCATGCAGAGCATGGTCTCTACCACTAGGGGGGCTATAGCCAAGTGGTGCTGACAGTGCCCCCAGGCGAACCGCACGCCAACCCCAAGGGAAAGCCAGCCAGGGGCCCGTAGGAAGCACCCTGGTTAAGAGCAGGCGCCCTGAAGGACAGGAGAAAGAAGACCCCAGCACCCCCAAAATCGGAGCAGAATCCACAGCACCAGGAACCCACCTGGCCGAGACCTGCCCATGTATTAAAATTGGGAGCAGTTGGGGCATCAACTGTTTTACTTTAATAGTTCATATTTTACTCACTGGTGGAGCTTTTTACCGAAAAAAAACATTTATTCAGACATTTCTTCGTAACCGTCAGTCCAATTTAGTCCAAATTCAGTGCATATGTATTGAATAAAGAAGACCTATCCTGTAATTTTTATATTTTACTCTAGTAATTCGTACTTTTTCACTAGTGGGAGCTTTTTCATGAAAAAAAAACATTTTTCTTTTTAGAGGTACCTCAAAAACGATTTCATGGATGATTTTCAAACTTCACACCCTCATACACTTTAGTGGGACACCCGGATTGAGTTTGGGAAAGGATGATAAAAATCAGTTTTATTTCTGGAGTTTATTTCTGGAGTTATATCAGGGGGATTGCTTTTACAACTAAGGGTATTGGGGACTTTTCAGGTATATACCCTGGCTGTTGGGGTCGAAAGCATAGGACTAGGTTTAAAAATTTTTCTTTTTTTAGTTTTATTGCTACGGTCTCATGTCTCCATTTCTATGTCTTTTACTCTCCTGTTTGTGTTTGCAAATCTTGTCCCACTGTCAACATCTCTGTCAGCAATATGAATAAAATCGGAAGAAAAGCCTAATCAGAAAGAAAATGATCTGTGTAAACACTCATTCCTTTACTGGGGTTGTAGAATAAGTCCTTTTGAATGTTGATCAGAAAAGCAACTGCAGCATATAAATTGTGGAAAAGAATAATCCCTGGTAGTGGAGTAGTTTAGCTTCAAAATAGGAAAGAATTTTGCATTTTGTGATTAAAGCATGAAATTTGGTACGCTTATAGCCGAATGCGTTCTGAAAATAATTGGATGTGGAGCCATCTTGACTGTTCAATATGGCAGCCATTTTTCAAAATGGCCGCCAGCTGGAAAGTTCTCTGTGCAGAAGACTAAGAAAGAGTTTTCCTCCAAGGCTCTTTTTCCAGGCCCATGAGCAAATTAATGCCTGCATCAAAGGAATTGGTGGTGCTGTGGGCCTCATTGATAACCCAATGACACACGTCACCATGACCAAACAACGAGTGTCCAAGTCTCGTTCATCAGAGATGCCCGCTCCTTGGTCAGTACAATGGAAAATCTTGGAATCCAATTTGAAAAGGAAAGCAAGGACCTGATTGTACTCCACTAAAAATAAATTGCTGATCCGTTCAGAAAGGTGAAGTAGACAGGAGAGCATCAATTTGAAGCTGTTCAGAGAACTAAGGCAGTGGACGATACCATACTAAGAAATAAGCTGATGGTGTTTGGTACTTCAACTGTGATGGGAGCATCCAAGAACAAGCAGAAATTGGTCTTTCTCAAACAAGAGATGGAGCTCTTTCAAGATTGTACATTGCTTGCTAGAAAGAGATGGAAACCTTCATGAGTTCTTTTAACATGAGAACCAGTCATGCCCGCCAGCAGTCTGATGGGGGAGGTCTTCGTCTGGGGCTGAAGAGTGATCTTCTTCCATGCCTGGAAAATGTTCATAGTGCATAGTCTGAGAATCCCATGAGCACCTGCACTATTGAAGATAGGGCAGCCATCATTTAGATGCTGAAACCAACTTCTGTGAAGACCATCCATGACTCGCCCAAGAGATCTTCATTCCATATTTAGCCAGAAAACTGGAAAGTGTGTCTAGGCTTGATCTGGTGTGGGACTGGTACTTTCCTGCGTCTCTGAAAGCTGCTACAAGAGCAAAGCGTGGTACAGGGATGCAAAGACGTGTGCTAGGTACAGCACCCATTGCCAGGAACTGGAAAAACTGTTTGAAAGATTACAGCAATAAGACTGAGTTGTTTGCCTACCTTTCAGATGATCTGTTGAAATGGTAAATGGAGAAGGATAAACAGCTTGTTTTCACAGATGACAGGGAAGTCCTCAGCAAGTCATCACTCCTAGATGTGTCTTCCATTGCCCTTCTTACGCATGAGGAAGCCAATAGTTACATGTTATTACATGTTGCCAATGCAGCAAGAAATGGCTATCAGAAAATCCTGATTCAAACGGTTGATACTGACGTTTTGGTGCTGGCTCTTGCAGTGGCTCAGACTTTACAGCCAGAACATAAGCTTTGGTTGGCATTTGGTACTGGAAAGAACGTCTGATACCTTGCAGCCCATGAACTTGCAGCAGGGCTAGGGCCTGATAAGACATGTGCACTACCATTGTTCCATTCATTGACGGGATGTGACACTGTATCAAGCTTTCTTGGCCATGGGAAAAAGATTGCATGGGCTGTATAGGCTGTTTCCAGAGCTTACACATACTCTGTTAAAGTCGCTTCTGCCCCAAATGACATACCACAGGAGGTAATGGCCGCAATAGAGAGGTTCATTATACTACTCAATGACCGAACCAGCACATGCACAGATATAGACACGGCAAGGCGGAAGTTATTTCCAAAGAGGCACAATGTGCAGTCAATCCCTCCCACAAAGGCTGCCCTTACGGACCATGTGAAGAGAGCAGTGTTCCAAGGAAGCCATGTGTGTGATGCTGGGGTCCACACCACAACTACCGTTGCCATGTAAATGGGGCTGGTCAAAGACATCTGAGGGATATTATACTCTTTTTATATTATACCCTTTTGGTCATGCCTACCGGATGCTGGATTATGCTATGCAAAAGCAACGATGATGATACTAATACTGGCCTAATATCAAATATATCCATTCCACGTAAGAAAACAGTTGTTGCTGGTGGCCATTTTGAAAAATGGCTGACATGCTGCCATATTGAAAATTCAAGATTGCTTCATATCCTATTATTTCCAGAATGACTTTGGCTATAAGTGCACCAAATTTCATGCTTTTATCACAATGTGCACATTTGTTTTGGTTATCCGCCTCACTATGGTGACTGCGTTGCCATGCAAACTCTCAAAGAATTAAGCGGGTAAGGAAGAAATAATGAACAAACACGTGCAAGAATAAAATGGCAGAAGCCATGATAGACTAATGCTCTGCACAAATTAAAAACTGCTGAAAAACTTTGAAAACGTCCATTTTGATCGAAAGTGGCTCTGGGTTTGTTGGTCTACACAACTATAAATAAAATGTATTATTATTATTATTATTATATGATAGTATATGCACATTCATCGTCGTTTGGCTTGAGCTATATTCCTGTGTGTGGAGCTCTAAATACATGCCTGCACATAAGCATAAAGCATGTATATAATACTTGCTAAATGCGTAATGCTTTGGATCCGTTTGTAAACGTCTTCTGATATCAGTACTTTCTGTTGGAAACTAGAGGAAGTATAATAGTTGACCCTATTAACTTATGGAATTAAAAGGCCCACCAAAAAGTATGTGGGACGCCTGGTGCCTGGGAATCCTGGTGCCCTGCCTGGTGTTTGTAAATTCTGCATACCTCTGATACAAATGCAGCAATAAAGGAGCCCAGCCTGGTCATTGCACTGCAAGTCCCCATTGCTAAGGCTCTGTTTTCTGTAGGGAACACCTCAGTTTTGAGAGGAGAGTGCAGTTTATTCAATTCAACTGATTTAAAACAAATATGTTTAATTTTATACTGGAATAACAAATATACTTACCTCTGGTGTGTATACATAATACACAGCTTGCAATCTTCCAGTGATGAAGGCTCTGGCAATAAATATTACAATTGTAAGAGATAACCTGCATGAACACAAAATACAGATATAGATAATTTGAGGTCAGGCCTGATCTTTCAATACAATTTATTTAATGCTTGATAATAAAAACAGAAAAACCTACCGCCCAAATGCAAGCATATAAAGGCAAAAATAAACAATGAAAACACGAAGAAACCCAACGCCATGCTCCTCTTCCTGGCAATACGGTCAATTAACAGAACGAATACTAAAAAAAAACCTGCATAAAGGAAAGAAATTAAAATTAAATAGCGAATATATGGTTGACAAACTGCAGGCAAACTTTATGCAGACAGAATGGAATAAATTAGAATTCTACAAAATAAGCCTCTCCCAAAATATTTCTGGATCTCACTGTGAGAACCAGAAATATTTTTGGACTCATGTTCGGCATAACAACACAATTTTTTTTTTCTCCGGGGTTTTCCCAGGACAGACAAGATAGATAAGAAGAGCTCAACTGTCAAGCTGGCACCACAATTAGGATCCACAAGCACGACTAATACAACGTCTGGTGAATAAACTCTTTACTCGTAAGGTCAGGCAAACAATAACCGAGGAAGCAGGCAAAAATACAAGGTTTCTTACAAGCAGAGATCAGAACCATGGAACACTAGGAATTACGCTGGATAGGTTGGCACAATGGAACAACACGATCTGGCACAGGTGGGAAGGTGAGCACAGCTTAAATACACTGAGGCAGAGTCTTAACAGGACGCAGGTTTTAACAATCAAGGGGTGGAGAAGCAATCAGGAAACCACATGACAACAACCCTAATTACAAGGCATGACAGTACCCCCCCTTCAAGGGACGGCACTGGACGTCCTGTCCTTACGCCTGTGGAAATCCCTGATTAGGGAGGAATCGAGGATATTGCTGGCCGAAACCCAGGATCTCTCTTCTGGGCCGTATCCCTCCCAATCAACCAGGTACTGATGTCCCCGTCCCCTCCGACGAACATCCAGCAATCGTTTAACGGTGTAGACTGGACCTCCGTCAACAAGCCGGGGGGGTGGTGGGGGTTTGGAGGCAGGGACCAAGGAACTCTCCCTCACTGGTTTAATACGAGACACATGGAAAGTGGGGTGAATTCTCATAGTACAAGGAAGCTTTAAACGTACCGCTGCAGGATTAACCACTTTAGAGATGGAAAAAGGTCCCACGAAGCGGGGAGCCAGCTTCCGTGACTCCACACGTAGCGGCAGATTCTGCGTGGAGAGCCAGACTCTTTGTCCTGGACGGTAGATGGGCGCGGGGACTCTGCGCCGATCTGCTGTCCTCTTGCAGCGAGTGCTACTTCGGATTAACACCTTACGGGCCCCTGCCCAAATCCGGCGGCAGCGGCGAATGAGAGCATGGGCAGAGGGGACACTGACCTCTTTCTCTAGGTCAGGGAACAGCGGTGGTTGATAACCATAGGCACACTGGAAAGGGGAGAGACCAGAGGATGAGCAGGGTAAGGTGTTGTGTGCATACTCTACCCAGATGAGGTGCTTGCTCCATGAAGCTGGGTTCTGAGACACGAGACAACGGAGTCCAGTCTCCAATTCTTGATTAAGGCGTTCGGTTTGGCCATTAGATTGAGGGTGGTAACCAGAAGAGAGGCTGACTGTGGCTCCCAGCAGTGAACAGAATGCCCTCCAGAATTTGGAGACAAACTGTGGTCCCCGGTCTGACACCACATCCCTAGGAAACCCATGGAGACGGAACACATGGGACAACATTACCTCCGCCGTCTCCTTGGCAGAGGGAAGCTTAGGCAGAGGAATAAAGTGAACCATCTTGGTGAATCTATCCACGACCGTGAGGATGGTGGTGTTACCTTCAGAAGAAGGTAAGCCTGTAACAAAGTCCAGAGAGATGTCTGACCAGGGACGCTGTGGCACCGAGAGCGGCTGGAGTAGGCCCGAAGGAGAGCGGTGTGAGATCTTGTTTCGTGCACAAACAGGGCAAGCAGCCACATACTCCTCCACCTCCTTGGTCATGGAGTTCCACCAAAAACGCTGTCGGATGACAAATAAGGTCCTACGGACCCCCGGATGGCATGAAAGGAGGGAGGTGTGAGCCCAGTTGATGACCTGAGATCGTAGCAACGCCGGGACAAACAGCCGATTTGGAGGACAACCGTCCGGCACTGGAATATTCTTACCCGCCTCTTTAACTCTCCTCTCTATGCCCCATGTTACTGCCCCGATGATGCATGATGGTGGCAACATGGGCGAGGGGATCCTAGAAACGGGATCAGGGTCATATAGCCGAGAGAGGGCATCAGGTTTGATGTTCTTGGATCCTGGACGGAATGAGATAACAAAGTTGAATCTATTGAACAGCATGGCCCACCTGGCCTGCCTGGCGTTGAGCCGCTTAGCTGCACGGATATATTGCAGATTCTTATGATCCGTCCAGACTACGAATGGTTGCTCTGACCCTTCCAGCCAGTGGCGCCATTCCTCCAGGGCCGTCTTCACCGCCAGCAGTTCTCTGTCCCCCACGTCATAATTCCTCTCGGTGGGTGACAGTTTACGTGACAGGTAGGCACAGGGATGAAGCTTCTTGTCTTCTGGTGACCTTTGTGACAGGATGGCTCCAACCCCTAATTCGGATGCATCCACCTCCACCACGAACTGCAGGTTTGGATCAGGGATTGTCAGAATGGGAGCTGAGGTAAACCTCTGTTTAAGTGCCTCAAAAGCCTGCTCCGCCTGAGAAGTCCACTGAAACTTTAAATGAGGAGAAGTTAAGGCATGCAGGGGAGCGGCTACTGAGCTGAAGTTGCGGATAAAACGTCTATAAAAATTAGCAAAACCCAGAAAACGCTGCACCAGCTTACGGCTGGTGGGCCTGGGCCAATTTGCCACCGCACTGACCTTAGATGGGTCCATCTGCACCTTGTTAGGAGAGACCACAAATCCAAGAAACGACACCGAAGTTGCATGGAACTCGCCATGTCTGTCGGTTAAATCCCTCACTCCTCTGTACACCGCGGACATCTGTTCCTCATGCTGGTTGATGCGCTCGCCCTGAGCGCGGAGAGCAGCATGTAGTGGGTTGGAGTCGGCTGGATCCATTATGGCCAGATCGTAATGTCAAGCTGGCACCACAATTAGGATCCACAAGCACGACTAATACAACGTCTGGTGAATAAACTCTTTACTCGTAAGGTCAGGCAAACAATAACCGAGGAAGCAGGCAAAAATACAAGGTTTCTTACAAGCAGAGATCAGAACCATGGAACACTAGGAATTACGCTGGATAGGTTGGCACAATGGAACAACACGATCTGGCACAGGTGGGAAGGTGAGCACAGCTTAAATACACTGAGGCAGAGTCTTAACAGGACGCAGGTTTTAACAATCAAGGGGTGGAGAAGCAATCAGGAAACCACATGACAACAACCCTAATTACAAGGCATGACATCAACTCCCAGCTTCGGCTTGAGGTCCAAGCTCCTTACTTTATCTCTAAGGCTGAGCCCAGCGACTTTGCCTTGCGACTTAGCTCTCTCATCACTGTGACTGACTGATACACCCACATTGCCATGAAAGTCGCACCAAAATGCCTGCCCGTCTCATAGTCCATTTTCTAATGCCCCAAGAACAAGTTTCTGAGATACTTAAATTCCTTTATTTCAAGTAGGTATTCAACCGCAAAAGAAGAGGGCGTAACCCACTGTTTTACCATGGCCTCGTCTTTGGAGTAGTTGATTCTCATGTTAGCAGCTCTAGACTCAGCTGCAAACCCCTCCAGGAATGCAGGAGATCACAGACTGATGGAGCTACCAGAACCACATCATCTGTAAGAGCGGTAAAGATTTTTGTTATCTTCTTCGTTTTTTTACTTCTTCCTTTCAGGGTTGCCAGAGCGGATCACCTGTTTCCCCATTGTCATGGCTTGTACCTCCCCAAATCAAACTCTCCTCACATCGACTGCGCCTTGAGATGCTGTCCATGAATATAAAGAACAGAATCGAAGACAAGGGACAAACTTCACTGAAAACATGTCTTACTTTCTCCCGAGGATATGGACACAACTCTCACTTTGGTTATACAGCAACTGGTTGGATTGTAGTAATGGCCTTAGTGTCCCACAATCCTATAATACCGTTCCCAAAGGACTCCCCCGGCGACAGACATAGGCCTTCTGCAACTCCAAGAAACAAATGTGGACTGGATGGACAAATTCCCATAACACCTAGAAGAAGCCTGCAAGGGGTTATGCGTTTATTCACCATTCTACAACCAGGAGGAACTCCACATTGTTCCTTCGGAATCCAAGGTTCGACAACTGGCTGCAGCCTCCTCCATTGCACACTGTGTAATCTTTAACCGAAAGGCAGAGAAGTTTGATTCCCATATGGAGCACCACCTCCGGCCCCTTTAAAAAAAAGGGGGAAAAAAGTGTGGATCCACAATACCAGTTTGCCACTTCCTGTCCACCATGCAACATAAAATAGACAAAGCCACAAAGGCAGCTCAACAATGCCCAAAGCCTTCAGTATCTCAGGCATGATCTCACCACACCACATATGGATGAGCCATCTCCCGAGCCTTGGGACGTTGCTTCCTCCATAAGAAGCCATGATTGTCAGGTTCAGAAGCCCCTCTCCCACCATCCAACATTATCTTCACTACAGATCTGAAGTACTCTTCCTCAGCTGTACACATCCCTTGCCATGCCTAGCTTAACTGTACCCACAAGGTCTACCTCTTCAGCCCCCTCTAGAGTACTACACAAAGATTCCAAGAAGGCCAGATACTCTGAGCAATCACAGACAACAGTTGATTGTCTTTGCTCTGCCCTCTTGCTCTCTGGGGAGAACTCTTAAAACAGAGGTAAGCTTCCGAGGATTTGTAAATACTCCCAGAGCCACCTGACATCTCTAACCCTGAGTAACTCCAGACTGTCTCCAGGACTTTGGTTCTAGTACCAGTTCTGTGCACAGAGATGAGTTGATCTAAAGTTGTTTGTTACTTTTTACTTCACAAGCTCTGGGCCTTGCTTTTCATGCCACACAGCCATCCTTCCATATATCTTCAACCAGGCTGCCTGCAATGCCATTCCTGCCATGCCTTCCACCAGTATCCAATCAGGCCAATGATTTAAAAAAAGAAAAAGAAAAAAAAGGTAGGTGGTCCACATAAGCCAAATTGACTGAGCTCACACTGCTCAGAACAACTTAGAAACTTTATTCAATCTCTTTTATGTTTATTGTGGTGTGGCATTATTATTATTTTTGCCCAACATATTTACATTATATATTTTAAAGTTAGTTCCCTCTGTAAATTGATTTTTTATACAACTAAAAGCCAAAGGTCTGAGGAGGAGTCGCTACTAAAACGTAATAGCCCAGAGTAACTGATTATATCAAGGAAAAGAACAAGGAAAAGAACTAGCTGAGCCAACTTAGCTCAACATTTTGGGTCAACGTATTTTGAGTGAACATAAACCATGACCAGAACTAAACAGGTAAGTGGAAGTATTTTACCTGGGAATTCAGCCAGAGTTGTCCATAAAAGGTACTTGTAGTCAGCTGATGTCAAACAGTTGCTCTCTAGACCGCAACCCTGTTCAGTGTCAGTTCCTTTGGTCGCCAAAAAAGAAGGAAAAGTTTTCTTTGGAGGTTTTTTTAATTTTAAGACAAACTGTATAAGCTGATTATCATGACGTAACTGTTACTTACTACCACATGGAGCACCAGACTGGAGCAGCTCA
Organism: Lophius americanus; assembly: GCA_037951165.1. Lineage (NCBI taxonomy): Eukaryota > Metazoa > Chordata > Actinopteri > Lophiiformes > Lophiidae > Lophius > Lophius americanus. Next base: position 5,352,920 of record JBBDHG010000057.1, on the reverse strand, counting down.
GTTGTCAACAAGATCATGCCATAGTAGGAGAAAGCATTTGCAAACCTTTGGATGAAATATCAATACATTATTGTCTAATACATTATGTATAAGCTAATTTATAAACACACAGTTCATAAAAACATAAACTAAATAATCTAATAAAATAGTGGGCCGACTACGTTCAGAGTACAGAGGAGTACACAATGTAATCTCAGTGTTATTTGCCTGATGCACCAAACTGCAGCCACGCATCTTTTATTGTTACCTGTTGACCACACCAGGGACCCATAACAACAAAAAGTCTATACTGTGTTTAGACAAGGAGCTCTCATCATTTCAGCACATTCTGTACTAATAGACAAATTCTTGAATAAAATAATTTCACAGAATAGGCAAAGTAGAAAATGTAACACATAACCCCACCAAATAAACCATAAAAGAAGAGTGGTCCTCCAGTACTGAGGAGAAGGGACATCTGTCAGCCGTCCATGGTCTTTCTACGAAATTAAAAGAACAAAAATAAAGGGAACTTCTTCAGCAGTTAAGGATAATATTGGAGACCTCCTGTCCATCCGACTAATGTTTTATAACCTCACCTGTTCATGGACGATCACCTTGCCTTGAGGCAAGGCCTTACCATTCTCTTTGGCAATTTGTTTTATAGTTGCCGCTGCTCTTTCTGTGTTTCCAGTCAGCATGTCAAAGCGGGGACTTTCAGGAAGACACTGTGTAACAAAGACAGTACACTTGAGAGATGAGCATCAGCTTGTTTTTATTTGATGCCTCTCTATCAATTGCCAATATACTTGCACATTAGAAGCAAATGAATATTGCTATTGGTAGACTGGACACACGAAGCAAGCCATCTCCAGCCAAGTGTGGACATAATCCACAATGCCAGCAGGCCCTCTAAAACTGCACCAATTGCCCAGAATACCTGATTTACTCAAACATATCAATCAGTACCGAATCAATATACTGTATAAGCAGTAATATTAAAGTAGAGCATCCCATTGCAGCAAGAATAATAATAATAATGCATTAATGACAAAAGCATTACAGTACCAAAATCAGCATGATGCAGGCACCTTTCATCTGGATTGAGAGGAACTCTGAGTACAATGTTACACTTAAAATATTTTTTTTTTGTAAATTATTTCATGATTATAAGAAATGTTGGTTTGTCAATGTAGGTTTATTACTTGTAAAGAAATTAACTTATGCCTGAGGTGTTCCTCCAATGCCAAAGCTTACAAGGCCCCGCAGGACTAAGATCCAGCCAAATAGTGGAGAAAAGGCACTCAACAGGCAAAGTGCCTCAGAGAAAAAAGGTGAGCTGCATATTAAGTCATGCACAAAAATGACTAAATCAGAGCTCAACTAACAATTCTTCTGCCATATTTGTCGGATAAATTTCCCCAAACTGGCGAACCGATATCCATACCGATGAACACAACCTGGAAAAAAGGATCTTTCAGAGCAATTACCTTCAAACAAGCATTAAGACTTTTTGGAGGATCTTACCGACGATATGAGAGCTACCCTGCTGGGCAGCCTCCATTCACAGCGCAGCTGGGGGCCCAGGATACTGAGGATGATCATTTCCATGGAATCTCCTGTCTGCTCTCCAGGAGGAAGAGAACTACATGAGAGATGTACAGTATCTGGATATGAGACTGAGGACATTTCTGCATTTTTTTTAGGATTCTTACCCATGATAGCCCGGGGAGAACAGTTCATTTCTTCTGGAACTTTCCAATACCCATGGCTTCAAGTACATTATCTAGTGTCAAGGTTTCTATAAAAATGACAGAACATTAATTTAAAGTCACTGTGCCCTCCGAAGATGTGTGTGTAGAGTTCCAAAAGAACCAAGATAGGCAGGACTTAATGCCATTGATTTTTGAAAAACTGGCTAATTAACTTTAAAAATAACTCTCTGAGCCACTAAGGATGTTAAAATAAAGTTTTAGCTCGAATCTGATAACTATAGCCTGAGCACTTGCAGAAAAGGAATTCCTGCAAACTGAATAACATGTAAAATAATATTTATCTTAATGTTTCAGTAATTGACCTCCCCCACGCAAATTATTTTTGAGGAGAAGAAATAGGGAGTTGCTGTATATTTGCCACAAATCACAATCTTATCTGTGGTGGGGAAAGCACCGAGGTTAACTACAAAATGCAATTTCTGAAGAAATTTCTGAGAAACTATGAATAAGATGAAGAATTTGGAAGGTTTTGAATGGTAAAGAATTAGAATAAAAAGTTGAATGACAATGATAATGCATGAAAGATGTACAATATCTGATTTTTTTGCTTAAAAAGCTGAACACAGTCTACAATGTTGACTTTAATTTAAAGACTCTAAATTAGTATGAAAAAGATGAAGAAAAATATGGAGATGGTTGAAGAGTAACATGAATATGAATAGCATCAAATAGTTGAATAAAATGTATAAAAGGGGCTTAAAATGGTTATAATCTGACCGATAACCGTGTGCAGGTCCCCCGTCAGTGGTCATTATGTTTTGCCTACAGTGTGCGTGTAGATCATAAAAGTGTGCGTGTAGATCATAAAAGTTATTGCTAGTCTGTGTATGTCCATGCATAAGCAGTCAGTGGTTGTAATGTTATGGCTGGTATAGAATATACAGGTGTGGAGACTATGTTATATAGCATTGATATCATATTGTTGAAATTGTGTGTCAAACAGTTTAAGTCTGTAGCAGCAACATCCTTGATAAGGTGTGGAATTAACAGAAATGGTCACATGATTAAATATGGCGCCTCCTGTTGTTAAATCATGGCTGCAGCACACCATTTTGAAGACCGGGGTCTGCCAAACCTGCCAACTGAATTTCTAGCATTTAGGTGAATCTCCGCCGTGGCGCATTTAATGGAGCTTATCATCAATTTGGACACAGGAAATATATCATACACTTCTGAGATCACATTGTTGAAATTGTGATCAGATTTAGTCCTCCCCATTTCACTTCTATATGTAGTGGTGTGTCAGGCATGCAGGTCTTAAGCCTTGCACTCTGTTGGCTCTTGAATGTACCTCTATAAAACCAAATTAGCTCCACCCCGACCAAACCCCTTCCTTAGCTGAGCTTATTTAAGGCACCTGTGTCATCATGGCTGCCTCTTAGTTGCCACATGGGACTCTCTCATTGACTTTCAGTGTGCTGCTTTCCCGAATGGTGTCTGCCTGGCTGAAAGGATTCCAAGCTCCCCTGCCTGCCTGGTGTGGTGTGATGAACCCTCCCTTAGCCTACTGAGTACATTTGACTGGAGGTATGAGTAACTTAACTAGCAGCAAGTAGGGGATGATAACTACCTAAGGTAAATGTTATCACACATTGCTCACTGTTTAAACTTTTCATTAATATGTCTGTAATATGTTTCTGAGTTGTAGGTTGTCAGCTGCCTTTTTTTAAATTTTTTTATTGTTTTTAGATTTTAATAATTTTAACACATCTTTGTTAGTGACCCAAGGGGGCAATCTCCCTGTTTGGTTTGCTTTTATTTTAGTTAACCAATTGGTTTATTGTTTTGATTTCGTTATTGTTTTGGTTCAGAGTGTATTTGTTTAAAAAGAATAACCCTGATTGCTAAAGATATGTAATAAACTTTTTCTACATTTTCTATCGCACTGATTAAACATCTACATTCCTAACCATCCTCTTTACAGGCAGCGTGATTTGCCCCTGCCATGGGCAAATATCACGTGAGATGCTCCTGAGAGGAATGTCTCACCTGAGTTTGCAAGACATTAAGTTTATTCGCAGGAGAAGATCAGAGAACGCCGTGTAGCTATAAACTGACTACTAAAGAAATATTTTTTCTCCTTTGCAAAAAATGTTAACACTACTTCTATGCACTTTGTTCAGTTCGGTAAGCTTATGTAAGTAACTGAATGGTGAAAAAGTTTAGCTAACTAGTCACCATTACAGCACTAGTATTTGCCCGTGCGGGGTAGTGGCCTTGATCATGAGCCCTTACATGAAGGCGGCGCCATCGCTTATGTTTATTTTTGTGTAGCTGCTAACTATGAAAAGTGTGCGTGTCTGCGTGTGTCAAATATTAGTCGTAGGGAATAGACATGAGACATGTAAACCCATCTGAGAGTCTAGATGGGACATTTATTGTTCATGCATATCAGACAATTTATGTTTTCATGGTTTATTTTGCTACTGTTGATTCTGAATTAGGCAGACAATTATAGTTTGTAGAAATCAGAAAGAAATTACAGAAGGCTGTGTAGCGATAAACTGACAAAAAAATAAACGTTTTTGCTACTTTGCAGAAATACAACAATAAATGTATAGCACCGGTCAGCGGAGATGCTGTTGGGCCACAAACAGGTCAAGGACACATATGTGAGATTTCTGTTTGTTGACCACAGCTCAACATTCAACACAGTTATACTACACTGACTCCCTGAAATTTCCTCCATTAGGTATCAGAACCGCCGCAGGGTTGCGTTCTAAGTCCACTGCTGTAGACCCTCCTCTCGTATAACTCTGTCTCACACAATCTAGCATCATAAATGATGCTGATGACACCACAGTCATTGGGCTGATCGTTGGTGGGGAAGAAACATCAGAGGAGAGTTTGCCTTGTGTCAGGAAAATAATCTCTCCTTGTATGCAGAGAAGACAAAGAAGATGATTACTGATCCTAGGAAGAGGAAGGAGCGGCACATTCCACTACACATTTCAGTCAGAGGTGGAGATGGTGAAAACCTTTAAATTCCTGGTAACTCACATCAGTGAGGATCTCACCTGGTGTCACATCACTCAAGAGCTCATAATGAAAGCCCAGCAGAGACTGTATTTCCTAAGAAATCTGAGAAAGTTTGGCTTGTCAACCGAAATCCTCAGCAGCTTCTACAGATGTACAGTCGAGTGTGTCAACACCAGCTCAATCACAGTGTGGAAACTGCACTGCTCGGGACAGGAAGGCTCTCCAGCTTGTTCATCTCTGGAGCATCTTATCTATCGCTACAGGTATGGCCGCCCCTGACCGAATTGGTACCCTAAGCGGAATTTGGTGATTCTAAAAAAATCCAAATATATATGGATAATTAGTCATAAATTAAAACTTCTATGGCCACGAGCCGTAAACAGACAGTGAAGAAGGTGGTCTCTGGAAAATCAGCTACATTGAATGTACATTAAGAGTGGTAACAGAAAAGTGAATGACTGAATGAATGAATGCCCAGAACATGTTGAGACCATTTCCCTCTCTCTATTTAGCACTGTGATGGAACCTGACGGGAATTATGTAAATATTAAGACTTTGACTTTACCATACCTGCAGGTGAAGCTATGCATCTCCCTACATCACGCACACGCTCTATCTCACGCTTGGTTTCTTTGTGCGCTCTCTGCTTCTCGTGACTGCTTGCTCTCGAGTGCCTTGGCCGTGCACTGCCTGCCCCCGACCCGTGGTTCAAATTTCTTTGAGACTATGTGACCACCACGTTTTGCCCCTTGCTCCTGCTGCACCCTGTTGGTGTTTTTTAAACTGTGTACATGACAATAAACCTCTTGAATCCGTCCGTCCATCCATCCATCCAATCATATTCCATCCGATGAATCACTGGCAATAATGTTTAATCATCTATGAATGCAACTATAAGACTACTGATCCCTGATAAACTTCGTTTTATCAAATTATTTTGTCATAATTTGACAATTACCTTATTTTAGAAAAGAAAGACCGTTTTCTTTTTTGATAACAAGATAATAAAGGTCTTTTTTTTTCACAAGATAATTAAGGTAAATGCAGAAAAACTATTTCCCTACGTTGTACTACCGATATGATTGTATGTGACACATAAAGGCTTCATCTTATTCTTATAAACTACCTAAAAAAAAATCAGTCACCAGATTTCTCACGATAACTAACTTGTTATCTTAAGTTAATGGCAATAAAAAAAAAAAAAATGTTCATATACTTAAAGTTGTAGTGTGTAAAATTTATAATAATTAACCCTCATTAGCTGAAGCTGTCAGATTCCCACCCAGCAGTGTCAAACACTGCTGCTTAATGAGAGAAAGGGCATCTTGTTTTTATCCAAAGCTCACACCACTCTGACTGAACACACTCTTACTAACTGTTGTTGTGTCAGTGACTCAGTAACAGCCCATCAGCTTATCATTGGCATGGAGATGACAGCCCAGTAACACGTGCTGACCAAACATGGGACACTTTTCTCCTTATCGGCAGCAGGATACCACCAATGTTCACTAGACACATACTAATCGTTTGCTTGTGACGCAAATCAATGTTTATGTAGGAGCCATTTCACATGTTGTAATAGATTTTTCCAGTAGGTGTCTGGTACTGGTATCTTCCGTAAGGTGCCAGGTGTTGCTAGACGGAAGTAGCAAATATATTTTTGACGGAAGTGAAGGATCACTTCTAAGTTTATGGTGAAGAATTTGTTTATATGGTGATCAGCCCAAGGTGGATTGATTAAAGTCCATTTGTTGGATTTACACAAGAAATAAATAATTCATGAAGACAAGAAACAGAAGCTGGCCTCCTAATTTTCATCTCACAAGGGAAAATATGTCAACTAAAAAGTTCCATTTATGCAGCCCCTCAGGGGTTTTAAGCTTGGCTTAGCCAATACAGTTCATAATAACCTGTATTGCTTAAGTTAAACATAGTGCCCAATAAAAAAGAAATGCAAAAACTGAGTAGAAGCCCTGTTGGTCTATGTTCTTATTTTACTTATTACTTAATTGAAACAGGAAACTAAGATTATACTTAATGAAATGCTTTGTATGTTGTCAGGCCTATAACATGCTCTCTCACTAGGGCCATTCAGATGGCATATCTGTTTTCACAACTATTTGCAATACCTCCTTGCTTGTATAGCGTTAACTCATAATTTGTTCTGCTGGAGGCAACATTGCAAGAGTGAAATTAATCAACCCTACCTCAAAGAGAGCAAGAGCCGTCAGTTACTCACTTAAGGCCGCAGTTTGTTTTCCCGGCCCAGTGGGGCAGCTGTACCAGTTCCACGAGCTGGAAGGTGTTGTTATACGTGGTAATTAATTTGTTACTCAAACATAATAATTCTCTTGTGTCACTGCATGACCAACCAATTAGCTGCATGTGCTCACCTCATTGTTTGTCTCGTCTTGTGTCCTTGTTTCACATAAAAGTGTATCCTGCCCTTTCTAAAATGTACATGTTACAAATCAAATATAATAGGATAGACTCTCAAAGAGAGTTTGTGTGGGTCACAAGCCTACACCAGCAAGGAAAAAACGATTTGGCTACAAGATCAAAATACATGTATTTACCAGAAATGGTTTATACCAATTTTGACATGCACCATAAATATAAGTGCAGACAGATTCAAAATAAATAAAGACTCTAGGGGATAAGGCTTTATTAAATTCATAACACAAATTCATGAGAGAGGGCTGTATAAAGAGGGAGAGAGAAAGGAAGAGAGAGAAGCTCAGTGTATCATGGGAAATCCCCTAGCAGACCTATAGCAGAATAAATTAGAACTAGCTTAGACCAGCTTTAATTATAAGTTTTATCAAAAAGGAAAGTTAGCAGCCTACTCTTAAAAGGTAGAGCGGGTGTCTGCCCCCCGAAAGGAGACTGGGAGATGGTGCCACAGGACAGGAGAAGATAACTGAAGGCTCTGCCTCCGATTCAGCTTGGCTCTAGGGGACTTCAAGGAACCCTGCATCCCATTAACGTTTAATGTAACTTTTAGCTGGATAATATGGAACTTTAAGATACGTAAGTGCCTGTTGATGAAGGGCTTTGTACGTGAGCAGAAAAGCTTACATGGGATGTTCTCATATGTGATATGTGGGTCGTACACATGTGCTCGTATTCTGGTTCTCAACGGGCTAAACAACAGTAACGGTCTGGAAGTGTATTCCATTTTAGCAGAGGTGTGTCGAACAAGTATTGCTTTCATGAGGTCAACTTAGTGTTATTTCAAATAGTCCATGTATTTGGTTTCATCGCCTTATCAGATCTTGGAAGGGCTTGTTAGGAATACATTTCTTCAAATCTAAGCACTGGTATAGTTGCAGATCAGATCATATTTTAATGTACTTAAGCTCAGTGCATTAAATGAAGAGTCTATACCATTATATAATATAAGGGTATTACATAATTCAGATGAATCTTTCTAAATTAATCTATAAGAAGATAAATCCCAAGGTTTGTACAACACATTTACAAAACAGTACATTAAAACATATTTATTTATTTAAGTTGAATAGTTTGCTTACAAAATCTGACTATTTAATAGCTTTCAATAAAAAAAATAGTAACTAAAGGGTCCTATTTCTTTGTGATTGTTAATATTACCTGGCTTGACTATAAAAGTTCTGAAAAAATAAGAGACCTTACCTTTAACAGACATTTCAAAGTAGCTTATTATTCTGTTTTAATTTACAATGAACACACACTCAATACATAATAAAAATTCTGCAGGCTGTGCACAAATATTAATTGCATATTGTGGCCACCTCTGTGTTTAAACGCTCACCCCAACTTTCCCCACCAAAGTTTCGAGAACTGCCCCTGCACTGAGCTCAGGATCTTGTCAATACAATTACAGAAAACCTTTATGGCATCACCTACTATCAAATCAGTAATATAAATTAGTTATGTAATAACTTTGCAGCAGGTTCCAGACATTTTTATGTTCATCATCAGCCACTGTGCTCTAAGTTGCTGTTACAAACTCCCAAAGGATCTGAGTACAGCTGAAAATGTAGATATATTTATTTATATGATTAAACATATAAATAAAGATATAAAAAACATATCAAAAACACAGCAGTTTCTCTGGAATCAAATCAAACATCCATGTACATTTTATATATAATATATATATACATTATATATATGATATTAGTTACTTGCTTTTTTATTAGCGCAATTCAGATTATGTTTCAACATTGCCACCTACAGGTAAGGTAAAGTGACAGTCTGTGAAGTGGAGAGCAGAGGAAGACAGGTGTAACATACCCTCCTCTAGAAGTGGGATCTGCTAGAGTAATTTAGATAGATAGATACTGTATGTAGTGTCATTGCATAGTAAAACAAAATTTTATTTGGCAGCATAGACTCAATTAGCAGCCACTTACAAATACACAGATACACACATTTGCCCAGTGGTGGAAAAAGGAGTCTTTCCGTTTTATTTCGTCACCATCAATCCAGTGCAAAAAGTGAACGTTGGTGATTTATACAAAAATATGAAAAATATTTACAAAGAGTAAGATTTAACGCTTCAAGAGCACGGACTATCATCAACAACAATATCTAAATTTGGCCTCACACTATCTGGCTAAACAACGGACAGTGTTTGGCTCTCAACAAGTAAAAAACGCTCCCTCTGCCAGAATAGACTTCTGCCCTTGCATTATAGGAGGAGCTCCTCCCACAAGCCATACCAGATAGAAACTGAGTGAGGCAGGAGCAGAGTTTAGGACCCAGGTGCAGACACACGATATAGGCAGAGCAGTTGCAATTAGAATATTTAATTAATTAAGTCCAAAATCCAAATCTACAAGGTCAAAACCAGGTAAGCAGACCAATAAGGCAGACAATTCCAGAATCCAAAAGGGCAGAGGCAATCCAATTTCAAAGTATGAAAAAACCACGAGGAAAACTCAAGGAACTCAAGACTCCTTGAGTCTTGAGCTCCTAGTTTGGAGCTCAAGACTCAGCTCCAAACTAGGAGCTGGCTGGGATGTGTGATGACAAATCATCAACGACAAACCGGCACAGAAAAAAAGGTGATCAGACTATATACACTGAGGTAACGAGAAAATGAGAAACAGGAGAAACACAGGTGAACAATCACACAAGAGGAGAACAGAAGCAATACCGGAAAAGACAGACAGGGAAGGGAAAAGGTCACACAAGAAGAAATAAAAAAATGAAGAACAATAAACAGATAAATAAACTAAGAAGGCCAAACAAAGGACACATGACAGCAAATGTAAAACTACATTAACAACATAAATAACCCTTTGAAAATAAAACAGGAACACAGACCAGAATGATAAAGATGATTTTTTAAGGTTCAGGGATCAATTTAATAAATATTTGATCTTAAATAATAGTTTAAGTCCCTGTTGAAGAGCATGAGGTAATTGTTCCTTTTCTTTGGCTTCTTTAAATACAGCTACTAAAAATGAGGTAACATTTTTATTAAAGGTTTTGTAGATTATACTTAACGACCTGAATTTTCAGTGACAAGTCAAAGATAAAAAGATATCGGACATGATAAGTCCTGTTAAGGCGTTGAATGAAAAACAAAAGGATTCAGCACTTTCCCTGCGTCTCAAAGATGCCACACCTCACATGCTTCCAGCTTTTTAAATGTTTCAAAGTATTTGACACACTGTCCAGGCTTGGACAGGAGTTTGAAGACCGATTCAGTGACTTTGAGAAACTTGAGCCCTGTGTGACATTTATGGCCAACACCTTCATGGATGTGTACATAATTGAGATCAAAGGACAGATGACTGAACTTTTCTGTGTTGATACCGAAGAAATGGAAATTGAGGTTATAAACCTTCAAAATAACGTGGAGTTAAAGTCTCTACAGTATTCTCAGCATTTCAGGCACTTCGTTGAGCCAGATATAAGATATAAGAATCTTCTCCAAGTAGCTCTGAAAATGTCTGCTTTGTTTCGGTCTACATACCTCTGTGAGTCGATATTTTCTGACACGGACGTCCTAAAACCAAAGTTCAGAAAAAGGCTGACAGATGAACATTTGAATGACTCCATACGAGTGAACCTAAGTGGCTACACTCTATCATACCCCTCCCTGGTTGACTCCATGCAGTCCCAGTCATCTCACTAACTTAAAAACACATAAAATCACACATAAAACTGGACATGTGACTACTCTTGTGAAGTGATTCAGTGACATGTGGACTGATATAACAAAATGACAAATGAATAAGTAATATATGTGTATTTGTATTGTTTTGTTTTACAGCGTTCAGGTTTTAATTTCATAGTGTGAGATAGACTAGACTAGAAATGCATAATGCATAAAAAGACAGAAAATGGAAATGCAGGTGAACAAAGTTTTTTTTAGATGTTTTAATGCAAAATTTGAGTTGTGGACACCAGCATTTTGTAAATGTTCAGGCAAAACAATAGTTATTTTGTTTGGGTTGAAATAAGCTATGAGAATAAATGTTTCCAGAACACGAGAAGCTCACAGGGAAAAAAGGTTTGAGACCAATGCTCTGGAGGCTCCACAGGAGAACCGGTAAACAGTGTCCAGCATCTTCGTTTCATTACCTTATCCATGGTATTTTTTGCTGGGGCAGCATCTTGACCAGCATGTTGCTGTTTCTCTAGAATACTCTGAAGGCTAAAGTCAAGTCAGCTCCAGAAAAGAGCCAAGGCAGGATCTGCACGTTCATTTATCTGTGAACCGACTTTAAAGGCCCTTGGTTGCTGTTGAAAAAAGAAAAATACTTTAAAAATGTTTCATATAATAAAACTATTTAAAATTATATTATGACATTATTTATTTATGGTTTTAAAGATTTTATACTTTTCAACTGTAATCTGAATATTTAATTATAGAGATTTAAAGATGTGAATTGCTGAAATCTACCAAAATTGATTCAGGTGCTTCAATTAAACTACCAGTTAAATTATAATCAACTCCATCTAAGCCATATATGTCAAGGTCACAGCCCGCGGGCCACAGCCAGCCCGGCGTGCAATTATATAGGGCCCGCGAGATAATTTTATATAGATTTATTATTATGGCCCGGCGATATGAAGCGCTGATAATACACAAACTACAGATCCCATAATGCAGTGCTTCAGTAACTGAACGAAGCACTGCATTATCATGAAGGGTATCCGAGCGACAGTTGCCTTTACGGACGCTCGGATACCCGGGAACTTTCCCCACGTCAATCAAGTCAGCTTCTGTTGCGCTAAAACCGGCTACAACCCTGTTGAAAAGTTATTGCAAAGCTAGCCCCTCACAATGGCGAAGACAAAAGTTAATTCTGAAAACAGAGCATTTCAAAACCGATGGGAGGCTGAATACATGTTTACTGACACTGCCGGTAAACCTGTGTGTCTCATTTGTGGAGCTAATCTGGCTGTAATTAAGGAATTTAATCTGCGACGCCACTACGAGACAAAACATCAGGAGCTGCAAAACCTGAATGCAGAGGAGAAGATACAGAGAGTAGGAGAGTTAAAGAAGACTCTGAGATTTCAGCAGACGTTTTTCACTAGAGCAAAATCCCAAAGTGAAGCTGTTGTGAAAGCAAGTGTTATTGTGGCAGAGGAGATAGCCAACTCAGCCCGTCCATTTACCGAGGGAGAGTTTCTGAAGAGCTGATGATGAAGGTGTGCGATGTCTTGTGTCCAGAAAAAAAAACGATGTTTGCAAATGTAAGCCTGAGCAGAAATACTTTATTTTATTTAAAGTTTAGGTTTATTTATTCTGAAATAATATTCCTGTCTGTTTTATTCATATTTATGTTCAAACATGTAGTTTCATTGTGTTCAATAAATGTTTATCCTGTTCGGCACGCGACCTGAAGTGTGCTTTGAGTTTGACACCCCTGACCTAAGCGCTAGGAGCTTTTTATTATCAAAGTTGTCTGTAGTTGGACTCGGTCATAGGAAGGTATTGAAATTGGCAAGATTAATTAATTCAAGCAATATTCAATTCAGTATATTGAGAGGTAGAAGGATAATTTATTATTCAAACAATCAGTCAACATTCAGTGAGGTTTTAGAGAGATGTACCAAGTAGGAAAAACAAGCCAGCAGGCTCATTCTCTCCCTCTTCCTCCGCATCCAGGCTCCCCTCTCCTGGATTGACCTCCTGAGATGTGCTGACCCGCAATTGGCCACTGAGCTCTAATGTCATGACTACATCAACAGGTTAGCTGCCGTTCCGATTCTACTACGAACTCTCAAAGTCAGAACTTCCGCAAGTCTGGAGTTGCGGTCTCGAGAAATGACAAATGGCCAGGGAGACAACCATACATATCAAATATTACAACACTTAAAAACTGTTCTTCAGTCTGTTGGTTCTGGCTCTTATCGTTCTCAGTCTGCCTGTTGGTAGGGTGGTGAACAGGGCCTCTGAGTATGTTGGTGGCTCGTCTGTGGCGACAGCTCAAGTGGTTGTCACTCAGGTATGGAAGTGTAGGTCTAACAATCCACGCTGCCGTTTTGACTATCTACTGAAGGTCTTTCCTATCGTATGTAATGCAGCCGGAGCACCAGATCGTTCCGCTGTATGTCTGCATCCTCTTGATGGCACATCTATAGAGAGTAATAAGCCGCTTCCTTGGGAACCGATTGAGTTCTAACATCCTGAGGAGGAAGAGACGCTTATGGACATTCTTGATAAGGCTGGAGATGTTAAGGCTCCAGGTCTGGTCCTCAGATATGTTGACTCCCATGAATTTGAAGCTGGAGGCCTTCTCTATCTCCTCCCCATTGATGAAATACTCAGTGTAATGTGTCTTTTTATTTTTCTTGAAGTCTCTGATCATTTTCCTACACACTCTTGGATGTTTGTTTAGTTCTTTGTTAATAGCATCATGTAGTTTGCACATAGACAGACTGCTCGACTGTGAACATAAACGAGTCTTATCAAAGCTTTTGGGATTACCCTTGGTAGATAAAAGGGTCTGCACTTCATCGATAAAAACTCCAAGTCCGGGCAACAATGTCTCTGCAGAACAATGGTATCTGTAAACCCGCTGTTACTTACGTATACGCACACACCCCGTCCTCTGATCTTACAAGATCAAACTGTGTAGTCCACTCGGTGATGGGTTCAGCCTGCAAACTCCACAGCTAGGTCCGGGATGTTCTCGTGCAGCCAGGTCTCTGTTATCACCATAACGCAGCTATGTGGTTGATGCATCTGCATTCTGATGTCAGCCAGCTTGTTGGCGAAAGAGCGAAAGTTGCTGAGAAAGAGACTGGGCACGTTAGGTTTATACAGGGCCTCTCCTAGCCTGGACTGGAACATTGCCCGCTCTCCTCGGTTCTGCTTCTCTTTTTGTCGCCGTCTTTGCCACCTCGCCATGATCCTTAAAGTCACTGTGCACCCTGCTGACTGAGTGATCCCCATAGGGATGGAACAAGCCTTTGAGTCGCAGGTTCTAAGTTCTAGTATAAGCCTTTGTTTTGCCACTAACTGAGGAGCCCCTGGGTGGCTGCATCTTTGCAATTTAATTTCAAAGTACTTTTTTTCTTTTGGCCAAAACACGGTAAGGGTGCTCCAAAGGAGGATATCCTCCCTAAACAATCAACAACCAGATTACAGTATCGGCAGTTCCATGGTCCAAGGAGTGTTCCCGCATTTCTTAGTCAATTCTGGACCACTGTATGGCACATGAGTGTGATGTATTGGTGGTGAAAGAGAGAGGTATTCATGGACTGATTAAAAAGCTACATTCAAATGAACCAAAAAAAGAAAACCCTTTCACTTGCTCATTTTTAGCATTTAGCTTGTAAGCTCAACATATAGGTAGAAACCCTGAGAAGCTTATTAGCAAAGACGGATTTAAAACAGTGTCTTATTTTAGGTTTTTATTGCATGTGTGTAGCTGAGGCTTTTTGAAACGCGTTTATACTATGAATTGATAAAGCATTCATCTGATGTAATGTAACATTAGGATAACCGGTCATACTTTTTTTCTCTGCTCCTTTGAAATAAGAGCAAATAACATAAACCCCAAAACTGGTTGGTAAATGGAGATGTAAGATGACTAGGTGCATTTGCTGAGGCCAAAAGCATACAATTTATAAGACCTAGAGATCTATTACAAATCAGGTTACAGGTTACAGTTTTTTTTTGTAAAAACATGTATTTGATCATGAATATCATGAATACATGCCTAGAGTAGTTACAGAAATATTTAATTTCTGACTTAATAAAAAAATATCTCCATCCTCCCCAACTCATCAGCCACTGTGTCCAGTGTATGTTCAAGTATATGTTGGGTGTGATAGTAGGGCGATAGATGATACTATAAAACTTTCCCATTGTTTTCAATTAGCTGATCCACCCCTTATCTTAGGAGAGTTTTGCACCACAAGGCTGGCTTGTTGTTGTTGACTGCACTCCCGACTCCTGATCAATATTAGACTCCTGCAGACCCCTGCCCAATGTCTCGATGGGCAGGATCAAGCATGTAATTCCAGCCAGCAGACAGCAGCCACAGTACATTGACACGGTCAGATACACTGATTTCCTGAGCAAGACCTAGAAACAAGGATGGAGGAGTCAGACAGTGAAAATAAAGCCTAATTGGAAAAATTCTGATATTGGATTTATGCTGGAAATTGTTTTGAATAGATTTATTTTTTGAAGTACCAAAAGAGACAGTCAATTCTGAATACCTGTATAGGGCGCCATTTTTAAAGAATCACACGTTGAAACAGCAACATTTTTGCCACATTTAGCTCCAAACAGCGTTTCAAAAGCAGTGTACTTCTTTTTTTTAAAGATTCAAGATTTTTTATTGTCACACATACAGTAGGAACGTAGTTCACACTGAGCAATGACATTGTTATTTTGGAGTTTCCCTTCAAATAAATGGAAAATACGATAGAAATAGAAAATACGATAGAATAGACTAAAAATATATACTAAAACTAAAGGTATAAACATATAAAATATATAAGTATGTTCAAAAGAACAAAATGTATCCACACTCCGTTCAGTTTAGCAACAATTTTTGTGTAGGCCCTGAGAAACTATGGATGTAGTGCAAATATGAACATAAGTTCAGCAATATTTATTAAGTTTGTCTTATTTACCTTCCTAGGAACTATGTTACATAAAATGCTTTATATTACATATAAATATAATAATATTAAATATACATTTTATTTAGAACCAACTTTAAGTTGGATCAAATATCAATGTGCTACAAGTTAAAAGCAGATAAAAGCATCAATAAGAAAAATATAATAATAATAGTAAAGAAATATTTGCAAAAAAGCAGCAATGTTTATCAAATGTTCTGCTAAAAAGTAAAATTTTAAGTCCTTTTTTAAAAGTCTCAGTCGTCTGTGGAGCCTTTAAATGGTCAGAGAGGGCATTTCACAGAAGAGGCGCAGCAGAACAGAAGGCCCGATCACCCAGGGTGCTGAGATTAGTCTGGGGGAGGAGGAGGCGGTATGAGTGGGTAGAACAGAGGGATCCTGTTGAGGTTACTGATGTGAGTAGTTCTTTCCTCATATAATATGGGGGGGGGGGGGGACCAGGTTAGGACCTGTCCCAAAATAGCTGAGAAACTTCTTTGGTTAAAAATGGAGCTTCATTTACCATGGATAGAAATAGTTTTCTTCAATGTGCTTTTTTTTTTGGTACTTCCGCTAACGTCAGTGTGAATTAACATTTTAACTTAATATTCTAAATATTAAGCTATTCTAACTATAAGATAATATTTATTAAGCTAGAAATATTAAGTTTTATTCTAAATATTTAGGTTCGACATTTAGATTTAACTTTAACTTTTAGATTAAAAATGTATATTTGTATTTAGGATTGAGATGTAGCATTTGTATTTATGTTTAATATTTAAACATTTTATTAAACACATATTTCCTAGGAAGGCAAATATGACTCTGATCATAAATTGTACGGCAAATGTGATCAAATAAATTGACTTTAAAAGTTTGAGACTGCTTTGTTTGGAGCTAAATGAGACCAAAAGTTGCTTTTAAAATCAGCATGTGTTGCTTTACAAACACATACCTGCGCCACAAAAGGAGTGATCAGGGCACCAATCCTTGCCATTGCGCTGCAAGTTCCCAATGCTAAAGCTCTTATTTCTGTAGGGTACACCTAATGTGTGAAAAGAGAGAGCAGTTTGTTCAGTTCAACTGATATAAAGCAAATCAAATTCCAAATTCATTAAAATAAGAAGCGTCACCTCTGGTGTGTAAACATAAGCAACTTGAAAACCTCCAGAGATGAAGGCTCTGCTAATAAAGATGAAGATTGTAAGAGCTGTCCTGCATGAATATAAAAATAGAGGATGAGAATTTGAGGTCAGCCTTGATGTTTTAACGTATTTGTGAGTTATTTTTCCATTATTAAACAAAACAAAGACAAAACTTACCTCCCAATACAAGCATATAAGGGCAGAACGAACAAAGCAAACATGAAGAAACACAATGCCATGCTCTTCTTTCTGCCAATGAGCTCAATAATCACAAGGACAAATAAGAGACCTGAAACACACATGAAATAGCACACATACAGTTGTAATAAACATTGCACAGACACAATGTTACAAATTAGAATACTACAGCTAGAGGCCACTCTCAAACTAGGCCTGGATGCCCATTCTCTCACCTAAGTACAGCTTTCTACGTGGTGACAACAGTGAGCTTATTTCAACAAAACTTTGCGTCTTTTTCTATGTGAAAGGCAAAATTAATAAAATATAGGGAATTTGTGCACAAAATATTGTGGCATTAGAGAAATCTTTGTTGTTTTTCATTTATCAAATTTGAAATGAACTTCAGACAAAGCTGAATATGGCTATGGAATTTTTTTTAACAATTTAGTTTCGAGTTTTAACAACAGCCGATGTTGGAGGAAAGCTTTACATGAGGGTATAGCTTAGTAACAGTATTGTGATGGTCCTCATGTCACAACTTCAAATACATACAACATCTCTGAATAAATGTGCTCACCAAAAAGATTTGTTTTACCTGGGAATTCAGCTAAAGTTGTCCATAAAAGGTCTTTGTAGTCAGCTGATGTCAAATATTTGCAGTCTAGACTACAACTTGGTTCAGCCTTGGCTCCTTGGGTCGCTATGGAAATAAAGGAGATATTTTTGGTATTTGTTCAAATATAAGGCAAATACTGACAACACATCAACACGGAGTGAGAGTTACTTACTACCACATGAATCTCCAGACTGGAACAGCTCAGTTGTTAACAGGACTAAACCATAATAGGAGAATGCATTTGCAAACCTGTGGATGAAATAAAAATCATTATTCGGCAAGCTGAATTATGTGCTTGCATTTACAAATAAAGCGTTGAATACATGGCTGGACTAAACCAATGGTGGAATCTCAGTCCAATCTCGGTTTTAGTTATCTCGATATCCTGAGAGGAAACCCTCTATCCATGTAACACTTCCTGGTCCAATCTTTGCAATGTTCTATGTTATTTTGACATTAATTAACTGAGCATATATATTTACAGTTGAACCATACCAAATGAAATAACAATCCACTAATGTGTGTTCTGACTTAGGGCGGTCATCTTTTCAGTTTGGTCTGTACGTTCCATTAAGTGCATGCCCACACATCTGGAGGTCTCCAAACAGTTGTCAGATTTTCCAAGATGTCATTACAGTCTAAATCAAATTGTAGAGGCCAAGCCTTAACTTATATACGTACAATAAAATAAAATGAACACATATTTGTACATTTATGGATCTAATGTTGATGTTATTGCACATATATATATATATATATATATACGCAAAATTTAGTTTACACAACTGTAGGAGTATGACAGACTCTTCCTTTGCAGACTAAAATTTGTCTCGCACTGTTAGGCAGTCAGAACCAAATTCTGCAGGCCGAAGCAGCTGTACGGGAAAGATTAAGGTTAATAAAAAGAAAAAAAGAAAAAACGATAGATAAATGTGCCTGCTGTCACATCGCTGAGTGGTGTAGAAAGTTCAGCTTCTCACCTTATAATGAATTATTTATTTATAGTTGTACTCTGCATATTGTGTTTGATTCCATCCACCTTATGCTACCATCATATACAAAATACATCAAAATACAATATATAATGATCTGTAACTACTGTCAAAAAACTGTAGCCAAAAAACTGAGAGCTCACTTTTGTCTTGCAACAACAGAAGGAAAGTTCCTTCCCTTATTGCATGTTACCACAGCATAATAGTGACACCTATTGGATGAATCTGGAATAACACTCAAAAAACTCCTACACAAATAATTACTTTTTAAATAGAATTTCTGATTTATAAAAGCTCAAATGAAGATGAACATTTAATACTCATGCTCACCAAATAAACCACAGAAGAAGAGTAGTCTTCAAGTACTGAGGAGAAAGGACATCTTTCATCCGTCCACAGACTTTCTGTGAAATTAAAACAACGAAAATAGAAGGTGTGTTTTTGGTAGTAAAGAATTAGACACTCCCATTATTCATTTAAGCCCATTTGCCTGTAATGTCACCTGTTTAGGGGCAATTATCTTCCCTTGGGGCAAGGCTTTACCATTCTCTTCGGCAATATATTTTAAAGTTGCCATGGCCTTTTCTGGGTTTCCATTCAGCATGTCAAAGCGAGGACTTTCAGGAAGCCACTGTGTAAAAAAATACAATTGAGCGATGAGCATCGGCTGGTTTTGATTTCATGCATTGCTATTACGGCTTCAAAATTTTGGTTAAAATAAGAATCGAAATTCTTTTGCTTAAAATTGAGATCTTGATTCTCTTCACGCTTAAGTGCGAGTCTGATCCCGGATATAGATAATCCCAAAATCGCGTCAAACATACATATCCATAAGGCCAACCATTTACAGGGCTAGGCCTGGTTCATAAGGGCGAGTTGGAACACAAACCATGCTGGCTTAGCTGCAGCTTGTATCATTAATTCAAATGCTGCTGAATTTTTGTACATCAGACATGAAATCGCCTTTACATCTGAATCAAGAACAGTCTTCTTTTTTTTTTTTTTACAATTAATTTCCCAGCTCCAATCATTATATATCAAAAATGTACTTACCGAAGAGAAGCAAATAAATATTGCCATAGGTACAGTGGATAAACCAAGCAGCCACCTCCAGCCAAGAGTAGGCATAATCCACATCGCGAGTAAGACCTCGAACACAGCACCAATTGACCAGAACATCTGATGCACGCAAAAACATCCACATCATCATGATGAAGATCACCAATATCAAGATGGATCAATAAACAGTATTATAAATCACATATAATACTCAACATTAGACTACAGTAAAAATATGCAATAATATCAAAGATATTACCGATATCAGCACAATGCTGGTGCCTCTTGTCTTGATGGGGAGGAACTCAGAGTACAATGTCACCCTTGAAATAGAAACGCTTGTTTTATTCATTATCCGATCCATTACCCCTTCACTTTCCACATTTTATTATGCATCCTTATGCGAAAATAATTTGACCAAATTTTTCCCATTTTCGAACTGAACTCCATACTCCATAATTACAAAGCAATACAGAGTTTTAGATATAATGCAAGTCAATGAAAATAAAAAGAGAAATATCAAACAGACGTAAGTATTGAGATGTTTTCCTTAGTACTTATTTTAACAACCTTTGGCAGCAATTTGTCTCCAGTCTTCCAGAGGATGACCTGGCGAGCTTTGAACACCTGGATTTTCGGATGTTCTGCCATTCCTCTCTGCCGATTGGCTTAGGCTTTCTCAAGTTGGATTGCGTCGGTGGACATTTAAAGCTCTTCAGAGATGTTGAACTGTAATCAAGTCAAAGCTAGGTCACTCAAGGACCTTGACGGAGTCATTCCTAAACAACTCTTGCATTGTCTTGGCAATATACTTAGGGTCATCGTCCTCATGGAAGGTGAACCTTAGGCTCAATTTGAGGTATTGAGTGCTCTGGACCAGGTTTTTATTGAGGATATCTCTGTCCTTAGCTCCTTTCAACTTTCCTTCAAACTTTTCCAGTCTTGCATTCCCATTCCCTGCTGCACCACTGCTGGAATGGTATTGGGTGATGATGATGTTGATGAGTGATGCTTGGCTTCCACCTGACATTACGTTTGGATATGAGGCCACACAGTTCAATCTTAGGTTTATTAGACCAGATCATTTCATTTCTCACAGTCAGAAAGTTCTTTCTGTTCTCTCCTGATAGCTGACCTTGTGTTAGTTTCTCCCATCTCCACAAAGGATCTCTGGAGCTCAGCCAGAGTGGCCATCAGGCTCTTATTCACCTCTCTTACCAAGGCCCTTCTTCCCCAATAGCTCAGTTTGGCTGGGTGGCAGCTGCATGAAGAATCCTGGTTGTTCTAAACTTCTTCCATTTAATATTTGGATAATCTGAGCGCTGGTGAACCTTCAATGGTGCAGTGGCAACGGGGTGGCTGTAGCTCTAGAGAGGCTGTGGAGTGGCCGTCTCCCATCGGAAGGTAGCCGGTTCAAGCCCCAGCAGTTTACATGTTGAAGGATCCTTGAGTAATATCCTGAACACCCATCTGCTCCCCTGGCGCTGCAGATAGCTTAATCCATCTCCTCAGGGATGGATTAATAACAATAATCTTTCCTTTATTTATCACATGTTACACAGTACATACATACAGTACAACGTCACAAAATTTATCTCTGAATTTAACCCATCCCTCAGAGGGCAGTAGGTGTTATCTGTGAATCGCCCGGGGACCTGAGGTTTCAGGATCTTGCTCAAGGACCGACGGCATGTTGCACCAGGGGCAAGGCTAAAACCATGGATTCCTCTTGAGGGAAAACTGCTCTACCCACTGAGTCAAAGCAGAGAATCAATGTTGCTCTGTTGTATTGCTTGTATAATTGTATGTGACAAAAAAAAGCTTCCTCTTTTTCAGCGGAGAGCAATTTTTTGTAACCTCCTCCGATCTGTGCCTTAATACATACCTGTCTATGAGCTCTCCTGGCTTCTCTTTCCACCTCGTGGATCGGTATTTGGCTCTAAATCAGGTCCACTCAATTGAATGTACCACAGGTGAACCCCAATCTAGGTGGAGCACCATTTCAAAGATGATCATAGCAAAGTGTAGGAATAGTTATGTCAATGTGATATTTCAGTTTGTTTTTTTCTAATAGATTTTTCAAAAATAGTTGATACTATTTTTAATTTTTGTTATTATGGGGTATTGAGTGTCGATTGAAGAGGGAAAAATAAATTTTAAGGATTTTAGCATAAAGCTGCGACATAATAAAAAGTGAAAAAAGTGAAGAAGCCTGAATAGTTACTGAATGCACTAAATGTTTCAACGCATATCTTATTGTTAAAGATGTTAAAATTAAGAAATTAACTTACGACTGAGGTGCTCCTGCTATGCCAAAGCCTACTAGGCCCCGCAGGAATAAGATCCAGCCATAAACCGGAGAAAAGGCACTCAAGAGGCCAAAGTACAAGATCCAGCTCATAGAGATTATCAGACCCTCATTTGTACAAAGACACATAGATAGAACATGTAAGCTTAATATCAAATAATGCTCAAATTCACTATATCATAAAAATGGAAAAAAACACAGATAAACTCACAACTCTTCTGCCCTTGTTGTCAATCAAGTTTCCCCATAAAGGTGAACTGATGCCCATCCCGATAAACACTACCTAAAAAAAAGTTTTTATAAGAGAAAATATATTCAAGCTTCAAAAAGTTGCAATAAAAGCTTTCTGAGAGGTCCTTACCGACGTTATAAGAGACACCATATAGCCGGGCAGCCTCCACTGACAGTGCAGCTCGGGGCTCAAAATACTGAGAATCATCATCTCCATGGCATCTCCTATCTGCTCTCCGAGAGAGAACAGCACATAGATAGATGTACATGATCTGGAAATGATATTTAAGACATTTCTGCTTGATTTAGGATTCTTACCCATGACAGGCCAGTCAGAACAGATAATTTACACTGGAACTTTCCAAAGCCAACAGCTTCAAGTGCCTCATCAATTGTAAAGGTATCTGTAAAATGGACAAAAATAGTTATTGAAAGTCACTGTACGCTCTTAAGAAATGTTTGTAGAGGCATGAAAGAATAAAAAAGAAACATGGCTTAGTGGCGTTGATTTGTTAGCAAATATACTGTATATACCATCAGCCAGAGGAGATCCCAAATGTGTATAACCTACAACTAATACTGTTGAATTCCACAAACCTTTTTGATCAGAAACAGATCTGGAGACAGAATTTTGTATTCCTGAATTCATTGTGGTGATGGTGCAGATCTCTTGGTTTGTGCCCAACTCTTCATCACCCTGCTGCACAAAGTTTTCCTCATCCCTAAATGTCAGCAAAGCATAATGAGGTTGTATATCCATTTCAATACTATAATTATAATTATTATAACATTGCTATGTCAGGCAGGTTTTCAAGGGGGGGCTTCCCCTTTCTCAACCAAGACCTATGAAGAAACTGGAACAGTAAAAAAAATAAAAAAAATCATTATGTATTTAACCTCAAGTCAGGACTTTACCAGGATTTTTTTTTCTGATCTGCTTCAATCAGGGTGACTTCCGAGTTGATACAGGCTTTTGTTGCATAGGGGATAGAAGCGTGGTGACAGTCACTATCAAATCAATGACCTTTTGGTCTAAAGGCAATTATCTTCATGACCATAATTCAGTGTGTTCTTATGACTGTCTACCAGGTGCTGGCTTTTTCGGCATTTGTGCTGCTGTAGCTCTTCTGTGGAATCGTTGGTCGCTCGTCACATGCATCTATTGACATTGAGAACGTTGCTTGGATGCACAAACTTTGCAGCCCACTGTGGATGATGTCATGTTGGCATGTTGGCATGTTGGCATGTTGGCATGTTGGCGTAGCATGTTCACAGAGCGGCAACTGTGCTGGAGTTACAGTGGCAGGCTTGTCTTCTGCAGTTGGACGGAATGAGATAGGGTATCTAAAGTACCACTTGGAAGGCAGGTGGTACTAGATGCTTCATTAGATGCACAAAACAGTGGTGATCCCATACTCATTGCACCCCAACACTAAAAGAGTATACTCAATTTACTGTAATATTGTCTGGGCAAGTACCTTTTCAACTTATCTCGGCAAACTATTTCTGCTGAAAAAACGATGAGGCTTATGAGGTTACTTTTGGAAAATATAATGCACCAAGTGTTCCTCTCTTTAGTTACGGTTATTGTCTATTTGATTGATATTTATATCAACTTTCTCCAAATATTTACATTTATCTTTTAAGTTATATGTAAAAATACATATTTATCATCTAGCTTTCGACATTATTTTGTTACTAATTCGCAATTTCACTGTTCCCAAACCAGACAGTCTGAGAATCTTTAAATATCCTGCGGTCCATTTTCAGGTATCGTGGAGTAATTCTTTGGAATGAAATTATTCATTTAATGGATTCCGTTACTTATTTGCTGCTGCCTTTTATAAAATTTTTAAATGATTCTTATTTCTGTCTTTCCTATATAGTACTTACTTAGCTTGTTTTTTGTTTTTAATCTTTCATAATGTTTTAATAACTGTTTTAAATGCCTAAATGTTCTCTTGCACTTTGTCACAATGTTCTCGATTATTTGTGTAAAGCACATTGAATTGCCCTGTTGCTGAAATTTGTTATATGAAAAAAGTTTCCTTGCCTTACTTAAATCAAATTTTATTCATCCCTGCAGGATGAAAAAAGCACAAAGGGTCCATGGAAAAAGTCAAGTTAGTAAGATTTAATATGAAATATATACATATGAATACTGCGGGAGAGAGGAACAGAGATCTCAGTGCATCATAGGAAATCCACCATTATTTAGATTTGACCAGCATTAATTATAAGCTTTATCGAAAACGGAAGTCTTAAGCTTACTCTTAAATACAGAGAGGGGGTCCTCCCCTCCGCACCCAGAGTGGGAGATGGTTCCGCAGCAAGGAAGCCTGATAGCTGAAGGCTATGCCTCTCATTCTATGTTTGCAGAATGTAAGTTGGAATGATCTAAATATCCATATGTGGACTGTGCCCTTCAACACACTTGAGGGTGTCTCAGTCATTGTCTTATATACCACAGTTTCAGAAGTATGGAACTCAGGGTTGAAATTATGGGAGGAAGTTCAGCCCAACCTTGGCGATTTGATTAATTTGCACTAAACAAAACTGAACTCATAACCGATTAAAAGTCATGAAGTTTCACCAACTATTATTATCTTTTTATAAAACAATATTGATTAATGTCTATCTATCTATACTTCGAAGATGTATTTCATATAGAAAGTTTTCCTTTGAACATTACTCAGCACAAAAGAATAATTTTAAGTACGGTATGATGCACAGCGGCTCTATTTACTGGTTGTAGAGCAGGTTTTTCCTCAATGTTCTCCCCTTTGAATGTTGAAAGAATGAGGAAATATAAACAGTAAAAATATTATAATCAGATCATAATGTTGTTTTACCTCTTGTCGGTATTTCTCCACCTTTTGTAAAGAACTGTGTCCGGACTGCTCCTGGGATCCATTTTAATGTTAATTTTGAGAGTACTGTTACCAGACAGCACAAAGGTGATTTGGTCAAACCGGCATGGGTAGTTTTTTTGATTCCAGTGTTACACCCATAGCATATTTCAACAAGAAGTGAAGAGTGTGGGGTTAAACCAGGAAACTGTGTCATATTACCTCTCTCACTCCTACTCTCTCTCTCGCTCTCTCTCGCTCTCTCGCTCTCTCTCTCTCTCTCTCTCTATGCATCTATATCTATATATACATCTGTATATATCTATATGGATATATATCTTGTTCTCTATATATAATCTATATATATCAGTAGTATTTCAGTAGTAGTTCATCTCACCAGTAGTAATAGATGTAGTTAGTGAACAGTCACAGAGAATTACCAACTGCCGAAACAGATATTTAATTAAGATAAATTCAATTGTATTAACTTTTGTAAAAGGAGTATAATATTTCACTTTTAAGTCTCCTCAAAAAACCCCCACTTCCATTCTTAATGTGTTGCGGCTTTTGTAGTCCTCCAAATGCGTCACATGTGTTGTCAAATTTGATGTAGATATTTTCTTAATTTAATTGTGTGGGTGTTTGTAAGTGTTTTTCTTCAGTTCCAGTGTGTTTGTCCCTGTCGGCCAGCTGGATAATACCACTATAATTCCTTGGATCCACCTACAAATAGCTGTGGAGGCTTATATTACTTCACACCTTCAAAGCGTGTTTTGACTGTGGTTGTGTCTCCCAAAGATTGGCAAACACTTGCTAATATGTCATATGTAGTGTTGTAATGGTAATAATACCTGAGCAGTACACCTCAATGGTAGTGTATTTTCAGGAGGTAGAACAGTAATCTAGAACCAGAACCAGTAATCGGATGGTGTCTGGTTCAATTTGAGACCCTCGAGCTTACCCATCAAAGTGTCCTTGGGAAAGACAGTCAACCACAAATTATTCCTGATGGCTGTTCATTGGTGTAGGAGTGATTGTTAAATTTGTTCTTGGTTAGAACTCCAGATGAGCAGCTTGTGCCATGCATACTAACCTCCGACACCGTACTATGGATCTATTTGTGAAATAAAATGTGGACCTTTAGCTATTGTTGTCCGGTGTTTGACTGGACATTATGAAGGGAATGTTGGACTTATTTAAAGACTAGCTAAATCCCCAGGATCTCTTCTGCTTTTAAATAATGGATTATAATATGCTAATGAGGATTCTTCCAATTGGTTCTCTTATATCACTCTGTGTTTTGGCAAATCCTCAGTAATGTTAGATGCTTTAGTGGTTGCTTACAGGAAAAACAAATGTTAAAATTTAAACAAATGGAATACGAAGGAAACGTTATACAATACACCACCACCACCACCACCATGTCACATTATAGTGTAATTTGAACAAGTAGCACGATGTAGTACATCTTCATCTTGTTCTTCTCCGTTCTTGTTGGCTGTCTCTTTTCTTTTGAAAAATGCTCCTAATGTCCTCCAAAGTGTTGGAAATATTTGCAAAGTTCTGGTCAATTTATTGATTTGATGAAGCAGCTGGTATTAAATGTAATTCGTTAAAACCAGTAACGCATTGTTGCATAATAACTTGTATACAAATTAACATTTTTGTTTAAGTGATTCAATATTTTGAAAATACATGATGGTACAAGCAAAATTATAGATGCATGTTACTATAGGTCTGAATTTATATTGACAGTTGGTGTGATCCGATCATTGGTACTGTAATGAGCAGCTGGTAATTGGTTTGAAATGCATCTGCCTAATCAAAGATCAGTAATCCAATACCTGTGCAGTAATTTTGTGGGGAGGAGGGCAAGGAAGGGTCTCCGGTAGTATTAAGTTAACTTGTTGACTTGTATTACATACTTACACACACACACACACACACACACACACACACACACACACACACACACACACACACACACACACACACACACACACACACACACGCACACACACACACACACACACACACACACACACACATACAAACATATACAAACAATTCCTTAAACACATGGTGTAGATGTACTCAGGCAGTCCACTGAATGAATGTTTGGTACCCGGGCTCCATGAATGTTTAACTAGCTCAGTGGTTCCATTGCCAGGAGGCTCATTGCCACTTTATTAACAACAATGCAGGTACATTAGGCCAGCAGAAAGAAGAAGTTCTAAACTCCTCCTTCTCCTCCATTGTTCCAGGCTGTAGTACTGGGCCGAGTTGATATTTGAATCAACCTCGTAGATAGCGGTTTAAGTAGCTGCTTGGAGCAATATCAATGCTGATCTTCACAATGGAAGAATTAATCGGCTACTGATACCGCCATCATAAGCCGTGCTTGTCCGAGTTGTGAGGCTGAGGACTGAAGTTCCTGGTAGTAGTTTTGGATTGATCAGGTTCATCACAGAAGACTGATTCAACCATGACACACATGGTTTTGGAAGTAAAACAGGTAATTACATTAACATAGCTAATGATTTTTCAGTTGCAGGGCCAGTATTTCCTTCACCAAGGATGATATGTTTGTTTTTTAATTTGGCTAAGAGGAGAACTCGAGAAAAGCTGTTTGGCTGCAAAGAAAAGTTGTGAGATAACGATTAAATTTTGGTGTGCGTCTGGATTATCCAGGATTTGTTTGTTTAACATTTCAAGCCAAGGCGATTTTCAACATTTCTGGCAAAAATGTGCAAATCTTGATGGAAGAATTATGGCATATTAAGGGGGTTGGCATCTATGAGTCTATGGAATTTTGTGCAGATCCAAATAAAAATCCATATGTAAATATTATGATTATTATGAGGACAGGGCTATGAGTTTAACTAGGTCCTATGAGTTGTGGATGATGCTTGTTTGATTTTAATGAGGTTGTTGAAACATGGTGGAGGTACATTCTCCAATGCATGCTCCTTTCTAGTTTCTGATTTGCCTTGTCAGCAAAAGTTGACAAGGGAAACTTTGTTTCACGTTGACAAGGGAAACTTCACGTTTCACACTTTTGTGTGAAACGTAACATTTTATACATTTTAACAATATCATTAAAAAAAAGATAATGAGCTAATCAAAATAAGATTATACAAGCATGAACACCTCATGATGTCTCTAATTTCCGGATCTTAATCGGATCTGGGACATGAAAGTATGTATCTGCAGTGGATCTATATAAATTGGTTTGCATGTGGCACGTGGCCCTGTCCCCAATATGTAGCTGAGATAATGCAGATGTACACAAATTCATTTAATTTATCTATGAAAGCTATGAAGGTATATTATGATGCAAAATAAATCCACGATGAAAGTTATGACTTAAATTTATTTTGTTAATAACTCAAACTAAAGATGATAAAAACTGTTTTGGTTCACTTTCACTACAACACAAACTCAACCTTATTTTCCTCTGCAATAGAGGAAGTCTATGGTACCCTTCTGCGGTATGGCTGACAAGGGTAAATGCACTGCAACGCTCAATTTGACACCATGCGCAAACAACTTCATCAGTTTGACACCACATGCATGCAGCATATAAAGAAAGCACCTTCAAAAATTTCACAACGCATACATGCTGCAAAAGCCACAACCCATTGAGAAAAACGATCTGCAAAGCACAAGACAATGAAAGTGTTTCAAAACATCTCATGATATTTTTATTAGCCGTAGTAGCTTTGTTTAACTTCCGGGTCATGCAGTTATGTGACTTAGAATAAAACTTTAATCAACACCGTGAAAAAACCAAATACATTAATAATGAAACAAACATAAACAGCACCCAAAGCTACAGTAAACAAGGTGTATTGTACTTGCTAAAGAAAACTCTTCACAAGCTATTTCGTTTTAAAGTAGCTTAAATAGCTAAAATGGATGTGACATATGACTGATGTGTAAGCGTTGCCATGGCGACAACTGAAGTCAGTATGTGTAATGGTGGTTAAGTTCCTTCGTAAACTCTTCCGTTGTGTTTTGGCATTTGCACTGTGTGTTGTAAAATGAATGAATATATTTTTATTTTATATGTTTGCCCTTTGTCCACAATACTTTTGGCCCAACATTGATCAGCAAACAAAGTTAGTGATTATATTGTAAATCCAGTGATGAATTTGCCAGCAGGATCTTCATCCGGTTGATACAGTAGCAACAGAGGAGATAATTGACAGGTGTGAAGGAGGCCAGTGATGGTCTGGTTTCTCTAGACACCTGAAGCCCCTTAAATGAGTGTTGCCCTGAGTGATGTGTTGTGTCAATCAATGGCCCACGAGGAGTGCTATCTCTTTCAAGAGCCTAACTGCCACTTTGTGTCAGCGTAACAGGATCCAGCAACATATTGGATAGACAGGAACAATGGAGAACCATCTCAGATGATGATCTCCAGGTCAGATACACTTTCCTGTTCCGCTGTAGTGTGACAGTATCAATATTAAAATTTGAAGTATTCAAGCACTTCTTTGTGCTTTACCTTAAATATGTGACAGTGCATATATTGTTGCCTTAAAATCTCAAAGATCCTCACTATTACAGTTTTTTGTAAGAATTATTACGCTTATTTTGTCACTGCAGACCAATTTTCCACGATCAATCAGTCAATTGCATCCTTGATCTCGCCTGATGGATCGTGCTTATGGAAAATTTGGTGAGGTCAAGGATACAAGCGGCTGAAATGAGCTTCCTTTGTGATGTGGTTGGACTCAGTGTAAGACATAAGGTGAAGACACCTGGGGGAGCTCTGGGTGGAGCTGGGTGGAGCTGGAGCAGAGGTTAAATTTCCTATTAAAGGCAAAAAAAAATTAACAAATCTCTGCACTCAGTACCAGACCGACGAAGTACCAAGTAGGCAGAATGTGGGGAAGAAGTAGCTGCTTGCTGCATTTCATCTTTTTTTTGCTGATACACGACTTGAGAGTCTTGACAACAACACCCAAACCAAACTATTATAAAGAAGTTAGCATGTCTCAAGGTTTTCATCATGTTTTAATGCACACATCTGAAATTGAAAGAGACCACCTTGACAGATTAGCCATAATCTTAAACCATAATAAGCATAGCCAGCACTGGCTAGCCATCGATAACGCCACACTTCAGCCTTGAGTCTTGGACATCCATGTCCCTAGTGTTAACCACTGATTCTCCCTTAGACCACCTCGTGGGCACTAACCACTGCAGACGCTGAACACACAACAAGACCTGCAGTTCTGGAGTTTGACTGACCCAGTTGTCTAACCATCACAGCCCTTATGAAATTTCTCAAATCCTTATTTTCACGAGGTAGTCAATGTTACGTTGACATCAAATGTGAGTTCTTATAATTTTATGGATAATTGGTGTATGATCAAATTAAAAACAGTTTGGTATCTAGTTTTATTTGCAATTGGTATTAATTTGTTAACATTGTACTGTAAACCAGTTATTAAGTAAATATTACTTAGTCTGTAGCATGTTTTAAAAGATTCATAATTTAGTTCTGCTATCAGGTAATTCATTCTCCTTTTGTTACAAGTTTCTATTGAAAGGTACCTGCCAAACTTGGTCAGACTAGACAAATCAAATACAACACACAACACAAGGGAAACAGTTTTAAGAGAGCAAACAATTGGTGGGTTTAAATGGACAGCCAAATTCCAAATAGATTCCGAAAAGACATCTACGAAAGAAACTGCCCTTCTGAAAGAGATAACATTCCTTTGCAAGGAGGTAGTCTAAGTCCTTTCAGAAAGCCTTTCCGATAGCCATTCGCTGCATGTGAACACTGTTTCAGTAAAGCTCTCTGTTTGAATTGTATCTGCGCAGGTACTTGGCTTCATCAGAGATTAATTTACTCATTGCAACTTTAAAGACTTCAACATAGTTGGACGGTTAGATGGACTCAAAGTTTGGATGGTCAACGTATGTCAGAAAGCAAAGCTGTTTCTGATTAGATGAGTGGATGCATGTTAACACCGGGCCGGAAAAGATCACAGGTCATGTAAAAAGGCGACCGACATCGTAATTCGGAAGTGCTTAATTTGGATAGGAGAAAAGAGTCCCATGGAAACTCACCTACTGAAACGTTGTACAGGCTGTAACAGGCAGGTACGCAAAAGGAATGATGACGAGAACCACACATTAAACTCACAAAGAATCAGGAACTTTTATAGACAATAGAAAGCGAAAAAATTAGCTACTACTGCGAGTGATCCGATGACGTTATGAAGAGCAGATGAGGAATCAGGGCAAGCGTTGCGGTGTTGATTGATGAAGAGGTTCGGGTGTGCAGTAGGGGGGTAGGTTTTTTCAATAATCAGGTAATGAGGAAGCCAGAAAGGAAAGCGTAAAGCAACACCTGAGACACAGAAACAAACTCACACACTAACAGAAGACAATAGTGATGGGTTAAGAAAAGGGAAAAAACCTTGGCTGTAAAAAATCGCCTTTGTACACTCACAAATACGGAAATATAATGCATATATTTTTTTTATTATAGTTTGGCTTATTGTCATTGAAACTGTGAAAACATGTGACCAATGTTTCCTGTAGGGAATGGTGAAGAGTGATTAACAAGGCACTTAAATCTCCATTGATCGGTAGATCAGGTTAATCTAAAAGAGATAAACGCAAGGACATATAGTGAAGATTCTGTTCAGCCACAGAGACATGATATACAGCAGTAATCAGTTGCATAGGTAGTCACACATGAGGGCTGACAAATGCCAATAATAGAAGAAGCAGAATAATATTTTGGAAGGTGGATAGCTCCCATTTTGGATATCACAAGTGGTTGCAAAATATAGCTTATCCTTGGCTGCTGATTATTAAAACAAGTTTTTCTACACTTATAACCTGCTCAGAAATTATATTTTGGAACGACTGGTACTTCATAACCTTAGTGATCAGAATGTCTTCAAGGGTTCAGACCCCTTCTCAAACTTTGGACTCTTGATTGACTTAAAGTAGAACGGTCTGAAAAATTTAAATTACAGAGGTGTAATATCAAAATCATAGAAACTCATAATGTGGCTCAGGAGTGTGTTTGAGTCAAAAGGAATTCTGACAACATCTGGGCATGATCCTGATGAGACAGAGGATGGTTTCCTGGGGGATGTCCTCCCAGACCTGGATGAGGGCATCTGTAAGCTCTTGGACACTTTGCGGTGCTACTTGGTGGAATCTGATGCACCGATAAATAACATCCAAACGTTCTCCAGTGGATTCGGGTCTGGGGAGCTTGAGGTCTGAGAGTGGGTCTGAGGATTTCATCCTGGTACCACTGGTATTCAGGGTACAATTAGTTTGCATATGGAGGTCTGAAAGACCCTCCAAAGATATGCCTCCCCGGACCATCACTTACCCAAACAGGTCACGGTGGATGAAGTTTCAAGCAGCATCACGTTCACCACGGCAACTCCAGACTATTTCATGTCTCTCAGAGTTCAGTGGGAACCTTTTCTCATCTGTAAAGAGAACGGGACACCAATGGTGAGCCTGCCCATTGTGGTGTTCTCCAGTTAACATAAATCCAGCTGCATGGTGCTGGTCTGTGAGCACAGATCCCATAAGCGGACACTGGGCCCTCATGGCACCCTCATGGAGTATGGAGACAGTTGGGTCAGACCCACTGGAAGTCGTTTTGTAGGGATATGGCAGTATTCGTCCTCACACGAAGGAGCTAAAAGCAGTCCTGCTGCTTGGTTGTTGCTTTTCTACTGTCTCCTCCATGCTCTGCTCCATGCGTTGGTCTTTTGCAGCATCTTCTATGAGCCAACTCCAGTTGAGAAAAATGGGTTCAGATTGTAAAAACAAAAGGTGGCTTTAATCTGCACCTCGTCTTCCCACACACACGCACATGCATGCACATACACACTTTCATTTTTAGAATGAGATATGCTTCTGTTGTTGCATCCCCACTAGATTATTGATGGTTTCCTATTGAAGGAAGTGGACACTGTAATCCATCAGTGTTTCCTGTCAGAGATATTGCTGTTTTTCCCTTCAATAAAAGCAGATGCTCAGTTCAGTGAATGTACAGAGGTACATGCACAAACGCCAGGGACCTTCAGGGTAGGTACATTAACTTTCTGGCACTTTGTTAAACATTTTAATGACCTCAGGGCGATTTCAAGACATGTTTTTTGGGACATCTAACCTACGCATGCTTTTGCGTAGGCTGAGTAGAGCTGCAGAAGAATAGAGTAGATCAATTTTTTACCTGAAGAATGAACCAGGGGTGTCCGTTACTCTGTTTGGTTTACAGGTCTATTTGGTAGTGACGACAGAGCAGAATTCTCTCTAATGTTTGCTGATTACTTTAACGGTGATTTATGTAGCAGAGGACTTCCTGGGTTTTATTCATGTTATAATGATTGCTTCTATTGGTGTCATTCTTTGGAACTATTTACCAAGCTCAAAATGCAACACAACTTTTTCAATAACAGTATTAGATCATGGATAAAACAGAAACAACACTGTTCTCACTGCTGAAACGTTTGCACACACATTTCTGGAGAATTCTTATATAATTGTCTAATTTTGTACTTGTATTTCATCTGCATTACATTTATAACTTTAGAGTACTTCTAACATTATTGTATTTATATTCTTACTCTTTTTTTTCTCTTTTCTGTTCTTATTTCCAACTTTAACCTTTAAAGGCCTCCGGTCAAAAGGTGTTGGAAATTAGCATTTTGCTATTAACCCCCAGGGCAATGCATTTGGGCCCGGTGCATGGTTAAATGTGGCAAAACCAATGTTAGCTACTGTATGACAATGTCAAGTAGGTTAATGAAACAAAATGAAAAAATGGCTAAATCCGGATTAAATTATTGTTTGTCATATTAAGCAATCTGAGGCTACAGTGGTATGTGGAGTATTTTTTGTTTGTCTGTCCCCACCCTGAACAAGACCGATAGCTCATTAGTCAACAAAGAAGTAGATTAGATAATGGAGGCTAGAGATAGATTAATCCGGAGCATTGAGGATGTAGCCAAGGCCGCTGACTGGAGTTAACACACATGGGGACACACAGTCAGGAAAGGAGTCACCCGCTGACAAATATACATCCTTTTGTCGATCATAAGCATCTGTGTGTATGTGTGTATCTTTGGGTTTATTTTCAGAAAAGCCAGATACATTTTGAGTAGGACTGGACACAAGAAAAAAAAAGCAGGGCTTTTTTTAGTCTTGACAGAATGAATGAGAACGGAACCAAAAATAATTTATATATAGATTTCGGCACAGGGAGAAATACATTTTGTAATATATTTTTGTCAGTTTTTAGTTATTTCTACTGTGACACTTTGTAACTTATTGTTCCTGTTTGGAGACAGAGCCTGGAGGATAGGTGTAACCAAATCCTGAGGAACATGGAGGCTTCTCTTACAGCCCGGGATCGCGTGGGCCTCCAGGATTTTGTTCTCCTTGACGCCTACACGAGTGAAGGTGCCTTCCTGGACAACCTAAGGAAACGCTTCCATGAGAATCTAATTTACGTGAGTCTTCCTGTGCCGTATAATGCTGGATAACCTAGTTTCTTTTCTTTCTCTAATGAAACTTCCAACTCTTGACCTTCACCCAACAAAATCTGATGCTGCATTCTCTTTTTGCTGAATCTGGCAGCCTCATTAATACAAATATATCTATATATATATATATATATATATATATATGTTTTAACAGATCTTTAAAAAGAGTGAGACTTGAGACGTTTCCCCATAAACAATTCAATAATTTATTAAAACCAAATTTAACTACTGACTCAAAAACAGGTCTCCAAAAAGAAGTCACTCTGCAATAAAACAAAACACAAGGTTAAACTCAAGATCACTTAAATAGAACTGAAACAATCGCTTTTTCCACCATGAAAGTACTAAGTCTTCTCGACAAGTCTCACCACAGCAATGCTGTCCTCTGACCCACTGGTCCTCTCTCAGTGGAGTAAGATAGGGCTTTTAAATACAGGCACAATCCCCAAAATCATGCTAAGCTTCAGCCACTCTGCAACATGAGAATCATAATGTATCACCATGTCAATCATAATTTCAACTCATGGGTCAAGCTTGTCTGAGTGGGTGGCCAGCTTTTAGTTTGTGAGAAACAGTTTCCTACCGGCAGAGAGTGATCCTTCACTTAGAAGTGGGTGGTGGGGAGGGGTGTTTATGGGGATGGTATAGACTCTTAATTCAAAGCAGCAATGTGGAGGGGGGGTTAACCCAGGGTGCCACACAAGCTGAAGCTGCCATTTCATACATCGATACAACATTAATGGAAATAATGTTTCAGGGCAGTCTGCATTATGCAAGTGCAGAACAGGAATTTTCTTACCTTCTCTTTCTCTGCAGACTTATATTGGAACCCTGCTGGTGTCTGTTAACCCATACAAGGAGTTAGATATCTACAATAAGGAGCAAATGGATACATACATGGGTGTGAACTTTTTTGAGCTGCCACCTCATATGTAAGTTATTTTTTATTCTGAATAAATGTATACTGTGTGTTGGCATGTAAAGGGTGCTTGTTGGACTGTAGAAGCTATTATATATGTTGCAATTACAAATAGAAAAATCTGGAGGTAAATGAAATGAATTAATTTTCAAGTGAGGAAAAGTAGTGCCATAAAAGCCTTGGGTAACATTTTATATGTTACTATGTATATATGGTACAATCGCAGGTATCTGACTAGGGATTTACAAAAAAAAAAATCAGCCGGCAATATTTTTCACTCTCATTTCTAGCATGCTCACAATAAGGTATTATAAAATGTAAAGTACAGCCTTGAACTCAAATATCACCAATAGAACAGTTACAATGTATTTGATAAATAGGTATGAGCTATGAATCATTTAGTGACACAATGATGTTGCATTTTCTAAACATAGTTATATTGAATTTACCAAACAGGATTATGTATTTCCATTCATACAATCATTTTAAAATTAATTCAAATATGGAACTATTTAGTTCTTTCAACAGAAAACAGAAATGTAATGCAAACAACACCGATGTTTCACTTACTGAACACGATTATGTTGATGGCATTAAAGACAGTTATGTTATTATTCTAAACATAGTTATGTTGTCTTTATGACAATTTTCTTGTTGTTATTGTCAAAGATGTTCTTATTCATTTCTTTCAAAATAAAAAAATGCATGTTTATTCAAACAACATCCATGTTTCAATCCTAAGAGTGTTAGACTGTAGTAGTATGACTTAAGACGTTCTAGTTGTTATTTATCCTTTCATCTTTCACGTGAATGAAACCTTCTCACAGTATGTCAACTTTACGTAAGAGATAATCTTAAATCATAAATGTTGGTCCCCATGTCAGCCCAGGCAGTAACCATCAACCACAAAACTTATATTTAACATTTTTTTGCATCTATTTCCCCACATTTCCATTCCAATTGGTACCTTTAGAAGGCATAAAATTTTAAAACCATGAAAATCTAAGAAAATAACGGACTGACTTTGAGTTGTTACTATCCATTCAGCTATGCACTGGCAGACAACGTCTTCCGCACTATGCAGTCAGAGTTCAACAACCACTTCATCCTGATCTCAGGGGAGAGCGGTGCTGGAAAGACCGAGGCTTCCAAGAAAATCCTACAATTCTATGCTATAAGTTGTCCAAGTACCAAACTCCTGAACAATGTCCGAGATAGGCTGCTTCTCTGCAACCCAGTGCTTGAGGTCAGTGACCTGGTTATGTGTGCCTAATCTCTGCTGCAGGAAACAGTTTTTGGAGGAGCAATGTATTTTATTTGTAATGTATACTGTATGTCTTTTGTTTTAAAAAAATACAATTCAGGCTTTCGGAAATGCCAAAACCTTAAAGAATGACAACTCAAGCCGTTTCGGGAAATATATGGACATCCAGTTCGATCAGGTGGACTTCAATAACTCCATTACATTATCGGTTACCATGCAAACATAACTGTAACGCAGTAATTTCCTGACCTCAAGCTTCACACTTTTGTGATTAAAGAGTATCTTTCTCCCTCAGGGTTGTGCCGTTGGTGGTCACATCTTGAGCTACTTGCTTGAGAAGTCCCGTGTGGCTCACCAGAACCACGGTGAGAGAAACTTCCACATTTTCTATCAGCTGGTGGGTGGGGGGGAGGAAGATCTACTCCGCTGGCTCGGCCTGGAAAGAAACTGCCAGCATTACCGTTACCTGGTGCAGGTCAGAGGAAAACAAAAAACCTATGCTTAACTTATCTTGGGGGAGAGAATCTCTTGACTCATACTCTTTTATTTTTTGTATTTCCCAGGGTGGTTGTGCCAAAGTTAGCTCAATCAACGATATAAGTGACTGGAAGACCGTACTCAAAGCCCTTTCTGTCATAGAGTTCAATGAGGGTGATATTCAGGTAATGTATGCAATACATTTTACACACTGAAACTATACAAACCTTAAGTTAAATTTGTATTTTTATTTATTGTATATTGCAGGCTGTTCAACAAGTATTCCCTTTTTTCAATGCAGCAACTGTTTGGAATAATTGCAAGTGTGCTCCATCTGGGAAATATCAAATTTGAGGTTGATGCCCAAGGATATGCCTCTATCAGCAGCAGCGAGGAAATGCACTGGGTGTCAAAGGTGATCCCCAAACAAAGAGCTGATGATAGTTTAAAACTTTGTATGTCTCTATGCAATGTTATAATGATTACAGAAAAATTCTGCTATACCGTATATTTTGTTTTTACCGTGCAGTTGTTGGGGATGCCTGCTGAGGTCCTACAGCAGGGCTTAACCCACAGGAAAATTGAAGCCAAATCAGAGGAGGTGACATTTGCTTAATTCAAAATATTAACTACGTTTCACTTGTTTACAATGAATATCTTTAACTAACAAAATTCTGATTTTAAAGGTATTCAGTCCTTTCTCAGTGGACCATGCAATGTATGCCAGGGATGCCCTTGCCAAAGCCATCTATGGCCGCACTTTCAACTGGCTCGTCAACAAGGTCAATGAATCATTAGCTAACAAGGTGGGAGAAACGACTCTTCTTTTTACACCTGTGACTCACCTATCCAGGCTACACAAGAAGAAGACTACACAAGATCTTTGAAACCTGAAGCAGACAGGCACACAGGCACAAACATTCACCTGCAAAATAAACACTTACACCCTATTCACATTGGCCTGGTATAACCTTCAGACATGTTGCAGTTTGCCATATTTGCGCAGGATGTCTGTGATGTTAATCCCTCGTGACTGCGCCATGCCTCTAATTTGTAAAGTAATTAAAATTAAATTTGAATCGAATTCCCAAGTATTTTTAGTTTAAAGAAAAAGTCAGTACAAAGACTGTAAAAAATTTCCCTAAAATCATTCCAGTTATTCCTCCAAAGTCCATGTGGGTTTAAAGTTTGAAATAATCCATGTAATTGTGAAAAAATAGATGAAAAGTTTTGTTTTTTTTGTAAAAAATGAAGAAAATGTGAGCTTTTAGAGTAATATATGATACAGGATAGGTCTCCTTCAGTTGAACGATTAGAAAGTTTTGTCCATAAAACATGTCCTTAAGAGATTCCCCAAAGGGAGTAAAATATGAACTATTAAACGCATTGTATACAAGATTCATCTCTTTGACTTGATTCATATGCACCAAATTGGGACTAAATCGGACAAACGTTTGAGAAATTATGTCTGCAAAAATTTCAGATGAAGCTCCCCCCAGTGTCAGAAATATAAAACCAACCTTTCTCACATTCAATCCAGTTCTTGTTCAGACTATGGTCTAAGGGATATAAAGTCTAAAAATTATACTTTAAATATTTTTGGAGTTATTGCGTTAACACGAAGGAGCAGAAGTGGCAGCAGATAGGGCGACGGCAAGGACGATTCCATAATATCCCCGATTTTTACGGAGTTAGAATTTGCTCTCACAGCTAGCTGCATTCTTCATTGACGTGCGAGCCAAGTTATCCACTTCTAAGAGTTGTGACAAAGGGGGGTGCAGTG
This sequence comes from Lophius americanus, assembly GCA_037951165.1. Taxonomy (NCBI): domain Eukaryota; kingdom Metazoa; phylum Chordata; class Actinopteri; order Lophiiformes; family Lophiidae; genus Lophius; species Lophius americanus. The sequence goes on along the minus strand of JBBDHG010000057.1, from coordinate 5,313,731 downwards.
TGACACGACACCAAGGCGCATACACACTCACTGCTGGGGAGGAGGATGCAGGTAACACTGACGGGCTGTGACCCGGAGCACGCAGTGGCAGGTGAGAGTTCCAGAGAGTTCCGCTTTGAGGGTTGGTAGGCAATGCGCACACTGCTGGTGGCCTCTGAATGCCCTCCCATCAACTGGCTCTTTTTGTTTGTGAGAGGTCAGTGGCTTTACTCCGCGCTCCCTTCAGATATCTGAATTACACACCTTATCTCTAAAGCTAAACCCAGCCACCCTACAAGAGAGCTCATTTCAGCTGATAATATCCTTGACCTTATTCTTTTAGTCACCACCCAGAGCTCATCACCATAGAAGAGGGTCTGAATGTCTGAAATGTATATATAGTAGTCCATATATATATATATATATATATATATATATATGACTCAGCTCTCTCTTCACTTCCATGAACCAATACAACATCTGCATTACTGCTGATGCTGCAAAATATCACCTGTCCATCTCACAGTCCATTTTTTCCAACCTCCAAGAACAAGACATCAAGATAATCGGACTTATTCGCCTGAGGCAGCAACTCACCCCTAGCTTGAAGAAGACAGTCAATGTATTCTGGTATTCTAAGCATGATTGCCAAATACAGTCAAAAAAACTAAACTTGCAATGTTCAAAAATGAAAAATACTTTGGAGTCCATTCCTTAACCAGATTCTCTCAACATAATAGAATGTGGACTTCCCAACATTCCAAGCACTACTACCAACTTTCATGAAAATCAGTCAAGCAGCTGTTGTATATGTCTGCTCAAAGACAGACACACTCAGTGAACAGATCAATTAACCTCCTTTGGCATGGTCATAAAATCAACATTTGAGCTCCAGTTTCAGTTATGTCTTCACAACATATTTGCATAGTAGATTTTGTGTGTCTACTGTTCAAAAGCTGAAATTATATCTGGCTCAATTATTCTGTAGGACTCCTCCAGGAAAACAGTGATTGGTCTGCTGGACATCTATGGTTTTGAGGTTTTCAATGTTAACAGGTAAGGTAATAATAGTACTAATAATATATACTTTTTTAATCACACACAGCCGTACACAGTACAACATAATAAAACATTTGCACTGCATTCTGCAAATACACAGTAGAGCTCATTAGAAAATAGAAAATGTGTCACTTTGAAAAATCTGACACTGACAGATTTACTTTAGCTTTGAGCAGTTTTGCATCAACTACTGCAATGAGAAGCTTCAGCAGTTATTTATCCAGCTGACCCTCAAATCAGAGCAGGAGGAGTACGAGATGGAAGGGATTGAGGTAATTACTTTAATATACACCATATTTTCTTGACATCTGTGGTTCAGCGATACAACTGTGTACAAATAAACATTTATTTTTCTCGTGCACAGTGGGAGCCAGTGCCATACTTCAACAACAAGATAATCTGTGATCTCGTGGAGGAGAAACACAGAGGAATAATCTCTTTATTGGTGAAGACATTGAGTTCATGTCCCACAGAAAGAAAAACAATGTACTCTCTTGCAAAGGTGAAACATGGCTGAATTATTGATTTTTCTCCTCTCATGTAGGACGAGGAATGTTTACGTCCGGGAGAGGCCACAGATCTCACCCTACTGGAAAAGATGGAAGAAAAGATTGGAGGTCACCCCCATTTTGTCACGTGAGCTCTATATTTTACTTTTCTTTGGATGTAAGTGTGCTGTCAGACAAGCACACAGCAAAAATAATTGGTTATTTCTCCTTTCTGCAGACATAAACTTGGAGACCAAAAGACGAGGAAAACTCTGAAACGAGGAGACTTTCGACTCTTGCATTACGCTGGAGAGGTTACATATTGTGTTGTTGGTAAGATATGGAGAATCCATCTTTACAGTACATAACGCCTTACAACACCATGAAACTAAGCTGCTGCAGCTTATCATGTCTAGAGTTCTACTTAAAAGTGCAAAACAAAGACATTGTTTCAGTATAGACTGTACTTTATACCACAAAGAGCTTTTCTATATATTATTTATAAGATGTATTATGTATGTATGTATTACCTATGTATCATATCATATATATAATATATATATATATATATATATATATATATATATATATATATATATTATATCATATATATGATATGATATATATATATGTATATATATATGTATGTGTATATACATATATAGTTTTCTCTGCAGGGTGGCTTCGGCTCAGTCTTGGAGAAAACTATATATTTTTTACTCTGTCGGGATTTCCTAACGGAAGTTTGCAAAAAATATAAATACAGCTTCTCTTTGTTCTTCAAACTTTTAGGATTCTTGGACAAAAACAATGACCTGTTGTATCGAAATGGGAAAGAGGTAATTTAATTTTGCTTCTGTGTAATGAAACCAGATACTGCTTTTATTATTTTGTTGATGATGATTGATTATAAAATCAAATAAGTTGATCAAAAAAAGACAAAATCAGATTGTTCGATTACTAGATGACTTATTACTTGTTATACTGTACCCAGTAAATACCAAAAGCAGTATATCTTAACTTTTATGTCTGACTTGGTGCATGATCAGCAGTTTTTCCTATATTCTTGAAGGTCATGCGACAGTCCAAGAACACTATTATCAAAAACTGTTTTCCTTCCACTGAGCCGGACAGCAAGAGGAGACCTGAAACAGTACGGAACAATTAAGATAATCATAATGTCTGTTTCAAAAATATCACAAACAAACCATCAACACTCATTTTATCTGACCCATCAGGTGGTGACTCAGTTTAAGAGCAGTTTGGTTGGCTTGACGGAGATCTTAATGACCAAAGAGCCCTGGTATGTCCGCTGCATTAAACCCAATGAAGCCAAGCAGCCAGGTGAAGATCTGGAGTTCTGAAAACACTTTGTAGCCCTAGCCAAGCTAACGCAATCAATCAGTGCACAGAAGTCAACCCAAACAGTTTACACGCTTGCATTCTACAGATGACCTTTTGTGTATCCTGCCAGGGCGCTTTGACAATGTGTTGGCGAGACATCAGGTGAAGTACCTGGGGCTGATGGAGCATCTAAGGGTCAGACGTGCTGGGTTTGCTTACCGCCGCAAATATGAAATTTTTCTCCAAAGGTACATAAGCACGCTTGCAGGCCTTACTTATCCTCTTTTGTTTAAAATGCACATGAAGTTACTATTTTTTTGCAGAAGATATTTAGTACATTCTCATTATTCCATGAACACAAACTTTGCTTTTGGTATGCAAGGATAAAGTTCTGTATGGTCTTCTTCTGTGCTCAGATACAAGGCTCTGTGTCCGGACACCTGGCCAAACTGGAAAGGAACCGCAGCAGAGGGTGTGAAGCGCCTGATCAAACACCTGGGCTACAAACCTGATGAGTACAAGATGGGCCGGTAGGCAGAAGTTCTTCAATGGGTGCCATAGACAGTCTGTAATGAGATACAGGAAAATAACTGTCCGCTTTCTCCTACTCTCAAGGACAAAAATTTTCATTCGACACCCAAGAACTTTGTTTTCAACAGAGGATGCATTTCAGATCTGCAAACATAAGCTAGGTGAGAAAAGTTAAGAAGTAGTTCTAAATTAAGCATCATAACTTTCTTGATGATGATGCTCCAAATGTCATTGTTGCAGCAACAAGGATTCAGGCCAAGTACAAAGGTTACAGAGTGAAAGAAGATTATCTGAAACAGAGACAGGCTGGTAAGTGTTAACACGCCCGTGGATTTGACTACTTTGTGTACTGCATGAGCAAAAGCTTGACTCAATGTTGTGTTTGATGACATTTGACTTTTTGTGACATTGCCTGATGTAAATAGCCACCAAGATTGAGAACTGCTGGCGAGGTCTGATGGCAAGAAAGGAGCGTGAAAGGAGAGCATGGGCCGTCAAGGTCATCAAGAGGTAACACTAAGTTAACCCAATCACATAAATGTGAACATTACATGCAGTGAGAATTCTGTGAAGCTATCTGCCAATACATTTTTCTTCTAGATTCATTAAAGGCTTCATAACTAGAAATCAGCCATCCTCGCTCGAGAACAGCGAGTACCTGGCGTATGTGAGGCAGAGTTATCTCACGCGACTGAGGCAAAACCTTCCCAAATCAATCCTGGAGAAAGACTCCTGGCTCACCCCTCCACCCATAATGCAGGAGGTGAGAGATATATTTTTCTCAAAGTGGGGACTGTGACCCCTGTGGGTCCATGAGCAATAGCCATGGGGTTCATGAAATTACTATAAACCATAAAATTGTGCTGTATTATTAAAAATAAACTACACAGTGGTGGAGGACTGAGAACATGAACACAACCTTGGATATTGAACACAACGCGGTGAGGCCATTGCTCTACGTGCTCCCATGAGTGTGTTGCGTAATTGTGCCATTTACTGTCTGTGTGTGCTCAAACTAATCCCCGCCATAATCTTCATTTCACAATCTAATTAACTGAATGATAATTAAAGTTACTTTAGTTTGGCTAAAGTCCTAATTGTTCAATTGTTTACAAATACTTTCAGATCGTTAGCTTCTTTAGTTCAGTGCCAGATATTCAGTTATTCCTCTGCCTCCTTTAGTGATAACGGTTCATGGACTAAATGTATATTATTTGATTTGATACGTTGGAGGCGCAACAATGCGCCGATGAACCAAAAACGTTTGCTGTGGTAGTTAGCCAGGTCCCTGTACTTAACACATGGGCCTAAGACTAAAACCATCAATCAACTCATCGAGGTAAAGTCTGATCTATTCTTTATCCAAGGAAAACACTTAACGAACTCCGAACAACTATACATTAAAATGAAATACCAATCAGTATATTTCAATTTGCAACAGTAAACAAAGAGGTGTCTCAGTATTAGTAAGTAAAACCATCAACACATCTATGATCCAGACACGAGATTCATCATCATATATGCATCTATTCACCGCACAACATTCAGATTTGCTAACATCCTTGATGTGTCATCCTCACTGAAGGTCATTTTTAAACACCTAATTTCAAATGTCTGCCTTTATGATTGCTACTGTTCCTTCTCTGAAAGTGATAAGAACTTAACTTTAGCAGAGTTTGGACCCACGTGCAGACAAAAAAGCAGAGGCACAGCAGGTGCAGTTTGGAAAACAAAAAACAAAGTCCAAAAGACATGCTGGGGTCATAAACATGAGAGCCGTCCAAAATGCAAACAATCCGACTAATACAAATGCACAATGAGCAAGGTTGGTAAAAACAGGAAAAACCTAAGATGACCACTAGGAGGAAACTTACTAGAAAACACTGGGAAAAATAATGGCTGGAGCGTGTGACAACGAGATATGAATGACGGACAGAGAGGCACAGGTGAACACATTTAAATACACTGGGGTTTATTAGACTATGAGACACTGTTGGAGAACATGATGAACAATCACACGAATCACAGGGGAGACAGACAGAGAGGGTGAAGGAACACAAGTGACAAACACAAAAAAACACACAAAGACTACATAAAGACAGGGGAGATAAGAAATAAAACAAACTAAACAGAGGGAATTTAGGGGTAAAACAGAAAGAAACAATGCAGGTAGTGCAAAGTGATCAGAACAATATGGATGACACACTTTCAAAAACGGATGAGAGCAATTAAAAAAGCCTTCAAAATAAAATGTAAGTCACCAAAAATTTAATCAAGAAAGAACTCCAGGGGATAAAATAACAGCAAATAGTTGTAGCAGGTTATACTACTCTGACTTTGAAAAAAAGTTGGCTTTCGTGCACCACCCAAAGTCAACTTGGCAAATTATAAAACTTAGAATAAATCAATTCTTAATTTGACTGGATTTAAGAATCACGTCTCTGGAAGTCACTAATTCTCGTACAAAGTACTCTCAGTTCTCTTCAATAAGGAAAAGACTGCACCCCTGTTATGTTTAAATATAATAAGTTTATTCAACTACACACTAAACAAAACAGGATAAATATCGATAAATTATAACGGAATTTGTGTGTATGGAATGATGGTTCAACAGATGAGAGTTTGAGAAATAGGCAATGGTGATCAACAGCAGTTATTGATTACTTTGAATTGCCTGGAACTTAAATATCACTTGCGTGCACAATAATATTTAAAGGGAGTTCAATTACATCAACCCCTGATCTTGAATGAATGATAGAATGATTTTTCTCTGGTCTCTATGGTCTCTGTGTCCCGTTAACCCGCATGCAAAAATTACTTTCCCAGAAGAGTCGCTAGCCTCACGAAACTTCTTAAGGAAAATTGACTTCTGCAGGGCTAGCAGTCTTGGGATGAAAAGGGATTAAAGGTGACTCTTTAGAGTTGGTTCAGACAAAAAGGGACAAATTGCGTGCCTTATTGAGCTCAGGGTTATGATGCTCATAAACAACCAGTTTAAAAAAAAAAAAAAACCTGTCAAAAAGGTGACAAAAAGGCAATAGCATAATGAGAGAAGAAGACAAAAGCAAAAGGGAAAAAGCCAAAGGCGAAAAAGTAAAAGTGGAGAACGCAGGGCGTTTCCCTTTTAATATATCCTTCCGGATGTCCCAGTAACTGATTTGCATGAAGGGATGAGCAGATTTTCTGCTGCTCTTGTATAATGCCAATTAATGGGACAAAGGGGGAAATAAGCATAAAGGACATAATAATAATATAACAACTTTCACATGCAAAACAGTACTAAGAAATATATATATATATTTATATATATTTTTATTATATTTTTTATTATATTTTATTATATTTTTCATTAATAAGGCAAATCTCTCCCTATTGTTGTAACAGACAGCAGATTCAAATTAATCAACTTAAGGACTATATTTACTGATTAATAGCACTTTCACAATGGTAGCTAACATTTTGCTTATTTGTTACTCAAAGATTAAAAAAAAAAATTAATAATATATTTTTACCAAAAGTTATTCACCCATATCACTTAACCTGGATTTGGTAAGAAAGACATATTCACGTATAGTATGAATTACTATACGTGAATATTACTATTGTTACTATACTATTGTTATAGTATAGTAACAATAGCATGTCAAAAGCCATTTTCCCAAGTGTGGTTCCTATGGACGACCACTAGATGGCAGTGTGGTACTGTACAACCGTTCAAGACGGATAATGTGAAAAACTCAGTTTACTTATAGAACAACTGAAGAGAACATATTTTATATAATTAGAAAGCATATTTAACAGTCCAACTGTATAAGTTGTAAAATGAAATAAGCAACCTTTTCCACAGTTTTGTTGTTGATGAGTCAAAGTGGCATTTTCTTTCCTTGGTGTTTTTCTGGACATTCCAATGTGGTCTGCAAGGTGATAGCAGTGATGGGAGACACAGGGAGGTGTCAGGCATAAGCGTTTTAATGCACCTCGGTTCCTGGCACTGGGGATTCTCAAGTCAGGAAGAAAGTCTCCATCGTTAATTGATTCCTGTATGAAAAACAGAATCCTCTTGTTTCCTAAATCCTGTGGAGAACAAATGGCTGAGTAAACCTGTCACTCTCCTGAGTGAAGAGAAACAAACACGGAGGTGCACTCACTACTTAATCCTGACAGAAAGCTTTTAAGATCTATTTACTTGAAACGTTAAAATGTTGTCAAGTGGATTCCAAATTCAGTTTTAATAAAAGTACCCTTTTTTTTAAAGTATATAAGCGGTACCAACATGATTAAAATTTAAATCTGTTACTTTTTGTCACTATAACAGATGTCTAAGATTATAAATGAATCTGAGTTACAATTAAAGAATATCCCCCTTGAAGGGGTCTCCTGCCCCAAAAGCTTTGAGAAGCACTGCTTTAACCAACTGTTACTAGTCGTGAGAGGAGATGTATGGAGGTTACAGATTAAGGTACATTTGGATCTATCTATATCCTGTAAAAGTATAGCCTTTGCATTTTCGCAGACTTCCCAGCTCCTCAAGAAGCTCTACATTCGCCAAATGGTGCAGCAGTATGCACAGGGAATCACCCCACAAAGGAAAGTGCAGGTACAGCACAGAAAAGCTTTCTACATTTGAAATGGGTTACTTCAGGAAAATATAACATATTAGATCATGTCTTCATTTCTTGGTGTTTACAGCTTATCTTAAAAGCACGGACCAGCACCATGTTCAAAGGAAAGAAAGAGAACTACCCCTTCAGTGTGTGTAGGCCCTTCATGGACACCAGGATAGGTAAGACTGCTATTGGACTGCTATGTACGTTATTATTTTTCCTTACTTTTTTCCTTGTTGTGTTCATCTTTATCAGAGATATATGATTTTGCTTGATGAATGTGGAATAAGATATTTTCCAGGTTGTAAAAAATCAGTAACAGTGCATTTTCATTTTCAAATTAAATTATAAGATGTGTTACTGAAATACTTTTTGACCATCATTGATTTGAACTTACTGCGGGTCACAATAGTTTCTGATATTTCTTTAAGGGGCAGAAGACATAAACATCAAAGTGCTTCAGATGATTCAGCACGAGCACATAAAGGTAAATACGTACTGAAATTTACGTTCTCTTCAAAATCTCACTTTGTAAACAACGTGACCTTGTGTTTGTGTTTTGATACAGTACAGTGTACCGGTGGTGAAGTATGACAGGAACGGGTTCAGGCCTCGTCTCAGGCAACTCATCTTTACCCAGGAAGCTGCCTACCTGGTGGAAGAGGCCAAGATCAAGCAGCGGATAGATTACAACTCTCTGAAAGGTAACTTGTGAGACTATTTCCAAAAAGAATTGCTATCCATTTAGAAAAAAATACACAAACCCTTAACTTGATGTTACAAACACAAGTTTCAAAGGTGATGTTTTTTTAATTTGTTTAGGTGTCTCAGTCAGCAACCTGAGTGACAACTTCTTGATCCTACATGTTACATGTGATGACAACAAACAAAAGGTGAGCTAATTAATAGGTTATAACAAGCCTATACATATATATACAAGAATGTAACAATATTTGAATTGTCTTTTTAAACCGTGTTAAGAGGCCATCACACAAGGTTATTAAACTAAAGATGAAATCATTGAATATGTTTGTGTAGATTCTCATTCATGGTCATTCTTGAAAGTTGATTCTGAAGCTACTGGACTTCTGTTCAGATTTGAGTATGATCCACTTCTCATCCCTCAGGCTTCCTCAGTTCCTCAACTGCCTAATTTGCGCAGTTGGCCAAAATACTAAACTACTGGGGTAATAGTTCAAATCAGTTTGGACCATTTTCTGGCAAAGTTCTCTTTGTCCGGAATTGTCTACATCTGCTGGGACTATAAACTCAAACCTGTAATCGGTTGCTTTCCTGGAGCAACCCTGACAGCAGACTCCAGATCAGATCAGAAACATTGCATATCCATTTAAGGAGCAGATAATCTTTATATCGAACATATAAATCGCTAAAACATTTTGTTCGTATAGGGGGACCTGGTTTTGCAGTGTGACTACCTGTTTGAGGCCCTGACCAAGTTGTGTGTTATTGCCAACAAGCAGAACTACATTAAAGTGGTCCAGGGAAGGTAAACAAACTGAAATGTATGCAGTATTGCTCATCTCAAAGCTATACATCTAAATGGCTAAATGATATACCTGTCACCTTCAGCGTGAGATTTGACATCCAGCCCGGAAGAGAGGGGTTTGTTGACTTCAAGAGTGGTCAAGAGTCCATGATCTACAGGGCCAAGAATGGTCATTTGATGGTGGTGAGGATGGAATTCACCAAAGAATCAACTTAAAACAATATTAAAGTACTTGTCAAACATTTGAAACATTTACCAAGTTCCTCACTTTCCCCTGTAGGAATCTACAAGAACAAAGTCCAGATGACCATCTTGCCAGGGATTCAGGGTGGTGGTCCTGTTACAACAATGTTTGTTCTCTACTTCTGTATCGTGGTTGTTACAAATTTTTTTTTATGTCGGCTGTTTTTTCTTTTCATTTTGCATCTGCACGACAGTTTAAACAAAATTATATTAATGAAAAAATAACACAAGTACTGCCAATATCTTGCAGAACGCAGACAACATGCTGCTGGGAGAACATAACCAGGTTTTCAAAGGTTCTGCTTGTTAACAATATCTGGGGTTTAAAGTTTTGAATTAATAAAAGTCAGCTGATTGGGAAAAAGAACTATGCTCTTCAGTTGTAATTATCCGATGTATAGAAAACTCTGTTTTACGTGATACATTAGACAATGTGTGCGCTGCCATGTATGGTTTTTTATTTTTAAATCTGACCTACTCCATGTTGTAACACTGCATTAAAACAAGCACCATGTACACCTCACGTGTAGAGCATATTTATTTTCAGAGTAAAATAAACTACCACATACGAAATGGATACATGATGCTGAAATAATTTCAGAGGAAGCAGCTGCCCCCCCAGGCCAATAGCTGGCGCTACAAGGTCCCCCATCTTCACTCTCCCTTGTTTGATAGAATTATGGGGGAATTAAATTTGCAGCGACATTTCAAAGTCTGTCATCATCATGATTCCTTTACCAGACAAAGACATTTCTACTACTTGCGACTAACAATTTAATTCTCTTCTTCCGCATGTTTTATTTCATTATAAGACATAAGACATGTTTAAAAAAAAAATCTCTCTGTCCTAACCAATTACTCTATTAAAGATAGCATATGTTGCATGGTACACCAGAAAGGAAGTGTTTTTTGTCATCATTATTCTCTCCAGCTCTTCATTTTTTCAATTATATTTTCCCACAAAGCAGGTGAACTCACAGTATAAGAAGGGACACCTTCACTTTCTATTTTTTAAACAAGTCATAATTCAAAGCTTTAACTACATAACACATTTTTCATGATCAAATACATATTTTTAAAACAAATTTTAAAAAATATTTTTTAATCTGTAACCTGACAAACACGTGTAATCAACATGAATCTCCTGAACTGGTCTTGCCTCAACATCTGGCATTTGTTTTCCAGTTGGTTCCCTCATTCGGCATCTGTTAACCAGTGTCCCAGAGAATTGTAGTGTCCAGACCAAGGAGGGATTCAAGTCCAACATGTCTGATTTGTCCTCCTTTTATGCAAGATGTATCTTGATTTCAGCTCTATTTGTCGTTGCCTGGACGTCTTTAGTAATATTACCTGTTGATTGCTGCTCTGCATTGTCACACTAAAAACACACCTTCTCTTGACGTTGTATAACAGACTCTGCTGTCATCATGTGAGGTTAGTTGCCCCAAGCGGTGGTCGAGTTTTCCAGTTCATTCACTCTCTTTGTTTGAGACCTTTGGGGCTTGCATTTTGAGTAGTGACATCCTGAATAGCTTCACGCATGGCTTTCCTACTGTGGTCAACCCTTTCTATCTGCTTATCACGTTTTTGTATTTCACTGGGCTTTTTGTTTTGTGCAAATACTGAAGTTTTACTTTCCACATTTTTTTGAAACCACTGCAACTTTCAACATTATCACTTTTGATGTGGATGACAAATTATTATTTCTTTCCATTTTTAGGTTGTATGCATCCGTTCTTGTTTCAAAAAGAATCTCATCTTTAATTCTTGGATCTTGTGAGTATGTCTTATGTCTGTTCAAATAGAATCCTCGCGGAGATCAGGGATTACAGTTTGTAGAAATTCCTTTTTTGATGACTCAACTCTTCTTGAAGCAAAGAGGATTTGTTGCCTGAGGTCCATGACTCTCAGCAAAAACGGAATTGGTGCAGTGGCTTCCATTCAATCTTATGACACTGCAATACAACTTCTGTTTAATATTTCTAGATCGCACCATACGTTGAGAGTGTTAACATCAAGAATCAGAAAATCAATGTGAAATTATGATAACTGGATGAGCGGGAAAAACTAACGTTGAAGTTTTTGAACGATTAATTAGTACAATATAAACTTGATGGCTTAATAATATGATGGAGAAGGGGGCAACAATGCAGTGACACAGAGGTTGGCTGATGTCACAGAAGATAAAACATCTCTCAAATCTGATGCAAATTCTACACACGATGCATTTTCACCAAAACTGAACCATATTACAAAACAGATTAATGCAATCTTTCTGTTTATAATCTGCTTTAGATTAATTTCAGCATGGTAACATGACAAGGTGTTGCATCAGCAAATCAACGGTTGAACTTCAACCAGTCATCATTTACAAACACAACCACTAAGCTAACAAACATGCTTTAAAACACCTGTTTGTTCCAACACTCAGCCAGTCAATCTGGCCATCACTCACACCAGCATCACTGATTCAAAAAACAAACTATATTACTACCTAGTGGAAGGGCTGGTGCCATGATGAATCTGTCCGTCTGTCCCTCAGGTCGGTTTCACTATTCTGGACCGGTCAATCATTTTGTCTTTGTCATGTTTTCTGTAGATCTGTACAACATACATAGAGGGAGCAAAATGCTACTATGTATTTAATGAAAATAGAAAAGGTAAGACCCCTCAACTAGCAAGATTGAAAAAGACATAAAAACAAGTAAAACGCAAAAAAACTGATTGTTGTTTGAAGCCAAAGTCCTCCTTTCTTTAGAAGGTGTTAATGACACAGTTGTTCAGCAAATTGTTTTGTTTCAGTTCCAATAAAAGGTCTTTCTTGAGTGTCATGGAGACCAGGGAAAGTAACAATTGGGGCCCAATCGATTAGCTCAGTTAGCTAAATGGTCAGCCCTCTAATCATGATACATAGATGCTGGAAAGAATGATCAGTTATTTTTTATATTGATATAATATGAGATAACAGATGTTGGATAAGACTCCCTCCCAGTATCACATATCTCTATCATTTTGCCTTAATATGTTTTATTTTTATTTCATATGTGATAATGAGCAAGTAGATCAAGACAGGAAGTGTGTATATGAAGACATGTGACGTGCAACTTAAATTCTAATAAGCAGATAATGAATCTCAAAATGACGATGAAAAGTGGTCAAAGGTAGCCTCGTGAGGATAAATTGTAATGACCTCTGGTTGATGATTAAAGAGTTGTTTGTAAATGGTTGTGGTTGCAGGGACAAGGTTTACAAAAATGCTGAGTGTATCCACCTGAGATGAAACCAGAGAATCAGCCAAGTGAGTAGCAGCCAGAGCTTGGGGAACAATTCTACCTCTGACAGGATGGTGGGATACACAACTGTAATGTTTGTCCTTCTGGTTTCACATACCTGCAGAACATTAGGTGAGTTCCAACAAACTAAAACATTAACAGCTGACATTTAATGTCCTTCACCTCTGATATTCTGACATTTGATGTGTATCTCAGAGTTAGAGGTATCAAAGATCAATTTTATTTGTCTGGGTTCACTTCTGTCATAAAGCCAATTTTAAAACGACAAGGTATTGTATTTACTATTTGAGCACATGCAGCTAAACATCTTAAGAGCAGCACCAGCATGTTGGTGTTTGTCTGTATGTGTGTGTGTCGGATATCCATTGCCAGGCGGTCAGAATTGGTATATTGAATTTTCAGTCTTGCTATTACTTATTTTGTTTTCCATTAAATGATAACTTAATGAGGATTAGTAAATTAATTAAAATAATTGTGAAATATACAATTCTGTACAAAAACATTTGGAAATCAATTATAAAGTTTAATCCTCTATTCATGTCTTAACTTATTCTGCCTAAGCTTATAATCAGACTTATATCTAGTTTTTTCAACATTGCCATTTTTAGTAAGCACATGGTAATATGTCCCAGCCAAAGGTTCATGCGTGTTAGTGTAGCTCTCCCTAGTGGACATATGTGGACATATGTGGCATATTATTGCTGCTAAAATCCCATTTTTTCCAAGTATTTTGGGTATATGAGCTTTCCTACTGTGCGAAAGGGAGAGTCCTCCTGGTTCTATCCCACAAATGCTTTTTAGAATAACATGTTCATTGTGGTATTTCTATCAAATTTGATGCCGTAATTATCGAAGAGGTTCTGAGCAAATTCGTTGATTGTTTTGTTTCATGGTGTTACTGTAATATAATGGTGTTACTGTAATATAATGATACAATAGCCTTTTTTATAGGAAAAAAAAATCAGGTGAGAATTGAAATATTGGTATTTTTTATGTTTAATCACAGATTACTCACTCATAGAAACAGGTACAATGTTACTGACACTGAAATTAAGTTATGTTAGGTCTTACCTGTACATAGACACCAAGCTTATGCAAATACCCTGATAAATGTGGAGCTACTTGAACTTCACTTTTGGTATTTATTCAGGCGAGCTGTGACTTGAAAATGACAGGAAAAAAAACGCAGAACATGTTAAATTAAAGGCAGCAAAATCAATTTAATATTTGTAGAAGAAACTTGGATGTTAGAATATTATCAAACACAACACATCGCCTTTAATTGTATCCATTTTGAAATTAAAGTTAGTCTGGTACATTCCAGACTATAAAGTAATTATGCCTTTTTCTTTTTTAACAGGGCAGACATGTGAAGGAAGCTGTGGGGAAAAATTTGTTTCATGTTCGTGTCACTCCACATGCACGTCTCTGAGGAACTGCTGTCCAGACTACAAAGAGTACTGTATTGCAATATTGCCATATTCCGGCTCCATTATGGGTGGGACCAATCTTATTGTACTTGATGCAAGTTTCAATAAGAGTTCCAAGATTTTATGCAGGTCAGACTTTGTTCACACCTTTTTGTTAATGAACTGCATTTAAAAGAAATGGAAAAAAGTTTGTAGAATGAATTTTCCAGAACAAAACTAGGGCTTTGCTGCCGTCCAAGGGTATATCCCCGAAAAGCCTCCAATCCCCCTGCAACCCCGCGTTAACACAAAGTATCTGCAGCAGTTATGACAACCTCATATTATCACCGGCTTTTCGGGGAAATAATAAAAAAAAACATAACTAAGATGAACAAGAGTATAAAACTGAATGACCCTTTTTTATAATGTCAGGTTCAACGATGATACCAACACTATGGGGTATGTGGATGACAACAGTAGAGGCCATTGTATTTCCCCACTACTGTACAAAACAGGATGGGTCCCTCTGCATATCTCCTCAGATAATGGCACTTCATACAGCAGAGTCGGAGCGTGGCTCTCAGGTACCTTAATTATTTGCATATTTTTAGATGTATCACCTCAAAAATTTATCATTTTAAAGTTGAATGGAATTGAAATAACATTAATAAATGTTCTATTTGATTGAATTGAAATTCTGCAGTACATACTGGCAAGTTAGATTCTCAATGTAAGGCAACAATGGTCAACTCAACAAAATGGCAGTACTATGGCACACCTAATGTTGGAGGGACTCTGGAGATGAAATGGAATACTTCTATGGTCATAGCTGAGAGGGTCAATATAGAGCTATGGGGTTACAAAGAGACAGGTTAGTACACCTGTTTATACAGTGAACATATGCTTAGAAGGTTACTTGACTGTTGGTTGGGTTTAAACATTCTGTAAAATGCACTTCTGTAGGAGAACCCTATGGAGACGACTGGATGGGTCGGTGGGGCTATCTGTACTCATTAGCAAAGGATCAGCCTAATAATGGCTCCTTTAGCTTTTTGCCCAAACCAGCCGAGGATGACTTTTCAAGTTGGGAGATTGGCGCTGTACGAATCAGCCCCAGCACCTACCTTGATGGCATTTGGTATGTACACCCGTCACCAATAATACAAATGATAAAACACTTCTTATAATTAAATGATTGTTTCAAATGTAAAACCTGTACAGATCGCAGTGTTTCCCACAGAATTTACAAAAAGGGTTGGGAGTGAGTCTAATGTTCTATGGCGGTACGAGGGCATGCTCCCCTGGAAGAAAATGTTGTTCCTTTTAAAGTTAAATGCATTACTCTGCTGCACTTTGAGAGAATAATTAAGAAGCTAAAGCTATGATGAACTTTGTGCTAATAATGCAAAAATAATCACCAATCACCAACACATTTGCTGTATTGATTGGAATAGTGCCAGGACAAAAAGTTACTCTCACAATGCATGATAAATGAAATTTAACGTGGTTCACAATAGTTAGAAAAATAATAATAATAATTGACTGGAGTAAGGTTAACATTTGAGCTATTAAAAAGATTGTTGAATGTGTTGAACTGGCTTATTTGTTAAAAAAAAAGAGATCAATTCAGGATAACACCCTGATTTCCGGTGTCTGCATGCACCTCAATTGCATAAAAATATAAATATTTTCAAAGCAGACTTAAGAAATACAAAATTTCTCTGACATAACTTCCCTTCCCTGCTCTTCAAACTCATCTACTAGTCCTCCCTCAAAGGAACGTGTCTCCCCTGCTGCCACTCTCTCTAAAAAACATTAGCGTTAATTCAACATAATTAAAGTTACTAATTAATTTTCCAATGTTTCATGAAGACCCAACTATCTCCTCGGAATGCTGAAAATAGTTTAACTTCAGTGACGGTCATAGCGAGGAGACCCACCGCTGACATCATCTTAGCTTATGTTAGTTGTCATTGATACCTTCTGGTTTTTGTTTTCCTACATCAACAATGATACGATTATGTCTGGGCTACTGGACAACCCCAGTCAGTGGATACCATAAGATATTGAAGTTTTGTATTTTATATTTTTTAGGTAATTTAGGGACTGCGGTGTGACAAATGAAACTGTGGGGGGAGTCACAATTGCAGTCAATTCGTAGAGACTTAAATATGCATGGCTTCAACATAACTGGCACATCTGAAATAATATACAGATAATGTTTTACTGTTTGTAACAAGACCTCAATTTAGTCTCCCTGCTATTTTAGATAAAATAAATCAGTTTGGATCTTTTTCTGGCCACACCATTAACAGGAACAAAAGTGAGTTGATGCCTGTCGGGTTTAAGGATCTATTTCTGATACAACACTTACCGTTTTCTTTACTGTCATTCAATTATCTTGGGATCCAGATTACTAAAGATTTTTCTTCACTTTTCAAAGCCAGCTATCCCTCAGCTGGCCAAGACTAGAACAGCAATTTCTCCCTTATGGTCTGATCACAGGAAAATAAACACATTTGAAATTTTTGAAAAAAAAGGAAGTCTACAGCTACAAACAATGTCTCAAATAAATAACTAAGTTTATTTATAAGTAAAGTTTGATGATGATGATGATGATGGTGAAATGAGATACAGAGAATCACGGTTCAACGAGATCTGGGTTTACATTTGTTTTTGCTCTTTTGCTTTTTTTAAGTTTTGTACTTTTATTTTCTCTGTTAGTTTTTTCTGCATTATCTATTATCACTTAAATCTATTTGTTGTGTGTTTCATTTAGGAATGTGCAAGCCATGTGGACTGAGGATCATGCTCTGGCCTGGCATCTGGAGGAGAGGTTTAGGCAGAACTCATCAGTTTGGGCCCTGGATAAATGTTTGGCATGGGACAAGCTGGAAAATAGGCTGCCCAACTTTACCAGTGAGATTATAGACTGCCCCTGCACTCTGGCCCAGGCAAGAGCAGACACAGGGAGGTTTCATGTAAGTGTGAAGCGTACAGAGCTTCTGTATTTGACAGCACTCCCCTCAGACAGCCTTTCAGTAAAGGTTTAATGTTTAAAAACTGGTGCAAAATCATTTTTGATTGATCCACATGAAAATATAGGGCTTTAAAAGTAGATAGTAAAAGCTTGAAATCTATTTTGTACATATCTGGTAGCTAGTGTAGCTTCGCAAGGATTGGAGTGAAATGTTCATGTTTCTTGGAATTAGTTAAATGTCCGGCAGCTGAAATTTGAACAAGCTGTAGACGTAAGATGGACTTGCGGCTGTGCCCTAAATTCAGGGAGTCACGATAATATTAATATGAAAAATTAATATGAATGACCTTTTAAAGGTCTGCTTGAGAATGAAAATGCTAACTTTTGCGATACTTCTGAGTTGAAGAAAGCAAGACTGCACTACCATGTTGCTTTGTATGTCAAAAGGAAGCTCAGAGTGAAAGCAGTGTCCTTAATACCAACCCTGTTTTCCAGACTATTTACGAGGATGTCATGGTCCACTGTATCAAAAGCTGACCTTAGATCTAACTAAATTACAATTGAACAATCCCCAGAATCCCCTTCATGTCTTCTAATAAGAGTTGTTTCTGTGCTGTCCTTGGCACTGAAGCCTGATTAATATTTCCCACAATATTGATAGTTGCTCATGTCAGAAATTAATTTAGAATCAACTTACAAGCAGCTGATAATAAGATAGTGTTTGTTGGCTGACAGTTTGTAATACTGTATGTCTGTCAGAAATTGTGGGGGGATGATGTCTAGTTGACAGGTGGAGGAGTTAAAGTGAAAGATTAACCCCTCAAGGTATAGCATTGAGATTTACTTAGTTTAAAGATGTGTGTGAGAAGTCATGTGATCAAACCTATAGACAGCACCAGACAGACAACTTGTTCCATTCCGTTATCAGCCGAGATTCACTGCTACATATAGGAAGTATAAATGCAAGATGAACAAAACAGAGGTGTCAGCGAATTTTAATTGTATAGTATGTGCTGGATAAAAGCTGTAATGGGGGTTGTCAGACTCACTTCTTATCAGTTCAAAGTCAAGGACTACTCCCCTTATTGTAGAGCAGCATTTACGAGCTAACATATTTTCTGCAAGTTCAACATGTGTCAGCATCAATCTTTTATTTGTCAGTTTTTACTGATGGGCTAGGATTAGTTTGTTTGGGTGGGGTATGGTCTGGGCTGTTGATTAATTAGAACTCATACGTATTGCAGTGATATTGTAGTGGAGTTTCCAATAAGCCAATATTTGTAAGTTGTTTCCGTCAGCTTCAATACAGCTTCTATTTCCATTTTGAATGTATTTTTATGAACTAGAAGAAGTACTCAGAGAGTACAAACTTTCACCGAGGAGCAACGGTGCCTTATGGTTAGGAAAAACTCATGCCGATTTCTCCATTAATGTTTGAGTTACTGCCAGCCTCTAAATCTACCTACAACTCCAACAAACTCTCTGAGTATCTCTCAAATACTCTGTATACTGTAGCAGGTCGTATTCTGCACCTTTAGCCCACCGAGTCCCCATCTCCAACCACAAAGGAACATCACAGATATAATACGATCAAAAACAGAATAAGCCACCATGTGAAGCATTTAATCTTGTCCATCTTCGTCCCTCCCAAAGAAAATCTTAACATTTTCAACTCTGCGACCTCCAGTTCTGACTCCGCTCTTTTGGTCAGAGCCCATGTCTCTAAACCATACAGCAGAGCTGCTTTCACTTCCATCTTGTAAACCTTTCCCTTCACTCTTGCAGCTACTGTTTTGCCACAATTAATAACTCCTGACAGTCTCTTCTCCACCCACTCCACCCTGTTCACACGCACCTCAACTATTTTTCGCTCTCTTGATTGTTCTGAACAGTTGACCCCAAATACTAAACTTTTGCACCTTCTCAACCTCCACCACTTGCATCCTGTACATCTCTAATATACGTCTATGTAACCCTCTCCTTCCTCGTGGATTACCACAATTCCTTTCTTTCTATGCAATACTCTCTTGTGTGCTTTCTTTGAATCCACAAAGACAAAATGAAACTCCTTCCGGCCTTCTCTCAGCACTCTCAATGCAAACCCCACATCTGTTTTGCTCTCTTTTGCATGAAATCATACTGCTGCTCACAAATTGAAACCTCCTGAACGGTAGTTTTTAAATCAATGCAATGAAATCCCTGTTCTCGCTCTCTCCTCAGACCGACTATGGCTGCGATATAGAGAAAGGAAGCGTGTGCACCTACCATCCTGGCAGTGTTCATTGTGTGAGGGCGATACAAGCCAGGTGAGTCCTTGACTTAGACCTTTAACTTGTCATTAACAATTGCAGTAACTCCAAGTCCATCCTCGCTGGTTGCAAAGCTGCAACCAGCAAAGCTCAACAAATGAAAGTAATCACAATTAATCAATCTCCCCTTTAAACCCGAGTACACACTCAAGTGCCTTACAGGGGTAGGGAATTGAAAAGGAAATGTGGAAATTCTCATTGGACCAACGCAATTTAAATATTGTATTCTAATTGAGGATATCCTCCCTTGGAACACCAAATATATTTTAAAACATATACTCTAAATACCTCTGACGGCAAACACACATAAACACAAGTGGTTATTGAGAGAGGGGCTAAATGTGTCTTACTGTCATCACAAACACAAACTTCTGAAGAGAGAGTGGCAACTGTCTCTTCAACTTCTGACAAGATAGCCAGATGTTTGTCTCAAACATGAACATTGTGACCAGAGAAGAAGGTGTTTCCAGTAATCAACCGATCTGCCTGGCTAAAGTTGCTTCCTGTAGTCATGAGGAAGCTGACACTCAGATATTTGTGCATGTAGTAGAGGAAGGCTGCAAATGCTTCAATGTTAAAGCCAATAGGTGGGTATGATCACATATATGATCACAGATCATGTAAACAGGCTAATGGCCTGATTCTGTTCATCACTATGAAGAAACTCCTAAGAATTCAGGTTTAAAAGCTTTTTAATACATATATAGTATTTCCAAGGACATCTGTCTATAAATGGTAGTGAACATTATGTTTATTCCATGTTTTGATTATGGGGGGGGCCTTTGGAAAAAGACCTCAGCGGAAACTTTCCCTGGCCTGGGAAAGTTTGAGAAGCCATGATATTGCTCAGATGCAAAGTTACTTAAAATAATGACTCTATTCAGCCATGGGGTTACAGACAATTATCGTTTAATAAAACCCCCCTTGAGACAATATTCACATGGCAACCAATTTACATCCATACCTAAAATTATGGATATCAATCAAATTGTTCAAAATACTAGAATTTACTTAAATGTTTCATGTATGTGCCTTGTTGGAATAAAGAAGAGCTGAATTTTTTTTTTCTCCCATTTTTACATAATAACATCTCAGTTTAGTTCGGATGATTTCTTAATTAAATGTAGGACTAGCTCCACACAAAGTCACAGAGGGAGTGTTCGTCACTATGTGATGATAATATTAACTGTATTTTTATGTTACGAAGGTGTAGAACTTTATTGTCATAATATGAACAAACATACAACAAAATTGTAGTCTCACTGTGATGCAAATATATTTTAATATCAGAAAATAAATTATTTTTTAGAAAGTTGCACAAACATGTATAACAATAAATACGCCTTACAATAATAAATGAATCCAGTGATATACAAGATAATCTAAAAGGGTGGTAGTGGAGCATGGTGATGTGGTTCTGACACAATCACTTATGATTTTGCCGAGACGTAGGATTGAAACTCAGCAAGAGCCGTGTTCATCATACAAACTCAGTACACTGCAAGAACCGTTACCTACTGCAATACATTTCATAGAAAAAAAATAATTCTCTGGCAATACTTTACAAATTTTTCACCAGTCCCAGGTATGCAGCAGGACAACAGTGTTGCTATGACAGCACCGGTGCCCAGGTTCTGACAGCAGACTCAATTGGGGGTAGTACTCCCGACCGAGCACATGACTGGGGATCACCGCCATACCAGAAACCCCCTCGTATTCCAGGACAGTCTCACTGGGTCTACGATGTCATCAGTTTCTACTACTGCTGCCTGTGGTCGGACAACTGCTCCTACTACTTCAAACACCGGCCCTCCAGTGACTGCAGGCAATACCAGTCACCCAGCTCAGGTATTTATTTATTATTTAGGTTAAATATAGATATACCGTATATCTTTGGGTGTTGTCTTACGTCTGTATGTGTTAATCCAGCTGTGGTGTTTGGAGATCCCCACTTCATAACATTTGATGGTGTCAGCTACTCCTTTAACGGCAAAGGAGAATACACTTTAGTGACCTCAGCAGAGAAACAGCTGAAAATTCAAGGCAGAACGGAACCTGTGAATGGTGAGAGGGCACTCAGCTTCTGAAAGTGACTGTTGCCTGTTCTTCTCATTAACAATAGATAATTGCAATCTATAAAAAAAAAAGTGATTCAAAAGGTATTTTTCATATATTTTATATACTACATATAGATTGCTATTGATTCTCTCACTAATAGGAACAATGATAAAAGCGACAAAACTGACAGCTGTAGCCATGAAGGAAGCATACTCTGATGTTATTGAGGTGAGGCTGGTCAGTGGTCACAGTGGTCTTGAAGTGTTGCAGAATCAAAAGACCCTCTCCTTCGCTGAGCAGACGTGGATGGATCTGCATGGTGAGACCTTGATTCCTTTTTCTAATTAGGATGGCATACTTCATTTTGACTTCCATAGTCAAATTTTATTAAGTTCTGATGTTTATATGTATTTAAGATCTCTGCTATCTCGTGACCCTTTCATTTGTTGTGGTCAACCCTCAGATTTGTGAGTGTGAAGACAAACCGATGAGAATAATATGAACTTTGATGACTAACAGTGCTCTTGAGAATGATTGGCTTAAAAAAAAAAAATTTCAGTCACAAATGTTTAATCTATTCTAATGATCTTTGATTCAATTCTAAATAAAAACCACACTCCTAACTAAAGTTACTAAATTAATTAAAAATAAGATTTCATTCATAACATTTAATATTTTGCATTCATTATTTTGTGCAGCCCCCTTTTGCCACAATAACAGCCCTGTTATTGTGCCCACATGTGATTTATGCGGTTTAGGTCAGTTGACCGACATTTCCATGGATTTATTTTGTGATATCTGAAACATACATCGGCCGATTTTTATGTGTGCTTTGAACCATTGTCCTGCTAGAAGGTCCAAGCGCGCCCCGCTTTCAGGTTTTCATCCAACATTTGCTGATATTTGATGGAGTTCATGAAACCATGTCTTTTACAAAGAAGTCCCCATCCTTTGGTAGAAAAACAGCTCGACAGCATCAGAGATGCACCACCATCTGACCTATGTTCCATTGAAAATCCCAGCGGTGTTTGGCAAAATTGTTTGCACTTTAGCTTGTGTGTGGATGACAGCAGAGGCTTTTCTTCTTGCTACCCTCAGAAACAGCTTGTGTTGGTAGCTGTCTGTTGGTGGATAGGGAGACTCTCTGATTCTAAGATTCAACTGACCTCTGTGATTATCTAGCTGTAATCATTGGAGAGTATTTTACCTGTCGAACCATCTTCCTGAGAGTGCTTGGGGTCTGTTGGCAGACATGTCCTCTTCCAGGCTGATTTCACACATCTACAGTCTCTTTACACTTCTTAATTATTGATCTCATTGTTGAAACTTGCCTTTTTGGTGCATATTAGTCAACTCGAGGAGATCTATCTTGTGTACAATACAGTGATTTACTTTAATAGTTCATATCTTACTCACTGGGAGTTCATTCAGGGGAATTGCTTGTACAAAGCAGGAGATTGGAAACTTCTCAGGCATATACCTTTGCTGTCAGGGATGACAGCAAAGGCCTTTTTTTTAAATGGCGACAATAATTCTGGAGGTGGCTGTAGCTGTGGGTCAGTACAACTATCCTTTATAAGACACTTCACCAAACATTACATTTGTGTTTTTTGACAAGAAGCCCCCAACTTCCATTTTTAAGTACTATATTTATTTTTTATTAGTATTTCTTAATAATCTTGTAGGGTTTGTACTTAACTTAACTGATTACACTTTGGGTAAATCCATAATGGAGGCTGCAGTTTGTGGCGTCGCCTGGAAGGATAACACAGACGCTGGGTCTGGGGAGAGATTCTGCAAGTTAAGTTTTTACAGGAATACTGTTTTGTGTTTTGACAAATGGATGATGTTACTTATTATTTAGCACAAGAAAAAGGAATGGAGCATCAAAACTCACTGTTGAAGCAAACATGAAGATTCATGAGGCATTTGGAGGTAAACTTTGGGGTCTGCAGACTTGGGGATTTAACCAGCCATCTTTTCAGCTGCAGCCCCACAGGGAAACCAGCTGCAGGCATCAGCAGTGAGCTTCAGAACACCCCATCCCTTCCTGGACTTTGCTGCTTCCTGAGATCGTGGCACCAGATTTCCTCCTGTCTCCTCCTGGGCAGTGATCAGTAAAGAGTCGGTAGCTATCCGTGGCTCCTCGAGTTGAACTCAGAGGAAGAGCTGCACGGACCTCCAAAGAACGAGTGTTCCTTCCCTGCCAGTCATATTTCCCCCGAGGTGATTTGACGCAATCGGCTCTGGATCGGCTAAGAATTGATCCAGGTAGGGGAAAAGGGGGAGAGGACTCGCAGCGCCACGTGTTCCCCGGGTCTTCATGCTTAGTGTCTTCATCGGCGGGACTCATGTTCATTTTAACTGTAAATGATAACCCCCACCCCCGTCCTCCTCCCTCCCAGTGAAGAACAGAGCCATCACAAAAATGCTTAACATATAATAATATTTGTTTTCTTAAATGACCTAGAGTTTTACATTACTTATATTTTTTATCTTAAGGATCTTAACTACTTGACAGGTTACTGGATGACACCTGAAGGCCACCATAGTTTCTTGGACAGCTACAGGTGCCCTTATGTGTTAAAAAAAAAGATGCAATCTGGAATCTCACCACTAGACGCCACTAAAGTGGACCTTTAAATCATACCCTTTTCATCTGAGTAAGGGTATAAGAACTGCCTTTATTCTAACCAGATGTCTCTTCTAGGCGTGTTTGTGTTTTCTGCAACCTCTTCAAATGTGACTGTGATGTTCCCCACTGGAGCCGGGGTGGAAGTGCGTCTGGCAGAGGGAATGATGACAACCACAGTGCTCCTGCCAAAGGAATTCAGGGACTTCACTCTTGGACTGCTGGGAAAGATGAACGATGACGCCGAAGGCGATCTCATTCTCAGCAACGGCCAACTAGTGCAGAATCACAGCGATCCAGAGGAGCTGTTCAACTTTGGGGCGAGCTGTAAGAAATTATTCATGATTCACATTATTCGCTACGCACTTAAGAATTAAGTTTGTGATGTGAATGTCTGCTATAAACTTATGAATTGAAAATCATAAACCAACAAATTTCCATTCAATGTAAGTCCAGGCATGCATTTTGTGATATACAGTACATGGGCAGACATAAATTAACATCTTCTTTTGGATTAAGTGGAGAAAACATGAGATATCATCCATGCAATGACAAACACAATATTGACTATTCCATTATATGAAAATAATTATCGTTAATTACTACATTTAGGTAAATAAAATAAATAAACTGAGGCCAACTATGAGTGTCAAATGGGGACATCAGTCAGGTTTAAATTGCAACCTTCAGTCATGAATGCATTCTTCCCTCATTAAATAAAATACTTTTTATCAGTTGCTCTGTCCCCGGGATTCCTACTGGAGGGTTGATTATTAACATAATATTATATATTGTTATTAATGCAGGTGATTTTAAAACAACCTTGGAGGTCTTAAAGAGAAGTGCACCATTTCTTTCTAATTTCCTGTATCCTGTTTCCATGTCTCTTTTATGTTAACATGGTAGGAAATAATAACATTTATAATTTATGAGATATCAGGATATGATCCTACTAAGTTTCTCTTTGAATTTAGGTGTTGTTGTGGTGATAAGTTTGTACCTTTCTTCTTTTCTAATAGGGGCCATCTCCAACGAATCTACCTTGTTCACATATGATTCTGAATATCTCTTGGACACGTACTACTACTCTTCCAGACATGACGTTAGTTTTGTTCCGGTGTATTCTATCCCTGAGAGTCCAGATGATCCACTGAACGATGAGGCATCTAAGATATGTTCTGGAGAGGGATCTCAATTTTGTAGGTATGAGAAGCAAAATACTTTCTTTTATATCTTAATTTAATTAAGAACTATAAAGTTGTGCTTTCATGAAGCAAACAGATTATTTAAAGTCAGTTTTGTGAAAGGACACATAATCTCGAGGTTGAATAGTAAAATGTTGTTGTTGACAAGAGTTTCCAAACTTTCTTATCTCTTCCGAAAAATAAAAAAACTGAGGATAACATTTAGATCAGCAGGTATAGAGAGGTTGAAGAAAGCTCGCAATATCGCATAAAACTATCAAGTTGTATTAGACAAATATGTCATGCAGTGGGTTTTTTGCTTAAATCATATGGGAACTCAAAACTATATCTTGTCTTATATGTGAAAATAATGAAAGTAATTTCCAATGCAGGGAGATACTTTTGTATTTGTGGGTTTTCTTTTTTTTTTTTTTTTGTTTATTCCAATGCATCTTGTTTTCTGATCAGTGTCGGTGCCTCTATTCTTCAGGTATGATATCCTGGTCGGTCGTAGTCTAAGAATGGGAAATGCTACCAGAATGTCTTTCCAGAATCACATTTCTCTTGTGCAAAGTCTAAAGCCAGGTGAGTTCAAACAATTAATAATAATAATAATAATAATACATTTAATTTATAATGCACTTTACATTTGGATCAAATCTCAAAGTGATACCATTTAAATAATAAGTGAATATTATCTACATTTATATGTTTTTAAGACTTAGATATTGATATATTAAATACACAGTTATATCATGTGGATGGCTTTCACCACCAATCAATGGGAAGAAGAAGGGAACCACTTATTTACAAGGAGCTAGAGTGCGTCTTGTCTGTGATGATGGCTACACACTCAAAGGATCAGAAGAACGCTTATGCCAGGAGGACGGCCAGTGGTCTGGAGAGGACACACATTGCGTGGTTTCCAGTAAGAATAAATAATGAACTTAGTCAATCCAATGATCCTGATCTTCAGTCAATCAGCAGTGAAAAATGTGTGCGTGTCTGTTTTTGAGCAAACGTTTGTGTGTGTCTTTGTGTTGATTTCCCGTATCAGCGTTAAAATGCACAAAAGATTAAATCATTGTCATGATCTTTTATGTCTATCTACGTGAAAATAACTTACTTACTGCCACAATTGTTTTACAGGAACCTGTAAAAGTTAAGAATCTTTGTGTGTTGAATGAAATCATCAATGTCAAAGAAATTTGTAAATGTTTCATCCCAGTACTGGTTTTAGGTAATGTGGCGCCCTGGGTGACCCTCCTTTTCAAGTGTCTATATTATGCTATAATATATGGATGCTGCATGGTTAAGATTAATTATTACTTAATATTAAATGATTAATAACTTCCTTAATTTATAGGGAGATAAATGTCAGAGATTGTATAATACAATACACAAATACATATATATGAATGAGAATCTACACAGACCTGTATCTCAAAAAGTTTTCGGATCTTAATATCTCAACCGTCCAAATTTGGTGCTTATGAATTGACTCAAGATATGTCTTGTATACATTGGGTTTTATTCTATTAGTTCATATTTTACTCACTAGCCTCCTATCTAAATCTGTTTATAATGAGTCTGATTTTGGTGTAAATGAATCACTTCATTTTTCAGGTAATGTGGCAGGAATTGTGGCTGGTTCAGTCATTGGAGCTGTCGCACTGATTGTAATTATCTCATCAATCATTCTCCACTCCAGAAAACAGAAAAGGTACTGCACTGCATATTCAGTCATTACTAATCTATAACTTTGCAAGTATTTACTAACTAAATATGAATTACCCTTCTGTACAAGGGAAAAAACTCCATTTACATTTTTTTTTTTAAATTTACTTTATATTATTTTTTTTTTTTCTTTTCAGAAAAGCTGTACAGTCAGAAGAAATGATGAGAGTTTACACCTTCTGAAGTCCATTCTTGCTTTGCTGCTGCACTGTTAATATTTCCAGACTTAGGTATATCATTAAGTGGAGCAAATGTATTTCTGCACTTTCAACTTCTTCCATGGCAAGAAAACATGACTGCACTGACTTCTATAGGTTTGAATTTTAAATTGTGATGCACTTTTGACCAAATACACCCTCATTGCACGCCCGTTAAGGTTAACAAACTACACACCTGTATTTGTAGAAATGGGGAAATAGTCAGTCAAGTTGGATAATCTATGTGAATTTGATTTGGCTAAATGTATAATTAATCGTTTCACTTCGATGCCGATCAACACATTTATGATGTAACCCAGTAGGCCTACTGTTAAATTTTTGGCTATGCCGTACAGCATTAGGTGCGTGAATACTTATGTTGGGCCAGCTTTATACATAATTTCATCTTGTACTTACGGAAACACAAGCAGGAATATACATCAACCCAACGCTTTTTTGTATATATTGTTGTTGTGTCATCAATTTCTAATGAATATTTTGTTTGGCAATAAAGTTTTCTATCACCTTGTATCAATTCAGGATAATCTATGTCGATGTTTCTCAAATGGGGGTAGGGCTACATGAACCACCATTGCTGGTACTGCAGGTCATACGCAAGTTTTTATTTTATTTTTAGATGTCAACCATGCATTATTCCTAAAGTAATGGTACTATGATGAGTTAAATTAAAATGCAAATGTAAATCCAATTCACAAAATATTATATTCAATATCTTTTTTTTGGTATACATTTGTTAACTATTGTCAACAGAAAACAACAACAAACAAAAGCGACTTGGCTATTGAATAACAGGAGAAAATTTTAAGATAATTTGGTTGAAACATAGTAAAAATACAGCTACTAACAGTTACAGTAAAAAGGAAAGATAAAACAGGGTCAAAAAAATCTAATTGCAACTATAAAGCAATTTAATTGTTATTACCTGGTGGAATGTTTTTTTCATGAATTTAGAGATGGCTTTTATCTGGTTAATATCTATGATATTTTAGATGAGCATAAATGGAAATACTTATATTTTCTAATTGATACTTTTACTTTCTGATGGTGAATTCCTTGATCATTTGATTTTGCATAATTTGCTCCAATGCCATGTACATTATATTTTGGCTTACAACTTAACATCCAAGTTCAAAATCCATGATCACAACTTTAGTGGCTCAATCTTTCAGTCCAGCTTGGGCTGGATGTAAACAAGTCTTTGCCCCACACATTCCCACCATGTTTAGTTATGAAGTCACCGTGACGTTTACTATGTGACTCTGAGAGCAGGTGCTGTTCTCACACAATACACAAGGCTGTGGATTCTATGGACAAAGGGCACTAGTATGTGACAAGACTGCTGATGCCACTTCTTGCTGCTTCCAGAGTCATTCAGCAACAATTCACCTCTGACTCTCCAGAGATAAAAAAACAAAGTATCAACATTTTCTTCTCCTGGTCTTCTGGCAACAGAGGAGTTACACACCAGCTCATGACCTGCTGTGTCATTCTTACGCTTTATTTGATTTAATAGAACTAGTGTGTTAAATTGATAAGCATGTTTCATTAAGTTTGTGAGCAGAGCACCACAGATGCCAAGTCAGCCTTTTCACCGCCCTCTGCTCACTTCCCGACACCCTGGTGTTTGTTTAGATCATTATCCTAGACTTGTTTGTTGGGGTGGACTTCAAAACTTCTTCATTCGACCTATATTCCAGGACATGGGTGAGCAAAATAAAACTCTCCCCCGTCCCATTTTTCACCGAGACAAGAGCTGGGATCGTTTCCCAAACTGGCCGCAGTCACGTAGCACTTTTTCACAGGATTACAGTCTCCCCCGTTTCCTGGAGACTAGTGATCAGGACTTGATAGACTGGGCAAAGAGGAGACTGGGATCCTTTTCCTGGTCTGGGTACGCACAACCTCCTCCTCTGCCTCCATTCAGCAGTAAACATCCTGTGGAATTGAACCAAAATGATCTGAGAAAACGGACGGGTGGGGTGTCAGAGATTGGAACAGGACAGGGCAGCTGGAAGATCAACCTGGATGTCAATCACTTCTCACCTGAGGAAATTATCATCAAAGCTAAGGAGGGGTATTTGCTGATATCAGGTATATTCTACACACGTTTCTGATTGTCTCAGAAGCTGTTTTATGTTGTGAAATCAATTTGGTTGGAAAAACCTCCACTAAAATTCAAATGACAAGTACCTACATGCATAACTAACATATTTGTTTTAAAATTAAAATAGTATGCTTGATAGTGTTTTAATTGTTTCTGTTTTTCATCACAAGGAAATCATGAGGACAGACAGGAGGAGCATGGTTTGCTTTCAAGGTCTTTTACGCGGAAGTACAGGTAAGTTGATATCAACAATTGCATCTGAGTAAAAAAATAATAAATGTTATGAAAAGAGCAGGAGGTCAGTACTGAAAATGATAAACATTTCATAACAAGATGGCTGAGATTTGCTTTCTCTGGTGTGTTAGTTGCTGATAGACTTCTTCTTTATGCCTTTAAGGCTGCCAGAGGGCGTGGACATGGAGCACATCAGTTCCTCGCTCTCTGGTGACGGAGTTCTGTCCGTAGAGGCCCCCGTCCCTGGAAGCTCCATCTGTACCCCAATCAATGAAGGTCATTCCAGTCCAGTACAGACAAACACAGGAAAGTGAAAAGTGAAGCCAAGAAATTAAACTGTCATGTAGCTCAAGTTGTAGTGAGCCTTATAAGAAAAATATTGAAAGTTTTCTCTTGCTTTATCCTCTTGTCTTATTCTAATTAATTTTCAGACCTACAGGATTATATTATACTACCATACCACAATAGTTTCAATTCAAACTCACTCAGAAAATTGTGTATGTTTGTCAGTTTTTGTCAAAAGGTTAACATGAGCTCATAATCTAACAACATATTTTTCCATGCACTTCTTACAGTGTCAATATATCAAAAAAAAATTAGAGTTTAGCAGCTGTGTGACCTTACATGACCTAATGGACTGAAAGCATGCGATGTGAATGAACAGCCGGAACAGTTGTACAGTTTTAATTGACCTGGATTTCTACTTTTAAATTATATGTCAACATTCTATTTATATTTGGACAAAATGTATTTGGATCAAATAGAGCTTGTAATTAACAGAGAGATGTAAGAAAATATTTTTGGTAGAAGTTTTTTTTTTTTTACCTTTGAGGAAAAAAAAGTGTATCTAAAATTCTGAGAATAAAGTCAGAATTCCCCCAAAAAATTTTCACGTAGTCATATGAGGCTCTAATCCTCTTCCGTATAAATTAATTAGCATTGATCCTTTGAGGTGTCTAATGATATCTCTCTCTCGACCCAACTAGTCAAGGCAATGGGGCACCCACCCCAGAGTCTCCATCTGCTCAAAGTTTCTGCCTGTTAAAAGCAGGTTTTCTCTCACCACTGACGCCATACGTTTGCCCATGAGGGATTTGTTGGGTCCCTGTAGTTGGAGAATTTAGAGTAGACTTAGTCTTTCTGGAAAGCTCCTTCAGCTATCATTGTTTTGAATCGGCGCTATATAAATAAAATGGATTGGATTTGATCTGCTCTCATATCCTCGACAGATGTATCCATCAGCTTTTAACAAATGGATAAAAAATTATGTATTTTGTGTCTTTCATTGCTGATGTACATGTGGAAGAGTTATCTTGTATTGATTATTCATTTGTTGCGCTGCTTCTCGTGGCTTTAACCAAAATATTTGTCAAATAGTCCACATGAGGAAATTTTTTTCCGAAGCAGATTTGAAACTCATAATAAAGATCCTCTGCTCTCCTCTAGTGTTTAAACAGGGTATTACATGGTAATTTCAATAAAGTAATATACTTTACTACTACTCTTATACTGTATTTATCCTGAAACACATGACACATTGGTTAGCACTGCTGGCCCACAGCAAGAAGGTACCTGGTTCAAATCAACCTCATCCGATACATACACACCTTTAAGACGTCATATTGAATCAGTGGACAAAGATCAAAGGCAGTGCTCCATGTGAAATGCCATGACACGTGACATGAGTCTGATATCAATTGTTTAAATTTGTTTGTCTATCAGCTTACACAAGAACTCATCAAGAGTTTTGATGACACTGGGAATGGAGGAAGTGCCAACATGTAAAAGAAATCCAAATTTTTTTGAGAGCAACCAAATAAAAGGTAAAATTCAACACATTTTTTCACATTTTTAGACACTGAAAGAGCAATTTCAACATTTTTTTTAACCATTTTGTCGATAATGCATAAACGACATGATGAATAATGAAAATGGAATTGAAGGAAAGAAAACTCGTCACATTTTGTAGGTGATCCAAACATATGGACATAATAAATCTTTTTTCATCGATTTCATCCATGAAACATAACCCACTTGACAGATTTTCATGAAATTTGGTGAAGAGTTCCAAAGATAGAACCCCTGAGTTTTGGAATAAATCTCGGTGAAGACATGGATCCATGTTTTGACTCTACAGCAGATTCAAATCAATAAACGGTGTGGTGATTACCAAATGTAGCTAGTATTTACAGTATCCACACTCTCATGCATTATTCATTATCAGCTGAACTGAATATATACGGTAAAGGTAATGTAGTTTTTCTGAGTGTCATCCGAGTAAAATGTCTCTCACCATACTGAACTGTACTGGCTGAATGAAGTTTATTTGATCAATTTTGAAAGTATAAAAGCACTGTAAATAGTTGTCTTACTAATGTAATTTGACTCTTTGTTCTGCAGCTCTTCTCTGAGGCAGTTTGATATGATAGATGTTGTCTAATAAATAATAAACATCAAGGTTTTTGATTATTTTTTTCAACTAAAGGCCTGAATGAAATACTTCTGGTTATAGTGGCTGAAGTGCCCGCATGAACCACACCTCCTCTTACATAGGGAGTGTCAAGAGGCTGCTGTAGCTCGATGGGATGGCTAGCCATCTCCTGTTCAGAAGGAAGCTGGTTCAAGTCCCACCAGGGTCTGCTTGTGTAGAAAACCCCTAGCTCCCTGGGCGCTTTACAGGGGCTACCCACTGCTCCCTCAGGGATGGGTCCAATGCAGAGAAATTATTTCACTAGGTTGTACTGTGTAAAGCTGTATGTGACCAATAAGGGATACATTATTATTATTAAAACCTCCTATAATACAGCTACTTTAAGCAGGGGACACTGGTGTGAGGACAGATGTATCTACGCTCATTTCTACTTGCATGTTTGTATGCAGCAGAGAAAATCTTGACATTCCATGAAACTCACTGCCATTTTTATGGTTCTGTTCTTTATTTTGTAGGATTATTGATTATGTTTCCTGTTTTATTTTTTAAGGTTTAGTACTGTTTATTTCCTATAGTTTTCCACTTGTCTGCCTCCTTTAGTTTCTGTTCCATTTCCTACACTCTTGGCTCTGTGTGTTTGTGAGACCCTGCCTCCTAGTGTGACCTCCCTGATGTTGAATGTTGTCACCTGTCCCTGACCTTCACCTGTTCCCTATTGTCCAAGTTACTTTATATAAATAAGTCAGTGTCTTGCTCTCCCTCATTGTAAGACTGTCTTTGTTACTTTCCTGTGTTTACCCTGCTCTAAGCTCAAAGTTTTTGTTTTTCTCGTTTTGATTAAAATATAGCTTACCTTTTTTAGGTTCAAGTTGTTTTTAATTTCATTTAATTTTTGTTTACTTTTGGGAGTAGTCTATGAGTTTGGGTCGTTTGTATTTTTGGACAGAAATGTAACAGCCATATCCTACATAATTAGGTAAACTTTAAGCTGGAATTTTAGTCTGAACTTGAACCCTTTTGACTTGGAAGATTTATTGATCACAGATGCTCAACTACATTTCTTGGAATGCAGTTGTTATGAATTGCAGTGAGCCATTTGCTTCTCTTTTCTTTAGGTTTTGGCAGTCTGTCAAACGATTTCTGTTGATCCTATATTTGCAGTCAATCACAGAACAGCCTTGTTTTGTGTTTCGGTGGAACTCAAATCAACAGCAATGTTGCCACCCAGCAGCACTCAAACAGTAAAGGCATTGAGGGACCCCTTACTGTGATGTCTTGTTAACAGACACTTTTACCAGCGTGTTCCCCCTGATAGTAGCGGCTGTTAAGACCTCAGTTAATTTTGCACGGGGAAAATTATGATGGCTTGATAACTGGGTTTAGAAAATCAAGTCTGTTTTGGTGAGTATTTACCAACGTAGTCTAAGGAAGGCAGGTGAACCAGTGACGGGTCATGAGCAGCCAAACCTCACTGATTCATGTGGTAAGAGAAGGCTAGTCTAGGTTATCTGATCCCACACAAGGACAGGAGTTGCACCAATTGCTGAAAAAGTTCATTCTCATTATGATAGGAAGTAGCCAGAACACAGTTCAAAGAAGGAATTCCAAGAAAGAAAAAAAAAGCTCGGTGTCTAAGAAATGCATCTAATTTTTTTTGTCTCAAAAGAAAATAATTTTGTCAGGCATATTTCACATTAAATAGAGGATATAATCTTACTTTTTCTAAGTAATATGGTGGCACAATGGGCAGCAAAGTTTCCCCACAGCAAGAAGGTACTGGGTGTAAATCCTCCTCTGATCAACTTTACTGTACAGAGATTGCAGGCCCTTCCACATATTTGCGTGAGTACTCCAGCTCCCACAGTCCAGAAACATGCTATATAAGTGGGTTGGTGACTCTATAATGACCAACAACTTGATCCATATGAAGCTGTGGTAACACCAACCACTCAATGTGCCTAGGCTGACCTCTGTCCACTGCGCAAAGTTCCCTGAAATTACGCCATGAAGCACTGCAGGAAGGTGGCCTGGTCTTATTAATCACATTATCTTTTTCATCCTGTGGACAGCCAGTGTGTGTGTTTGTGTGTGTGTGTGTGTGTACGACTCTCACCTGGAGAAGAGATGGAGCCAGGATGCACAACAAGAAAAAAACCTAGGGCAGGATGTGTGAGGCTTTGGGCAATGCTCTGCTGTGAAACCTTGAGTCTTGACATTTAGGTGGATGTTATTTTGACACGTACCACCTACCTGAATATTGTTGTAGACCAATAACTCCCTCTGTGGAAATAGTGGCAGTGGCTAGTGTCAGTGGCTAACGGCAGTTTCCTCTTTCAGCAGGATAATGCTCCCTGCCACACTGCAAAAATGGTTCAGGAAAGGAAAAGGATTGAGGAAAACAAATTAAAGTTTAAAGTGTTGACTTGCCTTTAAAATTCCTTTTCCATATGTGTCGTGAACATGAGGAGACTTATCCATGCAGGCCTCACCTCACAACTCACTGGATTTACATAATCTACAGCTAAAAACTTGGTGCCAGACAACAGCACACAGAGGACAACAGCACACAGAGGACAACAGCACACAGAGGACAACAGCCCACAGGGGACAACAGCACACAGGGGACAACAGCACACAGGGGACAACAGCACACAGAGGACAACAGCACACAGGGGACAACAGCACACAGGACAACAGCACACAGGGGACAACAGCACACAGGACAACAGCACACAGGGGACAACAGCACACAGGGGACAACAGCACACAGGACAACAGCACACAGGGGACAACAGAACACAGGGGACAACAGCACACAGGGGACAACAGCACACAGAGGACAACAGCACACAGAGGACAACAGCCCACAGAGGACAACAGCCCACAGGGGACAACAGCACACAGGGGACAACAGCACACAGGGGACAACAGCACACAGAGGACAACAGCACACAGGACAACAGCACACAGGGGACAACAGCACACAGGACAACAGCACACAGGGGACAACAGCACACAGGGGACAACAGCACACAGGACAACAGCACACAGGGGACAACAGAACACAGGGGACAACAGCACACAGGGGACAACAGCACACAGAGGACAACAGCACACAGAGGACAACAGCCCACAGAGGACAACAGCACACAGGGGACAACAGCACACAGGACAACAGCACACAGGGGACAACAGCACACAGGACAACAGCACACAGGGGACAACAGCACACAGGGGACAACAGCACACAGGACAACAGCACACAGGGGACAACAGAACACAGGGGACAACAGCACACAGGGGACAACAGCACACAGGACAACAGCATACAGGGGACAACAGCACACAGGGGACAACAGAACACAGGGGACAACAGCACACAGGACAACAGCACACAGGGGACAACAGCACACAGGACAACAGCACACAGAGGACAACAGCACACAGAGGACAACAGCACACAGGACAACAGCACACAGAGGACAACAGCACACAGAGGACAACAGCACACAGGGGACAACAGCACACAGGGGACAACAGCACACAGGACAACAGCACACAGGGGACAACAGCACACAGGGGACAACAGCACACAGGGGACAACAGCACACAGGGGACAACAGCACACAGGACAACAGCACACAGGGGACAACAGAACACAGGGGACAACAGCACACAGGGGACAACAGCACACAGGACAACAGCATACAGGGGACAACAGCACACAGGGGACAACAGAACACAGGGGACAACAGCACACAGAGGACAACAGCACACAGGGGACAACAGCACACAGGACAACAGCACACAGGGGACAACAGCACACAGGGGACAACAGCACACAGGACAACAGCACACAGGGGACAACAGAACACAGGGGACAACAGCACACAGGGGACAACAGCACACAGGACAACAGCATACAGGGGACAACAGCACACAGGGGACAACAGAACACAGGGGACAACAGCACACAGGACAACAGCACACAGGGGACAACAGCACACAGGACAACAGCACACAGAGGACAACAGCACACAGAGGACAACAGCACACAGAGGACAACAGCACACAGGACAACAGCACACAGAGGACAACAGCACACAGAGGACAACAGCACACAGGGGACAACAGCACACAGGGGACAACAGCACACAGAGGACAACAGCACACAGAGGACAACAGCACACAGGGGACAACAGCACACAGAGGACAACAGCACACAGAGGACAACAGCACACAGAGGACAACAGCACACAGAGGAGACACTGCCTCAATGGGTCAGAGCTGCTATGGCAACATAGGCAGTTGGTTACAACAGTACGGCTCTGAGAGGTGGCAACAAAAATCAAATGACAAAATTGGTAGCAATGAAAATGTGTACGAACTGAAAACTGAGTGATGAAAATGGGTGTGAAGTGAAGAACAGTGTGGTTAATTAATTAGTGATTTGAAGGATGTCAAGCCGATTTGATTAAAATGGCTTTGATGTGAAGAAAATATACACAAAATTTAAATTTATGAACGGAAGCCTCAAGGGTGTAAAATGTGCAATTGTTATTACTTCCACCCCTCATATACTTACAGAGCCCCTCTGGTGGCATTGAAGAAAAAGAATGAACTCAAGGCCACGACTTAACAACTCACTCCCACAAGTTAAGAAAAAGTCACTGGAACGACTTAATAACTTGTGGGAACGTGATAAGTCGTGGCCATGACTTCATAAGACTTCATGTCTCATCAGTAGTTGTTTATGTTCCACCTTGTTTCCAGTTTTGTCCCGTGATCCACATTCCTCTCGTTTTCTCGCTCCCCGGTCCTCCTGTTGCTTCTCCATCTATTTGATTTATTTGTCCAGTCAGAGTGTCTGACCCTCTGGATATTGGCTGGGCTAATACCGCTATAGGTTATAAACAGCAACCTAAGGCCCGCCGTGATAAGAGAGAGGGGGTGGTCTCAGCGGAAAGAAAAACTCAGATCCTAACTTAAAACTTAATTTCCTGCTTATGTATTCATTTCTGACCACATCTTCTACTGTCCGTATGAATATAGGATCTTATTATATGTAGCTGGAGTTTGCATGTTCACCCTGTGTCTGCGTGGGTTCTCTCCGGGAACTCCGGCTTCCTCCCACAGTCCAACAAACATGTGATACAGGTGAAGTGGTGTCACAAAATTGCCCGTAGGTGTAATTGTGACTGTAAGTGTGTGTAGTTGTGTCGGCCCTGCGATGAACTGGCGACTTGTCCAGGCTGTACCCTGCCTTTTGCCCGATGTTAGCTGGGATAGGCTCCAGCCCCACGTGACCCTGAACAGGATAAGCTGTAGATAATGAATGAATGAATTATATGTACCTACACATACGGTAAACCCTTAACATCAGAAACGTTATTTTGAGCACTTTATTAATGTGTCCCCCATACCACACCTACGACTAACTATCTCAACCCCCGCGTTTTTAAGTCGTGGCAACTATTCAGCTCACCCATAACCAGTATCTAAATGTTTGTTTCCGTCGCCCTCTAATGGCCAAACTAAGTAATCACCTGAATATTAAATTCATTTCTCTTTATTATATCAAACATATGCAAAACATTACTATTGATATGCCACAGAGCTAAAAGATGTTTCAAGAAAAACGGGATCTTTGGGTTATAGTGACATGGAATTCTATTTACCGTTCTCTGCAAATTAAAAAATATAAAATAAAACTGAAAAAGCAGCTTTATGATTCTACATTTCCACATTATTTTTTAAACAGAATGATGTTGAAGAAGCATGATTTAAATCTTAAGCAATATTACAAATATAGTATAGTATAGTGTATTGGAGCCAAACGTTTGGACTGTTTAACCCACTAGCTAAAAATGCCTCACAACTTAAATGTTATTAAAAAAGGTATTGAATTATGGCTGAAGGATACTTAAAACACGTATGTAGGCTTCTGACATAACTATCTAATGTTATGTTATCAATATTTGCATTGTTTGCTGTACTTTTAATCTTATTGTATTTTTACTCAACCTTTATTTTACGTAAATCACTTCTTAAGGGAACTTTTAAAAGCATCCTGTGGACGGGTGTTGAAAATGTTCGTTTTGCCTTAAACACTGAAGACATTGCATGTGGGGTTTGTGCATTGTTACATTTTGCAGAACCAATAAATGTATGTCCATTAAAAATAAATAAAATAAATCAAACTATACACTTAAGTATTTATCTTACTATCGATTATTATGTTAATATCATTAATGAGACGCCTATTTATATTTCCTAAACTATATATTGTGTGACGGTGTGAAAACTTTGGACATTTGAGAGGTGTGTGTAGTATTGCGGCGTCTCTTTAAAGGAGGGGGAGTGTAGAGGGACGGAGGAAAGAGATGAATAGAAGGCACCAGAATCAACTACCACGACCAAGTACGCGCTGAATGTAGGACACAAATTCGAGAGGAATACAAACGGATCATCACGTGACGTATTCGAGGGAAAACCATGTTTGGATGTGTCTCATCTGATACAGATTTCTTGAAATATGGCGCTACAAGCGATCACTGGAAGACGGGGAAAGTATTTTTCCTCCCAAACATTTTGAAAAAGAAAAGGAGAGAGGCAGTGACATACATCCCTCAGCTATCTTTCTCTGATTACCAATGGTAGGCATTGCACAATTCATCCTTATCCATCGAAGGCATTTGGCTCATCATCTCTGAGAAGAAGGAGGACGCCAGAAGAAAACGTCAAGGCTACAACCAGGAGCTGCTTTCTCCTCCTTCTCATCCTCGGTGGTGCCCGCAATTGTTTGGCGATGCTCTTTTCTCTCTTTGGAGGAATTTGCTGACAGTAGCCGGGGAACGAGCAGGGGGAGGATGCGTTTGAAGCTGGATGTGTGCTGCATTCAGGGACATTCGGCAATAATAGCAGAAACAGCGCGTGCGACGGGCCTGGGAAACACTCAGCCCCGCTATCTCCTCCATTTACTCCCCCCTGCAGGAGCATGCTTGCGTGAGGGATGAGGCTGTGCACAGGGACACCAGGCCAGAGCTGCGGCCTACTTCTCACAAGAGCCGGTCACTGGACTGCAGGATCTTTGAATACATCGCCACCATCAAATCAGCATCTTTGGTACACCTCTCACTCTCTCCTCCACAGTTTGCATTGAAAATGTGTGCCTGCGCGCGTGTGTTAGTGAGTGTGTGCGTGTGTGCGTGCTAGAGACGGGGGTTGAGCAGGGGAGGGAAGGGGTGTCTGTGTTCTCAGCTGTACACCTGTAGTCATGGCAACCAGATCCTGTTAATGGATGTCTTTTTTCCATCCTCAGCTCCCCTCTCTGCCCCTGATTTCATGCGTGTGCACTGCTTTTATATGTACTGTATCTAAATCTGCCTGATGTCTCTTACCACAGAGATCTGCTCAGGTCGTGCATGTCAACATCTTCTTTCCTGCAGTCTTAAGCAGCTCTTTTACAGATTGCTTAAATACTGGCATACTATGAATGTTACTTATTCATCACAAATGGTGCTTAAGTGGTTGATTTGATGATTTTCATTATTAATAAGAGTTCATTAAAATCAGGATGAATGGGATTAAACTGCTCAGCCTCTGTATGTAGACGAACTTCACCTTTTGAGTGACATTGTTTCACACAAAATCATTGTCAGATTTCTGTATTATTCATCAACTATTGTTAAATTCTTGGGTTACTGTGGATCTGTAGTCTTCCGCTGGCTGACTACTTTTCAGTTTGCTGTATGTGATCCATCATCTCATTACTAACTGCCTCTCTTAGTTTGTTTTTTCGGCCCATACTATGTCAGTTGTTTCTTTCTGCCTGCTCCGGTTCTTTAACTTCCTGCTTCTCGTGTTCTCCTGTCTAGGTCATCAGGTAGATCCAGGAGCATGAGCAGGACTTTGAGCTACGGGAGCAGATGTCTGGGTACAAACGCATGCGGCGGCAGCACCAGAAGCAGTTGATCGCACTGGAGAATAGGCTAAAGGCCGAGATGGATGAGCATCGGCTCCGGCTGCAGAAAGAATTAGAGACACATGCGAACAACACTTACATTGAGTTGGAAAGACTGGCCAAAAGGCACGCAGCTCAGACGGACAAAGAGGTACAGCCTAAACAGCAGATGTTATTTATGAATGAGTTGGAAACTACTAGTGATGTAAATCCCCCCAGCTAAACTCCGCACAGGAATTTTTGATGGGCAAAAGATCAATGAAAGGGGATAATTTGAGTATTTTAATGTCTCTTCACAGATGAAGTCAGTTGCAGCTGAAGAGAGGCGGATCCAGCAACAGATTGTTGCTCAGCAAAAGAAAGAGCTGACTGCCTTCTTAGAGAATCAGAAAAAGGAGTACAGACATTGCAAAGACAAGATCAAAGATGTAAATGTCAGGAACAAACACAAGTTGATGATCTCATAAATTTGTCATTTTTGATATGAAACACATTATCACAGTCGGTCTTCAGATAATACCCTGCTTTCACTATGCCCTCTTGTTTGCGGCATTCTATTTGTGGGTTTTGTGACAGGAGATGGACGAAGACCCATTTACACCCAAAGAGGAGAGGCAGGAGCGTCTGTCCAGACTCAAAGAAAACATGCAGCGCTCTCAGACTGAGGAGGAGGCTCATCTGTTGGCCCAGCAGAGGCTGGTCTACGACCGCAGCTGCAGGGCCCTCAAACGCAGGAGTTTGGTCAAGAGGCACAACTTTGAACAGGAGCAACTGAGAGAGGTATGATTTTTTTGGCCGACATAATAAATCGTAATGACAAATGAACCCTCTGGAGCCTGAGATCACGTCGGCGTGATCCTTCACTACAATCAGGCCTGATTTTTGATTCTGTATGATAATACAGTGTGTGAAAGTGTAGAAACAATTGTTAGATCGGAACATTAATGTTGTCCTCTATGGAAGCTGACAATGGCCATGCTGACAGATATCTATTTATGGCCATTTACTGGTAACAAGAAAAAACGAGAAAGCAAGCATAACATTTTTTTTGTGATTATGACAAAAACTGAAGGTAGTTTACTGTTATTTTCTTTATTTTTCAATAGTGTTTTCCTCCACCGTTTTACCCATATCTTTCGTGATTTGCTTAAAAATAGACCCAAAAGTCGTGCCACTTAGAATAAGACCTTAATCAACATTGGGACTACAATAAATTAAACTTAATAATGACCTTAACACAAAGTACCCAATG
Source organism: Lophius americanus (assembly GCA_037951165.1). NCBI lineage: Eukaryota > Metazoa > Chordata > Actinopteri > Lophiiformes > Lophiidae > Lophius > Lophius americanus. The sequence goes on along the minus strand of JBBDHG010000057.1, from coordinate 5,272,172 downwards.
CTACAGTAGACAAGTAGTATAATAACTGCATTAGAAAACTTTTATACACCGTTAGACTATTGTCTTCTGGTGTTGCCATGGCAACATGTACACACTGGTTGTAAGAGCGCCAGCTACAGAAGCCATTTCTGCCGGCGTAGAATCTCGATTGAAGTAGATTTTGGGGCCTTGATCAACAATGGAAACTTCTCCATCTGCTATTTTCATTTTAAATCAGTTGCTACGGCTATGAGACTCGGGATCGCTGATGAACATCAAGACCAAAAACAGTAAAGAATTCATTATCTTGAGAAACTGGTCCCTTGTTTTCTCATGATACTGAGATAACTAACTTTTAACATGAGGAAACTATTTATTAAATAAATATCTTCCATCATGGCCATTTTTGGCTTCCATAGTCCTACAAAAAAGACACCAAACATTATCAAACAGTACTTAGGGTTATAGTTAGAACTCGCGCCAATGTGACCTCCCAGACACATTGACCCGAGTCAATGTGTCTGCGAGGTCTGCTACTTTTATTCAGATATAAAGGGCTTTATTCAAACTAATATCAAAAATGTAATACTTTAATTCTCAGCGGATAGTACACTAAAAAAATAGTTATGTATGTTACCATTTGTTCAAAGAGATACCTTTTAAATTTCAAACACTGCACCTTTGAGTAGAATACTGTCTTGTACAGCATAATTGAGTCCCCATAGTTGAAACATATATGCATATTATAAAAAATGAATCATGTTTTAAATGCAACATCAACCTACTGGTTAGAAAAAGTACAGGCACCAAATTAGCCTGTAGTTGAATAAGGATGATGATTAAAAATCATCATCCTTTATTCAACTACCTGTTTAAGCTCAGACAAACTGGACCTGGGTGGCTTCAATGTCCTGCAATAGCTGTTACTATTTAGAGTTGTGTCACATCTACGTAGTTATGTAAAAGAAAAACAATGAATTTAGTATATATTTCAGCAAAAAGGAAGCGCAACGTTAAGAAAATAGATCATCTGACAGTCAATGCTGACCCCGAACCAGTTACCTACCAGTCACAATCATTCATGCTTCACTCTTGTTGATCTTTTAGTGGCAACTCAGAGTTGAAAAACAAGTTTTGTGGATATTGTCTTTAAAAGTGTCATAACATCAAGCCTCTTGTCCCAGGAGCTAAACAAGAAAAGGACCCAGAAGGAGATGGAGCATGCCCTGATGATCCGGCAGGACGAGTCTACGCAGGACATGGAGCGCAGGCAGCTGCAGATGCTGCAGAAGCTCCGTATCGAGCTCATGCGGCTGCAGCACCAGACAGAACTTGAAAACCAGGAGGAGTACAATAGTCGGCGGCAGAGAGAACTACACAGGAAACACAGCCTGGAGCAGCGGCAGCAGCCCAGAAACCTTAAGGTGCCTAAAACTCTCTTTGCCACTCTATTTTTGTTTTAAAAAATAAGTGTTTTTATTATAGAGATAGGAAATTTTTATCATAACCGTATTTCAAAGCTGGATTTAAATGAAAGCTCTAAATGTACTCTTCAGTTTTTTTAATGTTACCTACGATAGAGAAAATTCCAATATCACTTTTTCTATGCATGTGAAAATCTAGGGCATTGCATTAGGTAAATGTATTGACGAATAAGTTATACATCTAATTCATCCTCAAAATGATTTATTTTGCGTCTCTGGCTCATGAAGGTGAAATTAAATGCATACGAGTTGACTAATGCAAATCAATTTACAGTTTAATTTTATTAATTGTTCAGTTGAGTTATTTTGGTTCCATGTTAAAGTCAAAGTGAGCCAGAAACAAAAAGTTGTGATTAGTTACAATCGTTTACCATCCAGACGATCAGGGCGCTGACAGGTTTCGCTCCTTCAACCCACTGTAGATGCTGGAGATGCAGATAAAGAAACAGTTCCAGGATACTTGTAAGGTGCAGAACAAGCAGTACAAGGCTCTTAGGAATCATCAGTTGGAGGTCTCTCCAAAATGTGACCACAAGGCCATTCTAAAGAGTCTGAAAGAGGAGCAGACACGCAAGCTGGCTATACTGGCTGAGCAGTACGAGCAGAGCATCAACGAGATGATGGCTTCACAATCGGTACGCGGATCCTGAAGCATCTTGTCATGAGTAGAAAAAGTGGGCCTCGTTCATTTGTATGTCATATTTCTGCTACACATCAGCTCTTCACATCAGACTAATGGTAACAGTCACAGGTTGATGTAAATAACCTTTCATCATCAGGAAAACACATGAATTTTTTTAGCTGATGTTTTATCTGCCCTGTATTTTGATGAATGAAGTCTATGCTAGAAGTTGCAATAATAAGTAACCATCGCTGTTTCGCTGGATCTCCAGATGCGATTAGATGCAGAGCAGGAAATAGAGTGCCAAGCTCTGAGGCAGCAGCTGAAGCAAGAGATGGAGCTCCTGGATGCCTACCAGACAAAAACCAAGTCACAGATGGAGACCCAACACGAGCGAGAGCAGCAGAAACTGGAGCAGAAGGTTTCCATACGTAGAGCGCACCTTGAACAGAAGGTAGGTTTAAAATTGAAGAAATCTGAAATTCTTTAAAATAACATGGTATATAAAGATAACCAAAAGGATGCGTTGGCAGGGAGACGTCCAAATGTTGACCGCTCCATTACACTATGTTTTGATGGGGTATTTTATTTACAACCTAGTGTCGTACTAGTGGCAATGTTCATTTCAACCACAAATACTGAAGATTGAGGGATCTTTCAATAGCACTTTTGTTACTTGTGGTCTGGACGTGAATGTTTGCAGTTATAAAAGCACCGGCGAAGGCACTCCGCCAAGTCCTACCCGTGGGCCGAAAATGCGTTCTGGAGGTGGAAATAGGAAGTTAGCAGAATACTGGGCAAAAAGTTAAATTGTTGGCGGGTTGTACAGGCAGGACTGTTGGGGAGGACTTAATTATTTCAAGACCTTTAATTTGTTTTGTTGACAATGGCCCTAATGTTTCCTTGCTCATTGTGTTGTATCTAGGCATAAGATACCATCTTAAATCTTAATATTTATACTTTACCCATGCTAGTGGTATTGCATTTATGTACAGGAATCCATTTTCCCAGGCAATGAATCATAATGACTATGTTATTCCCCATTCATTACCCCAGTATATAATACACATGGATACTGTACATAGCTATCACTCTGAATGCCCGTCTGCCAACATTTTTGTGTGGGGCATAACTCAAAATCTCTTCAACATTTTTTCACAAGACTTGGTTTACATATCAAGCATGTAATGTGTATATGAGTTGTGCCCTTTGAGAATTTGGTACTTTCAATATTTTTTTTAAGCTATTATGGTGTGGAAAGTAGCCATGGAACCGTGACTAAGGTCTCATTGAGCATACACATCAACGATAAGCTGGAGTTGTGCCTTTTACTATCTTTTTTATTTGTTTTAACGTTTTAAATGGAGCATCTTTAATACCTTTAGGCTCATTTTTGAAGCACGTCTAGTGAACCGTGCATTCTTCCTTTGACAAATTGTTCACGTATCCTACGAATGATGCGAAAATATATATTTCTAGTTTTAATAACAAATTCATTTGCAAATTTGATGTTCTTTCCTCACAGTCAGCCTTAACATTCCAAGTGCATAATATTGTGTAGGTTCCCCTTTTGTCTGCACAGAAAGGGGAACCTACACAATATTAGCCTGAGTGTTTATTGTTGGGACTGATATATTTATATACATAGTGTATCACAAATGTCCAATCGTCGTACGTAAAACAGTATGTGTATTTATACATCATAATATGTTCTTCTTGTGGTGTAGGAGTGCATTATAAAACTTGCAGCGTATGAGTGTGTGTCGTTGTCTAGAGTTCAGCAGACAAACAGCGTTGTGAAAGAAGCTGCCACTTAATCCTTAATGATGTTATTTGCCTTTTTTCAGGAAACGCCTCCCTGTAATGTTATTGCTGGAGGAATGGTTGCTGGCTATGTTAATTTGAGTAGTTTTTACCTCACTATGATGCTCTCGGTCAGGAGGCTCTATATGGAGCACCAATCAAAGTTGTTTGGAGAAGCATTGGCTTTTTTATGTGTTGGTCTACCAGGTGAGGTTTCATGGGATGTTAACTCCCTGAAGTTCGAAGCTATATATAAGCTCCATCTAACTCCCTCTAGTAGATTGTATTGTGCGTTCCTTTGGCTCCTTGATGTTCAGGCACAGGCTGCTCTCTCCACACCAGGGAGCCAGATACTGGAGTTCCTCTCTTCAAGACAACTCATTGTTCTCCTTTGTTTGTTGTTAGCAAGATTACCAAAAAACAAATAGATTTATTTGAGACTTTACCAGGAGGTAGATTTTATCATACTCTTTGAGATATGTCACGACCTCTTGACCTGACATCATAATAACCATTGCGAGATAGGACGCCGGTGAATGTTGTTCTGGCATCACTCATGAATGAATGCACTAATCTATATGTAATTTTACCAAGAGGTAGTTTTTGAGAGGTGATTCAATTTTAATGATGTAACGTCATGACGCCACAATAGGATTTTTACTAACCTTTTCTTAACTGGTACTAGTGTTCCTGGGCGGAGGTTTGGGCTCTCTGAGAGCTTTCTAGTTTATATAATTCCATTATATTGAGGTTAAGAGTAACTTATCTAATTACATTAAATCAGCAATCCATTATTAATCAGTGCAAATTTCAAGGAGTAAATTTTAATACAATGTAGTAAAACTGTATGTAATGATGATTTTTATAATATAATCATCCGAAGAAGCTTGCTGTGAGTTTGGTGACACATCAGTATGTACGTTTCTGTGTTGTTAACTAGCTACTGTCATTTCCCTGAATTTTTCTGACACTAGTGTTTAAGAGTGAAGTTATTAAAAATAAAAAATCATCAAAATAATGTAGTTAGTTAATTTAATAATGGAGAAGTACGCTTTTAATAAAACATTGCTGTAGCAGAATTAACTGTAGTCCGATGATATGTGGAAAGAATTTCTGGAGGCCACAGTGCATATCAGTGAAGCTATTTTATTATTTTGTGCGTTCTCTTCCCCATCTTATCCTTTGTAGGCGCTCTCTGATATTTGTAGATGGCTCCTGCTCACTCAGCTGAAAGCGGGCTGCACATTGGGACCAGTGTAATTGTTCTAGCTGAGAGGATGGTTCCCATTGAGGAAAATGAGATTATAGTCTGTTGTCTACTGTATCACAATACAAAAGAGGTTGCAGTTGTGTTTTGACATTGTAAACATATTATTAAACTGGGAGGTTTGAATGTAATGTTTGAATGAACTTTACAAAAGTTCTGGGAAGTTGCATCAACTCTTGCTTCATCAGTAGATGACAAGGACTGATCTGAACTATATGTCTAACAAAAAAATGTGAGGTAATTTCTTCTCATGTTACACATTGATTTAAGCCGAAACACATCCAAATGGTCAATAATAGATTCTCCTTGATATTACATCTTCATCATAGATCAGTTGCTACAGCTCTCAAGATGCCATCCATGCGTGCAGCAGTGTGATGAGAGAGGATAGAAGAGGAAAAAAGCTTTTGTTTTCTCATGCTAACAACCTATTTATCTCATTATCTTGAGAAAGTGATTTTTAGTTTTCTGGCGATAATGATTAATGAAATGATCATCTCCAAAAGATTTTACAATGGAATCACATCTTTTGTTATCTCAAGATCTTCTTCTTTGTCTTGCGGCTGTTGCCTTTTGAGGTTGTTACAGAGGATTACTATTTACCACACCCTGCTGGTTAACAATGGTACATTTTTTAACCCGAACGATTCAGTTTTTTAAATCAATTTCATGTTCTGCATATTGATTTAGCTTAGTTTTACGCTGGACTATTTTGTATACCATTCTTGATGCAACCCTCCACATTTATCCGGGCTTGAGACTTTATCTCAAGATAAAGGAACTGCATAAATAATTGTCTGCCACAATGACCGCTCTCGACTTCCATATATGAGGGCTTGTTGATGTTCATCTGCACTTTGTGGTACACCACAAAAAGAAAAGGAAACATTTCTTTTTATTTTTTTAACATTTTTAAAGTGACCAACTATCGTGACCCAATTCACAATTGACATCCCTATCTACAAATGGCAATAATAAAATTAACATTCCTGACCATTTTCACTGCCTTCTGAATCATGTTATTATCTTGAATAGGTAAATCAACCATTTTAAGTTGAGAGGTTACACATTTAAATGCTTATTGGAAATATACAGTTTTTAGTGCTTTACATATATGGTTTCTATATTTTATAGATATGACCAAATAATTGCATTTAAGTGGGTTGGGTATCTCATCGTTTTTATCTCCTCTTATCAAAATAGAAACATTTTAAATAGGCTACTTTATAAATGAGAAAATTGCATTGAGTAAGAGAAAACAGCAACTCCTTGAAAGATGTGATGTTATGAAGGATATTAAGTGCATTTTAACTTCAGGCAAACAGCGGCGAAACAATCTTCACCTTGAACTACTTGAAAACCAGACAAATGAATGGCACTTACAACGAAGCAAATGGGCAGTCTTCAGTAAAACACTTCACATTTTAACGATTTTATGGGAGACAACTTAAGTGCTTTTTTGTGTAATTAACAGACAGAATATAGGCAACACTTGCCTTTCATATTAGACTCATTGTTATAATTACCTGGGCAATAATCAGTCATCATTCAGTGCTGTCAAGAAATACTATTTCTCGTTGGAAGTTTGCTGCTCATGTTTATTATCAGAGTAAGTAGGCTTGTTGTAAGTCCTGCTACCGTTGCTATCAAAAGAGTCAATCAAATGTTTGAACCACATCAGGTCGTTCCATGCTATCTCATTAGGTCCATTATGTGCTTTACATTGCTAATGTGATAGGTTGATCTGATCTTTAGTTTTTTTTTCAGTGAGGTGTGTCAAGTGTAGCCTTCAGTCAGTCTATCCCAAGGAGTTTCTGAGCAAGGCACCGCCTGCCCTGCCTCCAATGTCATGCTTTGACTGGCAGAACTCCATGTGTGCTGTAGTAAGAAATACGCTTCAGCATGTTGGTGAAAGGTGTATTGTAGAAATAAATCTAGGATAATAGTAAAGTAATACCAGAACTATTTTAATTTTCGACCCAAATAAAATCTCCTTGGACCGCCACTAAGTCTTAGGGAACCATTGATCTAAATTCTAAAATGATCATACATTCTGTTTGCTTTACTAAGAGGATGAAAACATTGCCTGTTCTGTCTTCCTTCTTGAATTTAATTTATTGTATATATAAAGTATTTAACATGTAGATACATTCATCAGCAGCTAAAGCAGCTGACAGTACCGGCAGGCCATGCGAGAAGTGGCTGTGATAGTCACAGAGGCAAAAACCTAATTGTTGGAGAAGTTCGGTGAGACCATGAAAGAAGACTTTCTGTCGGCCCCAAAGAAATTCTGGCAAACTGTCCGGCGTGTCAGGGGGGAAAGCGGTCATTCGTCCACTTGACTTGCTGACCTCAACTGAGAAAGTTATCAGGCGGTGGAATGAATACTTTGGGGATCTCCTCAATCCCACCAACACGTATTCCCAAGAGGAACCAGAGCTGGATGACTTGAGGGTGGGTCTGCTCTGCACTGGGGCTGAGGTCGCTGCGGCTGTTAAACAACTCCGTGGTGGCAGCGCCCCGGGGTTGGATGAGATCCGCCCTGAGTATCTTAAAGCTCTGGATGTTGTAGGGCTGTCATGGCTGACGCGCCTCTGCAACATTGCGTTGACATCGAGGGCAGTGCCTCTGGAGTGGCAGACTGGGGTGGTGGTTCCCCTTTTCAAGAAGGGGGACCAGAGGATGTGTCCCAATTATCGGGAGATCACAGTCCTCAGCCTCCCTAGGAAGGTCTACGCCAGGGTACTGGAGAGCAGAGTCCGGTCGATAGTCGAACCTCGAATTCAGGAGGAACAATGCGGTTTTCGTCCTGGTCTTGGAACACTGGACCAGCTCTATACCCTCGCGAGGGTGCTGGAGGGGTCATTGGAATTTTGCCCAAACCGTCCACATTTGCTTTGTGGATCTGGAGAAGGCTTACCGTGGTACTCATCCGGAAAAAGGTAGAGTGCTCACTCGACCTGGACCCGGATAAGCGGAGGATAAAGAGAACGATACATTCATCAGCCATATCACCATATCACCAATGACCATGACAAATGCTGATTACTTCGTTATGATCGCTCCTGTCAGTGAGATATGTTCGGCAGCAGGTGAACATTTTGTCCTTGAAGATCTCGTGTTGGAAGCCGGTAAAATGGGACAGCATAAGGATTTGAACGACTTTCACAAGGGCCCCACTTTGTTAACATCACCCTTGGATCAGAGCGTCTACGAAACTGACCTCTCAGCCCCACGCTCCTGCCTTTACTTATCTCCTGCGGTCTTCGGGCACTTTTTCCCCTCTCCGTCTTCTTTTTCTTCACCTTTTCTCCCCAGAAGAAGTTTAGGAGTGATAAGAAAGTTCCACTCCGGTTTCTGCCTGTGCTACGCCAGTTAGAACAAAAACTATACTCCAACTAAACTCCAAGTTTAGTTAACAAAGTGCACAGATTTTCCCTTATGTTACACTCACTGTCACAAGAGGTGACAAGGTCATGGATACCCAGGGCTCATAGGTGTGTGCGGGAGCGAAGACTAGTCGATAGTGTCCGGTCCAACAGAGGAGCTGCTGTTGTACAAATTGATGAAAAAGTTCACGCCTGTTCTGAAAGAAAAGTGTCAGAGCACACAATTTATCACTGAGATGTTTTGGTAGCAAAAAGGGGACCTACATAACATAAATGAGCTGTTTTAAGTTTGATGGTCAATCAGTGAATGTTTTTCATGGCAATGGAGATGGTTTGGAATGTTGTTTCAAGCACAAATACACCACTCTCCCAATTATAAGGCTTTACTATGAATTAGGTCATATTTGTTGATTTAAAAAAAAGGTTTCCCCAATATTAATGTTTGGTGAACAACTTTTGTTTGCAGGCTGGCGGTACAGTGGGTTGAACTGCTGCTTCACAACAAGTGTGGAGCCCGTTCTCCCCATGTCTGCCTCGGTTTTGTCCGGGTTCTCCGGCTTCCTACCATAGTCAGAAAACATCCAATAAAGGAACATTTGTGGCTCTAAATTGCCGTTTGTGTTAATAGATGTCTGTCTCTACTTGTTGGTCCTATGATAAACTCCCCAGATGTCAGCTACCCTGAACATGATAAGTGCTAAATACATAATGAATGAAGGAAAAAAGTGTTGTAGCCTCAAGTGGCCATCAGAGGAACAGAAATTTGGCGTTTCAACTTTGGCATCATTTTCAATTCTGTTGGTGTCCACTTAGAATACATAAGAAAATATTTGATTTATTATTATTACTATTATTATTATTATTATTATTATTATTATTATTATTATGTATGCATACTGTGCTAATCAAAAAATAAATTCCCCAACAAATCCTTCAATGAATCTTGTGCACAAACTGCAAAGACAGGAAGGCATGTATGTGTACAAAATAGGAGGTGTTCCTCCTTTAAAGAACATGAGCAAGCATAATGCACAGTGCTGTATGAGGATATAATTATTTCTTTATTCTAATTTAAGTTTTATGTTAATTTTTGGCAAATTTAGTGATGGATTGGTTTTGACCATCGCTACTATTTTTAATAGCCAGTATTTGCTCTTGATCAATTGATTATTTGAGAAACAATGCGTGACAATTGGCAGCATGGTGATGCAGTGGGTGGCACAATGGTTGACGCAGCAAAAAAAGTTCAGATCCACCTCTGGCATAAGGTCCTTTCTTTGCAGAGTTTTCATGTCCTCCCCTTGTCTGCCCTGGGTTCTGTTTGGGTCCAGTTTTCTCCCACAGGCCCAAAACATGCAATATAGGTTGTGTGGTGAATGTAAATTGCCCAGAAGGAGTGAATTTGAGCGTATATGGTTGTCTGTCTCTATGTATCGGCCCTGTCATGAACTGGCAACTTGTTCAGGCTGTACTCTGCCTCTCGCTCAATGTCAGCTGGGATTGGCTCCAGAAATAAGCTTTCTCACGTTCTTGAAATAAAATTAGAGAGTGATATCTGAGCATTTTATTTAAACAATTTTATGTGATATTCAGGCATTTATCTAATGATTTAAAGATTAAATAATGTTTTTAAGTGAGCTGGAAATATTCATAATGAGCAAAAGGGATATTTTCAAGAATTTTTGACTTCACAAGATATTCAAGATTATTTAAAAACAAGTCCCTGTATACCACCGAAATGTTACTTGATAAGTGATTGTGTCTCTTATTAAGTGCGTTGAGATATTTAGACTGGAAAGTAGATAAATACATTGGCAAGATTCTGAGTCTTTGCATTGAAAGAAACAGCACATTTAAGAAGGCGGTGTAATAAACGATTCACAATAACATAAGTGGTTGTAGAATAATTGTATAGGGATCTGTCAAACAATTATTGAATTGCACAATTGTTCAATCAATTGTGCTCTATTGTTTGACTTTAGTAGCTAACACTTAGTAAGAAGAGACACCTATTAGAGGAAGGTCAGTCCTTTTGAATCTCCATTAGGTCGTCCATCCAGCTTTGTTAAGCTCTGGAATTACTGACAAAAAAAGTTAACTGCTAACAATGCAAAAAGGAAATTTCATTTTTTTGACCAAATAACAAAATACTGCCAACATGTTTTTTGATGACAGATTGAAGAGGAACTGGCTGTTCTTCAGAAAGAGCGTACCGAAAGGATCAAGCATTTGTTGGAACGTCAGGACAGAGAAATGAACACTTTTGATACAGAAAGTGGAAGCCTGGGTTTTGGAAGCCTGGGCTCACTGGACTTCCCCAAAGAAGACAACAGATGAAAGTGGATTTATCCGTAGAGGACAACATATCCGTGCCCTTTCCATGTCCACTTGGCCGTCCGTCATATCCATTGTGACGAAGCTGGAAAACCCTGTCTGTTGATTTTCTTCACTCTATAGTGCATCTTTGAATGGAGGTTTTAATGTGCAATGAGAACTTCTTTTTTGGAACTTGAAAGGGGAAAGCATAAAAAGCAACATGTCAATAAAAATCAAACCTAGTCGGTATAACTCAAACTTCTGTGTTTAAGATAACAGACTCTTTCCTCCATGCTATTTCCACCTTTTGGTATGAATTGAATAAATCAGGAAATTTAGTAAAATTGGCACTTTGATATGTTTAAGTAGAAACCCATCATGTCCGTGTGATGCTTAATGTTTGTGTTACATGGAGGGACATTGTGGAATGTGAGCCGCGGATTCCCCCGTGGTAAGCTGCTTTGTCTTTTTTTTTTTATTAATGATATATTATTTTGTGCTATTTATTTTGTGCTCTGAATGTGGATATTACTGTATGGGGTCACTGGATGAAGTCAGTTTATTCATTTTCTTTTTGTCATTCGTCATGCTTCCATATTGTGCTTATGCATACAATATACTGTGGTCCCTCACTTTTATAGGCAACACATCTTACCTTATCTTTTATTTGATATGTAGGATCAATTGGCATTATTTTGATCAACCTGTTTATCTTATCACAATTCAAGATCCCACTTGGTAAAACTGCTTATTATTGCATGCACTTTAAGGACAAATTCAGGTTGTGAAGTGAAGCATGAATCTGTCAGAGATTTTAGCTGTTTGTAAATAAAAAAAATAATGATTTTGTTTTTAGCCTATGGATACTGAACATAAGCGCCATATTTGATATGATAATTTCACAAATGCCTTTCTTTAAGTTGTGCCTGATGCAGATTTCAGTGTTTGTTATATCTATATTTTATTTACTGAAGCTGGCACCATTTTGTTTGAGTTTCATCAATGAATCATTAAATGTTCACCAATCTTGTAAAGGAAAATGGTGAGAATTGTGCTGTATAACTTTTGATATCAATATTTGTACATGAGAATTTAGCTGGAACATACAGAGACACTGGTCTATAACTGATAACAGAGCCTAATGATGACGATTTTGCTTTGTTTTTGTTTTATAATATAGAGACATGGTCATACAATTGCTCAATATATTGCCAAGTGGAATCACTAGACTTTCAGATTGTATAAAGCTGGTGAATGGAACCAGAGACTTCTATACTCTCAGTATGATGCTCTTTTATGGATCAACACTTCTACAAAAGCAAACACAACATGTGGGTCCAGGTTGCATTTGAGTAATTAGTGTCTAATGATCAGATTTACATATTTTTTGCCATGTTCATTATTGTCATTGAACAGGTTGCACAATGATTCCATTTATAGTGAATGGAAAGATAATTGTTTGGTGCTTAATTTCGAAAAAAAACCACCTCTAGCCTTGTAGATTTGTTGTCTAGGAGAGATGATTGATTTTTACAAACCATAAACGTGAAGCATTTTGAAATCCCCTCTGAGTCAAAACAGTACATTTATCACTCATGATATATTTATGAGTACCCCGCGCAGTGAAACCCTATAAAAATGAAGCATATGTATGGCAAAATAAATACTATTTTATGATGGGTCAATTTTTGTCTAACAGGTATTTTTTATCCTGCCCCCCACCCCACCACTCCCCTTTTTCCATTTCAGAGCCACAACTTGTATTAATATTTGGTTGTATTCCTCACAGGGCTGAAAAATAGAGGATGACCTCTGAATTAAAGTATTTAGAATAAAAGAATATAATGACATTCATTTTCTGATGGCAATACAAGTTAAATGCTGTTATTTTACACGTTGAAACCTAAATCCTGGATTATTTTCTTTGACCAGAGTGCGTTCTGAAGTGTAATGGCTCGTCTAGATTTTTCAGCCTTTTACATTTTCACAAAACTTTCTGAAATTTGATGAGAACATATCACATATGCAGGAAGGCTATGGCCTGACCACATATATCTGAAGCCTTGCGGACAAGTTGTTGTGTAGAAAAGTGCTTTCAGGGTGCTTCAGGAAAATTCACCTGAGAGCTTCAGAAGAGTTATGAACTTACAATTTGTGTGAAATTTAAGTTATTAGAAAAGATGTATTTAGTTAGAAAAAATGAGACTTTCCTATACAACATTATTCACCATTTCCTGTGCAGTACAAAATAAAATACATTCTGTTGAACAACAAAAACAGCATCCTGCATCTGATGAAATGCGTTTCTTTATTTGTGATTGAATTTTTCCTGTCATGCTCTCTCTTTTTAGTGTGATGTGACCTATATGTTTCAGATGCCGATCATCATGATTTTCTGTAAGCCTGGAAAGACATGCAGATCAAAGGTAGTTTATACAAAGGAAGATTTGAGTGCTGTAACCTCTCTGTGATCCCCAGGGGTAACTGGAAAGCGCAGAGGCAGGCAGAAAAGTGGTTAGCCTACACCAGAAGTAATGCTGACATGGTTGTGGTGCGTCGAGTTCCCCCTGTCTTTTCTCAAGTACTCAGGGGTTTGAAAGAAATCTGGCACCTAGTGGGGATCCTATAAACTAAGTTATGATCAACATAAACAAGTTGAAAATACAGCTCTCAGTGAACTGTTTTAATGTAAGTTCAAAGTTAAACTGTTGCTTCCAAAGTGGACCAAATTTGACACAGAGATATCAGAGGCTGTCTATAAGAAATTGCTAGAAGTTAGCGGGGATGGTGAGGAGGAGATGGGACATACAGGTTCTGTTATTGTCATATTGTTGGTAATTCTAAGGTTCCTCTTTACATCTGAGTCATATCATTGGAAGATGTGCAACACCATCAATAACGTCACAATGAAATCACTTTCTGGTCATGTAAGCACGGCGTATCAGAAACGTAAATTTATGGTGTGATCACTGACATATTGCCTGGTTTAGCTAAGCAGGACCCTCCCCTTTACGCACTTGTAAAACTTTCTGATTGAGAAATGCATTTCCTGTGACCTTGCCAGTTTCCTGCAAAAATGCCTGCATGAGAAAATTGTTGCCTAAAGACCCACATCATTTGAAGATTGTTTTCATGGCACTTTCCATTAATTTCAGCCAGTTGTCCAGCTGAAATCACCTTTCTTCGCTATTTGAGCTAGCACTATTTGAGGAAGCACAGAATCCTTTTCTGGTAGTCGACTGATAACATGTGCCTTGCTTTTGCTTCAGTTACAGGATCTTCAGATGGTATTTTCTCTTTTACTTTGTAAAAGATAGGTTAGAAAAGACCATCACTACATTTTCTTCAGTCACAATCCTCATTCATGCCCTCAGATGAAGGTAACACCATGACAGTGAGCGGAGTCAAAGGGCACACTCCGCAATATAAATACATCTTATTTGTAGTTTATATTTGTTTTGATATTCCTACAACATTCATAATACTTGGTGCTTTGATAAACTGTTTAGTCAGAATAATAATAATGATAATATGTCCAGTCATATCTGACCTGTGTACAGGCATGTTGGGACATTGTCTATTTGAAAGAGTTCTGGGAAATTTAGTTGCCTCACAAAGTGCACGTCATTTCCTCCCATGACAAATGTGTGGTTTCTGTCTTTTTAAAAAGTTTGAAAGGAGTGTGATTATGACAAGTCTGCGCTATTTGCCTACAGAGTGGAGAATGAATGGTCATGTAAAGAGTATGCATTTTCAACAGTTTATGGAGCCAGCAGCAAGTGAGTACTGCTATATTTACCTTTCAACTAAACAGACACATTATCATATTTCATGATCTCTATTGTGTGTTATTGTGGTTATTTTGATGCTTTAAAGCTGCCTACAGCTGATTGACTTTTAAATCTTACATTTAATCGTACTGTTTTTATTGATAATAGTACTGAATAATTTAAAAGCAGTCTAGCTCCAAAATCGCTGAAGTCAATATTTCTTTTAATGACCTGGAGAATCAGGCCAGTACTTAAAGAGACTCCCAATATTTGCTGACATGTAAACATTCTATACAAGAGCTTAAGATTCGATAAATGGTCTGGAGTAATAATGTAGCAGCTCTGGTGTTCTTTGCGTACTAGCTGAATGTTTGGAAATAATCTATTTATTTCTCTCCTTACACCACTTGTGGCTTTAATAAAGTTCCTCATCAGCATGTAGGATAACCTTAACTGACCAGTTCCTTTCTCCTCAGCATTACTCTCTCTCCTGTTGGTTATGGCTGTTGATTCAACAAGATCTGTGGCGGCAAATGGAAACCAGCAATGTATGAATTCTGTGCTACAGACCTTGAGGCTAACCAAACTCGTACACAAGGAAACTGATGACCTTATCGAAACATATGTGAGTTCATATGTAAAACTGCTGTATCACATTTTTCTGTGTTATATCCATTACACATAATATGTAGACATTTCAGTTGCTTTTTAAGATATGGACTAATTTGAGATATGATTTGTTGTTCCTTCTCCTTAGAAAAATTCTCAAGGCGAAATGTCAGAGCTCTTCTGTAAGGTGTCAGTTAACAACATCCCTGACCCCAACATCTCCGGCCTTGAGCCCTCAGAGAAGATGGCGAGCATCTCCACACATCTCCAAGCCTTCTTCCCACATTTGAAAAGGGTGTACGAGCAGCAGACAGACTTACAATTACCCACGAGTCAGCTGCTGGCCGAGCTCTATACTGTCAGAAGTCGCAGCAAGGGACTGGCTGCTGTCATAAACAGATTTTTTCAAAACCTCTTCCCAAACTTGACTGTTCCAGAGCCAGCAGGGGGAGCAACAGCACTACCTCCACCTCAGAATGTCTTCCAGCAGAAGATCTATGGCTGTGTGGTCCTGAAGACCTACAAGGAATTCCTGTTAAATGTTTCCAAAGAATTGAAGAATCTTAAAGACAATGTATGCGGAAGGACGACAGAGATAAATATTCTCTTCTTCTGACCAGGACCTCAAGGCTTTAGATGGTCTGCTTTAAGCAGTGGTGGATAAAGACTACAAAAACAAAAGAGAGTATAAAGGTGGTTGGTACATCACTGTAAATAAGCTATTTATGATATTTATGATATTTATTTTCTCGCAGGCTTCTGATGTATGAGTTATGTTAAAATATCAAGATAGGTGTCAATTTGCAAGTACATATATATTTAATTTGTTTAATATGGAAGGTTCCCTTTTGCTGATGTAAGCTTATTTTTCTGTGTTTAAAATTATTAAAAGATACTCTGAAACAATACCTTATTATCTTTTTTGCATAGTTGAACAAATAATATACATCTTCAGTTACATCGGGGCATCTGGAAGAGACCTCTTATTTGCTCGCCTTAATTTGAGCAACATGTACAAAACTATTGGTTCTTGACAAATGATAAATATGAACCCTGCCTTGCAAACTGGGTTTGTCCCAGAATCCACCCATCAAGAGGAGTTAAAAGAAAATCAGGAAGCTGCTGAGACGCTGACTGTGTAATATCGGCTCAGAATGACGCATGTGTTCACAACACAAGGCTGCATCAGATAGGAAAGATTTCATGAAGCTGTCCGCCTGTCTGGCCAGTCACAAGGTGTGCATGTGTGTGTATGTGTGGGTCAGATAACTGTATGTATCGTTTTCATACGTCTCCTCATATAGAGAAGAATGTTAGTGTGTGAAAGGTGGAAAACGTAAAAGATATTGTCATTCTGCAGAAAGCTCCTTTTTAAAAAGTATGAATATCAACATGAAAATGTGATATAGCAAATATATAATAGACATAAATATAAATCTTAAAAACAAGTAATATTGAACTAATCTTTTTCTTCAGAGCACAAGTTCTCAGGAAACTGGAAGTAGATGCGGGATTCATTCTAGGTCATGAATCAAGTTCCTTGTTATAACTCTGCTGTATCAAAGTGAAAACACAGAGGGTACCTCAGGGCAGTGGTCATTCATAAGTCTGCATTATTGATTGCTTACAAGATCGGAGAGCCATGATGTTACAGTATTTGTGAACTTGGACCCATGATCTCTCTGTAAAACTCTCTACCTGGTTTTTTATTTATCATTGGTTTTTTTTTTGCCTGTTGTGAGGAAGCCAGACAGCATGCACAATTTAGGCACAAGCAAAGGAAAAAACTTGTAAACCCCCAGTTCTGGTTTACAGCTGGAGATTTAACCCAGATATTGTTTTGGTTTCTGTAACCACCTGTCAGTTTGAACATGGAAATTCTTCCAAACCACAGCATACTCAGTATTTTCTTTGTCAAACTATTTTTCAAGATTGGAAAGAAAATAAACCACTTTCAAGAGAGAAGATCTGTAAAGCAACACACATTATCCCCACATTCCAAATAAAACAGGTGTTTTAAAACAAGACAACGACTGTCCAACAAAAAGCACATGCTGGAAATCTGAGGCCCCATAGCAAAAGCTGGATCGTTTTGAAAAATTTAGACAGCAAGCAATCAAAAAAAAAAAGAGTCAAAACTGCTACACTGTGAAAATACCCCAAAAATAAAATGCAATCATTTGAAGGTAAACTATGCAATTTTCTTCCTCATGTGTCACCGTGACACATCTGCATGCTTAGCCCACCACCATCGCTGCTGTCTTTAAATACGACTCTCCATTCATCTAGTTCTTGCTTGCTGCTGGTTTAAGAGCCCTCCATCTCCCGATCTCCACCTAGTTCTCGCAGATCCATCAGCCTCATCATTCATTACCTCAGCAGAGTCATCAGCCACCACCATCAGGATCCACACTCCAAAGGGGGGATATTTTATGGTGCTGCTCAGGGCAGAAACCCTTCGATCTCAAGACTCCGAGCGCCAAAGACTCTCTGATAGACTCATTATCACACATCTGCAGATGTAATGAATCATTCATCTTTTCTTCATTCATTGATTGAAATCTGATCATTTTGGATAAATAATATTTCTGTAATAATGTATTACATTAGATATTTATGTTGGAGATAAGCTAACACTATATATAACATTTAGTAGGTTAATCTACAGCAAAATATATATTCAGGAGAGTATTTCATACTTTTACTTAAGTGTAGTACTAGTTTCTGCAACATTAAGCACTTTGAGATAAGTAACAAATGAAAAGTGCTTTATAAATAAAATGTATTATTATCATTACTGCCGCCTTTATTCACAGTCCCCCATTGCTTAAATGTACCATTTCTTGGATAGTGAAAGTGACAACCATACGAATTAAAGCGTGAATAATGATTTATTCTTATGACTGTTTGCTGTGACGACGAATTTTGGTATGTACTGTATTTATATAACATACCACTATGTCGGGTCCAGACACAAATTTTGTTATTGTGAACAAAAGTTCTAAAGTGTATGTATTCATGTGTGAACCTTCATTCCACCCTGTGTCGTCATCGGTACTACGATTTATATGTTTCACATTTTGAATTGCCTGCAAAAGAAGTTTCAACAGTTTTGCTCTCACGCAGCAGGTGCAGAGTCATTGTCATTAAACATGCTTTACACCGTTTGACTTGTGGAGGGAGATATACGCCCATCACTGAATGCACAGAGGCATAAAGTCAGTGTGCGCAATAATTACTGATTGGTATATTATGACATTTTATACAGTCTACCACTCGTTCCTACAGGAACTATTATGAAACTTAAGTGTAAGTAGACATCCAACACGAAGTACCATGGACAAAAAACTGAGGGAAATAATATCCAGGTAAATGTCTCACTCGAAACAAGTTGATGTTTTGGTGATTTTATTGTATTTATTGGGGGTTAGAGTAGAATAATTTGGCAGGAAACATGAGGATAAAGAAAAATGTTGTATTACATCTTCACCCACAGGCCAGTCCGATAAACTCAATTACCCCTCCATCAACTGAAACAACCGTTTATTACCTCTGCCTTTAAGAGATGGAAGAACTTCTGTAATCACACACACATTTTTTTGTTTACTTTTTTTAACTCTTTGTCTCAAAGATATCGCAAAAAGCTGTCGACAAACTTTGATGAAATTTTGTGTTGGGGTGGACCTTGAGCCAAGGAACAGTTGTTTAAATGTTGATGTGAATTCTGGATCACTTTTTAACTTTTGTCATAATTAGGATAATTTTTTGTAACATTTCAGGAATATCATGAAAATGAAAGTAGAACAATAAAAATAAAAATACAGATATTAGAATGTATGTCTTTTGGGGGGAAGGGCAATATGTTTTGGCTCATTGACAACAAACTCTGCCGGATTGGATTGACAGAAGTATCAAATTGGATTCCATTTGAAGTATTTAACGTGTTGTTTATGTTTTCAAAAAATCTATAATGACATTTCTAAAGTGAAGCATAAAACATTATGACTCCTTCTTCCTCTATTCTTAGATAAGCACTAATCATATACTGTTTTTAAGCATCGTCCCAGTTCCTTGTTATGAGAAAGGTACATCATCAACTGAAGTGAGTCAGTTTCAAAGTATACTTTATTGTAAAAATGTCAGGGTACACATCAAGTGTCATATTTGCTTGGACAAAAGGCACTTCTAACTATTGCAAAACTATATTTAATAATTATTAGCCTGTGTATCCCTGATCATTGTGAGTCATTAATTTACTGCACTAACATGTTCAAAGGTTTTTCAAACATATTTACATATTTACATACATAGAATCATACATACATATCTAGGTATTGCATTGTTGAACTGACAGGCCTATTATTGCTTGCAATCTGAAAACTACTCCTAGTTAAGCCACATGATGCATATTTTCATTGAATTTGCATAGTTTTTCAAACATGAGTAAAGCAGGCTTTCAATTCAAGCGGCAAACGGCATAGGAAAAAACAGACATTTACTGTTACAGCTAAGCCACTATTATGCATCCTCATTCCTCACACTGAAGTTCAGTGTTCCTACCTCAAAGACAAAAGGTAGTTGTATCCAAATTCAAAAAGCGAATGTTCATTCTTGATTCAATTTCAAATTCACTCAGCAGCTGAAAGAAGAGAGTTTTACATGAGTCCTTGAAATTGTTCAAAATATTCATTTCATTTTAACATTGCATGCAGATAACAAAAACTAGTATTACTATTACTAATATTTAAATGCACTTTGAAAGTATGGCAATGAGCTGAGAAAATTTATTTGGATAAAAACATTATGGTGTGTTTTAAGTTTACCAACCTTTATGAAATGCTCAAAGGTGATTCCCTCATAAAATTCATCAGGTTCCTGCAAGTAGAAATGTTGACATGAATGACGTCCATATTATGACTCTGACTTAATGATGTCTAGAGATTCTACTGATTACATACCATGTGACCCATCGAAATACTGGCCACCTCCAACATGGCTGCATCAGCAATGCTTTTCGCTGTGTCCTTGCCCAAAGCACCGCTGCGAGATAACAGCTCCTCCACCAACTGGACAGATGTAAAAACATCAGGAAAAAAAAATAACTACAAGATGCCTGAGGAGACGCCTCCTTCATTCCCTCACTAACCATCTTTATTTAAAAAGATAAAACAGCCTCCCAGAGAGAATCTGAAAATACTATTATAATAACTAACTTTATTTATATAATAATAATAATACATTTAATTTATAATGCACTTTACATTTGGATCAAATCTCAAAGTGCTAAATATACATATATTGCTCTTTTCAAACAAAGTTTAAAGTGCTTTACACAATAGAATTAAATAAATGACTATATGTATGGCCAAGTATAAACTAATGAAAAAATAATAAAATGTTAAAAGAAAAAAAAAAGACAAAGATTTGAAAGTGGATAAGGAGCCAGTCCGATTTCCTGAGGAAGATTGTTCCAGAGATTAGGGATCCTGATCGGGAAAGCCCGGAGACACTTAGTCCTCTGCCTGGATTGAGGGACAGCTAACTGAGTCTTAGCTGAGGACATCAGGTTACGACCATGGTCATAAGTAGTCAGGAGATCGTAATGAAACGGGTCTTAAAAGTTATCAATAAAATCTTACGATAAATTGTAAAATTAGCAGGAAGCCAATGAAGGGAGGCTAAAGCAGGAGTAATATTGTCTCTCTTTCCGGTTCTGGTGAGCAGTCTGGCTGCTGCATTCTGTTCAAGCGGAAGTTTATGTAGATTCTGTTAATTTCAACAGATTCAAGGGAGTAGCAGTAATCTAAATGAGAAGAAATAAAAGCATGGATGAACATTTATAATTTTACTCTGGAAAAACGGAACAGATCTTTGCCAACTTCATCAGCTACAGAAAAAAAAAAAACAAGATGTTTACAATTCTGATAAAATCAAATTTTATTGGGTAGGGAGCCCAGAAGATCTCATAGGGGGTCATTAGCTGTGTCTGGGCCAATAAAGTGTATCTCAGTCTTACTAATATTCAGCTGCAGGACGTTCCAAGGCATTCCAGATGTAAGGTCATTAATGCAATTACTGAATTAATTAAATTGATTAAAATAATACCACTTAGTGTCATTGGCATAACAATGGAAGCTGATATTGTGCCTGCAATTCTCCTGCTCCAGGGGTAACATCTCAATGTTGAACAAGATTGGTTTGAGGACTGACCCGTGGGTAACCCTTGGGGTACTCAAAGGTCATCTTGTGCTGCTAATAGCAACACTAAAATATATATCTTGAAGATAGGAGAAAAGGCTTTAAACTTAGCCATAGATGCCAAATCAATTCTTTAGGTGATATATTAAAATAGACTGATCCACGGTATAAAAAGCAGCACTAAGGTCCACCTGAGGACTTTCCAGCATCAGCAACAGTTAGTTCATCACTCTTAGGAGTGAATGCGCTCTCCAGTTGAGTACATGAAAATAGTCAGATGACACCGATAAAAACATCAAACACAAGCAATAAACTCAAGATAGCATGCCATGATTTCTGCAGACCGTGAGTACTGATCGTAGAAAACTTCTCTCATTTTAAAATCAGTGAAGATGTTCAGAGCTGCATTGCTGTCCACAGAAAGCAGAAACTTACATGTCTGTATTCCACCAGGGTTATCGTCCCATCATTGTCTGTGTCATGCATGTTGAATAAAACTGCAGGGAAAAACACAATTATTAGTTTTAACAGCTGTGCGTCAGCCAGACATTATGTCAAGCATGTGATAACGTTAACCGTTCAACACACACATCTCAGTTTCTCCCTCCTGATGCTCTCACGCTGGTCTTCTGTCATGTGCAGGGATGGGGGCTTGAAATGGGACATGACCATCAGGAACTCCTCAAAGCCAATCTCCTCAACCGTACCTTCGCCATTCTGACGGAAGTTTCTATGCAAACACAGAAATAGGATTCCAGCCCACATTAGGATCATGCAGCCAGGCTTAAGAGATAAAAATTGGAGTTAAGGCAACAACAAAACAGTATAGTTGCTGTACCTTCTGTCAAAGAAGGCCTCTATGATCTCTGAGCGGATGGGATTGCATGCAAGATCTGTAATTTCCTTAAAGTTCGCTCTCCTGTATGAAGGCACAAAGAGGTTTTTAAGGAGTGGCATGTGGTATCAGTACATAATTTTATGTTGCCATGTGTCTGCTGTTTGTTTAGACAGAAGCCAGTTAGGCAGGTTCCCTGTTGGAAGCTGAAAGCTGAATGGCGTATCGAAAAAAAACCAACACATTTCTGGACTTGAAAATCATACAAATCCAACTTACTGGAGAGTTTCTCCTTTGTGACTCAGCTGCTTAAATCTTTTATGCAGGACTCCAATCTGTTCAAATGAAACTGAAAAGAGAAAAGAGGCAACCTTTGGACTAAAATGAATACATTGTTATTGTAAATCACTGGAAAACATGCAAGGCACAAAGTTGATGATTTGACATGGACACATTAAATAAAGGATTAACCTATCTTAACTGAGTGAGCTGTTTGTTACGATCGCAGCAGCTCTTCAGTCCATCACAGGTTTCCTTGGAGACTTTCAAGGCAGCATGTTTGGATATTCATATTTTATGTAAAACTCTCGTGTCTGACACCTTACACCTCTTTCACAACAGGTGAAGTAAAGAAGCTTTTGTCGCATACACTTAAAAGACTGAATTTTGTGAGTTGTATAATTCATTAAATGTGCCGATACCCAATTTAAGTAATATATATATATGTTAGTGTTATAAACTTGGACACCTTTAGCAGATGCAACTTCACAACTTCATAGTTTTGTGGGATCTGCCCCATCTAAACAGCACCTTAAATTTGTCCCAGATTAGGTCAGAATAATCGTAGTTTATATATTTCAAAAGAAATAGCATTTTGTTAAATTTATGTTGCTCAGTTAAGCTAGCAGAACTCTGATGATTCATGTTGTTGTTGTTGTTGTTGTTGTTTTTGTTGGTTAATGATATGTAAGATTCTATCATGGGTCCGTTATAATTCATCGAAATAATGTTATTGAATTATATCTACAATTACTCAGTTTGGTTGAAATTGTTGATTGTTCTGGGAAAGAGAAGCGGGTCTAGATGCATCGCTATCCGTTCGGTCACAGCTTTCAGTAGTGAGCCCGAATGATGTATTATTAAACACATCTCCCTCTGTTTACTGGCTAAAGTTACACATACATTCATTGACTCCGTAAATTATTCATTCCCAAAGCACCAAACAGACGGTTTTTCCTCAGACACAGAGATGTAGGACATGTTTAATAATAATAAAGACAAACATTGATCAATCCATTTAAATGTGATGTGAGAATAATTGTTTGAGAATAATTGTTTTATAGACTGATGTCTCCTGTTTTCTTCCCTTAATGTCTGACGGTTGGGTTTAAGAACAGAAGCGCTTATCGGAGTTTTAAATAATAAAGAGGTCAACTTACAGCCGGTCTTCTCCGCCAGATCGTCGTATTCTGGGTGACCCGGGAAGGACTGCAGCGCTCCCATGCTAGAGTAGCTCCCGTGCAGGTTCACCGCGAGCCAGAGTATAAATTAAGAGAAAATATAGGAATTGTAACGGATCTAAAATGATCACGTCTCAGATCCAGCCATCTCCTCCCGGGTCTCTGGAGGACACTAATCGGAATCAGGCTTCTCATCCAAGTAGCGCAAGGTACTTCCGTATCTCTCGTCCCGATGACGTCACATGTCAAGGAAGAGGAGGCCTCAGTTTCAATACCTCATTCGGATGTCTAATTTATTCATGCCGCGGCGGGCTGTGGATTTCCTGCTTAGACTTTCAGTGCTTTACTACCATAATTTGCCTTCCATCAGACAACTTAATTATGAAAATATATCTACAGCCTGTTGTGATACTATTTAACCAGCCCTTATTCAAAGGGACTAACGTTTATCTAGTGGAATAAAGTGGTTCCAACCAGGTTCAACACATATGAGGGATAGACACTAATTGCATAGACATGCATTGAAACCATCAAAGGATGTACCACTATTACACGGAATGACATGATACTGCAACACAAATAGATATAACATATATGTCAAATAACTGTCAGTAGTTAGTACTAACAACCAGTCACATTTACTCATACAACAACCAAGAAAACAAAAACACCATAAAATGTAAGAATTGCAATCAGAATTCAACAGGGTTTCCTGACAGACCCCAGCAAAGCTGCTGGCAATAAACATTTGTGCCCAACCAGACTACGGAATCTGATCACATTCACACCACAACAGCAGTAACCACCTAAAGCAAGCAATAATCAACAGCTATTTAAGATGAATCAAAATCCAATTGTGTCACCTAAGCTATTCACATTTGAAGACAAAGTCCATCCTCCTTTCTTTCTTTAAATAAAGCTCTATGACCGGTTGTAAAAGACTCCAGCACCTTTGAGTTCCATTATGACATCCTTTTCCTCGGACATGTAGGACAGTTCTGAGTTCAGCACAGTCCTATCTCTCCAAAAAGATTTATATTGTTTTAATGTGAAAATGACCATTGAACAGAGGCAGAAAATACTGAAGGAAGCGCCTTCCTTACACGTAATACTGAATTAAAGCCAGGTATTCCAGAATCCCCCAATCCCCCGGTATGTTCATGAACACGCCCAGCATGACAAATTTGAAATCTGAATGGTTAAAAACACATGACAATCAACAAATATCATCCCAGACAGAAGAATGATTCACTCAGATAGTCGCTTGCCCCTCCGTCGTTGTAGTTGTTTTTCTTAAACCCGAGGCAGCAATGGAGAGATCTGAATTTTTATGAACACCCTAGAAGAAGCAGGGAGAGAAACATTGACATTGTCACGCCTCTGTGTTCATTTCTCCCTCTGTGTCTTTCTTGTGATTGGTGATCATGCTCACCTGTGTTTCCCCTCCAGCTGTGTCTCATTGTCTCGTTATGTCTGTGTATAAAGTCTTTCCTTACCTTCCCTTCTGTGCCAGTTCGTTGCATGATGTCCTCACGTGTTCCAACCCCTCCCAGTGTACTGTAAGTAACCTCCAGTTTTTCTGTCCCTGTCTTTTCCTTGTGTCGCGGAGGAATAAAAATATTTGACACCAGCGCTACGTTTTATGCGTCTGCATTTGGGTCCGGGAAAACCCCCCACAGAACTGTATAACAGACATGACCTTAATGGACTGATAGGCACAAAGTATTTAAAATACATGTAGTCTTAACTAAAATGCTCATTAAATTTAAAATTCTGAAAATAGAATTTTCTTATTCTGACAGAGCCCACAACTGTTATTTGGATAGTTGCCAGCAGTATCCCTCTTTGCACACAGGAGTGGTAGGACAGAATGACCGCATATATCTTCTCACTGAGGTTTATGTCCTCACAGTAAGGCCACACATACTGCTCATTCCACTCGGTTATGCTCAACCTTTCACACATGCTCGGTCTCAATTACCTTCTTCACGGCCTGGAGCATTAATTGATATAAGCTGTACCATTTCAGGTAGCCTAATCCATCCAATCACTGACACACAGGTGCCTAGCTTCATTATTAATCCCCTACACCATCAGCTGCTGTCTTCAAATATGACCCTCTCCATCCATCTAGTTCTTGTATGCTGCTGGTTCGCACGCCCTCCACCTC
This sequence comes from Lophius americanus, assembly GCA_037951165.1. Taxonomy (NCBI): domain Eukaryota; kingdom Metazoa; phylum Chordata; class Actinopteri; order Lophiiformes; family Lophiidae; genus Lophius; species Lophius americanus. The sequence continues at coordinate 5,246,270 of JBBDHG010000057.1, read as the reverse complement.
CCCATCTCTACCAAGTCTTCGAAGAGCCATCTTCAGCAGAGTCATCAGCCACCACCACCAGTTTCCAGACTCCAGAGGGGCAGATATTCCATACTGCTGCTCAGGGCAGTGACCCTTCAATCAAAATCTCCTTGAGGAGTCTGAGCGCCTAAAACTTTGTGATAGACCCATTATCACACATCTGCTGTTGTAATAAATCATTCTTCTTTTCAACATCTCGTCTCCGCTGATTGAAAGGACCTTAGAAGAAGGATCTGGAGCGCCAGCGGTGGTTGCGGCGACGGTGATAACGATTTCATAACATCCCCTACTTTTCGGTTATATGATAATACAACAATATATTAATCATGTTTAGGTCTTAACAGTAGTGAAATTATTTCTCTGGATTTGACCCATCTCTGAGGACTAGTGGGCAGAACTTCTGAAATTCTTTGAAGGGAAAGGAAGTGATACCAGCTCTCCTGTACGGTTAAGAGACGGTGGCTCTGACCAAAAGACTGGAGGCAGAGTGGACGATGTTACGTTTGGTAGTCTTGATGTGGTGAAAGAGGACATGCAGTTGTTTGGTGTGACAGAGGAAAGAAAGATGCAGTTGCAGAGGGCACGTATCTAAGTTGTGATCCGATGCTCCACAATAAAATATCACTTTCACATGTTAAAACATGCTTGGTAAAGTGGAGTCCTTCATTTGGATAGTGACATTTCCTTTTTTTCAATCCTCAATCAAATCTCAAAATTGAATGCATCTCACTCTGGATTTGGTGTTGATAGTCCATGATAGAGACTCTAAAACTACTGGGGAATACCTTTTTCACTTTTTGATTTATATGTACACCAATACTTTGAAATATTCTGTGCTATATTTAATTGTATTTGTTATTGTTAAATACAGTGGGATAAAAAATTTGCAAAAGTTTGATAACGTGAGTTGGCTTTTATTTCCATTTCCATATACGGGTGGGTTTTAAAAAAAGTTACATTTGTGTAATGTTTAATTCAACAGATTTACTTATATCAGAATGTGATTTATATAAATATTTTAGCATTTTAAACTCAACTTACATTAGCAAATGTTACTTAAAAATAAAATTTGTTGGGCAAACAAAATTTGATTGGTTTGACAGGGCTTCATGGTTTAGGTAGACTCTTCTAACCAAAGCAATACATTTAGTTGGTCCACAATGATTTAATTTAGTACAGAATAAACACAGTTAAGTAAAGTAAAAGTAAAATTATTTCTTTTTGTTAACATTATTTTTCATCTTAATAACGTCATTCAATCATATTTCAAATGTCTCAGTATTGTAGAAATAAATGACAAAAGTGGATTAAGGATATTAAACAATTTCATTTTTGATTGACACGTATCCCCATAAGAACCTGCTGAGTTCATAATGTTCTTTAACTGTATGAGTAGTTGTTTCTAAAATTTGCTCCAGCAACACTGGTGTATGGCAGTGAATGTTGGTGGAGGAGAGATATTCTTATGCTATGAATTCAAAACAGATTTCATACAAAACTGACAGAATGTTATTAAGAAAAACGTCAGCAACTGGAGTTTATGCCTCAGTAGAACTTAATATCTTGCAACAATGGGTGGACCAGTTTATTAAGTCATATTTTTTCGATATATATATCTGCACTGGAGACCTCCTGGAGAGTTCCTTCAGCGACAGGCTCCTTCTTCCCAAGTGTGTGAAGGAGCGATATCGCCGATCTTTCCTTCCTGCAGCAGTTAGACTATTCAACCAGCACTGCTAGTAAAACACACACACACCCACACACGCGCCCACGCTCACTTGCACTTTGCACTATGGGACGATACACTACTCAATATGTCCACAACTGCACATTTAATTTAATTTAATTGTACATAATGTTATTCTGTATTCTGTAATATGCTCTTGCTGCTGTGACACTGCAATTTCCCCATTGTGGGACTAATAAAGGTTTATCTTATCTTATCTTATATAGACTGTACACCAACAAAACCTTATCTAAGTCTAGATCATTTATAGGTTTCCAGAATTATGTGTCTAGCTGTCAAACCTCTCGGTGATATCCCATGATCCTTAGCAGCAGGTGGATATGAACCAAACACTCCATTCTTTGTACCTAAAGGACTTCTTCATTCACGTCTAAATGTTCTAAGGGTTCACCGTTCATATTTGACTGAACAGCTACTAACTGAAGCTTGGGGTGAGACCGTTTTGTTTGTGTTATCTGCTGCAGAGTTGTTGGTATAAATTCCGTGCAGTATTAATGTAGCCCTACACTGCCACAATGATACAAGGACAGGAAATAGTAATTTCTCGGAATCATGAGTGAACATGTTTGTAAAACCTCCTGAGCAGAACTTGTCAGAATGCAATCAAGTCAAAGCAAGTCTGTTTTTTGTTTTTTTTATACAACGCTGACTATTATCAAAGCCTCTAATAGAACTATCCATCCATGAAGAGTGTTTCACTTCATGCCGCTTTTCTCTGGATAAACAACTGTTGGTGACATTATTCAGTGGACTAATGCCTGAACATCAAAACATTCACCTCAAGCCAAGAACAAGTAGTTAGCAACACTTCTCCCTTGGTGACTTACTGTTAGATTATGAACACTGGATGAACGAATAAGTGTAACCAAGCAATAAATGGGATATCTCCTATCTGCTAACACAGACATGAAAACATGAACATATCATTAGTGGCTCCTGGTACAATCCAGAGTCACCTTCAAAGCTGTCAGTTTTCTACAAAGTTCTTAATGGTTTGGTTCTTCAGTATGTCTTCACACTGATTAAAGCCTGGTCAGGTGAAGGTCTTCTAGCAGTAGAATTAAATCTAAGGCAGGTGAAGGTGCCCTTTGTGACCTACCCTTTGTAATGTAATCTACAAAGTACCTGCTGATCTGAGGTCTGTCACAACTGTGTGTGGTTACAATATATTTGTCATGACTCCTGTCTTCATTCTGTTACTACTTGGTTTATTTTGTATTAGATCTATCATTTTATTTTTCAGGTTATAGTTGTTGCTCTGTAATTATATTTCTTGAAGTTATTTCTTGGTTTATTCAGTTTTTGATCTCTGGTTTTATTTCAAATGTTTATTTTCGTCATCCTGCACTGTGTGTCCTTTTGAAAGTGCCTATCCATGTCGTTCTGTTAACTTTAAACTTTCTGTATTGTTTCTTTGTAAACCCCCTCTGTTTATTTTTGTGTTTCATTTCTTGTTTTCTTGAGTAATGCTGTCTTTATGTTTCATTTGAGCTCATTTTCCCTCTCTGTGCCTGTGATTCTATTCTCCACATGTGTGATTGTCAGTCATGTCCACTTGTGATCTCCCTCCAGCCGTGTCTCATTGTCTGGTTCACACTGTCTATTTAAGCCCATGTCTCGCTGTCCTCAGTGCCAGTTCGTTGTTGATGTTCCCTCATCACCTGTCCCAGTTTTTCTCCTTGTGTTTCCCTGTGAGTATTTTTCCTGTGAGTTTTTTGTGGATTTTTCGGGTTTTGAACGTTGATTGTTTTTTGGACACTGTGTTTTGGATTATTTGGATTGTTTATATTTTGGACTACTCACAGGGTTATGACCACTGACCGTCTTCTGGACTTTAGTTGGATTTTAACTTGTCTGCATTAAGTCATTTTAATTGCATAAGGTCTGCCTCCATTATGTGTCTGCATGTGGTTCCTAAAGCTCTTTTCCTGCTCTGAGTTTCTAACGCTATGCAGATTTTGTTTAACACCAGTGAGATATGATCCTACAACTAACCCCAACACTGAACACAATTTCACTCAAACTATTAAAATAACAATTTTGGGAGTGGACACAACTCAAAATTATTCACCAATGAAAGGTCAAAACAACAGGTTTGACGCATAAAGAAATGGTTGGTTGATCATAACGTTCAGAAATTTATGGGAATAAGCGCATGTGTAATACATTTACTACATACAGTCTTTTTGAAAAACAGTAAAGATTTAAATTTTGAGCTAAAATAAAAATTAAAAGCAATGGTGTATTATTACTAAAGTAAACACTATTTCATCTCAAATTTTACACTAACAAATGTTTCTTTTTCACTGGTGCAGGGTTGACCAGAGTCATTATGGTAACACTGTCATAGTGTTAATATTATATCACCAATCGTGGTGTTAGATTACACCCATGAATTTGTTTAGTAATACTGTCATGGTGTTAAAAAGGTTACCACTGTAGTAGTGGTCTCCATATAAACTCTAAGTGGGTGTTCATATTAATTCTGAGGATGTTGATTGTGTGATTTCAAATTTGCAGTGTCATTTTCTGGTTTGTAGGTTTGAAAGACACTGGTTGATGTATGTTTAATAAATCTTTGATCATTGAATGCAAAGTGTGAATTACAATAAACTGCAGGCTAAACATGTCATTGGTGTAATACCAATTTACACCACATGGTGATAGCATTTTGTCAACTACTGTAAAGAAGCTCCTGTGAGGGACTATGACTGAAGGGAAATCTCCCATCCCCCTAGATGTGTATTATGTTTGAGGTTGTTTTTATTTTGAACAGTGTGAATGTTTAAATTTATAGATTCAAATTTACCCTTACTATGCTATTTCAGTTTCCCTGTTGTAACCAATCAACAATTTATATACCGTCAGTAAATTTATCTTCCAATCTTCTTCCAAGCTCTGACATGTTTACAGCATTTCAAACTTATCAGCTTTTTCAGTAATAAGCACCATTATCCACGTTTCAGAGAAAAAAAAAGAGCCGACTGGGCAAAAAGATGATTACATCCACAGTAGCTATGTGATACGCAGCTGTATGCTGATGCCACAGATAGGTGAACAGATGGGGTAGGTGTTGCAGTGGCAAAGGTTTAAGTTCACCCGCCAAGACTTCCAGCATTTGCAGAGAGTGCACCATTTCCTTAGTTGCAGTGTCTCACCTCTCTCTGGACCTGTCAATCAAAGCATAGATTTTCAGTAGAAGGGTGTCCCAGAGGTTTGAAGGAGACTTGGTGAGGTCTGCACCAAAGTCATCCTCCTATTTGGTGCAGTCTTTACCTGCAGCTAAAAAGGGGAGTGAACCCTCACTGTATGTGGATTTAACTGGATGAAAGTGAAGCACTGTTGCTGAAAGGGAGGCTCTGGGGTTGAATCAACACCTGGAGCATTTAGTTCAGTTCAAAGTACTTTATTAATCTCAAATAAGGCAATTAATTTTTACACTGTCTCACAGGTAAATAAAAACTGATAAAGAAAAAACGTAAAGTGACGACTGCAATCAGACAACAGCAACATGCCGGTAAGAAGTGCATGGGTCAACGGGTTTCAATAACAGAAGCATGATTTCACGTACTCTGTCTCCCCAACAGGCCACATATCTGTATGCTTACATGTAAAGCGTTGTGTGAGCAACAACATGAATTAGAAAACAATTCAGATGGCTTCGATACCTACAGGTTGACCCAATATCACCATTACTAACCTGGTAGCTGAAGGACTTTGAGTAGTGATTTGTTTTAAAGGCAGGCGTACAATAGCACAGGCCTCAGGGCATAACTGGGAATTCTCTGAAAAGTACATAATCTGGTTGATTTATTCCTTCTGGAACACTTTCTTCTTGCACAGAGTCTTTTGGCCTGTGCCGTGTGGAAGAATAGTGACATGTAGTAGTTCTAGCATTGGTTTTCATAAACTGACCTTTATGCTCTTGACAAAAAAATAATGTTGTAAATAGAACACTTATGAGTACTTTTTTAAACATTTGGGCATTTTGGCACGTATTGACAGATTTTGTATCACTTTGTTTTACTCATTCACCCATTAGCTTCCACAGAAGTGGTCACTAGTCCACCAGTGGGGTTATGAAAAGGAATGACAATTACAAACAAGTATAATTAAATCTTATTTAATAATCAATTGCATGCTGATATGAGTCCAAATATGCAAAACAGCACGTAATAAGCAATTATCCACTAACGGTTGAATGTAAATTAAGTACATTTACTCCAGTACTTTGTACAAAAACACAATAAATGAGTGGCAATATTTCAATTGAAGATGCATTTCTAAAACCACACAAAGTTAAACATCATCTTGGTTACTATCCATCTGGCAGTAAATTATAGAGCAGCATTTTACTGTCTTACTGTTCGGATTACAAATTTTCAAACCTTTCCGGCATCTCCAAAAAACCAATCTGGTGGTTTAGATTCTTTTTTATCTTAATAAATGAGGGATAAAGAAGTTATGGGTTGAGAACACTCTCCTGCTACTTAAGATGTAAAAACTATTTATTAAGGATAGAGCACGGTTCTCACGGGAAAGCAATGCTACGGACATATGATGGTCTGCGGTCTTACACGTGGATTATCTTTCTTTTCCAGTATTATGGTGACACCTTAAACATGAGCGTCAAGTTAGTGTTAGTAGTGCATTTTGCATAACTAGAGTTAGGGTACATCCATATTGTCTACTTTCCCTTAAAGTCTGCATTTATGATGGTCACACATTCCATGTTTCCTACCCACATCCCCCCCAGACACACCTGGCTGAGATATTCACTATTACTACTACTAGTGATAATACCTTTATTTAATAGAGAGCTTTTCATTAATACTCAAAGTCGCTTTACGGATACAGGATAAAATAACATCCTGTTTTAACGTGAAAACGGGCATCAAGATCAGTCATTGATTCCAACACGACACATAACGTATCACACATTGATCACATTTTAAGAGCAGATCTGAAAAAGGTAGGTCTTCAGTAGAGGTTTGTAATACTGACCGCACGCTTTAAATAAATAAGGAATATGTAACACGAGCATAATATTAAACTAAAGGCCGCATTCTTGCTCCAATGACATTTTTACCAATATGTGAACATTCCGGAAATACTTTGCAGGAAATGTCAAAACCAAACCCTTTTACGATTGAGAGGAGCATATCATCAGGATGATATCATTCATCTCTCAAATCAGCCTCATGCCAAATTAAGTAACATCAGCCAATTTCTCAGTGGGGAAAGCTACTCCTGGCATTTGGAATGAATCATATATCATCCGTAGTGTATGAGCTATAAACAAATATAAGATTTTCTATAATGGTGGATCAGGATCAAATTTTCTTCAAATTATGACTTCTTACCTATCACACTGAAATCCAGACTCCCAATGAATCCAAATTATCTTTACAACATGATGGTGGCTGTGTCACGTCTCTACTCTTCCCTGTTACTGTACTCAGCCTCCCATATGTGCCTCCAGATCAAGTTTCAAGTAGTTTTTTGACATCATCTCTTAGACGTGCCTCTTTATTTTTAAGTTTTATTAACTTTTCATTATTTTTCATCACACTAAATGAAAGTTAGAAATGATCTCAAACACATGTAACTATACTATCCTTAAATGCATTTCAAAAGCAATGAAATGCACAAGATCATTTACATTTACATTCTCCCCAGTAATTAAGCTCAGTTGTTTGCTTATAGTAACATCACAGAACAATTTTTCTCTATTTTTCTAGTAGTGCACACTCAATCTGGTTAGAAAATAAAAAGGCTACAATATCGTCTTAATCAGACTCTGCCCTTCAAACGTTCTTTCCCATAAATTTGTCTCACTATCTGCGTGTTCTGTTTACATCTAGCTGTAATGATTGCACAGCACATCTGATCTGAGGGCTTGAAATAAATTTGAATAAAGACTGGTCTTCAGAAAGGGGGGCAGAAAATAAGGATGTGTTCGTCATATACGGAGACAAAAAAGAGGCGGAAAAAAGCGTGGCCAGGATAGAGGGCAGCCTGAGCCTGTTTTGCATGCACAGGGGATTCTGTGGGGAATGGAGTTGGCAGGGCACCGCAGTGCTGCCTCCAGCTCTCAGACAACAGCTGCTCAGAAAGAAGAAGCTTCCTCAGGGTGCAGGGACATGTCTCGCTCTTTCTCCACCTCTTTCCTCACCTGTCTACCCATTCCTTTCATGGAGCCGACATTCCAGAGCCTTTCCCACATCACCAACGTCTTTCTCAATGACACACAGAGTGGGTTGTGAGATTCATACAAGCTTGGCAGGCTGCCTGTGCTCAACACAAGCACTTAAATTAAACCAGGCAAAGATAATTATCAGCACTTAAATAGAAATTTAATCTTTTTTTTGGGGGGGGGGGGCTTTGTTGCTGATGTCGTAAATTAGAGTCACAAGCCTCTGTATTAACATCACAAACCCATTTTTATATGCTTTACATTGGTCTAATTTTATTCAAATGAGAGGTGCTCCCAATGTTTTATATCTTGGCTGAGGACCCATCTTTTCTCTTCCCTTTGAGATGAGAACTTATTATCCCAAAACTTTTCACAATTTTTATTATGATGTATTGTTGTTTTCTTGCTGTACGTTTTTATTAATTGATTTTACTATTTTATTATGTCTTGTGTTTTTCTTGTTTCACCTTTTTATGTTTTAAAGCACTTAGGTCAATCCTGGTGGTTTTTAAATGTCCTATAAATGTATAGTGTGACCGTTTTATTACATTAAAAAAACCATTAAATAACACTTTTAATACTATTTTAGAACTGAGTCTATGCTTCGTCCCCGACACCAAGGATAATGTCCCCGAAAAGCCATGGTTAGGAAATTGTAAAAACTGAGTTTTTTGTAGAACTGTCTCTCTAATCTGTAAAATATTAACTACGACTGTAAAACACGATTTATACAAGATAGATATTGTGAACTTGATTCATATGCGCCTAACTTGGACTAAATCGGACCTATGGTTGAGAAATTATGGCCCAATAACATTTGAAGATAAAGCTCCCCTTCGTGTCGAATGTATACAACCGATACAATTTCCAAGCGAAATACCAGTTCTTCCTCGCACTAAGGACTATGTGGGCATTAAAATTTGAAAATGATCATTGAGATTGTTTTTCAGTTAATGCCTTAACACGAAGAATATGTGGTGGCGAGTACGATTCCATGATATCCCTGATTTGTCCGGCATGGAATGATGAATGGGGGAAATACAATTTAGTATTAGCAATGACAATAATAGCTATGACAATAACTCTATTAACACACTCAAATGTAGTTTTAAGAAGATAAAAGTGTCTGTTAATCTATTTGCCTCTAACTCCAGCATTGTGGATGCTGGTTATTTGGGAAATGAAAACACTACCTTTGCCCCACTGTGCTTCTTAGGTGACAAAAAGATTTGCCTACCATTCTGTCTGAGGTTGCAAGATAAACTGGCCTTGACGAAGATGACCAATGTCAATGACCTCATATGATTAAAAATGTGTGTTAAGACCTGATTTGGAAGATTCAGAGATGAGATTCTCCCATAAGCGTGCCGGGATCATCTCTATTATAAAAGATCTTTCTGTAATAAACACATATTTACTTAAGTTCTGAGTTCATTCCTTTTCCTCAAATGATCTGAAGACAAGATTTTACTTCATCAATAGTGGTGCATCAGCCGAAAATGTATGGCAATGCATTTAAACTCATGAAATATAGGAGAATGTGTTACCAATACTGAAAACTAGAACCATGCTTTTGTGACCGACAGCAAGTGTATATATAGTACCAGAAAAGTTCCAAATCCCCTGAGTTGCACAAGCAATCCCCCTGATTGAACTCCTCAAATTGAAAGTAAGGTTATCTTGGAATTATATTTGTGCAAAAGGCTCCTCCTGGTGAGTAAAATATGCACTATGACACTCAAACACAATGTATAATAGATGGATCTCTTCGAGCCAAATCATACGCGCCAAAATCAGACCGACAATTAGGATTTTATGTCCGAAAAACAATGTTTTTCATAAAAAGCTCCCCTTAGTGAGAAAAATATGAACCATTTGAATAAAACAAGAGAACATTTATAAATTTATGAGAATTTATGGCCCGAAAACTCGAAAGAGATTAGAGATATTTAAAGAGATAATGCTCCCCCTAGTGTCGGAACTATTAAACTGAACTTCCTCAAAATCATCCCAGTTCTTCCTTGCACCAAGGACTATTTAGGTGTAAAATTTGAAAATGATCCTTGAAATGTTTAATGAGCGACGTCCGAGAACAGTGTTTTTCATAAACTACTAGAGTAAATTGTGATATTTACAGGAAAGATTTGATTCATATACAGATAATTTTGACGAAATAAAACAAACGGTTAGAAAAATATATCTGAAAAACTGTGTTTTTCATAAAAAACTTCTCTCAGTGGGTGAAATATAAACTATTATAGTAAATCACCATTTATATAAGATAGATCTCCTTGAATCAGATCATTTGCACCGAGTTTGGACTAAATCGGACGGTTTACACATTATGGACAATTTTGCAGATAAAGCTCCAACTACTGTCAGAAATATACAACTGAACTTTCCTAGAAATTACTCCAGTTCTTCGTCGCATTTATTCTATGTGGGTATAAAAAAAAAAAAAAAATGATCCATGATTTGGTTTTTGAGTTTTCCCGTTAACACGAAGGATCTGTGGCGAACAGTGATGGGTTCGCGGCGACAATGACAATTCCAATTCCAATAACCTCAACTCTTCGGTGGTATAAATACACAGTCTATAATGTTTAGTTAATGTTTATTTGACCCAATGTGTTGGATTGTATGCAAAAATGTGTTTAGTATTTATAAATTATATACCCGAAAAGTATGGGGTATAATTAAAAAATGAAGTGGCTACCACCGCTGGTCCTTTGTGTTAGCGTGATAGCGCAAACTATATCATGGATCATTTTCAAATTTTAACCCACATGACCTTAGTGCGAGGAAGAAATGGAGTGTTATTGGGAAAGTTTGGTTGTATATTTCTGACTCTAGGAGGAGCTTTATATGCAAAATTGTCAGATCATAACTTCTCAATCATGGGTTGAGAATTATGACTTCTGTTTTAATTTTCTCTAACAAAAATCTGAAATAAACAAGTCATGTTTTTCGGACATGACTTTCTAACCCGTCTTTTTATACCATGTTTGGTGCATATGAATCAACTTAAGGAGATCTATTATGGGAAAGATTATATACTCTAGCAATTTCTGTTTTATTCACAAGTGAGAGCTTCTCCTTTTTTTACGAAAAACAATAGACCTCGGTGCTAAGAAGAACTGCATTGATTATGACAAGAAGTCGGTTAAATATTTCTGACCGTAGGGGAGCTTTATCTCCAAAAGTTTTCATTTCTCAAGTGTTGATCCAATTTAGTCCCAATTTTTTGCATATGAATCAAGTCAAATTGGTTTTACCCTAATAGATCATATTTTACTCACTAGAGGGAACCTTTACGACAACATTGTTTTTCTGAAATAACTTCCTAACTGTTAGGTCAATTTGTTCCGAAATTGGTGCAAATTAATGAAATAAAATAAATCCATCTTGTATATGTCGTGTTTGCTCTAATATGTCATATTTTACTCACTAGGGGGGAGCTTTTTACGTAAAACATTGTTTTTCTGACAGAACTTCCTTGGATCGTTGGTCGGAAATCCAATCAAGTACATGACAGATTTAAGAATGGTCACCTCACATTAGTGTGGGATTTCATACCTCAATATAAATAGACCCTAAGCAAGATACAGTGGGGAGATACAGTGTTCCGGTACTTCCATTACTTCATGGATGACTTCTAAAATCAAAGCATCCAGGATTGCTGAGTGAAGTGTTAAGAAATAAGAGTGATATATAAAATATATACAACTCCATATCGTGAAGAGAATACTCGCTGAAAAATATCTTCTGTCAACAAGGGTGAAAAGTAAAAACACATTATCTGAGCCTAGAATTGCAAACCCCAAGATTGTGTGGCCAACTGAGTTGGAACAACAATGCTCGTATCGTTGTTTTAATCTTATTATTAGCTCTGGTGTCATAAATCAGGGAAGGCACTGCACAGCTTTTCTGTTTTCTTTTTGCTTGGAGTTTCAGAGATGTGAAAGAAATCTAACAGTTTGATCATTTATACACTTTGAATTCTTATCCCCTTTGAGTTCTAAGATTGTTTACTGGTTTCACATTGAAATTAGTAGCAAGTGATATGTTCATCACTCAAAGAGTGACTGATGGAGACAGTTAGTAAAACCATACATTCCTTCTTAAGGAAAAGAATGCAGTGACGTGTTTTTAGAATAGCAACTGGGTTGGAGGGACAACCTGATCCTATATCATGAGTCAATATTCTGACCAGTTACACCATGTACAAGAACAGCCAATCAAAAGCCCTGTTTCTTGTCTGGAGAATCCAAATAAATGATCCGTTCAGTGAAAATTCCTATGAGACAGTAATTTTCCCCCACTTGTGATAAAAGACTGGGCTTCTCCTACATTGTAAGTAGGCCTATGCTGTCATTCCTGACAGCAAGGCCATGTCCCCCAAAAGTCCTGATTCCCCTGCATTGTACAAGCAATCCCCCTGATTGAACTCCTCAAATTAAATGTGAATTTTTGTGCTTTTTGCCCTTGGTCTGTCAATATAGAGAAGGAGAAGTGATTTCACAGCCGTGGAGAGGGCCTCCTCTGATCTCTCCACAGACAGAAATCCATTTCAGAGTACAACCAGTTCAAAGACAGAGAAAGGCTTTAATAATTTACAGTATGAGAAAGCTTTCACTAAGGTCTGAAAGTTTGACATTGAAGTTTTAGAAATATGTCATGAAACTGTGATAAGCAAGACATAGAATTTGTTTCGTGAATGTTAAAATATTATGCCATCAAGAACAAGAATTTTCGAGTGACTGCAAACTGATGAGTGGTAACACAGATTGTTTCCCCCAATAATTTCCGCCCTGCTTGTGTGGGGGATCCTTCATCTCTCCCTGGTCGGAAAGAAGATGAACCTTAAGAACCTTAAGGCACGGTGCAAGAAATTACACACATTATGGACTCATGTTTAAGTATAACTAAAAGTGTTGACTCATCATCTTTAATGAAGTAACTGGGAAAAAGTAGAGGCTATACTCTACACACAACTTTTCGAGTGGTAAATACGTTCATAGTCTCCCACAGAAGAATATTTTAATTTATTTTGCACAAACCTGATAGATTTTCATGTCATATCAATACAATGTTAATATAATATTTTTTTTTACTTTTCTTTAATGGAAAATAAAATATTCAGTCGAGGAAAAAAACTTTTTTCCGAAACTACATTGTAGAAGTAGGAATTCGATTTACTAAAACAAATCCTAAAAGTTGTTTCAGATTATTGGACAGATTTCTTGTAAAAATGAATTATGACAAAAAATAATGCAGTGTATAATATCCATTATAATTTACCATGTATTACTTTGCCAAAACAAAACACATGATGAACCGATCTACAATACAAAAAAACATAAAACCCTATAATGTCCTCACCAAGAAACTATGGAAAAAATATTTATTTTCTTATTTTTTCTTTCTTCTTTGGTGGACTTTTTTAATTTCATGTCTAAGAAACTCTAAATTTACCATACAGTGACAAATCATTTGGTCAAGCATTGTTTTCAAACCAATGAAAAGAAAAACCGGACATAGAAAATGATTTTATGATTACATTTGTATTTCATATTAAATAGTCAACATAGATTAGCTCAACGTTTCAGGTAAGCATGCTTGTCTGTCCCTATGTGTTGGGTCTGTGGTGAACTGACGACTTGTTCAGGGTGTACCTGGCCTCTCGCCCAATGTCCACTGGGTTAGGCTGCAGTTCCTGGGACCTAACATTTTTCTTGCCTGTTTTATCTACTTATGTGTTTCATGTCAGTTATCTTGTCTGGTCTGACATGTGTGATACGTACCTATGGAAAGTATCCAATCATACTGGCTGCACCGATGCAGTAACACAGATCATGAAAAAAGCCTGTGGTGAAATATAAAGAACAGAAAGTACAGATATTTATGTTAGAATAAAGGATTTAAAAGTGGAAAGTGGTTAGAAAAATAAACATATTCTTGAAATATCTACTTATTTACATGAAATATCTATTATATATATATATATAAGTATCAAATAAATATCTATATAAGTAATTGAACACTGTCCAATTGCTCTCATCGCTGCTCAAAGCATATGTCTGAAGGTGAAGGTTTAAAAGAGGACTGAATGATACATTGAAAGTTTTACCATAAGGTTCCATCCTCTTTCTGCACAGCATGCTCATACAAAGCCCTCTGTCTCTAACTGATGATCTGTCTCTCAAGCCTTTTGTAGCATCAGTCTACAATAACTCTCCTGAGTGGTTTGCCAGCTGCTCCCTTCCAAAATTGAGTCTTCCTTATTGCTTTTTATCACATTCAGGTTTAAAACTGTCCACCAAATCACACACAATCAAATCAGAAGGAGAAAATCACCCACAGAAAGACAAAATACCACAAAATATACCACATGTTTTCATCAAATAGTCAAGAAATGTAGTCTATAAGGTTTGAAATTGTCTGTGACTGTTAACACAGCTGTCTTTTTTGCTTGAGTGACAAGGTTCAAGGCAGCGGTTTGGGAGGAAGCAGGTGCAAATCCAATACTGTAGTAATAACCATCTAATCATTCTATTGCAGTCCCCTTTTATCCAAACTTTATTATCATTTCTTCTCCAGCCCCCTTTTATCCAAACTGTATTATCATTTTTTCTCCAGCCCCCTTTTATCCAAACTGTATTACATTTCTTTTGCAGCCCCATTTTATCCAAACTGTATTATAATTTTTTCTGCAGCCCCCTTTCATCAAAACTGTATTATCATTTTTTCTGCAGCCCCCTTTCATCAAAACTGTATTATCATTTCTTTTGCAGTCCCCTCTTATCCAAAATGTACTATCATTTAGGCTGTATTGCTAATAAATCTTCTAATCTAATGTAATTAATATTGTTATTATTATTATTATTATCGAAACATTAGACTATCAATTAAACATTTTAATTTTAAACATAAACATTTTAAATTGAAGCTAATCTAGATTTCCAATTAGCATAGAAAGATAAATGGTGGCACTATCGCCTGTCGTCTTCTTCAGCGCAAGGAAGAGAGAGGTTGGAAATCAGGCATTTTATAACAAATGCTGTTTAATTGGCCTTCGATGTCACATCGGTAAAAAATGAAAAGATCAGGCAATAGATAAACAGTAAGTGATATGCCATTGGCTCAAACACAGGAGCTGTATCATGGAGCTGTATCCTGAGGTCACAAAGACCTCTGACCTGTTAGTCTGGCAAAAATTCTGAATACATGTTGGAATGAATTGAAGTCTGTTCAGAGAAAATGTTTGAATGTAAAGCATGTGTCATTGTGTTGAGGGTGGAGATCCAGTACATCTCTCTACGTGATTAGTTTAGGTACTCCTGGTTGGGACAGTCACATTTTCAGTACATGAAGTCTAAAGTGGCCGGAGGTCCATGTTTGGCTTCTCGGTTAATTTGGTCCATTGCATAGTCCATATTCCCTGTGCGATTGGCTGTTTGCATTCTGAGATGCGTTGTTTGAGTGCTCTCTTGATTTGTCCTATAAATGCCTGTCCACAGCACTAATATACATTTATTTGTATACTATGCCTACGAGTACTAGTCAGGAGTTTTCCCAGTAATAAAATTAGTCAGTCAGTACTACGGTAACAGGCTCATTTAAACTCAAAAGTAGTTTCAGCAGGTCGAGAAATATATTATTTACCTGCATTCAAGTTTCATTTTGTTTCATTAAATCTGCAAGATCTGGCTTGTGGTTTGTCTATGAGTTGATCGGACTACAAAATTAAGCCGTCATATCAATATCTTTTAATTGAAAAATCTTTCATTTTTTACCTTGTTGCTTTTATGGTTAAATTTGCGCATTTTTTCAAATTGATGTTTGCAATGCGTTTGCCCCGGTCGCTTAATGGAAGTCCTCACTGGTGGAGGTAGGAGCCGCTGCACCAAAACTAAAATATATCATTATAAAACACATCGTAGCAGAAGCTGAAGCAACATTTTTCCTACTCAACTTTTCTAGCAACAACTTTGAGTTCTGTCAAATGCTTTTTTATCAAAGCTTCACCGAGCTAGGGGTTACTACCTACTTCTGCGTTTCCTCCCTCTAATTAAGCTCTGCTGATTTGTGAGGTCTGCTTCATGGACAGCATTGACGAGAAGGAGACAGGCACAGTCCCACATGAAACCATTTACTAGACATTAACCAATTACATTAACTCCTCACAACCAACCCTCTCAGGCCCAGTAACCAGACACCATGGGCCGATAGATGAAAAGGCCTTTCATTGAATTTTCAACGGTAGTTTTATTGCCATTAATTCGGTAATATATGATTTATCGATCCAATTGTCCAGCAGCCCACATGAAGCCCCTTGTTCTCCCGATGGCCAGTCTGTCGTGTGCAAGAGCAAAAGGCTTTGTAACTGCACCAACTCAAATAAAGATGTTAGATAATGCTGTGCTCTTTGGTGCTGGTCATAATGCTGGGTTCCGAATGTAGCTAGTTTGCAGAGAAGATAATAGTTTGCATAAATACTTTCAATATTTGATCCAATTTGTTTTAATTTCTCTGGTTTTGGAAAGATTAAAGAAGAGAAAACCGTGAAAATGTGTATGTTGAGAGTGTTGGTTTAACGACAGCCCACAGTTTCATCCTGTGAAATAATACATATTTTAACAAACCTGCTTTTCTCGTTACGGTTGCTAATCTCCTTGCTACAGGATTTCCCTGCAGATGTAAAAAGCCTGAGAAAGACTTGAGCTGGTTTTGTCTACCTTCCCCTCCACTTTAAGTATTTATTAAAGAAACGTGCAGGATGCCTGTTCTGCTTGCATTATGCTCCTAAGATGGATCACCTCATTGGCCACTATCTCTAAAATCTGTATTTGCCCTGATGCGTAGGCACCTCATGGCCAGACTGTGAAATTATGTTTGGCTTGGACCTATGAGACACAGTAAAATCTTATTTGCTTGTGTGCTTCTCTAAATGTCATTTATGGAAAATCAATGGGTTATGCCCCATAATGATGATTAGTCAGCACAAAGGGACTTTTTCTAGCGCATTAATGGTGCAGGAATAAAACAGTTTCAACAATGCTGAAATAAATAATACCCACATTGTTCCATTTAGGACCAGTTGCATCTCAAAGATTCAGGTCCATTGCTCTGACCTTATAAGTAATTGAAGTCTTTGACAGAAGATTTTATGGACTCCAGGCTCTTCATGCCAACATATTAAAACGTATTTAGATGTTAATTTTGTACGAAGTGATTTGTATACTATTTAATCTTACAGGCAGTAAGATCATTTCAATTCAATTCAATTAAAAATTCTAATCATGACCTTCGTACAAATCGTTTAAGCCTAAGTGTGAAAACAATGAAAAGTGAAACAAAATCAAAAGGAAATAAGCAAAAATGAAAAGACGTGTAGAATATTCTATTTAAAGGAATGGCACGCCAAAAAGTTGGCATTTTTTGTTCCACTATTTCAATCACCATACACTGTATGGTGATTGAAATAGTGGAACAACAACAACAGTGACAACAATAGTGGTATATTTTGATATCAAAAGAACTGAAATATGTTCAAATGTTCCATTTATATTGGTCTTCCTCTCTTCGGATTTGCCCATTTAATAGTTTGATATTGCCAACCACAGCACCTTCATAACATACAAACATCTTCAGCTCTCAAGCACATTATAAACAAAAGACCTGATATTTTATGTTGACAATCATTTAAACAGGAACATATGTTGTGGCCCTCTTTAAATTTAGTATAGCAATGTCCCAAATAAAATGCTTATATTCTCTAAACCTGTATACACACCAGGCCAGCCAGGAATAAGTGCTTACTGAGGTTTAACTCAAGACGCGGAGCATGAAAAGCATTTGTTAGGTCGAACACGATTTTGAGTCAACATCACAACCGCAACCGGATGTGTGTAATGACAGCTATTGACATTTTCTACTTTACTGTGACGAGCAGAGACAGTGCAGACTCTGTCCCAATGGTGTGTCAACATGGAAATGTGAGAAATGCAAGGTTTTCCTATGCTAATTAGGAATTAATGCTAATTGGGAATGCTTTTCAGAGTACGGCAAGTGGAATCCAATGCTAATTTAATCTAACTCTAATGCTCTAATGTATTTAATCTGTTTGCTCAATTTCTACAATGTTCCCCTGTTTTTGAATAGAAACCAGATATTTTGATTGGGAAGTCGATCTAATGCCAAAAAAAAATTATGAGTGCTTATTTTATTAATATTATTAAAATTATTTGATATTATTACACATACACCCAACTATTTGGTAGAGACCTATGTTTTAAAAACTGTCTCATCTGTGTTTGTTCATTGTCATTATTGTCCCAAAGAATATATATATATATATATATATATATATATATATATATATATATATATATATATATATATATATATATATATATATATTTATATATATATATATATATATATAAATATATATATATTCTTTGGGACAATAATGACAATGAACAAACATAGATGAGACAGTTTTTAAAACATAGGCCTATATATATAACATAGTGCTTTTCGATATTCTTCTGAACAAAAATTCAGATAAAAAAAAGTTAAAAACATAATCTTCTTGGCAAATGTTGTCTGAGTACACCTTTGACCTCAAACAGTAAACAACCTGGTCATGGTAGAGAATATATAAATGCACTGCAATGAACCAATGTCGGTGCTGCATTTAACAAAAGCAGTTTCTCAGACATACTTGTATTTTTCCACATTGTCTTTGGAGTGCAGACATGATTATTTGAAACAAAAAAAGATTGTCACATCAGACAATGCAAAGGCTTCAGGGTTCTTCTTCTGAATGACAGATCTCATTAAACATAGCTTAATGCAAAAATAATCTGGTGCTGAAGAATCATCCCAGTGGATGTACCCACAAGCATCATTGTCTTCATCCTGAATAATAAGGAGATTCAAAAGACTTTTGGTCATCAAGGGAGCTTCAAACCATTTTCATCCTCCACATTCTATTGTTCTTATTTTCTTTGTTGTTTGATGCTTTGGGACCAGGATTCCTCAGAGAGAGCAGCTTTACAGTATGAAGGGACACTAATCAATATTCAAATCAATGAAAAACCTATCAGAAGAAATTAAGTGTTTATTTTCCCATAATGATTTGTGAATGGGTTAAGGGAAGGTGTATGAAATACCTGTATTCTTCAGGGGCATTGCGAAAGTGGCAATGTTTGTAGTTCTAGCAAAAGAAAATAAATAACTCCAAGAATATTAGGTCTTCAATTTTTACAAATACCTGATGCTTCAAATGAAGCCACCGGAAATCTGTGGGCAGTAAGTGCAAGTATTGTATAAAGCAATCCTGAATTGCATACTCACCTTGAAGAACAAGTTTGAGTTTGGACATTGGCTCAACTGAATGTTGCTGACTCATTTTAAAAGTCAAGAGAATCACCCCATCCCTCCTCCCTCTCATCACTGTGATCCATATTGCTTGTGACCCGTTTGTCCTCTTTTCCCCCTCTAGTTAGTGAGCAGTTTTGAATGCTTGCAGGGCTTAAAGGTAGGCTACACTGTGTAAAATATATTGGAATCTTTTCGAATAAATTAAATGTATATAATTAGGAGCGGGTCCTCACTTTCATATGGAGGCTTCCATGTTTGTGCAGTAGCCTGAATGGACAAACCAGATGCTGGGTCTGGAGAGAGAGTTAAAGTTTTTTAGTTTTTTTTGGAAATGATTTTTGTTCTGACGAGTGGGGGATCAGACTTATTGACTAGCAAAAGAAAAGGCAATAGAGCACCAAAGCTTGCCTTCAAAGCAACTATGAACATTCATGTAATGTTTAGAGGTAAATGGAGGGGTCCAGTGTCCCCTCAGGGGATTTAATTCAGCTCATCGCCGCCAGCTCCTTTACTCTTCTGCTGCTGGGAAGAAGGCTGCCAACTTTGGCCATGAGCTTCAGAGCGCCCTCTCCATGCCTGGACCATGCTGCTTAACAAGATCATGGAGCTCGCCATCACTCCAGTCTCTGCGGTCGCTTTTGGTCCATCAAGTAGATTTCAGAGGGTGAACTTGACATTAGTCGTTCACATTTCCTTCATGAAAGTGCGATGCAGGGCAGCTGAGAGAAAATCCGGTTAGGGAGGAGATCTCGCAACGCCGTCTCTCGTCCAGGAGGGGGATCACCGGCAGCTCTCTGCGTCTTTGTACTTAGCTTCTAAGATAGGGGGATTCACACTAAGTTGTTTTATTGTGCTAAAAAATTTAGCTTTGCTACAATTTTGAATAACCATAATTTTTGTTTTCTTACATGTGAACTTTGAGCAATAGTTTTACATTTCTATTTCTATATATCTGAAGGAAAGTCATCACTTGACAGGATACTGGATGACACCGTTTTGACCACCGTAGCTTTGGGGCGTGCTGATGTGTAAAATAAGTTGCAATCTGAAACTTCACCACCAGTTGCCACTAAACAGCTCAATGATTAATCAAGCACATATATTAAGTTATGCACAGCTCTGCAAATCACAGATCCCTATAGTGCTCAGAGAAGACCTGTTGTGTATCCCAAAACAACAGGTCTTTTCAACACCATGCTGTGTTGTAAGCAGAGGGATGATCAGCCTTAGTATTTACCGGCTGCATCGCGGTCAAGCTTGTAGGATGGTGGTGGCTTTAGCGTAGTTGTTTAGAAGTGTAAGGTGAGGAACCGATGAATGTTTAATATAAACAGGGACCAGCAACGTCAGTTTCACTTCAGCCCCATTTGAACTACACACTGAGATGGATGGGGGATTTAGTGGTGGTTCTGAGTGATTCTGCTGCAGGATGACAGTCAATCAGGCTTGACAGAAAATGTTGTCTACAACAAACATGATCAGTCCCATGAGTCTGCTTGGCAGGAGTGTGTACCGTCGTTGGACTTCCCACATAATCCTTTAGAGCTCCTGCAGCAGAGGGTGTCCGGGTAAAATAGAAGTTTACACATTGTACACTTAAATCTGCAACTATATACAGCCATCTCCAGAATTCATGGCGGTTGGCTGAACATATACACACAGGCAGCTGGGTACAAATATATGAAGAAGTGGATCAATTGCATTAAGACCATTTGAGAGTGTCTCCTTTTTGCAGGGTAACCTTTGCTGTCAGTGCTTTCTGATATATGTTAGGTTCTTGCCGTAAGTAAAGACTTTAATTGTGTATCAGAGTCATTATAATTCACTCACAGTCTCTGACACCATCAAGAGATCCATAATTGGGTAGCAGTGAGGTAATCAATCACAGTGTGTTGGGAGGTAACGTGACACATGGCATCTCAGTCATGTTAGCCGCTCTCTGGTGTTTTGAAGGTTTGCAAAAAAGACCCTCTTGCACACTGAGTGGCATCACGTCTAGCCATTTGAGTTTGAGCAAGAGGAACATACAGCTGCATCCAGAGATCTTCATTCCTTCCTCTCAAAAATCTGTGATTGCTGGAAATGTCTACATTCCATATCTTCCTGATTTGATTTTGTATGTGTGGAATAACTAGAAAAACAGTTAAAAATGCTTCAAAAACATCTAATTATGTGTGGACAATCGATTTATTAAAATGTACTGAATTTTCCTCTTTTGTAGCTTTGTCCTTTCTTCTCTTGTCAAAGTGGGACCTGGGGAACAAAATAGATATACATATTTTCCCATGGCAATTTCAATGTGAAATAATCGCCCATTTCAGAGTCAGACCACGTCTGATTGTTACGTCTGCACACATTTACTTGCTGCACAACCCTTCAGGTGTCTTCAGTAATTCTGGCAGATCAGATCTCTGTGCATGTTTGATTTGGTTGGAGCTGTGATTGGATTTCAAGGAAGGCACCAATATTCTAATGAGAACTAAACGAGGTGTTCCTTAAGCATCCTTTGTGTCAGTTTTTTTTTAGTTTTCTAGCCTCTATAGTTGTTGAAATGAATTTATATCATATAATAAGGATGATGGAGAAAGTTGCTCCAACAGCTCTGAGAAAATCTTAAAATAAACCAACTTCAAGTTGTTTTTTTTCAGATTCCCCTTTTTATTACATATACAAATATTGTTATTTTGCTTGAATGATATATTACAATGTTTTCCCAACTTGTTTTTTATCAAATTGTTCATGCTATGTTGTCAGAAGAGGGTAAATGTAATAAAAATACATGTAATTAAAGCGTTGAAATTCTTAAGTTTCATGAAAAGATACCTTTATTTTCAAAAGTTCAAGTTGAAAATTAGACCTTAAGAGCTTCTTTAGTGAATGGATCGACGATAAAGTCATAGAAGGAACTTTCCTTTACAGTGAAATGATTTGTGATGACGAAAAATCTTGTCTTCTGATCATTTGAAGAAAAGGAATTATCTTGAGCAGTCTCAGTTGTCTTATGTAAATATATGGGTTTATAACAGACAGATCTGTTATAACAGAGAAGATCCCGACAACCTCAGGTGCGAGTTTCATCCCAGAATCCCCAACTTCAGATCCAGCAGTTTATGCAAACAGTATCCGGGCCAATTTTTAATCATTAGATGTCAAAGAAATAAAATAGTTGGGAGAAA
Organism: Lophius americanus; assembly: GCA_037951165.1. Classification (NCBI taxonomy): domain Eukaryota; kingdom Metazoa; phylum Chordata; class Actinopteri; order Lophiiformes; family Lophiidae; genus Lophius; species Lophius americanus. Next base: position 5,223,739 of record JBBDHG010000057.1, on the reverse strand, counting down.
TGGTCTATATAGTGTGTGACATCATTGTTGTATTCTTGACAAAGGACACAATAATAATACTCTTGATGTGATTAACTCTGTAGGAAATGATGAAATCGGGCTTTTTCACAAACCAGGTGGAAATCAAGAGGGGTAGCCAAAACTCGATGGAGATGGCAAACCTCCATCACGGCTACCCAATTTACCCAATATGTTATTACATCCAAAACAATACTTGTGATAGTTTGATCCCCATAATAGGACTGCTTGACCAAACAAACCTACCTCTGGAATAATAAATCGCATAGCTATGGGTATTAGTTTATTGGTTATTCAAGACTATTGGTTTTTCACAAATGGAGTGTTTCTTCAGAATCAAGTTAAGTAATGTTTGAAGATAAAATCACATCAAATTTTGATATATATGGTAATCCGTTAAATCACATGTGAATCATGGCTGTTGCTGCTGAGCTCTGTAGCTCTGCTTCGTTAGTTGCTCACACAGGTGACGGGGAAGTTCTCCCTCTGCAGTGGCAGACATGTTGTCCAAACTGTGTCATTCTGTTTCTGTTTCTGTTTACAAACTATCATGTCTCATCATTCATTAGTTTTAAGTCCTTGACATTGAGGGGAGATATTTATCAGAAGGTTCAAAATCAGCTGTACCGCACTGACTCTGGTTTCTATTGCCTGATAACAAAAAGACAGATATTATCTCTTGACCCTTGGATCCCTTTGTTTTATATCACTTTCAAAAATGAAAAAATTACCCCAATGTCCAATATCTGGGTCTCCTGCCTCAAAGGCACAATACAAAATGAATCTGAGGAACATTTGCAATCTACATGATTGCAAAACACAATCTACAAGATTAGAAAAGGCGCCTACTGGAAACAGACCTCTTAAAGTGATGCCTGGTCTTATGGACATAGATGAGATAAATATGGCAATTGTGCCAAATAATCGGGTTATACATGAGAAGTGTTTTGATAGCCCTGATATATCTAAATAAGACAGCTTCTGTCTGCACATAAATCTTCCTACTTCGATTGACCAAGGCCTTGTCTTAATTGGAAGGTCAGTATGGGGAGAATATAATGGCATCTAGGGTTGCATAATGAAAAATTCACATTGTTTGTATTCCTGAACATCAGACAGTCTATGTGACTGAGTGACAGGTTAAGGGATTTACATGTATAAGATAAATATAAGGTTAATATGTAGCTAAGGGAAGAGAATATATGAGAGCATGCAGAATGGAAGCTGTGAGAGAAAAATGAACAAATACCAAAAAGAAAAATACAGCCTAAATTAGATACAGTGGGACAGCTGTAATGGCTTAACCAGATGGGAGTTTTACCATTGTTATTCATAGAACTGCATGCTTGGATTAGAGGTGTTACTAAGCCACAAAATATTCTCATTGCCTGAAATTGGAACTAAATCGATCATATTGCATTGAGGTCTGACATGATTAGATAGCAAGATCATTGCTAATTTTTCTGACCTAAAGAATGATCATAACATTGGCAAGAGCATTTGATTGGAATTCATTTTAAACTCACAATCACTTTTTACTTTTATACACATTCTGGTAGGATTTTTGATTTCTATTACCTCCATCAAGGAGATTATTTTTACTCTACCATATGTTTATTTGTATGAAGAAGTATTAGGGCTTCGATGAAAAACTAAAAAATCTAAGATTGCAAAAAATTGTAAAATAGTAAAGTCTTGGAAAATTTTCTAAATTTCGAAGCTACGTTAAAAGCAGCATTCAAGAATTTTCATATTTAAAATATATTTCAAAATAAAAAAGACAAGGGTGCAACAATATTACATCACCTGGTACTCCCAGGTGCGCAGGACCAGCAATGCATCTGCTGTTTGCAGATGATATGGTTCTGTTGGATTGATCAGTATGTGACCTCCAGCATGCACTGGATCGGTTTGCAACTGAGTGTGAAATGGCCGGTATATGAGAGTCAGCACCGCAAAATCTAAGCCCATGGATCTCTGTCAGAAAAACTGACGGACTATCCCTTTCGGGTTTGTGGTGAATGGGTGCCTCAAACAAAGGAATTTAAGTATATTGGTATCATGTTCTTGAGCTATTGGAAAAAGGACAATGGGATGGACAGGCGGTTCAGTGCAGCATCAGCACTATTGATGGTGTTGCAATGGCATGGCAATGGCAAACATGGGAAATTACCTCCCTTCATAGGGGGGCTGGGCTCAGCATTACTGATAAGGTGAGGAGCTCAGACATCGGCAGGGAGCTTGAAGTGGAACTGCAGTTCCAAAGGATCCAGTTAAGGTGGTTTGGGCATCATCTTAGGATGCCTCATGGATGCCTGTGTTTGGAGATTTTCCAGGCACAACCAACTGGGAGGAGGCCCCCGGGTTGGTCCCAGAACTCACTCGTTGGACAATATATACATCTCATCTTGCCTAGGAAGGCCTCAGGAACTCCCAGAACAAGCTTGAGAGTTGCCACAGTAGTAAACGGAAGAAAATAGATGGATGGATCTTTTATTTTTGTTGGAACAGACTTATTTTGTAAATAAGACTAGAGGACGGGATTGACACTGAAAGATACTGAGGCAAGATTTATAACACATTACAGTCCCATGGTCTTTACTTCAGTTGAGTGGGCTGACAGCCAGGACACTATAATCTTTTTCCTCACAGTTCCCCCTTGAAATGAATACAGTTAATCTATCACAAGTTAAATCAAACAAGATTCTAGCAGAATCCACAGATAATAAAATTATGCTTAATTTGTTTTTAATGATCATATGATGTTTTTGCCCTCTGATGTAAAATTGATGTTGCAACCTCAGACCTTGCAGCAACATACACAGCCTGGAAAGAGTGAGGTTATATTAATTTCCCATTAATAGATATGTACAATAAAAGGTCTTAAAATGTGCAATATGGGTAAATCTTCAAATCAAGTGAGTATATCCGATACAAAACATCAAGGTATTTATCAAAGGGAATAAAGTTTGATCTTAAGATTTATGCTTTTTTACATCCACTTCAACATACTAAAAACATTTCTCACCAAAAAATAATCTTGGTATCAATCAAACATGAAGCTGCTTCTTTTGAGAGGATTTATCAGTCTGTGAGTCGATCCTGAGAGCTATAAGGCTGAGGCTGTAAGTCTCAATCATGTCACGATAATCTTTGCAGACTGCGAGTTCTGGCAGGGCATCTGATCCCCACCATGGGTACGGATGGCTGGTGTCTTATCAAGAACTGCCTTGTCTGAAGGCATGTTCCAGAGATAAGAGACCCACTGGAGAGGTGGTACTAAAATGGGATGAAAGGTTGGGGAGGAGCTAAATCAACACTGGACCCGAAATAATAGAATTCATTGACAAATTGCATCTCTCAATGGTACCTGAAACAAGATGCAAAGATGGCAGACGAATTTCTAGATTAATTGACAACTTGCCGACACTTCTTCTCCATGCAAGATATAGCCCAGTGGTCTCAATACATGAGCCTTATCAAAAAAAACTTGGGTCTTTTCTCCCAAGAGAAAGATATTAAATAAAACAAAGTGTATCATTTACATTTTGCAGATAATATATCAGATATGAAAAATCTTCATTAGGTTAAGCCAATTCAGTATAGGATAGCATATTTCCAACTACTGAGACCCATCTAAATTGTTTTAGAGTGGATGAAAAAAATCCACATAAAACTGTGCATAAGTAAATATCTCAAAAATGTAATCATATAAATTCATATTCATATAAATTAGTGTCAAAGCTTGGTACTTTGCATATTACACATTTCACTCATGTTCCTAATGATGAGTAACAACCTTACTCTGATGCTTTGCGAGCATGTCTCCAGAGTGGATCAGTGCTGTCAGGGTTTCCTGTCCTTTTCACTGCGGTAATTGAAATTGTGCAGGTGTGAGGCCCAGTTCACAGAGACTTCATTAGTAAAGAGAGATATTTTCCCTGACCCACTTACAGAATACCCAGAGTGCTACACAGAAAACTAGTGTGACGCTCCAACTCCTGTTATGACACAAATAGGAAGAGTGATTAATTTGTTGCTGTGACATGTGACCATAGATGGTTTTCCTGGGTCATTTCTTGACCTCCAGAACCCCCTGACCTGTGGGCAAAACATCAAAGCTGATTATCAGTCTTTAATGTTTGTTGTTAAAACATTGTTAAAATTCACAGTAAAGCTTTTTCCTCAAAATTTCCAAATTTCCCACACCACAAATGTGACTAAGTCATTTAATTCTAAAGCTGGAAAAGACAGGAAAAGACAGTGCCTTTCTGTTACAATCAATCTGAGATAGACAGAATTGGATCTTTTTAAGACGTCCCACGGACAGATTCATTTAGATAACACATTGAATCTTCTAGTTTAGAGATCACGCTACTGCGAGCAAACGCCTGAGTGGAAGGCAGAAGAAAAAGGAGGGCATGAGTGGAATGTAAAGTGTCTCAGAGATGGTAAACACTGTTATGAGTGTTTCATGTACGGTACACTTTATCAATAAAAGATTATATTTTCTAATTGTTTTTGTCATATTACACATGATGTAGAATTAATAATGGGCTGGTCATTTGGAACAAGCTTTGTTGTAAAATATGTAAAAACTATATAAAATGAATGAGTAATTTATGTGCTTCCATGATGCAATTGGTCATGTATAACTGTGTATTCTCTTTTTTTTTATGTGCGAAGGGATATTAATATCTGCAGGAAATCGCCATCTCTGCGCACAAGCCTGTTCTGTTCATTGGTTATTTCAAGTTAAGCCTCTTCTGATATGCATATCCAAAAAGTACCAATATCTCTATCCTCGTCTATTTTTTTTTTTTTGATAAAAAGCCCTATGTCCAGTAGGTGGAGGTTTATGCACATTCTAAAACCTTTGGCTGTAACATAACCTAGGATTTTATCAAAATATGGATAGCAAACACGAGGCAAACGCCCAATCATGGACCTTTGAAGAACAACAGGTTAACAGTGTCAATCAATCAATCTTGACTAGACTAGATGTGAGAGTGCATTAAATTATTCACTTGGTTATCATTTGTCTTTGATATGTATTCCTGTCACAACATAATCAAAGTAGACAGAACTGAAAGAATGCAAACCTCTGCCAAGTTAGCTCAGTTTCCTCATTGCCATTGTCCCTAAAAGCAATATTTCCATGATAGTTTGACTCTTATAATAATATTTTACACAAGTCAAAACCCTTTCAAATTATCTTAATAACATGTATGTGATGCCGGTTGGTTGCTCCGCTTGCGCATGCAAATTGGGAGACAAAATATTGTTTTTTATTGTCACTTTAAAACGTGGGCATTGCTGATACTCCCAAATGTCCCCTGTGGGGATTAATAAAGGTTTACCAAAGCTACTGGACAAAACCGGTCCTTAATGTCCTATCTTGAGTCAGACCCAGAACTTCATGTGGCTCCCACATAGGATAAAAGAATCCCGGACAAAGTAGAATGTTTTTTCTTGATAAGTTGTCAACATTGTGTCATTTTACACATTGTTCTGTGTGATTGTTCATCAGATACATGCTAACATGCTAGCGCTACCTCTGTCTGGGGTAGGTAGACAGATGGATGTATAGAATTATTATAAACATTTTTAAATAACAATATGAACCCATGACAAATAGTGGTGACACTAGTTTGAACTGTACGTATATCCTGGTTTGATGATGGGATTGAATGGTATTTATAAAATTCCTGGTGTGTAAGTAACTTCATAGAGTTAACTAAGCTTTACACAAATCAACAGGTAATAGCATTTCCTTTCTTAACTGCCAGCGTTGTTTATGCTTATAATACCAGTGGAGGTGCCATAAGGAGGCTGTGTGCTTGTTTTTTCCATCACCCTTTTAATATTTAGAATTTGACAGCATCTCACAAATTTAGTTGTTTTTCAGAAATTTCTATTTTGGCAGTTATTGACATATTGACCATTATTTAATTTTGACATTCTATATCCTATGCCTGTATGTTGAAAACATGCAGGGATATACAACAGGTAATAGAAATGCTTGTATGATTAAATTATTCATATTAAATTTTCTCTTACGTTATCCAGTCATACAAGTTCTCTTAAAAGATAAAATCGTATAGGTTTCAAGTCGACTGGAGCAGCTTCAAGTAAAACCAGTATGCATGCTGGAACATCCGGGCGCAGAACCTGTCTGCCTTCATGTGTTCACCTTACAGGGTGCAAAAGTTCTTTAAAAATTATTTATTATATTTGTAACAACAGCAAATCACTGTTTCCTCTACATTTTATCGATGTTCATTTCAATAGTTTATCATTCTGTAGAATGTTACAAAATAAAAGAATTCAAGATATATGAAGCATATGGACAACATTTAGTTTGATTGCAATAAGGTTAATCCAGGAAAGGATAGTCTCAATTGCTTCACAATTATGCAATAAATGTGAAAACAAATATTATTTATAAACAAAATAAACCTTTAAAAAACATTAATAGGTCACTAAGCGTTCTTATAAACATTAACATTACTGAAATAGTTTCTATTTTTTTTGTTTTATAAACGTTACGTCTTTTTGTCCTCAGTCTTTAGAGATTCTTGGCCTACATATGGTTTTCAAACTGTGGCATTCTGGGCAGGAGAAAAAATTTGGGTTGTGCCGCCATCCTGAGCAGTACTCTACATACGCAGAGACTTCCCTGATGCTGGAGGAGGATAGATGGAATTCAATTCTACTGGATTGTATTGGGCCATGTAGGTGCTCATCATATCCTGCCTTTCTGGTTGGGGAAACTGGACAGTGCTTGTCTGGGCAGAGCAGCTCCAGCTTTCCTTTAGCAATGGTGCTTCCTGCTCAGCTAGCTTTTAAACGACTGGTGAACTAAGGTAGATGGCTGGAGATCTTGTGGTTGGCGGGAAGATAATGCCCAGATTAGGCAGAGTTTCTGATTGAATTTCTGATTGAATTTGTGGTTGAATGTTGTGATTCCTCCGATTGGACATCCAGCGTTAGGGGGCTGCAACTACCAACCACAACCTCAACCAGACCTGTTAAAAGGAGATGTTTTCTGTTCTTCTAATCAAGGGACATGACAAAAATGTTGATTAACATCTGCTATAGCTAACTGACTGTTCCACTCTGCTGCAACCAAAGGGGTCTTTCTTCAGAATCACCCAACCATCGAAAGAAGGTGAGTTCCCTCTCTCCCATGCAGTCAGGTATGGACTGGCCAGCGGAATATACTGTAAAGCATTTGCAGATAGGAGATAATGTGTGGGCTTTGTTTTGTGACTTGGAAAGAGAATAACTCTGTTTTGTTGAGTTCAGTTATAGTTTGCTTAATTTGAAAACTTTTCCCCAGAGAAATTATGTTAATACATTATATCTTTGTCACATCTTGTGTTTTTGCCTATTCTAATTAATGTACATATTTAGTGTTAATAAAATCTCTATCTTTTCCATTTTTTATCTGATCCCGGCGTATTTTCTTACACTGCTTCGTCATGCAGTGGAACTCAAAAGATTTCTGTTACGCATCTCAAAAAGTTAACCACATATCTGTTTATTTTAACCCTCAGTATGTCAAACCCACTCCAAACTTAAAAATAAATTTCCTGCATTTTTTGAACTTCTGACACCAGGTTATATTTACATAGGATTGTATTATATGCACTTATACAGGAGGCAAAATCCAAACATCGGAAAAACGTTATTTTGATGACTTCATTAATGTGTCCCCAATGCAACACATGACTAAGGTTCCCTCCCCCAACTTAGTAACGTGTGGGAACTGTCTTGACTCTGTGCTGTTAATTTATTTATTTATAATATTTTCTTGGTTTAATCTGTTTTTGATCTCTGATATTATTTTGAAGGTTTATTTTCATCAACTTGCCTTCTGTCTTCTGTTTTATTTTGAAAGTGTTTTCCATGTTGTTTAGTTAGAGTCACGTTTCCTGTGTTGTTTCTTTGTTTTACCCTCTTTTCCCTTTGTTTATTTTTTAAGTCTTATTTTTTTTATGTCTCTTGTGTAAGTGTTGTCTTTGTGTGTTTTATTTGTGCTCCTTCTCCAACTATGTGTCTGTCTCTCAAGTGTTTGTAGTTCCTCATGTGTGATTGTCAATCATGTTCACGTGTGTTTCCTCTGCCAGCTCTGTCTCATTGTCTCCTTACCCCAGTGTATTTGTAAGTCTTTGTCTCTCTGTCTTTTGTACCGTATAAATCAAAACAAACAACCGAAAAAATAACGGAGGAGACGGACAACACACAAACAAGTCAAACACACATGCTTGACATCTGCTTTGCTCCATCCTATTAGTAAAAAAGAAAACATGTTTTATGTTAAATAAAAGAAGGTATGCTTACCACTTGATCATCTTTTGTTATCAAGCAGATTTCAACTAAACCCAGAACAGAAATATTTTCCAAACTATTATTCTTTTCCTTTTTAATGTGCTCAAAGATTGCATATTTTTTCCCCATATTGTTTCATATTGAACGACACAACGTTTTTTCACCGGTAATAGTCCTCTCTATTGACAAATATATTTATTTTTCCTGTTTGTATGTGATGGAAAATCCATGGTTTTCCAGGTTGTTGTTTTTTGAGGAGAAAAGAATGATCCACCTTCTGGGTATCTGACGGCATCTTATAACAAATCTTGAAAAATGCCATCTGATGAATAAAACTAAATTTGACACTTATATATCTGACAGCCACTGATCCACCTCTAACCAAATCTTACATTTTAATATTGGAAGTTAGGCAACATAACACAAAAATGTGCAAAAGGTTAATAAAAATTATAGAAATTCAAAAATAAACAACGTCTATTTCAGATATTTACATTTCTTAATTCTTCGTCTTACAATTCAAATCAATACTCAAAACAGGACTCTTACCAATGCAAATCCACAATAATATATCATTTTTAAAAATCTTCTCTTCTTAAGAAAAATCTTACCAAACACCACCCAAAACACGAAAACAGCACATTTGTGGCTAGCCTCGTAGGAAAACTATTCGAGGACAAGTAAACTGCATGAGTGCAATATTAGTTTTCTTTCTAAACTAACATCTTGTACTGTCTTCATTAACCATGGTTACCTCAAGCAATCAATCAAAACTTTATTGTATCCTCAAAAAGTCGGGGCATTATGGAAACATCATTGTGTCCGCCGCCCACACAGATCCTTCGTGTGACAGGATTACTCAAAAACGGAAACATAGATCTATTTCAATTTTATACCAACATAGACCTTAGTGCGAGGAAGAAGTGGATTGTTTTGGGGAGCTTGTTTGTATTTGTTGTTTTGTTTCAAAAGTTTTCAGCCCATCATTTCTAAGCCCTTGTTCGATTTAATCCAAATTTGGTGCATATTGGTCGAATTAAGGAAAACAGTATGTAAATTTCAAATTTTGGTATAATAGTTCATATGTTACTCACTAGGGGGAGCTTTTTACAAAAATGTTTTACCAGACTTTACTCAAAACCTTTGTCATACATCATCTTCAAATTTTATACCCACATAGACCTCAGTGAGAGGAATAACTGGATCATTTTTGGGAGAGCTTGGTGTTAAATGTCCGACACTAGGGGGCGCTTTAGCTTCAAAAATGATTGCCCCATAATTTCTTAACCATTTCTCCGATTTAGTCCAAATTTGGTGCAAATTAGTGGACTCGCGTAAATCAATCAAAAAATATATTATTTTTTAATCTATTAGTTCATGTTTTACTCGCCGTGAGAGTTTGTAAGCCATTACTTCCTAATTGTCGGTCTGATTTAGTCCAACTTTTCCAAAGAACGAACTACTCACCCCACCGAGCTCAACACGATCCCTCCGTTATATACACTCAAACCACCTCCTCCTCCCCCGAACTAAACTCAGCACAATGGGTAATCGGGCCTTCTGTTCTGCTGCCCCTCGTCTGTTGAATGTCCTCCCTGTTTTATTATTATGATGGTTTGCATGGACTGTGCTATGCATATCAGAGAAACTTTCTTACTTGATTAGAAAAGCTTATAGATATCTTCAACACACATGTGAAAATCACTCCTAGCTGTCTACCATGACTTGTTTTGGTGAACAATGTTTATGGCGCCGCATCCTCTCAACTTCTATTGTCCTAGAATTGCGTCCGTTCCTTAATGAGCATGGAGGGGGCCGAACTGGCAATGACATAATGGGTAGTAAAAGCTTATTTCACTCTTTGTCAACTAGGGAGGCTTATTCTGATTCATCCTTAATCAGAATACCCAATTTACATTTCAAAAGTTGGCAATCCTAATTTCCATGACATTGAGTGTCTGTTCATGGATGACTTTGATACATCGAATACATGAATCAAGGAAGCAACCAAGCGGATTGTCGATTGGTTAACCTCCTCTAAGACTTTAACTTTATTTTAAGGAATCAACATCTCAACAATCTACAAAGTCATTTTCTCTGACAAATAAATATATTAACACTGCAATCTCTAATCTTAGAGTGTTTTTTTTTAAATTATTGTGAGCAGTTATGAGCAGCAGTTTACAAGAATTAAACATTTCATAAAAAAATTGTATATGATGGTTGCAGTCTTACTAACTAACTAACAGAGAATTTGACGTTACCGTCACCCGGTGGTACAGCGAATGTGTGTCCCCAAGGGTTTTCTGGTCAAGTGTGTCGATGCGTTCATCAGGAGTGTCGCAGTGGAAATTAAACTTGGGTGATTGGCAGATTAATTGGATACCTTAATATTCACAGCACTCTCACTGAAAAGCTACCCACAACATACGCTAAAGAATCCAGAGCAGCAATTTTGAGAGTCCAGCAGCAATTTTGATCAGATTGAGAGACTGTAGAGACTTATTGTTTCCTTGCTTATTGTACCAGTAGATGGGTCGAGTAGGGGGTGTAATAATAGTCTTCCCAAGCCTCAAAACTTGCAGTATGTTAACCAGTTATCAAAGCATTTAAAAAACTGTTGCTTTTAGGAGTAGTCCATTCATCATCAGAACATCCGTTTATCTTTGTGGTAACAAGCTTTTGACTTTCTCACCACATTTTGAGAAACCCCGTTTTTGGATGATGCGCACCTGGTATTTCTTGCCACGTCCTCTGACTAACCTGCTGTGCACTGAAAACAATGCTGTATAGTCTCCGATGATTGGGATTATCCCTGCTGTCTGCCCTACAATCCCTCACTAGAGTCATTATTCATTGAAGCATTTTGTTCTACTTTTCCTGGCTTCCAGGTCTTTTTAGGTCATTTGGGGCCAAGAAAGAACTAGTCAATAGCCTAACAGAACAATCTGACCGCAAAATTGGATCCAGCAGACTCAAACCCTAAAAATATCCTACCTGCAGCATTCCCTCTCTAGCCATGTAACTCTTCATGGGAGACATGATCAATCATTACAGGAATTATCTTAAAGAAATCGGATCATGGGCAGCCAATTATCTCAAATATCCACTCAAATCAATCAATTAAACTCAATGCGCTCTTCCTCAGCTTCTCCAGTACCACTTCCAGCGTCTGCAGCTCACAACTTTCCACTATCTGCCTCCTACTCTCTTCAGGAAACGCCAGCAGTAAGAGAACCCTATGCCACTGACCCTGATCCATTTAATGGTGATCTGTGAAGGTGTTGAGGATTCCCATCAGAATGCTCTTTGGTGTTTAAGCAAAGGCCCTCACACATCTGTTCTGATATGTCCAAGGTTCACTTTGCACTAGGGTTATTCAGAGAAAGAGCTATGGCATGGGCTGAGGCTGTGTATTTTGGTTCTGACCTGCTAATCACGTATGAAAACTTTGTGTGAGGACTCAGAACAGATTTTGATTATCCAGATTATGTTGGCAATGCATCTAACCGCCAACTAAGTCTATGACAGGGCTCCAGACTTGCTGCAGACTATTCTGTGGAGTTTTGGACACTGGCTGCAGACATCAGATAGAATGAAGAGGCAATGCGAGGAATGTTCATGAAGGGCTTAAATGACCAGTTAAAGGATGAGTTGGGATCTTGTGACGACCCAGTGGATCTTCAGGCTTTGGTGTCACTGGCCATTCGTCTTGAAGACCGTCTGAGGGAGCGCCATCTGGTAATTCAAGTTCATTTGCCTCTCAAACTGCTATGTTCTCCGCTGCTCCTGCTAGACTCTCCTCTCTTTTTGAGAGTCCTTCTGTACATCCTGTTTCCCGGGAGGAGGAGCCAATGGAACTGGCTTGGGTACATCTATCTCAGGAGGAGAGGCGGCGCAGGTCATCTTATTTTCTCCTATCCTGTGCGGCCAAAAAATCTGACTCATCAGTAGCTGTAGGGGTCCTGGTGATTCAAAATCCTCCTTTCCTCTCCCCAAACTCCTGCTTAGTTTTTCCTGCTACCCTCCCCCTTAGGTCTGTGTCCCTTCCACTGCAGGCTTTAGTTGATGCTGGCGCTGAGGATAATTTTTTTTTCTTTAACCCATTAACTGCTAAGGGCCTCAATGAAGGATTTCTAGCTGAAGTTACTCGTCAAACTGGCCCAGTTACTGAACAGATCCAAACAATGGTCATCTCCACTCCCAATAATCACATCGTCCTGGGCCATACTTGGTTGAAGATCTATAATCCCCAAATGGATTGGTCAGCTAATCGGGATACAGGCTGTAGTTCTCGCTGTCATGCACTGTGTTTGAAATCTGCTCTGTCCCCTCCAGAACTTGCTACTACAACATCAGTACTTAAAACTCCAGATCTGTCTTCCATTTGTGAGGAATACCATTACCTTGGAGAGGTGTTTAGTAACGACCGGGCTGTATCCCTCCCTCCACACAGACCTTACAACTGTACCATAGACCTGTTACATGGGGCACTGCTATCTTCCATCTGCCTGTACAACCTGTCTCGCCCTGAGCGTGAGGCGATGGAAAAATAAATCAGGGAGTCTCTGGCGGAAGGTATTATAGATTCCTCTTCATCTCCTCTGGGTAATGGGTTTTTCTTTGTGGCCAAGAAGGATAAGACTCTGCACCAATTCATAGATTTTAGTGGCATCAATAACATCACTGTTAAGAACAAGTATATTTTACCGTAACACACATCTGCTTTGGGGCCTTTGTAAGTAGCCCCTATTTTTACTAAACTGGGCTGATGAATGTGTATCAACTGGTTAGTATGAGGGAGGGGATGAATGGAAGACAACCTTCAACACACCACTAGGCCATTTTGAATATTTGGTCATGCCCTTTGGATAAATAAAGGCCCCAGCTTTCAAGCCCTGGCGAATGACGACTTAAGGGGCTATTTGAACAATTTTGTGGTTGGCTATCTTAATAACCTCTTGATTTTTTCCAAGTGCCTTGAGAAATACATTTTGCATATCCGTCTGGTGCTGCAGAGGCTTTTCGAGAACCAGCTGTTCATCAAGGCGGTGAAATGTGAATTCCATGCTAAATCAGTTACTTTTTGGGCTGTGTGCCGGAGAATGGGCAGATGAAGACAGACTCTGAGAAAAATCAAAGCTCTGGCCGAGTGGCCTGAACCAGAGACTCAGAAGCAGTTACAAAGGTTCCTGAAGTTTTCATTACAAAGGTTCCTGGGCTTCGCCAGTTTCTACCGTGTGTTCATCAAAGATTTCTCTCCTTATATCAAACTTCTCTAACTAAACTAACCTCTTCTTCCATCCCTTTTGTGGGGATTCCGTAAGCTGATGAAGCATTTTCACACCTGAAATGTCTCTTCTCCTCAGCACGAGTTTTGTTCCAGCCAGACAACACAACCCAGTTTATTCTGGAGGTGGATACGTAAGACTCTGGAGTTGGAGCTGTGCTCTCCCAGCGCTCTACCCCCAAACAAGAACTTCATCCCTGTCCTTTCTTCTCCAGGAAACTTTCCCCAGCAGAACGGAACTATGACGCTGTAAATCGTGTACTTCTGGCAGTGAAGTTGGTACTGGAGGAATGGAAGCACTGGTTGGAGGGCACAGAGCAGCCTTTTATTGTTTGGATGGACCACAAGAGCCTTGAATACATACATTCAGCCAAGATCTAAAACTCTAGAATAGCTCTCTGGTCATTATTCTTCAATAGGTTTAACTTTACTCTTACCTATCGTCTTGGTTCTAGAAATGTTTAACATGATGCTCTCTCTTGCCAGCTCTCTTCTGAAGAACAATCTTCAGAACCAGGGCCCATCCTTCCGCCTTCCACTGTGACAGTCCTAACTTGGGAGATTGAGTCCCTCTTGATAGAGGCTCAGCGGTCTCGGCCTGGCCCAGTTAACGGTCCCCTTGATTGTCGATTTGTTCTAGACTCTGTCCCTTCCCAGGTACTGAAGTGTGCTCCCACATCCCGCTTTGCCTTTCATCCTGGGGTTAACTGCACCTTGGGCCTACTGAGACTTCATTTTTGGTGGCCAACTATGGAAGCAGAAACCCGGGGGCTACGTCCTAGCCTGCTCCACCTGTGCTCAAAGGCAGACATTGCATTGCCCGCCATCTGGTCTGCTACAACCGCTATCAATCCCTTGTTGCCCTTGATTGCATATTGAGCTGAACTTTGTCACGGGCCTGACCCCATCTCAAAGTAAGTCTGTGAATCTTACCATAGTGGGCCGTTTCTCTAAAGCTGTTAATTTTGTGGCATTTCCTAACTGCCTTCTGCCACGGAGACCGCCAAACTACTGGTGACACAAGGTTTTCAGGAATCATGGGATCCCCTCTGACATTGTTTCAGACAGAGGGCCCCAGTTCACTTCACAAGTATGGAAAGAGTTTTGGAAATGCTTTAGGTGCCAGTGTCAGTCTTACAACTGGCTTTCATCCACAGTCCAACGGACAAGCATAAAGGGCCCATCAGGACCTGGAAGTGGACATGCGTTGCGTATGATCTCTAACCCTGTTTCACGGTCTTCACATCTACTATGGATTGAGTATGCAGCCCCCCCTGTTCCCAGCCCAAGAAGAGAAAATAGGTGTAAGTCCATCCAAATACATTTGCGCCACTGCCGGAAGGTGTGGAGAGAGACCCGGGATGTGCCAGTCAGAACTGTAGACTCCAACAAGAGGATGTCTTATTGACACAGGATCCCAGCTACCGACTATCAACCAGGTTAAAAGGTTTGGCTCTGAAGACTGAGTCTAAGAAACGCTCATCCCGGTTCATTGGACCTTTTGAAATTATTAAGATGAATTCCTCCGCTGTCAAGCTCAGACTATCTAGAATCATGAGGATTCATCTGGTTTACCATATGTCCCAGTTGAAACCTGTCCACCAGCCAAACCCCCTCCATCCCCCTGGATCATTGATGACCCGCTAGCCAACACTGTCCGGCAGCTCATGGATACCCACCAACGTTGAAGAGGACTTCAGAACCTACTGGATACGACCCAGAGGAACGCTCATGGATCCCCGAAGTCAGATTTTGGACCCTGATATGGTGAGAGACGTCCAGAGTCAACACCCTGTGGAACCTGGTGGGTCGCCACGAAGCTCCCATCAGATGGGGGGGTACTGTTAGGATCTGGCAATACACCATCCTCCCCTCTATGTCTGTTGTTTGTCCCTCCCAGTCTGTCTTTTACCAGGCAGTGGCTACTCTACACTATTCTTCGTAAGATCATCTGTTTGTCTTAGTGGGGACTAAGGTCTAGGTTTTGACTTCTGACTTTGTATATATATACATATATCTATCTGCAAACTATTCGTTGTTAAGGAACCCCCAAAAACCATAAAAGGGGCTACATCTGTAAAAACAACAGAGGGAATCTGAGGACTCCAGAAAGTCATTATAAAAGAAAGAAATGCCAAACCATTATCACATAGCGAAGCCCAAAACTGCAGATCTGTATGACAGACTTCATCTAAAGCCACAATATCTTTAAGATTTCTTAACAGATTAGCCGATACTAGCAAGCTTGACACAAATGAACGACCATGAGGAATCATGCACATAACAAGTTAAAGGGTATCCTGACTGTCAATACTTGTCTGCTTTAAATCATATTTGATAGACCAGTAAAGAGTTGAGGAATGTTTTGAGAGCCAGGTACAGATGCTTAGGCTTTCCAAAAATAAAGAACTTTCGCGTCAGGCTCTGGCTCCGAACTAGCCCCGGAACCAACTCGGTGTAAAAGAAGTATGTCTGAACCTGGTATGTTTCACTGTATGAACCTGGACTGTTTCACTGTGTTAACCTGGAATATTTCTCTGTATGAACCTGGACTGTTTCACTGTATGAACCTGGACTTTTTCTATGTATAAACCTGAATTATTTCACTGTATGAACCTGGACTGCAGCACTGGGGTCTCTTGGCTCTGGGCTGGTTGGGGGTCTATAGAACACAAACAACTTCACTGCTTGTTAATGTTAGTGCTGGTGTTTTTTGTCCTCGTTTGTCTTGTATGTATTTGTCTGTGACACGCGGTGAATGTGGATGAAGTAGGTATTAGTTCCAAATAAAATGGTAAAAGGCTAAATTTTCAAAGAGGGCTAGTGGTGCTAATGTAAAGTAACAAACACGCACACACACAAGATTCCAATATTTTGGTAAAGTCAAATACCAAAGATGAAAAGGGGTATTGCTTTTAGGTGAAAGCAAAGGAGTTGAAGTCAAGACAGATGCGACAGAAATCTCTGATGATTCGAGAGATTTCAACGGAGTTACAGGATGGAAACATGAATGGACCTGCTTGAAGGGCAAGAGATAATTACATTAAGAGTTTGGTCTATACCTGCTCTTTCTGGAACGCACCTTGAGACAACTGTCTTGTGAATTGGTGCTATATTAAGATTGATAGATTTATTGAAAAGAGTGGAGAGGAGAGGGACATATCATCCGCTATGAGGAGATTGAAAACAAATAAAGTTGAATGAGAATGAGAATGAAAGGTAAGGTTATACAAATGGTACAGAAACACAGAGTAATGTATTTGTGGAGAATCCAGTGTTTGAATCCAAACAATGGTTCATTTTCCAATAAAATCTATTTGACACAATAAATGAATGTTGATACAATTGGACAGCTTTAGCAAAGCCAGATAAAATAACCTATGCACAATTAGTCAGTAAATGAAATGAGGTGAAAACTGTTTATTTGAAAGGTCATCTTTGAAATGAAAAGCCTTTCCCTCATTCTTTAACCTGTAGAGTTTACGTTACATGTTATGCATATTTTAAGTGAAAAAAACATGTTAAGAACACAGGTGTTTCTGTTAACATAAGTCAATGATTGGGGATAGGGTTATGGGATAAATCCTCATCCTCCAAAGATCACAAACTCTTTTTTGAGAGGTTTTTAGCATTGAGACTGAAACCAGAAACTGTTTCACAATTACTATCCTCCATTTCATTAAGAGACTTTTGCATATTCATTTTCTTGGATAATATCTTGTGTGACTTCTGTTTGATGTCTTCATGGGGACGATGGCGTGTCTGTCGCCGCTTCACTATCTGCTGAAAATTGTATTTCTTTCTGTTTACTTTCTTGTGCTCTACACCGCTAACAGATTGGTGTGGACTGTCTCCACCACCTATACCTTAATCACGATCTCTCTATTGCAATCCCAGTGTAGTAGTAGCCAGCGTAACGTCGTCGATTAGCCCGGACAACTGTTAGCCACAAACAGCTGTTAGCTTCCACTGACTAGCAGTTAGTCGATCCTCCTTAGCTCGTGTCCCATTGGTTTTAATCCTATTTTCTCTGGATTGTACCCCGACTGGACCGCCGCTGAATAGAAAGTTACGCCCGACTTTCGACTCCGATGGGACTCCATCCTGGACAACTGCTAACGACCAAACAGGGAGGATATGAACAGCTACCGAATGATCTCCAACCTTCCTTTCCATGGTAAAATCCTTGAGCGAGTGGTTGTTGCCCACTTCCATTAGCATTTGTCCAACCATGAGCTCTATGAACCCCTACAATCTGGATTCAGACCTCAACATAGCACAGAGACTGCCAACATCAAAATCAACAACCTCCTCATAGAAGCAAATTCCGGCCCCATCTCAATATTCATCCTCCTTGACATTTCTGCAGCTTATGATACAGTCTCCCACTCCATTCTCTTTAACCGCCTATCGGACCACCTAGGATTCACCGGAACAGCCCTCTCCCGGTTTGAATCTTATCTTTTCAACAGAAAACAATTAATCACCATACGTGACTCCAGCTCCTCCCCAGCCCCAGTCAACCAAGGCATCCTTCAAGGTTCTTTGGTTGGACCCCTCCTTTTCACCATCTACATGCTCCCCCATGGTTATCCGCCAACACGGTCTCAGTTCCCACTCCTACGACGATGACGACACACAGCTCTACCTCAGCTCCAAGCCATCCACCACCCTCCCTAGTCAAATGCCTACAGGAAATAAAAACATAGATGTCATCCAACCTCCTCAAACTAAACAACAATACAGAGCTCATGGTTGTGGCCCCTAAGGAACTGCTCTGGAGGTTGGAGATCTCCTCCTAGAGTTGGCTGGTAGCTCCATCTGCCCATCCTCTGAGAACGCAACCGAGGCATCATTCTTGACTCCACCCTTTCATTTCAATCACATATCAAATACATCACAAAATTCACCTTCTACCACCTCAAGAACATGTCTCGTCTCCGGCCATCACTCTCTGACTGTGTTGCAGAGTCCCTCATCCACGCTTTCATTACCCTCCTGTCTGGACTAGTGTAATGGATTCCTGTCCGAGGTAACTCCACTGCAAGGGTTCTCGACCGCACCAGGCCCTGGCAGCACGTTACCCCCAAACTCATCCACCATCACTGGCTTCCTATAAAATCATGCATCAACTATAAACACCTCCTGCTCACTTACAAATCCCTCAATGCTATTGCCCCCAAATACCTCACCGATCCTCTCTAACCCTCCTTCTCTGAGGCTTCACTCCTCCGACACTGGTCTGCTCTCCAACCCCCACACCAGAATGCGAACATTCGGCCACAGAGGCTTCAGCGTCACAGCCCCCTGCCTCTGGTACTCTCTTCCCCCTGAAATCAGGAATTCCACAACCCTGGACATTTTCAAAAAACTCCTCAAGCACTACCTGTTCATAAAGGCCTACAATCTTTAAATCTCCTCTACACAGCTCTCGTTTTTATTGTTTATGTATTAGTATGTTTTGACTGCCCTCCTTGTTAAGCGTCCTTGGGCTCTTAGAGAGGCGCTTTATAAGTCCAATTTGCTATTATTATTATTAATAAATGACAAAGCAACAACAATAACAGCTGGTCGTGTTTGGGTAGTCAGGTTTATTTGTATCATGGTATGGCATAGGAATGGCAAAAGCAATCATTGGTATGTAGACAGAGCAGCTTCCTTGTGATAAATCCTCCGTTGCTATAAGGATTACCCATTAAATTTATACATTTGCAAATGTATATTTTGTACAATAATGTATATTCTTTTGATCGTATAGTGTAATTTTACATATGAGTGAATTCATTATCAAAATAAAAATCAGTGTAACATTTATAAGAAAGTCCAAGACAAAACTATATTAAACAAATCTATACAGATCTTGTTACACTGGACTGGTACTTTATTCTTCATACATTTTATATTTGCAACAACTGAGGTAAGAAAAACAGAACAACAAAATATTGGACAGTGCCATGAACTAAAACACAAATGCACACAGTACCTGCAGTTGTCATAGGATTGGCAAAAGCAATGATTGGTATGTGGAAACTTTAGCTTCCTGAAGGGGCGACACCACTTTTCTAATAAGCTAGATATCTGACGATGTTTTTAAGAGCAATAAATTGCATATAATATAATATAATATAACATTAAAAATAGTTTGATGCTATTTTGTCCACAGAAATTCAAAGAGACTTTATCTTGTGATAAATCCTCTGTTGCTATGAGGATTACCCATAATTCCTCGGCATTCCTATCCAAAGCAGGGTACCAAATGAAACAGCAGTTGAGATAGTTTCCCCATTTAGCAGGATTTAACCACAACAGATATAACTATGTTACACAAGCACATAAGTTAAGTTCCTGTCCTTTTTCTTCATATATCTGAGGATATCTTCATCAAGAGGACGAGAATACTGACGAGGATAAATGATGAAATTAAATATGGGAATTGTCTTTGTCTGGCCAAACAGTTGAACAAAACCATAATTTTAATAGCCAGAGTGATTACTGTGATATGAGAAGCGATTTATTGTTTCATGACTTATTCTTTAGAAGATTATCATTTAAGGCAATTGTTCAAATATTTGAATTAATCACCATTAAAATTCATTCAATTGATCATATCCCACAGGCATTTTTGTATCTTTCATTAAGGCAAAAGACAAGACAATGTTTAACGATATTAAATGTCCCTTTCCTCACCTAGAGTCAAATTTAAAGTTTTATCATGTAAACTGCAATCGTCCACTGGTTCAATGGTATATGTAGGGTTTTTAAATTATATAATAATAATAATAATAATACATTTAATTTATAATGCACTTTACATTTGGAGCAAATCTCAAAGTGCTACAAAGTAAAAGCAGATTAAAGCATCAATAAAAAAATAAAATAATAACTATATAAAAGCCTGACCAAAAAGCATATATACTGTGGTGAGCTTGAGGTTTTTGGAGCAAGAACAAGCAGATAAATGAACTCTGAACCGAGAAGTGCCTTCTATTTGCACAGTTCAACTGGACATGCCCACAGCAATGAATGCAACACACAAAATCATGTGGGAAGTCGTTAGCTGTTCCCAGCAACCCATGTGTCCACAACAAAGTCGCTGAGGTGATGTGGGAGTGGGTTGCAGGCCTGAGGCTGATCTTCGGTCCCTCACTCCCCATCAGAGGGAGCAAAGGGCAGGCGAGGGGCAAGCGAGTCCCGGTGGAACACTACCACCCGGTTCTTCTTGATCGGTCGCAACCGGTACACATCAAAAGACAGTCTCTTGAGAATCATACAAGGCCTGACCCAGTGGCTCATCATCTTGGAAGAAAAGCCTTTCTTCTTCTCAGGTTTGTACACAAACACCTGTGCCCCAGGGGCAAAGTCCTCCTACTTAGAGCGAAAGTTGAAGACCAGTTTCTGTTGATCCCCAATATCTGCAAGGGCCCACCTGATCAGTATATGTACCTGACAGAGCCTTTCCCGATGATGGTAGAAGTATTCCAGGCCAGGCTCAACCCCCAACAGGTCCTATACCTCTCGTAGCTGACATCTCTGATCTGCTTCCAAACCGTAACAACTCCGCCAGTCAGACAAAGATGGCTTGCTTGGTCTTTGTGGATGGTGGTTGAGGTGGTAGAGAAGCCCTGCTGATTGACTGCTGATGGTGATGTGAGAGACTCTCTGGCTGTTGACGATGGAGTGGCAGGCTCGTGGGCTGGTAATGAGACGTGTTGCAGCCCTTCTTCTTTAGTGCTATGACTTCAGAATCCAGGTACAGTGTCGCACTGGGTACATCCACCAACGCTTGTGACCAACAATTATGTTAGCAACAGTCCTTTGCAGGAACCTTTTTCCTTGCATTCTGGTGCGTTCACTGGTGACGGTGGTGATGCCGTGCTTGGTGCGCCTCCAGCTCCGGGGACTTGAGACACTTGTTAGTGGCAAGGTCCCTGGACGGGCAAGAGAGATGATGGACATTGGTGTCACAGTCCACATAAAGTCCATGAGCCAGGCCAAGGCGGCCAAGAGTTTGTCGTCAGTGGCAGCTCTCCAGCTGTACCATCCCGTTACAGTTTGATGGGGATCGAGGATCAAACACTGAAACATTCCATGTTCATACAGTGAGATAATTCAACTTCCTGCACTGAAACACTCCAGGCTCCTACAGTGAAACAGTACAGGTTCATACAGTGAAGGATTCCAGGATCACACACTGAAACAGTTCAGGTTGATACAGTGAAACAGTTCCGGTTCATAGAGTAAAACAGACGAAGTTCATACAGCGAGACAATCCAGGTTCATACATTGAAGGATTCCAGGATCATACAGTGAAACAGTCTAGTCTCATACATCGAATCATTCCAGGTTCATGCAGTGAAGGATTCCATGTCCATACAATTAAACAGTCCAGGTTCATACAGAAAAAAAGTCCAGGTTCACATTGTGAAACAGTCCAGTAGCATAAAGAGAAACATTCCATGTTCATAAAAGTGCTGCAACTTCACCATCAGGCACAAATTTAAAAAATCTTGAGAAATACTTCAATGTTTTTATTATCATAATAGTCATTGTTAATTGAACCTGTGCTGTGTGAGCTAGTTTTCCTTAAACAGTAACTGTCTCAAATTCACACTAATTAATGTAATTTCTGATTTGGAGGGTTTGTCCTTATTTGGATCAACTGTCTCAGGATAGACTGACCTCTATTGGGAACAATGTAAGGTCTCCTGATGCAAATTAAGATTTATGATTCTGGGCTATATAAATAAAAATTACTTGACTAGTAATTGATGGTGTTGAAGGATTTTTTCAGAAGAAATTTAAACAAACCCACACTCGCGTACTGACTGTCCTGAGAGACACTTCATACATGATATATGCAGTGTGCGCGTGCGTGTGCGTGTCAATACAGTTTGGTGTCATAGATGAAAAATGAGGTACACGAAAATGTTGCAAAACCAGCAAAGACAGAGATATTTCATCAGCAGATCTCCAGGTTGATGGGAATGAAACAAGGAAGGTCATGGAAATTGTAGTAGCACTGATTTACATGCCGCATCATCAGACTTTACCACAAGAAAAAAAAACGTACTTCTTTCAGTCTATTTTGACTGTCAGGGAATGGATCAAGAACAGATTAAGGGTACTCGCCTTAAATCAGTGCCTGTACTTCCTGTGCTCTTCATACATACACAGGCTGATTAATAGATCCTCAGGACAAATCTGTCCCTTCATAGTGGATTTGTTGGATCCTGGAGAGATATCTTGGCAAACTTTTCTAACTGAATAACACCCGTCTGTTTTATATTGGACATCCTGACAGGGGCGTGGCAGTTATTGAGGCTTTGTGGATACTAGCAACTCTTCAAATTGTATGAAAGCATTTGCTGCATCATTAAGAAGCACAGCCAGAGGATGTTCCTTGTCCGAGAATAAAGAAGCAACAGACTTAGAGGGGACCTCGCTGAATCCTTTTTAAACATTTGCATTATATATATCAAATTTTCTTCTTCTCCGTTATTACTAACCTGCTACATTTGTGCCTCCTTAAATTAGATGTGTTTGGTAAAAAAAAAAAAAAAAAAAAACATTCTGATGTATAATGGGGGATCTGAATTAGTGCTGTACAGTACCAGCTAAGGTCAAAAATGTTTACAGACCAAAGCCGATCAATTTTGCAAAAATATATACACTACATTGTCTCATCTTACATCATAGTCTCATTCTCCTGCTTCTGTTTTCCAAGGTCAAACTCCAGGATTGTTTTCTGCTCTCTTACACTGGTAATTGGCAGTCAGATGACTGCATACAGAATACACATGGCATGAGGGCAAAAGAGAGGCTAAGAGATGTGAGCACTGACCCTGAACGGACAAACCATCTGTTCAAATCCCATCCTTTGATACGATACCGATTCATCAAGATTAAACTCAATAGGTGGCACTTGAACCAGCCAGCTACTGCAAATTCCCCTTAGGGTGTGGATTATCCTGTAGGCTTTCTTCTAATGGTGCAAAACAAATGCTTGGCTCAAAGTTTTAGTAAACGCAGAAGAAAACAAGCCAACCATGAATTTGCAATTTAATGATCGTATCGAGTTTCTGCCTTCTTATGGAGATCATGAGTTGGTTGATCAAGTGCGGACCAGAAAAAAGGTCAGAGAAGAATTTGACATGCCCACAGGATTATTGAACATATTGACTTAATATTACCACCAGTGACAGAGCAGTAAAGAACGAAGGATGTGAGGCGAAAAAAGCTTTATTTCTCCAGGGGCAAACAACCCGAAGAACTGTAAAATTGGTCACAGAAATGGTATTGATCTGACTTTTCAAAGAGCAGTTGTGACTAGACTTGTAATGCTCTTTTGTAAATGATGAATTTGAAGGCAGTTTTTACTGGCTACTTTTATTATTCTAATTATTATATGAAGTGTGAGAAGAATCCATAGCTCTAGAAAGAATAGCGGAAAATTCATCAACACAGTGTCAATGTCAAAAGTAACAACCCTAACGACAAGTTAGCTGTTGGATGTTTGTTCATGGATGCCTTAAGAAAATCACAAAAGGGAACCTTGTAAGTGAAGGAGCTACCTCTACAAAGATTGAAGTTCCAATAATTGATTCATGAAATTATAAATATAAAACGGGACAGAAGTTTTTCACTGAGGGCAATCTTGTCGAAAACAGGCAGATTCTTTACACACATCCCAGCATGGGCTGCAATTTAATAGAATGGAAGACGAGGAGGATGAGCCAGTGAAACCTGCTTGAGCAGACAATGACTGATTGTCTGGGGGATACTACCTAATATAATGCATAACAGTAGTACAATTGACTTCAGTGCAAGACACGATCCCCAAAGGCTATCTGCTTAGCCTCAAGGTTATGGTTTTGGCCTGAACGCGAAAATATGAGAAGTCCTCTACCAAGGTGGACAAAGGAGTAAGATACACACAAAAAAATCCATTATCCTTATCCCCGTTTACAGAACCAAGGATATAAAAGTAGGCTATGGATCTCTTTTCTCCTGCATGGTAATGTTTTACTCACAGGAGTTAAATCAATCTTCATGGGGCTGCCGCAAGTATTTTTTTCTATATAAACAGTGTGTGAAATGCAGAACGCTTACATACATCTTCCTGTCAAAGATTTACTCGATCAGGAAATAGAATGGTGGAGGAAACTGCTTCTGTCATTAAGAAGGCTCACGGACTGATTTTGGCTTCAGTCTCTGGTCAAATGACAGTATATTTAGTGTCATCTCACACCAAGCATCTGTCAATCTGCTCTGCCTTCCACCCTGAGTGATGGTCACCCACTGGTGTATAGTGGCCAGCGAGCGATCCTAAGACCGTGTCAGGATCCGTAGTTAATGACTTGCTTGAGGCTTCCATGACAGCACAAGTACCAGGAGTAAGCTGCATGTATATGCACATTGAATACACCTAATCAGATAAATTTGTACACAGTTCAAGCAACTGATATACATCATTTCTTTGATCCAGGACATATAAGCGCAGAAGGAATGTTGATTTATAGATCAAATAATTTTTATTTTCATCAATGAGGTGTGTCCTTGGCCCTCAAGTATAAAACTATGTGAAGCCTTGCATCGTAAGGTGGCTTACAGGCAAATAAACAAAAAATATTCTGATTTATAAAATAGTACACACGCACATCCAACGTTTTTCCCTTTATAAATCACAACCCACTGGAAGTGTGGTGCAGCATTAGTTCCATGGTGCATGACTGTATAGTAAACTGATGCAACTTAAGAACCTATGTACAAAAATGTATTGGTTCCTCCCCAAAACCAAAAATAATCAAATTGCACCGAAATCTGAGACTACGAAACACTAACTAATGAAATTGAAAATAAAAAGTCATGAAACTAACCTTAGTATGTGTAATACACATATATCTTCAAGCACTAGACAAACAACAGCTTACTGAACAGCAAGATGTTTACTTACAGCACTTTTCACGAAGTCCATCTTCTACTAACTTATATACCTCCAGCAGGTGGTGTAGTTCCACTGTGAACATTTAAAATACTTTCTGACTCTACTGAGCATCATACTAACTGAAAACATCTTCCCTTCACGAAATGCTGCATGCCAGAACAAATAACCATCATGATGAGATACACACCAAAACCATATGGCAAAGAATTCCTTGTAGGAAATTCAATGATTCCTCATGACAAAAAAAGTCCAATTATTGTTCACGACAATTGAAACGAATGTCCTGCTGTGTTTCTGGCTATATGATTATCAACACGTTAAACATTCCATAAACTACACGTAGCCTTGTAAATGTGTAGGAGGTGCCTGTTGTGCCTGAGGGTGTATCTTGGTTTTGCGATCTTTCGGGGAAAGACAGAATTCCTGACAATTACATGTCCATTTCTGGCTTGTGTAAGCATGGAACCTTTGACTTTTTTCCCAGTGTTTGGCTTACTGTTGTATGGTGTGGTGAGCCTGTTGTGCTTGGACTGACGATGAAGCACAGTATCACCTTGAGTTAGTGTGTGTGGGGCAGCATGACAAGGAGAGTCTGCATGACATGGCCTTAGCCTTGTCATCTCTTGCTCTTACCTAGGAGTCTGAACTATTGTTTGCAGTATGGGTCAAAGAAGGAATATTTTTGTCTATTTTGAATCGAAACAACAGTTCAGATGGTGAGCACTTGGTCGTGCTCTGGGGGCTTCTTTACTCACGGGGGAAGATATTCTGGTGTTGTTTGGAGGGAATTCCTTGTGTTTCAGACACACGAATAGCTTTGCCCAGTGTGCACATGAATCTTTCAGCTGTAGCGTTGGCTTGCAGCCAAAGTGGTGTGATCCATTGGTGTGATCCGGTACCAATCGGACAATCTTGTTGCTGTTGAAGGGGGGTCCATTGTCAGTTTTCACAACTCTGGGAATCCCAAGCATTGAATAGATCTTGTACATCACTGGAATGATGCTATTAGATAAAGTTGACTTCACACACTCTACAAATTGGTAGCTTTTGTAATTATCAATGATGACTAACAGGTATTCTCCGGTTGGGGGCGGCCCATAAAAGTCTATACTAATGCTATGCCAGAGGCCTTCAGGCAGAGCTGTCATTTTTAGTTACTCATTATGTGTAATTGGTATATTGGCTTTACATGCAAAACAACTACGTACATCTCCCTCAATGTCTGGAAACCAAATTTTGGTTCTGAGTAGTGTCTTTGTGTCCCAATTCACTAATGTCCTCCATGTGCTTGTTGTATCACTATATCTTGTAGTGTAGTGGGGATTACTAGTCTTCTGCCTTTAAGTATAATGTCTGATTCTTGTGACGTTGTTGGTTCACTGCTAACTTGGCTGAACTGCTTGAATATGTCAGCATACTGTGACTTGCCAGTCTGGTGCATTGCTTCGTGTCTGATGTGAGCACTGATTTCTTGAGTGACTGGTTCTTTGAGTGTCTCTCTTTTGATCTCAGCGAGTGTAATGGCTTTAGGTGTTGCATGACTTGCAATGAAGTTAACGTTCTCCTCCTCCTACTTTTATTGTTTGTTTGCTTTCACATGTTTGAGAAGGATTGGCTGAAGAAACATGTAGTCAGCCGGGTTGTCATGAATGAATCAACACCTGTTTGGTTATTTATTGTAAATTGGCTTCCAGTTTGGGTCTGTGCGTACGCATGGTCAGAGTTTGCATGGAGGAACGTACATTTTCACATTAAGTTTGCTTTTTAAAAATCCCCATGAATTTCACAGCATTTATAAACTAGACTTATGCAGATGTCCCCAACAGCAAGGGTATATCTCTGAAAAGTCCCCAATCCCCCGCGTTGTACAATAAATCCCCCTGACCCTAACCATCCACCCCTCAAATTAAAAGGAAGTTATGTCCTAAAAGCATAAATTTTGGAACGACAGCTCCCCTTAGTGAATACAATCTGAACTTTAAAAAGTAAAATATGATATAAGTCCAAGATAAAACTTCACAGTTCCATTCATATGCACCAAATTTGGACGAAATGGGACGAACTGTTGAGAAGTTATGGCAAAAAACTTTCAGAGATAAAGCTCCCCCTAGTGTCGGAACCATTAAACGGAGAATTCCAAAAATCATTCCAGTTCTTCTTCATACTACGGTCTATGTGAGTATAAAATTTGAAAATTGTCCATGAAACATTTTTTACCAGAAGACAGTATTTTGCATTAAAAAAAGCTTCCCTTAGTGAGTAAAATATGATATTTACAGATAGATCTCCTTGAGTCGATTCGTATTTGTACTAAATCTAACTGTAAGAAAGTTATTTCTAAAAAACTGTATTGTTCGTAAAAAGCTCCTTCTAGTAAAAAAGTATGTAAAACATTATGTATAGAGGATGGAGCACTGACCCTGAACGGACAAACCATTCATATAAGTTTGAACTTAATCAGACTAATGGTTGAGAAATTATGGCCTGACTATTTTGGATATAAAGCGCTCCCTAGTTTCAGAAATAAACAACTGAGCTTCATCAAAATCACTCCAGTTGTTCCTTGCACTAAGGTCTATGTTGGAACAAAATTTGGAAACGATCAATCGCATAAACACGAAGGACCTGTGTCTACGAGGTAATGATGATTCCATAATATCTTAATGCTCCTTGTCTGGAGTTATTAAGTGGTGTGAACATTTCATTGCTCGTCGAAGTTGGTTATAAAGATGCAAATGCATTAATAATAATAACGACTTAGCATAATAACAATAACTTTTCCTGGTGGAAACAAATTTCCTTGATGAATTACGGGATGATACATGATTTGCTGATGAGTGTGACCAATACATTATGCCTCAGCAGTCGTCTTTATTATAAGTAGAGTAATGTTTTAGCCTGAATCATGCATTATAAATAACAGAGAAGACGGGGAGTGGAATTTTTAAGTGGAATGTTGCATAGAGAAACCTGTCTGCGATCACCTGTAAAGTCTTTAATCCCCACTGGGTTAGTGATGTGTCTGTGCCAGGGGCTCAGAGGTGAAAATTACTGCATATAAGAAATAAAAGGAGGGGGAAAAAAATGTTTTTTTTGGGCCGTGCATAGCTGCCTGTCTTCCCATCAAACTTCACTTGTTCATTGCTATTATTGGTTTGGACTGTTTGAACTGAGTTGAACTACTTGATGGCCCTTTTGATTAAATAATGTATTTGACTAAACTAGTTATAATGTTTGTGAGAAGTGAAACTCAATCAAAAGAGGAGACTTCTCTTTCAGGAATACTTCCCATATTTTTCCCACGAGGCCTGTCTTTTACATGGTTGTTGATATTGAACATGAAGGCACCCTGAGAGCTGTTTCTCTCCTGTCAGGATGTTTTTGTCTCTGCTGAGAGGGCTGCATCCATGTTTTCCTGATTGAGGCATTAAAGGGACAAGGTAAGGCTAGCAGACTAGACAAGGCATGGATGATGTGATCACTGAACATGTGTTGTCTGAAAGCTGTGTTTAACCATGTATAACCAACCAACTTCCACCGTTCTGGTTTAGTGAACCAAAGTCATTGTACAGAACAGACGGATACATTTAACATCCTAAGAATTCATTCACTTGTTATGATGGACATAAACATCTCTGAATGATGAAGCTTCAGTAAATTGATTGATTCTCTACCTTCTTGGACAATATTAACTGTTAAAAATGCTTTGATTAATCATATCCACAAAAAGTTAAGAATGTTATGGAATCATCATCGCAGCGTCCGCCGCCAAATGCGTGGCCCCAACCGCCGTCCCATCTGCCGCGGATCCTTTGTGTTAAAGCGATAACTCAAAAACTATTTAATGGATCATTTCCAAATTTTACATCCAATGTGAGGAAGAACTGCAGTGATTTTGGGAAGTTGTATTTTTCCGACACTAGGAGGAGCTTTATTTCCAAAACTTTTTGGGCCATAATTTGCATATATATATATATATATATATATATATATATATTATATATATATACACATATAATTGGTAATATAATAACCCAATTAGGGTTATTATATTACCCTATTTGTTCTTATTTTACTCATTAGAAGGAGCTTTTGTTATGAAAAAAACACTGTTTTTCAGACATAACTCAAACACTGTTTCATGGATCATTTTCAAATTTGGATTCCCAAAGCTTAGTGCAAAGAAGAACTGGATTGATTTTAAGAAAGGCCAGATGTACTGTATATCTTTGAGAGTAGGATGACCCTTATCTCCAAAGGGTATTGGCCCAAAATTTCTCAATCTTCGTTCAGATTTAGTGAAATTTGGTTAATATGAAGTGACTAGAGGAGATCTATCTATTATAGTCTTTTTGTGTTTTTCTTTATACATAATAATACATATTTTACTTGTTAGCATGAGATTTATTTCACAAAATACAGTTTTGCAGACACAACGTCTTAGACATTGGCCCGATTTAGACCAGATTTTATGCATATGATTCGGCTCGTGGAGTTCAATCTGAGGGATTGTTTGTACAACACAGCGTATTGGAAATTATTTCAGGGATATACACTTGCTGTCGATGATGACAGCTTAGGTCTAGTTGCTTATTTAGTAAAGGGTCTTTATTTACTGATTTAAATTTACTTGATTTTTCAGCATACATAAGTTAATTGTCCGTGATCATGGAAAATCTCTATGTGTAGTTGAGGTGCCTCACACTCTTTTTGCTTTGCAATCACTAGAAGTCAGTTGTGAGGATTTGGGCATTTGATTAGAAAGCCTTCAGGAGGCCTGGGGATTCTTGATTTGGGATTTTCCAGGCATGTCCAACATGAGAGGAGACACTGGGTAGACCCAGAACTTGCTGGAGGGGCTGTACGGTATATCTCGCCAGGCCTGGGAATTCATATCCCATCTGACATTGGGTGGGAGGCGGGGTACACCTTGGACGAGTCGTCAGTTCTTCAGAGGGTCGAGACATGGAGACAGACAACCATTCAAACTCACAAACACTCCTACGGACACTTTAGAGTCACTAATTCAACTATGTTGCATGTTTTATGCAATGTGGGAGGAAGCCGGACTAAATTCAAACCCGGTACCTTCTTGCTGTGAGGCAGCAGTGCTTCCTACTGTAACACTGCGCTGTATTTCAGTTTCTTTCATGTTATGTTATGGTTTTCTAACCCCATTGTTTCGGTTCTCTCTACTGCTCTCCTGGCATTGTTTTAAAGCTGAGTTGGTAGCTTTCTTAAATAATAAGATAAACACTCACCAACTAGACCAATTAGATGGAGCTGCTGACTATCTGCACATAGTGGAACATTTAAAAGTTAAAGAGTCGGATGTTTCCCCAAGGGATTTTTAGGACAGCCAATACTGAAAGTTGATTCACCAATTAGCCAGAACTATGACTGATTAATAGTGCTCCTCCATAACTGCTGGATGAGTAAATCTGCAGCCTTTCAAGAGTAATTATACAATATTTCACCGTTATGTGTACAGCTGCCTTTTTTATTTGTTATAATAATTTTTATACATAGCACATTTCTTATGGACACATCTGCTGTAGCTTAACAATCACCACTGATGGTGCTTGTATTGATTTTCTGTAATTCGAAACATTTTATGTTATCTTTGTAGCAATGAGCTTCCTCTTCAATGTAACGTCTGTACACCACCTTGACTGACGTACTGCAGTAAACATTGATGCGTTTAATCATAATGTTTTGTATTTTTCAGGGGATTCCTCATTGTAATGCTCCTTCTGGGGTGCTGTTGGAAAGCATATTTACTGCCTTTAAAATGGCCTCCAGCCAATCAGGATTTAGGGGCTACACTAGGACTGGCCAATCAGCTATAAATTCAGCCCTCAATCAGTCACACTCTTTGTGACTAAAAAAATGCCCCCTGGCATTCAGAGCTGCAAATGGCTACAGCAATTTATGTCCTAATGATATTTCAATACATCACTTGAATACATTATAATGCCCAAATTCAATATGCATTTTAAGGTTTCTATTTTTGGTCCAGGTAGGATGCAACAAGAAATGTTTTTCTTCACTATAACACTTAAGAATTGATGATGAATATGTCATGAGCATGCCAGTGAATTCTCACTGTTGCTGGTAATGACAAAGCATGCCATCTGCCACAGCAATGGGTGTATCAAGTACTCCATTATAATCTGTTGTCGCAGACGTGATCGGACAACAAGAGAGTGACACAGCATAAAAGCAGCAGACAATATCCAAATGTGCGGCTGTCTGTATCAGAAAAATAGAGCAATAATTTTGCTTTATAAGATGAGTATGTTGCAGCATTGTCTCGTGTCCCCTCACTACTGGAACTGATGAATATTAAAAGCAATGGCTAATGAAATCAAGAACTGCTTGTTTTCTTCACAATTTAATTGCAGTATGATGACATCATAACCCTCCACAAACAGGCCACTGAATTAATTTTCTGGTTCAGGTGGAAACTGGAGTACAGTGCGGTCTGGCCGGATCAAGGACAAATGGGTGTCAGGAAGGTTGGCTGGGCCAGAGCAGGTGGTCATGCTGAATGGGAAATGCATTAATGAATTTTATTATAAAATATTCATGAATTGTAGCCCATGTTGCACGCTAATGTGTAATTGCAAATTACACCTTCTTTTTATGGAGCAGGATGGTGAAAATGATAGCGAGTCCAATAATAAAACAGAAAACGTTGAAATTCATGCGTCAGCTCATTCCAAATTAAATGTTCTTAGTTAAAACCATATAAATAAAAACAGCTTGATGAATGTCTTGTGAAGGACAGTTGAAGGAGAACACACCATTGGTTAAGGTTAAAAATGTCTCAACACCTGACATCTTAAGAGATTGTATTATGATGATAACCCGAGAAAAACGTCCATCCTCTGCTGTCGATCCACGATTTTTATGTGTTTGTACTCGTCTCATCGATTTTCTACATTCAGTGAATTCTCCTCAACAGGATAATGCAAATCAACATTGTGCATATTTTATGTCATTAACAATCATTAAACTGCATTATACTATTTATTCTATCTACAGGACTTTTGTAAATGTGTCTGTTCTGAGGATGGATCCCTCTTCTATTGCTCTTGCCCTTAGTTTTTAATCTTTTTGTCTGTAGTTTATTTCTCATGCCATACTCAATATGAATTTCCTGCTGTCATTGTCTGGGACTTTTAATTGAGATATGTGCTGTTCTCATCCACTGGTCAAAACTACCTAACAACACAGAGACACCTTCATTATACAACTGTTATTGTTTGACCGTTATTTTACAACTGCCTTTTTTTTTTATTTGTATAATTTTGCTTTTTACTTACATTTCAAATGCAGAAAAAGTGTAAACATAAAAA
The DNA here is from genome assembly GCA_037951165.1 of Lophius americanus. Taxonomy (NCBI): domain Eukaryota; kingdom Metazoa; phylum Chordata; class Actinopteri; order Lophiiformes; family Lophiidae; genus Lophius; species Lophius americanus. The sequence continues at coordinate 5,190,792 of JBBDHG010000057.1, read as the reverse complement.
ACATATACATATGGGCACTCATTAAAAATAAATAAAATAAACCAAAATACAATTTAAGCCTTTTTGGCTATAATGTAGCTTTGTTTCTTTTTCCTTACATTTAAAAAAAGGAAAAGGTTGTATCAGAGAGAGAAAAAAGAAGAAATAACATGTCTCTAGCTGACTGGCTTTTAATTCAGTATATTTACGAAACAGGAGACAGAAAAAAAAGTTCCTTTAACAAGTTGTCTCAATAAAAAACGATTTAAGAGGTTTGACATTCTGTACCCCCAGATTGATGGGTAAGCTTTTAACCATTTTCCATTGTAATAATATTTATTGTGACATCACATCACATTACTGTTGTCTTATTAAATATAATTATCTCTGCGCCTCCAGTTCGACCATATTGCTGTTATGCATCTTCACAGATTCACCAGCTTTGTCATTTCATCAGACTCAGCAGAGTTATTTGCCATCAGCACCACAATTTTTTTATTTTGGATTTTTTTTATGCTGGTCATGGTAGATGCACGAGCGCTAAGAGCGCTAAGCCCTTCTATCAGACTCATTCTCACAAAATATCATCTGCTGCAATTACTTTTATTCACACGTCTCATCTGATGGAAATAAAGTTGACTTACACTTAAATCTCCGCCAACTGGCAGTTCAATTGTTACTGTAGTGCAGTAATAAGCTAGAGCATTTTCATAACAAACTCACAACATGAAGATAAACATGTGGTTCTCTAACACCTTCATTTTTGGAGCTGTCACAATTCTGATCATTTGAAGATTTTCAGTTATTCCCTGAAAGCAAGTTTTCTTTATTTAATTTCAAAAGCAATCAATACTCTGAAATGAATCTTTGATGGTAAGTTGTTTTGATATAGGTACAATTGATGAGATTTTCAGAACTTTTGTCTGCACTGTTAGTTTTATAGATTGCATGTGCCATGCAGGGAGAAAAGCTGTTCCAGTTGTTCATTTAAAAATAATGGCCTGTGCTTTCTTTAGACAAACATGAATCTCATTACAACTAGACTGTTAGACACCTTACATGTGCAATAAGTATACATAATAATGGAGACATGTAGTGTGAATAACAAGTTTTTCTCTTAAAATCTATAGGAACTTGATTGTGTTGCTTTATTGTAGGCAAAACATACATGATACAAACAATCACCCAAAATCTTTCTATGTCACAATAAATAATGTTCAACATGACACTGTTTGATTTTTTTTTCTCCGTATTGCTTATATGCCTCACTTGAACATACTGGATTAACACACTAACAATGAAACATGCAGAGTTAGGATGAGAGGTAGATAACTCAATGACTCGCTGCCTTGTCAGTCGACTGGGCAGCTAACGGCAATTGCACTGGAAGTAGTCTGCTGTCCACAACTCTCTTTGGTATTTATGTCCTACGGACTAACTGCACTGTTTTTATGGACTTCCTTCTTCTTTATTTTTCGAGCAAATTTTAACCTGTTTATTTTTGAGGACACATCGTCAACAGCAGACGGTGGAAACACAGGGGTTAGGGTTATAATTGGGGATAGGGTTGGGGATACCGTCTCCAAAGGGTTAACACATAGTGGAATATCACTCAGATCAACCGGTCAGACATCAGATGGCCATCTAACTTCATTCCACTGTCCAGGCAATTATTATTTTAAGTATGACTAATATACCATGAATGATGAGTATATTACTCTAAAATACAAACAACAATTATTTACAGGATGTTAACTTAATTATTGCAGTTTGGATTAACAATAGTGTGATGACGTGTGTTCACAGTGGAACATATACAGTGGGGTGTATATACAGAGTCATGTAGAAATACAGAGAGATTCAGTATCTTTGGGAGCCTGGTCAATAAACCCTGCTGATGTCTGGTACAACATTGTCCGCCTAATGCATAATGATAGATCAATTACAAATTAATGAAACTTACATTAGCATAATGCCTCATCAGGTCTGTGTTGGAGCTGAGCCTATAGTTTTTGTACATGGCTGGCCTCAATAGCCATTTTAACTCAGCACATCACTCAGGCTCAACATAGTTTCTTTGGACAAATAGATGCCTTTATATCAACACGCATCAGACTCCAGTGGTTGGATTTTCTTTTTTCCTTTCTCATCCCCTCACAACCGTGCCCAGTGTAATGACACCATAAATGAAACCCCAGATTATGAGCCATGTTTGGATCCTTTTTAGTGTTCAGTGCCCTGGTCAGCAGGGGTTGCCATGGAAACAAGGCGCTTAACTTTGGAATAGGGTGGCTAACTTCTAAGAATTGACACTGCATTCAATTATTGTGTATTTTTGTTTCCTTTTTTTACGTACATGAAGAGCAAAAGGAAGGTGATTCTAAAATATCTGTTTGTAACCAGTGTGAGAGAGCAGGCATTCAAAGCTGAATTGATTTTTGGGGATTTCTTCAAATCCTGACCAATAATTATAAAAAGAGAAAGGAAGAAAAGCTGAAGAGATGACAGCCTGTACTTCTAGCAGTAGTAGTTCTGTGGAGGCAGGTGATAATAACTCTTTCTGTCAGGATTTTTCTTCCACATTGATCTCAACATTTCCATTTTGGTAACATGGCTGTCAGCAGCTGTGATTTTTTTTTTTCTAACCTCCCTGCATTCACGTTCGTGGCATCTGCAGACAACCTCAGCCCTTCCTTCAGGCTTCTTTTGATGAAGATAAGATGGATGTGAGAGGTGAGGTACCCCCAACCAGTGGCAACCCTCAGGCTGGTGAGCATCTTTCCACTGAATAACCACCATGGCTCCCTTTTTCAGAGCTACGTATTAGCCATCTCCTCACGGTTTCAACTATACAGTGTCCATCTGCAAGGCCCAGTGACTCCGCACTTCTGACTCATAAAATATTGACGTTGTTCGGTGTGAAGACATTGAGAGTGTCCGAGCCGATCACAGAGACTTTCCTTGCCACTCCAAAGGATATGAAACATCTTAGTACAATTATTGTAATAATAACTTCAACACTCTTGCACACTTACGTGCTTCTGTAAATTGAATAGAACCAATCACATTCCCTTAAACAAATGTTTTACGTAAAGAAAGCTGCATTAGGAGATTTTCAAATTACATTTTCCATCAATCACCCTTATAAAACAATAAATAAATCATTGCCCTTGGTATAGAATGACAGATGTGTGGGTTACTTCTCACCATGTGTTTTAACAGTTTAAAAGAGATTTTGAAACTGATTAAAGTCTTAAATCAGTCTCAATAATATGCCCATCTATGTGAGGGATATGAGAAAAGAAGAGAGTCTCACAGTTTTATGAAGTTTGCTTGTGCGAGTAAAGAGCCAGCAGGAGTCTCAGGTGCAGCAGACAGAAACAATCTCTTCAGCTTTTACACGGAGGGAATAAACCTGTCAGTCCTTGAAAAACCAACCAGCGGAACCATGTGCAGCTCTCTCAGCACACATCACTGTTAACCGTTGTCAACCGGGGGGGAGTTGCTAACACATGCCATTATGCAGGATGCAGGCACTCAATGCAGGCAACAGGTGAAGTCTGTGGTGTATTTGGAAGTTGCATCACACTGAACCGTCACCATCATTTCAGTGATTCATAAAACAGATTTGTGGCAAAAAATATGGATGAGTTGTTTTGTTTCAAGTTACGTTAGGGTGCTGCTTATAACCCTCACTGTGAATTTTCTCATTATCAGGAAAAGGATTTTTTTTAAATCTCCTCTGCAATCCATTGTCATTTTTCAATTTTTTTGTTCAGCCTTTTGGAAAAGCCACTAACACTACTGGTGGTTTTAACTGAGTAGGTAGTCCTTTAGCAGGACCCTAAAAACCCCGGCTCCCAGCGTGCTTCACAGAGGTCGCTCACTGCTCCCTCCATGGATGGCTCAAATGTAGAGAATACATTTTTTGATGTTGTACTCATATAACTGTGTTTCAATGACGTGCACATTATTATTAATAATATTATTGTTTTGCCGTGGGTTTGTGACTTGCGTCACTATCCGTCAGTGTTTTTGGAAAACGAGATTGAAATTGAAAATAAATCATGCATTCAATGTGAAAATAAGCCATAAACGTGTGTGTTTGTGTTTTGTGTGAGTGTTTTTTTTGTGTGTGTTGTGTGTGTGTTTGTGTGTGTCTGGGTGAGTGACTCTTGAGCAGATAGCTGGAGATGGAGCATCGAAGCCTCGTGCAGTTTGTCTGTATCAGATGAGGAGGGGTGGTGTGGGGGGGTTAACCCAGGATTCCCTTGAAGCTGCTCTTCAGGAAAAATAAATTGTACCAGATTAGGCTGTTCCTCGTTGACTGGATAGGATCAGCTCGTTCCCGCTCCCGCTTTGTGTCGTGGCACCGATTCGCATTTTTTATAAGAAGATGCAGTAACGGGGAGGAAAAGTGAGAGGGACTGTGTCGGGAAGAGACAGGTTGAAAGACGAACAGTAAAATAAATAAACTGAAAGGTCGATTTAGACGAAGGCTTTTTTTTTTAATGAATGCATCATTTTTAAGTCAGCTGGCGGGAGGATCAGAAAGTACCCTTGCAATTTGAGATTTTGAACTAATTGATACGTATATGTGAATGAAAGTGCATTAAATGCATAAAACAATCCGGCTATATTGCAGCTTTGCGCATCAGACAACGGAATAAAAGTTTTATTCGCCGTTTTTAGGAAAAGGTATTGCCTATTTGTCTTGCCGCATTTTTTGGTTAAACGCGCGGCACTGTGCAAGCCTGATTTAAGCCTCTCCAAATAATTAAAGCAAATATTAAGGTTAAACTTTGCTGGATTTCCCTGTGCTTTGCGAAGAAATCCACAACGAGGACAGGAGCAAAGCGTCCGTGTCCAAAACTCCGGAGAGCTGGACTATATGAAGATCGCGATACAGTTGTTGGATTTCCCTCGCAGAGATGCCAGTGCGGGCTGTGACCACCAGGTTCATGTACAAGGGACTTTGCACTATTCCAGATGTCCTCTCCTTACGGAGCCCAGTTGTTCTACCTGAAGATGAGGTGGAAGGTGAGTCTCGTGGTTTTGGGTTATCTTCGTCATTCTACCATATATAAATGCAACATCCAGCTAACAACCTGCGGCAGGAACCTGTAGAGCTCCGACGACGGGTTAGGGGTTCTCGTTCTTATCTCTGCGCAGACTGTTAGTATGCAGCTGCTTCAGATTTTTTTGGCAGGCATTTCTCATCAATCAAATCTCCACACCATCCTTAATTATTGCAGTAAACCTTTTCCACGTGTCCCAACTTCTCCACACAGGGTTCAGTGATACTTTGAAGAAGCAACACCTGCATGCATAAAGGCAGATCTTTTGCACTGTGTTATCCACTGCACCTAATCTGAGAAACTCTTCACGTGATTCCTTTATTGTGCTTGGGAGAAAAGGATGATAAGCCAGGGAGATATCTAGCTTAATGCCCACATAAAAAGAAAAAGGAGCTGCGATAAAAAGCAAGTTTTAATATACTAAAAAGTAATCTATGCTTGATCATGTTTGCTAAAAAAAAATCTATATATATGTATATATATATACATATATATACGTATGCCACATATAATAATTAAAAATGTGGCAAATTGCTTCCTTTTGAGGTGTAAATGGCATAATATTATCTCTTTTTGGCTTTGTTTGATGTATTGAAGTCATTAATTCACGCAAAACCAGCAGCAATAAAACATGCTGTTTGCTTTCCACATTAGATTCATTATCGCTCTTGCTGTAGAACCATGTCTGTTATGCACTGAGGTTTTGCCTTGGCAAATGCTCCTCACAATGAGAAAGCACAGCTGTCAGTTATTTGGAGCTATGCCAGGCAGACAACAATAAAGCGATGACTCAGATAAGATTTGGTACCTCAAAATCTTTTATGCAAAGGTATTCCATTTCACCTTCTTCTGTCTGTAGGTTGTCCGGGGCACAGAAGTGGCTGTCTGCCCTTGCTTTCAACAACTTGAATGACATTGAAAATCCTCTGTCTGCTATAACAACATAAATCTAATTAAAATGGTTGTCGTAGGAAATGCCAGACTTGGAACAACAGTAGAATGAAAGATGGTAAAAATTGCGGGTAATAATGATATTGAATTTATGGTAATGGTTTTAAAGTCTTTTCAAAGTGTATTTTATCATTTGAGAAGAATTAAATATTCAAGGTGAAATCATTTAACCTGGATGTTTTCACTGAGTACATAATGCACTGCCACATCCGAACGGCATCAAAGTAAGCAGTGTAGAAGGCTAACAGAACTCTGCCTTTTGTCACTTAGCGGCACCACCAACAAAAGTATGTTAGAGAAAGACTTTGCTTGTAGTAGCCGATGTAATTGATTTTCAGATTAACCCCCCCCCCCCCCCCCCCCCCCCCCAAACACAGGGTTTGAATCAGCATCTTCCCACTTACTGGTCATTTGCCCTTTAAACTCCAGCCACTCTGCCTTAACACACAGTGTGAGGCCGGCTGTCGCTGTTGGGTAAAAAGTACTGCAGTTTCATGTTTCCGATGGAAAATGTAACCGTTTTTTTTTCAGAAGAGGTCTGAATTTCAGCCAATAAACGTTATTGCATTGAAAAGGTCTTTAATTAACATGAGGAATAAGGTCCCTGTTTGTAAATCACTCTCTCTAATCATAAATATATGATGGTAAACATTTTTTAGGATCAAGGTTTTCTACAGAACATATCACTGAACTGAAATATACATTGCTCTGTCCGGATGTATACATAATTTATGTCAGAAATTAGTAGAGATTGATCTTCATTTTCAATTGATGAAGCATCGATTAATATTTAATAAAGACTATCAGCGGACAGATACAGCATTACTTCTGACGGCACACTGAAGCTCACCGAATCTCCAATGCTTCAGTTACTAAAACCTGACAGAAAAGTCCAGTGACAATGCCTGCGCTTTGACAATATGCATGAGAAGATCACCAGCACCTTGCCACAACTCACCATAGTGATGTCACTTTTCTCGGATCTTCCCCATGCCAGATAACGTAATACAAAATATTGGAATCCCTTGTCTCTGGTAACCGACTCTAAGCATTTTGAATATAGTTTGTATCAATAGTTTATGATTGATATAATTGGTTTTTCCAAATTCGTGGGTCTTTGAACATGAGTCTTTTGTTTTTAGGTATGAATACCTTCCACAACTTGTCTTTCACTCATGAAATGAAATCCATTTAAATGGCTCTAAATCTGTATGATGTCAGCTACTCTACTCTTTGTTACTTACTGTAGTCCTTGTTCCCTATTGAATCTTATTTTAGTATCTCAGATCTGGATTATGATCGCAATCTGGATTCAGTTGCCCAGATTGGTGGAACATCATGGGTTGTCCATGCCTAGGAACTTTTATCTTGATTTACGTCTCATTATTTTTCATGGTATTAGCAAAAATGTTAAATAAATTCCTTTCTAAGTTGAAGAAAATGAAAAACCAATCTAGAATCTGTATCTGCACTTCATCCAAATTTGATCAAGTATTCCTTGGCCCAAGATTCACCCATACACAGAGTTTAATCAAGTTCCATTGAAATGTTTTGGAGATTTTTTGAACAAACACACACACAAACACACACGCACACACAGACACACACACAAACAATCTTCTGCCACTCGGGTTGGCAGAGGTATTAAAGCTGAAAACGGCTTCTTTATCTTTATTAGACATTAGAACCTGTGACTTGGTAGTCTTTATTTTACATGATTGTACGTTAAAGGGTTTGAATCTATTGATGAATGGAAAATGATAAGGTAGATACTAATTTATCAGATTATTGATGCAAAAAAAAATCATTCTCATCTTTATTCAGGATTTTCTGTTGTACAAATAGTTTTGTGTATCAAGTCTTAATCATAACAACCATTTAATTACATCTTCAATTGCATCAATTCATTTGATGATTACAACTAAACAAATAAAAAAAATGGATCATTACTCCAGGGATACTTTCAAGGCTCCACAATGATTAACTGTAATTAATAAACACCGACATCAACTCTAATATTCGGGGGGAAATATCCATGAACTTCAGCAAATAGATGAGTAAAAGTTACAGTAGTGAAGATTATAGACATTTACATAAAGCATTAAAATGTGATTGTTTATTCTGGGTGAGCTTGAAGGGAATCGACAGAGTACTCCCAACTCCTAATGAATCTTTTTTTTGGAGACGGTTTTCTGGGTGGGCTCAGCAGGGCTTCTTGCCCCTCATAAACTATGATATAGATTCAACCGATATCATACAAGACGTCATGATATGACTACAAAATAGGACTAGTTTGCAGAATAAAAATTGACTAGATTGAAGAGTAATTATATGTTTAAATTAGTAATCTTGAGGATTAGATCGCTTGTTTGTCTGTCAAGTTATGGCTGTCACTCAATGAACAGGAAAAAAAGGTTTTACACCTTGCTACTGAAACTGGTGCCTTGACAGTAATGACTGTAATATTCATGTTCAATATTTCTATTAAATACTTATTTAATAGAACTCTTTAAAACGTATTTAAACTGTTTTAAAGAGTTATACCCTCAGAACATTTCTCTATGAATGTCTATGGCGATTCTATGCTGTGCCAAGTGTCTCCTTATTTAATGACTTCAATATTAAAAACAACATCCAGTGCCAAGTTCAGACCATTACACATAATAGCCTTGACAGATGAATGATAACATGCATTAAAATCCCTGTCTTCTCTCCATAATTATGATCAAGTGTAAACAATGGAATTCCATTAATTGATTATGTGCATACAGCAGATATTATTGGTTATAGACTGATCGGAAATTCAGTCACATTTAAGTGATTAGACTCTTAGACATTGTAACTTGCTGTAATAAAATGTAATGGTAATTTAAAACACTCTAGGTAACCCATGATTTGACATGACAATAATGCACACCCTAACTCAAATCAAACTTGAAATTCCTCGAACAGAACATGTGTTGAAACAGATAAGACTCTCGTTTTATGGCTGAACCGTAATGACTTCCTTGGCAGTTACACTCTTGGAGGTCTCTCTGAGCTTGTATCACTCCTCGGTGCATCACCGACTGAGGATGTGAACAGTATTTTTAGATCCCAGCCAGCAGGAGAATCCCCTAGACATCAGGAATTGTAGCATACTATAGATATAGCCCTTCCACTTTGTATGCAAAGATGTCTGCTGTTGCTCTCACAGCGTGTTTTGTGCAGCAACATTGTAAACACAAAATGAGATGTGTACTAAGCGTGTCTAATAGTTTTAATTATTAATGATCATAATAAGACACACTGTACATATACTGAGATGTATTTGCCAAGCCATATTCTATCTATTAATATATGCTACTATATAAAATAGATAGTAAATATTTCTGTTTATTTTGTTTTGGATACATTCATAATGATAAACAAATTACAAACAGGACTCTTAAAACTCCATCATCTTTCCTTCCTCTGCGCGCAAAGTCGACACTCTGGTCGTTATTATTCTTGAATCTGTCTGGAGGGATTTGCAGTTTCAGAAAATGTTGTTGAAGAATATTTGATGATGTTAATTATGAGTCTCTGTCCTTATTTAACAGCCACATTTTATTTACATAATTATATTGAATTGGGAAACACTTGATATGCTCAGTGTAAACGTATAAGACATTTTCTTGTAGACTGAAAAAGAGTATCTATGATACAATCCTTTAGTTGAACAAGGAGGTGAGAAGAGCCACAGGTAAAGACTCAGAGTCCTTTCAAAACAATGTCTGATTATTCTGTTTCACACGGCAACAACTATTACTTTAGATCTCATGAAAATATTGAGAGAACTGTCCAGAAAACCTATTTTGATCACGCCTGATAAAATATCAAATAAAAAACATTCAGCAAGAATTCCATCTTTTAAAAAGAGAGCTATTAAATTCAGATCTGTGAAACATTAGAGTGTTATCTCATCTGACGTGGCCATACAAAAAATAACAACTCCTCTTCTCCCTAAAAGATCACACCTCATAATTTTGCCTCAGTTTGCCAAAAGCTACAGGTAGTGGAAATGTTTCAAGTGTGTTTGGACAGCGTGAGCCGTTTTTGCTGCAGGGCCAGTGAAGCATGTTTCTCATTCTTTCAAGTGGCTGCAGGTGTTAAACCTGCAGGTGTTAAATGTCAGGATGGATTAAATACGCAAAGACAATAAGAAGTGTGCGACCTGTGATCAGAGAGAGTCAAGGTACACACATTCTATACCTAACTAGAGGTACAGAAACAAAAACATAGTGATTGAACTTATTTACTCTGTTCGGTTTAATGTCAGAAAAAATATTTTTTGTAAAAAATGAATAAAAAACTTCTGCCTAGAGAGCGAAACGTGAACAATCAGGGAAAAGATTGATAAATAAAAAAAATTTAGATCTCTGTTAGTCGATTCATATGCACCTTATTTGGACTAAATTAGACCAACATTGAGGAGGTTATGTCCATAAAGCTTTTTTTTATAAAAAAAATAAATAAGAAAGCTACATCTAGTGAGTAAAATAGGAACAATTAAACTAAAATATGAGACTTACAAGATATGTCTACTCAAGTACATTCATGTCCACCAAATTTGGACTAAATTGGACCCACTGATGAGAAATGATGGCCCTGAAAACTTGGAGTGATAAAACTCCCCCAGTATCGTAATCTACAACAAACTTCTGCCAAAATCAATCCAGGACTTCCTCTCACTGAGGTCTATGTGGGTATAAAATTCAAAACATTATCCAGGAAACTTTTTTTGAGTTATCACGTTAACAGGAAGGATCTGTGGTGGCACAGCAATGACAATTCCATAGTATCCCCAACTTTTCAGTGGTATAATTGATACTCTCTATTATCATACAGTGCAACATTGTGAAATTAATCCAAGGAACAAATTTTTAACCTTCAAATTAAGAAACCGCCACCTTACCTAAAAAAAGCACATACCCCAAAACTCTGCTTAAATACAGTTACGTATTTGTACATTGTTACTGTGATTATTGGCGGATTTCTGTCTTTTACCATATACATATGTTGTCACAGCATAGTTTTAAAAGAATATGTTTACATCACTTTGTTACTGAATAGGACACAGGAGCATCTAAAAGATATGAAGCTACAAATCTATCAAGCACCCCTATGAATTCTTGTCAGAGTAGTGTTTTGGTTGTTCATTTTGGCCTTTTACTTAGCAAGTAATATACATTGTGTCAAGATGAAAGTTGCTACACAATCTTGTGATATTTTTACAGCAATTTGTTGGCATAATAATATATTAACGTACCTTATTTTAACAGTATTTTCCTCTCTTGTAGAAGGCATCTCACTTGTACCCAAATTTTTTTTAATTTTCCCAGCTTCTTCTTATATTTTCCCCCCTTTCATTATCCGGCATAAAGACGTCATAGATCAAGAAGAAGCAGAAGAAGAAGCAAATCCTTTATTGATCACATACAGCCATACACAGTACAAAACAGTGAAATTATTTCTCTGCATTTGACCCATCCCTGAGTGAGCAGGGTGGGTGTCATCATACCATTAATGGTTTAACCACATAAGATGGGTTCTTTAATGAAAATGAGTGGGATTCATCTCCCTGGGAATATTTCTATCCTCAAACTAATTTTCAATATCCTCCCTAATCAGCAGTCTTTTGATAGGAAAATTGTGTTTTTGATTGGAGCCGGGATTTCTCAGCTTAAACTTAAGACTGATGACCGTTACGACCTTTTCAAGGGATTGACTTACAGAATGAATAATAAAAGCATGAGATGAAAAAAAAAGTCTGGTACATTAAATGTACCAGACTTTCAGGTCAGCATTTCAGCAGATGTGTCTTTACCAGGCTGTGCTGGGGTTAACACAGCCTGGTAAAGACAAGATGTGTCTTTACCAGGCTGTGCTGGGGTTAACACAGCCTGGTAAAGAATTCAAGAATTATCTGCAAATAATTATATAAAGAGTTTGGTCTAGACCTGCACTTTCTTGAAAGCACCTTGAGACAACTGTTAAATATCACATTCCAATCTCATCTCAAAACATGATGGTCTTAAATCTAGATCAGTGTCATTATTACAAAACTTAGAATAAGCTATGTGCAGCTGAAATTAATAGATTTTCATGTTTAGTGAAAAAGAAAGCTACTTTTGAGGGAAATAATACTTTCACTGGCTAATTCTGAGGCTCTCACTCAATAAAATTGATAAAATATGGTTCAAAAAGAGATTTTCCCATATCACATCTTATTTCAAGAAGCTTCCCATGGGAATTTTAATTTCAATAAGATACTTTTTTTTTACTAATTATAAACTTAAACCTCTTTTTCTACCTATTTTGGAAGGGGTATATTTTACAGTTTCCAAAGCAAGTTGTTACAAAAACTGATCCCACAGTTTATTTAATTCTTCTGTCCTTTTTCTGTGTTAAATTTTGAGCGCAATACAGATGAGAAGGCATATTTAAAGAGATCATGAAACCCCTAACACACTTATTTGAAAGTAAAGCATGAAAATATAAGCATTCTTGGCAATACTTTACAACTTACCTCTAAACCTGAATGGCTGTAAAAACTTAATTTATCATGTCCGATTCCTTTGTTGAGGTCCCTTCCATTAAAGCTAAAAGCTGCAATTTGAATTGACACAAGAAATCCTGTTTGAACCTGACTAGACGAGTGCAATTGGTGGAAAATCGCCCTATAAATGGATACAGACCATCTACCAAATGCTGGACAACTGATCCGAATTAGAAAGTACTGAATATGGCATTTGATATGGGATGTGATGAGGTGACTGTTTTTGTTGGAGTTAAAGCTCATTTGAGTAATTTTGAGAATTATGTGGATGCACATAGAGTAGCTCTGCAGACTGAAGACTGAATGTTGTCATTCTTCTGTTCCTCTGCATTGAAGACACTGTCATGCCTCCTGCTGGATTTACTCTATTACATTTTAGTGTAATGTTTTGATCACTCACTGAGGGTGAAGGGGAGTTGTACTGAACTAGAGAATCACTGCAGGAATCTCTCACTGGCGGGATGGTCTAGTTCAGTGGGACTCAAACTTTTTACACCGCGTACCACCTTAGAATATATTCATCCCTCCAAGTACAACCAGTATGATCCATGTAAAAATACATTAGTAGAAGTAGGTTACCCTATTCAGCTAAACGTAGTAAAAACAGGAGGAAAATATATTCCCAATAAGAATATTATTTATTATTGACTAGTCAGCCACAACCACACAGAGTGTGAAGGAGTAGCACTAGAACTGGCACTTCAACCCTTTCACATGATTATAATGTAAGGGGCATCCCCTCACACACATACAGTACACACACATACAGTACACACACATACAGTACACACACCTACAGTATAAACACAGATAAGGTGGGAAAATTAACAATAACGACTATAAGTCCCTGTAAATGCACATTTCAAATGTGATTTAACCTGACTCATATCTCCTTACTGTTTTTTCCCATTTGCTGCTGGTTGATTCAGGGATGCTGCTGTGTTCACTGTCTTCCTCTGCAGTTTCTACAACGCTGCTAATAATATTCTCCTCCTGATCCACACTTCTCTTCCTAGAATTCCCCTTTGAAGCCAAGATTGCATTGTTATCAAACCACTCGTAATTTTAGCTTCCTCCTCTTACTGTCTTCATGTCCTCAGCGTTTAGTTTGTAACGGCCACAACCAAACTACCTAGCAGACTGATGGACGTCTGGACAAGGAACTACAGGAAAGGCTGAACTTATTTCAAAGCCCATTAAATTTATCACATGGTAACAATATTTCATTTCATTCATCATAGTATTTTGATAGTATTACACATTTTTAAATTAATCTTATTTAATTAAGTAATTGTAGGCATTTTCGGAGATTCCTCCGCCTAACACTAGAGGGGGCCTGCGTACCACCAATGGTACGCGTACCATACTTTGAGAACCCCTGGTCTAGTTTAATTCCTCATTAAAAAAAGTAATATATAAATCCTCAACATTTTCCAGCTTCTTCTCTAATTTGTTTGAGTGAAACTGTCATGTTGGGGTTGAGACAGCCTGGTAAAGAATTTCAAGAAAACTGACAATTAGTGCTTTGTCTTAACAAAAGTTGGATACATTAAGTAGCTTGATGATATTCAAGCCAATAATAGGCTGGTTCTAAATAAAAACATGGTTCCTTAGATCATTAGATTAAGGTCTGCATTCTTCATACTTCATATGAGCTCAGTCAGGAAAATAAGATTTTCTTTTTAATTCAGCATATCTTCAATAACTATCTACTTGCTAAATTAGTGTCTTTTTCTCAAGTTTTAAGGTCAATTATGGTATTTTTCTTGCTCAATACAAGACAATTCGATTGTGTTTAAGAATATGTGGCCTCTTCTACTTGTGGCCTTGTTTGCTGTGTGTATAGGAACTCACTGAGAGCTATGATGAAGAGGGCAGAATGGTTCGTTGATTTCGCCTTGACAACTGGTGGATCTAGTTTTGTTCTCGTTTTTCTAGTTATACATTTAGTTACCTGATCGCCGGACTCACTCTGATTATTGAACTAAGAACCTATCACCCGCCCTCTTCTGTAACCATAAACTACACCTTGTGTATTCTACTACACAATATTAAGCCAATAATCATTACAAAAATGCGTTTATAAATTTCCCGAAATAAACAAAATCACATTGAAAAACAGTTAACAGTACGGTGCTTTATCAGTAGTAACAGTGTTTGTAAAAGTATTAGGTACTTCATATACTTTGATCCTAATGATCAGGTCCTGGCACTTTCTAAAGTCACAGTCATGAACAAGACACACAGACTTTGAGGACCTGACCCTGCTGGGACTTTGCAAGAGCCTGACTTTGGTTTAACAAACTCTTTTTGTCTTGTCAGATATTTACCCGACCGTGCAAAGGGCAGTCAGGAGCAGTTCATTGGTCATGATCTTTAGCCCCTGCAAACTGTGTGACAAAGTCAGTCAAGTTGCTGAAACAGTGGGTCAAATCCAGACTCGGTCAGTATTAGACACATCATTGTCATGGTTTGGGGATTTAGGTGTTTCTTGTTTGAAAGTCACTCATGAATTAATCAATTAAGTAATATTTCCATCAGAATTTGATCACAATCATAAAAAAAACCCATAGATCAGGCAGAACAGAGCTTTGTAAATTACATGCAAAATCCCAAATTTTAGAGAGAGCTCTGATGGCTTTACTACCACTGCCAGTGTGCAGAGATGAGCCATTTGGCATCAGCCTTCATCATGGAGCCTTTTTTAATGCACCAGCAGAAGAAGACGTGACGTCACACGCAGCACGCTGTGTTTAGGAAGATAAATAAGGATACTACACATGTCAGCGTCTGTGTATCAATTTTGATGTTGTTGTGCAATCGGAGCCGATAAAATTATGACCAAAGGATAAAGGGAAGAATAAGATTAAGAAAAAAGAGAGCAGAGACTGATCTTGCCGCGACCCGCCTCCTTCGGCGTGGAATTGTGACGTCTGTCCAATCCAATGACGTTAAAGTCGGATAAAATGTGTCATGAACGTTCAGACTGAGGTTGCTTTGAAAAACATCAGATACGTATCCACAGGACCACATATGAAAGTGGCCTGGGTCTGATTGGAAAAAATCGGATTTGTGCTGTTCAAACTGTCAAAAAAAAAAATTCAGTTGTGGGTCACATATGGGGAAAGAAATCGGATTTCTGCTGTTCAGACTCAGATTTGGACACTTTTGCCTGCAGTGTGAATGTAGCCTCACACTGAATATACAAACAGATATTATCCAATATCTGTTTCAGATATTATCCAATATCTGTTTGTATATGCTGGAGTGTAAGGAACCATATTCTTTTAGAAGGAGGTCCAGGGCCTTTTGAAGAAAAACAGGCCCACAACATCAAAGATCCACCACCAGAATTCACAGAGGGTATTTTCTCTTACGACTTTCTTTCTTGCGACACCACACTCATCTTTGGACATTTGTGGACAGAAAGCTCTACTTTTGTTTCATCTCACCTATGACCTTGTTCCATTGAAAGTCCCCGTGGTGTTTTGGCAAATTTAAGATACTTTACTTTGTGTATGGATGACAGTCGTAGATAACAGTTTTTCTTGGTTTGTGTTGGTGTAGGTGACATCTGATGGTGGTTAACTAGACTTTCTAACCCCAAGGTCAACTGACCTCTTCAACTTTCTATCTATAATGATTTGGCTCAAAATGCCAACCTTTCGATCCTTCAATTGGGACACGGCTGCTCTACCTTTACCCACTGAGATAAATGTGCCCCACAAATATATGGTAGATTTAGAAGCTGACAACGCATAAATTAATGGACAATGCTTTAACCCTTTAATGTCCTGCTTCACTGTTTGGTTGAGAACATTTTGAGTCACTATTTCTTCTTGAAAAATGTGATTGAATCGGTTTATAGTCTGACCAAGTGGCAGCGTGTATATGCTAAACAATAAGGGGCCGAGGATGGAGCCCAGGGCAACACCAAAAGTCAAAAGGGGCCACTGAGGAGTGGGCATTAACCATGGCTTCTGAGAAAGTTCTTTTTGCTAAGTAGAATTCCTTTTGAATAGTAGGGCATGTGTGGACTCGGTTTGTGGAAAGGCTGAGGTAATCACATAAAACCTGACTCTTTACACAAAATAAAAAATTTCATCTTGGAATAGTGTTTTAAGTCTGATCAATGTTTTATGGTTGAAAAACTTGCTGAACCAAAAAAAATGTTATTTATTTTATTCGTGATGATATTTAAGGTTTAAAGTTTCCTAAATAGAGGGATCTACCTGATTCTGAGAACAAAAATGTTTACCTTGTGAGTTACGGTTAGGCTTTGGTGCATATTTGTGCTATCTGAGTGATTTCCTGTTGTTTCTGATTTGAAATCCAATTTAATGACTGGCTTAACGTATGACGCTCTGGTAAAACTTTGCAAACGCAGTCCAAAGTTCATTGGTCATATATGAAGTGGGACTTGGTTGGGACAGTCAGCTGAGATATGAGCAGCAATGGCAGAGTGACACACCAACTTCCTACTTTCTTTTTGAATATGATTCTCTCTGTACCACAAGTTAAATTTAGGCTCATGCTATGTACACTGTCCACTTCTTCATCAATTTTTAGTCTTCGCAAATTATATTACAAACTTCATTGTTTCATCATCATAAATCTCAGGCGAGTCATTAGCCGCCGCCAGCACCAGCTCTGGACATAAATGAGGGTCTATATTCTCTTGCTCCTGCAAATGCACTTTTCCCGGAACTGCCTAACCTCCAAAGACTTTCTCACAGATAAATGATTACATATCACCTTTTAGAAAAAATATTATAAATATTCAGAAAATCAGAGATCTTACAAAAACAATGTTAACATTGTTTCCTGTGTCCTATATTTTTTAACATATTACCAATGATATAGTGATTTTATGGATGATATTATAAAGTTTGTATCAGTAAATGCCCAGAAATGGTCACAAAAGGTCACAAAAACTTTGAAGACTTAGATCTGCAGAAGAAATATACTGAATATTTAAACAGTCCTGTGAATTCATAGAGCAACAGTTTTGATGAACTAGCCCTAACTTCAGAAGGGCAAACTCCTGCACCCTCAGATCAGTAAAGGGTTACATCTCAACAAAGATTTCCAGTCAAACAAAAACTCTTAAACAGTGGTGGAAGGTCGGCAGAATCATGTGAATCCTACATGTTGTGGCTCACAAGTATTTGGACCCAAAAACAGGGGCAGAGATCCAGAGGCAAGGTTCAGAAGGTTTAATGTCCAGTGAAACTTGAAGGTTGGCAGAAGGGATGCTGGCTGCAGAGCTTGAGAGTAAGCGCTTGGTCCGGCGGTGTGTCTGTGTGTGACACTGCTGGCTGGAGGCTGAATGTAGCGCAGGTCTGCTGGCTGCTGGGGGATCCTGAGCATAGAAGAGCGTTGGTATCCGGGGTCTATTAGGGTCATTGGCAGATCCTGAAGCCCCAGCACCACTGGCGCTTCGGAGGGGTTGCCCACTGCTCCCTCAAGGATGGGTCAAATGCAAAGAAATAATTTCACTATGTTGTACTGTGTATGACTGTATGTGATCAATAAAGGATAAATTAAAAGATTATAAATTCAATTATTAGATAAAGGAGATCTTGAAATGAGCTGAGAATTCTTGTTCTGATCTATATTTTACAAACGTTATGTGTTGTGTCTCAGAATATTCCTTTTTTTGTCATAGATTTTCTGAGTAGTACAATAGTGTGTTTTAGATTTAAGATCATCACATACTTGAAATAAGATTACAAATTGATATTTAAGCACTTTAAGATAAAACATGTGATTGAGTTAACTGGAAATAGTCAAACTGACCATTTGGGATATTTTTTAAATTCTGCTATTTAATTAGATACTCAACATGAATCCCCTAAAAACAATTCCTTAAATCTCAAGCGTTACTTGTTAAGGGATTGTGTCTCATATCAAGTGCAATGAGATAATTAGACAATTATGCCTGATTCCATTTTAGGTTTTATAGTGTAATGCTGTCTCTCTAATGGTTTACTATCCTCACCGAGGCATTCACAAGTTGGACGCATTTGAGTTTATATAATGTGACTGCCTTTCACTTTCTGGTATAAACTTAGACATGGGTCCATAGAAGATGAACATGTTAACATCGTTCCTGAAAAACCTCCTAATGTCCACTTCAAAAACAGGTCATATATGGAATTAAGTTTTTGTATCAATTTTTACACCGCAAAAACAACCATACTAGAAAAAACACTAAATATTCTTAGATATAATAAACTGTCTTTAGATGGTAGATTACAAAATAAAATCTATCAATGGGTTATTAGTATGTGTTTAAGCCCATTAGAGACCATTGTGAGTCAAGTGTCACAGGCTATTAAATGCTACTGTATTATATTATGTTAAGTCCCTTAATACGGCTTTATTCTTTGTTTCTAATGCATGAAGTGCACATTTTCAGCTTTTCATTAGATGTAAGTTACAATCCATTCATCAATTGTAAAAACTGAACAATATGTCATGAATGACATGTTCTGATAACATATTATAAAATATCACCAAATGAAATGATTAAACAATGTTGATTTCAAAAGTATTGAAAGTATATTAAATATTTCTAATAAAGGCAGAGATCACCAAAATGCAATGATGAAATTATGCTTTTAATTTCAAAAAGTTCTTAATTTATTATTAATTGGCACATAAATCTAAGCCATCAGGTCGCCTTCAGGTCGCCATCGTTTCCGGGCCGATGTTATATTAAGACAGTACACACTGACACTGTACCGTTACCGAGATAGCTTTATGAGTATATACATATTTTGTTTTCGTTTTTGTGTTGCAATCCATCTCAGTAGTATTATTATTATTATTATTATTACATTACAGTATCAGTTTATTTCAGCAGTAGCCTGCAGATGTAGTTGACATACAATCACAGAGAGGGACATGTAAATAATAACTAACCTAGTAGAAACATCCAGCTGTGTCCACGGTTGTTCATCCTCCTCTTTATATTCTGGGTCAAACTTAGGACCTAACTTATACGGATCAACAATGCCTATTGGTACAAGTATTTTCCTAGGATGTCACTTTTCTCTCAGTTCACATGCTTATGCATGGAAGCACACCCTGTACTCCAACACACTCACCATCAGGAAGAGGGGGGCGTGGTCAGAAAATGTATGTTTTTTTTTTGTATTTTTCATTCAGTTCTGTCATTCCAAATAAGCCTGTTTGAGCAGTTTTTGATGGACCTTGTGTTGCTCGATCTCAACGGTAATTTCAAACAAAGGGCGTCACTGACTTTTAACGAAGATTAGTTGGAATAACTTAATATGACAAAGTTAGATGTATTTTATGAATAAGAATTCTTTTCCAAAGCAAAACATGATCAGTTTATTTCAGATAAACGATTCATTTCCCATCAAGGTTTTTTAACATTTTTATTTTCTTGAAAGTTATTGCAACATATGTATCCTCCAAACCTACGGGTAATAAATTAAGTTTAAGAAAATAATTCCATCTACTATAGGAGTTAAAACAGAGTTATGTCTCTTGTGGCAACATTGGCTAAATATTCACTCCACATGGGGAGGAAAAAACAATCAGTACTCTAGCCACTACTCAAGTACCGCCTCCGCCAATTCATTATTTGTCAGAGGCATTTGGGTCATGACATTGACTCTAGGGTGGTACTGAAGGTAGATAACAAAACTCAAGCAGCACGCTGTGCTTGCTGACATTCAGACAAATATGTAGTGTCTGGTATATCAAGGTTTGCTAAAGATGGTGAAAGGAACCTTTTTCAATGCGCCATAGACTGGCCTTGTGCAGCAGATTCTTCTATTTTCCCACAAGGTTATAGAGTGCCATTTGGTTTCTTGCTCGTTAACCGCCGTCTCAGTCATTCATGTACACAAGATGGATGGTCATTGCTCTTGCACTTGTGGGTTTTGCATGCAAATTACAGGTGGTGCTTGCTCAATCGCATGGTTGCATGCAAATGACTTTTTTCAATCGCGGAAGCCGTGAGTGTAAGCACACAATTTCAATATTTCCATATAGTTAAGTTATTTCCATACGGGATATCGGTTTAGCCGTGAGTAAAAAAGAGGAATAAGTAAATATGGAGATGAATCTGTGTTTTTGCTTGCACTGATGTGAGTAAGCATATACAGAGTAGACTACAGATGAGACGTCAATCCTGTTATTTACCTTTCCCCCTCAACAATTTTCCTTTTATTCCTCTAAATTATAAAGCTGGCATTGTCCATGTATATGTCTATAAATTCTAAAGGTTGATTTTCCACTTGCCTGTTTTGTTTAATTGACAAATAGACAATTTAAATAGACAACTTTGGAGCCAAAATTTAACATAAAACAATAGGATGTCTCATTGTACCAGACCCCTGAGTAAAGGATGCAATTACCTTTACCACCTTTGTGCAGGAATAATCCTTTTTAATTTATGAGCACAAAAATTTGGTTTCATTTTTTTTCACTTGAACAGTTTATTTATGGAATGACATGACTGCTGGCAAATCACTGGAGGGTCTTGTATGTTTGAGGATCTGCATCAAAAAGAGCTGCAGAGGTTCTGTATCTTTGATGTGCAACTGCTGTTTTTACGACTTCAAACAGAATATGGTGATGCAGCTGGAGGACCGGAGCCAAATGGCAGTGTTTATGGATTATTCAATAAAGGTTGTAGTTAATTATGAACATATGAACCTGCTCGCAGCCTTCTGTGACAACCTATTGTGCTATGTTAACGAGGTTTGGCTCCAGAGGTGTCTGTTTGAATATATATATATAGCAAACAAAGATTTTTCACCATGGGATCTGAAAGGGCAATGATCTAATCAGCCAGATAGATAGCCGGCTAATTGTCAAGTATTAGCATACTCATAGGTACACAACACAAGGTTATTCACAAAATAATCACCCTTAGTGTTGAATTGAATGAACAGAATAAGACAATTACAAAATCGATATGGGGGCGGCACACCTATTGTGTTTTAAAGGAAAACGCTTAACTGGCACTGAACTTCACTGTGCACTCATCATAAATGATATATGATATTTAGAGTCTGTGTCCGTGGAGTTGAATTATTTAACTGCAGCCACTTCATCCTTATCCACGGCTCCGAATCCTTTGACTACTGACAATCTATCACTATCTGTGACACGGGAGCATTTAACTACAGACTCTTTGTCTCTCCATGGACTGAGTAGTCTAGTCACTGTCCTTGGGTTGAAGCATTCAACCTCGTCTGCTGTCTTTATGAATAATTATAATAATAGTCTATATATATATATAGTTAAACGTTTATGATCGAATTTGGTACCAAATGGTTATTAATTGTTTCAAGTATCAATTAAGGTTCACAGTCTGGCAAGCAAAATGTACCTTCTTTTTTTGTTTATCTAATGACACATAGCAGTTTATCAAGGATTTAAAGCATTCACAACCTAAATAATAAACTGGTTATAAACCATTCATCAACCCTTTATATGGGTATCCTTATCGTAAAGTGATACCTCAAATTTATTATAATGAAATTATTTTAAGAATCTTGCATGATTGATATTTTTTTTAAAACCCAAAGTACTTCTTGGGGTAAGTATTCTCCATTTGAGAAACACTATACTAGTTAATAGTCAGTCAGACTGTATACATTTTCAGCCTTTTAATGGCAGTAATAGAAAAAGAGAGTTCCCAATCCCTTAAATTAAGGTTTTTACATCCCCAAGGGGATGTGGATTTAATCATATGTATTAGAAAGACTTAGTTACATAGTTATTGGTCCCCTCTTACATCTCTTCGTAGGTAAGTTTGAATAGTTAATAAAAAGACAATGGATAGGTCCTACTTCACACAGCACACACTTGAAATAAGTATAATTGTAGATATCTGCTTCATCATTGACTCTGGTCATAATTGCAGTTAAAGATTTCTATAATGTCATTCCGACTATCCAAAACACAAATCAAGATATATAAAAATATCTTTGTAGATATCTTGAATTTAAGGGGATTAGAAATATCCTGAATTTGAATTATGGCTAATCAGAATTCAAATGTAGATCTCTGCAGCTACAATTACAACCAGTCAAAATGACTACAATTATTAATAATAATAATAATAATAATAATAATAATAATAATAATTTAATTTATAACGCACTTTAAATTTGGATTAAATCTCAAAGGGCTACAAGTTAAAAGCAGATAAAAGCTTTGATAAAAAACATGATAATAATTATAGAGTTTTAACTTGGAGAGATGACATGCAGGTATCTGTAATGAATATCCAGTGCCGCATAAATGTTAGAAGGGTTTACCATAGGTGTGCATCTGCCTCAAACAACAATCCTGGAAATAAAAACACAGCTCACGTTCCAACTCATTAGCCTCCTATGCCTGCACCTCCCCCTTTTCCCTGTACCACCTGTCACAATATCAACCTGACAGGAGGTTCAGGAAGGCTGGAATTAAAACAGCCTGTCTTAATGTACTTCAAAGGGCTAATTTCTACTTTTATACTTACATCAATTCAGTGCCTGCACTTTATTTGAAATGAAGGCAAATGGGTAATTAATAATTTATTTCTTTTATTTAGGAGAGGGCTCAATTTCATCAGGATTTGGCCTCAGGGATAATTTTAAGTGTAGAATCATTAAAGCTGGAGATTTCTTCATGGGAATTAAAAATCATAAGGGAATTATGTCCAGACTTCACCTTCTATGTTTCAACAGTATTTTTAACAAAAAAGTTTTAAACTGCTCTTTCCACTTTTCAAACATTCAGTTTTGCCTCTTCTCTTAAAGTATAAACATCCGGGAAACAGGAACAAAACTTTTTGAGCTGAAGTTCAATCTTCCTCCAGCTCTCAATATTCACACATATTTAAAGTCATTATGACATATTTAGTCTGTCTGCTGTGCTAAATTTATATAAAGATGCTCATCTTCCTCTGTGAGTCTTTTGCTTTTAATATATTTACTGCGTTCCATTTTGTAAACAGAGATTCGAGAGGCATTCAAGGTCTTTGACAGAGATGGGAATGGCTTCATCTCGAAGCAGGAGTTGGGGATGGCCATGCGCTCACTGGGCTACATGCCCAATGAGGTAGAGCTGGAAGTCATCATCCAAAGACTTGATATAGACGGTATATGTCTCTCTGTATTTCTCATTCTGACTCAGCAAGTCGAGAAGTGAACAGATTCTGTTGCATGTAATAAATCAGATGACATACACTGTGACGTTTTTGTACTTCTCTTTTTTCATTTTTCCAGGTGATGGTCAAGTTGGTTTTGAAGAATTTGTCACGTTGCTCGGTCCTAAACTCTCTTCTGCTGGAATGCCTGATAAATTTAATGGAGCAGATTTTGATTCAGTCTTTTGGAAGGTAAATGTTGCCATCAGTGTCATCAATCACGTCTTTAGCTGTGTTCTATTATCAGGGTTCGATGACTCATCTTTCTTCTTTGAGCATATTTATGTTTTTTTTTGTTAAAATCACCCGTTTCAATGAAATCAACCATTAGTATTATATTATCACATCATAATCAAATGTGTCTTTCTTACTGTGGAAAAAAGATTTCTTAGAATTTACATTTTCATGAATTTTCATTGAGAATTGCATCACTGAGATAATTACATTGCACTACATGCAGTATCTACATTCTGTGCATTTACATGCATAATCAAATCCAATCTATGATATGACAGAAAATGTATGCGGTTCTGATTCAATAACCCAGTGAATATTCTCAATGCTACTCAAAATCATGGCCAGCGTTGTACTACCTGCACTGCCATTATTTATGACTACAGGGTCCACAGGGCATAAGACACAAGTTTTTCATTCGCTAATGAGATATTTCTTTGTTTTTCTGTTTTCCCAGTGTGACATGCAGAAACTGACTGTAGATGAGCTGAAAAGTTTACTTTATGACACTTTCAGCGACCACCTCACCATGAAAGACATTGAGAACATCATCATCACAGAGGAGAACCACCTCAACAGTCCAGAGTCCCACGTGGACATTGACAGTATGTCAAAAACACGTTTTATTGAATGCATTTTTTAAAGCTGTCCTCACTTGTTCTTACTCTTGTTTTGAAATCTTTCTTTCCACAGCAAGCCCAACACAACAGGAAAAACACACATGTGTGCGTAAAAGCCTGATTTGTGCCTTCGCCATTGCATTTATCATCAGCGTTATGCTCATCGCAGCAAATCAAATGCTCCGCAGAGGAATGAAATAACCACTGCTTTCCAAGGAGCTTACAGAGAAATGGAAAGAAAGCAAACATTAACCAAATTATTTTTTTTCTGTTTTGTTCGATGTTTTAAATGAGGATGGTATCAATGTCCCTCTTCAAAAGTTGACATGATGTCATTCAATTGTTCAGTATAGCCACTTATCATAGCATGAAAATACAGAAAGAAAGACATTTCAAGCGTTGATTAGTATCCTAAATCATTGAAACCACAAATTTAAAATGTTATAAAGAAATTAGCTAAGATGTCAAAATTTCAATCTGCAGTGTGTGCTGCTCTAATGGCTGTGCTGTGTCTAATATAGCAATTAATTTAAGTAAATTATCAAAATTAATATTAATGCTGCTGTTTGGAATTATAATTATAGTACTGTTGGTTGTAATTAAGCAATAAAAAGGTATTAATGGCAACATGTTTTATATTACTTACTCAAACATAAGGATAAAGACTGGGTGCCTCAGCACGTGTCTCTTCTACTTCTTGATGTGTCTGTTTATAGTAAACAGAGTATATCAGTTCTCCATTTTTTGTTTTCCTGTCACTTTTTCCACACCAGTCTAGCTCACACACTGTTGTTAACAAAAACAAGTAACAGCAGTAATACCATAATGTCATGAACGTAGTTATAACCTGGTCATAAATGCAAAATAAATTCTTCAGTTACAAGTTGTACAAATCTGCTTAATGGTCTATTTATATTGTTTTGACAACTTTATAGCTATTCTAATGGCAGATCCCAAAAGACAGCCATGTGGGTCTGGTCCTTCACCGTAAAATATGTCAACATATTTAGATTTCATGGTTACCAACCACTGGTGATGCCCTGACTTCCCATAATGCTACCAGTAGATCAGTAGCAACAGCAGAACCTTTCAGCTATCATTTGTAATATCACAACATCTGATTGGAAATTTATAGTTCCAAGAAAATATATCCAAATGACTTACTTCCTGTCTCCACCAGGGCCATTGTCACAGATTGGAATAACTATTTAACGATTAAAATTATCTCAGATGTGCTTTGGCAACTCACAAAGCTGTCATGAGTCATAGACTCATCCAAATATATAGCTGCGTTTACATTCATTAGATGCTAAAAACCTCCATTGATCCATCCATCCATCCATCCACTTTCTTGCACTTATCCAGGGCCAGGTCGTGTTGGCAGCAGGCTAAGAAGGGCATTCCAGAGGTCCCTCTCCCCAGCAACACTCTACAGCTCATCCTTAGGGTATCCCGAGGCTTTGTCAGGCTAAATGAGATATATAGTTCCTCCAGCGAGTTCTTGGTCTACACTGGGGTCTCATCCCAGTTGGATTTGCCAGGAAAAACTCCAAAGGGAGGCACCCTGGAAGCATCCTGATCAAATGCCAAACCACCTCAACTGAACTTCACCTCTGTGAAGAAGTCACAAAGTGTGTTTCTATTTGTATTTCTCCATGACAGTGAGAAATTCAAATATTATTGAAAGGTTTGCCGAGAGGCTGTGTGCCTCAACGACATGTGGTGGACTGTCAGATGAAATCCCATGATCCATTTCCAAAGATGTCACAGATTTCTAAAAACTACACTGTTTTGGAGATGAGATGGAATTTTCTTGGCTAAGCAGCTTGGGTTTAATTTGGATATTAGACAGCTCTTTGTCCTGACACAAATATAACTCATATTTTAGCTGAATTGAAACTACTTCTGCAAATAATGTGTGCGTGAGTATTTATGCACATTATAACAAATATTAACCTGTAAAACATTACACATCTGGTGTTTCATACCATGGTACACACACTAAAAAACACCAAAGAAAACCATTATCAATCCAATGAAAAAACAATTCAACCATGTTTGGGATTGGACAAAACATCTTTCATAATTACAGAATGAAGCATATTTATCTCACGTGACACACTTGCATGGACATTAAAACATAAATAAATGTTTGTTATATGTGTGTTAGTTCAAATTTTGAATTCTGATGTTTGTTTTAACATAATTATGCAATTTTTAAAGAGATCATTGCAAAAAAAAGATCTAAGTATTTGGGCATTTCATGTGCAGATGAGATCAAAATACTTTGCAGTATGCTGTGAACAATAATTTAACATATCATGAAAAGAAAATGTTGTTTTCTGGCTTTGACATGGACCACCAAAACAACGTTTTGTTTCAAATAAACATGGTTATATTTTCTTACTCGAAAGTAATACATTCAATCTATGTAATTTTAATATGAACGTAAGCATAGCCTTTTATATAAAACAAAGAATATAAAAACAATATACAAAAATATCAGGTATCTGATGTATAATTTCCAGGCTGACTGAACATATTCAAATACAAGTTGTTGTGTGTACTGAGGCCATGCACGTACATTACATTAACTGGTTTGTTAAGATTCATTTTGAGTCAAGTTTTACAAAATGCTATATATTTTTTCTTGCTCTTTTTATCTTAGAATCTATCAGAGCTATATCACAAGAGGTAAGAGTGAAATGGTGAGAATCATTCTGGCAATAAAACTGATATTCTATCTTGTGTAGAGTTGCTGTTTATGTATGAACTACTTATAGGATATTACCTCTACATGTTAACATATCATGTAAGGTATGGGTTTTTTGTGAATGTCAAATATAGCTATTGTGTCAAATCTTAAGACAAATTCGCAAGATTGTGTCCTAATCTGTATGTTGCAGTGTATCAACGAGCAAATGTATGTATATTCTGTCTCAATTGTTATTATAAAGTTGATTTGGACTGTGTCTTCTGTTTTGTGCCTTTGTCAATTAGAGTGTAAAACTGCACTCTCTTGCCTTGAACCAGCTTTAGGCAGACATCTAGAAAGAAAGACAACTCATATATCCAAACCATCATCTAACAATAAATGAATCTAATGCTCATTGTATTTTTAAATGAAAATGACTCCTCAGTAATCATGTAACAGCAGACGGTGTCGGCAAAAGAACACAAATGACAGCCTGCCAATTAAGATAGACCATTTCATTATAGCTATTTAATGATGCACTTTATGTGGTAGCATCCAGAAGAAAAAGCACCAGGGCAATGGAATTAGGAATAATGGAAGCAGGAGTAGACAGGGACTACAGCAGAAATTGACATTAAGTAGTTCATATGTGATCAAGAGGTTTAGTGTAATTTAGCAAATGCTGTTTAACTCGATTCATGATTGTTTATGTTGCATTTATCAAGGTGAAAGTTAATTCACAAGAAGGAGCCAAACAGGTTTTAAAGTGCATGAAGACATCTAAAGTTCCCTCATTATGTCTACAATTAGACTGAGATACAAGATGCAAATGGCAGATGCCTACATGCCACAGAATGAGTTATTACACCTCAAAAACTCAAAATCTAACCAACAATATTTGTCTAAGCTATAGTTAAAGTATTGGCCTTGATGTAAGACACAATTACAAAAAAATAAGCAAAAATGTATTTATACAGCACTGTTGTTCACGTTTGTGGAAATTGTTTTAGTTGACGCTCTTATTTTGAAAGTCTTATTAGAAGTTGCGCACTACTTCCGCGACTGTTTGTCCTCCGTTCGGGAGAACCACCTTATTCTGAGAAAGAACATTTCCTAATACAAGTAAAATTTATTTTCAAAGCACATTCACCCGCTCATTTCAAGATCTCCTTAGTCTTAAAATCACATCTTATTTCAATATACCAAAAAAACATATTTTAATCATTAATTATTTTTGAAGGGAGGATTTCTTCAGTGTGGATTGGTATTTTAAAGCAAAACCTTTGAGTTGTCTTACAGCAAACACATTTTGCATTTAGTATTTCTCAGCCAAACACATTCAGCATATAAGTGAGGTTTAATTAATGTAGATTTCTTCATTGGTGAACTTGCGAACCAAATCCTTCCCTTTATTTTTCAAATTCGCCTCTCACTATGGTTATTGATCAAGGCTGAGAATGCAGCCCCGGGCTAAACTGCATTAGTGAATTAAGTTTGGTTAATGAAGATCCTACAGGAAATTAAGGGCTGTGTACGACGTCAAAAAGATTCAAAGTATATTCATGTCAGCATAATGCAGTCATGAGGGACAATCTCATTGGGGACTTTAAAAAGCAAGTTTGATTATATAGCCACAAAACCAAGACTGTATTATGCATTTTCATATAAATGTATTCAACTTTCCAACCATGAAAATATTATGGACTTCGGCTCATTAGTTTGCCCTTTTTAATATTCAGGAAGCAAAATGGTTCAGGAAGCTAAATGGAATTTTCCACTGACTGAGATAGAAATGAAATTGAGTCAGTGAATCAATGATTCCCTTGGTGACACAGCAAAGAACTCAGATTTTAATAAAAATGTCTTTCATCTGCTCAGCAACCCTACGTCTTTTGGGAAAACATGATATCAAATGTAACTCCTCAGAGTAGTGCCAGGGTGATGGTGCTGAACAATGTAGTACCAAAATATTAATTCCAGCCATTTCAATAAATGTAAATTACTGCTTAGGCTGTGCACCGTCATGGGGTTTATAGTGGGGTTGGAGCCCATCCCAGCTGACATAGGGCAAGAGGCCCGGTACACCTTGGACGAGAGTTACAAATAAATATTCATTCTTGCAAACCTATGGGCCATTTTAGAATCACCAATTTACCTGTCATGCATGTTTTTGGACTGCGGGAGGAAAGCCCAAAAACTGTGGGATGTGTAGTGTACATGCTTTCCCCATGTTTACCAGCAGGAACCCAGCCAAACCCGGGGAAAGCATGTAAACTACACACAGAAAGGCCACAAAATTTAATTTGTGAAGGTTGCTTTGATTTGCTTATATGGAAATAATTAATAGCAGGTTTAATTTCTTTATAGATGTTCGTTTATACAAAATAATTTAAATCAGTAACTTGTATATTGTTCAATTGAGTTTTACACAATAAACTTGAAATATACACGAAAATGTAATACATTTTTTTTATTAATTCCTCTTAAAAAAGAAAAAAAACACATTACCTTTTTTGTATTGCATAAAATTTTCAAATATGGAAGAAGAAACATAAAGATACATAGTATTCAGGGAAAACCTCATTTCAAACTAACAGTCCTCTTCAAGTGTGATTCTGTCACCCCCGCTTATCGGCCTCTGTTAATGTCACAGACACATTTAACTCCAGTCTGTGTTCAAGCCTATTTTCCATCCATCTGAAGGAGGAGGGAGAAGAGATGGTGGAAGATCAGGAATGGAGAGGAGCTGTTGAGGTATGTAAGTTTCTGCTTTCCCCTCGTCGCTGTTTTCTGTACTTCTTAGATCTCTGCAGAGATAAATAATTGAATAGTTGAATCAAAAATCAGAATAACCATTAGCCATGCTAACCTTGCATGACTAAGTTGCATAGACAAAACAAACGTGCATACCCTTTGGCGTTGGGGGAGATCTGTTTCCTTTCCCTTCTAGAGAGCCAGTCTTTTATATTTCGCTCATGTATGATTCTGTCAGTAAAGTCGTCTCTGCGCTGCCTTTCCTCTGTAAGAAAGAACATTTCATTAACATAAACATAAGAATTCCAGAAGACATCTAGCTAAAAAGTACTTTTAATTTTCTAATATTATTGTCATTACAAATAATCCCTGCATTAAATATATCTATACTGCTTCGGGAGCTTAACTTTAAAAGTTCTCAATCATTTGGTAGACAGCGGTACTGTTTGAATACAGCTTACCTTCTATCTGCCTTTTTAGGTTAAAAAGATCCGCTTCGGACATGTGAGAAAACCTGCAGTTAGGGCCAAAATCACAGATTCCTGAAAATAAAAATAAAATTAAAGATAGACAATGAATAACTAAACTTGGAAGAAAGTAACAGGTTACAGAAAGCAAATGCTCCAAGCCAAATTTAAGATCAAAATGCCACATAAATGGAGTGACGCCTGCAATCTAGTTAGGGCAGTCAACTCGAGCTGCGCTGCTATAAGAAGAAGAAGAAATCCTTTATGGATCACATACAGCCATACAGCCAGTACTACATAGTGAAATTATTTCTCTGCATTTGACCCATCCTTAAGGGAGCAGTGGGCGGCCCCTTTGAAGCGCCCGGGGAGCTAGGGTTTCAGGGTCTCGCTCAAGGACCCTACGACTTGAAGACCATGGTCGGATTCGAACCAGCTTTTTTTCTGTAGACATTATTAATCACAAACATTATGATGAAAATAAATTTAAATAGTTAAAGTTGCCTTCCATGTGGCCACAAATCCATAAAGCTTATCATTTATTTCCATCTAATTTAGGGTGTATTGCTGAATGTCCAAAACTGTCAGTTATGAATGAGCACAACCTTAATGCCTGGTTGGCCATTACTGCAAAAATAATAATAAGCTGTGGGTCATTGCATTTCAAAAGTAGCTTCCAGGTTTTATCAAAAATAATAAATTATCTTAAAGAGAAGAACTAAAGTTCTTAAGGGGATTTAATATGGTCTTAAAGGTTTTATGTTTAAATTATCCTCTTACCTTTTTGGAGAAACTTCCTGCAGGGTTTCTTTGTTTGCTCCTCATGCAGAATGGCTGAAGAGTCTGCAAATAAATAGGAGTGTCTTCAAAGTTGGTGATACAATATTCCATCAAAAAGTAAATCAATGAGCAGCAACTTGTCAATGTATAATTAATTGTGCAATCCAAAAGATTATTGCATCCTGCATCACATCTGAGAGATTCAATTACCAACTGCATGTCTCACCTCTAAAATGGTCAAACCAGGCCTTCTTAGCTCTGTGATGCTGAACACCATTCAGATGCTTCTTCCTGTTGTGCATGTTGTCCTGAAAGGACCTGTCGCAGTAGTCACAGTAGTATCTCCTCCCCATGATGCAGTTTTACGATCTCATAACAGCAATGTCACCTTTCAAATCTCTGAAAGATCGTGAAGAGAATAACAAATATTACATTAATGCTCTGTCAACAAATGATGAGCTGTGTGATTAAAACGCTTTCTGATAGATAAAACAGAAGGTGTGAGTATTGTCCTGTTCAGCATCATTATGCACATGATCTCAGGGAAGGGGTCAGGTCCAGGCGGGAATGGTGCCCTCTGAAAATCCATGGCAATGCCAACAGCCTCCTTCCCTATGCAGATGCGGGGCAAGGAGGCTTGCCCCGCCGGGCTTTGTCTTAGCTCCATGGAGCTAAGACAAACCCCATTATAGTTCAATGGAGATAGAAGGGCTTTTTCCTAATAAACATTTTTTTTAAAAAACGTTTTTTACTTTCTGCTGAAAGTACACACAAAAAACATAGTTATTAATATTACATTACAGTTGTTCAAAAAAAGAGATACACCTAAATACCCAATACACTTTACACAATGGACCTTTAAATTTACAATGCATTTATAAAAACCTGCACCCAATCTGCAAACAATAAATTTGTAATAAATTACAAAGGTTGTTATGGAATAAAAATGTTGTATTTGGAATTAAAAAGTATAAACTATTCAAAACATCTACAATATGATAACAAAAAGAACATTTGGTATTAGTGGAACTATTTGGCTGCCATCTACTGGTTTAGTAATGGTTGTGATCGTCTAAAATTACTCACATGTTTTTGGCTCTAATGTGGGGGTTAAAACCCTCCTCTAGTATAGAAAAACATGGGAAATTTCCCTAAACATGTGAAACGGTAGTTCGACACTGGTGGTTAACATAAATATTAGTGAAATGAGTAGTTAGTACCTCCCGGTTGTTAAGCAAGATGGCTAACATGGATTCATGTGAAAAAACGCTTGTTTTCATCTCCAGCTGCAACCACAACGAATCGAAACGACT
Source organism: Lophius americanus (assembly GCA_037951165.1). Lineage (NCBI taxonomy): Eukaryota > Metazoa > Chordata > Actinopteri > Lophiiformes > Lophiidae > Lophius > Lophius americanus. The sequence continues at coordinate 5,158,159 of JBBDHG010000057.1, read as the reverse complement.
GAGATCTTTGGCGAAAGAATATTCTCGTCTTTGAGGTTCACAGAAACACAGAGAGAAGTTAAGCGTTTTGAAGAAGTCATAAAAATCTAATCATGACCGCTGCTCAGATATTCCTTTTTCTTTTTGTTCTTCTTTTTCTTCTTCTTCTTCTTCTTTTTGTTTCTCCTTCTTCTCCGTTGGAGTTTATTTGCGGTGGCAACCAGCTTAGTGTTGTATTGGGCCACCTACTGGAAGGAAAGTGTGGTACGATCAATGGACAGTATGAAAAAAATAAATTTTCTTTGTTCCACATAAAGAAAAACATTGATTACTTTTAAGTAAACTTATAAACTGTAAACTTTTCCTCTGGACCATTTTATATATTTATCAAGCGTCAAATCTCTTCTTTTTTTTAAATGTGCGGCTTGATTGTGACGACTCTTCTACGAGTATGAGAAATATATTGCTAAGTCGCATTAGTTCGAAAATCACAAAAAGCTTTACAAAGTTTGACATAGAAAACAATGGAGATTCCCTCCATTAGCTAAAACTGCTACTGGCAAAATAGCATTCTCCATATAAACTTGCAATGGTTAAATGTCACAAAGACATCAAAGACATCAAATCACCTGTTTGCCAACAGATAAAAATAAGGTTACACAATAAATAAAATAAATTAAGAAAACAAATAAATTCATGGTGCGACAATTCAGTGTAGCCATCCTCTAGCACATGGGTATTGAATTCAAGAGGGGCCAAAGGGAAATAATGTCCACATCAAGTGACAATTTATTCTTATTTTATTTACTCGTTCTATATGTATTTGAACAAACCAAGGGAACAGAATTAGTCAAATTAAGACAAAATTCAAAATGGATGAGCATAATGTTTTTATGCCTCCGGCTCTATAAGCAGTATTTTACGGAATCATTTCCAGTTAAATATTTTTATTCACCGGCATCAACAACAGCCAGGATAATATATTATTCAATAACATCTCAAATGATTCTGTTTTAACATAACATCATTATATTAACTTTAAATAACCCTTGGTAAATGGCTGGGCTGATTGAGCCGTTTTTTTTCTTCTGCCACAATAAAACAGTAAAAGGACACTGTTACTGCTAATCTCTGTTACCGGCGTCAAGAGCAGCTGCACCTGAGAAAACAGATGCAGCTTAATTCAATTGGCGTTTTCTTGATTTTAATGCTACAGCACCGAAATATGCTAAGGCTGGAGGGCATGAATTCTTCGCCAGTGTGCGACTGAGCTGGCACTTTTAAATGGCATGCCAGTTATAGCTGTGCATTCTGGGACTTGTGCTGCATAGCAGCGGGCCAGTTATTATAGAAATTAGATATTGTTTTGCGTACATATAATCATTCTGCGGGCTGGATGTTTCCCACAGGCCTTGAGTTTGACATGTCTTTTTAAGTGAAATCCTTGGTGAATTTGCATCTCATCAACTCAAGAGACTTGATGGGCCTTCCAGTTGAAACGTCTGACTGGGTTCGAAAATTTCAACTTCTGCAAACAACTATAATGCACCATAATAATAATATCGGGGGCATCAATAGATATCCCGTTTCTAGCCGTCTCCAAACCCATCCATGAGTAAAATGAAATGACCTCTGAAGGAACTTAATATGTGTTTTAATTTTATTTATGTATTTATTTTACTTCATTTATTTTACTTGGTTCATTTCAATTTCTACAGAATAGTGTCTTATATATTAATTAGTTTTTAATTCTTTTATCCCTATGCCTGTTTCTGTCTGTTAATTTTTGTTTTGTGGTGTGCGTTGTTTCTTTAATAAATTAATACATTTATAACTAGAAAAAACACTCCAGAGAGTGCAAACCTCCACCAAGGCACAACAGTACCCTAGGTTAAATACATACATATTTCTACATTAATGTCTTAGTTATTTGTCCTCCTCTAAATCTGCCAACAACTCCAAAACAAACTCTGATTATCTCTTAAAGGCTTTCCTGCGCCTTACACTTCAGCGTCAGTGTCCAGCCCTTTGAGGGTGGGGCCAAGTAATATCAAAGAAATCAAAGGAACTCTTACAACTGAGCCTCAAATAAACATCAAAGGAATCAAAGGAACAAAGTCAGTAATAGCCAAATTGTGACAACACTACTCCAAACGGTTTATTACTTTATCGTATTTTATTTAAATGCTGCAAAACTTGTATCACCAAAATGTAATAACCTCTAATCACCACTATATGCCAAAACAAAAATTGGGTAAAATTTCATGCAAATCCGTCCTTTAGTTTTTTCTGTTATCCTGCTCACAAAAAAATAACCTAACAAACATCCTATACATACAAACGCACGCTAGTGAAATCATAACCTCATGACTGTGGACTGAAGACTAAGAAAAATTGTTAACATACGGGTTACTCGGCTGTAGGTCATTAAACTTCCTGTTTTATTTCGAAAGATACCTTCCAACCAATTTCCGGTCCTGCGCACCGGAAAAACCAAGATGTCGCTGACGAAGTCCGTTTACAACTTACTCTTCAGGAGAACTTCTACATTCGCTATAACCATCATGGTTGGAGCGGTCTTCTTTGAACGACTGTTCGATCAAGGTGGTGACGCGATGTTTGAGCAAATGAATCGCGGGGTAAGTGTGTTCATTTGTGTTGTAATTCCGTAGTTTTATTCTGACCTTGTAGGCAAAGGACGAAGAGGAGCTAAAGCTAGCTAAGCTAGCCATCTGAAAGCCAAGTTATCAGGTCTATTAAGAAATCATTATGATAACGTATTCAGTTTAACCTATTGTATGTTTTAATTCACTTCAGAAACTATGGAAACACATCAAACACAACTACGAGAACAAAGAGGAGGAATAGGACGCGGCTCTGGGGTCATATAAGGCTGAAGTGTAAGGGCTGTTACCCTACCATCATCCATCTCTCTTGACTCACCTGAGTCCAAACTTAGCCAACATGGACAATGTGCTCAAAGTAACATCCAGGCTGGCAGCAGCTACCAGACGACCTGTGGGAGCTGATCGACTGTCTGAAGATGGAGCCATGGTTCCTGACGCCTCATTCCTTCATCCGTTGTTGTTTGTAAAACCTTCATTCTCATCACTGATTGTAAATTGTTGAATTAAATATGTGTCAATGTCATACAATCACAATGTTGTTTTTTCAAATATGACACTCGGTAATAGATGAAAATTTTGCCCAAGCTCGAGTTTGAATTGTTCTCCCTGTTGTGGGTTATCTCTGGGTACGATTTTGGTACCAGAAGTCACAGATAATGAAATAAATTATTCACTCATTGAATAATAACATTACATTTTTTATTAAAGGTAGATGTAAATTCAAACCATCTTCAACAAATACAGTATAGCTTTGTATACATTTTGAAGGCTGTGGTGACTGAACGGATGCTTTTTGGGAAATGCTGTTTTTGTTTTTAGAAATGTGTAAATCCGTTTTATTCAATGATTAACCTTAACTACAGCCTGTCGTCTGGATACTTAACAGTAAAGCCCAGAAGGAATTAATGTGATCATTTGAAGACAATATGTTTTACTTATATTTAAAGTTTGACTCATTTCAATAAGATTAATCCTTTATTAAGCAGCTCAAGATGGGAGCTAATTGTGATAGGAAGGAATAGGTTACAGGCAGCAAACACTCAATGTCAAAGTTTAGAGCAAAGTGTCACATAACCTTATATACTCTAGACATTACTATTCAAAAAATATTATGAATAGAAAAAACGAACCCAGTTGAACTCACGTTCTATATGGCCACATATTGATTGAGATTACTTATTTCTTCAATGCATTCTACAGAGTGATGCTAAATATCCCAAACTGTCCAATATAAATGAGCATAACCTTAATGTGTGATTGACCATATCAGCAAATGTAGTGGACAAACTGGAGGTAGTTAATATCAACAATACCTTCCAGGTTTTCTCAAAAATAATTTCCATCACTATGAACCAAAAATGGGCTTGAAACCCACCATTCATTAACTTAAATCATAAAACATAAATCTGTGGATGGTATTTGCTTTACATGCCACACTATTGGAGTTGTGAATGTTAATGAAGTCATATATAAAATTAAAAGGAAGGACTTCGAAGTTGATATTTTATTTACATGTTAAATACGATTAAGATTCTAACAATCTTAATTTTCATACCAGTTGACTTAGAGAAACACACAAAAGTATAACATTAGGGGGGGGGGAAACAATGCAACACATTACACAGGAACAGCTGACTGTAGGGTTTGAAGATGAGGACAAGGGAATACAGTATAGCTTTTCTTACAATGACTTTAACATCCTGTGGTCTGCCTGACCATCCAGGACTGCACAGTTTGTTCTATATTATTTGCTAGTAGTATATTGAAATGCATTTTACACAAGGGAAAGGGGTCATCATGGGCACCCTTTCTCGTCTGTGTATTCACAGCCATCAAATGTAGCAAGCTGCAACCTCACACCTTTTATCTGAACCAGCATTAATCTTTTCAGCAATTTGTGTTACAGTAGCTCTTATGTGGGACTTGGAAACAAAGGTTAGCCTTCTTTCCCCACCTGATCCTTGGCTGACCCAGACCCTGTCACCGATTTACTGGTTGTCCTTCCTTAGACCACTTTTCGATAGGGGCTAACGACTGCAGAGCGAGGACTCCCAACAAGCCCTACAGTTTTGAACATGGTGTGGCCCCAGTTATCTTGCCATCACATCATTATCCTTGTTAAAGTTAGTCAGATCTTTACCCCTGGACATTTTTTCTGCTTCCAACACAAAAATAGAAGCTCACTTTCTCCCAAATATAATGTAGCTATTAACAAGTGCCATAGTCACTTCAAACATTTGCCAATATAATATGACTGATGAATGTAAGTTCTATGAGGGATTTTCAGTCGTATAAATCTATTTTAGATCGACTAAAAAATCCCAAAAGATTGTTTCTAATTTCCAAATTACCAGATGCTCTTCCAGACAGTCCATTCTTTCTCTTAATATAACCCCATGTTGGTGGATATCTGGCAATAAGAGCCACATCATACAGATAGATATCTGGAACACCTGGACCCTTAAGCATAATTGTTTTTCTCTTATCATTCAGTGCTATGGCAAGACCTCTAGGGGGGAAACCAACACTGCATGTCCCACTGAGTACATTCTCACCATAACAAACACAATTTTAGCTAAGCTTTTTTTTGTTGTAGATTAGAGCATCTGACCTATAGTCCCATATTGTGAGTTTTCGCAATGTAAAGCATGCAACCAAACAGAAATTCAGTTTCCAGAAGACCAATCTGAGTTAATGGTATGAAATAATTCTGTAAAAAACATTTACATGTAAGTATTAAAAATAGGGCAAAACCATAAGCTTCAAGTACATCCATCATATTCATGTGTTGCACACTAAAATCAAGAAAGGTTACACTAAAAAAACAGCGTCGCTAGCCAACCCCATAGTCTAGTAAGCCACAGGTTAACTCCCAAGTCTGATAAATATTGTATTTCAGGTGTGAGCATTTTTTCACAGATCGTCCTGAATGTTGGATCAATACTTTTCTTCATGTTGTACCCCAGGATGGAAGACTCTCCACCTGGCTGCCAGGGTAGGAAACGTCTGTCCTGAATCTTCTGGGCTTCAACTGCTCCTCCATCCTCGATACAGATGGCCTCCATTTCAGCATTTCTTCTCCTCAGCTCATCTACCTGCTGCTGCATTCTTTCTCTACCAAACTTTTCTACTCTGGCCCAGAAGGTGGCATTAAAGTGCTGATACAGTTTCCAGTCGGCCCCATTCCACTGTATAGCTTTGGCCCTCAACTCAGGGGTCAGTTGAGATACAGATGAACTCTTGCGAGCATTGAGTTTAAAATACAAGACGTCCTCCATGGTCCAACAGAGCATGTCCTTCAGGAGAATAATAGACTCCTCAAAATATTCTGCTATAAGAACAAGATCAAACTCTTTTGATAAGTTATCAATATACGTCATTACACAAGGATCATCAGCCTCCCGGTTGTTATCCAAACTAAAGTCAAAAAAGAGAAGATTTTTAAGATAGAATGAGTTGAAAGCCTCAGGGCTGTAGAAGGTCTGAGGATTGTTTAGAAATTCTGCCAGTTTGTTCTCTCCACTCATCCACCATGTGAAAGGTACCGCTCTGTGATAATAATGGAAGGCCGACTCAAAGAGATTTACTGGATCACGTAGGATGGTGAAGTAAAAAGCATCCGGAGGCAGTAGCTTGGCTACCTCATGACGAGCGAAGCGCATGTGGTTACACACGATGTTGAAACATTCTCCAGGCCTGTAGTCCTTCACCTGAGAGCACTGGAAGGGTGATGGGTAGAAGAAGTCATTGCGCCCATTAGGTAAAGCAAATTTAAGCTTGAGCTTCTCACCATATCTGAATAGGATGTTGAGTATGGTGCTACTAGCAGTTTTGTGGGTCTTCATGAACATGATGTCCACTTTGGGGGAGCACTCTCCCAAATTTAAGTTTGTGCTTTGCATACGAAAGGTCCCATTTTGCGGCAATACATTTGCCATGCTGCGAGGACACGTGTCTGCTTCAGAATCCCTGTAGATAAAGCATATGGTTAAGCAAACAGATTATGCAGTATCGCACAAAAGGTAATGTTTTCCCTTCAAATATTTACCTAATCTTCTCTTGGGATGGGTTTGTCAGGTAGTAGAGCAGCAGCATGATGTTGGTAACGAAACCCCAGAGAATAAAGCTTTGTATCCAAAGAGTGCACTTATATCCTTTGATACGAGGCATCTTTAAAGCCCCAACCGAATCCTGGAAATTAAATCCGAGAGAGCTCATGTGTGAGGTTGACTACGCAGGAAACCGGGAAAAAAGTGTTCATACACACCCTGTGTATAAACGAGAGAGAGCTTTAGAGATCAGTTGCCGCATCAGGCAACTGATCAGACACAGAGCCCCTATGTTGACACTATAAATATGCTTATAAGGTGGGAGTTGTCTTCACAGACAACAGCAAAAATGGAAAGGGAAAAGGGCGACACAACTTTAACATACATGTACAAATATTTCATGAAAATGGATATATATCAAAACATTTTTGATAGGGGAATTATTCCAGATTATTTCTAACAGCTTGTGACATATTGAATGGTTTGGTCCCTTTTGTACACAAACTCTTACACTTTATCAGGTTTCTAAAACAAAATCCTCTAATAAGTATGTCTAAATGAGAAGTTGTAGAACATAATGAAGACTAAACCTTACAAATGATATTGTTGGCACATTAATCCAAAACCAAACATTTCAGTCACTGAGAACGCAATAAAGCAAAGATTATGACATGTGGAAGTAAGTATCGAAGAATATATACCTTCAGGCGACAGTAGCAGTGTCGGGGTGATTTCAACAAGGCTAAAGAAAACCCTCTTCTGTTCATTATATGCATGCTCTCTGACATCACATCTGATTGGCTGTGAGGACACAAAGAAGTAAAGGGAATTCTCCTCCTACTGGGCCCGCATTTGATAACAAAAGCTGCCTTCTGTTGCACTTTCTCACACTTCTTGAGATCAAATAGATTGTGTAGGTTCTGTCCACACTGCATCTTCTAAAAGTATACTTCAGCATGTGGTAACTAGGTTGTTTAATTTATTTAGGGCTGCTACAGCAGCCATGACTGCTGTCCTGGATTCTCTCTGATCATCTCTCGGCTCATCATCTCTGTGCCTTTCTTCTCATGGATAGTTGGAGCGGGCAGAGGTTAAGTTTAAGAATACTTAACTTTTCTTAGTAAGATCTTCCAGCTAACATTGAACTAGTTTTAAACTATAACAAGGTATCACAATGTCTTGCATAGTATCTCGGCAGAGTAACAAGATGTTTGTCCTTATTTTGAGAATAAGGAAATTCTGTATTAAAAGCTTTTTTTTATTGATTATTAATATTGAATGAAGGTATATATTCATAAAATGAGCTCAATCAAAGTATACAAATACAGATTTTAAGTAAATCTCTTATCTTTACTAAATTACCTTTCATTGATTGTAATTATCTTAACCTAGGCGGGGGCCTTTTTACTTTTGGACAGTGCGCAACAGGGAAGACGAGATGTCAGCATCACATCAGTAAATAATACATTTTATTAAAGTTTGATTAAAGGCAATGTTCATTGAAACTCTTTGAATACTTAAACAAAAAAAAGAAACACAGATCTCCTTTTTCTGTGAGCTCACAAATATTCCAGCAAGAACAATGTGTTTTGAAAACCCATCATCCAAGGTGTTTGTCTTTCCAAACTGGATGGACCTGTTATTTCAAATGCCCCGGCTCTTTTATCAGACAGTAGAATATTGTTGGACAAATGCTATTTGCATGTCACTCCCTTTGGATGACTGTTGGCTAGCGTTCACCTGCACATCTGACAGAGCATCATTTGGGCTTTCCTTGTCTCTCAAGCTCACCTACTTCAGCCCATAGCTTAAATAATCAAGAAGACTTTTGTCATAAAGTACATACCAGTATTTCTTTTTCTCACATTCTATTCACGTGTTCAGCACGTTGTTTTTATTAAATGTTCAACATTCCTAGGCTTTGAACGGGGCATTATTTCAAGCATACATTTTTGTGTCATTTCATGTTCCTTTCCAGTGTAAAACATCAAAGGAACAAGGCATACAGTACCATAGGTTACGCAAAAATTCATGCAGATTTCTCCATTAATGACATTTCCTGCGCCTTACACTTCAGCGTCTCTGTTCACCCCACTGAGCACCCAGTTCCACCACAAAGGAACTTCAAGAGAATCAAATCAAAGGAACTCTTGACACGGAACCCCCAGCACCACCCCCAAAGAAACATCAAAATAGTAAATGGAACAAAAGCGTCAATAATGGGCAGAGTTTCAAGAGAGGCCTCTCACCACATGGTGTCATCACTACTCCGAACGGCTTATTATTTTTAGATTTATTTTAAATGCGACACGCATAATGTCAACATAATGCCTACCTATGGGTAAAAGTTCATGCAAATCTGTCCATTAGTTTTTCCGTATCTTATTCACTTGTCTTGTTCACAGACAGAAAGACAGACGGACAGAAAGACAAAACAAACAGAAGTAAAAACAGTTAAAAAGCTTTGTTTCTAAGATTTATTTCTTATTTTTGGTTTCAAAAGAAAAATAATCTGGTCAGGCATGACAAAAATATTCTAGTTTTAGGAAAATAAATCTTACATTTTCTTACGATGATATTCCAGCTAACATTGAGCTAATTTGAACGTGTAAGAAGGAACAACGAATGTTTGCATAATATCAAGATTTATTTTCCCTTATGTAAAGAGTGAGGAAATTCTATTTAAAGAAATTATGTGTTATTATAAGCTGTCTGAATGTTAGCACAAATAAACAAAAACTACTTAATGGATATTCCTGAAACTTGCTAGGTTGAGCACGTTACAAGGAAGAGACAATTCAATTTGGAATGGATCTGGATAAAGGGGCGGAGCCAGACATTTTGGTTTAATTTTATGCATCGTTTACTTACCCGTTCAACGTTCATTAATGATTTCCCCTCCATCCCACAGTAGTAAGCCTGTGAGTTTGCTGGTTTGAGTCTGTCTGCTTTTTGGACTGTAAATTCTCTTTGGCCTTATTAGCCTGACATCTATCCTCGCTTGGACGACAGACCTATTTTTGAGAAGGTGACAGGTTCAAAGTCTAGCCCTGTGTCTTTCAAGTATGGCTGTTTCACAGTAGCAAATGGACTGCAACTTAAGAAAATACATGCAGAAAAAGAGAACATCTTCAAGTGCATTATAAATTAAATGTATTATTATTATTTATTATTAATTTGACCATCAATTTGACCAGAAGGCACAACACAATTTATTAAGAAAAACCTATCTAGAAAAGCAACTAGACAACGGAAGTTTTCACAAAGGACACTTAGAAGTGATGCATACCCGACACGCTTTTTTAATGCTTCATTTAGTGAATTAAACAGATAAAATGAAAAATCATTGCATGATGTTTCAATTAGCTGTGCTAGCCTGTGTATTTTTGGTATATACAAAAAACAAAAGGAGTTCCCCCTTTTGAGTTAAATGTAAACTTTTACAATAAAATATGATAATCCATGATAGATTTCCTTGAGTCCATTCATTTATACAAAATTTGGAAAGAATCTGACCGATGCTTGAAAATTTATAGCCCAAAAACTTTTGGCCATAAAGCTACTCCTAGTGTTAAAAATATTTGATCAATCTCTCCCAAAATCAATCCTGTTTTTTCTCACACTAAGGTCTATGTGGGTATTGAATTCAAAAATCCTGGATGAAATAGTTTTTGAGGTATCACGTTAGCACGAAGGATGTGCTCCAGCGGACGCGATGCGGATGACAATTTCCATTATATCCGGGGGGATATAAATATTATATATACACAGAAATACAGCATATTAAACCATGGGGACTCAAATGGCCAAAGAATCACAGAGGGACAAAAGAATTGTTTTCTTTTCCCTAACAGTGTCCTTGACATTAAAATATGTCAGCGATGATGACAAGGTCCGTTACACAAAGATGAGAAAAAGGTTTGATCTACAGTATACGGAGGTGCTTGAGTAAGGGCGGCCCACAGTGAAAGAACAGAAGCTGAATATTGTGTAACACTTTGGCAGCAATATTATGTCATGCATGTTATTACACTCTTACACATTCACATTCACCCCCAATAACTAAACAAGGCACGTCTGATGATGACGTATCTCCCGAACCTTGCAGAAATTTGCGAGCCTCTAGTGGTTTTTATTGTTTTATGTATGCTAGGCAGAAGATGACTAATGATCAGAGTTACCTTGAAATTTAAATCTCAACTTTATGAGTAAATGTTGGTAGTCAAGTATTTACAGTGTACTTGACATACAGTCAAAATGACCATTCTCACCAAAAACATGTCTCCCTGGAACAAACAGAAACGAAAATAATCAAAAGGGAGGACATATATTATGGATCATGTTTGAACAATGTGGTGAAACTAGAATATATATTTTCCCATATATGCTCTGAACAGGATCCCCTTTCCCCTTTCCCCCAAAACAATTCTGCTTCCATGATAACAATAAATAAAATAAGTAAAAGATTCTTAATATGTGGAAGCACACCTTACTGATTATTGTTAAGATATGTGTAGTTTGGTGGAGAAAGGGTTTGAGAGGTTTGAATACATCTATGATGGAAATTTTCAGCCATGTAAAAATGAATGTGACAATAATCTGAAGAAGAGGTCTTCGGGCACCAAAGCGGTCATGGAGTGTATCATTCTTAATCCACTATAAATCACTCACTTTAGTGTCACTCAACTTGGCTATATGATTGGGGTGAAACTGAAATTTTTTGAGTCACTATTTACGTTTCCTTTAATTTTGACAGAAAAACGGTTAATTGTTAGAGGCAATACACCATGAACTACTTTTTTCTTCTTGGAAAATGTAACATTTATAATTCTATCAAAGTACCCTTTCCATTTTGGAATAAACTTATTAGCATTAATGAAATTTTGATATGAGCAATATATTCAATAATTCAAACTTTTGATTCAAGACACACTGACAGACAGACAGACGGCATTCTCCCTGTCATTAGGGGGTTAAACCCTTAATATATAATTAAGTCAACTTAGTGCTTTTAATATAAATCTTACCTTCAATCATTCACAGCTCCAATAAGAAATATAAAGCATGTTACTTTTGATATTATTTGCATTTTTATTCTTTTGATCAAAAATTACATTTATTTTATAAATATACAAAATATGGTACATAATGATATAGCAGTGATGAGGAAATCAAACAATGAAATAAAAACATGTAACAGTGTCAAAATAACAGACATCATGCGCATATTCATTCAAGGTGAGAAACATTCAAATTAACCGCTTCCTTTCTGAAATTATTACCTGTTAGAACAAGAGCTTAAACCATGGCCACAGTTTAATGTAAAGGTTTACCAAACCGTAACTCGTGAGTGCTGGTATAAGGTTAAAATAGTTAAAAGACAGTCCGGTGATTTTGTTTTTATAACTCTATATCATTTTATATATATTTTATTCTAAAAATATTTCAAACTAAAAAAGGAGAAGTACAGTACAATAGGAAAAAATAAATATTTCAATTAAAATATATTTTCTCTGATTAATTTACTGCTCAGAACAACTTAAAAATAATTTCAAAACAATAAGATTCAGTGACAAACTGACAAAACCAGTATTGTTGAAATCTTCTGTGCATCAATGAGCTGAATCCACAGACATGTTCTCCTCCTGTGCAGCTCATACAGCTGTGTGTTCTTATAACATCTGCTGTAGTCCTGATGAGCAGAATTCTTACTGATGAACAGAATTCAGTGCTGTGCTCAGGTCGTTTTTATTAGATGTTACTTTTGGCTTAAAGATCCTTCACAGTTTCGAACGAGATACACATAAACAAAAGAGGTCAAGGGGGTTAAATATGTTTTAACACCACTCTCAATGCCTCCCTGAATTGGATCGCAATCATTCACCAACACACCACTGACTGACATTCTGAGCTGACACTTAAAGGGACATGGCCCCTTATAGGTACCAGGTCGCTGTGTTTTTTTTGAACATATACACAGTGCATAACCCTGGATATTTTACAATAAGAGATGTTTTCCATTCCAGAAATGTTTAACATGTTATTTTTAGAGACGTTTTATCTTTAGAGACATCAGTTAATGAGGGACACGAGGGACGCTAACACCGGCTGACAGACACTACGATAACAAATCTTTAGAAATCTGGGTAGTTCCTTTGCATGATCGTTTGAAAACTACTTGCCATTTCCAGTAGATAAGTACAATAACAGGTGGCTCTCATATGTTCACTATCTCCCAGTTCCAGTTAACTTTTGAATAAATAAATCCCCGTCGCAGAAAATTCCACACTAAACCACGTCAGAAAATTTGCAAAACTATTCTGATAAACTGTGCCACAAAATAAAGCAAGGAAGGACATTAACCTTCCTCGACAGAGAGCAGCAATCGGGTAGTAATTAAGTAGACATGGTAGAATGCTTACACTGCATTTATACGCTTTTGTAATTTAACCTAGTAGACAGGTTTATAGAGAATCTGACCAGACAGCACCCTGCGTTTCAGCTCCGTCCACAGCAGGCTCCGCTCTCTCTGGGATCCCTTCATGAATCCACGGTTCTCTTGAGCACGGCGAGACAGATAAGGAATAACCTCATTGACCGGTCCATACGGGACATACTTGTAGACTGGGAAACCTGCCTGGCCTGTTCCCAACACACAGCAAGGAGAGAGGACATAATTAGTGATTGGATCCCCCAGAGCATAGTTGGCCTGTGATTCATGCAGACCACCTTACACTGGGACTCACATTAACCAATGATAAACTTCAAAGTTTGACAATGATAATGTAAAATAAAATGTTACAGATGCTTTTACTTGTTATGGAAATAACTGAAATATTTATTAAATTTATTAAATATTTTCTCACAATATTTTATTTAATTATTGTACATAGTGTCTGTTTGCATTTTGAACCATGTTCATTGCTATAATTCCGGAGAACAAAGTTATATTTATCTGCTGGTTTTATGGGTTGTGGGTTTTTTGCTGTTTTTTAAAAAAAATCTGAACAAAATCTGATCTTTGACTCAAAAACTATCTATCTAACTAGCTATATACCAAATAATACTGATCAGAAGCACGTTATGAGTGTGAATAAATATTTTATTACGATAACACCGTGTTTTAATACTATGTATCTAATGATATGTAAAGGTCAAACCAACCCTCGAGTCTAACTAGTGGAAGAAAGATTAGGCCTGCAGAGGAACTGAACTCCAATGTACATCTGCATAAAAAACTGAACAGTACATGCTTCCATGCATCATTGAAATACCAAAGATCATTTCCCCGTTACACTTGTACAGGGGTAGAGTACCGATTAATATATTGTGTTCTTAAAAGTATAATGTATAATTTATTCATGTTTTTATTCATTTTTCATATTAGCTCGGGAAAAACCATTTTATCTCTTTAGGAGAGGGCCCCCACTTCCATGTGGAGGCCAACCTGTCTGTGCGGTTGCCTGGCTGGACAAAGTAAACGCTGGCTCTGGAGAGGGTTTTTGCATGTTACTGTTACTAAAAAACAGTCCTTTGGTTTTGGTTTTGGTTTTGTTTTTTAAACATGTCCTGTCTAGCAACCTCAAGATCTGGGTTCCAAATATATTTAACTCTGCAAGGGTTAAATATATTTGTGTTTGTTATACACAAACACAAAGAAGAAGAACCAACCACCATTTCACAGGTAAGGAAAAAAGTGTATAGTAACTAGTAAGTAAGTATGTGTACAAAGCATTGCATGTAATCGTGGATTGCATATATGTAAAGCGTAACGCAAAACATTGACCTTGCAGACCTTGTTAGTCGTACGATAGACTGTTATGTAAAAGCACACACGGGGGTGATATTATGCAAAAGAGAGGAGGGTCTTTGTTGCAGACCTACGGTACAATCTTTGAGTAGAAATTGTTTATAGAGTTGGGTTGAACTGTTGAAAGGTCGGCAGAAGGACTTAGGGACTATGCTTGAGTAACTCTAACAATAACAATTATTAATTTATGTGCAATATTAACATTAATATTATTTTGTTGCAAAATGTTCAATGTGTGCTATATGCAATTTCCACACCATTTTACTATATTTTCTATGCATGCAGATCGGTCAACTGCAATAATCCTGCTACTGTGTAAAGTATTACAATCATTTTCTATTGTTATTTTTCTTATTGCCTTTTTTTTACTTTTTTATGCTTTCTTTAATTTTTTCATGGAGCAAGCTAGAACGTAATTTTGTTCTGCTGTTTACCTTCGCTAGTGGACAGCCTGAATGACAATTAAGTTAATCTTAAATCTTCAAAGGCATTTAGTTGGTCCAAAGAGTAAAGCCTTGTTCTTTCCACAGTCTGTTCATTAAAGTACTCTTGGAAGCCATACACTACTGACAGTTACATTTAGACGCTTTTCTCAGAACTTCAGGGGGAATCCCTTTCCAGAACTAGAGAAGACGTGACAAGTGCCATACTGCAGCTGGCTACAGACTAAGCCTAACTGCCAATTTAAGGAAACCCATGTAGAATTTTTTCTTCGGCTCCGTTCATATTTTTTGTCATATTTATTGTAATTTTTCTGCAATTTGATCTTTCTCTCATACTCAGTCGACAAAATTTCTCATTATGAACAAATCATTTTGGGGATTATTTTTTTCTAGAAGGTATATGGTTATTTGTTACTAGAGTACATGGTTTGTTGATTAGAGAAATCTGACGTCAGAGCACAGATGACGAGTTCAATTTAATTACTGTGATTGGACAGTCAGTGGTCTGCAGTGTTTGAACTTGGTTCCTTGTATTTGATCAGTAGCAGTGTCAGTACCCCAGCAGAGGACAGGACAGAATGGATTGGTTGTGTGCGTGATGTCAGACCCCATATTACATGCTTTGCTGTTTACTTTTAGAATCTGAGCTGAGTGTTAACATACCTAGGGGGAAGCTGATCTGGTCACACATTCCCAGCAGCTGTCCAAAGTAAACCTTATTCTCAGTGGGTGAAAGGTTCATTTCATTCATCCTGAGAAAGAGAAAGAGAACATACTTGGAAAGCTGCTATTACATAAAAAGAGTTAGCATTAAGCACTTCACCACTGATGTGTCAATCTGTAAATCCTACAATTACCTTAAAAAGGTAACAAAGAATGCATTTCATTAAGCACCACATCTTAAGCTTTAGGTTGAACGCTTTACAACTGATCCTTAAGGATTATGGCTTTTGTGTATGTTTAAACAAAATCTTTACATTATGTGTTCAATTTTTTATCATCTAAGAATTTATCATTCAGGCCTGAGAGCTTACCGTTTTAGGGTAAATTTCACTGTGTCCTCGTTGTGAGTTGCAACCATAACATTCGCTTTCCTTCTGTGCTCAATCTCCTCCAGCACATACTCTAAACATCTAGACCAAGAACAAGGTAGAACGTTAGGATACCTGATGTTTTCTAGCTAAACAACCAAAGGCTTAAATGATTATTCCACACTTACTTGTGATACATCCTGTTGGTGGCCTCATAGTCTGGGTTTATAGGGTCTTCATAGCCAATCTCGTTGGCCCTGTCTCTCTCTTGGTACATGTATGCTCCACGAACCAGTTTGGCACCAAAGTACCAACCTTCCCTTCCTGAAAGCTCAATGTCCACGGTTACATTGTCATAGGCTTCCTAAAAGTATTTTAAAAGAAACACAACAATAGTCTCAATACATTCAAACCATCCTTACAGGGCATGAGGCCTCCATGGGAACAGAAGCAAGATTTAAATAAAATGTCAACCTTATCACAACTCACTTGTTAGAATTGTATAGAAAATCCCTAAAACTTCCAACAAAACCTTTGAATAAAATCCCACAAGTTACAAACATTCCCTTAATTGTTATAAGCCAGACAAACCAGTCATGAATATTTATAGGACTCAGATGTTTTTAATAAGACATGACAAGTATGAAAGGCCAAGTGCTACATTATGGCTCCAGTAATTGTTACTATATGTCTCATGCTTAAATAATGTTTATTAGCCTGATGTGAAGTGTGAGATCTTTGTGAGATTTTTATGTCCAAGTTTTTGGACATATTCCAATGCCAGTGTGAATGAGGATGAACAGCTTGATTCTCTTCAACCTCCTTATTCTAATTCTGATTCATCCTTCCAGCCTTCTAGAAGACTTTTACTAAGATCTATGTTAAGCTTATTTGGTGTTTATCTGACTGTGACTTTGTTGACTTACTGATAGAATTAATGGTTTGTGTGTAACTTTGGTGTGTTGTCTACTTAAGCTTTTAAATAAACATTGCTAATCAAGAACTGTTTTGGCTTAGTTTAAAAGAGTTATGTTTTTAATGGACTTGTTATGTAACTTTCTTTTCTGTTAGTTTAAATTTAAAGTGTTTAAAATGTATGGGTATCTCTTCAAATAAAAGGACTCTCACGTTTTTAATTGTTTCCTGAAACTGTTTTGTGTTTTGGCAAATGGAGGATCTTACTTCATTCATTCATTCATTCATTCATTATCAATCGCTTATCCAGATCAGGATCGCAGCAGCCTATCCCAGCCAGGACAAGTCGCCAGTTCATCACAGGGCCGACACATAGACAGGCAACCAATTACACTTACACTCACTCCTACGGGAGTATTAGTGTGGATTAGTGTCACCAATTCACCCAATCCACCTATATTGCATGTTTTTGGACTGTGGGTGGAAGCCGGAGTTCCCAGAGAGAAACCATGCAGACCCTAGGAGAACAAACTCCACAGAGAGAGGCCGGCAGAGGTGGATTCGTACCCGGCTCCTTATTGCTGTAAAGCACTATACTGCGCCACTGTGCCGCCCAGGATCTTACTTATTAGTTAGAAAAACAGATATCAACGGTGCGCCAAACCTCGTCGTCAAAGCAAATATTTACACGCAATGAAGCATTCCGAGGTAAAAGGACGAGTATGACGGTCTGTCCTGAGGATTCAACTTAGCTCGGCCTCAGCCTTCTTCCCAGCAGCAGCACAGGGAAGCTCCATTTCCCCACCTGAACCTCTCTGCTTCCTGTTGACCGAGAGCAGGGCACGTATCCTCCAAGGGGACCGATTACTCCAAAAATGGAAGCTGTCCCTGGTCCACCGACTTGATTTCAATGGGTTTCTGGATGGTAAACTTTCTAAACTTTGAGCTACAGTTTAACATTTCAAATGATATCCATCTAAAGGAACTCGTCACATAGAAGGCACCTGGATGATGTCTTTTTGGCACCTGAGGGCCACCGTAGCTTCTTTGACATAAACAGGTGTGCTGATGTGTAAAAAAGGTTGCAATCTGGACCATAACTGCTTGAAGTCACTAAATTTTACACACTGGAACTTTAAGGCAGGCATCTGGCAAGAAGATAGTTTGGTTTCTGTTTATGAAAGCAAGCTTCCACCATTATGAAAATGTGAAAAACTATGTGTTAGATTATATGGTTTGAATTGAAGGCACACTTTTCCTTGACTTGCTGCTTTGTGTCTTCGTCTTTTGTTGCACACCAACGCCAACAAGGCTGGAATGTAACAGCTACCAAAGTATGCCTTTTCTAGAGCCATAGGTGACACCTTCATATAATTATATTCTGTCCAAATGGTAGCAGAAATAAAACTTGCTGTGAAAAAAAAAAATCTAACAACAGAAATTTCATTTTTTAAAACCATACAAAACGCAGAATAAACTTTGACACAATGAGCTATAAGAAGGGAGCTTTGGCCTCACCTTAAGGTAACACTGGTAAGTGTTAAAAATGATTGGTTTCTCTCTGTTGAATTTCCTCTGCATCTCCAGTGTCAATCGACTAATAGCTGGCTGGAAGTATGTCTGCTCAGCGTCCACCATTAGCCTGACCCCATTCTCCACAGCATGCTAGGGTTCACAGTGTTTTAAATTGTAGATGGTTTGAAGTACAGTCATCAGTTATGAGTAGAAGTAGACACATTTAATTTCTTACTGATGTCATATTTATTGTAATGATTCTTAAAATATGTTGCTAAATGCATATTTGTTTGCTTTAGTATCCTTACATTGGCAAGAATGTCCACTCTCTGTAGCATTCTCTTCATCTGCCTCTCTTCCTCAGCTGTAAACTTTCTCAACAACGGTTCCAGCTGGCGTGTCTGTATGACCAAAACACAGAACATCAAAACACCAGGAATTTCACAGGATAAGCCAACAAACTGCATCAGCATGTGAGAGGCAGGGTGTATGGGCTAAGAGGGAGCAAGAGCAGCATGAGCACCTGTGCCATTTTGTTCCATGTCCTTTTTCAAACATATCTGTCTTGATCTCAAGGGCCCTTACGAGCTTTGTCTACATCAACAGCTTCATTTTGATTTAACTAACATCTCTGTACAAAACACGTTGTCCGCTGTGTTTCTGTTATACACATGATACATGCGGATGAAAAAATACTAGAGGAATAACTGTATAGTATGTTTTTTGTAATAGTCTTAACCTATATTTATGTCATATGTTTATTTTTATTTGTTTTATAAAACAATAACTGTGTTTATTTGGCAAATTTAAGGGTCAGAAATGCATTTTCAGGATATATGAGGCATTTTTCCTCCCTCCTTTATGCCTGGACCATTTTTTGCTGAAAGTGTGTTTTTCTGCTGTCAAATGCCGATAAATGTGATCTTTTATATATGAATATAATTTTCATGAAGTACTTTACTTCATGAAAGTAGTACTTTTTTGTGCATTTTATCTGGGATTAAGCTCTGTATTTAATTTTGACTACTGAAAAAAAGAGGTTCCAGTCCGATCGTGTTTAATTGTCAATGTAGGTTTTCCAGGATAACAGACTATAAATCATTACTCCCAGGTATTTATATGGCAGAACCTATCTAATGCTTTCATTGTTGATGACGACAGGAACTTTTTGAGAGTCAGATCGTGAACTTAGTTCAATTTCCCAGGTTTTATTTGTATTAAGTTAATAGGCATTCGTATCACCCTGTTCAACACTTTGTTTAAGCCTTTGTTTTCATGAAAGACACCAGAAGGCTACCAGAGCATTTGGTTCATTATGAGACATTTTAAGCTTATCATAAATCAGTTGAATAGATCTTCACATTGGGAGAGAGAGACGGATTGGTTGCTTTGTGAGCTACATTGATTTTTAAGTACATCAGTAGATCTGATCTACCTGCAGACTCACAGTACCTACCAGAGGTATCTACTACAATGTAGTAGATACCTCTGGTATCTACTACACCAGTTCCAGGAGTCTCACCAGTTCCAGGAGGGATCATGTACATGATCCCTTCTGGAACTGGTGAGACACCATTATTAATTGGGTTTGGGTTAGGAAAGTTCTCAGGCTAAATGGGTGGTAATACATGGACACTTTTCCTTATTTCAGAATGAAATCATTCCGAAAGAATATTCCTATTTGACTATTTACAAGAGCAGTGATCTATTCAGAAATGATGTTTTATATGTGCCGACACATCAATCAGAAGAACTGTCACCTGCTTTGTGAAGCACTCTTCACTACTCTTCAGTAGTCACTACTAGATGATGAGTTTTATCAGAAGATAGTCATCTGTCATGTTATCAGGGCAGTTTTTCCTGTTACTTTGATGCTTTTAATGAAGACACAGCTTGATCTAACTCAGGTTTACTCCTATAGCCTACTGGAGACATGAGGGAGGAAGATAGAAAAGGCGACATCAAAGCCATATCCTTATCTCAAATTGGTTTTGCTCTGACTAACGTTACATAATTAAAAGGTTGGCATTAATTTATTAGCGAGGCCTTGTTGGGTGGTAAATTCAACAATTACTTTGAGATCAACATCATCCGACATAATGTGAACTCTGCATTGCACACTTTTATTTGGAAAATCCAGAACCACTGATGGTCAGAGTTTCATAGAAGTCTACCTCCTCTTCAATTACTTCATTTATTGTTGCATAAAACTGGCTATAGTGGTTACCATAAATTCAAACAACATGCCCCGTAACGTTCAAAGCAGAAACTTTTCATGCGCTTCATCCTAAAAACTGATCCACTTTGTTATTGTGCGATTTTTGCTTATAATCCAGGTCTTCAAAGTTTCCCAAAGCTTTTTTATTTTCTCACATTTCTCTCCTTTCCACGTGTGTGTATTTCCTGAGGGACTTAAACTACCCCCTTGCAAAGGAATTACATCCCATTGGGAAATTAGTATTTACATTTTCTTTCTGATAAGCCTTATTTTCCGAATCTATTCAGAATTACGCTGTTAAACCACCAAATGTCTCCAAATCAGTAGCGAGGCCAATTAACCTCTGAGACGGGCTGTCGGGATTGGTACGGGCGTCACACATGATAGTAGCTTTATGAATGTTAGTTTTCCTTCCCCAAAAATAAAATAGGTCTTTTTTTTTATCTTTTCGGTAGTAGAATATATTATTTCAAACTAATTAAGATAAATTAAGAAAATACATGTCACCTGAGTGGGCCAGCAGTACAACTGGCCAGGCCCACTAGGTCCACCCATAACCTTGCATAACAGGGACTCACCTCAAGATTTGGCACCATAAGCAGATTAGCAATTCTTGTAGTATCATTTATTAAGCTGTTCCAGTCCAGCAGATCTATGGTTCTAGAATTACAATGTGAGAAAATGTATATCAATCTTTGCAATATTCCAATAACACACATAGCTTTAATATCTTTAGTTTTATTTCAGTTCAATTCACATTCACCGTCATGACTAAATCCAGAAGGTTGCTCCATAAGTAACTAATAGAAATTTATAAATATTACTGGTAAGTTGCAGATAGATGTTACTGGAAACTGATTGGATGTAACAATACCCGAGGCCACATCATTTTAAAATAAAATGATGTAGTGTCAGATTCTCAACCTATCTGGGGCATTTCTGCTATAAGTATTGGTTTAAGGTAAGACTGGGCGATTAATCGTAAAAAGATTGCAATCTCAATTCAGACGTATATGCGATCTCATTTCCGATGTTCAAAAATTCTTCAGCATTTAAATACATAACAGAAGCTTGAACAAAACTCACTAGCTCGGCTGTAGCTTATGTGACAGCAAGCCAGGCCTGGCCCTTATGGGTATTTTGTATCAGTGATGTAGGGAAATATGGGAGTTGTAGTTTGATGTTATGCTTGAAACCACTTTTGTTGTCACTTTAAACCACTCAGAGTAAGACTGTGTATTGATCCTGGCTGAAAAAAAACAAAGTGCTCATTCTCTGCTTCAGAGTTGGTGTGGGCAGCAGCTCTGGTATATTTCTCTAATTCCCTTAGGCAAGCTAAGCCTAAGATAAAGCACTAGTTTAGCTAACTTATTGCCTAATTAGCTTAGGCAAGCTGAGTTAACATCATGTAGCTCAGGCAGAAGCAGGAGAATAAGTTTTTATCAGTCCTAAACTCCTTCGTCAGGTCACTTAACTTCTATCTTTTTCTCTATCTACCACTTTATTTTTCTATTTTATCATGAAGGCTACTCATCTTTCTGTTGTAACAACATGGAGGAGATGTGCAATTGAGCTGCTGGGACTTAACACTTTAGAGACCACATACATGTCTCTGGGTTACCTGTGGACAGGACATGGCACTTTTTAAGTGATCATGTCCATAACAAAGTGCAATATGATGTGATGTTAAAAACGTAAACAGAATGTTCATCAATTTAAGTCAAAAATATAACAATTTTCAGTTCAGCCAGAATTGCTGAACCCTAGTTTCAGGTCCAAAAAGTATTAATGTTGGAGTCGTGGATCTTACCCAGACAAGCCCAGCTTTTCTCCAGTAAACCAGTTCTCAATGTCATCCTTGGCTCCAACACCCAGTTTAGTCAAACTTTCCTTCAACAAAATGTTTGAATGATTGAAACACAATCAGTGACTTCTGTCACATCAAATACAGAAAAATTAGCTGTTTACTGCATTAATGAAGGACATGGCCAAAACAAAGTCCTGATCACTTGAGTATAACATTAGGATGTCTACGGGGAGTTTTGTATGGGCATGCATAACTGTCAGTTTGGTTTGCTCGAGGCAAGACAGACCTTGAGTTGTTCCAGTTCCAGTTTTTGTTCCAACACCAACATTTCAGATTTCCCCTGTTGTGCTGCCAGAAAGTTAAAGAACCGCCTCCATTTGACCAGGACTTCTGAAAACTGGAGCTGTTTAAACACAGAATGTTCATCAAGAATCAAATTAGAATATTAATTCTGAATCAATATTGTGATGGTTTAGTTGCAGTAGTTTATCTATCACAGTAAATACTGCAGCTAACCAGTATTAGTTATTGGCTGTCCAAAAGAGAAGTTAAAGCCATGTGACTATGACAGTTTGCTAACTGCTTCAATTTTTCTACAATCTTCTGCAATGCCAGGTTATTGTTTATGTTATTATTAAATATATTATATATGTTTTCTATAAAAATAATATTTGTAACTATTATTGTATATAGAAATATGTTATGTATTGTTATTCTTGTATTCTACATTATAATATGTTAGAACATCAGTTTTTGACAACTGCAAGAATGTTTATGTTTTACCATTACCAGCATTTGTCATACTGAACTAGAGTCAATCCACATATTTAGTGGCCCTATTTATAATAATAATCTTCCTTTATTTATCACATTACCCAGTACATACATACAGTACAAGGTTGTGAAATGTATCTCTGCATTTAATGGGCCCTGTGAAGCAGGCAGGGAGCTGAGGTTTCAGGGTCTTGTTCAAGGAACCACAGTTTGTTAGGTTATGGGACGACTGCCCTACCCACTGAACTAAAGCCGCCCCTGTACACACTGAGCTATTTATATAGTCTGTTCAACGTGTGATTGTAACATCTTTGCCTTTTGCATTTTGGTATTAAACTTATAAACCTGTAATGGAAGTCATTGTTGTTAACATCTGAGCCGGCATCAGAGTTGACGTTACACAAAATCTACATTTGAAAAGAAAGTAGAGACTCGTTATGACGGCTTGATAAGGTTTTGATTATTCTATCAGTCGTACAACCTGGAGATTTAGAAAGACGCTAGTAGCCAAATCAAAGAAGAAGAAAATAATTCAAAAATATCTGCAAAATGCATAAAAGCAAGGATCGAGTGCTCCCCGACATCTGACAAGATCAATCACCATGTAACAGGAACAGTAAATTATTGTTAATTTGTTTTCATGTAATCGTCTACAAAGAACTGCTTGACAGATATGTACAACATCATACTTAACAACTCTCTATGGCAGAGGGCTGAAACCCCTAAGTTGGGATCTACTAGAGGTTACGACCTCAAAAAAACTATTTCTTCTCCCCACTGCCAAGTGCTTGCTCATGTGGCAATTACTAGGGCTCTCTGAAATAAAGAGTAGGGTGAAGGCCCTAGCTGCTGTGCTCTTACATCATCCCTTGCATAACATTTCTTTAAAAATGTGTTTTGTTCTATGTATGTCGTTGGGTGGTAATGCACAAATTATTTGTTAAGTCTGTAAAATTTTGCGGTATGTGGCGGGGAAGTTCCGGATTACAACTTATTTTACATGTCAGCACAATCGTTGCTATCCAAGAAGCTACGTTGGCCTCCAGGTGTGAAAAAGATCTCATACAGTAGCCTGTCAAGTGATGTTGCTTTCGATAAATAGAAATAGAAATGAAAAAAAATATAGGTCAAAGTTTATATGTAAGAAAATCAATATTATTATTTGTTCAGCATTGTGGTAGCATTGTTATGGTAGCTCTTTCCCTATCTTAGAGGGAGGGGGAGCGGCACAAAGGTAATCATTTTGCATAGTAAAAAAACAACTGAGCATGAATCCTGCATTCAAAGAAACTAAGCATAAAGACCCCGATAGATACAGTGGATCACTCCCCAGGAGGAAAAGTGGATCTGCAAGCAATCTCCCTCTTCTTCCCCAGATTTTTTATTAATATATCAGATACGAACTTACAAGGAACTGTGGGCGCCCCAGAGCAGTCATTTTGATGGCAGAAAATCCATCTGCAGAGGCACCTCCTGGAATTCATAAAATGAAAAGAATCATTCTGCTCTGCTCTAAACCTTTTATTTTACAAAATCTAACTTCTTCAAACAATGCTTTAGTGTTTGTATAGCCATTATATCTAACAGACTGTGTTGTTTAGTTCTCAGAGACTATACCACTTACCAGAGGCTTTAATACAGTTTATGAATGTCTCCAATTGGTTGTCACATTTGGACTCATCTGCGTAGAAGTAGGTACGGGCACTTATAACTCCTCCACGTCTGTCACCAAACTGACGATGGGCTTTGTACTTCTTCTCACGCTGATCAGCATCTGGATTGAAACAAGTTAGCTTTGGCTGATTCGGACACAGTTCTTGTTGATGAGATAATTAACATATATTATAAAATACAATAATAGTGACATTGCCAAGTTTTTGTGAAGGTAACTAGAAATATGTTTTTGTTATTAAACAACTTGACAGTGTAGAAAGCCAAATTAAGTTATCTGAATACTATATATTTGTCTTGTCTATTTTTTATCCAACATTAGTTTGATAGTCACTAAAAAAATCAGTATCTGATTTTATCATAAATCAATCATCAGAGATTCAACTTCAGCTTGTTCAGAGTCAAAAGTATGTACTATCATATCTTTTGAGAGAATGGAATTTTCCATGCTTTTTGGATCACCAGATCTAGCATGTTATCATCGAGATCAGACCTTGATGTGTGGGTGATCTTAACAGGACATGATTGTGTAATTATTGTCTAAATATTGTAGACATTATCCATAAAATTAAAACATAAATTATTGTAATTGTCTCTATCCTGCAATTTTAAGGATAGAGGCAAATGAGCTACCAGTAATGCAACACTGAAACAAGAGATAGTGATACCAAGAATGCATAATGAGGACTGGCTGTTCTTTTTCTGGTTAATCATAATTTCATGATTTTAGTTAACCCGACATCAGACTTTAGAAGAAGAGCAGACTAGTGAATTATATACTTGAGGTTTGGACGTCATAAATGTAATATGAACCAAGCTTCTGACTTGAGGAAGTCTCCTGGACATTTCAGACACTCACGCACTCAATCCAGATATAACCAGTTCTCTACTAGGTCACATGGCTGCATACTGCATTCAGGCTGAGCTGATGTAGAGTCCAGTATCAGACCTCCTGTCACCATGTGCTAGAGAAGTTTTCATTGGGATATTGTGTATGCTTTGGATTTGAGGCTTTCAGTTCATTGATATTTTTAAAGTATACATACTTAATAACACTTTAATGTCCTAAAAAATGAAAAAAAAAGTTTAGAAAAATTATTTGATTGCATATTTCATTTATTCCTGTCTTGTCCCCCATGTCACAGTACTTGGCCCCCTTACCCTTTGGCACATGCATGTTGCCACTGGGTCATCTTAACAGGTTCAATCATATGGCACACATATTTCGGTAAGCAATAGAACCTAATATCTGCTCAACCAAAAAGTTGAGCAGAACATCAAAGGGGTAAGATAAGACTTTTTGTAAATTGGGTATCCATACAGACACAAAGCAAATATTTCCACATTCAGCAGAAACAAAATAAGTTTTCTTCTTGTCTGTTGTAGACTTCGGGGATTTCATCTACAGACATGCCTCTGTCTCCACTGTGAAAGCCCTGATTCAGTTTGCCATTCAGCTATAAGATTAATTACTTTGTGATAGTTATTGAATTCATCATTGCTTACTGTTTAAGTTGTCAGGCCATCTCTAACAGTAAGATGCAACAGACGTTGGCTTTGCTTTATTTATAAGACACTGTATGGAAAGATGTATCCATACATACAGTAACTATTCTGATGAACTGATTTCAAAGTCAGCCAATCGCTTGGACTCAAGAAGTTCAGAGATTGGCTGATGCTTCGAGTCCAGTTTGTAAACAATGAATTTGGGATTTTAGTTTTTGTGCGGCCCACACCTGGAATAATTACAAAAATCATTTAAACGTAAAACATATTACCTATAGGTCCATTTTAAACCATCACTACAGACCATACTGCATTTTAATTTAACTTTGTTATATTGTTTGTGCTCTTGTTAATCATGCCCTCTTTATTCCGTTATTAAACGCTCCATATCATTAAAAATTAGGGAATGTGCTATATGATTCCTTAAGATTTGAAAAGAGGTGAATTTGAATAAATCAAAGTATTCTTTTTCTAATTTGTTATGGATATGCTGCAAAATATTCCCCCTGGAATTAATTGAGCCTTTAAATATATTATTTTTTTCTTTTTTCTTTTTTCTATCTGCCATCTATAAATCATGCAGTAACTGGTTATACAAAACACTTGGAGATTAAACTGTTTAAATACATTACTATCAAAAGCATTTAAAAGTATTTATTTTTAACTGATACACAAACCTGGGCTTTCTTTCTCGGCTTCAGATACACATGAACTGAAACAGGAAAAAATGTAGCATCAGATCAGTATTACTGGTTAACAACTGTTCAAAGATCAAATGTTTGCATGTTTGCTTTCAGATTTCATAACTTTTGAATGTCACTCGCATTATTCCTATACAGATAATTAATCAGATAACTGTAAATTCTTATGGTTGTGCTTTGCTTATCTAAGACGAATATCTTGGGTGAAAGATACAAAAATAACTCTGAATGTTTTTCTATTCAGCTGTGAGATTAAAGAAACACAATGTTCCCCTGTTCAACTTCATTGGGTTAAAAGACTTTACTTTCATTGACTTTGAAAAGAAAAATGTGTATGAATTTACTTCAGCATATAAATGACTGTGCTTAGTGAGGTAAGTCTGTTATATAATAAACCTATATCCTCCTCTGAACATTATGCAACTCCTCTGGGTTGTGTGTGTGTGTGTGTGTGTGTGTGTGTGTGTGTGTGTGTGTGTGTGTGTGTGTGTGTGTGTGTGTGTGTGTGTGTGTTGGGTGTTTGTGAGTGGGGCATCACACTAAACTGCTGACAGGCCTCCACACCAGGTACAGCACCCAACTGAATAATCAGATCTACCAATCAGAGGAGAGGGGTCTGTTCTAGCTGGCCAATGGAGGACAGGCACTATTTTTCTACTAGAGGTGTCAAACAGTCAGACAGCTAGAGTGGACAAAGTGTACTACTATGAGTGCCTATAGGAGAAGAACAACATAAAATGGCCCTGTTATATCTCCAAAAAGAGAGCCTATGATGTTCTTAATGTGCATAATGACCTTAAAAAACAGTATCCAGAAAGATTTGGTGGCAAAGACATTACTCAAATAAGGTATATTAGTAATTCTTGCTTATTTCATCATTGAATAGTTTGCTAAAATAGAAACAGTATTGATCCCATTATTCTAAAATATCCTAATCTTAACAATGTTTCAACAAAGCGATTATACATGGAAATCTATTCATTGGAAGTTAGCAATCTTTTACAGGTGTAATTGCTCTTGTAACTCTAATTACAACTATGCATAGAGAGGGAATAGCTTATTCGTCTCTAGCTCTCTTTTGTACAATGTTGACACAAAATTTAAGAGAAATAAAACCAAAGTCTCGATTGAGATGAAAATACCGTAGTACTCACTCCATTTCCTTCTTCTCTGCTTCTTCCTGTGTCAAGTCCTCTTCAACACTGTAATCCAAAACTGCTCCCACGCCAAAAGCCTGATTCTTTTGAATTAAAGGCTTGATTGCATTGTGGTCTTCTCCTGCCACAAACTGACCATAGAAGGTCATCTTCATCATCTTCTCAAACATCCATTTACCTAACAGCTTCTTACTCAGCTCCATCAACTGAAAAAAAGATGAGACACAAGTTCAGTACCAATATTAATAGTAATAATTCCAGCATTACAAAATACCTGATTATTGGACTGCATGACTGACTACTTACATGTTATAAATACATTCATCAAATGCCGGAGAAGTTTTTTTCCTAACTCTTGAACAAAGTCCACTCACCTCTTTGTTCTTTTCCACGAGAATGTCGATAGTGCACAGCTTGAAGACCAGCAGACTTCGCAGCAGTTCAATATTGTCCTTACTCCTGTAGGCTTCCTGGGTGTTGTTGAAGTCGATTTGGATTCTATTTAACTGCGTGTTAGGAACAGTTTGGGTCTGGCAGATGAGTTCCACCGGCTCAGCTGCTACCATGGGGCATCCATCCAGCTGAACTTTCTCCTTGGTCTTGGTGGATGTCACTGTTGACCGCCATCTTCCAGGGGAAATGCCAATTTTGTCAACATTACTAGTCTTTGCCCTCGCAATAGCCGCAAAAAATTTGGTGTACGACATGTTTTCTCTATGTTTTCGGGTCCCACGAGTCCTTGCACTAGGACTGTCTCACACTGTTCTGCCGCCAATGAGGATGCTAAATACTGACGGGTGCGTCTCGCGTCAGGGGGCGGGGTCTAATGTTGCATGATGGTACCTGGCAGCGATTTGTCGCGTGCTTCACCTCAAATCCTTTTAGTCAATCCGCCTTAAAATTGTGCCGTCATTTTCCCCCTTTAAGCTTCACAAACATTTAATATTTTTTATTGTTTGACAACAACTAATTGCCACAGCTGTTGCAATAATCATCTTATAATATCAAAAGAGGAAACGCTTCAGTGACGTTGCTTTAGTAATGTGATGCAAACGATTTCTACGATTTATGTTGATAATAATAATAATAATAATACATTTTTTTTATGACTCAATTTACATTTGGATCAAATCTCAAAGTGCTGCAAGGTAAATGCAGATAAAAGCATCAATAAATAAATATATAATAATAATAATAATATAAAAATATTGGCAGAAAAGAAGGTAGCGGCAATATTAATTAAAAGTCATAGGTTTTGCTCAAAAGAAAACTTTTAAGTCCTTTTTTAAAAGTCTCAACCATCTTCTGTGAAGCCCTCGGATGGTCAGGGAGGGCATTCCAAAGATGAAGGGCAGCAGAACAGAAGGCCCGATCACCCATGATGCTGAGCTTAGTCCAGATGAGGAGGAGGCGGTTTGGGTGTGTTAAACGGTTGGATCGTATTGAGGTTAGTGGGATGAGTAGTTCTTTGTGGTAGGGGGGTGCATTGCAATGAATGCACTGGTGAGTGAGGAAGGAGACCTTATTATTCAATCTTTGTGGAGACAGGGAGCCAGTGAAGTGAATGAAGAATGGGGGTGATGTGTTTGTGTTTACGCACTCTCATCAGGATCCTTGCAGGACTGTTTTGAACATACTGTTGTTTATGAAGACTTTTATTAGGGATCCCGATGAGAAGTGTGTTACAGTAATCCAACCAGTTAAGGTTACTGTAATCTTACAGTCAACGAGTCCAATGGTGTGATGTAGCTGCTTTAGTAGTATTCCGTGGTCCAAAGTGTTGAGGGCGGCAGACAAACAATGAGAATAAGGAGGGAAGATGAGCCAACCACTGCTGCCAACCAAAGGTCGTTTGTGACTCTAAGCAGAGCTGTTTCTGTGCTTTGGGCAGAGCGGAAACCATACTGACAGAGGTTGTTGTATTTGAGATGGTCTCTGAGGTGGGCATCAATTACCTTTTCCAATACTTTGGAGAGGAATGGGAAATTGGAAATCTGCCTGTAATTTACAAAAAATTCTGGAGAGAGTGGACTTTTTGAAGAATGGCCTTAAAGGCTATTTAGGGCAGATGGAAAAAAAGCCACCCTGGAGATGGTGTTTTATTACAGTGGTGATCAGGGGACTTATAGAAGAGTTTTTTTTCACTAGGGTTTTAGGAAAGGGTTCGAGGACACAGGTTGATGGTTTCAACATCCCAATGATAAAGTCAACTTCTTGCTGTGAGATTTCTGGGCTGACTGGTTTCTTTGGGCCTGGACTGGACAGTTCAGCCTTGAAGATTTGGACACGACACGAGCCTCCTTCCCTCCGCGATTATTGGTCGTCTACTAAATTGAATGCATGCTACGGATTGTACTAGTTTAATTAGTATTAATGTTTGTTTTGACGGCGAGCGAGGTTAGGCGATCGGTTACATTTATTGTTCTCAATAATAAGTATGATCCCGCATTTGACAAAACGTTAGACAGTTTTCCAGGTTCAATTTGAAACTCGTAATTTCCTATCAAAAGCCATCATCCGGTTTTCCCATCCAGGTTACTGTATAAAAACATGGCAGCTTCTGTATGAAAGTTAAAACCTCCTCCTCTGGAGATATAAAGGACTTCATCTTATCAAACATTTCTTTTAAATGAGTGGATATTAAGCCAAAATAATGTTATGAATAAAATATTCCCTTTAGTCAAAGAGGCATACAACTGAGTTTAGAAATTGAACGTAATCGCCGTCACACTCCGGGGCGGAAGATGGCAGTTATGCTCGTCACACCCTGATGCAAACCACCACTAAAAAAAAAAACAAAACAAGAGAGGAAGAAGTAGCGCGCTGCATGCTAGTTACTAACGCTGGTAGAAGAGAAGGCAGCACGACAGTATGTGTCATTGTTTCATTTGAAAGGTAAATATATGCGATCATGTTCCTTTTTGTTGATTTTAATATAATGCGCTACATTTACTGTGCGCTGTTTAATGATTTATTTTGCCGAGTAGGATATCTATTGCGGTGATTAGTCAAAGTGAATGCTTGTTAGCCATGCTAGCTAATCTCACAATATCAACAAAGGGACTAATCTGCTTTTGCATTTACTTAGTGTGTAGTCTGATTTGTGTCCAGTGACCCTTCACAAGTCACTAATACCAAAATGGTCCGACCCCTTAAAGACAATTTCATTATTTTTTTATATTAAGTGCAGTGACACATAAAGCTCGCAAGACATGGTGTATAGCAGCTGCTGCTAGCGTTAGCCTGGCTTCTTTTTTAGACGTCGTTGTGTCATCAGATTTTAAAAACCGTTAATATAATAAGCAGGAATTCAGGAAATCGTAAAATTTTATTATATTACAGACAATTTACTTCCACTCATTCTTCAATATCAGTGTCGAATTGTAAGGAAGAAGCTGATTTCACCGGTTTATCAACTCGAGTATTATCTTCCACTATATAGGCCCCACGGACGTTGCTTTAATGTCATAGAATCTGTTATTTTTAACATTTTTTTCGAGTAAAGTATACAAACACTAGGATTGAATCTAAGTTGTCACAATAAAAGTTTTTTTGAGGCAACTCGGCTCACCTACATTTTTTGAGGCATGAGGGGTTAGTATCGTCTGTCCTCATACTCCACAGGGGCTCTTTCCCATCGGTATGGTAACCATCCACATTTGCTAAATAACATCAGGACACCATTCAGTTAAAGTTTACGTGGTTTGAAGGTTCTCCAAATGATTTCCTCAAATCGATACCATTATTTTAAGTTTTGTTGTTTTGTAATGCTCTATACACACAAGTGGCATAGGATGAGAATAGATAATGAGATATTTTTTAATGTCAGAAATGAAAGCTTTTATTTAACTTCAAAATGCATTCATTCATGATCAAAATACATGTTTCAAAACACAAATGCTAATAATCCTTGTCACCTGTAACTCGACAAACGCATGCAATCATCTTTTTTGTTTATGGTTCCAGCCTCTGCAAATGCAACCAGTAAGTATAGCTTTCCCATTACCCAGCAGTTTTGCAGTTGCACAAATTGCTCTTATTTTGAAGGAGAGTAACTGAAGTTGAGTTGGCCACAGTGTTGAGATCGTTCTGTCTTAATGAGAATCTAAAGTACTATTCAGCCTCTAGTGATTAATCTCCTCTGAAGGACTTCTCAAAAACTGCAGGACAGGATTTGATTATATTTTCGCAGGTGCTTTCTAGAGGCCTCTGTTTTCATTAACTTACTTATTTTACATACCTAGGTGTTCTATCTATGTGTGTAATTTAATTATCTCTAGGATATCCCAAAACTTACCCCTGGGTAAAATTCCATAAAATCCTACCTGTTCAAATCTTGTTAGCATACAAACAGACAAATTTTGAGACAAACGCACAGAGGTAAAAACATAACTTCCTTGCTGGAGGTAATAATTAAAAAGGTCAGTTATGAGTTGAACCCATTTAGGGCCAACAAATGACACATGAGAAAAAATAATTTCTGATATTCTGTTGAGTTCTATTAAGCTTTTAATCAGGAGATGTAAATACCCTATGAATTAAAATCGTAGTCAAAACCAATTACCCACATCCACGTGTGATTCACATTTCTCGGACGCTAAAGGTATGTGTGACATTTCATTTCCAGTGGTTTTTTGGAGATGGATTGTTTTCCCAGCTACATTCAGGCTGATGGACAAAGGTAGTCCTATACATGTCTTTTGGAGAGGACATATAAAACCAAATCAGGTGGCACACAATGGCTTTCACCATTACAAATTACCATACACCGTCTTTGGGGAAC
The DNA here is from genome assembly GCA_037951165.1 of Lophius americanus. Classification (NCBI taxonomy): domain Eukaryota; kingdom Metazoa; phylum Chordata; class Actinopteri; order Lophiiformes; family Lophiidae; genus Lophius; species Lophius americanus. Next base: position 5,125,173 of record JBBDHG010000057.1, on the reverse strand, counting down.
TTGTTCATCCAAAATGTGACCAAAGTGTCAGTCATAAGTCTTGTGAATAAGTCTAGCATCTTTATTTTGTTGCAGGAACTTTCGGTGCAAACTGGAATAACAGAGGCGTAACTTCTGAATTAAATTAGAAAGCTTACCGGTATAGTAATATGTATTCCTTCATAAATCGTGCTGGTTTAACCCATATACTGGTTTTATTGCGCAACCATATTTCTTACCCTATGTTTTGATAGATTTCAGGCTTGAATAAAATGGCCTGTTGCATTTTGTCTATTAATGTATTACTTTCATGTTTACAGCCATGGTTTTATTGTTTTATTTTTGTCAAATTAAGGAGTTGGAACTGACTGCACTAACTTTGGATCATCGACTGGGATAAGATAAGGAGCCCTTCCACAGCTATTTGTGGAAGCAAGAAGTGATTTTCTAGTTTGGAGATACCCCGTTCTGTGTCAGCAGTGATACTTGCTCAACTACCATGTCGGATGGACGAATCTATGTGGGGAATCTTCCCATGGATGTCCAGGAGAGAGACATTGAGGATCTCTTCTTCAAATATGGAAAAATCCGTGATATTGAATTGAAGGTCAATCGAGGCACTATCCCCTTTGCCTTCATCCGATTTGAAGACCCACGGTGAGTTTTATGGATGGCTCTGCTTAATCGCGCTCCCCTTTTTTGGAAACCAAGTTTTGTGCTGTAATATTGGCTCCAGTGACTGACTGCAAGGCTTGGATCGAGACCCTACTTCCATGTCTACCACCACAAGAGAAACGGGCATATTTTGGTAAGGCATTTTTTGCTCTCTCCGTAGGGATGCAGATGATGCTGTTTTTGGAAGGAATGGATATGCATACGGAGACTGCAAGCTCCGTGTAGAGTATCCTCGATCCTCAGGTGCTAAATTTGGTGCTCCAGGAGGAGGAGGAGGAAGTGGTGGTGGTGGTGGTGGAGGAGGAGGAGGAGGAGGAGGAGGAGAAGGAGGACCTAGAGGAAGATTTGGGCCCCCAACTCGAAGATCTGAATTTCGGGTCATAGTAAATGGTAGGTGGAGGTCATCATGAGTCATACCCACTTAATATTTTTCACGCCCCTCTGGAGATCAAAGGAATAAATAATGGAGAGGACATAAGCATAGTAAGCAGATATTTTACTCTCTCTTGGAGGACAAAGGACAAGAGCTTTTTAGAGGTCTTATGTTGTTAAGTCTCTGTCTCTCATGGTGGACTGGAGGACCAGGAGGACAGTCGAGAATATTGTGTGTCGTAGGTGTTTTTCATGGCAAACTGGAGGACAAAAGCCTAGTAGAAGACGTCATAAGTCATGACTGATGTGTTTTTCTCATGGTGGACCGAAGGACAAAGAGACTCTGAGAATGTCAAGAGTCGTAGCAGACTAATACTTGGCTTCAGGAGTCACAGACAGTTACTTTTCTCACTCTCCTGGAGGACAAGGAACTATTAGCCGACGTCAAGAATCATAGACAGTTGTGTTTCTCACTTTCTCCTGGAGGACAAAGGACTAGTAGCATTTGTCAGAAGTCTTAGACAGTTATGTGTCTCAATTTCTCTTGGAGTGCAAAGGACTAGTAGCAGACATCAAGAGTCATAGACGATAATGCTTCTCAATCGCTTTTGGAGGACAAAGGACTAGTAGCGGATGTCAGGAGTCATAGACCGTTATGATTCTCTCTCTCTTTCCTGGTGGACAAAGAACTAGTAGTGGAAATCAGGAGTCGTAGACCAATGCTTCTCACTCTCTTGGAGGACAAAGGACTAGTAGCGGACATCAGGAGTCAGACAGTTATGTATCTCTCTCTCCTGGAAGACAAAGGACTAGTAGCGGACGTCAGGAGTGATAAACAGCTACGTTTCTCTCTCTTCTGGAGGACAAAGGACTAGTAGCGGACGTCAGGAGTGATAGACGGCTATGTTTCTCTCTCTCCTGGAGGACAAAAGCCTAGTAGAAGACGTCATAAGTCGTGATTGATGTGTTTTTCCCATGGTGGACCGAAGGACAAAGAGACTCTGAGAATGTCAAGAGTCATAGCAGACTAATACTTGGCTTCAGGAGTCACAGACAGTTATTTTTCTCATTCTCCTGGAGGACAAGGAACTATTAGCCGACGTCAAGAGTCATAGACAGTTGTGTTTCTCACTTTCTCCTGGAGGACAAAGGACTAGTAGCATTTGTCAGAAGTCTTAGACAGTTATGTGTCTCAATTTCTCTTGGAGTGCAAAAGACTAGTAGCAGACATCAAGAGTCATAGACGATAATACTTCTCAATCGCTCTTGGAGGACAAAGGACTAGTAGCGGATGTCAGGAGTCATAGACCGTTATGATTCTCTCTCTCTCTCCTGGAGGAAACAGGACTAGTAGCGGACATCAGGAGTGATAGACGGCTATGTTTCTCTCTCTCCTGGAGGACAAAGGACTAGTAGCGGACGTCAGGAGTGAGAGACAGCTATGTTTCTCTCTCTCCTGGAAGGACAAAGGACTAGTAGTGGACGTCAGGAGTCATAGACGGCTATATTTCACTCTCATGGCGGACTGGAGGACAAGGAGACTAATCAAGGATGCCGCGGTTGTAGAAGATGTTTCACTCTCATTACGGATTGGAGGATAAGTAGACTCTCTGAGATTGTCATGAGTTATAGGCACACTAATACTGGGCTTCTGGAGTCATAGACAGAAAAGTTTTGCACTCTCTCCCGAAGTACAAGGGACTAATAGCGGATATCAGGAGTCATAGACAGCTATGTTTCTCACTCTCCTGGAAGGACAAAGGACTAGTAGTGGACCTCAGGAGTCATAGACGGCTATTTTTCACTCTCATGGCGGACTGGAGGACAAGGAGACTAGACATGGATGTCGATGTGTTGTAGTAGATGTTTCTCTCTCATGGCGGATTGGAGGACAAAGGGTCTACTTGAGGACATCATAAGTCATAACTGATGTGTTTCTCTCTCATGACGGACTGAAGCACAAACGCCTAACCCTGAATCATAGATATGTTTCTCTCTATCTCATGGACGACAATGGGACTCTGAGAATGTCATGAGTCATAGACAGATGTGTTTCTCTCGCTCTAATGGCGGACTGGAGGACATGGGGACTAAGTGGATGACCCCATGTCAGACCCTTAGATCATGAAACACAAAGCAAGGTTGGCTGCATAATTCCAAACACCAACTATAGAGACTGGTAGGTGTAATTTTGTTATTGTGCATTATTTGTTGTGTGTTCTATTTCTTATGTGTGTTTTATAATTATACAAGCTGCTAAAATTAGACTGCTTATTGAAGATCAACCCGTTTTATCAGAATGGATTTCAAGGTAAGACATAAAATATGATTAATGTAGTAATTTGTAGTTAACCAGGAGCCTCCACCGTGCGGAATAGGAATTTAAAAGAGCTATCATTATACACAGTAAAAAAAATCATGCAAAACCCAAGCTCATCCCACGTCATCCATCAGTTGACACATTCTTTGATACCTGCATAGATTTTTGACCTTATCTGCTAAGTGTCTTAAAGCAAAGAAATGTTTCTTCCCCCTTCAAACCAGCCTTTATCCTTCCCAGGGCTACCGCCAACTGGGAGCTGGCAGGACCTAAAGGATCATATGCGTGAGGCAGGAGATGTTTGCTTTGCAGACGTTCAGCGTGATGGAGAGGGCGTGGTGGAATTTCTCCGTAGAGAGGACATGGAGTATGCGTTGCGAAGATTGGATCGCACTGAGTTCCGTTCACATCAAGTGAGTTCTAATGCTGCAGGGATTTAAGAGTCTTAACCTCTTACATGGGCAAACAATGTCATGTTTTTTTTACTTTTGGCTCTATTTTTTTTAGGGTGAGACTGCTTACATCCGTGTTTATGAGGAGAGGGATGATCCTAACTGGGACCGGTCGCGTTCACGCTCACGATCCAGGGGTCGCTATTCACCTCCCTACCAAAGAGGATCTCCTCCCCCACGCTACCAGTCACCCCCACGCCATGCTATGTCCCGCCATAGTCCACCCCCTAGAAGGCACCCTTCGCAGCACCATAGCCCACCGCCGCGTCATTATCGGTAGAAAGGTTGACCTGTTGTTCATAAAATGAAGAAAAGGATTTTGCAATTCTAGTTTTTATTTGAGTTGTTTTGGTGTTTTTCACTCCAGGCCTCCCAGTAGGATGCACCATCATTTTTTCTATAATACATTCCATGGTCAGGATTGCCTGAACACACCTTGTACCTCCCCATAGCCTTAAAGGTAGTTTTTCTTGACAAACTCATATGTGTTTCCAGGAAACAGGATTTTTTTTTCTATTTTTTGTTTTTTACCATGGAAAAGTAAATACATTTGATGTCAATCAGAAACAAATCATTATGTGAGGGAGACAGGAATCTTATAAACATACATGTGATTCTATATTGGCCAAAACAAATTGGACTTTCGGCAGCTATCCAGTTTAATGGTAATACTGCAGCTTCATTTCTTGACAAAAGTTTGTGTGTGTGTCTGCGTGCATGTTTGTATGTGGATGTGCGTATGTGTGTGCATGTTTGTGCATGTGTGTGCATGTGCGCATTTGTATGTGTGTGTGTCAGTCAAGGCTCTAGCTCTGTAGAGTATCCAATGTGAATCCAATCCATGCCCTCCTCTGATTCAAAACAGGTAAAATCAGTGAACCATTTAGAGTAGTTATGTTATGTTGAGTGTAAACTGCGGGTATTCATTTGCTTTCAGCCCTGGATAAGCAAATCACCACACCATACAATATTTAACATCAATTTTGCTCCATAGATTACTCCATGGGGGGGATTGAAGTAGTTATCCCAGACAGTCTTAAAGTATTGTTCTTTTCATGGGAATCAAGCTTAGCAACAGTTTTGTTATACCCTTTTTGTTTTTGTTTATTTTGTTTGGGGGGGTATAAGTAGAACATGTATCCCGATTGTCATCTTATTTGTGCAGGCTCCTCATGTCCTTACGCACAACACAGCACAAGATGTTTGAACAGTATGTACCATGAAAGGGCCAAAAATTACTGAGCCTCCAATGTGAATGCTGTCTACTTTTGATCTGGAGTGTCCAGATTTTTTAAATGTGAGAACCTCTAACCAAGGTGGCCTCTAGGTGGATTATAATTTTTGTGCATCTCCATTGTGTTTCTTTATCAATAAAATGCATAAATTTGCTGTTTCATTCCTTGTCCCAAAACTTGCTTTTATATGATCCTAGTATATTCAATCAAACTTCACTTTGGCTTTCCAAGATGATACTGAAATACAGTGTAACAGTTGCAATGATAGAATATATACAAATTTGTCTTAGAGCTACTGCACAGTATCCACGTGGTCTAATCTAGATAGAAGCTATAGTAAAAAATACATATGAGACAAAAAGGATGCAAAATATACGATTTTTAATACACAATAAATTATATCAGTGACATTTTGAGAAGACAGAAAAAATAAAAATATATTTCCAATGGCGTATATATATTTTTTAATCTTTGTTAATTAGAATCAGGCAAAGCCCATTTACGGACATTGTATTGCATTTACTAGTCAGTTTCTTTTTAACACGCACACAGTAAATCTTCTGACAACAGCAGCACATGCAGCAATACTCTGCATGTTAAAGAAGCTAAACTGAACACATCAGCAGTGGTATTGAAACACTGAAACTGAATAAACAGGTAACCAGAATCAGTATTTTGGCTATTTAGAAATGGTCAGAAGCACAGATAAATCCTTTTTTCCCCACAGGCCTACACTGGTAGCTACACGTGTTGAATAGTGATAGTGTCAGTGTGCACAACTCGTGTCATGTTGCAATAACGGTGTGCAGAAATATATCTGGGGACCATTACAGTTAAATAATCATAAATAGGCCCTCCCCCAGGAAATCAGGTAACATTTATCAGCCTGATAACTTGACTGCTATTTAAAATGAATACATTGTTTTACACACAAGCTAGAGATAATTATAAAGATGTGCACAATCACCCCAAGAATGAACAGAAGAGTTAACTGATGTGTTAAAGAAAGTTCATAAGGAGGGTAGAGGCAGACATCCTTGAAACTGAGCTCAAGGTGAAAAGAGAGAAAGAATGCAGTTTTCCCATTGGCGGATGGGGCAGAATCTTAGTTGAACTGTCATGGTGTCGTGAGAACCTACAGTATTGAACTAGTTGGTTCCAGAGAGGCGAAAGCTTAAGGATGGTCAGATGAACCTTTAAGTGTTAAAGTAAACCGAATCATATTTGAATCAACGCATAGAGGTGCTGAAAGATAGAAAGAGTACTCAGTAGAACAAGGGGGTACTGTATGCTAAAACCATCTGCTGTCAAACACAAACAGCAAATTTTCGGTCTGGATATCCTGCAAGCTTGTGAACATCAGAGGCAAACAGGGAGATGACCACCAGACTGAGAAAAGGTCTGCAAGTTATCCTCAAAATGGCTAAAGAGAGGCAAAACACACTCCTTATTCGTATACCTCCTCCTCTAATGTAAAGCTAATGGTTACAAGACCAAATATCTAATAATGCCAAATATTACTGAAAAAAAAAATAAAGTGCATCACAAGATGTTCAATCACGGTAGCCACAGTTTCTGCAAATAAAGAAAAGAAGAAATACTCCAGAGTATCACAAGACATAAGGTAGGTATAACTGAACATAACTGTGAAGAACTTGGTTGCTTTAATCCTGAAAAAAGCTGAATTAAAGGCAAAATAAATAACATTCTGAAGCAGTTTCAACAAGGGTACATTCACTAGATAAACAATAACAATTTACTGGTTCCATCTCCTGAATATAGAGAGGAGCAAATAAACACTGTCACACAAATCTATTAGAATATAGAGTAGTCTTACATCTCACCCAAAAAAAAAAAAATCAAAATTCCATATTTACTCACTTTAGTCCCGTATAAACATTTCTGGAACTAACACATTGTTGAAGTATTCTCCAAATCGCCTATCTAACATAATGGAAATAAACTACTGAACTGAAAACCTACACAGTTCATCAACCAGCAACTTGTAAATGTAACATCAGATTAAACAGAAGTATATGGCAAGCCCAAACATTTATTCGCTCACCATGTCCATCAAGAATTAACATTACAGATATCATCAGCATAATTTTGAATAGTTGTGATTCCAGTTAAAGATATCAATGATGTCATTCTGATTCGTCAATACTTAACATAAGATACTGTATCTATAAAGAACTATGTAGATATCCTTAGCAGAGGGACATTAGAGATATCCTGAATTGGAGTTATGACTGGTCAAAATTCTAATTTAGATATCTGACACTGGAATAACAACTGGTCAAAGATATCTACAATGAATGTTTTGACTGGGTGAAGAGACGTAGCAGGTATCAGTAATGAATCCATTCTAGCAAATAAATATTAAGACGGCTAACTATAGAAGCGCTTGTTGCAACAACTTCAGAGGAGTTCCCTCCGTTGTTTATTTGCGAAACCTCAGGGTAATGAGTTAAAACTGAGGAAAGCAGGGGTAGGAGGTTTGCAGTCTTGTTGTGCATGAACACACCTATATGCTCTTGCATTCACCTTTCACCTAAGGAGCACTAACACGTTAACTTAGAATCTTTGGTGAAGATTGAAGCCTTCAAAAGGTGGAAAGGACGTATTTTCCATCAGATCAGTATCTTGGAGTTTTGGAGATATTATCTTCTCCGCTGTTTGGAGGAGTTTTTGAGTTAGCTGGCGCTTATGTGTTTGTGAGTAGGATAACTAAAAACTTTTCAACAGATTTCAATGAATTTCGTGGAAAAGTGGACCCAAATTTTTGGAGGTATAATTGTCAAGATTTTTTAGGCTTATCTAGAACATGATATAGATCCAGTATTAGTTTCTATGAATCCTAATAAAAGGACAATTAACCGGATACAAATCCATCGACGGCGATCCCATGACTCCACATACCATGTTAGCTATGATATTGCCATAGTGGGATCATTAATTTCACATGGCTGAGGTTTGCTCTCTACTTTACTTTGTTTCTTGTTTGTTTTTTTTTTCTTTTTCTACTAGATTCTACCCTATTCAGTCGAATAGGAGAATGCTGCTAAGAAATTTTGTTGTGAAGCTCCAGAAATGTTCTGTGGACAAAGAAACTTCACCCGGCTTTTTATCAGGGTGGGGGTTAAGTTGATTAAGAATCTTCATTATTAGGTGAACCATTCTTTCACTGACCAGCAGTCTTCTCATGACTTATTTCTTGAATCCCTCCTCTTGAAAATGTGAACTTTTATGTGTATTGTGTCAGTATCTTGAAATTATTAAGTAGAAGGAGACATGGGTGCAGCGGAACAGCAATACGGGGGCCTCACTTGTTTTCTATGAGTATCTGCACTTTGTGGACCAAGTCCCGAGCCATCGTAAGGACCTGTGGGACATCATGTCGCTCTGCCATTTCTGAGGAGAGAATTTGAAAATCAAGACTTCCAAGGGATGAATTAGTGAATAGTATTCATCATATTTAGTGATTAAATGTATCCTTAATACAGAATATGTAAAAATAGATTCAAATATTCAAATTCTTCTTCTTTCATTGCCATCAATCAAATATTTGCTTTAGTAGCCAAGTATCTGCACATTTTCTGATAAAATGAAGACTTTTGTTATCTTACCATTGAAGAACTTGATGATGTCTGTGAAGTCCATGTTATTTTCTAGGATAATGTCTCTATACATCTCCACAAGTGCCAAAGCAACAAAAAGCACAAAATGCTCAGAGGAGGTGTTCTTGGCTGCCCAGATAGTTTCCCACAAGGAAAACACATCGTCATACACCATTTCTGTACGGAGACAATGAAATCCCATTACCTTCACGATTAAGTAAAATGCTATGGTCTTTTAGTGGGGGATTCAAGAAAATGTCACAATGCCTGTGTTCCCATCACCTCTTTTGAAGTCGAGCAGAAACCAACGATAACAGAAATAGAAGTGAGTATAGTCTCCGTTCTGCTGCATCAGTTCAAACAGCTCAGAATCCAGGATCTATTGACAAAGAGACACAAACAGGTCATTTAACAAAATATCTTTCATATGCATGCATAACTAAATATACTTGGGCAGAGTTATCTAAATACCTGGATGAGAGAACGCATATTAGCAAAGTGAGAGTCCATGGTACCTCCATGAGGAAAATTCTGGTTCATCCTCTTCATCAGTTCAGTGAAGCAGCTAAATGCCATAACCTCTGAGAAGCACAGATGCGTTTAAAAGTCATTCATTAGCCATTCATGAACATTCAAACATTGAGTGTGTACCGAAAAACTTTGAACCAGATTTCACTGACCATCCTCCAGAATAACTAGTAGGGGAGCCAGCAGATCACACATGCCCTGGACATAACCTGTATCCAGATGCTGCCACACGTAACTACAGACACAACCAGATTTTTAAGATTTTTTGTCTTGGGTTGAGATTCAACAGATATTGAACATGGTGATACACTTACCTGCACATGATGTTGCGCAGCTTCTCCAGGTTCTCAGGAGTGAAATACCAATATGCTCTGTCACAACGTCTGACATCTTTGTCAATGCGGTGCAAATTTATCAAGTACATGTCCAGTGTTTCTTGCTGTAAAAACAATGATAAAATGTCTTAGGACACTTATAACTAGTTGTACCTGACAAGCAAGGGTATGTCTATGAAAAGCCCACATTCCTCTGCGTTGTACAAGCAAACCGCCTGATTGAACTCCTCTAATTTAATGTTAAGTTCTGTCTGAAAAACAATGTTTTTAATCCAAAAAAAGCTCTCCCTAGTGACAAAAATATGAACTATTACAGTACAATATGATACAAACAAGACAGATCTCTTCAAGTTGATTCATATGTATTACATTTAGAATTATATCACACCAAAGATAAGGAAGTTATCACTGAAAAACTGTTTTTTTAAGTAAAAAAAAAGTTTAACCCAGTGAGTTAAATACGAATAATTAGAATAGAATACGTTATGTAAATGATAGATCTCCTTGTGTCAATCAAATATTGCCTAAACTGAACCATTGGAAGGACATTGTTGCCCGAAATTTCAATCCAGTTCTTCCTCTCACTAAGGTCTATGTGGGTTTGAAATTTGAAAATGATTCATGCAATAATTTTTGAGCTATCGCTTTTATATAAAGGTTCCACGGTAGCAGGCAGGTGACGATGATTTCATTATATCGGCGACATTTTAGGGATATTATTATGTTTGTATGTCAGGTGTTATACTTACAGAATAGGTTTGCTCTTCTGAGGACCCATCGTGTTTGGTGTCTCCTCCCACCTCTGCAGACTCGGGTTCAGTAAGCACATTTTCCATCTCAGGCTCCTCTTCAGAAAGGCCGAGGTCAGTGCCCTCAGGACTGGTGTTACATGCTGTGTCCAGGTGGTGATCTAGGACAAGGTCTACTGATGCCATTTTTTCTCTTTGTGCAAAGGAGAGAGGGGGCGCAGCGAGGCCTGCCAAAGGCCTGGCATGGATGTCTTCAGAGGTCACACATGTTATGCCTGTGGGTATGTCCTCCATTTCCAGGGCAGAAGGAGAGTCATCGGAATCTGCCGTTTCTGGAGACTGCCAAGAGTGGGACGATAATGACTGAAGAGCATTCAGAACCTGTCTGACGGGGGAATCTGAACTTGGTTTGTCAGGTGGAATTTCAGCACCTTTTTTGGATTCAGCCAAGTCACAAACTGTTGCTGCAGCATCATTTTGTTCTGACTCTGTGGTGCAGGCCTTCGATATCCTTGATGGGCTCTTTTCAGAGGATGTTTCAGGTTGTTCCGAAACTTTCCGCTCTATTTCAGTTCTTGGATTAAAATCTTCTGCTGTACACAGACATAATAGCTCCACTTTCGGATCAGATTTTCCCTTGTTAGCTTGAAAAGCCAACGTCTGCCCAAGAGGAGGTGCTTGGAAATATTCGTTATGAATCTCCGTTTCTAGCTTAAGGACATCCGTTTTCTCAGGAACACATCTTAAAATTACAAATGTTTCGATTGATTTCAACCCTTCAGATTGCTCACTTCCTGTAGTATTCTTTTCTTTTACTTCAGGTTCTTCTGATTCAACTGTCGCTTTTGAATTATTTATTCTGCGTTCCTGATCAACCTGACTTTCTGAAACCGTCTCCATTTTTGACTCTGAAACTTCATCCTTGGATACCCGGTCCATTGTGTCGCCCCCTCCTAGTTCGGTCCCAGGTGTTTTTTTATCCTTTAATACTTCAGAGCCTTCCGCGAGCTGTTGAGAGACTACTAATCCAATAATTGACTCTGTTAGAGGAGGGCTGTTTTCTAACCCTGGGTGTTGATTTGAAAGACCCTGGGATACAGAGTTGCAGGAGGGAAGTTGTGGAGCATCCGCTATGGCACTTGTGATGTCCTTCAGAAGATTACTGTGCGGTACTTCTTTTTCTTCCGTCCTTGGCTGGGACTCCATCTGATCCACTGCCTCAACCAATTCAAATCCCTGATAACCAAAGAAAAGCAATAAACATGTCATACAATTTTTATTCTGTAGCGATAAAATGGACAGAGGTGAAAGACTACACAGGTTCTTTTTGACATGTATTAGCAGTGTGTTAGCTGCCAATCAGATATACATTACTCTTTATTACTGCTGAAAGTGGTTAAAACAATACTTATAATTTCCAACATTGTATGCATCCTTAAGTCTCTATCTATGTCAATAATATCTGAAAACCGTTTATCTTATTATGGAGACAGAAATTATGAAAGATTGCCTTTACTTTCTGCCTCTTATTGAATTCAAATATGCAACTGAGATGTGAGAGTGGACTGGGAAAAAAAACCCTATCTCAACAAGCACTTGATGATTTGGCACTGATCTTTGAACAGACGTTCATGGCGGCCAGATGACAAATCCTACTGACTTCTGTGAATACCTGACCCTTCCTCTATTTGCATGACAAGACAAGGTTTTTTGAAAGCATTAGATGGATGGACATGTTTCTGTGTTTTCCTCAGGACAAATTGTAATAGGGGATTTTCATTAGATATAAACAAATAGCATACAAAACTTATGGCAGCACAGCTTAAGCTCTCAACCAGTTAGCCTTCAGTCAATTCGTTTTGCCAAAACACCTCCTACACACAAACTTATTTTGTATTTAATGAGGAATTGACAGATATTGTCAGGCCCTTGAGACTACTACCATTGTTTTAACAAAATATGTTTGAGCAGGGTTTGAGCAAAAGTGACAAAATGTTTATTTGTCAATCTTTAAAAAACAAATTTTTACCTGCCTTCGTTAGCATCATCATCAAACAGTAATATAAACATATACCAGGCCCCGAAATCTGACCATGTTAAACGTTTAGCTGGTCATTATATAGAGCGATCTATTTGTGGGTGTAATTGTACTCTAGAGAATAAAATGATTTGTAATACGGGACCAAATATGTGGTAATGTGCAATCTTACTTTTAGCTGTGTAATGTGTGTTTTCAGGTACTTCTACTTTTGTGGCTGTTATTCATAATGAGAATGGCATTTGATATATGCAAAGAATGGGACGCTAAGACAAATTTCCCTTTGGAAAGAATACATTTTATCATATCATAAGGTACAGTATTGTATCTATTTGATGATTCTAAGTTCCTTTAGGTTGATTGTACAGTTGTTATTCGATTCTAATAAAAGGTGGCTAATCAATCACAAAGATATCTTGTTGGTGTCCTTTGGTAAAATGTAGCAAACTGTGTAATTATGAAGAAAATTCTGACAAAATCTTTTTTTATTGTTGTTCTGAGAAAAATACCTGAGCATTACTGCTTGAATCACTTTGTGTGTTGTAATTCTGTTGTTCTGAGCTGCTACAAAGAGACGACTAGAATGAGGAAAAGCATCACAAAAGAGACAAAAAGCAAAACTGTAAGACAACTCGGTGAGAACTTTCCTCATTTTGGTGATGGTTATATAAATATATTTTCATAGTAAAAGGTCAAACTTGCATCTGTGCTGATGGTGGAGTCCCGCTGCACTGGTTCTTTTTCCACACTAGCTGCAGATGAACATCTGGCCAGTGCTTCAGCATGTTTCTCTCTCTCCCTCAGGCGGACAATGGCTTCACATCCCTGCCACTCCTTCATATTCTGCCCATACATGGTCCGCATCTGCTCATCAATCTGAAAGAAAAGCCTCATGTTGGCAAAGACTGACATACACCAAATGGTTTATGCGTATCTTACAATCCTTAAATTATACAGTTTGAAAGCACAATGAATTACCTCTAGTCGCTTTTTTTCACTCATGGTGAATTGGTAATGTCCCAACAGAAAAGGCCAGACCACTTTGCGTAATGAGGGCGCTACTCCACCAAAATACACCAGCCTGTGAATCTCTTTTTCTTTGTAAGCCTGAAAACCATCACAAACATCTTAAAAAGTCAATTTACTATTCTAAAAAACAAAACAAAATATATCTGATAGACAGTTTTTGTGATGTGAATCTTACAGTGGTATCCTTCAGGAACCTGTCCCAAACCTCGAGAGAGAGGCCCTCTGTGGCACCACGGGGAACATCAGGGTCAACTATGCTCGTGTTGACCAGAGCAGAGAGGTGGGTGCGAACTGTAGAGAGGTGACGGCAGTATGCAAGCCCTGTAGAGTAGAGATACATTTTCATATTGACCAGAAACATAACGTAAAAGAATTCCCAACTCATGAAGTCAACCAACGGATTGCACTTACAGCCATAGAAGGCACGGGAGATAATCTGATACTTCATGGTGTCACAGAGGAGCTTTAATGGAGCCCTTGTAGGAAAGTAAATTACAAAATTTGTTCAAATGTGTTCATCTGAATTCAGATTTGAGCAAATCCTTAGGAGGTACTTGCCTTTCCTGATTACAGCCATTAGGGAGGGAGCCATCAGAAGAGCCATTCTGTGAGCAGGAGGAGCAGGAGGACTTTCTGGGTGTTGGTTGCCAAATGTTCACGCCCTGGTCCATCAGGTCCAAGGCCACTGCATACACTCAAAAGAATCAACTAGGGCATGGATTTGATCAACAAAGTAGAAGTATGTCAGTATTTGATGAGTTTATTATGTTTGTGTTCATTAAATGATTGTGCCATGCCCAACATGATATAAAGAAAAATTCAGATTGATTAACTCCATAATTGTCCATCCAGAGAGAATGAGGTCAGTTCAGACTGATACAGGTAGATCCAGGCTTCCTGTCCAGGTGATGCTAATGTGTTGGTGGATTAACACAAACAGTCAGCAAATGTCAATTCTTGTGTGGAATACCTACCCTTTCCATTAGACTTTCCATCTTAGGACTGGTTCAAGTGTCTGACATTACATATATTTGTAAAGCATTTCACACTATTTCTGATTCTTTCTTTTTTTTTTTTGCACTTATGTAAACATCTTTTGGTTAGAATGGAATATTCCAGTGTTTGAGACTGTTTTCTAGATTAACACAAGTGTTTTTCATGTATTTCAATCAAAGTAAGTATCACACACACACACACACACACACACACACACACACACACACACACACACACACACACACACACACAATATATATATATATATATATATATTGTTGGACGTTTTGTTTTGATCCTGAAGCCACAACACTATTAGGAAGTAAATACAGCATACCAATACCCATATAGTGTTAGATTGTTTTTTTTTTTTGAGTGCTTGAAGGCATCAAGTCATAAATCAAGATTTAAGCTGTACGGGCTATAACAACAATAACTGAAACCATTAGATTGATATTATTAACACTATAAAAACAAAGTGGTTCATTCAAGACTGGATTTAGTAAAACAGACTAAATTGATACTAATTCATACAAATTACTTTTTTGAGGGCAGCATAATATCCTTTATCATAACCACTGTTACCATTATTGACACAAACAATCAAGATATATATTTTTGTCGATGTTCGTGCAAAGGAATAAAAAAAAAAAGCAAAAACATTGGGGGTAAAAAACCAGTAGCTGTATGCCAAGTTTCCAAATTGTCAACAAAACTACTATAAGAAAAAGACACACAGGCAACTGAATATAACAGTTTAAAATTAAAGTGAAATGTTCTAAACCAGGTTAATCTGGAGAGACCTTGAGTATAAATCAGTATTTAGGAAAATAATGCCAGGCAGAGCAAAAATATACAGGAGACTTACTGAATTCCATTTGACTGCCAGGAAACAGGATACGAAACACATAATCGGTAGCTTCATCTTCTTCTTTATCTGACACAGAATCGCAGGAGCTGTGTGGACTCCTCTTTCGCAGTTTGGGGAAAACCTTTCCCTGTGCATATAAGGGCAATGTACTCATTAATTCTTACACTATACAGCAGGCTAAGCAGATCATAATTGTAGATGAATAATGATAATAACAATATTAACAATAATAATATTAATAATAATACATTCGTTTAGTACATCCCCATTTCACAGTAATAATTCCATAAAGTTTTTCACAAGAAAAAATTACAATCCATAAAAACATACAATAAAATAAAAGGCAAAATAGAATTTACAAGATACAATTGACTATTGAGATATGTGTGTATCTATGTAAATTTAAATATATACATCTATATGCTTGCTTGGGTACTTACCCATATGTACACACATATATATATATATATATATATATATATATATATATATATATATCCATGCACCCATGTATGGCCATACAAACATTCTGTATATGCATCACTGAATTGGGATATTATGTATCATTTAAGATATAGATTTTGAGATATAGATCTATAGATTTTGACATCTAGTCTTCCCATCTGTCAGTCATCCTATAGAAAAGATGTTCATATGAAGCCACTTTCCCGAGTTCTCTGAATCACCCTCATAATCGGGAGATTCCGGCTTTTTACAGCCTCTAAACAGAGCCTGTCAACCAACCGTCATAGCATTTTGAAATAACTCTGCATTCCCACATTCACTATAATTGGATCCCCAAGTACATATAATCCAGGAGGACATCCAAAGTTATTACCAATGATATCTTTTTAACACTATTTTCTCTGACAATTCTTCAATATTTGGAAATTCTGATTTCTAGCCTTTCCTTCTGGTCCCTGTGTCTTTAAGACCTAGTCAATGTAATTTAGAGCGCACTAGCAGCAGCCTTGGTTTTTTAATCTCCTGATAATGTCCTTTAGTTCTGGCATATTCTGTCCCAATCCGACTGTAGGAATAAAAGGTTCAATAATCTTTCTCCCATCTTATTGTTGGGATAGAAGTGGCCTGGCACAATATTTTAGAATAGTATGCAGAGTCCTCATGGCCCAGTCCGTACATTTCAGTAAATTGTGAGAGACGCTTAGATTGCTGTGGGGGATTTCTCGGAATACTCAGCGCATTTAACAACAGGGTTCTCGTTTGTATATATTATCACATGCTAGAACGAGGAAGATCAAAGTCTTGAATTAACAGCTCTTGTGGTGAAAGGACCACTGGGCAAAATGATGTAAACTGAATGCATGCTTATAGAATAATCATTTTGGTAATCCCATACCACCCTTGTCCACAGGAAACTTTTCCAAAGACATCCGTGGGTGTTTTCACGGTCCAAAGAAATTTACGGTAACAGAAATATTCTGATTATCCTTGCATCCTGACCTTTCCTCTTTGGTTCCAAAGTGGTGGGTCCAGCTGTCCATGAGGCAGCAGGCCCGTCTCTAGACAGGTGAGAAACTGAAGGAGGTGACCACCTTTCGGAAAATGGAGAGGAGGTCTTTGGATCCCATCCTGGCTCACTAGAACCACTGTCCCACCACTATCCACTGGAGACATGTATATAACAGATAAAAGTTCATAAAATTCCGTCTATAAAAGTTCATAAAAATAGGGTGCTTAAGTATTTATATGAGGATTCCTGTACCTTGCTGATGGCAGTGGAGATAGACAATCTCCTCCAAACGAATGGTCATAGCATAATCCCAATACACACTGCAGGAATAACAAGCGATTAGGAGCCACAGAGCCAACAGAATAAACACATACAATTATTCATACTAGACTGGGGTCTAACCTTTTCTCAGAGTCTAGCTCCCCCACATTGCCATTCATGAGCTGATTGGGTGTCCATTTCAGCGTCATGAGGTCTGCAGTTTGATGTAGTGAAAGGTAACCCGGGATGGCCTCCATGTCATCTCTCTGCACACATGACACACACAACATCACAAAATGTCTTATACTAACAGATGCACCTAATTTCCCAAGAAGTAAACAATCCATACCTCATAAATGAATACGTACCGGCTGCACTAGGACATTGTTCTTCCCAAACAGAAGTGTGGCTCTGGAGTTTTGGTGCAGTGATTCAACATAGTCCCTCACCCACATAAGAGGGCGATCATCCATGCTTCCACTAGACTGTCGTTTCTGGATCTGATACATGAAGCATTTCACATATGATCTTAAATACTGCAGGTTATAGCTGAGTAAGGGAAGGATGTACAATAATACTTCAGTTCCCTAACCAGGGCTGGTCGTCTAGAGGGGGAATCCTGCCTACAGTGGCCGCTGTGGATACGATGCCTCTGTACAAGCTCGTCAGCGGATGGGTCTGTCCAGAAATGATCTGCAGTCTTAACTTTGGTATACTCCAAAGCACAAGGGCCAACTGTTAAAAGAGGAATCAGTAATTCAGATGTATTCATGTTCTGAATAATTGATCATGTCAACAAACATTAGTACAAGAATGAAGGGATTTGCAAGACCAAAACACGGCGTTCCAATTCTAAATTAGTGAGAAAATGGCAGCCATATTTCTTAAAACAAACAAAATGATATACCAACAAAACAAAATTAAGAAAAATAAAATAACATTCTTAACACCAAAACAATATTTTTCTGTAAACATTAGAGCTACAATTATTAGCAAACCCTGCATTTAATATTCTGTACAGGCTTGTTTTGCGGCAATGCGTCTCATTCTAATATGTGATGAAGTTTGAGAACGCATGAAAAAGATCTGAGACCATTCCCTCTTTCAGAATCTCTCCTACACCTTCAGATTCTGAGGCTGACGCTTGTAGACTCTCCTCTTCAGCACATCCCACAGATGTTTTGCGGGGTTAAAGGCAGGTGACTGGGTGAGGCCACGGAAAAACCTTTACCTTGTGATCTTTGAACCATTTTGCATTGATTTTCAGGTGTGCTACAGATCATTGTCCTGCTGCAAGGTCCAACCACCACTCCCTTTTTTCCCCCCATCAAATATCTGCAGATCATCTTCAATTAAGACTATATATTATATCAAGTAACACTACACTACACTGAACCAAAGAAAGAATTATTGAAGAAAATAGTTATTTTTGGAAAATCAATGAAAATAGATGGAAAGGATAGGATGCTTGAAATAAGAAATTCTGACTTAGACAAAGCCATGTTCTTGTAATTGTTGATCAAACAGTCTTAGAATTGTGTTTATTCTAGTTTCAAGCAAAAATTCCCTCTGAACCAGAATTAAAGTCTTAGTAACTAGTGATAATCCCTCAGAACCAGAAATAAAGTCTTAGTAACTAGTGATAATCCCTCAGAACCAGAAATAAAGTCTTAGTAACTAGTGATAATCCCTTGATAAGATAATCAAGGACCAAAACCCTTGAAGCAATCAAAATGGTCTAACATAGAAACTGACTGGTAAAGATATATATCTGTTTAGACATTAAATAAACATAACACCTTTATTTAAGATATTTTACCATTCTTAGCTTTAAGTCTTCTTAGATTTGTAGGTTAATACATTCTATACATACCCAAGAGAGATGCAAGAATTGGTCCATCCACAGGATCCATCAGCATGGCTTCTTTCTCATAGAACGCGCTGCAGGAAATAGTTAAAAAATTTAGACCACATTTAAACTGATACCAAATTTCCTGTTATATATCATAACAGCTTGGGAGATATGGAAAGTGGAAAAACAGAAAAAGAAACTTTCTGTTGCTTCTGAGATTAATGAAAGGTGCAAATGATGGTGTTAAACAGAGATGGAATTTTTGTCTAGCCAGCAGGTATTGTTTTTCAATACAGAAAAACAATACCTGCTGTTTTCCACCAAGTACAGGACAATCTTATCTAGCAGCTTCTCCATCAGTGCAGTTCGGATCCACAGGTGTTTCAGTGCCTGAGGAGGGAGGTTGGCCATCTTGGATTGTCGACTGCGATCATTACTCAGTGATAAATTGTTCTGTTTCCTGAAAAATATAATAAATCCCAACAGATGACATGCTTATGTAGTCTATTAAAATAACACATGCATATACTGTATTACAGGATGAGGCACAATCAAAGGGGGAGAATAGAGAACAGGTTGAGATATCACCTGTTTTCGATGAGCTGTTCCGACTCCTGGACTTTATGGCAGAGTACCTCAGCAGGAGAAAAGCTTTTGGCCATTTTCATAAAGAGTGCTGCAACCTTGTTGCTACACAGCAGACCTGCAATACGACGCTTCAGTCCATGAAGCACGCAGGCCTCAACTACAGCTGGACACACAAACACACACAAAGAAACTGGCTATTAGTCAATATTTGATTTAGATGGGGTTTTTTCAACACAATTTGTCTTTGTTTCAATGAGATTGACATTTTTATTAGCCCTCAAGTTTATTTTTTCATCTCATATATCTCCCTATATATTTTGGTCCTAGCGAAAGCCTCAAGCAATAATAATCACTACAAAAAAACAAAACAGTGAAAGGCAAACACAGGTGGCACATGTAGAAAAATACAGGCCAACGCTGACTACCGTTGCTAGGATATGAGGGATGTGAATCACACATGCCACACTCCTGGTTAGTATAAACACATTTGGAGATTGTTAGTTCAATTGAATGAATATCCATCTATCCACCTTTTATACAATATAAATAACCAAGATTTAACAAAAAATTGTGAGGATTTACATCCTTGAAATCGAAACGTTAGCAGAAGTTGGAATAAAGAATTTAACATGGGAGTAATGGAAATCTGTCTACTTGCAAGGGTGGTTTTGTCAGTGCCACCATTTTTCCCCCCACTTTTATGATCCTTTCTTGTTTTGGTGGGGAACAACATACTAGAGGAATACGCCTCCACCACCACGACCCCACTGGCTTCAATAGATTTTTAAAATTTTTTAGGCCAACTTAAATGTCTATGTTTTTAGGTGAACTCATGTTTTAATGTTCAGATAATGTTTTCTTCCTGTTCCAAAAACATTTTTTAAGTTTTACAAACTAAGAATGCCAAGCAATAAAAGTCATGTCAGCCAATTATTCTTTGACATTTTATCTTTCATATGCATACAAACTTTAACTTGGACTAAATGGACTGTACATATATTATTATTATTATTATTATACGGCATCCTACTCAACCAGTCAAAGCACCGTACATCAAAAGTCAAACCACACTCAAACAACGCTTCCTCGCCAATTGTGCAAATTGGGGATCGGTATCTTCCTCAAGACCATTTTGAGACAGCGGGGGCCTGGGTTCGAACCCCTGACTTTCGATTAATGCTCAAAGAATGTACTTTCTGAGCTACAGCCGCCCTAAGAATTGCAAGCAAAGCAGCTTATTAAAGACAACCAGTTCAGGTAAAATGTTCACTTTAAACACAAGACAAAAAATTTGACATTATAGTCACAACTATAATACAAGCTACTTCTACAACACAGAACCAGCCAATGGTCAGAACAGCAGCTGATGGTTTACCATCCAACAGTTATCCATCAGGTTCTGTTTTGGATCATGGCGGTCCGGAATATACAGGTCTGTGCTAACAGTCACAGAAATAAAAGCTTGTTTGTTAGTCTCTAGGATGTCACAATTCAAAATCTATGGTAGCAAGTTGCCTTGAAATCTGAAATTGCAATTATTACTTTTTTACCGCGCGTTCAGCATCCTCATTTTGAACTTGGTTTACTCTCTGTTTATAGCCCCCTCCTGTGTAGCATATGATGCCATTAATGTCAAATATTAAACCTTAGTGCACAATATATCCACAATAGTACAATCTGGAAGGGCTCGCAGTTGAGTGCATACCTCAACCAAGCCTGAGAAATTCAGAAATGTTTGCCTGGTTCTTACAATAAAAATGTTCTTCTACTGCTACTACTACTAATAATAATACATTTCCTTTATACGGCGGTTCTCATTAGTACTCAAAGTCCCTTTACAGGTATATGGAAACGAAAACAACGTGTTCACACAGGAATCAACAGTTCAACTAGCAGCAGACAAGTGATGAATTAATGTAAATGATTTAAATCTTATAAAGCATGCTGTATTATAAATAGTACATATGAAATATATATATATATATATATTGTGTTTTTTTGTCTTGGGGGAATGTATTTGTTTGATTAAAGGTTCACACACATGTTTTCTAGCGATAAAGAGCTATTGTAGAAACAACAATAACAAAGGAGAGCAAAAGATAAAATCCTGGCTCATCTCCTCTATACAGCTCTTAAACTTAACTGGATTTAGTCTGACTAATGCGATGCCCCTCCACAAGATTTGATGAATATCAATTTGGTTTTGCAAAAAAGTTCTGTGAAATCAGCTCTTTAGCTTTTACTTTAATCTAATACTCAAACATCTCTGGTAGAGATTTAAAAAAGAATTACCACAGAAGGATATGATGTGACTGCTGTCTGCGTGCACAAATTTCCTCGTTACAGCCTCCTCCATAATTTGTTTCACCTTAAAGAGAGAAAGATACACGATGAAAGTTATTAAGTGTCGTAAAAAGAGGCCCAAGATTAAGCAATGGGGAAACTATTCAACAGGTAATAATGAGCACCTAAGGAGCAATAAAGTCTTAGAACACAGGCAAGAAGAAAACAAACAAGACCTTATTATTTGGTTCACTAGTAAATGTCACTCTTTAGTCACTGATGTTTTTCTTTTATCGTTTTATAGATATTCTTGAGGAATTCCTTGCTTTATTTAAAGAATACTCCAGATATTTAGTATCGCACTTAGAATTTGATTTTTTTTTAATGGCAAGTGAAGCCACAAAATCCTCATGTTTAGCATTTCTCATAAAGCAAATCAGTATTGTCAGAGTGTAAGATCCTCCATAAGGGAGGCTTTCTTTCATTTCCAAGCCCAACCCGAGATAGACTTTTTTTCTTGGCCAGACAAAGCTCCTCCAGAGACACAGAAGATGTTATATAACTGTTAACAAGGGGTTGAGAACAACTCCTTATGTCTACGAAAAAAATGTCAATGTGTACAATCAATGGAGTACCACACATATGACCGATTTTATCATAGTAACCGGAATTAGGTCTAATTCTTTAATATGGTTGGTACAACTAAATTTTTAAACGAAATTAGTTTATTAAGTGGAGTTTGTCACAAAATACACTGATATTTCTTCTTTTTATATATACCGTATATATACACTATATATATATTAACATTACGAAATAATTATATTACAGATAAATCACAATACAAAGCAATCAATTTATTTGCTAATTTTGTGGGATGGTACCAAGAGGACTGCCCCACTGAATCAGTTGAGCTATATGCACATACTACAACCATTGGAGAATGTAAATCAATGTTTGTCTTCACACCTAGCATTGCACTGTAAAAAAAAAGAAGGGAAAATAAGGTGTTGTGTCGATAAAAATTATATAAGTGCTGCATATTTATACCCACTTTTCTTCAAAAAGAAACATGCATCTTTTAAGATTACAGTTGAAGGTGGACATTCAATTCATCCTCCTCCAAGCACAGGGAGTCAGTTTGTACCGGTCCTCTTCCGTCCTGGTTTTTTACGTATCCAGTCCGGTTGGAGGTTTTCCTGTCTCTACTTCCAGATTTGTGCAGCTCTACAACTTTTCTTTGTATATTATTGCTGTGTTTTCTGGTCCCACCCATTGTGAAGAATATCAAACGGTATTTGACCTGTTTCACCTCATATTTATACCCAAGTAAAAAAGGAACTAAGTGCTCATAACCTCAAAGCTTCTACTCAAACATGTAATAATACAATAAATAATTGTGAATCAAATTTTTCTTAAAGTTAAGAATATATGGTGTCACCCAATTTTGTCACATGAATTAATGGTTAGATTCTTTTGAGGAATTTCAAATGAAGATCGTGAGGACATGGACATGGACAATAAAGCTATTTTTGCGTCTCATGTTACAGATATTTTTTAAAGGGTGCCAAAGGTCTGGAGAGCAGTGTGTGTATGAGCACTGTTGTCACTACTCACTCACACACATATATATATATATATATATATATGTATATATATGAAGGTCTTACTATATATGCCATTTTAATATATAATTATATATACCTACATGTGATATGTAGTATATATATATATCAGTTTTATTATCGTGTTATAATGAAAGGGTACAATCCACACACACAGGAAACAGATGCATGTCCTTTATCTTAAAATGCAATTTAACTGTTTATTGAAAAGTTTTCAATATCTCAATCATTTGTCATAAACTTATTTCATAATGTTAGATTTCATCCCGGGGCGTGTTACAGCTAACCCTGACAACAGAGTAAATTCAAACATTTCGCTCCTTGTGTTTGAGACTAGACAATGCAATTTCTGTTTTGATTCGACATAGGTTTTGATTAGACATGTAGACCATTGAATGCAGACAAATGTCACTGTATTGTATCAAATTTTGAAATCACAGTTTGATTTTGAGATTCAAAAAATTTAAGATTTTTTGGTGAGTGTCAAAAATCTCCCTTACCTATGTAGAGAGATAAAGAGAGATAAAGAGAGATAAAGAGAGATAAAGAGAGAGAGAGAGAGAGAGAGAGAGAGAGAGAGAGAGAGAGAGAGAGAGAGAGAGAGAGAGAGAGAGAGAGTTCCCCTAAATAAAATCATCATCGTCATTTTTGTCATCATCATCATCATCATCATCACTATTGTCGTCATCACCATCTTAACGCAAGGGATCAACACTCACAATCAAAACAGCATTATAATTCTACATGCGGACTGATTGCATCCTCTCTTGTTATGTAAAACAAATGTCCAGGTTTATGATAAACAGGCCTATGGCGTAGTCGTGGCTCAACCCCGAACGACGATGTCCACACACGCACAGACACACACACTGTCTATAGCACCTGAAAAGATGGATTGTGATTCTCCAGAAAAAAAATAAAAAATACAACGCACCTCTTTCTTAACATTGCGCAGCAATTTCTGGCGCGTCTCGGCCTCTGCCACGGGAAAAAAACATGATGAGTATGCTGGTCAGATGGCAGTGTTGGAGCAAAACTGATGCTGTATCGGAGAGAAACGCTCACAACATTGAAAGGATAATTACGGCGGCCGTACCTCCCATTGCTCCTTGGATTGAGGGTGTAGCGGCTCACGCGCGCAGCTGTTTGAAGAAGGTGCTGAAAGACAACTCTGTGTAAGAGGAAGACGGGCTCCGAGATGCACGATCCTCTCTGGACGACTATATTGAACCTCTCTGTCACCTCTCAGTGAACCAACACCCCTTTAAAGTCACAGTAGCATATACATTAAACCGTGTAAGGCCCTACGTGCGCTCCTTTCCAACACACTCAGAATAGAAAAATAGACAAGGATTCAAATTTAAAGAATATTTACTTTTTCTACATTTTTAGGTTAGTTTCATGAAAAGTGTCATTTATCTGAAAAAGTAAATATTTTTAAACGTAAACTAAAAAACTGACTTATGTAGCCTGGCATTTTATGAATTTAATTATGTAACTGTAATCAGGTTGCCATTATATGTTTTCCTTGTACCTGTGTGTACGTGTCTGTCGGTGTGTGTGTGTTTGTGATTTACTTTGATGTTTTGTACATGGTGACCATATTTTTACAGCAAATACTGGCAATGGCAGCTGCCAGTAGAATATTATACTTTTTTTTTTCTTTTACAGTATAGCAAAGGCTGGGAGCACTGTTAGAATTATGTATATATATTATTTTCTCCAGTCTCTTTCACCACCATACAGTACAGTTTGCTGAAGGAGGAGTTGAGAGATTGTGTAAGAAAGTGAGGAGGAAAGTGTGAAAGAGGACCTTCAACTCAGAACACGGATTCTGGACTACCTCACCAATCTGAATAATAACTGTATTGGACCCAAAACGTTGATGCTCTATACAGGAAAGCACAAGATTATATCTGTATGACAAGCTGATGAAGAAGGTCAGTTCTATTCTGGGTGGCCCACTTGACCCAGTGGAGATGGTGTATGATATGAGAATGACAGTGATGCTGTCATCTCTACTGTACAACACATTATGCCCCATGCAGGATGCTCTGACAGCACTGAGCCGTTCCTCAGATGACAGGATGCTGCACTTTCTTTGTGCAATGCAGGGATTCTGCCGATCTCGCCTTCCTTTTGCTTTTTGGCTTCACAACAAACTTGCTCTCAAACTTGACTGTCCCCATGAACCCACACATATCTACCCAACAGCCATACTTTTACAATATGGTCAAGTTGTGCAGTACTCTCCAAAATGCAATGTCCTTGTGCAATATCCTCACCATCTGTACAATAGCTGTTTTTTTATTATGTACAAAAATAGTGTGAAATACTGTACTATTTATGTGTTGTTCTGCTGTTTATGTTTTTTTGTCAACTGTGCTCTTATATTAATGAAAATCACTATCATTTTATTTTCATTCATCATCACTTGTATAGTCACTACCAATTCAAGCTAGCGTAAACTATTTGGCTCTATGGTTGGCCAAACTGAAACATTGTGTAACAGTAAAACAGAATATGTTCAAGAAAAATTTGAACCTGTCACTTTTGCTACTTTTCCAACTTTCAGCTACTGCAGAGTTTCTCAGCAGTGACACCCCACACAGATCTCACTTGTGGCCCTGTTTTAACCTGACTCTTTAGGAAAACTGTAAAGGATCTTGGTGACCTGTTCTCGATTGATGGAAAAACTGACTGTGAGATGGACAGGCAGTTTTTTGCAGCATAAGCAGTAACGATGGCGTTGTATCGGTCTTTATGAGAAAGATTTGACTGATAAAGCGAAGCTCTCAATTTACCAGTCCATTTACGTTCCAACCCTCACTTATGGTCATCAACTCTCTCCAAAAGAATGTGGTCACGGATGCATGCGGCTAAACTGACTTCCTCTGTCGGTTGGCTGGGCTCAGCCTTAAAGATAAGTTCAGGAGTTCACACATCCCGAGGGACCAGGTGTAGAGCCGCTGCTCCTTCGAGTCGCAAAGATCCTACTGAGGTGGTTCAGGCTTCTGATCAGGATGCCTCCATGACGCTTTGTTTCTTAGGTTTTCCAGGTCTGACCAATTGGAGGGTGAGTTGGGGGATCCATAAGAGAATGAATAAATAGGTAGATGGATGGAGGGTAGGACAGCAATACAAACAAATCCATTACATGGAGGCATAACTATTGAGGGATTAACCTGCAGAAAGTTTAAAAAGCTGATGGACTGATCTTTGAAGGATTATCCTAGCGTAAGACATTATCTTCATAACTTCAGAGATAAGACAAAACATAAAAATTGAAAGCCCAATTGATGGTTACTTTAAGGCCATAATTTCCCTGAAAATAAGATTAGTTTGAGCTGATACTTCAACAGGAACAGCAAGAATTTGGTAAAAAGCTCTCACTGAAGAGTGGGCCGTTGGCCTGCAGGATGAAAATGTGCCAGTCCATGAGGAGGAGGATTATTAATGTATTTAATTCTGATGGGGGACACGCTAATTGGTGAATAAAAAGTTGGGTAAAATATAATCATGTAATTTTTCCTGAAAAATGTATGATGCTTACATTCCTGATCTTTCTCCAGCATCTTATAGCCAGACAAGGATGAGGGTGAGGGTAACTCTCAGATAAGGCAGACAAAATACGATAAGATAAGATTAGATTAGATAAGATAAGATTAGATTAGATTAGATAAGATAAGATAAGACAAGATAAGACTTTATCTTAAGACATCTTACGGATAAAAATAAAGTGTAATCTTACATTGAGCCTTAATATAGTGTATTAAATAATGTTTAACATTACAATGTTTTGGTGTCTTTTTTTGCAGTACAACACTACCTTTATGACATTTCAGGTATTTATTCACTATGATATACTGTATTAGTTTATTGAACCCAAAACATGTAGGGTTAGGTTTAGGGTCCACGTCAATGTGATCATTGGTTCCAAAGGGTTAAAAACATCAAAATATTGGGTTGTTTATCTAATTACTAAAAACTGCAAGACTTCTTCTTCTATGGGCTGTTACCTTTAGGAAATGATCCGCTGTTCCCATCATCCGGTTCCACCTTGCCCTGTCGTCTGTATCTTCTTAATGTTATTCTGTAACATGCTTTTGCTGCTGTAACACTGCAATTTCCCCGTTGTGGGACTAATAAAGGTTTATCTTATCTTATCTTATCTTATCTTATCTTATCTTATCTTCTGCCATGCCAACCAACTGCATGTCCTCTTTCGCCGCATTGAGAAACTTCCTCTTTGGTCTTTCCCTTTTTTAATCCTGCCTGGCTGCTCCATCTCCAACATCCTTGTACCAATAGATCAAATATCCCTCTTTTGTCGCATGTCCATACCATCTCAGTCTGGCCTCTGGTCTCTAGGACATCTAACCCTGGCCCAAAGAAATTCTTAACATCTTCAACTCAACCACCTCCAGCTCTGCCTCCTGTTTTTTCATCAGTGCCACTGACTCTGTGATCTGTTAGGAGAGCAGGGGAACAGCTGGAAGAAAAACTTGGAGTGTGCAGGTACGTGCTTGAGAGAAGAAAAATAAAGGTCAATAACAGCAATACAAAATGCATGTGTGTAAATTAAAGAGAAGAAGGTGGAACGGTGAGGATACAAGGGATAATGGTGAACAATGTGCAGGAAGTTAAGTACTGTGGGTCCACTGTTCATATAAAATGGGTTGTGTGGGAAAGAGGCGAAGAAGCAAGTACAGACGGGGTGGAGAAGTGTGGAAAAGAGTTATATGAATTGAAAAATGAAATATCAAAATTTGCAAATAAACACATTGGAGGATTTTTTATTCCCTTGAGTGTATGCTGAATTGCACAAACGTCAAAGGAAACAAGGAAGGAAGTGGACAAGGAGGGACAGAGGAGGCACTATGGGTTTTGGAATGGAACGCTGCTTTGTTCAACAGTGGGTAGGGGAGGGTAGAAGAGTTGGGTTGTGTGCTTCAATCGGTGAATACTATCTGCCAGGGCGGACTGTCTGCCTTTTGATTGTCTAGCTGTGTTGTAGTGTGTTTCCTCTATATTTCTCGTTTCTGGACTCCGTGGATTTCTGTAGTGGGATGTCAAAGCGAGTGCGAAGCAGAGAGGTCTGCGCTGATTGCAGCGCTACGGGTGAGGATGTCACAGAGGCTAGCTAGCTGCTAGCTAACCAGCTATCCAAGAACTGAACGCTACTTCAACTCAGCTAACCGTGTTAACTTCACCGAACATTTATAACTAATGACAAACAAGATGCAACATCAATAACGTTTTATTATTGTAAACTTTTCTTGTATAAACATTTTATATGTGTCACATTATCTTGTCCGACAGGGAACTCTTCCTTAATTATTAACTTTCACGTACGGGGTGGCTCAATCAGATGAATTAGCATAATTAGCCAGTTAGCTAAAACTAGTTCATTTGCAAATACAACAATCAACCCATTATTATCGCGACACAGACCCACTCTTGGTTGTATTTCTTGATATCAAATGTGTCAATCTAATCTGTTGTTGTTAGTTGCTGCCCGATTTTGAAAAGCATCGACGGACTAAACCATCATGGTGGCTTTATTTGGTGGTTGTATTTTAGTGTTTATCTTCGATTGTTTAATAATTCGGTATTTCCGCTCATGTGCATCTTGTTCTAGACCCTCGCTGGGCCTCTGTCAACAGGGGTGTGTTGATTTGCGATGAGTGCTGCAGCATCCATCGAGGTCTGGGGCGACACAGTTCTCAAGTTCGACATCTGGCTCACTCTCCATGGCCATCATCCCAGTTACAGGTGAGGAAGAGACAGAGAGACAAGCCAAATATGCACCAAACCTCTATACGTGAATACACAAGAGTCCTAATTTGGAAGCAGAATTAGTATATACCTACGGTGGCCCACAGGGGCAAACGCACTGCAACCATCAATTTGACAACAAACAAACTGGAACCATCAATTTGACAACAGGCACATGCTGCAAATTGAGAAAACAGTCATCAAATTGACAACACACATTCGCCCAGCATATAAAGTAAACATCTTCATCAATTTCACAACAAACATGCTGAAAAAGCCACAATACATTAAGAAAAACGATATGCAAAAGCCACAAGACAACAGGAATGTTTACGAAAGATACTCGAAAGTAATGCAACCTCCGACACAGATTTTTTTTATCGCTTCATTTAGTGAAGCTTAACTTCACTAAATGGGTAATGCAGTTGGGGTCATGCAGTTATGTGACTTAGAATAAAACTTTAATCAACATTGCGAAAACAAATAAACTCAATAATGAACCTAACAAGCACAGTACCCAAAGCTACAGTAAACAAGGTGTATTATACTTGCTGAAGAAAACTTTTAACCCTCATCAAGCATAGTGACTTCAGTTGTTGCCATGGCGATGTCTACACAACAGTCAGAAAGTCACAAACAAGAGCTACTAAAATGGCTGGTTAAGAGTTTTCAGCAAGTACAATATACCTTGTTTACTGTAGTTTGTTCTAAGGTTACTCAAGCCAGACCAAAGCTTAATAAATAGAGGGTCCAGCAAAATCAGCAGCTATCAGCAAGGATGGCTTGCCATGCCAGTCAGCTTAAGCAATGCTCCTTATGTATGATATGATAATTTCTTTTCTCAAAAATACTTTAATCTAATTCAATTCATCAAGTATTTGTAATAAATAGGCGGAAAAATCATTGTTTACATAGCTCCAGGCAGCATACAATTTTTTTTCAAATTAATAACAAAATGCTGCTTGATTATTGCGTCTAAACACTGTTCAAATCTCTGAATAGAATCATACATGAGAGCACCTGTTTGTAAATTCAATGTTTTTAGAACACATTACCAACCTTCATTGACTTATTTCAGCTTGATTCCCAAAGTTTTTGGGAATCAATTTAGTGTCTATTAGCAACGTAGATAAGAAGTCAAAAGAAGTGTGCAAAAAGTTAAGAGAATATGATATTACCCTGCACAAGCTATGAAAATGATTCAGAAATGACTTTTGTGCATGATTTAAAAGTTCACAGCTAAACGTACAGGGATAACGCTGCCTGGGCAAGGCAGAAAGAGTTAATTATCAATGGCCAAAATGTATACTGTTAAGCTAAAAAGATATTTAAATTCATAAGTGTGCTCAAAATCATATAGATAAGCCACAAAAGTAATGAGATTCTGTTCTGTGGATCGATTAAAAAAAAAAAAGCTTTATATTGTTGGGACTGCTGATCAGTGTGTGATCATGCCTTTTGGAGGATATGCTGAAAAAAGAACATACTACCTACAATGAAGGATGGCATTGGCTGGAGGAGGCTCAAGTGCTGCTGTGCTTACTAAGGCACTGGAGGCCTGCAGTGTCGCTAGAGTAAGATGGATTCCCTCAATAATCAGGAAATTCTAACAGAAAACACCTTACCATCTGTATGGAAAGTGAAGCTTTGGTGTCATTTTATAATTTAAAAAAAAAATTGCGCTTGGTCTGTGGTTGTTTGAGTTCGTCTGCAATGTTTTTGGTTGATTCTTTGTATTAGTTCATTTTGGATTATTTGTATTCGCTCATTTTATTGTTTGAAAGTTGTTCATTTACATATGTATGTATTGTATTGTGTCTATTTAATTGATGTCACAGATTATGTGCGTCTCTCTTGTCCATGTCACTTTTGGAAAATAGATTTTAAATCAAAATAAAGAACTCAAGGACAAAATCCTTGAGCATTATAGAGTGGCTGTCATAGTTTCCTAAACTGAATCCGATTGAAAACCTCTTTTGGGATTTGAAGAAGGTGGTTGCGGAATTTAAACTCAGGAATATCCAATAACTGGAAGCTTGTGCCCATTAGGACTGGACTAAGATTTATCCGGATACACTGCCAGTAGCTGGTAATTTGCTACGTACGGTGTGCTTTTCAAAGCACTATTAAAGCTTGTTATTACAAGTTGAAGAATATTGCGACTTCTATTTCTGTTGTATGGAAGTCTTAAAACAACTCTTCTTCAGTTGTTATTCTTCAAACAGCTAGTAAGTTCTATATTTTGATAAATAAATGTACAATTGAGTTTGAATAATTTTTCATCTAACTATTTATTTTAAGTGTTATAGAAATAGTGTTTTTTCTGATTAGACAAATACTATAGATAGGGACCTTGAAAGTACGTAAATTGATCTTTGGCTTTACGTTTAGATGGTACAGACACTGTATGGCAATGGAGCTAATTCCATCTGGGAGCATAGTCTTCTGGATCCTTCCTCCTCAGTGAGTGGTAAGCGGAAGGCCAACCCCCAGGACAGAGTTCAGTAAGTGCTTTTAAGGATTTACATGTGCCTCTGCTGATTTTAGCCATGCCAGTTTGATGAAAACCTTTATTGGCTTAATTGATTTTTATTGTTAAGGTCAGTAAGCACGCATATTGGTCCCTGCGTACTTCAAGAATTACTCATGGCTGGTTGGTCTCAAGTAACTTTAATAAATGGAAGTGACTTCATCGTTCAGAGCTGGAAATACACTGAAAATAAATGTTTCATAAAATGCAACTTGCAATATATCAAATTGGCTTTTCTTTAATACTTTGAATAGCTTTGCAAACAGTGTATTTTGTAAAAAACTAAACAAAATGATGGACTTCCAAAATGATGGAAGTCACCCATATTCTGGTCCAAGCACCATAACTGCCTGGTGTCTTGCTGATGGAGTAAAGATAAACAGTCAGCCACATATAAACCCAGCCATACAGAGCAACCATTTCGTCAAGACCCAAGGCATTCAATCACCATACAACAACAGACAAATGGACGTGTTAAAAGTTAAAGAAATACAATTTTCAAGATGATTCCTTACTTAGTATGTACTTCTTCTTTTCTAGTTTTTTGAATGTGAGGAACCAAGGAAACAGCACTAAATTTAGTTCTGTTATGCAGAGCTGAACATTGACACACTAAGCCGTCCAATACAAAAGCCCAAAGCTGCTTCAACTTCCCTAGTTACAAGGAACTTTTGACATTAGTGCAAGGGAAATACTTTTTTATTGGTTATTAAAGTTTAAAACAAGGTTTGGCTTGCTGATTGGCTTCCCCATGATAAACAGTAATCTGTAACAGATATAAAGTTGGTCTTTGACAGAGTGGAGGAATACTTTAATTTGAATAAATTGCTATTTTCAGTGTTGGTTGTTGCATATGATTGTATCCTTCTTTCCAGTCCCAACAAGACAGAGTTCATCAAGGCCAAATATCAGATGTTGGCATATGTTCATCGGATGCCTTGTCGTGAGGATGACAGTGTAACTGCAAAAGACCTCAGCAAGGTGAAAAATATGTCTGTTAAACTTAACTGCATTCTCGGCAAGTATTTTCGATGTAAGGATAACACGTTTTTATGTGGTTATGCTCCTGAAAGGAAACGGATGGCAGTATGTTGAAATGAAACTTAACATGTGTTATCTGAACAATCACAAGTTGTACTTGGTTTTTAACTATTTCAATGGACCACCTCCTACATATTTCAGAAATGGTTAGGCTATTTTGGATTTTGGCATTCAATTTAGCTGTCACATACTGCCATTTATATTGTGCTTTTCAAACTGAGAGTGACCGTGTTAAAGGCCGACTGGTCTCAACAGCAGATTCCTATTCTTCCCTTCTCTTCTATTCCTTATAAATTTTTTAAGTACAAGTTGGATTAACTGAATGTCAATAATTGGCATTTCGAGGAATAGTCTATAAGTTTTAGAAAGAGAAAATTGCACGCAAATAAATACATACAAAGCATAGTTGTAGCTGTCTTATCAGTGTGTCCCTGTTAAAATACTTACTTGCAGTACTCTCAATTTTCTTCAGAATAATGCATCCTACCACTCAGTTCTTGGCAAGTCTATCTATCAGGGCTGGGCGATAGACAAAAAGATTACGATCTCAATTCAGAATATGTGCAATCTTATTTCTGACATGCAGCGATTCGTCATCATTTTAATTTATAACGAAAGTTGCAGCGAAGTCAGCGAGTTGTATTTCAAACTTGCCGTGACACTCTAGGCCTCGCCCTTTAAGAGGGTGGCTTCATGGGGATTGTGGGATTTGAAGTTAATTTTGTACATAGCCGCAGCAGCATGATCGTAACTGGAGAACATCAGTCCTGTTGGAAGTGTATTTTTTTGTTAGTTTGAGCCAAGGCGGTGTATATATCCGGGCTGTTAAAAATGAAGTGCCCATCGTCTTTCATAGCTTAGCTCTGGCTAAGCGGTCAGGAGGCAGAGACCAGAGAGCTGACATCATGTCATTGGCAGAAACAGGAGTCATCAGGAGAACATCACTCCTAAACTCCTTCTTCAGGTTACTTAGCTCATATCTTTTCTCTCTCTACCATTTATTTAGTCTTTTGAATCATGAGCCTTAGCTACATGTATGACATACACAGTAAAGCTGTTGGGAGTTAACCTTTTAATGCTCAGATACATCTATCTGGATTACATGCAGACAGCACATTGCGTTTTATTGAACAAACGCACAGCACATGGCGTTTTATTGAACAAAGTTCAATATGATATAAATTAAAAATAATTTTGGTCAAATCCCCAAACTACTTGTTGATCTCCTTTGCAGCAACTTCATTCCAGTGTTCGGACTGGAAACCTGGAGACCTGCCTAAGACTGTTGTCTTTAGGAGCACAGGCCAACTTCTTCCATCCTGTAAGTATAGAGGAATAAGATTAAAAAACACAGGTAAATAAACACGTTTTGTGAAGTTTGAGTGGACATAGTATTTATGCTTCAATATTGTATTGTCTTGGGACGACAGGAGAAAGGAAACACCCCACTACACATAGCAGCAAAAGCAGGTCAAATTTTACAAGCAGAACTGTTGGCAGTTTATGGAGCTGATCCCGGGGCTCTGGACTCCAGTGGAAAGACCCCCATCGTTTATGCTAGGTAAAACAAGGTCTTTGTTTTCTATTTATCTTTTATGAGGGTTAAGCCTGCACCAATACTGTTGGATGTTACTAACACGTCATGGTTTTT
Source organism: Lophius americanus (assembly GCA_037951165.1). NCBI lineage: Eukaryota > Metazoa > Chordata > Actinopteri > Lophiiformes > Lophiidae > Lophius > Lophius americanus. Next base: position 5,090,891 of record JBBDHG010000057.1, on the reverse strand, counting down.
GAGCTGTCACTATATGCAATGCATTGTATGGATCAAGCATGGACGTGTATTGCATGTTCAGACCACCATTGTCAAGTTAAAATCTAACAAAAACAGCTATTAACTAACCATGACTGTTGGTCAACAAATGATCAATGAAATTATCACATTTTGATGAAATTTGTGTGTGTGGGGGGGGGATCTTTGGTCAAGGAGGAACAGATTTAGGTATGGGGGCTTGCTCTGAAATAAAAATTCCAATTTTCACTCCATTGATAATTCAGATAATGTTATTCCCTGCAGGCACTACTTTCAATTGTAATGACTAGCAATTGGCCACGGTAGCCTTAGCGCCCCAAGCTATGCCTGTTGGGTTTTTCTCTCTGAATTTGCGTATCCTGATTGGTTTTGAAGTTTCTAATCTTTAGATGCTGCTACCACGGTACCCTTAACTGATATGATAAGGACCCAAGTTATCTGGCTAACTACGTCCATAATCAGCCGTGGCTAAAATGATGCATTGACATGTTGATGTGTACCAATTGACTCAACTGAATGTGGAAAATAGTAACAAATTAGCATAAAAACCTTTTACTTGGAGGAGAGTACTTGTGCGTCATAGCCCAGTAGCTCAAATATAATGCAGCTTTTGTTGTGGTTCAGATAACCTTTGTGTTGGTAATCGTTTTCCTTAACACAAACAACCCAGCCAAAACCTACAAGAAATGGCCTGAATCCAGTGGACATTTAAGCGTACATATACTTGAAATGGTTGCAGGTTGAAAATGTGCAATTTTTACGTATTGATGTGGGAGAAATCTGATTAGAAACTGAGCCTACCTCTGGCATCACAGGACAATGAAACTGTGTCTGTAGATCTACATGAACTGAAACCAAGTTTGTGGTATCTCCTCATTATTGACCAGTTTACACGGTACAGTGTAGGCATTTTACTGACCAAAAAGAAGTCTTGCGAAAAATTGAAACGTTTTGTCCATGTCTGGATCAGTGTTCATGGTCCACCTCAGAAGCTCTTCACGGACAATGAAGGAGAGTTTAACAATGATTAATTGAGAGATGTGGCAGAAAACTTTAACATAGAAGTAAAGACAACAGCTGCATCTAGCCCATGGAGCAATGGATTCAGAGAGCAACATAATCAAACACTTACTGAGATCATGATTAAAGGGAAGAACGGTATCGGTTGGGACTGGGGCCCTGCATTAGACTAGGCCCTAATGGTAAAGAACACTAAGCGCAATGTTCATGGCTAAAGTCCTTGCTGTTTGGACTGAATCCCGACCTACCCTCTGTGTTAACCGACAAACCCCCTGCCCTAGAGGGCGTTACAAACAGTGAATGGGTAGCATTGCAAATCTTTGCTTTACATGCATTCAGAAAGGCTTTTACAGAAGCAGAATGTTCAGAAAGACTACAAAAAGCTTTACGAAAAAGGTTGTGTCCTACGGATGACAAATATGAAATGGGGGACAATGTGTACTTCAAGAGAGTGGATTGTCCGGAGTAGAAAGGACCGGGCGTGATCATTGGTCAAGACGGGTCAGTGTTTTTTGTCAGGTATGGAGGATCTTGCATAAGAGGGTATTACATAAGGCTCGAAAAAATACAAAGAATGAGGTTCAACGTAATCAAAAATGGTGCAGAAAGTAACGCAAACATTGTGAAATTACAGGAAAAAATTGGAGCTTCTGATAGCAACACAGTACAGGTTTTGAAATATTTTGACCATGGGGACGTGCAGGAAAAGCTACTGTTAAATACAGAACATGGTACAATCTGCGACTCATTGAACCCACAGGTGTTGGGGGAAATACACATTCGGTTGATATATCAAAAATAGAGAACTTTCAGATATAATCCACTGTCAGTGATAATATCACAGATATCATGAGGATATGTGGATAACAAGAAAATCTAACATTTGAACTAGACAAAAAGGAAGAAATAAATAACTGGTGTGATAATGTGTTTTAGAAAGTTTTGGATGAGGAACAAAAGTGCATCTCCACCAGATGGCTTTGTACTCTAAAGGAGACACACAGAGGACTAATACCAAAGCACGGCTAGGGGATTTAAGGAATTAGATATGTCAAAGCTACAGAAGGATTAACCAAAATGTGCCTTGGAGTCTCTACGGCTACCTGTCCTCACTCAAAAACAATGGCCACTGCATTCCATGGATATAAAATCAGCATTTTTGCAGAGACTAGAGCTGTCCCGTCATCAGGCCTCCCAGTGGGGCTGACTGAAGGTACATTATTGAAGCTCAAAAAGTGTGTGTATGGCCTTACTGATGCCTCACTCTACTGGTACAACAGAGTGAAGGATTTTGTTCTCAGAGTTGGAGGAAAAATGTCCAAGGTTAAGTCAGCAGTCTTCTATTGGACAGATCAGTACCACACTGTCGCGGGTGTACTTTCTTGTCATGTGGATTACTTCATATGGGGGAGGACACAAAGTTTCTCCATAAAAAGTAATTCCACATCTTAGAGCTGTTTTTCAAGCTGGACGGGGGGAGCATGACAACTTCTCTTATGTTAGAATAAACTTGAGACTTTGAAGGGAAAGGTACAAATCCACAAGGAAAATTACATCCAACAAATGCAACCAATATATGTGGATCTGGCACGAGCTGTGAAGCAGGACTCATCTCTTTGTGAGAAGGAAAAGGATCCTCTAAGGTCAAAGATAGTTCAGATCCGCTGGGTTTCCAGACAGAGCAGGCCAGATATGTTGTTTGATGGCATCATCTTCAAAAATGCTACTGGGCAGACAATCCATGAAGCAAACAGGAATGTGTGCAAAATTTAGGTCCAAGAAAGTGGTTCTATACTTTCAATACTTGAGCAGGGACATCTTAGTATCCTAAGATTATTGTGTTTAGTTAATAGTTAATGTTCATTTATTTATGAATCCATACTTCTATTTATGTCCCAGCTGGCAATGTTATTTTTAGTTGGACATATGCTGTGCGTTTGATTTATATGTTACCTTGTACTGGAGAACGTAGGAGGCTTTAATTTTGAAAGGGGGACCAAACGGAAGTTGTTGTTTACATGTGTCATGCTGGTTGCCATTAAAGAGTTGTAGATAAACTTCAAGCCCGTTGTTATTATCGTTTGAAAGTAGACAAAATTAAGGAAGGAGCAGAGGGAAACAATCTGTAGCTCACCATGTTTGCTTACTTGACCCGAATAGTTGAGCAAAATTTTTAAAGAAGATCTAAAAGTAAAAACTAGACAACAGTGGCATTATACATTAATTGAAGCTACAGTGTAATTTATTTGTTTTACTTGCCGATATCAGAGTTAAAACTATGTTTAAGGTATTTCTTACATAAAGGCTTGACACTGTTCAAGCATGGCTTATTACCGTGACCCACTGACATGCATAGCTTTTTAAATTGTACCCAAATTAACAGAATATTTCTTGTTTGTTAACTGTACAGACAGATTGTTTTTGGCATAAGTTATTTTAAAGAAGTGCACAGTCACATTTTTAAAACATGACGTCTTATACCTAATCTGTGCAGACAAGCGGGGCATCAGGAACTGGCAGAGAGGCTAGTGGAGATACAGTATGAACTCACTGACCGGTTAACCTTTTACCTGTGTGGTAGGAGGCCAGGTAAGTAGGCACATCAGGTACAGCTGTTGGTATTTGAGATCTAATTTAGTTGCTCTCCCTAATATTATTGTTTGTTTACAGACCACAGAAATGGGCAACACTTCATCATCCCACAGATGGCAGACAGGTAATTGCTCCAGGCTTTTGTTTATAATGTATTTGGGGAGAAAACGGAAATATTATAAGACACAGAAAAAAGTGACATTATGAGCTCCTGACTACATTTCAGTGCCAGGTCTTTACTTTTTGCTCTGTATGAAGATGTGCTTAACTTAAAAAAATCCCGAAATAATTGCAATCCTATTTTTCCTCTGCCACACTCTTTTGATGGATAAGAAATGAGTAAGTATACTTGGTAGCTCTGCAAATGTATGTCTCTATTGGAAATTATTGGAAATTGAAAAAAATAATATATTACATTTCTCATCTAAAGCAGCCTGGATTTGTCAGAGTTTGCAAAAGCTGCAAAGAAGAAGCTGCAGTCGGTGAGACAATTTCATCTCTTAGTCTCTTGTTCACTTGCCAATTAGTTGTTTTTGAGGTAAGCTTAATCTTTAGTTTATTTTTTCCAGCTAAGTAACCACCAGTTTGAAGAACTCGCCATGGATGTTTACGATGAAGTAGACAGAAGAGAAACAGATGCAGGTGAAATTCTAAGAATGGTGAAAATACAGTTGATGTATTTTCTGCCTGTACTGCTTTATCCAAAACTTATTTTTTTAATTGTCTTTGATCAGTGTGGCTGGCTACTCAGAACCACAGTACACTCGTAACAGACACCACAGTTGTGCCTTTTCTGCCTGTGAATCCAGAGTACTCGTCCACCAGAAACCAGGCAAGTTACTGTACTAGTATCTCTTTTTTTCTTTTAAACTTCAACTGATTGTGTGAAAACCAGATTTAACGGTCTAGCAATTGTTTATTTTCATGTTTGGATTCATTTGTCCCTCAGGGCCGACAAAAATTGGCAAGGTTTAGTGCTCATGAATTTGCCACCCTGGTCATCGATATTCTTACTGATGCTAAACGACGACAGTGGGGTAATTCCTGTGAATGTCCCAAAGGTACAGTACGTCTAGCATTTTATATTTATAATAGACCTTGTCCTGGCTAATGGATTTTTGTTAGGGCTCTTATTAATGTAATTGCATTACATTTATATATCAATATCAGGGGTCTGCAGCATGGCAAAAAGATGTAATGGTACATGGTATTTTTCCATACTGATAAATATAGATTTTTATTGCATTATACGTTTAATAATGATTACAGCTTTCAGAGTATACTGTTAGAAATCAGAAATTCATAAATTAAACTGAGAATATAGAATACCATTATGAAAATGTTTAACTGTACAAACATATTGTTATTCACGAGTATAGTGAATAACAACAATAATGATTTTAACATTTAACTTACAAAAACATCCTTTATCTGCCTTAACAAAACCATAGACTTGTCATGTCAGGTAAATTAAATAGTGGTTTGGTTTCCTGTATGATCGGTCGATGGAATAGAAAAGTTGTCTTTCTTGTCTTGAGTGTCTCTGATGGCAAAAATTCTTAAAATCCGAGTAACTAAAGTTTAATTGAAGTTGTTACCTTTTTTGTTAGAAATATCCCTCAGCTATGGATTATGTGAGCTTTTATGAGTGTTAACAAACTGGATGTGTTATAGGTGGTTCTTTACTCTGTGCTGGTTCAACTGGCATTTCATAGATTAATCATACTTGATGAGCTAAAGGATGATGAGCTTTGTTGTTGTCTGCAATAACTGCCAGCTTGCTGGCCCAATGCCGGCCCCAAATCAGGAGCGATAAGGCTGCATACTGACTGGTTGTTGTCATTTTATGTCGGCTGAGGTTTTTATATCCATACATAGACTCGGAGGAGGCTGGTCCATACAGGCGGAGGAGTATGGTCCTCCTCTGTTTATGAGAAGCAAGAGAGAGATCACAATCTAAAAATAATAATTGTTTGAGACTATTACCAAATCACAGTATCATTTGTAAAATAATTTTTATATCTTCTTTGCAAAAAATCTGTTATTGAAGCTTAGATAAATTAAATGTATTATTATTATTATTATTATTATGCTGTGTGAATGTCTGTGTGAAGTGAAGAACAGAAGGGTACAGACTTTGCTCTCCTCCTCTGGAGGCAGGATCCACTAAATCAATTTAATTTAATTCAATGTCACAATCTTTTTATTCATGCTGATCTGCATTTGGCCAAACATGGGAAATTATGCTCCAAAGAAGGCAGTCCTCCCTAACCAATCAACAGCAGAGTATAATATTGGCATTGTGTTACTCCAATGAATTTCTTTTCAGTTCTCTACCACTGTAAGGAACAAATATAACTAGAAAAAATGTTTTTTTATTCAGACCATGACTAAATACATTTAATTTGTTTAGCTTTAGCAGTTGCCTTCTTAGCTTAGCATTTAGCTAGAAGCTTTGTGTGTGTGTGTGTGTGCGCTTATACTGCATATATGTGTATCTATACTGTGTATATATATATATACACTGTATATATACATACAGTATTTATATATATGTATATATATACATATATGTGTGTGTATGTATGTACCTATGTATGTATTCTGTATATTTATATGTGTATATATATATATATATATATATATATATATATATATATATATATATATATATATATATATACACACAGACATAATCTTGTAGAAAAGTTGGTAGCCTCAAGATATTCACAGTTAGTAACGGCTAATTCTATAGTAGTAGAAATTATGTGTAATTATAATATAATTATTGAATTGATGTGGAACTTTTGGGTTATTCATTATTTTTACACAGATGATTTGAAGGAATTTTAACGATTATGCAAAAACTATTGACATCTCAAATAATCGCAATCAGATGATTATGTAATTAATGATTGTGACATTCCTAGCGCTATCAGTGCACTGCGGTTTTATCTAAACTCCCACCTGGATGCCTTCAAATCTTGTTTTTTAGTGCACCAGTGGGTGTCTCCTAATTTATAAACACTAGAATTACTCTGAGCTTTCATTGATTAGTTTTACATTTTACAGGATGATCAGGAACATAAATGCATTTATGTTGACAACTCTAGTGTTTGTGTCATTTTTCGCAGCCTCATGTAGCCAACGGGTCTTTTTTGACCACTTCTGCTTTCATTGTTGGTCTACTGTTTAGATAATGTGGAGCTGATACTTCGGGGAATAGATAGTCGCCATAATAGTGACAGCCAGGACAACGACCAGCCAGATTACGACAGTGTGGCGTCAGATGAAGATCCAGCGCAAGAGGCCACCTGTCGGGACAGCTGCAATGATAGTAGGACCAAGGTTGATGTTGTTTTTGTAACCCTCTACCATAGAAATATCTTCATACACCTAGCTTTAGGATGTGTCCTATCTCATTTAATATTCTCTTCCCCAGAGCTCAGAGTCATCTGACCTGTCAGACGGACCAATCACAGTGCAGGAATTTATGGAGGTGAAGAGCGCCCTCAATGCATCAGAAGCCAAAATACAACAGCTTCTTAAAGTCAACTGTCATCTCAATGAAGAGCTTCGGTTAATGCAGAGCAAGGTTGGTAAATTCATATATAACCGTTGAAGTGGGAATTGTAATGGTGACAGTTATATGTTTGGAATATTTTTAAGAAATGTATAATACCTTAATTTCTCCTGAATTAAATGGTAATGTGCAGTTACATTTCTGGTCCATTATCAGAGGTTGCTTTTTTTCAATCAGGTTCCATATTATGATTTCCTCTCTGATAATGTATCAGTTTTTAGTTGCAAGGAATGGCAGGTGTGTTTGTTAGATGTATGAAAATAGAATACAATGGAGGATCATGACTCAAAACTTCCAATAACCTCAATATGAATTCTTTATTACAATATTTCTGGATTGCGTACTCTTACTATGGTAATAATTAAAAATCACCAGATATCCTTTGCATTGCAACCACTAAACCGGATTACATTTTTAAATTTCATGTGTTGGGTGGATTTGTAGGTCGTTTGTGTTAGATGTCAAAATAGCTCATCACTAACTAGCAGGACACTCTGCAGAGCATAAAGAGCCATCAAACAGTCCCTTTGATTTAAATTTCCATTAGTTAACCGCTACATTATAGAGCTATCCATACAGTTGCGGCAATATAAAAAAAGGGTGAACTAAACTGATGGATGCACAAATTAATCTGGATCCAATGCAGTATTCGTACATTTAGACATCCGGGCATATCACGTCACACACGCTCTTATATTTGTGAAATCAAATAAGTACAATCTAATCGCTGAGGTACTTGGAACTTTGACTTTCACATGCTTTAGTCTCACTGCTTTGTGACGTAAATATGTGTTTTACCTGTCAGTATCTTTCCGGATACTACGGCTTCCTGTCACAGTCTAAAAACATGCAATATAGTTAAATTGGTGACAGCAAATTGCCCGTAGGTATGAATATGGTTAGTCTGTCCCAATGTGTTCAACTTATGAAGAACTGACAACTTGTCCCGGGTGTACTCTGCCTCTCGCCCAATGTCATCTCGGTTAGGCCAGCCCTTGCAAACCCGGTTATGAATAATGAAGGACTTAATGATTGAAAGAATTGACCTTTTTTAACCAATTTTGATATACTGTCATGCTGCGGTAAAAATCTTCACGAAGGACAAAACAAGATAAATCGGTCTAACAAATCAAATATTAAAGCACCACAATGTCATCTATGGGTAAGGAGATAACAGAGTTCTGTAAATTTGCACACAAAATTCTCCGTTTGTTAACTAAAACCATCTTTATCAAATGTACAAGGTATTATGACTCTAAATAACTGTCAAACTGGTAACTGCTTATACCCTAGGCATATGTGGCCATTCCAGTCCTCTTTATTCCTCACCCTCTTTATTCCCATCTTACCTCAATTGCTATCACAGAACAACAAGACACTTCTTAACATATCAGATACAGTGGTACCTCCGTTTACAAGCTTAATTCGTTCCGAGACCTTGCTCGAAACCAAAAACTCGTAAACCAAACTAATTTTTCCATTCAAATGAATGGAAATACCATTTTTTTGTTCCATATCCCAAAACTATTCATATAAAAATCATTTTCCATATTATTTTATACAGAGTAAAAGTAATTTTACTAAAAAATAGCAATAGCTCACTTGACTTTATCTCACTGGATTCCTTCCAAACTTAAGGGGACACGAGCGCGGGGATACTATTATGTGAGTGTATGACACTAACTGAGAGCGAGCGCGAGGGAGGCTGACCTGAGATCCGTTTGTTTTTCGCTCTAGTCTCTAGACAAAAGGAAGCCCACACTCATGTCTTCCAGTTGTATAAACAGGATGCTTGTAAACCAAAGTAGAGCACTCGTATACAATGCAACTTTCTTACGAGATACAGGTACACGTTCCTACCTGGAAAAATTTGTGAATCGATCAAAAAAAAAAAAACAATAGTAAATTAAATCACAGCTCGTAAAGCGAGGCACATTTTTTTAAGAATCTTTGCTCGGAAATCAAAATAATCTTAAAGCAAGGCACTCGTAAACGGAGGTACCACTGTAAATAGATTCTGAGTTCCTTTCTTTTAAGAAGTTTTATATATACACATACACATTAATTATAGCATACTCTGTGCAACACTCCTTTTTGTCAGCTTATTAGTACTGACCTCAATGCCCCTATCATTGACATTCTATGGGTTTTGTACTTAAACTGGTTTCAAAGGAGACTCTTCTTGTAGGACAGAAGGATGAAAAAAAGTTATGTTTATGTTAAGTGTTAATGTAAATAAGGGCAACCGATAAGCAGCAGTTTCTCAAGGGGTCAGACTTCCAGGGTTTGTTGAAGTGTCAGCATTTCTTGTCAGAAACAAACAGACCAGAAAAAAAGAAAGGTGATGGTGGACCAAGGTAGAGGCATAACTATATTCCTCTTATTATTCATGTCAGCCTGTACTTGTGTACAGATATCATACTTCAATGCTACATTTGAATTAACAGATGTTTTGTTCTCCTCAGCTGAGCTCACTGCAAACTGAAAACACAACGTTGCGTTGGCAGACCCCCAGTGGACAACAACACCTACAGGGTTCCTTTGGTCGTCAACCATCCCGTGGAGGTCGCGCTATGTCCATGTATGAGACGGGCTCAAGTCCAAGGCAGTATCCCCACCGAGTTGAAATGGCCCGGCATGAGGACGGAGTCCTTTTACAACCCTTCCCCACCAATGTAAGCTCCGAGCCCGTCTGACGTTATGGGTTGTCTTAAAAGGCTAAACATTTATGCTTGGCATGTGGCAGGTGTTGGTTCTTCATTCATTTATTCTTTCATTGCATCTCAATATGAGTATGCTCAACATGGTTTGACCCCTTTCTAGATTGGGAGGGGTCCTTTGGGGACGGCTGCTTCCTCCCTCCCTACCTTCCCCTCTTCCCTATCCTGGTCGTGGGATGAGAGATCTCGAAGGGTTAAGTACTGAAGTTTGCCGCGGGTCAGAGAAAGCCCTCCACAGGCGACAGTGAAAATTGTCCCTCTGCTTGTCATTACAGTCTTCTCTCTACCTGACCAGTGTCTCTTAACTGCCTTTTTAAAAAATTTATTTTACAAGTATCGCCTGCCTGCTTGCACCACAGTGCCCCTGCTTAAGCTCAGCTATCTGAACAATTCCAGCTTTTTGGTCACCGCGAGCCTTTATCAGAAGCTTTTCTAGCTTAAGTCTGAGTCAACTGTGATTATTAAAGGTTTGAGGATATTTTTTGAATGATCCTCTACCCATGAAAGATGGATACAATTGCTTGTCACAATGTACTTATTAGTCCTTGCCGCAGTACACACTGTTTACATGAAGATTTCTTGGCATTTACTAATTGCATCCAAAGCACTGTTATATCCAATGGTCTTGTTAATATTTCTTGTCTTATTCTCTTCATTTCCTTTAAAGCAAATTGTCTAATAGTGTGGACTTGGTTTTGAAGTCAGAAATGCATGTTTCTGATTTATACCTACCAGTATTTTCTTTTTTTTAATGTTTTTCCTAAACATGTTCAGCATTTACTTTATTGATTGTAATTCCATGATATCTCAATAGGGCTGCAGTTTGGAAGGACAGGGTGTCATGCTGGAGAATGATTATGACACCACACCCAACCAATCTGAACAGGAGGAGTCTGTGTAAGATAACTTTGTACCTTTGTACTCCCGGACTATGAAAATTATTGTATGAAATGTGCTTGAAAGGATACAACAAAAAATGGGCTCTTTGTGAAAGTTGATAAACCTTTTCACCAGTCATACAAGCGAAACTAGCTAATTATTTTCTCAATTTTACAAATTAACCATATTTTTTGCTACACATCTACTCTTTAAAGTGTTTTCATTGATGATAAGTCAAAGGTGCAGCGTATAAAAAATTTAGTTGCGTCTAGCGGAGAGGTTCCAGATTGATACTTATTTTACACAACAGAACACCCGTCGCTATCCGAGAAGCTTCGGTTGTCTTCAGGTTTCAGAGGGGTCGTCAGTAGACTGTCAAGTGCTGAGGTTCCTTTAGCTATATATTATAAGAAATGAAAACTAGAGGTCAAAGTTTACGGATAAGAAAACAAATATTATTTGTTTGGCATTGTGGTAGCATTGTTGTAGTGCCGCTGTCACATATGGGAGGGGATGGGTAATTATTAGCGCCAGTAAAAAACAACTGTGCTTTAATTTTGACTTCAAAGGAAGTAATAATAAAGGCCTGGACTTCCGCTGCTCGACCCAAGGTCACCCTCAACAAACCACTGCAGTAGTAAAATGGCCTTTGGAAAAACAAGCACTTTGTACAGATCGGCAGTCTGTCGCTTGCTGGGTTTAAGCCAGATGGGCTGTACAAACTGTGCAGTTTACTTTTAAACCTTGCCATTAAAGACGGTATGAGGGCCTGACTCAGACCCGTTAATAGGTTTACGGGTGAGGTCCATCTAGTTCACACGGGGGAAATCAACTTGGCAGGCAACGCACAGCTGCCAGTTCTGGTGCGATTGCTGTCTGGCAAGAGTCATTGCGCAACTCTCCGTCCATAATCCCGGGTAGCGTAAAAGTCTGGGCAGGGTTAAATCCCCAAGGAAGACTGCCGGACCTCTGCATTTACCTTTGAGGGTTTCATGAGTATTCATGTTTGCTTTGATGGCAAGATTTGGTGCTCAATTTCTTTTTCCTGATGTAAATAAAAAGTATGATCCTCCATTTGTCAAAACACAAGCCAGTTTCCAGAACACTTAGAAACACAAAAATTACTCTCCATGCCCAGCATCTGGTTTGTTCGTCCGGCTACTGTGAAAATGTGACAACCAAAATATGAAAATGAAGACCTGCACTTATGAAGATATAAAGAGCTTTTTCCCCAAAAAATTATTTAAAAAATATAATTTATTGCCAGCTGATAGTAGGTAGTTCCTAGTAATAAATATTACAAACTGTGAATTTAAGGTGGACATGTCAAACTTGAGGCATGCAGGTCGCATTCGCCCCGCTTAACAATTATTTCTGGCCTGCGAGACAATATCCAATTTCAATAATAACCCGCCCCGCTGCTATACAAAAACACAAACACCACAGATAATAAAAATCCAACAATGCATTGCAATAGCCAGTGGGTTGTTTAAGAGTGCCAGTGCTACAGCTGTTGTTCATCAAGGTCCTCCAAGCACCTCTGTAGTTGGATATCAATGTTTATCCAGTCACTCTTCCATAGAAGAGATGTTTTGGAGCATAATGCTAAATAATAAACGTGTTAGTCAGTCGCACACATATATTACTAAATAGAACGCAAATTTTAATTAACTGGGAATGCGTTCACGCCCTCCAGCCATAACATGTTTCAGTGCTGATGCTTTAAAAACAAGCAAACATTAAGTTGCTTATATTTACTTTGAAATGCACCTAGAGGCTATTCATACTCCTTACTGTTTTATTAGGTGCAGCTGCCACTGACTTTGGATATTAGCAGCGATAGTCTACAGTGTAGACAAAGTGTAGACTCTACACTTTGTCATATTATGACAGAAGGGAGAAATGGCTAAATCAGCCTAGCCATTTAACAAGGGTTATTTAAAATTCCTATTTTTGATATTTTTAAGTCAAAAAAAGAATAGAAGTAATGTGTGTTTTAGATGTAACTTTGTAAAATAAATTATTCTGATCTTTTTTGAATTTTATCTAGTATGACTCTTTTTCTGATCCCTTGATTTTATTTTTTCTAAATTCTATTAAATGAGTAAATAAAATAAGAATTAATTGTCATAATATCTCAGTTTAAACATGGCCAGATTGAGAGCTGTTCAGCCCTCCATGTGGACTGTGTTATTAATTAACTTTAATGGATAAATGAATAGTGAAATAAATTACTCTTAAGGGGAAGCAAAGATATGTAGTAAAAAATGTCGAGAATAATCTTCCTAGGTATATGGGAATTTAAAAGACAATTTAGTCAAACTAGCCATAACGGTTATTTTTCTTCATCTTTTGCCATGCACACAACCGTAATTCATAATTTTTTTCTTAGCAGCTGCCCCCTTCCAACCACTGATGCAATAGAGGAGGGGGAGCAAGACTGCACCCTGCCTTGCACAGAGGACGTCATCTCTAAGACCGAGCAAATCACTAAGAACATACAGGAGCTTCTCAGAGCTGCCCAGGAAACCAAACATGACAGGTAGACAAAAGATGCATTCTGAAATATGAAAAATGCTGCACCTAATAAATGTTCTAAAATCATTTCTGTTCTTGTTGTCGCGTAAACCAAATTGAGCTCAATGAATATTATCTGGATATGATCTGAGATGTACAAGCAGAATGAAAAAAGGTGGAGGAGGTGCGGCAATATATGTGGATAAAAGAGTGAGGTATAAGCTGGTGGAAGTATGACCAAAGCTGTTGATGATTTGTTGGAATGTATTACAGTAGAAATTGGTTTGGAAAAGAAAACATTATTTTTGTTGTGAACTGTATATATAGAGCTCCTGATTGCTATTTAAATATTTAAAGACTGGATGTAAAACTACAAAATCATTGCAAAAGATTATGTTCATCTGTGGAGATTATAAAACTGACATATTCAATCCATAATAGCATAAAAAGACAGAATAATATATAAATACAATGTACAGTATGGGTCAATATAAAAGTCACCAGTCCAAGTAGAAATACTTTTTGTGTGTACCATATTAATAGATAACATATTCAAAAACAATCCAGAAATTGGGCTGTTATACAATGACCAATCACCTGTCTTTATTGTCCATCACTTTAATTGTTGGAACCTTAATAACCTAAGGATATTAATGATCTCGAATACAATAGAGTAAAACCCTAAAAATGCTTGACAAATGAGTTAACAAACAGGATTGAAAAGTATTATGAGAAATAAGACACTGACAGAGCATATAATTGATTTCTAAATATTTCAAGCCATAAAACAAAGTAGTCCATGGATCACTAAGGGTTTACAAAATGCCTGAAAAAAGAAAAATACAGTATATACACAAATCATAAAATATCACACTTCAGAAAGCATAAAAAATAAATATTTAAAAATACAAAATTAAACTAACCAATATTATGAGGGCATGTAAGAAAGAATACTATAAAAGAAAATTAGATCACAATAAAAATAATATGAAAGGTGTTAAATAGTATTAGGACTGGAGCCAAAAATAAAAACACTGGTTACTCTGCGTATTATATTAAGAAAAACAAGACGATAAATAATATAAAAGGTGTAGTTAATGGTTTTCTCAAATTCTTTGTAAATGTGGGATCAGATCTGGCAGAAAAAAATGAAGGACCTAGAAATCACAGAAGGGGATGATGCTGATCTTGCAAAAGAAATCCTAATTTTGAAGAAATTGTGGAACCATTAACTCTAATATGTAACTTGTCTTTTCAATCAATTAAAATTACAAACAAAATAAAAATATCATAACTTCTAATGTTTAAAAGACCCAACGTTAGAAAAAGTCTGAAAAGTATGTGCATAACAATCTGTTGGGTGTGGAATTGAATTTGAGGGAATGGTTTGGAGCAGGAGCTACTACACGGCACAAACATTTAAAAGTTAAAAAATGTTGTTCAAAAACATTTTTCTAAAAAGATATTGGGATGAAGATAAGTGATTTGGGGAGTTGGATATTATTTTGGCTGTATAGAGATGGCATATATAAGTGTGAATCTAAAGAGAGACTGTAAATTACATTGAAGTTTTTTAATATGCTTCGATAAATTCTTTGTTTAGTTGTACCATTGTAAATAATTGGTGTACATGTTACAAAAGGTGTTTATAATTGCTAAATATCTATAGGTAACTATCAGCAGTTGAATCAGGGTGGTCCTTTTGGGACTCATATGATTAATTTATTTAAAGTATTGTTTTAGATACTTCTTTTGTACGTAGGTTTTTTCAAATTTAATTTTTCGATTTAGAATTTTTTTTCCCTTTGAAAATAAAGAATAGTAATGAAATGACATGAAGCAAAGCTTAATCTGTATTTTCTGTTTTCCTGGGGTTTTTTGCAGTTGATGTCGAATGAATAATTTCATCCTCTCCCAGGTTTTTCTCCAATCAATATATTGAATGACTTAATGGAAAAACTATGCCTTAATTTTAAGTTTAATTGTGTTCAAAATATTGACTTGGCTTTGATTATTTGTTGGCTTTTTTTTATCACTACACTCAGCGGAAACTGCTGACGATGCCTCTTTCCAAGCCCTGTTATAACGCAGTCTTTTACAGCTTAACTATTGGGTTCCGTTGTGAAGATATTAGTCTAAGTTTTGATTTGAGTAGAAGTCCTGATGTTGACATTTTCATAATTTTGTACAGGGTCACTAAAGTTAACTCCTTATTTCGAATCTGCAACAATCATGCTGTCTGCCATCCTACTGTTCGCTCATTGTTTGTGGTTTTGTGGCCTGCATTTGTTAACTCTGGGGTCTTTTGTAAAGTGAAACTATTGCTAGTCAAAACTTTAATTTTATAAACAAATACAGCAGGTAAGACTTTTACTGCTTTATTTAAACTGAAGTTGTGTAAACAATAATAATATATTTGGATTGATTTATTCTTTCCTTACAAATGAAAAGAGTGGATAATAAGCAGCAGAATTTGCTGGTCAGTAATTCACCCCTGTGTGTTGATCTTCCATAGCTTCCTTCCTTGTTCAGAAAAGATCTGCATGGCTGTAACGGAGATGGCTGCCCTATTCCCTAAGGTAAGATGAATTGCACCAAGAGGTTGGCGTCCCGCTCTTAAACTATCAACCTGTTCTGTTCATTGGTTATTTGAAGATTAACCTCGCCTGAATTACATACATACTAGACAGCAAAGGTATAGAAGGAGAAGAAATCCTTTATTGATCACATACATTCACACACAGTACAACATAGTGAAATTATTTCTCTGCATTTGACACATCCCCGAGGGAGCAGTAGGCAGCACTTTAGGACCGCTAGGGGAGCTAGGGTTTCAGAGTCTTGTAATAGCTTGGTATATATAAAGTGAAAAATTGCAAAAACTAGTTAGAAGCCCAACTTTGGGTCTGTCGAGAAAAACCGAGTTGTATTTTGTGTTTGTTTGAATGCAGCAAAAGAAAACTTAAAGCCATGTGTTTGTGAAAGGGAGCCCATGATCATTACAATACGCATATTTATATTCTATTGAATTACTTTATTTATCCAAACACACTGATCCTAATTACCACAATTAGAATTTATTTATGGATGTTGTCACTTTAGTCCCTTGTTGATTCATCATGATCCCTCTATTCCGCTCAGAGGCCGCGCTCAGAGACTGTGCGAGGGTCCTTGTGCCTGCTTACTTCTAGTGCCAACCGGCTACATGGAGAGTGCCAGAAAGCGGCAGAGCACAATCCCTGCCCATCAGACATCCAGCTGGTCACCCAGCAGGTCATCCAGTGCGCCTATGATATTGCGAAAGCTGCCAAGCAACTTGTCACTGTGACAACCAAAGAAAACAACTAAATTCCAAAGACATTTCTGCTAAACTCAGAATACAGTTTTGTCAACTCTGTCCTTAATTTCAATTTAATCAGTGTTAACATGTTTTTTGTTTGCCCATATTATCAGTGTAAGTATTCAAATATATTATCTGTGATGAGAATATGTTCAACAAAAAAAAAACGTGCCATGCAAAATACGGAAAAATTAGATCATACATTTTGTTGTTTCAGTGTCTTCGCAATGCAGAGTAAACAAACCACTTAAAAGATGTTGGACCTAATATGTTGGTATAATTTACCTGAAACACCGTCTTCTAAAGGTGCCGTGTTGTGTATACATATGGCATCATTTGAACAAGAAGCAGTTGAGCCTTTAATATTGTTCTTTATTTGATTATTTAGGTCTGGCACGCCTCAGCTGAGGAGACAGATGTCTGCAAAGACACTTGCAAGTATCAGAAAAGATTTATTTAAATTTACATCAATGACACAAGTTTATTTTCCTGTAATCATTATAATTTTAAGATGTAACATCAGTATTTTCAACTTGAATCGTTGTGATGTCACACATAGAGATCAATTTTTTTGCAAACAAGCTGCGACTTATACAAATTATTTCACTGCATAGAGCAGAATGTAAGGCCAGCAGTATCCAAAGTGTGTGAATTGTCATTCCATCCACCAGCTGCAGCAGGTGATTTAAGACTTCAGTCCCTCTCTGCTGGTTTAAGATGTGTTTAAAAGTGAAATATCTGTAGTTTTTGGAGTTATAATGTTACAGCCATACTTCTGATGTGTGTGTGAGTGTTTGTTTGTGTGTGTGTGGGTGTGTGTATGCATGCATGAGAGAGAGGGAGCGCCTCAATTCTCTGTGTGAAATCCATTTTGAATCGGTTACAATAACATCACGCAAATATATAAGATGTATGTATCCATGCAATTCTTTATCAAAATAACCCAAATGTTATTCTATTTATAAACTGTGTGTCATACCTCTAAGAAAATACCAATGTTTATTTTCATAAGCTTTTGTTTAACATGATGCAACTTGCAGGCTAACTTTTGTTCTGAGGTTTGGGACGTCTCAGCTGGCAGAAAGTTAGAGGCACCTTGTCATCTTTTTATTTGATGTGGTGCTGTAACTCCAGTGTGTTGGACTCTTCCTGTTGTCAAATACATGAAGCTATGGTTTACAATCTAACATTTCACTCATTGTAAGCCACACAAGTTTTAACCAGCGATGGTCCGAAAACTAGAATTCTATCCACAAGTGGTTTACAGTGAATTCTAGTTTTACTCCAGCAGACTTGATGTTACCTGTTTCCTGAATGTATACAATTAAAATAATAAAGTATCTCTGTTTAGGACATTTATTAATGACAGTTACATGGCACATCCTAATACTTATGATTTTCATTTGTGGGGAGACTTATTTCTTTCCTCAAAAGTTACATTGGTGGCTGTTTAGATCTTTATTTTACACCAAATATTATTGGTGGGCCATGAGTGCATCGAGTGATTAAGTTGTATTCACGAAATAGTTAAACAACTTATAATAGTGCTATTGAAGTGATTCCAAAATGAAGTAAGGACACATATGTTAAGATAAATTCCACCTTTTTTTAAATGCATGAATTAACTCTCCACTCTTGGCCTCGACCCCTACATTAAACTCTAATTTATTGCCCACCACTGCCTCTGTAGTTGAGAACAATCCCAGCTTTAGGTCTAATAAAGTATCATTTATACCTCAAATACCAAATAGTTGTGTCGATGATTGCCTCTCATACACCACTAATCCATGTGTATGTACATGCACAAACATACTTTCACACTTACACTAGTATACTCGCTCCAAGGCACTCTAACTTTGACGTTCTCATACACATCAGTAACTAGTAAACACGTTTAGACTGGTGTACATTTGCAAACACTTGGAAATTCTCGTATACCTTTAACTACACTGGTATACTCTTACAAACTGTAGTTGACGTTAAAGAACAGAATCTTCTCAAGTATACTGATGTTTTGAAATAGAAAAATGGTCAAGCCTGAAGAGCAAAGTGACTGACCAAGGTCAAATGGTCCAAAATGGCCGTTCTTGTTGGGTGTTCCCAGTCTTCAGCGGTAAGTAACTACCAAAGTGCTCTAAGGTATGATAAACAGTGAACTTGGCTCATGAGCGCTCTAGAACCTATTGATGTGCGTAGGGAGTAAAGGCTAGCCTGTGCCAAAGAAGAGCAGCTGAGAGACAAATTGCTTAAAAAAAGCAAACGATATTGCAGAGCCAACTGGATACTCTTGCCTAAGCAGGTAAAATCTCTCCCATAAAATTACTAGATAACTCCCAAATATACCAGTATACTCTTATCTGCGTTGGTGTCCTCTCAATTACACAGGTTTGCTTTCTTACTCATAACAGGATATTCTCACCTACATTAGTAAAGTATTGCATATACACTAAGACACTTTATTGTATATATATATTGTGATTATATATATATATATATATATATATATATATTGTTTATATATGATTATACGAGACCTACACTCGTATAATCATATATCAACATACTCTCACCTAAATTAGTATAATCTTAAATGCACAAGCGCTAGTATGCTATTACCTAAGTATATACTAGTATACCCACATTTACTAATATCTCTCATAAAAGAATACTCCTATATACAATTCTTCATTCATACGTACTACAATATACTAACCCACTTTCAATAGAATACCCTTGACTAGTATTTTCTCACATACAATTGTATACTCTTACCTACAAAGTATACTCAGTACTGTCCTCTTACTTATACAATTCTACTTTCTTCCCTTGTGTTGCTACACTCTCGCCTACATTGGTATGATCCCTCACCTGCAGTACAATGGTATACTCTCCTACACAGATATATTTCATACACTAGTATAATCTTAACTACACTGGTATTCGCTATCATATACAAAAATATTCTCATACAAAGATGAATATACTCTCTCATACAAATAGTTAAAATATAAGATATATATATACACACTACTGGGACCAGGACCTGTTCAGTCAGGACGTAATAATGATTGTGAATCAATTTCACCTGCTGTTGTGCAAATACAACAGACAACAGGTGGAAAGGAGAGGCAATTAGCGAGACAACCCTTATTGAGGAATGGTTGAGCAGGTGGCGGCCACAGACCATAGTAAAGTATTCTCCTCATTCTTTGGTCTGACTGATAGGTCAGTCAGACCAAAGAATGAGGAGAGGGAAATGGATCAGGATCAGTCAGACTGTATGCTGGTGCAGTGGGCCCTGGGCTCCTTCTGATGCATGACAATGCCCTGCCTCTTTGGCATAGTATCAATGACAAAGGCATTGATACTATAGACTGGCCCGCACGTTCCCCAGACCTGAATCTAATCGAGCACCTCTGGGGGATCATTTATCGTTGCATCCACTGCCGCCATGTCACACCACAGACTGACCAGGAGCTGACTGATGCCCTGATTCAGGTCTGGGGGGAGATCCACCAGGAGACCATCCGTCTAATCAGGAGGATGCCCAGACGTTGTAGGGAGTGCATACAGGCACGTGGAGGCCACACACACTACTGAGCCACATTATAAGTTGTCTTGAGGAAATTTACCAAAGGTTGGATCTGCCTGGGATCTCATTTTTCCGCTTTGATTTTGAGTATGAGCATTTGTGTTATTTTGTTCTCAACAAATTATGTAATCAATAAAGATTTTCAACTGGAATATTTCATTCATCCAGTTCTAGAATTTTTGATTTAACTGTTCACCTTTTTTTTGGGTAGTGCATACAATTATTTTTTCACATATAATTTTATTCTGTCAACTACACTGGTGTTCTCTTTGTACTCTTAGGTGCAAAAAGTTTACTTTTTCCTGCATTTATTCATTTTCTTTCTTGCATAGATTGATTTTATTGATAATATCATTTTCTCACATACTCCTGTCTTTTTCTTATGGAACTAATCAATTATTTTGCATGCAGTAACTGGCGATATCTCAGAGTAAGGTAGTGTGTTTCCTCTTAAAAAAAAGTTAGAACTCATGTTAATATTTTTAAGTATACTTAAATAATGTTAAAGTATAATTCACTCTTTGTTGTCAGTTTACGAATAGTACTGCACTAATATTATACTTTTAAGTATACTCGTCTAATACTTCTTGTGGTTAATTTGGCCCACTTTTGGATTACACAAACTTTGTGTAATCCAAAAACTGCTCTGTGTAAAAGTAATAAACTTTGATTACCCAATTAGTTTACATCTCAGTTTAATTTTATACTGAAACTATAACAATAATTTATCCTTTATTTATCCCATTTAATCAGGGGGGAGGATATTTGGTTTGGACTCATGGACTGTAAATCATGTCTGCTTGGTTGGGACCACCAAGTTGGGTTGGGAGTTAGGTTTATAAGATGACATTATTGGCAGTATTTAAACACTTCTAGTCCACTTTTCAGTTTCTTTGTAGCATATCTTGAAGGGTCCTACTACTGCAAGCAAGCTTATATGCAAGTTTATTCATAAAAAAAAATGTGTCGATTGCCCCTCCTGAAGCAACCCTCTCCATTTTTCCTGGGCTTGGGACCGGCATTAGAAGTACACCGGCATTTGACCCCTTTTGTGGCTGGGTCATAACTATAGTATTATAGTAGTATAAGCCTAGTATACTTAAGTATAATTGTGTAAAATATATATCTGGTAAGAACATAAAATGTATGCGGCAAATAACTCTTCTTTCTTATTTGAAACAATTTTACTAATAGAACACTTAAATAAACTTTTTTGCAAGGGTTATGTGATTAAGAAGTGTTTCTGTTGAAATAAGTGTGTGAGCTAGTGTTATGTACGTGTGAGAAAGTTTTAGACATGACTATGAGGTCTTGGCACACCTGTGAGAGAAGGGGCGTGTGATCGGGGCTCGTGGCGTTGCCCCGCCCATTAGACATGAAGAATAGTTCCGGGTTCTTCACCGCCGAGGGAGGCCAGCGGCTGCCGATTTGTGTCGGGGCGCACAGACAGCGTTACCATGTCTCTTTTACTGGAAAACGAATTCAAAGAACTGCCTCCTGACAAGTCGGTGAACACAAAGATGTTCCTGGAGTCTGTTTCTCACCTTCCTGCATTCTTCGGTGAGTGTTCCTCCACCTGACGTCGTTAACGGACACACTGAGATGGTCTTCTGTTTGAGAGTAGCTGCCGGGGAGATACATCGGTGCTGTCACGGTTCACACTCCTCTGACTTGATCCTCATGACGTTCAAATGACTGTCACTTGTCTGACAGCCAGATTTGTCTCACACGTTCTAGATGTAGCTGCTGGGTCGAGGTGGGCGGCCACACACAATGTAGAGAAACTCTTTGTTTGCTCGTTCAACAGAGCATACATTGTAATAATTTTGCCTAAACTGTGCATTAACTGTATATTCTGTTTTAAGCTAATGTGGCTCATTTGTATTCATCCCATCCTCCTGAGCCTGGGTTACGTGTAATGAAGTCATTCATATTTCAGTGGATTGCTCTCAAGTGTCTTTCTCTTTCAGACTGCTTGGGATCGAGAGTGTTTTCTATCATTAAATCAGACATTAATGGCAATATAATGGTAAGATGCAGGTCTGTGTTTATGTATTCATGCACGCTACGTATTTAAACATGAGTTGGATCTCAATGGTGCATTTCCTACATGCAAACCCAACCCGCATGTGACTTTCTCAGAAAATTACAGCGGTATATCAACAGGATCCTGAGCGGTATGTCACCCTTCAGGACATTGTGCAGGCAGAACGAGAAGCCAATGCAGCACAATGGCCTAAAGTCGGAGCAACATTAGCTCTGATGTGGCTGAAAAGGTGAGCCCCCCCCCTCAATAGCATAGTCATATAGTATATTGAACTTTCAGCTGTTGAACCAAAGGACACAGGCTACTTTCTTTATACTGGCTCTCTCCTGCAGAGGTCTCCGTTTCATACAGATCCTCCTGCAGAGTTTGGCAGATGGAGAAAGGGATGAGAACAACCCCAACCTCATTCGGGTGAATGTTGTCAAAGCCTATGAACAAGCACTGAAGAAATACCACGGCTGGCTTGTTCAAAAGCTTTTCGATGTGAGAAGATACCCTCTTGACATTGTTCTTCATCTTGTAATGCGCAATAATAGGATTGGCTAAAAATGACCACCGGAAATAATGGCTTGTTCCAACATATAGTTTTTGTGTCCTTCATAGAAGATCTTGTCTACAAGACCATATTCTAGTTTAAGTCAGTTAAAACAAAGAAACAAAACAAACAATTACGGATGAGAAATGCATCACACAAACAAAACAGACATGCTCAACATTCTACATACTACTAAACATGTTTTCTTACCTTGCAGCCTCAACTTATTTCAGTTAAATCCTCAATTAGTTATTTCCCAACGTATTATTTACTCAAATAGTTCCATTTATTCCCTAACCTGATAGAAAAAACAAAATTGGGTAATTTTCCCTTTTAATGTAATCAGACATTTCTCCCCATATGCTTTCATATCAAACCAGTTTTTCTTTCACTCAGCAATAGTCCTTTCTACAAACAAATAAAGATATTTTTTTTTTCATATGTGTTAGTAATGGAGTGTTCATGGATTTCCACTTCTTTTAGGAGGTTTTTTTTGCAGCATGGTGGTTTTGGAGATTTCAGTTACCTGTCCTTTGACTAATGATCATTTAAAACTTTCTTTTCTGTCCATTTCAGGCAGCCTTACATGCAGCTCCCTACAGGTCAAACTTCCTGAAGGCTCTGTCAAAGGGAGAAGAAGTGAAAGATGAAAACTGTCTGGCAAATGTTAGTCAGTTCCTGGTCAACTACACTGTCACTGTGGATGCAATCTACGAAATGTACACAAATCTGAATGCAGAGCTGGACTACACCGTTTGACTCAACTGGACTAGATGTGCAGGAGTCTCAGCATAAGGTTGTCTGTCAGAGACCTCAATTGTCAGTCACGTCCAGCTTTACAAGGTGCTTTTAATGATTATTTTACTTTTAACGTCCTATTTATTCCTTTGATTAATTCAAATTGACTTTTTTTCATCCTTAAAGGTTGGTATTTATTCATTTTGATTTAATTATTAAAATTCTGTATTTGCTTTTAATATGATGCTTTAGATTTAAGCATGTGCTAATTCTGTGTTTATTGTTGTACATGATTGAGTAGTTGTAGGATGGTTGTAGCAACAGCAGCTCTCAGGCCTCTGCATAATTGTTGTTGGGTGTGGGTTGCTGCTTTTTTATGACATTAATAGGTGGCTTTCCACTCCATGGGAAACAGGATGTGTTTAAAAATACATTTTCTACAGGAAATAATTTCTATTAATGCCACACCTTTTTAGATGTTTTTCTGCCTCAAGAGTCCTAAAGTTACCCTTACGGATATTCCTGTGACTATGGTTGACCCACTCAGATCCATACAGCTGGGATCCACAGTGCCTTAGATATTCATCAAAGTAAGGTTAAATGAATGTACATTTACAATTAAAAAAAATTCAAAAAGCAAGTTTAACAGAGCCAGTAGTAGGTGTTTTTTAAAGACTATCTGTGTGGACTTTTGGTGTGGTTCTGTGCCTTTAGTCCACTTGTTTGTATTTTTCTGCAGTTTTTTTTTTTTTTTTAACCATTGATTTAATGAAGGTTCTTTTCAAACTTATATAACAGCTGTTTGTTTCTAATCTTATCAAATCTGAAATTTTAATGTGTAATATGAATGACTGAATCAAATTAAAATACAACTTGCTATTCATAAATTATACTGTAGGTGGCAATACTGTACTGTTTTTTTAAAACCTCTTAACATCAGTATTAAATCTGAAAGAACTCCCTTCATCTTTGTCTCCTAATCTCCTCCCTCTGTCCCAAATGAACCAGCCTCTGCCCAGTTCTATTTATCTGAAGTGTGTTCCAGAGGCTGGAGAAGGGAGAGCCTCTGGGTCCTCCCCTAAAGGGGCAAGCATGAGCCAATTGTCTCATGCTTGCTTAGAGCATGTCTCTAATCCTGTAGGTTTATCAGCGTTGCGGACTAGCTTGTCCTCACTGATAAAATGGAGAAGGTCCAAGTGAAGCCATGACACAAAAGGAAAAAGCCAAGAAATAATTTTCATCACTTCAATGACTGGGGCACTGACCTTTTAGCTCTGACATACATATCTGCTCGAAGGTAATCAATTGAATATTAGTTTTATTCCCAGGATTGCCACTAGTTCCATTATTCACACCAGCTGGTCTGTTTTGTAACAGACTAAGTATGGAGGTGTGTTTAATTTTTCTTTTGTGACCCAAACCACATGACTGCTATAGCATCCAATTAAGGAGGACAAAAGATACAAAATAAAAGAAGAGCCACTTTAGATTAGCAATTCAATAACTGAGTAAAGACAAGTCCAATTCTCCATAATGTGGAAACAAAATATGCTTGAGGATTTATCGTCAAGCGTGCATTTACATGCCAAACAAATCAGAAAATGAATGTTCTCATTCAGATATGTCGTTTTATTCAGTGGCTCCTGCTTCAAGCATTGACTACCTGTCAAAACTATTGAAATTAAGTATGACAAATGGGCACATTCAGCTTATAACATTTATGAAGGAACCCATCCAATATATTTCAGTTTAGGATTGACTTTTATTATAATCACCCGGTAAAAAGATGAGAACTATGGAAGTAAAAGGGACTGGTACGACGTTTAAGCATTGAATCTGCAATAAAACCAGACCCCTGTGTCCCCTTTCAATGACTCGATTTGTAAATATACTAAAAGCATCTTCTCAGCTGCATGTCGATCAGATAACTAATGATTGGTAGTAACACCAACTATTTGCTGGGTTTAGAGATTTAATTTGCATGACAATCCTTAATAAGAAGAGGCAAAAAAAAGATGAAGGATTAGGATCATATAATGCAAAATGTAATTACTTCAGCAACATACTTCATGGAGAGCACTCACATGTTTATATATATATATATATATGTATAATAATTGCACTTTATAATTACAGAGACTGTTTGCCTTTATAACTCAACAGGCTGTCAAAAATAAATACTATTACAGAACAAAAGCAGATCCACTCATACATCTTATAGCCCTTCGACAAACGTAAATTATTCAGGTGGAACTTAATTATATCCAGATATTGTCTAAATGTTTCACAACCAGAGGAAAGAAAAAAAAAAAACATTTCATACAAGAAAATATTAAAAAAAGCTAAGAAAAATACAACCCCATGGTCCGTCTCGATTTTTCTGGATTGTGTTAATTTGGATATACAACAATTCTAATGCCTTGTGATGAGCGTGGCACAAATGTTGGATTATGAAAATGATCAAAATGTTCCCCCCCATACAGTAGCCATAAGGTGGGGTAATGGGTAGTGTCCAAAACAAAATCCACAACTAAGCAGTTGACAAACAAAAGTTCAGTTAATAACTAAGGAAAACTCCTTCTAAAGTAAGAAGGTATTTAATGTAAAAATATACAATATTTCTCACAAAAATTGATACCAGCGATCCTTCCCAGATTCAAGTACATACTTTTACAGTGGTAACAATGGTTAATTTTTGTAAAGGCCAGAAGAGGAATCAACTGCAAATTATACAGTTCAAATGATAAATTCTGTCCAGGGGCCCGGCGTCGCTTTCTAATTTGGAACAGCAGGCATATTTTATGGCAGTATGCAAAATATAAAACTAAAACATGGATGACGAAGTTGTGATTATCATTCGTCTTTTCAGGCTTATAACACAAAGCCATCTACAAATACAGTCCATGCACAAACTAAACACGCACGTCTCATTCTCATACATGTCTGAACTGACACTTCCACTGCCTGTATAAAAGGGTCTTCTTCTGCATCCCGTCATGCGGCAACGCCATGTCTTATCTGTGAACAGGAGGCTGGATTTGGGTTTGCTGGTGGTGCTCCAGTAGATGGGGCATCCCCATGGCTTCATACCCACGGCCCAGCATGCACTCTTTAATGCAGGGAGGTTGGATCTCACTGATGAGGCACTCCAGAGACTGCAGGCTGCTACTAAGTACCGCAGCGTGGCTCAGGCTAGAACTAGACAACCCACAACAGAGGTTTTGGTCTGCGTTGTAGGCCTGCGTATGACGCGGGAATTGAGGGTGGAGTTGTGGCTGGTGTCGTAGTAGGTGGTGATGTGGATGGCGGTTTGGGAGGAGATGAGGATGGGAGAACCCCAGGTCTCTGAGCCTGTCTGCGCATGTACCAGTTGCCGGCCCCTGAGAGGTATAACAGTTACTATCAGGGGTGGCCCCAGCACCATCCCAGAGAGGAGCAAAGTGCTGTCCGACAGAGAACTGACCCTGCATGGCCATGTGGTTCAGAGAGGAGCTGCTGACTTGCTCCTCACACTGGCCCACACTGGCAGGATGAAGCCTATAGGGCATCCGCGTGGGACAGCTCAAAGGGAGGCAGCTTTCAGGAAGCTGAACAGCCTCTGCAGCTCTATGCCCCTGAGCACTCACATTGTACATCCTCACTGCTCCCTGCTGATAGGGTTGTTGCTGCTGCTGCTGAATCTGATGTTTATGCTGCCACACTGTGTAGTCTCTTTTCTCAAAGTACCCAGCTTTGGCTATGTCTGCACTCTGTGTAGGTATCATTGCCCCTGTGAATGCCAAACTGCTCTGGGGCGGCACTCCAAGGACAAAGTCGGAGTCCGAATGTGCCACCGCAGCCACGGCCTGCAGGGAGGGGCTGGTACGAGCCTCTCCCCCCAGCTGCAGGGCTTGGCTGTGAGGAACTCTGCTCATCTGCCTCATCAGGCTTTGAACTGCGGCCAGTTCCGACTGGGGGGCTTGGCTCTGATCTCCAGAGGCCATCCCTGTGCTGGAACAAAGTGTCTCAATAGGAACATCAGGGAGCTTACATGAGCTTATATGATAGGCCTTATGCCCGTTTCTGACTGTGTAGCCATTATTCAGAGGATTATTATATGGACCTACAGAAGTCTGGGTATTTGCATGTTTAGTCCTCCTGCCATCAGAATTTTTCACCACACCTTTGACCACTACAGAGGCTTTGATGATGGCCAATAATCCCTGGTAGCCTCCTGAGTGTGGATGTGAATAATGGCTGTACAGCTGGCCTGTGGTATCCAGGCCATTGACTGTTTTGTTTAGCTGTTTATGCTGTGGCACCCGTACATCGGTTGGAAAGATTTTGATGGACAGTGGGCAGTTGGCAGTCTTCTGGGCAAAAGCATCCAACTCTGCAGGAGAAGGGTACCGGGAGACCATGGAGGCTGATTCGCCTGAGAAAGAAGCAGACAGAAAGAAAGAATTAGTCTCCAAACAGCTCAGTTAGACTTAGTATCTTTTGTTTTCTGTTGTTTTTTCCTTCTCCATCTCAAACCCATTTTAGGGAATAATGGCATACATCAAACGATGTGTAAACTGATTTTAAGGAAGTAAACACCTCAGGCACTTTTTGATCTGATCAGTACTTAATGAAATTAATTCAGACTTTGTTCAAGCCAGAATTAGCTTACCCTGGGAAATAGAAATGGGTTACAGCGGAGGGACGAGGAGCTAATTTAGAGGAAATGGCTTAAGAGAGATTCATTTGATGACATCTAGCAGCTGAACGAGAACAGGAGCAGCCAAGAGGAGTCTGGTTGTAGTAAATGTGCAAGATTTAAAACTGTATTTTAGTAAAATAAACGTTTATTGGCATAAGCATAGTTGATTCTTTTGAAGATTATACATTATTGATGAATACTTCAGCAAATTCCCTTAATGTAAACTTTCTTCCTAGCTGATCAAGTCATTTAACCTAAGGTTTGGTTGTTTCTCAACAGCCTTATAATTTTGAGCATAGTCCGTTTCTGTCAATTAAATTTGGTTCCATTTTTATGCTTTCATGAACCTGAACTCATTCCATTGTGAGAGCTAGGACCCTAAACTGACTGTGTGTGGGGAAAGCTGACAAGACAAACTAAGATTGGATTTAAACACTATTATTCAGGCAGTTTCATGGCTGCTTAAATCCTGGCAACAAAAGGATAGGTAGGAAAAGTTTCCCATTTAAAAACAATATATAACTTGGATGAAATTGCCACCGCCTTTCAGAGTGACACTTTTATGGAATTGCTGTCATAAAAAGAAAAGGCACTGAATTTAACCAAGATCGGACTTAAAGCCGGTCCGATTCCGAGCATGCAAAAGAACAAGGCTGAAATCTGCAATAAGAACCGATGAAAATGCAACCAAAACACTTCCTTTCATTTCAATAACAACAGCAATTCCAGCCATGCAGGGGAGGGCTCACTTGTAGTTCCCATTTGGAATTGATTTTTGAGGTAATTTCATTTCAGTCCTACAGTGAGCCTCCTCACTGTGAAAATGACTCAATCTACAAGATCCATTACATGAAATAAATAAATTGGCTTTTTAAAATGTAGGAAAGAGGTAAGGTGGATTGTACAATCCATCCAGCAATTTCCCAGTGGAGCAGAAGGAGAGGCGCACCGTGGTGCCGGGAGCGTGAATAAATACTTCAGAGAAATGCAACAAAGCAAAAAACTGCCTATTTTGTATCAAAGAGTAGGGCTGTTATAGGAAACCATAAGATCTTGGATGCTGGGGAGGTATTTAAACTGTATACAACATCATGATGTGAGCGCTCTTTTCTCTGGGCTCACATAATCCTACTAATGGAGAAAGATGTAAGAGGAAAAAGCATCTGCAATGTTTCCTGGCCTTTGGCTAAAAGCTGAATATTCATGACTGTAAATGATAAGTAGAGGAGGTTTGCATTCACCTGAAAAAGGATTAAATGAGACGCAACGGCACATTTTAAATATGACACATCAGCACACCATCAAAAATAAATATTCATAAAAATAAAATTTCTCAATTAATAGAAATGATCTACCAGAGGACCATAATTTTGCAAAATGAGCATTTTAGTCAGTGTTCATTAAAATGTACGTGTCAAACCGTGCATGCTGCTGCAGTTGTCTTGTGGTTCCACAAACACTTTAAACACTCTGCATGCTAACACTTCTTCACAGGGTGTCTGATATTGTTAGTCCAGAGATTATAGCCCTGTCAGAGCCATGGAGACACAACGCAGCTGCACCTCCCACCGCAGCTGCCTTTATGTGGCACTATGGAGACCTCATTAGCAAATAGGCCTTCTCCACTCTGCATCCATATATTTATCATCTGAGGAGAACCAACTGTGTGGCATATGCATAAAAAAAGAATAATATTTAGTTGATCCTGACAGATGGTCGACCGCTCAATTTTTCAGAGCTAAAGCTGATATCAGAAACAACCATGACCAAATTAAATTGCTCTAAATTACCACCGGAGGCAATTTTTTCCATTGTGAGGATTTTAATGGCAATCACCAATGTTGAATAGCAGAAGGCTGAGCACAGCAGATCATGTTTACCAGTCCATAGTGGCTTTCCCAAAGCCTGTGGTAGAGGCAATATAAAGCGTATCTTGAAATCATCCGTCACATTATTTGCCCATTATTATACTGGCCCTCCTGCAAAACACATCCAAGCCAAACAATTGAAAAAAAATGTGTGCTTAATCAATTAAAACCTGGCCCTTTGAGGGCAAAAGGTTCCGAGATGAAAAGATCACTCTGCATAGTAGCAACGCTATCCAGCAAACATGCAATCTAAACATTTGGACTAATACACATTTGTGAAAGTGATAATTGAGACTGTGCATAAAGCATTACTTCTATGTTTCTCTGCAGGTGACCAAAGAGGCCATTCGCACCCTTAAAAAAACTGGGACAAGTTTGTTCGGGAAGATATAGTGGCAAATAGACAAAACACCAGCAAATCTAAAACGTCATTATCACTTTTACAACACATGCACAGCAGTCGAAACACGCTACCAAAGACACGATACAGCAGGAGAACTTCCATGGGACATTTAACAGGGGATACACACCTTCGAAGTAAAATAGACAGTGTTTTTGGTTTATTTTGACATGATTCCTTTTAGCAAATTTTCCAACACGACAATTGGCCCACTCCAATGACATAGGTCACAAACCGCAGCCAAAACAACGCCTCCAGTTGTGTGCATCAGTAAGTGTCCTCTGTAAACACTTTTCTTTTTTGTGGCACTTTCCTAATAATAATAATAATATATAATGATAATTCTTACCTCATTTATCATCTTAAATTATAGTACATAAATACAGGACAATGTATTTTGACCCATCCCTGAGCGCGTTCTCCAAATACTGAGTATGTGTTGTTGAATTGGTGAAGATTTTTTCTTCCATTGCTTGTGTTTTGTCTATTTGTGTTTTCTTAAGATGCAGCAAGTCTACCCCCGTCAGCCAGCGTAAAAATACCTGTTATACTTTTAACAGTGAATGCATTTAAAAACACATGCATCAATCCCTTCAAGCACATTCTGTCCTTTATCCAGAAAAGGAGCATGTGAAAACGTACAAACAAACGCAGCTTTTGTCCCTCTAACCTTCTTACTATTTGTTAGGCAACAATAACGATATTGCATCAACCACAAAAATGCACGAGCCAGCAAATTAGCCAATAACTTCAGCTTCAAAACAGCTTTATAGTTTGGCTTGAAAAGTGTTATGATTCCCTCCTAATCAGCCCATGCCGACTCTAGGAGATGAGATTATTCTTGTTCTTTTTCAGTTGGGTTTGCATTAATGCATGCTTAAATTGTACCAACTAATCAGCACACAAGCCAGAGGAAATGATCTGCATTAAGAAAACATTAAAGCGAGCCCCCAAGGTCACAAGACTCATCTGAGTGGTACAATTATTCAGAGAGAAAAGGAGAAGAGGAATCTTTCTGATGCACAAAAAAACCCATATCTTCAATATAATTTATTTGTTCATTATTTCTCTGTATTCCTTTCTTCTCAGCTCATAGTGGTTAATGTATTCAACTATATGACAAGTATTAGCAAGCACATCAATTAAAATATCCTCTCCGTTTAGATCGTCAACCATGCGTTTTCTATCCGACATAGTTTCTTGTGATTCATTGAGCAAATCTGTTGTCAGTCAAAAAGTAATTAAACGGTGCCAGATAACGATTAGAAAAAATGAAAACAACTCTGAGGTTGTTTAAATCACTCCGGGGAAAGGACAGATGTGTGCTGTCAGGTAAGGGATGGAAGAGAGATAATTAGCAGTCTGACCTTAAGCACTTAATCGCCCCAAACCCGCGAACAGCACGCTGTTTAACCCTTCAGCTGTGACGGGGAGCACAGGTACAGAGGTAGACCAGAAAGCAGTTTAGAAGATTTGTAAGCAACTATGGCCATGGGCTTCATGTGGTGCTTACAAATTTTTAATTATTTGACCCTTACCAACACACACACACACACACACACACACACACACACACACACACACACACACACACACACACACACACACACACACACACACACACACACACACACACACTCACACACAAATGTTTGAATTGGGTTAAATGAGTCCAAAGCGTTAGCGGAGTTTTCTCTTTTCCTTAAAAATGAGCACTGATGTTTTAAGGGGCTGAAGACTGTTGTGGAGTCATGCTGAGCTGCTCAACTGCTGTGGCATCATGTGGAGTTAAATTGGTACAGTTTCCCAGGAAACACCTAATCCGAATTTCCTCTTTCCATGCAACATGCATGGAAAGAGGCAGTTACTGGCGGGGGCTGGAGGGGGGCCATTATAAACTCTCAATCAACACATGGCCTAATTTATCAGGTGTTTTGTAAATGGGCCTTTGTGAGTTATAGCTGAAAAATATTCTGGAGGGCAGCAAAGTCAGTATTTATCACACCATGGTACATATACGGTTGTTCATAACCCTCCGTTCACCCCAATACAATCCCACTCAGAGCTTCAGCTAGATTAAACTGGATAATCTTTTTCCCGTGGTCACACTTTTCCCCCCGGATTAGAAAATAACTCATTGTTTTGGTATATAATCACTAATTTATTGACAGAACGAGCTCCAAAGGAAGGGCTGACAAAAGCAAATGGGAAAACTAATTACATTTCCAAAACCACACTCTCCCTAACATCACACACTCACAATGCCGACATAAGGAAAACAATGAATATGATACCACTCACGATAAAACTTGTGAGTTACCACGTGTTTTTGTCTGTACATGTTGGCAGAACTGCCAGCCGCACATCCCACAAGTCTTTATGTTATGCTTATAAGACTTTGTGTGACCACTTAAGAGAGATAACATGTTTACTGGTGTCACATCTTCAGCAGGAACACAGCACTGAGAACTGTCAGTTAACAGAACGGTGCTTCCCGGCACGCATAAATACATGCGTACCCTAATAATATTGAGATTTAGAATTATCCTACCAACCCCAATAACTCAGAACTGAGATTATCATTCAGATGGCATTTAAACCCTATATCTTTGTTACCATGACAATCTCTTCTATGAATCCAGTTGGCCCAATAAAACCAGTCATTAGAAACATGTAATTAATTGGTTCTGATTTTATTAAATCTCTTCCACATAAGCCTTTGCTATCGACCATCTGCCTGTTAAATCAGGCAAAAGCACCAAGCTGCAAGATTCACTTTCTGAATTCAGGTCAAACCTTGACAATGAAATTATATTATATTCATTCGGCATCAAATATATCAATGAGTCCCAGGAGATTCCCCCACATTGGAGGACAGGCAGACGGTGCCTTGTTCAGGGGCTCGTTGGGATAGACTGAATGCAAAAATAATAATAATAATACATTTGATTTATAATGCACTTTACATTTGGATCAAATCTCAAAGTGCTAAATCTCAATACCACCAACTGTATACTCCACACCTGACTGGAATGCGATGCTGAAGATCAGACTAACTTATCACATACAGCACGGTAAAGCACATGGAATGACCTGGGGGGTATATTAAAAAAAACTCAGAATCTATCTCTGAGCTCTGCCTTGAACAATCCAAAGAAGACAAAATTCTGGATTTTCCGTTCCAGACTAGCTGATCTCAATTGGTTGAATTTACTATGAGTTTTTAAAATCGTGTGGACGAGGACCATCAAAAGCCATCATCATGGAGCTCAGATACTGTGATTCACCATGGCAACCAGTGAGACGATATGGTCATTTGAGCAGGAAGTTTTAACGGCTCAGGAAGAGTAAATTAAAAAGGAAACATGGCTTCATCCGAGAAGGAGAGAAATCTTGTGTGGGCCGGAATTGCCGCCCGTCATTCATCTATTTGTTCCACTCTGAATATTGTATGTGAAAAGGTGGAATGATATTGAACAGATTTTTATTTTCATTTCTGGGCACACAGTGCACATGAAAGCAGCTGAAACAGAAATAAAAACAAAAGTTAATTCGGGGTGGACACAGAACTCGCTGGAGGAATTTTATATTTCATCAGGATATGAGATGTTCGGGATGTATGGTTTGAGAATGTCGTAGATTCAATAGAAGCACAGACAATCTGGGTCTCCCAGTCCTTTCCCCATGTCATCTATTAACTGACAGCTCTACTTCAGATTATTGGAAATCAAACTTCCATCAAGAAATGAAGCCAATCTCTTGACTGAATCTACTATGTAAGGCCAGCGTTGCTTATATACTGTTTGTTTTATTGATGAAAGGGCAACACAAGTCTGTTAATTATGCCACAAGTACTACATTTGTCACATATACAGTTATTTAAATGTGTTTTGTTTTACTGAAGAGTGCCTGTAGCCTTTTTAAAATGATTATATTTGATGAGAGGAGATAAAAACACCGAGGTACAACACCCGACCCGAATTTATCTTATTTGGTCGTTACTATCCAACATATGTTAAGTATATATTTCCAATATATGTTTTTTAAATGTAAGGCCTCTCAATTGGAATTTAGAATTTTATCTATTCAAGACAATAAGATGTTCTTATTGTTACATCTTTTTGTCTAAGATGGTGTAGACAGCATCAAAAACAGTCAGGTTCATTTATGCACAAATCTTTATGCTTGCAATTTGTAAGTTGGGTTTTTTGTGATTTTTAAAATGACAAACCATTGTGACTATCTGAGTGATAGTTTCTAACATTAAAGTTTATTTAAACCATCTAAACCATAAATATTAATCCATCCAGGTTCAACTAAACCACGCAAACCCCCGTCATGGCAGTTCACATTCTCTATTACGACAACTCACCTAAAAACAATTGTTCCATGATAGCTTGACCGCTACAACAACCCATAAACATTGGAATAGTAACCCTTATTAGTTTGGTCAATAACAAAATAACATTTTGCTAATGGCTGTTTTAATCAGTATCTAGCTCAGTTACATTTAATACCTTACTGAATCCGCCCATTTTGAGATACAGTTTGATTTTAGTTGCAAGTCTGTGGCTTTATTATCTCTTGATTCAGAGAAGCAAAATTTCAATGAGCCCCAAAACCTTAAAAATTCTGGATCACCACATGTGATTTTTTCAAAATCAGTTCACAACCCTAAGTAATCCCGCTAACACACAGACAGGCAGACAAAATATCCTTTTTGGGAGTAGCAAACGTCACTACTAAGATTCAAAATCAATGGCTTCTCTTCTGCCAGCAAACAAATAGAAAGAGGAATTCATATACATTTCTTGTAGGATTAATAAAAGGTGGTTACTTAATGCCGCTGTGTGGATGATTCCAGCTGGAAACCCAGAGGACCATTAGAAAGTAATGGGTGAAATGATGAAAATACACAGGAGACAAGCTGACACCAGAGCATACGGCCTTAAACTTCTCTCAAACTAAACTTTATTTATTCACAGCTTCTTGGGAAAAATGCAAACAATAATGAAAATACAGGCATGCATTCATCCCATTTTCACAAACGCCTCTCTCCATGTCAGTAATCTGTGCCTGAAGGGTGCTCACAGCACAGAGTAACCTCAGGGTTGAACACTTAGTTATGTGTGCTTGAAGAGGCTCCGTCGAATACTTCTTTGCACCAGTGTCACTCCTTATTTGTTTCTATGCCACTTGGCCCAGCTTGGGCAAAGTTTCCACTCTAAAAGCTGACCCGATCACAGGCCCTCAGCGTGGGAAAAAGCATTTCCAGCCCCTGCTTTCAAGCTGAGATAGCAGAAAAGAGAACAACTCTAATTCACTCATCACATAATTCCTTTCATATCCTGTCCCTGCTATTTAATGATCGCTAAAAATGGAGATGGCTTTCAAAAACATGGCAGCGAGTAAAAGCGGTCCCCATTTAACACAATCCAACAACAACTCATTTAATGAAGAAGCCAGGGCCACACAGACTGAGTTCCCATCAGCAGTCTATTCCCTGTGGGTTTGCTTGAAATGTCAGGTTAGAGCTGGAGGAGGCAGCACTACGCACAGTTTAAGTGTATTAAACTTGAGAGGGTGGAAAAGGCCCTGCAGGTGCACAGGATAAGAAATACACCCCTGGTTCTGCCTGAGGCAAACTATGCCCTACTCTTCTTGCGTTTAGCAAACAAGTGGATCGCTGATTCACTATTAATGATTCATATGAAAAAAGACAAAGAGGGAAGAGACGAGGAAACGGGAGCTTAAGAATGAGAGATGCAGTATTTAAAATATGAGCTTAGGTATACAAGGAGGTATACCTTATGAGGAGTTATACAAAGGTGACACAATAATAATTCATAACACTATCAACGTTTTTTGTCTACAACCTGCACAGTCAATCATAAAGGCCATCACTTGTTTTGGCTGACTAGGCTTTGTCTCGGGATTGTGTGGGTGTTTATAGACTGCAGGTGGCTGATATCTCACTTTTAGTCTTATTGCACCTGCTACTCAAAGGGAATTTTTTTTTTTTTTTTTAGTTCTTTTAAGTGTATAGAGTTGTTTGATCTCAGATAAATACAGCACCCCCCCCCCCCCCCAAAAAAAAACAAAAAAACAAAACAAAACTGAGGTATACTTATCCAGAATAGGTGAGAACACACATGTGTGTTTTCAGCTGCTGGGTTAATATGTCAGTGACGCATTACAGGGCTTTAGATCTGATCATAATGTTGTCCACTCTCTACGGTCTACACTCTGTGTGATGCACAGTATGGAACGTTAGTATAGAAGGACATTTCCTTATTGATGAACACATATATCCTTTATGAGACTCTTGGAAAAGGCAGTAACACTATCAGTCAGATAAGATAATGCCACCACCGGCCAGCTATGCAGCTATACATGATAAGTCCTGTAGGTTATGTAGCTAAAGCTTGTTAGCTCTGAATGAGTTTTTTAGCCCCTGGTATGTTTAGTGGGTTACTATATAGGGTTTTACCTATAAACCGCATCATTCTGTTGTACATTTAAGCTTGTTGCTGTATGTATGTTATAGAATATTAATGATGTTATTGTAGCTATAATTTAATTATCTACATCCATCTATATATAGCCATACACGTATTTGATACCAGATATTTAAGATTTCCGCATGTGAAAAGCGATAAATGATTCTCTTTGTCACAAAACTACCTGTTTAAGGTCTAACACCAACACGTCAACAACTAGACAGAAAACTGCAAACTTTCTACAAGGAACAACAGAACCCAAGGTAAACAGTAAAATGTCATGCAAATCCGCCTATTAATTTATGAGGTAATGCATTAAAACCTCCCAAAGTGCCCTGTCTCCAAATGTTTAAGAAGCCGTTATTATGATCCCATGTCATTAGGTCAAGACGCAAAATGTGATCGTCTCTAGGATGTCCCAAAACCTACGTCTGGGCCAAATTTCATGCAAATCCGTTAGTTTTGTTGTAATCTTGCTAACAAACAAACCAACAGCGGTGAAAACTTGGCGAATGAATAGTTTGTGTTCATTTCAACAACACAATGCACCAATGAATGTAATTTTGTGTGAAACTTTTGATCTACTCTCACTTCTCCTATGTAGCTTGTGCAAGAAATAGAGGTCTTGAGCATTCCTCAAGACCTATTCTTTATTTTTTTTTGCAACTATTTCCTTTGAAGTGCAGTAGCCGCTCCGGTCCGTATATTTTTTGGCATTTCGTTTTTTTTTTTTAAAGGAACTAATATTGAAAAATGAGAAATTAGGTTAACAGAAAAAAAAAAAAATCAAACACAAGACATATATCCTTTTTCTACTTTGATAATGAAAAAGTGAAATCATGAGGAGACAGAAACAAAATCTGGGCTTTTAATTTTTGAATTTCTGACTGGATGTTGTTATTTCTCTGTATTTCTAGTGAAAAATAATTTCACTATGTTGTCATGGGTATGGCTGTATGTGATGAATAAAGGATATCTTCTTCTTGTTCTACGCTCACGATCAGCCAAAACATTATAACCAGCCACAGATCATTTAAATCACAATGAAGCCTGAAACAACTGTTTTCCTGTCTAAACAGTGAAAGATGGCATTTAATCTGGTATTTAATCAGCTCCAAGATGGAGCATAATAATAATAATAATAATACATTTTATTCATAGGCACCTTTCAAAACACTCAAGGTTACCTTACATGGAGTTAAAAAGGTCATTATGTAGTCATGCAGTAGGTGTGTCGGTAGCTGCTATATTCTTCACAGCTTCCAGCTGTGAAGAATATACAACAATCAACCACAACATTAGAACCGATAAACTCATTTTAATGTTGTGGATGATGGGTTTGCGTCAGTTGTGAGAATCTTGATTTCAGGTCTGCTGGTATATTTCATATTAAGAGTAAAAAATAATGATAGAGACAGTACCAGAAAGAAGAGGTTAGAATCCAGCCCTAACTTGTTTTTATCGCTTTGAAATAAATCACTGCTGTTAAGGAAAAAAGTGATGATTGACATCGCTCAATGCAACGCTGTTATTACCTTGTAAACGACCACAGCAGGTCTCAGACAACTAAAAAACAATCTATTTCTTTGTTCTGTCTCCTATCGATTTTATGTTTTCATAATAAAATTAGAACATGAAAATCAAATCATTTTTAAATTTAGTTAATTCTTATTTGGTCTTCAAAAGGACAAACCCACTTTCTTTTCAATATTGAGTCTTCTGTCTCAAAATGTGAAATCAAATTACCACTTGTTTTTCATTTTTCAATATTCGTTTCTAAGACGAAAAATGGAATACCAAAATATACACTGACCCATTTCCATGGGTTCATAGAAAACACATTAAATAGAACAGCACAAATGTTAAAAAGACAACACAGGGCAATGCCAATATGAAAAAGAGAGCTAAAACCTCTTCAAAGGCCAGAATAATTAGGAGGTTAAGCATATTCACAAGGCTGTAATACATATCCAGCTGGACCATTT
Source organism: Lophius americanus (assembly GCA_037951165.1). Lineage (NCBI taxonomy): Eukaryota > Metazoa > Chordata > Actinopteri > Lophiiformes > Lophiidae > Lophius > Lophius americanus. The sequence goes on along the minus strand of JBBDHG010000057.1, from coordinate 5,051,876 downwards.
AGCTATGAGTACATATAGGGCTTCAAACTAGGCCGACCAAATTTTCAAAGCAATCATGAAAAGGAAACCGCAGCAGAATAATTTAATTTGCGATCCTACCATTGTATCAAGTAAATCTAAACAACCCACAAAAAAACCCCCCAAAAACTATGCCCTTTCACTGAACGCGGACAATCAGTCACAATGAAGGTCAAATAACACTGACGCAAATGGACCACTTTCTCCAAAAAATGTGAGGCTCATTAGTAACCCTGTAATGAGAGTGTTGACTGAACTCTGTACTTTAAGAGTCCACTATAGCCAGTCCACAGCCCAATGAACACACATCATCATCATCATCAGGAGACCTATTATTTTGATGCGTCTGGAATCTCAATGCATCACTAAAACCATGCAGCATCGTAATGTGCACTTGTTGACAAGTTCAAGATCAAAACGAATGATTCACAAGTACCTCATGAACCGGACCAAGGTCCTTCAGGTGCCAATGTTCTCACTCTCAAACTATGTATTTTATATTATATTAGGATTTGATATTTGTCCTGTTAAATTAAGCTAAGCAGTGTGACACAAACTAACCTTTGCGAGCACAGGGCTGCAGAGGAGGGACAGACAGCAGCAGTGGCAGCGGTGGAACATCAAGGCATTTTGGTGTGCAGGCCAGTCGCTGCGATGAGAGATTTTCCCGCCTCTGGATACAGGCCAGCATGATAGTTCATTGGGGCTGCACACAGCCTGGGTAGACCTGCTAGGATAAGAAGAAAAAGTGTTTTATTATATATTAAAGACTTCAAAAACACTTGCTGATTAGACAAAACTAAGAATTCATAGTCATAATAGCAGCAATAGGAGGCACTATGTTAGCATTGCTTCTCACCTCTTCGAACAAATGGATATTTTAAGTAAAGCCTTGACTGAATCACATACTCAAATACAAATGCTATTACTTGAACACTGCACAATACGTAGCTGCAGCTGGTGCTCTGGTAGCGCTATCTCCCAACATCAAAGAATAGTTTGTGTTCATTCCATGAACACAATGCATCAAATGCAAATTTAGAACCAATCACCATAGCTTAAGCCAACATTATATGTTATTAGTTATTATCAATTTAAAGACTAAGTCTAAGAAACCTCTTCACACAATGTAGTTTTTGTTTTTGAGAACATATACACATGAACAACACTACTATACTGTGCTACTTGTAAAATTTGTGAGCCACATCACTCGTGCAAAATGTTTTCAGCTGTAATCTTAGTTATTAATGTGATTTGAGAAAACTTGTTAATTGTTAATCGCCCAAGGCGATGTCCACCTGATCTCAGACAGCACCAGAAACATCATCATGGAGCTGACACAGCAGTGGGAGGATCGCGTGGAGGAAGCCCACGAGAGGAAGAGGACGAATTGCGAGCAGTCGGTCATGGACTCTTGAGCCCAGGGCTGGAAGGCCTGTTGCTTTCCTAACGAGGTTGACTTCGGGGAATTTGTGTTACGCTCAATCCAAAAATGCCTAGGTGCTCTGGGCATTACTGGTGTAGAAAGGAGCAGAGCCTGGAAGAGCAGTACTGAAGCTGCAGAGAAAGTCTTGAGGTGGCTCTGGATTCAGAGAGATGCTGCATGGGGGCACCTGAACACAAGCCATGACTTGTCGACCACAGTTGAGTCCCCTGGGTGAGAGTGTCTGATGTTGTGAGACCCGAAACACCCAAAGACCCCAACATACATCACTGATGGCATGTTCAGGTGCATCAGTAGAAGAACCTTACGAACTGAGGTGAGTAGTAGGATCTATTAAATCATTGTGTTTTATATAGTAGTCACTATGAATGTCAGTAGAGACATTTAATGTTAATCATACCAAATGTCTTACACTGTGTATCATCTCTAGATTTGGAGCAGAGTAGTGGAATAACTGTCAGACTGGGATCAGCATCCTGTGCCTCATTACTTTGGCTCAACAACATTCAACCCCACAAGAGAGTAGCGGATGCCTCACCACCACTGTTTGCATGTCCTTTTTCATTTTTTAAATGTTTGTGATCCTTAAGTGGGGTCACATCGTTTGATGGTTCATTGGTGAGTAAATACCATGTTTGAGTTCAGAAAAAAACAAAACAATTTCAACCATAATGTATTTAAAGTCTTTCATCAAAGATCTATTCATGTCTGAAGAAAATTAGCTGGTTGGTTAAGAACACTCAAACCACATAAATGACTCTCCTCTTTCAAAAAGTGCGTTTTCAACATTAATTCAGTAGTTTGCATATCTAAAACTAACCATTAGGGTCCTTTTTACTATATTAAAATTTGAAATGCTTTGAACTGCTGATATTGAGTGATGATTGTCTCTCTTCACTCTTCCTGTTTGTTATGTTAGCTTTTTCCCGTTATCAACTTATGTTGGTTTCAACTAAATAGATAATTTACAAGTGCTATTGTATCTTGATGCTGTGTGTCTCAATTTCTTTTCAGGGCCCCATTCGTTGTTTGAGAAATGTATGGCAATATTAATCAGCAGGGAGGGCCAAAAGGAATGAATTCCCTAAAATAAGCTGTCCTATGTGTAGTTAACTAGTGTCAGAGGACACAAGCGTCTAACAAAAGAAGTGCCTGTCCACAGCATTGCTGATTGAACCAATCATTTTGAAAATGAAGCCAAGCAGTGAGGGAATATTTCAGTAATGATCAAAACAGACATTCACTGAGAAGTGTCAAATTTGAATGCAAGCACTAAAAAGCAAGATAAAAAACACTCTGGGGCTACTGTAGAATACACAAAAACGCTATATTTGTAGACCGTATCTGAAAACTCTGCAAAAAAAACCCCAAAACAACAAAACAAAAAGCCTTACATTTTATTGATTTTTAATCAATGATTACAAATGGAAAGAAAAAGTTATTTGATTACAGTTATTAATTTCCCAACAAGGCTATTAAAAGCCTGCACCATACAGCCATGTGCCTTGTTCTCTCCTGTGAAGTATCCTCCAGTCTCTGGGAAAGAGTATGGAGGATGCTTCCACTGGACCACATATATAAGAATAGCCTTGAAACTTGCCTTAGTAAAAAAATAAATCTTAGAATCTAAGCTGGCTAGATCCCGGTGATGCTGCTATATTCTCAAGACTTTTGTTAATTTCATATATGTTTTTGTCAATGTTTCTGTGTTGCCATCAGAAGCGGATGAAATAAATGAAACCGAGGAATACCGCTAGAACTCATTGGGGGAAATGTAGCCACAATTCAAACAAATATCGACAACAGTTTTTCGCAACCAGTGGCTGTGGCCCTCTGTGGAACCATCTGACCTCATAAGGTGCGATGATGTTACTGAAATCATAGAATTTATTGAAATTCCATATTTATATTGGAGACGATTTTCTGACTCATAGTTCAACTCAAATTTGCATTGCGTTCCATTTTCCCCATTTAACAATATCGATGTCTGACTTCTTGGATGACTGGTCAGTCAGCATGTTGTCTGTATATGACAACATTAAAAAAAATACCATTTGCGAACGAATAATCACGCTAAATATCTTATTTCAAAGTACATACAAATTACAAATCAAAATTAATTCCTATTTGTGAATGACTAAACACTCAAAATAGGTATCTTGCGCTTACTATTTCATATTTCAAAATAAATAACTTTTTAAAAATAACTTCTCATACACACAAGAAAAATTCAGCTTTTGCAAAGGCAGGTCTGTTCTTTGAACTATGTGAAGTAAATGATCTCTGCTGATTACAATCCCATATCTATGAGCAAAAGCTGTTAAGATTTGACTGTGTAACCTATTTTTATGGCTATGTCATAAGCACATACTTAGGTTTCCTGTTGCTGAGCAGTGAATTTTAAGTGCTTTTATTTTGAAGGTTCACAGCGGAAGTGAGTTTGGTCGACAATGTGTATTTTGTTCCGACTTGATGAAATTACCATACGATCGATCTTCATCACTGTGTGTCATAAACCAATGATGACATTTCACAGTGAAAATAAATCTTTGTAAGCCCTGTCCAGTCCATTACATGTTATATGGTGTCTGCGCTCATTAAATGACATACATGTATTAATATGGAGTTAAATTCCTGCCAAAAGTTTGCATATATACTAAACACGATGTGATTTGCAAATAAATCGCACATTTCAAAAGCCTGTTTTTTCTGTTTTGCAAACACAAAACTTGCTAGAGACACCTACAGCATGTCTTACAAGAACAAATATGCAATTACAAGTACAAAGTATCTATCTATGTAATCGTTTCTATTCTACAACTACACAAAATGAAAAACTTCAATTGACTTTTGCTACAAACTCTCCTGTGTGTGCTGCTACTTGTATGTGCGTCTTTAGATCTGTGCACGCAGGTTTCTTTGTAGTTCATTTGTTACAGCAGTAGGTGGCGCTGTGACTCAGTTTGTAGATCATAGATTTTATACCTACACGTTCAACCTAGCTTGGCTAATCTTTCAGTTTTTTGTCAGCCGAGTCTGTTGGTACTTTTATTTTTGAAAGTTTAAGGTATATTAAGTGGACATTAAGTTTATTACATGATACACAGTATCAGTATCATGAATACATGTGCGTTCTTGTCTCGCATTCCTTCATGGCTCGGCCCACTGATGTGATCCTGATTGAAGCCCACTTACATATCTGTTATTCTATTATTGTAGATCTCTTTTTGAGGTCTTAAGGTTCTGTCAGAGTTTTGCTTTTACTTTGAGTCGGCCATGGAATAACAAAGACTAAACAGACAATCTACTGAAACAAGATTACATTTTCCTCAAAAAGAATAGACAGAGAGCGGCATTCACTTTACTCAGGTGCCAAAAAATATAAAGAGCCCTCCCCCTCCTCTGCCTAACATCTGTCCCTTGGCCGTGGGCCCACTTGAAAGCTCAGTCGAACCTGTTTCATCTGAGTACACCCATATGAAGAGGCATAAAAGCCTCATGTAGTCAAAATCCATTTAGAAAATAATGGCTATTTCACAACAACCCTTCCCATTATCGCTCATTTTTCAAGGGGGAGGTGTCGAAAATGCAGAAGAAACAAGGGAGAAAAGGTATCTTCAGGGAAATCCCTTCACCAGCTGAAATTGTGATATGAATTTGAAAACCTTTCATTGTTACCATAATTTGCAGCTGGAACAAAATAAATCAAGAAAGAAGGCATGTAAATTAAAAATGAGGCCAGCAGTGGTTCACAGCTTAATAATTGGCTGAAAGCATAAACGGGTGTGTGAAAATGACAAGGAATTCATTTTTTCGTCCTGCTTACTAAATGTTTTGTTTAAAGTTAATTTATGAAGCGTCAAGCTTATAATTGTGTTCTTTTTCTTGAGCGGAATCACCCAGAGAAAGGCCAAGAAGTGAGATATGGGATCAAAGGGATCCCAGAATGGAAGATAATATATTGGTCCTCAAGCATTATCAATTTTCCAGTCCTCCATAAAACGTTTTGATCCACAAGAAAAATAATGTTTTATGCTTCACATTTTCTTACATCATGTCAAAGTAGCACACTGAAGTGGATGAAGAATACTGAAATTGGGTACACAACAACTGCATTTACCAGTAATTAAGTGTGATTTAAATGAAAGCTTTGATGCAGCCTACATCAAATTTACCTTCACAAACAAAGGATTATTCTCGTTAACGTAATAGTCAGACCTACAAATATGATACGTGTTATAAAACCAAAGTTCTGCTTTTCACGGGTCCTCCAACAGCTGTAATTGGGCAATAATAAGAAGAACTAAACTAAAACAAAGTTTGAGATGTAAGAACAGCTTATCTTGGCCACACTCAGGCAAAATATACACACTGCAGATAAGCAGCTCGGACATTCAAGGGTCTGCCAGGGAGATAAAGACCTTGAGCATTGAAGTCAATCAAACTGTCCCCCATGGTTGTCTGATAAGAATGTCTTGGCAAATACATCTATTTTCCAAGCATCTTCCCTCGTCAGCGACAGGTCGAACAATGCTTCAGTTTCTATAGTGTTGTTAGTGCTGGGATCAGGACAAGGAACCTTGTGAGAGAATCAGGTCAGTGGCAGAGCCACAGGAACCGCGATGGAGACACTTTATAATGGTGCTTTTAGTTGAATGGCAAAGATAAGATTTCTTGAGATAATAAAGCTGGCTATGCATGACTACCCACAACATACAATACAATGTTTATACCAAAGTGTAAAATGTGCCATTACTTGCCTTTTTAACTGTTAGGTGGTAATAAAGCGGCAAGACAATAGCATCCACCGAAGTGGGAAAGTGCCTTAATTACACAAGGACTCGGAGGATAGCATCTGTCTGACTTTCTGGAGTCTTAGACTTTGTGTAGCATCAAGGAACACAGCAAAGATAGAAGCAATTGTATGGAGAGTCTCCCTTTTGACAAATATGAAATACACAGAAAAAAAGAGAGATACGCAAACACTTTCTACTCAATCCTTCTCCGTTTCTGTTAGCAGTTCTTAGAATCCTCAGTTAAAAATTAGTTGATAATGAAAACGCTTTAAGACGAGCACCCCTTTCATACTGGGAGTGTGATGCTAATGTTTTTTCTTCCTACAAATCTGAAAGTGCAGGCGGACAAAAAGAGCTTGAAAGCAAAACAGAACTGAAGGTTAAATTGCCAATAAATAAATGATCAATAAAAAAATATATATTTCATCACACATGAGAAAAAATACTGTCTCTCTGAACGTGACACAGACTATGAATAACGATTCACTCACTGTGTAATTAATTGTATATTACACATGGCTAAAATATCAAGATAATAATAGACAAGTAGTCTGCTAGAATTTGACAGCATTGCTGCTGCAGCTGCTGGATTCATCTCTATACACACATATGCATATGCAGAAACACACACACACCTCCCCACCCCTTCATACATTTTTAATAGAGTCTATTACTTCTGGATTAGCCGATAAGAGCTGGCCTGGTTAAATTCTATAATAGTTTGCATAATTATTATCAGATCAGCACACAAGAGAGACCCAGATTTTTCTTTTCTACTTCTCTATAGAAAAAAAAAAAAAAAAAAAGGAGGACACAAAGGTTCACATACAGGATATCCAAACAACTTGGAGCCACTCTGCTCTGCACTGCCGGAACAATCGAGGCCTGAAGCTGATAACAATGAGTCTCATTTCCATGAGGATTAGCTCCCATAAAGGGTATTAAACAATGATAATGAGCGTTTCCTATAGAAATCACGCAAAAGCACAAAATGCTGTGCAATATTCAGATAGATGTCTGAATATGAATGGGTGTCCGAGGAAAAACATGGAGGTTTTTAAGAATCTCTTATGTGACTTAATCATTTAGCCATTATTATGGTGGACAACATGGGCAAATGAGCTACAACTTAAGAAAAAACATGTAAGTGGAAAAACACAAGCAAATTAAGAAAACATCTTCATCAATTTGGCCACACATGCACAACATTTGGAGAACATGCTACAATTACCACAACAAAACACAAAAAGTAAATGTGCTGACAAAAGCCACAACTCAACATTAATGTTTGCAGAGGACACTTATTAGTATATAGATTTACATGGTACTTTTCTCCTATACGAATTAAACATTTCCGAACTGCAATGGCGCTCACCTGCTTACATGACCTGTGTTCCTTTCCCACCCGGTTTTTACATGCATCGACTCATCCAATCGGAAACAGCTTTCTGATATGCCCAGATGATCCACACTCCAGTTCATAAGGTGGCGATAATGCTACGATGAGCTGGGTGCCATCCACTAATATGCGCCCAGAAGCAGAATACGACAAAGAGGGCATGCGCGGTAGGGACTTTACGTCCATCTAACCATCCAACTATGTTGAACTCTTTCAAAGTTGCATTGAGTAAATGACTCTCTGATGTAGACCAGTACTGTTTTAAAGTCACCCAGTGACGCACACATCCGAAGATACTTTTTCCAGCCCAGTTTTTCCGACTCACAGTTTGTTGCTGGAGTCAGGTAATCATCAGTTGTGTTGAAAATAAACAAAAATGAATCATGCTGTCATGTCAATATGAACCAAAAACACTTACATTTTAGCTCAAATGTGTACATCACTTGAGGGTGTCCCCTAAAAATTATTCCATTGTGTTCTGGCAAATTGTTGTCAAATTGATGAAGATTTTTTTCTTAATTTGCTTGTGTTTTGTATATTTCCATGCATTTTCTTAAGTTGCAGCTCATTTTGCCCCTCAGCCACTGTACATTGCAAACAAAAAGTTTAGGAATGTTAAAAATCACAGGTATTCAAATTCAATACAATTGAAATTTAGCTAGAGGCATCATAAACTCTTCATAGTTCAGTAGTTCGTCACAAGGCTGGCAAGTAAAGAGACAAATGAGACAAACCACCACACACTGATTCACCTTGCTGGAAGGAAGCCAGAGCACCCAGAAAAAACAGATAAAAGAGAACGTGCAAAGTCCGTTACGGAATGGACTCAGGCCTTGGGCCCAACCCAGAACAATTCTATTTGAGGAGAGCTAACTACTGCACTAATGTGCTACTATGCTTGACAAGGTGAGACATATGAACTCTAGTTTAGTATAAATGCAGAAGAACCTCTTGAGTCACACTTAGCTTGAGACCATGTTTCTACCTAAAAACAATGTATATCGCCTTCTATAATAAACACTACACAAAAAAATTAGAATATCTAACAGAGTATGAACAAATCATTTGAATTAAATGACAATACATCTCCGTGCGATCAGTGGCATGACAAACAAAAACTAGATTACTTTGGAAGTAAGACAGGCTTTGTATGTGTTGGGAATTCAAACACTATTGGTGGTATCATTGTTTAAGAGTCTATCTGGTATTTTGTGCGCATTTGTCTTTGCCCAGCTTTCATTTATGCACAAACATGATATATGCACAAAAAGCAGTGTTTAAACATGGTTTTGTTTTTGGATTTCAGTGGATTCTGAAAGACAATTTAGCCACTAATCCAAAGATGAACAATTAAATCTGATGATGTAGAACAGCCTTGGTAGGGAGTTTTAGAGTCTGACGCTGAGCCAAATCGGTCCTTGCCCACAGATGGTGCCAAGGTAAAAGAAACACACTGTATGTAAGGTCTGGCCAATGCCAAGGTAGAATAAGAGGGTAAACAGAGCCCTATCTTATCTTTATCTCAGCATGCACACTTAGACGTGTGTACGGGCTATGAGTATGCTGTCCAGCCTTCACAAAACTTTACCTGAAAGATAAGACACTGTGAAAGATTGAGCTTCAGGTTTTAGGGAGAGGCAAGTACTTTTTCAAAAGAATCCAAATATGATTTAAGTTTAATGTTGACAGGTAAGGCATGGCTAGAATAGTGTTTCCATCCTCTATTCCCATTAACTGCTTTGAAAAACTGTAACACAATGACTTTGTATATCCCAAACACTAATCCCAACCCCCTTTCACCCCAGGCTCCGTCCTCTGGCTGTTTACTGTTCCACTGCTAAGGGTCACTGATTCCTTCATGCCATTAAAGTCTTCAAGCAAACATAAAACTCATTAGAAACTGTAGAGAAAATGCTGCCCGTATGGCTCTGATGAGGAAGATAAAACTAATGACATGCTCTCTACCTTGAAACAGGAAACAAAAAAAGAGGCTTGGATCTGTTGGCCAACTAAGGCTGTCATCTCACCGCTTTATTTATTCAGGGAAACAGAATTTTCATCAATTGTATTTTGCTGCCTCAATCATTAATTTAAAGTAATGAATGAGACACATTATCTAAACAAGATAAAGATTACTGGAGCTCCAAATAAGCCTGACAGTTATTCCCTCTCCCTGGTGACCTGGGAGGCCCAGTCCTTAACCTTCCACCCTTAACCCCGTCTCACTACCCCCTTCATTCTATTAGAATGAAAAGACCAATTAGACAGATTTCAAAAGATAGCAGACTGCCTGTAATTACACATGACATCTCTTGGCAGATAAAAAAAAAGGTGATTACAAAGGGTGCATGAGGAGAAAAACCTTTAACATTCTCGGTCAGAGAAGTTGATTGCTTATAGATTTTCGAAGTGATTTTGTATCATACTATCATCCAGACTCTGAAACAGAGAACCCGAAGCGTACTAGCCTTGCATGTGAAGGTATGGATGACATGGCAGAAAAAGACATGACCTTAATCAGTCCTTGTACTGGCCTGGGTAATAATCATCCAAGAAAAGGTCATTCTTGTGGTGAGCTGTTTCCTCTGTTCAGTAATTCGGTAGGCATGGAGATTGAGCGAGCCTGGGGAAACTTCACAATAAATCAGAGCTCAGCTTCCCTCGAGAACGCAAAGAGAAGCAGGCGGCCAAATGACAAATCCCTTCTCTTCACAGAGTTGGAATTACTGCTGGGTTTTGATGTGAGATCAGAAGGAAAGTCCCACGAGATACCTGCACAACGACTGCTCATAATATGACGCAATTAACAAGGCCCAGGCAAAATATAAATCAAGCAACCAAGAAAAAGGATATTTAGACTGGTTATGTTTATAACTGAAGAACACAGTGTGTATACCATACACTGGGCAGCTATAGAAATAAAACCACCTATCTTATATTGTCTAGGTCCCCTTTTTGGCAACAAAACGTCTGTCAGAGCTAGCATTCACTTTTTTCAGCAGGTTGTGCAACAGAAGCTCTTCTGTGGGATTGGACAACACGGACATCAATCTCCACATACATCAATCAGCTTTGGGCACCCATGGCCCTGTCCCCAGGTCAACATTTTTCCATCCTTAGAACACTTTGGTAGGTACTAACCACTGCAAACTTGGAACACCAAACAATAACTGCCATTTTGAAGATGCCCTGACCTAGTTGTCTAACCAGCAAAATTTTGCCCTAATAAAAGCCCAACACATCAACTTTTGGGATAAAATGTTGGCGTTTAATATATCCCAAACAATGAAAGGGGCCATTGAAAATAGATAATCAATGTTATCCTGACGTCAGAAAACTATGATGTTATGGCTGATATGTATGATATGAAAAACATGCAATAAACATTCACTGGTCAAATGAAAGAATATTGTGAGTTTTAGAAGCCATCCAATACTGGAGCATAAAGCACTACATTTTCGTAGTGTTGCAGTGGCAAATGAAAGGCCAAAAAGCCTTGATTTACCTTCATAGGAAATCCTAAGTATGAAAGAAATGCTTAATCGCAAAAGCCATATGCCTCACAATAAAAATAAAGCAGGGAGATTGTCATTTCTTTCTCTTCTGGTCAGAAAGCAGGCAGAAATAAAGGAAGACAAGGACAATAAAAGACGAAATTGCAGATTTTTTCTTCTCTGCCTCTGGTGGGAAGCAGTGACATCTCATCTCTCTGGGTAATAAAGGATCTGGCAGAAGCAGGAAAAGCATGCAGGGTAGAATTTCACACCTGGCCTATAAACTATAGGCCCCTCTGCTGCGGCTAACCTTCAACCTCAGCTGCCAACGGTGCAATGAGGTGCGATGATCCCACCTCCGGCTTCCAGACAATAGAAATGGAAACCTTCAGCCCCGAATGACCGATAATATACTTCAAAGCACTTCCTGTATCCACTGAGATGCTGACATAGAAAGCGCCTTTCACTGCGCGCAGAACCATCAAACAAAGATGCCATCTGAGGATGGAAATTGTGAAAGTGGAATTGTTTGCTGGGAGACATTTTAAAATAAATATTTGTTATTCAAATGTGTGTTTACTTTAACTAGTTTTTAGTCCTATTGTCTATATAGATTTGATAAATTAATTATTCTCTAAACCTCACAGTTGGACTCATCCCATATAAATAAATACACATGTACACAAATTGAACACCTCCTCCTGCTGAACAACATTTTCCATGATTCCACACAAATAAACATTAGGACAACCATTGTAGTGTTTACTGAATGAATATCTTACAGAGTTTAGTCTTATCATAAGGCTTGTTTATCTTTGGTTGGCCACGGCTGATTGGTCGCTCCCCCGCTCGGAAGGCGTATTTCCTCTGCAAAAGGCAACCTCGCCACTGATTTCGCGACGCGTAATGGAGATCTCCGGAGATAAATCCATGTCATGAAAGTTGCTCCATTACCTCCACAAAGTCAGCTTTAGACTATGACATTATTTCACTGATCGGTATTTCCGAGTGGCCCCTCTCATCTCATCTCGGCTTCTGCCAAGGCAGTCAGTGTGTGCTACAGAGAGTGATGTCGGAATGGGGTTGAGTTTTCTCCGACGCTCAAACAGGTTCTGGGCCAATCAATCAACTTATATTTAAATATTCGCACGGTTTGACCAATTGGAGAATAGAGAAGGCGGTCTCAGCCGAGATGCCACACCCACCCGAGTAAGCACGTTGCTGTTTCGCGGAAATATTTAAAGGAGAAGAGATCTGATATCTAATTGATAGACAAGTGCAAGCTTTTGACCTATCTTGATTCCTGCTGTTTGTTCCATTATGGAATTAAATGTGAACAATATTTATAACGTAGAGGGTTCTAGATCTATCAGTCTGGGCCTAATTTAGCATGTAAGTAGAACAGAAGTGCAGGAGATGGGATAAATAACTGCATAGTTGGAGATTAGGTAAGTAGAATGTATAAACTAGATTTGGTTTTGGTATTCAGATTTTAGCTCATACATCTCGATAGGCCCATAATCTGAGTTCTACCTAGTTTTTCCAAATGTTTTCACTGTACATGATGCTAGCTTTGAATATAAACACTGTCAAATGTCATAGCCAAAGGTTGTAGAATGTTCAGATAACTTCCTTTAGTGAAAAAATGTGGTATTTTACAGTCAGAATCTGTCCCTGGAGTCAAATCTAATTTTTGGCACATTTTGAGGACATTGTCTATTTAACTTTGCCAAATGGAGTGTTCTCCGAGTTCTACGCCACAAGACTGTGTAGATTAACATGCACGTTGTCGTATTTCTATCAAATTTGAAGCAGCAGTTGCCAAACAGTTTCTGAGCAAATTCATTGATTGTTTTGTTTCATGGTGTTACTCTTTTATAATGATGTTATAATCTTTTTAACAATAAAAAAATCATTTTAGAATTTGTTTCTGATGGCTGTTCGATTGGTGTATGAGTAATTGCATGAATGGTTATCCCTCTTGTGAGGCACTTTGGGCCCCTTTAATGACAGCCTCCTCTCACTGTTTGAATGTGTGTCTGAAAGGGTGGATACTGGCTTGTGTTGTGAAGTGCTTTAAAGTGGTTGAGTATAGAGACGCTATATAAATCAATTCCCTTTACCAAATTGCGAAACCTGCTTATTTACAAATACAATTACACCATTCAAAATGCACAGATGCAAACTCCATATAGTATGAAAAGTACTGTTTATACATTGCCCCATTCAATGCGTCACATCATGCTAAACATTCAATTGTTCATTTTCTTTTTTTGATGTAGGCAGTTAGGAGGGGGAGTCCCTTCAATTTACGGTAAAAAGTCTCTTTGTTAGATTCCAGACCTTGGGCCTTTCTGTGAGTTTACCTGTTTTTCTGCCAGGTGCTCCAGCTTCCTCCTACAGTTCAAATATGAATTGGCGGATGCTGTAAATTGCTTATAGGTGTGAATGTGAGCGTATGGGTGTATGTCTCTTTTAATGTGCCTGTGATGAACTGGTGACTTACCTCACCCAAAATAAGCTGGGAAAACATGATAGAGGGTATCAATCATATGAATTGGGTGGCGACCATAACTGTTGCACGGTACATGTATGAAATATATCACATTTTACAAGCTCATCATTTGCTTTGACTTGTAAAAACTGAAACTCTTCATAACTCCCTCACCCATGCTAAATTCTATAATAACAATAGTGCGGTAAAAAGGACAGCATTACCTGGGTGTTACGCGCTACCCTATCATGGACCCCTCGTATAAAATGTATTTGTATGAAGATATCAATGTGAACTTTCTTATAAGCACTCTGACAACAGAGATCTGAATTCAAAGGTGTGATTGTCTGATGGGATTTGATTTGTCTAATGTGGAACTGTCTTGTTAGTCTGTATTAAAATCTCTTAAATGGAACTACCCGAGAATTGAAAATGAATATCTGTGTAAGTTGACACAGAAGTTATATCATATTGTATATCGTATTGTATCATAACAATTCATTTCACATTGTATCATATTTTATCATATTGTATTTCATCATATTGTATGTAGTATTGTATCAAATTGTATTGCAGTGTATTCGAACTATCATATAGTATTCTATCATGGTGTGTCATGTCATGTCATATCATTTATCATATACTGTATCATATTATGTATCATATTATGTATCATATCATATATCTTATATCATATATCATATATCATATATCATATATCATATGATATATGATATATGATATATGATATATTATATATTATATTTTATATATCAGATTAGATCGGATCATATCATAACATATACCGTATCATATTATGTATCATTTATTATATTGTATATCATATATCAGGTTACTCAGATCATATATATCATATTAAAACATATCACATGGTATTGTTTTGCACTAGACTAGCTTATAAGGGTGGAGTGCAAACACAACTTATATTTCATTTAACTGCATGCAATGTTATCAAACCTTCCATCATTGCTTGTGAGTCACAGTAATAAGGTCAAAATGTAATACAATGCCACACAACAGCACCACAAACTGTACCTTCATAAATTGATGAGCTAGTGAATCAGCTCCTGGCTCTGTAACAAAGTCAACAAAGATCAGGGATGTTGAACTGTGACAACCCTGTGCTACCTTTAGAACCTGCGTGAGCCTTAATGAAAGTAATTATTTCATGAACAAAGCTACCTGACAGCGACGAGGCGATGAATCCTGTCTCTCAGGTTAGAAAAATATTTGGATTACCACTTTTCATTGCTTGCCAATGTTCTGAAGACAAGTATTGACAGTGTTGATACTGACAGCTGCAATTTTCCCTTGAGAATATCTGGTGAGATATGAAACAACATCAACTTCTCAAAGTACTTTTAGGCATTTTTATACTCCTGCCTTAATAAGAGCAAATACATTATAATGTGCAGAGCGAGTTCTTGGCCAGGATAATTTTTTCCCTGCAGTTTTGTCAACACCGTCACTAAGAATCGAGGAAGTCTCAGGTCCCAGCCAAGAAATGTTCTCCTAAATTACCCTCATTGTAAATATAATTTATCATTTGCACTCTCAACATATTTCCATTTTGAAGGAGCAGGCCGGGCTCTTACCTGATTTTTGTCAGTGTGCAAATTTAGGCCATCATAACGGCAGGTATTTGCGCTTGCTGCAGAAATAACAGCAGCAGGTGTAAATATAATACTGTATGTGAAGAAATGTATTCTACCCTACTATTTATATCCTACTCTTTTCTATTCTAAATGTAATCACCTGTGCATAGGTTTGTGTTTGTAGCACGAAGCAGGCTGCAATCTTTCATTTCATTGCGCAAGTCAGTGTTGAACAAGGACAAGAACGTTACCTTGATTCCCCCTGCTGACTCTAGATAGCCGACAGATAAAAGGCTAGTATTAGTCTTCTCATCTATCTCTCCACAGGAAAGCAAGCAAGTGTATTTCTGAGAACTTTCTCTTTTGAGCTGTCTGCAGGAAATCACCCTCAAGTCTGTAACCTTGCATGGATAATACCCGACAGATTTGAGATAACCCAAAACTAAATCTTTCATTTTTTTAAGTAATTTTCCACCTTGAATTCTGAAGTGCATTGCATAACCCATATTTGCATATTAAACAATTAATGCTGCAAACCGTCCATAGCAGACACACTGACACACTGTAGCTGTGAGTCAGATTATTGAATTGTTTCTTTATAGCTTCCTGGGTGTCATTTGTCAATATGAATGAGTTCTGCGGATGGCAAATTAGGTAACCATGCCAACTAATGTCCCTATATTGAATGCCAAAGATGTGGTTGGTTATAGTCCTGTAGTTAATCACATGTTGTTATCAGAATCAGAAACAGCTTTATTGTCATTATACAATGCATAATGAAATTCGGCCTGCACTCCTAATACAATACAGAAATATAAACTTAATATATAGGAATACAAGGGCATATTAATCATAATAAAACAGAAACAGAATAGGCAGCAAATTTATAGAATAGAAGACAAATAATGAACGTTCATATTTAGAGAGAATGTTACAATATGTGCAAACTGTGTTTCTACTACTCCATTGTGCTCTGAGGGTGAAGGTGTGGAGTACAGAGTCCAGTGATGAGGAAGTAAGAGTGCATACTCACTTATGCATATGTGAAAATGAGTACCCACATACTGCAGTTCTCTGTGGGTGTTTCACAGTCTGGTGTATGTTCGTGTTTATAGTTCCTGGGGTCTATTGTGTGCCTGGACAGGGAGGAGGGGTGTGATGGAGGCCACAGCTCTGGGGTAAAAGCTGTTCTTCATCCTGTTTGAACCTGAATCCATTTTCAGCCGGCAGCGGTTCAACCAGTGAGTTGCCGGGGTGTGTACTGTCCGTGAATATGCTGCTGGCCTTCTTCTTCACTCTGCTGGTATTTATGGTGTTGAGGTTAGGGAGCACCACCCCAATGATACGCTGAGCCGCCTTCACTACTCGATGCAGGTCCCTGTGCCTGACAGCTGTGCAGCTGGCAAAACACAACGTAATGCATTTGATGAGGATTCCTTCGATGGCACCCATGTGGAGTTGAGCTTCAATTGCTGTGGGAGCTGGGCCTTTTTCTTTTTAAGAGGAAGGGCCTCTGTTGAGCTTTTTTTTAACCTGGTTTGAGGTGTTGGTTAGAAACAAACACACACAGGTGGGTATAAGTTGTCAGGAGTTGTCATGGACAGAGGGTTCTTCACAAGAAAAGATATCAGAGAGCATTCATTATACTTTTTGGACTGTGAAGTACGTGTTGACAGACACACAGACAGACCAATACCTGATTTTCGACTCCCACCACCCGCTGGAACACAAACCTGTAGTTATCAGAACCTCACACCACTGGGCTGATAATATCCCCACAAAGAACAGGAAAAAGAGAAATAGATTTACGCATAACAAGTAGGCAGTGAAAACCTGCGGCCATCCCAACTGGGCTTTCATCAAGTCTGCCAAGAAACCCAAGAAGAACAGATCCATTGAGAATAAAGAGACAGGCGCCAAAGCACTGTCATAACTTATGGGGCTGGACTTTTTGAAAATCTAGGTAGGATTTTCGCAAAACATTATATCCCAACTCATTTCAAACCCTGCAACACAATAAAAACGGGTTCACCACAAAGACAAATCACCCAGACACAAACAGAGCAATGTGGTTTATGCAGTCGAATGCAGCTGGGAGTCACTGATCTGAGTATAGGCCCAGCACAGGAGAGCCCGCTCATCAGGTAAGGACTCAGTAGTTCATATGGAAAGAACACACTTCAAAGATTTTATTTTTTTTACTTTACTTTACTTTACTTTATAAACATTTTATAAAACGTGCACTGCAGTGTAAATCAGGACTTTGATGTTGAGCTTAAAACATTAACAAAATAAAGAAAGCTCAATCAAATGAAAGTAATGTAGCTCCCTAATGGCTTCACAAAACACCACAGAAAAGGTTGATTAAATGTCAACGCCCACTGGCCAAAAAGGGGTTTAGCAATGTACTTGGACATTCACAAAAAGGCGTCTAACTTCACAATGGCTTCATGTAACAACACAAAACGTTGTAGCATGTTCGGTGAGGGTAACCTCAAGTGTCTTCACTGATTAAACACTGTGTTTTTTCGAGACACAAAGGAACATCTGGCACTTCACGCATCTCACATATGTTTTAGTGTTGCACCCTGGCATTCTGCATCTGGAAGGATTCAGAAACAGACATATATGAAGTCCCGATTTGCACTACTGTGTACATTAATACATTTGTTGTTTTTCCTATGAAAATAAGTAAGTTCTGTTGTGAAAACTCACTTAAAATTCTCTTAAGATGTTTACTTACCATAAAGAATCAAAATATAACATTGAAAAACATTTTAAATATGAATATCATGCTTACCTTTCTTTCTTCCATAAAACGTGATCGTGCTGATGGTAGCCATTTCGAAAAGACAGAAAAAGGCAACTTTGCATGGTCACACCCCCACAAAAGAGATATCATTGGGAAGTTATGGTTGTCCTCTGTAAGGCATACCAAGGCTCAATAGAGTCACATGTGTAGTATCTGAGATATTAAAGAAAAAACAATGTGCACTACAGAGGACAAAAATGAATTACTAGGTTTCAAGAGGTTAAGAGAGGCGTTAAGGAAGCCATCAATATCAAACTGGAGCGGCCCTCTCTAAACAGTGTTCGGGGAATACACAACGACCTGTCACCCTCATACAATGCAGTTATAACATCTTTCCTCAGACGGTTTGGCTGTCTTCAACACCTGGATTCATAACATACAGACATCAAGACCGCTCTGTCCATAACCAATCCTGGTGACCCATACCCACCCAAATTAGTTATGCACGACCAACTGCCAATGACTCTCTATGTACCAACACCTACTGGAGCTGGAGGTATAAAATCCCCTTAAACCCGCCAAGCAGTTAGAACTGAAGAAGCCTCTTTGATGAGAGATGAAACGTCTTCAAGCCAAAAAGGAGGTCCAGTTGCTTTGGATTCATCCAAATGGATAACCATGACCTGGATGATAATCTACACAGACAAGACACAGACACTTTCTACTTCTTTCCTCAAAATCCATCAGGTACCTTAGTTTTCATGAAATACAAGGAAATGATGAAAAAATAAATAAATCATTATCTCACCATGTTATATAGAAAGCGGAGTCCACCCAGGTTATCTGGATCCTTTCCTTAACTTAATGGCTTCTTCATTCTCACATGTAAACCCTCCCACTTTGTTTTACAAAGCTCTTACAAGCAGTAAGAGTAACAAAAAACATTAGAAGAGGGACCAAAAAGAGAGCACCAACAAAATTCCAGTGCAAGTTCACTAACAACGTTGCATCAATTTAATTGGGCTTGTCATACCAGCATGTGTGCTAACGTTTCGGCCTAGTTGGCTTTCATCAGAGCACAAAAGTTTACTGGAAATCAGATCAGAGTTTATTGGGTGGTACCTTCTGAGGTCAATAAGCCTGGTTGGCTTTGAGGTTTGATCGGAAGGTACCGTGGGTACCGGTGAGAGCGTATTTGTGAAATACGCAGAGCTAATAACTCTCTGTAACAAGCCAATAAGGGACCTTATTGCTTAAGAGTTCACACAAGCTCATAACCTGTTAGTAATGAAAAAGATCAATTAATAGGTACAAACGTTCTGATAGGCCTGCATGTTCCTCAAAGAAAATTTGACCTTGTAGAGAGATATCTGCAAAAACCCAGAGACAATGTGCATGAAGCCTGTTATATTACTGTTACATTTAACAGCCGCAGTCATATCCTCTGTTCTCGTCAGAACTGGCTATAATGTGAACTCAAACACTTTGCTATTCTGGGCGAATATAGAAGTAGGCTCTGTTGTATCGTTACCATCTGCTGGAAAAATACAGTATGCCTAGGCAGCAATATCGTGAGGCTTATGTGGATATACAGAGCATTACCAGATTATTCATTGTGTTTGTTCAGCACAGAAGGCCTGCCCTACCCTGAAGCACTCGTCTTTACAAACAACTTGGAAAAGACCAGGTAACCGAAGGTAGGATAATTCAACTGGCTTTTAATTGCTGCTTCACAACAATGTGGCCTGTCAGTCATCAGGCCGCTTTTTTTCTCTAAAATGTCAAGACTGTTTTCAGCTGAAGGCAAAAACATTTTTACAATGCCAAATTTGAAGCCTCCTAAAGTCCCATAAACATAAGACATTTAAAATCTTGTGTGCCTTCTTATTTTTGATGATGGATCCGAAGATAATATTTTCGGATGATGGATCGGAATTCAAGACCAGATCCTGACTTGACAAGATTGACGTAACCAATTGCAATACAGGATGCAAGAGGTGGCGAAAGTACATCTTTACTCCAGTAGAAGTACAGTTACTTGTGTAAAAAATACACGAGGAAGGAACTACACTCCAGCCTATTGTAAGCAGTATAAATTCTGTCACCTACTACATTGCCAAAAACCTGGCTACGACCTTAGCAACCCTAGATGGGAGACCCCAAATTACATCCAGATCTCCAGTGACTTTGTGAGTAAGGTTCAGAAACTTATAATGATACCGAATGAAACGATGGCGTCTTTTGATGTTTTCTCCTTATTCACTTGTATTTCAACCTCGGAAGCATTGGAAGCTGTCAGGAAACGACATATGCAAGGCAGCACTTGTGAGGATAGAACCCCCTTCACACCAGAACAGATATGTTTGCTTCTCCACCTCTGCGATCTCTCGCCAACCTCTACATGGAGGAAGTGGAACAGAGGGCTCTGACTTCCTTCAATGGGAGAACACATAGCCAATGGTTCAGGTTAATGGAGGACACATGGGTCAAAATCAAAGCCTGTGAAGTCGGGGCCTTCACAAATCATATCAAAGCCATTGATCACAACATCAAGTTCACAAGGGAGGACATCAGTCATTTTGTTGGAACAGGTAAGACAACAACAGCTTGATTGTGTGTGTACTTTTAAGCTCTTTACAATCTCGTGGGTGTTACAGTAGGCCGAGGAATTGCCAGAGAACAAAATCTTCACCTAATGTGATTCAATATCTGCCATGTTGACAAATGAATCAGGGTCAGCCAAATGCAAGCTCTAGACTATGAAATATTGTTCATCAACTCAAGGTTAACAGAGACAGTTAAAGTATAATCTTCATGTGGGAACCAGTATCAGAAAGGACTTCCAGGGAATGAGAATGCAGATACAGAAAAAAATTAAAGCATATTGTAGTTCATTTGAAGGTTATTTTTTCATCACTTAAATGAATAACATGGTTTCCGGGTTAAACCTCTTTTATTTAGTTTGCTAATAATAAAATAAAATTCCCCCCGAACAAAATTAAAGTCACTTGAGCACAGAAGCAGAAATTTCACCTGAAACCAGAGGTTTTCATTTCATCTGACCACATAACTTGTCTAAATATTTCATTTTAGTTCAAAATACTTAATGAAACTGTGTATTGGCAGTTGAACATGTTGAAACAGAATCATTATCTGATATACAGCAGCACAATGAAGCAGCAGTGGGCTGTTTTAGAAGGCGTGTGTGCTTTTCCATGCACACTTATGGTTAGTGATAGGACGGCCAACTACACTGTAAAATGAGAATTGTTGATGAACTTCAAAAATCGTTCATTTAGGAACACTTTATTAAATAAGTTTTTTCAACTTAAATTGCCTAATGAGAATAATTAAAATGGAGTTTGGGATTTCCCAACATGCCTTGGGACAGTGTGTTTTTGCAACCTGAGCTAACTTCATATCTGTGTTAAAGGCATTCCACCGGAATTATGTCAAGTTATGGTGAATGTAAGAATACTATCTCTTCCATTATCAGTATAAAGTAACCTCAGCAAAACAGGAGAAGAATACATTTTAAATCATATCTTCACAAACTTAGTACCTAAACAAAACTAATATTGTCTCTTTTAATTGAGTACTTTGAATCATTTTATTAGTTTAATCAAAGTTAAAATATAGGTGGATGAAATGACAAATATTAAGGTCTTCCAATGTAAAAAAACAACAACTAGTCAGTAAATGAAAGTGACAGGTGAGTTGGATAAGAGAACAAATGGATGGCGCTTACAAAATATAAACCAGAGAATATTAAATAAAGTAGGAGAGGTATGAATCAGGGGATTTATTAGGAGGAGCAAGTCATTATAAGCATATTAAGAATAGGACACAGCAACTTAAATGATACACTTTATATCATTAGGAAATATTAAACTGGTCACTGTAGTCAATGTCAAACATGGGAAACAGTGGAGTATGGGTTGAAGGGATGTAGGAAATATGGAGAGGCAAGGACAGTTATCATGACTATAAGTATGCAAAGGCCAGGTCGAGAAGAGGGTTGAATTGTTTCTGCAATCAGGGGATAAAGCAGGAGAGAAATATATTTATATTTTTTCAAAATTGCAGGTCTTCAAACAAGACTGTTAACCATTTAAGACAACTCCAATAGTATCGGTTTTGATTAGATAAGATTATAACGACAAATGAAAATTACTTGGTAAGACAAACAACACTGCAGACCCGAAGGTATCTGAAAACTCTGACAAGTGCAACAACTATGATAACGCCTAGCTAACCCCGCTAAAAACCGAATATCGAACAAAAGACTAAGAGAGACGCTAAGAAGTATTTATTTTCATGAATGAAAATGGATACAAATGAAACCACGGTTTATGTTCGTTTACCAGAAACTCCCTGTAAAAAGCCTGATGCCAAAGAAAATAGATATGAGACAAAACTATAAAGAAGCTGTCTCTAATGACGACATTCTCAACGCCATAATTGAGCAAAAGGAACGATTCTCAGCGTTTGAACAACAGATAATTAAAAATACAATAGATATTGCTGAGGTGAAAGTAGAAATGAAAGGGCCTGGATTCCGAGTAAAAGAAACGGAAGACAAATTGAATACTTTAAACAAACTCATTGAGGGTTTGAAGAAAGAAATGAGGAAGGGGAGAGATACAGCAGGAGATGGAATTTGCGTCTCATCAACCTTCCAGAAAAAGAAAAATGAAGACGTGAGAGAGGAAGTCATGAAGATAATCAGCCAAATGGCAACAGATGACGAAAGCAAGCTAGGATCCCTAGTTGATACGGTAGAGAGTTGGACCTCCTAGAGTAGACAAAACCCCTCACCCAATCATCATTCAATTGAACATGCGTAATTTCAGGCAATCGATTTGGAGGGATTCACGTAACGCTGAAGTCATGGAAAGGAAGTGACACGTGCCGACAGGGACAGACAAGGTCCAGTCGCCTTCATGATGGGGTGATGATCAGGGGCTGAGAAACCAAAATCAAAAACTGAGAATTCCTGATAATCAAACAAGGTAAAACATCTGCTGAATTGGCTATGTGTTAAATGGGCTTAAATGATTATATATGAATATATTTGGTACTCTTTAATGTTCAGAGCGTTCCTAGTTCCTACCATGGGCATCAAGTTTTCTTTATCCTTACTTTCTGTTTTCATGGTAACCACCAACTTTATTGACCTTAAGGTAATGTTTCTTAATACGAAAGGCATACGAAATAATATCAAAGGAAAAGCAATTTTTTTCTTCTGTAGTCGCACAAATGCAGACCTAATTTTGTTGCAAGAAACGCAAAGTATCGAGGAGGGTACATTTTTGAGATATCAGTGGGGAGACCAAATTTACTTAAGTCATGCTTCTAATCGCTCAGCATTCGTTGCTATTTTTCTCAAACAATTTAAAGGAGATCGGTAGAATCTCACTTATCAAAAGAGGGCTAATGGATTATTCTTGTTCTGAAAATCCATAATGTGAATTGAAATGGATAAAACTGAAAAAAGACATTTTCCAGATATATATAATAATAACAAGAGGTGCCTTTATACGTTCCAGAGCGAAGGGGCTGGAGGAAGGGGAGAGAAAATACATTACTTCTTCACATTGGAAAAAAGAAATCATAAGAGAAATAATATTAAAAGTTTAAAAATAGATAATTCTGTAAATACCAAGTCAGCTGATGTTGCAACTCCTATTTATGAATTCTTCTGTAATCTATATTGCTGTAATTATAATCATACGAAATGTGATGAATTCATAAATATGGTAAAAGAAATTACTCTACAAGTATCTATTGAGTTTACTGTGACTGTGATAGACCTTTATCTAAAGCTGAAATGGCTGCAGCAAATGAAGAAAGGGAAATCCCCAGGTATGGATGGTCTTTTTTTTTTGTCCGCTTCTGGAATATGATAGAGGACCCGCTCTTTAATATGATAAGGAATGGACTGAAAATGTCTACAACTCTGAAACAGGTATCATTACTTTACTTCCTAAACATGGTAAAGATAATCTCTTAATAGATAACTGGAGAACAATAACATTATTAAATGTTGATTATAAAATACTCTCATTAATCTTTGCCACATGTTTAAAAAGGGTTTAAATGGAATCATTGATGAAACTCAAACCGATTTTATGTCAAACTGCCATAAGACTTAACGTCAGACTTGATTTGATTGACTACTCTGAACATATATCAGAGGCTTTGTTGTTATTCCTGGGTTTTTATAAAGTGTTTGATATGGTAGAACACCAGAAGACCTCTTCAGAGTACTTCAAACCTTTGGTGAAACCTTAATTTCTAATATTAGAAAGCTCTAAAAAGACATTAGCAGTTGTGTAATGTTATTCCCAAATACCACCAAAGATTTTAATTTTGGAGATCAGTCCGTCAAGGGTGCCCTAGTTCGCTATCCTTGTTCATTATAGTTGTTGTATCAATAGTTATAGTTGTTGTGTGTAAATTAACTATAGTCAATTTTTGTAGTACAGTCCCAAAAATTCCAAGGTTTAAGGATTTTTAAGAGAGAGATAATAAATATATATGTATACAAAATGATTCAACTTGCAGATGACACCGTTCTCTTCTTAAAAGATAAATATCAAATTGAAAAATTAATTGCACAAATACAGTTATTCTCCCAGGCATTAGGTCTATCATTAAATTTATCAAAATGTGAAATTCTTAACCTTTATGATAGTGAGGAAACAAAAATGTGTGATATACCCTTTGTAAATACTGTTAAATACCTAGGAATTCATATAACCAAAAATTTTAAACAATGACAAGAAAAAAACTTAAATTCCAAAAAAACATATTCAAATGTTCAATTTTGTTTTAAATAGATTTATCCATGATGGGCACAGTTCTGTTAAATAAAGTGGATGGTGTCTCCAGATTTGTTTGTCCTGCTCTCTCTCTCTTTATCCAACAATCTTTCTGCACAGAAATAAATTCCATCTTAATCAAATTTGTTTGTAAGAACAAATGTCATCGTTTAAAGAAAGACATTTTGGCTCCCCTAGAGGCGAAGGAGGATTGGAGATATTATATTTTATGGCTATGAATTATACCTTCAAATTAAAATGGGTGAAAGAATACTTAAAAATCCAGAATCCATATGGTTTTTATTCCCTCAGAATATTTTTTAGAGAATGGGAGGACTACATGTTATATTAATTTGAGACTATGATGTCAAAAATCTGTCGGAAAGATTTCATCAATTTCATCAACAAGCTGTTATAGAAGCAAAACTATGTTATGGACACAATTTTTCTCCCCACAAAACTATTATTTGGAACAATGAAAATATAACCAGGAAAAAATAATCACTATATTTTTTAATATTGAATTAACAAAAATATTATAGTTCTTGCAGATTTACTAAATGAGCAAAATCAGCTGCTGAGCAATGAGGAATTTCTAAGATCAAAAATGTTCCCCATCACCTATAAAGAATTCTTATTGGTGAAGAATGCTCTTCCAGATGGTATTCTACAACTAATGAGGTGTAATTTTGAGAAGAATGTTTCACAGGAAAATAAATTACTCTTTCCTGGTTAATTGAATTGATATTAAAAGTGATAAATGCAACAATAAACATGCAAGAAAATATCTTTATAGTAAAATAAAAGTTACTTCAAAAGGAGAAATTGTGTGAAACTCCGTATTTCTCCGAGATTAATTGGACTACAACGTGGCTTCTCCCTTACAGATTTTTTATTTCCAATAAAATGAAGAAAGTACAATTTAAAATAACTCTAAATAACTATCTATCCTACCAACAAGTGAATCTCAAAATTCTTTAAAATTGATAATAAATGTGGATTCTTTAAAAATGAGGAGGAAACAATTATACAGTTATTTTACTAATGTGGGCACTCTTCCAAGTTCTGGAAAAAAGTTGTAAATAATATTGTCTCCAACAGCAAATATACAATTGTGTTAGAAGCCAAAGACAAATTATTGTATTACGTTAACATAAAATTCCAAAATTAAAACAAATTGTTACTCTCATAATTCTAAAAGGAAAATGTATTATTCAGGGTGCCAAATTTTCCATGTCTCCTTCCATATCCATGTGTCTAACCTGATATTGGAATTCTTTTTCCTTTCCCTTCCTTTTTTGATAGTTTAATTTACCTTTATGAGTAGTTATTATCTAATTTATTCAATGTGTATAACTTTCATAGAATTTGTACAAGTATATCCGCATTGGATGATGATTTGCCAAATGTATTCATGATAACAAGAATCTGTAACAGATGCCCGAATTTTTATTTTTATTCTGTAATGTCTGTTTTGTGACATACTAATAAAGAATTAAAAAAAAGTTGCTAAACATTAGCTCTGAGTAAGTAGCTGTTTTCGTTTCACCAACAACGTGGCTGCGTCACCATGGCAACATACGCCTTCCCCATGACGTTGTTTAACTAAAGGGAGCCAGCTTAACGCTGCAGCCGCCATCACGGTGGTTAAACTGGCGCGTACCAAAGCGGTGCAGATCGCGAGGACAGGAGATTTATGTCCAGGACAAGGAATTTACTATTCTATAAAAGCTGTACCCCCAGTGGCTGTTGTGGATTTGATTATTCTACAGTTCATGATAGCAATACTATTGAATTTCTTCCAAATATAAATTCCCCATAATTCAACAAAAGTATAATATTCCAAAAGAGTTGCCATAGTATGATCATTAGGAGACCCCCAGTGGCTGAATTTGGGGAAACAATTCAATAGAAGAGTGAAGTAATTAAATTTTTTAATGAATCATAATCAACCACAATTATACAAAACTACCTTTTATTTAAAACATTGCTGTAGCATGTCTGTCCACTGACGTTTTTGATGATTTTGGTGAGGTTACACTGCATAGGATTAACGCTATTGTATTATTTTATACTTGCTCTTTGTAAACGGTCCCTGCTCGCTCTGCCGACAGCCGGCTCCTCACTGAGATCAGTATATTTCGTCATGCGGAGAGGACGACTTATTTTGACGAAAATTAGATTGTTGTCCGTTGGCTATCTTGCTAGGATACGAAAGAACTGTCTCTATATAATACACAGATTATTTATCGGATGTAGTTCAACATCCTTCATCCAGACGGACACAAACTGGTTGAATCCTGTGAAACTCTTGAAGTTTGCAAGTCTTCCTACGTATACGTTGGTTTTACTCTATACTATATTTACCACCAATGCAAAAAGGTAGTTGCGATAAAGTGTGATAAAGGAAATAATAAATAAATAATAGTGGAAATAATAAATACGAGTATACTTGTTGTAGATACATTTTATATACTGTTCCAAACAAATAACACAAGTAGATCAATATAGATTTTTAACTTGAGTATTTCTTTCATCAACAACTAATCTGTGAGTTAAGTGTTCCCCTGTTCGTAATTTTCTTTTTTCTTTTTTACTAGTAAACTTATTTGTAGGGTATTTGCAGCACTGCAGGTCGGCACCTCCAACCCATTAGTGCTTTAATATTAGCTCAACGTGAAATGTACTTGGTATTATATTTCAACTTTACTTAATCATAATTAAAAATGCATTCGAGATATACTTCTCTTTTGGTAAGTAATTTATCATGTTTGAT
Source organism: Lophius americanus (assembly GCA_037951165.1). Taxonomy (NCBI): domain Eukaryota; kingdom Metazoa; phylum Chordata; class Actinopteri; order Lophiiformes; family Lophiidae; genus Lophius; species Lophius americanus. The sequence continues at coordinate 5,024,263 of JBBDHG010000057.1, read as the reverse complement.
ATGCGACCGATTTGCCCATGGTTCTCCCTCTCTTTTTTTCTTCACCTCCTATAGATAAGCGTCGGCAACTAAACTTATTCCCCAACGATGTCAGGCGCCACCAGTTGGCTGTAGATTATCCACAAAGAGAAACTTCAGCACATTTGTTCCCAAGAATGTGATTTCTTCTCACTAGCCATCGTTCCTGCCGCTAGCAATTGCTTTTGTTTTCGTGCTCTGTCCCCTGTCATGACGCCCAGACAGAGAACGATGGGAAATAATGTGGAAGTGTGACGTCAGGTAAAAGCGTTCCCTGCTAAACTGGCTACTGATGGGGAGGGATTTTCGAAATGTTATGGTTCGCTCCGATATAACACCCATTCATAGCTAAAGTAACCGTTTTGCAACCAAATAATACGGAACGGTTTTTATTTTAGCCATCGTGGTTATAGTACTCAGGTTTGGGTTTTTGTTTTTAGCATAAACGCTCTGTTCATGAAGATTAAGCTAGGTTGCTAACACCAGCTAACGACATTGTAACATTTTGTGATGATTCGTGTAGCGTCGAACTATTCAACATCACACTTGGCCAGTCCATTCGGACTCTTTAACAGTACACACTGAAGAGAAACAAAGACACCTTATTTTCAAGATGGAATTAAATCTGGAGGTTGTTTTGTCATCCAGCATCAAGAGGAAGAAACCTTGGCCGCGGTTCTGCTGGCTTGGGAAGGTGAGGACTCTTAATTGGACGGAGCCCCATGAAGCAACATAACGAGATTTCTTTTTTTTTTTTTTTAAATCTTTTGCTTGTAAGATGTTATTTTGTGGAGCAAGACAAAATCAGCATTGTAAAGGCAGGCCTGTACTTTGAATACATTTTGTAAACTGCATGCCTGTTGTCCTACAATGTACACATCATTCATGGTGATGTCTACGTGCAAGAGCAATTACAATTTGAACTTCGGGGGCTCCATTGAAGAGTAAAGAAAGTCATTAAATATATGCCATCTTTCTCATGAAAGCATGGTTGTGACTGAGTGTTGTGTCGTTTCAGGACAAGGAATCTGTGTTTCTGCTGGATGACAATCGGATCAGTGAGATCAACATGGTCTCGGGTCGCACCAAGAGGAAGACTCCTAAACTCTACCCTTTGCTCAACAGTGTGGTGACCATGGCTGCATCTCACAATGGTGAATTTATTTACCAAATTCCCCCCAAAAAACTCTCCATCTTCCAAGTCCGACGACATAAAAACGATCCTTTGTTGTTGTTGTTTTTTTAAGGTATGTGGCTTTGTGGACTTCTGGTCTCAGGAGAACTGTTTCTGTGGAACAGGGATAAAGACTTGCTGAAGACTGCTGCAGGAGTTCCAGAGGTAGTTCACCTGATAACTACCATTCAAGAAATGCACAGGAAAGGTATGTATGAAGGACTTTTTAATGTGGCTGCTTACCTAATATTAATTTTATGATCAAACTTAAAGATACGGTACTTACATCGATTTTGGGTTTCATGTTACCAAGCGGGTTTGAGTTTACGTTAAGTGCTTTTTAGTTATATTTGAAATTAATTCAAAATGAATCAATCTCTCCATGACCACGTGTATGTAACACTCAAACACCTTACAGAGGTAGAGAATTGCAGAGGAAGTCTCATTGGTCCAACGTGATTTCAATATTGTATTCTAGTTGTTCATGGTTTGGTTTTGTAGGATGTTCTCCCTTGGAGCATAATTTCCCATATTATGATCCTTGCGCGCCTATGACCCTGACGGCGGTTCACCAGTTGTTCTTCCTTGGCTCACTTTGAGGGGCACTAATTGCTACAGAACGTGAACACACAACAAGATCCGCAGTTTTCTGACGCAGTCATCGAGCTATCACAATTGTTGCCCTTGTGAAAGTTGCTCAGATCCTTCAAACTTGCCCATATTTCAACTTGATTGATGCATAGTTTCATAGAAGAAATCTGTTTTAAGAGACAGCAAAAGTACACACACATTACTGAAATAGAGATACTGTTGCTTGTGTTAAAAGCACTGGTAAAAATAGAAGAACTTCTTAAGTAAAATGGAAAGCGTTTAGCCTATGAAATGTACTCTTAAGTCTAAAAGTATTATTCAAAGGACATTTCTAACAACTACTTCTTCTACTTCTTTTGGCTGTTCCCTGTAGGGATCGCCATAGCCGCTATGATCAACTGTTTCCATCTTTCCCTTTCCTATGCATCTTATGGAAGCCAACAAGGGCAAACGCAATGCAACTAAAGAAAACATATACAAATAGATACAGCACAAGCAAATAAAGAAGACATCTTCATCAATTTGAGATCACAGGAGTGCTACAAAAGCCACAAAAAAACAAATTAAGAAAGAAAGCCACAAGACAACAGAAGCATTTACGAAGGACACTTGAAAGTGATATACCCCCAGACAAGCTTTTTTAATACTTCATTTATTGAATAAAACGGATATAATATACAAATATTTCTTGATATTTTGATGATTCTTACTACTTTCGCTTCAATTCCAGGCGTGTGACATAGAATAAAACGTTAAACAACATTGTGAAAAAAAGAAACAACTTAATAATGACACTAACATGTAGGGTACCCACATCTACAGTTAACAAGGTGTATATAATATACTGCTTATACTGATTTCATTTGTCTCCATGGCAACGTGTACACAACAGTCAGAACATCAGACATGAAGCTATTTTGTTTTAAATAACTGGTTAAGAGTTTTCTTAAGCAAGTATAATACACTTCCCCTAGATGTCTAACCTGGGCTGTCCCTCTGAATCGCAGGTTTGTAATCCTGTCGATCCTCTTCACTCCGAAAGAAAATTGTAACGTCTTTAACTCTACCACCTCCAGCTCTGCCCCCTTTCTTTTGGTCAGAGCCGCCATCTCTAAACGTTTCAGCAGAGCTGCTTTCACTCAACTCCTGACACTCTTCTCTAACCACTCCACCCCGCCTGCACTTGCTTCTTTACCTCTTTTCCACATCCCATTACTCTGAACAGTTGACCCCAAGTACTTAATCTTCTGCAGCTTCTTCATTTCTACTCACCTACACCTTGACACCTCTATTCCCTCCATCCTCACCATTGCACGTGCCTCCCTTTCATTCACACACATGTATTTTGTATTGTTGTGACTGAACTTCATTCTTCTTCTCTCCAGCACATTTATTCACCCCTTACTCTGACTTTGCTCTTTTCCTCTTCTGTACCACCAGTCACTCTACATGCTACCATTCTATGCTGTCTGTCTGTGTTCTCCCTTGTCACCACCTTACAGTCTCAAATCTCTTTCAGAATGCATTTTCTGCATAAGATGTAGTCAACCTTTGCGCTCCTACCTCCACTCTTCGACTCATGCCCCACTCATCCAGAAATCTTGATATACGTGTTCATCACAGCCATTTCCATCCTTTTCGCAAAATCTACCAAGCTCTTTCCATGTTCTTTGGCCAACAAAAGCATTGTTTCCGCTTGCACCCTGCTGATTTACAATGGCAGTGCCAGTTGTTGCTAACCCAGGCCCTGACCAACAATTTTGCGCAAAACTAACCGAATCTCATATCATATTAATACAATATCAAAATAATATGAATTTAACCCTTTCACACATAGTTGTTTCAACAGTTGGCAATTCAAATACAGTTTTCTGGTATATGCATGAGTTTTCATGTATAGTTACATATCAAAGCTTAAAGAGGTAAGGAATGTTACTGGAGGAAATACATGGTTCAACAGTGCTACTAGTAGTAGTTGCTTGAGGAGTCTAGAAAAAGGAGCTGAATGAGGTATAGAGAAAAGGATGTGGCTGACTGGAGAGAGGAGTAGAAAGAGAGGAGAGGCGAAGGAGTCACATTGAATGTTCAAGGAGAATAAATACACCTTGTTGAAAGATTACAATTGTTGTTTTAATTCATGCAGCAAGGGGTTGGATGGTGTCCACACACTGGTGGATACATCTATAAATATTTTTTAGACATAAGAAAGGATAAAAAAAAAAATATAACAATAAGATGTGCAGTTGTTAAAAAATAAAACCATTTTTAAGAATCTTTAATATCCAATTGAGCTGCATGTAGGGTAAAATGTCTAATTATTATATCGAAATGAAATGTTTAATCCTTAATCCGTGGATTTCAGTGTGTTTATGTGTGTGTGTTTTCACAGGGAGCGCCAAGCGGCTTTCAATCCAGGTTTCTGGGGATGGGATGCGTGCGCTCCTGGTAGATGTTACAGGGAATGTCTTTCTATGGGAGTGTTTGGATATCAGAGATTTGATGGGGATACGAGATGGCACAGTCAAGGGACAGTGGGCACACATACTTCCCCTTGAAGACTCCCTTCTGCCTTCTTTGCAAGACAAAGAAGTATTCCAACACACTATCTTCGTCAAGACGGAGGTGTCTATGCAGAATAGAGTGCATATTTGACATATTGTCATGCTTCAATCAATTTCTCATTTGCTGTTCGCCCCATTTCTGATTTTATTTTTCTTCAAACCTTTAGGTCATGGGAGACGCATGTCTGTCAGCCTTTGTTTTCACATCTTCAAAGAAACTAATCATCACTTGCCTTAAAATTCAGTGGGAAGAGGGTCTTGTGAGTATTGGGTGAGTGACCAGGTCTGTGGAAGAGAAATTATTTTCAATGGATGCTACAGTTGTGAAAACTTCACGTTTCTCTTTGTAGCTCTATGAAATACAGAATAAAGTGGGCGACCAAAGCATACCTGATGTCTCATCTCACCCCAGTTTGCCAACCAGTGAAGTCCAGAGGGGCCTTGGTGACAGCCTTCTCCCCAGATGGCCTACTGTTAGCCATCGTACTCAACCAGAGACAGCCTAAGGTGAACATCTTGCATCTGTTTCCTTTTGCACATCTTCACTCGTTTTTGTAGGTAAAAAAGTCTTTAGAAATGTTTACTTTGTTTGTTCAATGCAGGCCACACAGGTTCTCTTTGTGAGCACACAGAATTTTGTTTCGATATCAAGCGGCCTCGGAGGATGTGGTAGCAAGAAAATGGATATCCCCTCTAAATATATAAGGTAAAGTAAGCATAAAGGGAAATACTGTTGTGCAAGGTTTTGTCAGAGAAAGAAACAGAAAGCCTTTGTTGTCATTTCTTGACATGTCTTCTCTTTAGGTCCTACTGGGTGGGCAGTCTCAGCTGGTCACCATGCGGACTTTTCCTGTCCTGTGTTCTGAAAAGAGGCTCCCTTCTCATGGTTTCTCGTCTTGGGGGGCTTCTTGCTCTAACGAGCCGTGGTAGCAGTGTTAACTTTGGGCCTGCACACTTCTTACCCCTGCACCCTCTTGTCACTTACTGGTATGCACTTGATGGACTTTGCTTGACACCAACAACATTTGTTACAAGTTATGGATTTATTTTGCCTAACGTTCTTAATATGTTGTTCTTGGTTGTAGATTATTTGAGTTCCTCTTGCCTCTCTGCTTTCTATTGTATAAATCTAGGCTGAAACATGTAATATTATAAATAGAATATCTCGATCATTTCATTATCACTTAATTTACTGATTGATTTCCTGATCAACTAATGAATTCATCCACTAATCCTTTCAGTCTCAATTAAATATCAGTCATGACAGATTTTCCTTTTTTTCCCTCAACTATTCTTTTCCACTGCAGGAAACCGAAGTCTGTGGGGAAAGACGAGGTGTCTTTGTCCAGCTCTGCCATGTCTGCACTGGATGTCCTGAGGCAGCAGTATTCGGTGACCTGGCATCCACGTCTGTTGTATCTCATTGTGTCTGATGGCTATGTGGCCACAGTTATGAGGGTGCATCATAGGCCTTCCACTGCACTGATGCTCGCAACACTTCTAAAGGACATAAGCAAGGACCTTGAGAAGACTAATCAGAGACTGGACAAATCACAAGTGGTAAACAGTACCTTTTAGGAGTGGAAATCAGGCTCTTGCGCCTCTTCAAATTTGGTTTGTATTCTCTTAAGCGCTATTTTTGCCAATAAGTTTTCCTCACATCTATCCTTTTCAGATTCACGTGAAGGCATGGCTAGATTCCGTTCCTTGTCTGAATCTTGACAGCAGCCTGGAGATCTTCAACCCTATTATTAAAAATGGGCCCCAGACAGACTCTGTTCTTTCAACAAACACGGATGGATCCACATTGCCACTTTTCCTCCAGGACCAGGAGACACTGGGTGGCACTAAGGAGCTTCTTCAAAAAGTGCAGGTTGATCAAATAGTACAAACTAGAAGTGTGTAGCATTACAAATGTCCTACTTTGACTACATTTATATAAATGTATAGATATGATAAACAACCTCCCTAGCAGATGACAAAGAAAGATTTAAATTTTTTGGGTAAAGTAACGTTTTACCTTATCTCCTATCTTACCTCCTCAGTCACCCATACTACATTTTGTACAAACATTCTGATTTTGTATGCAAGTTTATTTCCATCAATTGTATAACTTGATTAACACACTGCAGTGTTTACATGGACGTTCTTCATATTAGATAACTGCTAGCAGTGAAACTAATCCGCTTACTACAGTGACTTTCTTTTTCAGATTGATAATATATAATTTCTGCTGCATCTATTGCCTGATTCACTGTGAACTGTTTTAACTTTCTTTTTTTTGTGTGGTTTCCTAGACTTTCTTTGAAGATGACTCTGATTTAGATGGAGCTCCTGCTGGTTCTCATTTGGAGGATCATGGTCGTCTAGAGTTTGCCTCAATGTTTGACACACTCCATGCCCTGGATACACAGACTGACAGTGGACTTGTCACCAGCCCAGATTATGAGAGAGACTCGATTGACGCAGAGAGGAAGAGTTTTAGCCCCCGAGAATTTGGAAAAATCCAGAGTAAATTGTTAGCAGCCTGGGCTTTTGGCATGTCTCTTGGAAATATTGTGGAGAATAGAACTCTCTTATTGAAGCATATCCTCTACTGTGTGGTAAGATTTGTCGCAGTACTCCACTTAATGCCCAGCTCCATGGCCCATACAGGGAAAAAGAATACCAGAGGTTCTACTTTACTTCTGCGTCTTATTAAAGCCCTTTTGTCTTTTCTTTCATGGGATAGCACTCACTCAGATGGGCCTCACTGCCTGGGCCTACTGATAGACTTCTGTAAACTACTGATACGCCTCCTATTGACCCCTCACCCTGAGTCTAATCAGACTGGCCACGGACAGTCATATCAAAATCTGTCCACAGCCTTGCTTATCTTGCAGCAAATTTCCAATGCTCTCGATAGCACGTACAGCTTGCATCAAAGAACCATGTGGTCCTCTGTAGAGACAGAATCCAAGCCGCCCCAACTTTGGTCCTCAGATGTACACAGTGTGCCTTTCTTGCATGATGAGAAGGAAGACAAATGCAGTTTTGTACAGCAGGCACAACCTGTTCCCCAACGCCCATCAAGCAGGTACTGACAGTGTCTCCGATTCATAGTGTTCATCAGTGTTTTACAGCACATATTCAATTATTTGTTGTTTTTATGCCAGACATTAAATGTCAGGATTTCGATAGTATTCAAGACTGAGTTGTCAAAATCAAACTGGGATTGTTTTTTTTTTTTCACAGAATGTTAGGGGTGTGGCGGTCATTCTATAAGTTAACCCTGCAATGTATGGAGGAGCTGAAAAGTTTGAAAGGATGTGATGGCTGGGAAGAGGATCACCATCAGTTGTCTTTCATTATGTCCAAAATCCAAACAGCTCTGCAGGCCACAGGAGAACGGCTAGAGCAGGGTCCTGCTGTGCTGAGATACCCAGGTCAGTGGGAAAAGGGTCATTTGTTTATTTCCAGTTAAAGTGAAGTTTGAATTAAAAAAAAAACAAATACCACATAATTCAGCTGTGGTTTATATTAAAGAAAAGCCTAACAATTACATTAAGATATGACATAACAATAAAAAGTTAATAAGCAATGCAGGTCCCTCACCTCTGCAGGTGAACATCGTTTTCTTTGTGGCTCATACCCAGAAAGTGCTGATACATGGCGGTCTCAAATTTCTGAATTGAGCACCAAAAGTAAGAATAATTTCTGCAATCCTTACATTTGGTCACACTACATGATAACATCTAGTCTTGGCTGGTAATCAAATGGCTTTCTATTAGGCGGTGATCGCAGTGTCTTCAAGGAGACACAGCTCTGTCTTGCACTGTTATACAGTCTGTTATCCCAATACCATCTGAGAGAAGCCCAGGAGTTCGGGGACCACATGGCTTACCTCATTTTGCACAAGACCGGGCACCATAAGAACAACATCACCAGCAAAACAGGTCAGCTATGGTCAATAATTGCTTAGTCTTTTGACTGGTTTCAGATATGGGTCAGTATATGGAATGTTGATGCAAATAGCTTGTGTGTGTGTGTGTGTAAGAGAGAGAGAGAGAGAGTTTGTTCCTGTGTGTGTGAGCAGTAATACTCTGTCATTAATGTCGCGTTGAGTGTACCAAAGCAAGTAAAAGGAGTCAGTAGTACAATAAAAAAAAAAGGTAAAAAGCTGTAATGAGAAAGGACTTCATCACTTGGAGAGCTGCTTTGAAAACTGTCATATCTATTATTAATAAATAATATATAAAGTATTTGCCGTGAAAATATGTCTCCAGCAATTAATTTCCGTGTGATAGACTGCTCCATGTACAAGGTAATCTAATTAATACAGAACATAAATGTAATTTATTCAGTGCTCCCTGTCACGAAACTTTGAATGAAGGCTAGGTGCTGTCGTTGATTACAGCATATCAAAGTAAAAAGTTTTGCAAAGTATCACAAAACAGAGGGAATGCTAACCAGTTTCAATTCACTGGGTCTCACTCAGGGCGTTCGTGGAGACTGGAAAAAAGTGTTTCTTTGCCATCAGGCTGCATATACACCGTCAGTGTTCATAATGTTCTGGCTGGGAAATCACATAAAAAGGAAGAAACTTCAAATTTATGTTTTTGCAAAGTGGAGAGATGAGAGGATATGTAAGTTACGCCAAATTGATAACACAAAGATGTTAGTGAAACGTAAACTTGCCGGATATGACGTATACAGTGTGACAAAAGTCCCGACCTTGGAGCAGACTCAAAGGTGTGAAATTGCCCTTAATGTGCGCTAATCAACAAATCATTTTAACTACCACTACTCCCTGGCTCAATGATGGCACACCTAAAGTAAGTCCTCTTTGGCTTTCCTGTCTATTGTAGAACATTTTCAGGCAAACAATCTGCTCTGTGCAGTAAGATGAGACAACAAAGCCAGAAGAGATATATTCTGACAAACATACACAGAAACCCAAACAATTACACTGCCTGTCTCAATGATTATACAAAAAAAGAGTTCACCAGATTCTCAAAGTAAGATGTTACTTTTACACTCTGACTTTATGCTCTGCAGAGGACCCTCTGCCTTGCCAATGGCTACCAGTAGACCTTCACAGTGATGCAGCTTATGCTGTGGTTCAATCACTGGGGAGATTCATGGCCTCTTATTTCACAAACCAACACCTCTACATCCTGCCCCCTCACCACATAGCCATTCTGCCTCCACTCCATCTACCTCGTGGTGTGTTTCCTTAAGTTCTTTTCAATCAAAAATAATAAATTCCTTTATATTCATTTTTTATTTATTTGGATAACCTGTACTTTCTCAGCCCCTAGTGTTGGACGCATGGTACCATTGAACCAAGAGGAGGTTTCGAGAGCACTACGACAACAGCAGCTATCAGAATTATGGACAGTAGACTATGCCCAGGATCTGCTCCTGCTAGGGGGTCTGCTTCCTGAGACTGTGTGGTTGGCCTACCATCTTGGTGACTGGAAGACTGCAGCCTCTCTGAGCCTGGCCTATACAAACTATTGCACCGACCACTTTGACTTCAGCCATCTCGGGAAGAGAGAGCTTCATCTTCCAGTAGTTATAAATCCAGAGACTATTTTTCAGGTTGAGTTGGAGTGTCTACTTAGCAACAAGTCTGACACAGAAGAAGGCAGAGAGAAAGACGGTGTCTTGAGCTTTGCAGGTTATTAAAAATTGACCACTATAATATTACCACAATGCATATAGAACCCTTTGATTTTAACAAAGCTTTGTCTAAAATCGTTGTTACTAGAATCTTTGGAAGGAGAGGACTGGGATGCATTTCAGGCTTCCATACAGGAAATTCTGAAGGCCTCAGTCATGGTTGGAGTGGATGTTCTGAGTTCAACGTTGTCATCTTGGCTGGACACAGCCAAAGACTTGTGCTCATACCTGCCCTCCTTGGTGCCCAAGGAATTGTATCTGCCTTCCCCACCTCTTTATTGCCCTCAGCCTTTCCCAAATGAACAGGTACATATCATTTAAGATTTTCCCTACACTTCATATACTATATGTGTACATATGTTTCATTGTTTTATTGTCATAAATAGGGCCCATCAGAGACAGGGCAGGCTGCTGAAGTTGCATCACGTCACAAAGTTTCTGGAGTCCTTCAAAGATTACTGCTACTTCTTAGAGCTGCCCGATGTTGCCATCCTGCCGCCCAGTGGTACATCAGCCATCTGTGCCTGGCCAGACGCGTATTACACAAGGTATATATTTAGTATATATTTCACTACTTGTAGAAAAGGCTATGGCCTTTGCCTTACCAGAAAGGCTTGGCAAGGGTTCTTTTGATGATTCCTACTCCTTTGTTACCTTAACCACAAGGAGGGACAGCTTGCTCCCTCCTTTGACATCATCATCAAAGCCAGAATAGTACCAAGACTTCTGATTGTGATTGCGTTCAGAATAAAAGTTAATACCAGGGAAATTCTATTTGTCGGTTGGTGCTTAGCACTAGCATAGGCTGCTAAATCCGGGGTTGCACCAGCACAATCCAACTTTTCACTCCTGCTGGCCGGTCTTAGGTAAATACAAGGGAGTGAGTTACCTATTCCTAATTGCGACACATAATAAGTGGGCTATAGTTGACATATTTAAAGGGGATCAGCAACAAGGTCATGGGCATCCATCAATTCAATCCACAAAGTTACTGTAGCAGTTTTGCTATTTTGATGGCAAAATAAACATCAACACAATGATAGACAGGTCCCAATGTTGTGGCTGTTTGGAGTAAATTGTAAGGAAAAAATTGACAATACTTTCTCAGCTCCTATACTTTCCTTGGTTCATCACACAATTTTGGAGATTCAATTTTTTGTATTCTTTTTTTTAAGTAATTGTTTTTGTGTCTATAGTATAACGGAACAAAATCAATGATATGATAGAAGAACACAAATATAAAGAGTAAACCAAAAATAAAGTGAATTTGAAAAAGCACTCAGAGAGTGAAAACCTCTGCCAAGGCACAACAGTACCCAACGTTATGGAATAATTCATGCAGATTTCTCCAGTATTGTCTGAGTAATTGCCAGCCTCTAAATCTACTAAAAACTCCACAATGTCTCCGGGTATCTCTCAAATACTCTAGCTGTTCGACTCTTGCTTGACTCCCAAAGGCAGCAATTGCCACATTATGTCGTCACTATTTCAACCAGATTTTCTTTCTATTTCATTTTAAATGCTGCCAAAAACGTAAAGTAACCACAATTTTAACACCACTAAAAATGCGAAAATCTACCTCTAGGTAAAATCTCCGTGCTCTAGTTTTTCCGTAATCCTGAGAGTCGCCATTAATTTGGGCTACAATGTAGTATTTCAAACTTTAGTCCAATAAACTGTTTCATCCTTTCACATGCATCGCAGATCTCCTGTTCACGCTCCACGTAACTCATCTGCGCATGCCTGCATGATTTCAGTTGAACCTGTATATGATATCTTGTAAAGTAGACCTTCTGTCAGGTCACTCTGCCATGGCAGCCTAAATAGTGCAAATCTGTGGTGTTATTTCAGATTAAGAAGAAGTACTCTTATCCATCAGCTACTGAGGAAGAAAGGGCTTTCCCAGAGGGCTTGATAAAGTTTGTCAACCGCAGCGGATTTTTCAGACTGGGGCCTAAGAAAGACGGCCACCTAGACTCTGACACCATTCAAACTATTAGTAAGATGCCACTCAGAGTTTAGGACAAATATCATTACTAATAACCTTCTGTTCAGATAAAGAATATATTAATATTTTATATAAACTTTAAATTTCTTACAAGTCTGTTTCAGAGAGCTGTGTGGTCTCTGCTGGATGCTTCATGTCAGAGACCAGCTTTCCATTTCCTGCAGGAAGTATCAGGCCGCCAGGCAGTATTGTCGAGATGGAAAGGTATTTAATTTGTGTATTTGTGTTGGATTGGACGTCAATTGTATATATATATATATATATATACAAAATATCTCACACATATATATGTATATCTATCCCACAAATATATTCACCTCAGATTCCTGCTGAATCAGAAATTATATCAGCCTGTGTTGGTGCTCTCTGCTGGGTCCGTCGCTTTCTGCCTTTCTCTTTCTTCCTCAACGCTGAGGAGACCCTCCAGGACTTACTGCTCAGCCTCCTGTCCGAACTTCCTCCCCTCTCTCTGGTAATATGACCTGTTCTTTTCTAAAGAATATTGATGTAAACAGAATGATCTGGAGTGAATACATTTCTTATCCACATCAATTCTTCTCAGGTGGCAGATACATTGGTGCAAGCTTTTCCAGAGGAGGAAGAGTCGGTCAGAGTTCCCTTAAGAGAAAAGTATAGCTCACTGCTGCTGAGATTGAGACAATGCAATGTGCTTGGTAAGGACACCTGGACTCTTTTGTTTAACTAACTACGCATGGGTACTTATTGTTGATAGTTGATTTACTTAACTTATACAATTTGTTGAATGGGTTGACACGGATTGAATTTTCCTTCCTCTGAAATGCCAAGTGTGATAATCAGGGGAACAAATCCAATTTCAATGTAGGAGGGTACAACAAGAAGGGTTATGTCTTTTAGCAAAAAACATTTTTTGGGTGTGCTTAGCAATACAGCAAAATTTCTCTTGACGTTTCATTCCCTTTATATTCCCCTCACTTTCCTTTGCATCTTGTCTTACAAAGTTAAGGCTTTATTGTCTAAATTAGACAATATTCTTACTCACGGGTCTTAAATAAAGACAATAGTATTGCTAACGGGTGAAAGTAGAGACAGTCTTGCCGGTATGACAACCCGCCCTTCATCCCCTCATATTATTATTCTCCCACATCCCTGAACACATGGACTCAACTTTTTATCATCTGTATGGAATGCAGTAGAATTAATAAGAAATACTTTTTTACTTAATACCATTAATAGCAAGTTATCTATCATTTAAATATTTGCTTTGATTAAAAAAAAATCTAGGCAATATTATTTTTAATTTTGTATATTAAGCTGCTTAATGGTCATGCTTGTAAGTTAATAATGGCAAAATTCCCTTTCCTATATAATTTAGATATTACCAGGAAATAATATACAAATTGCTCCTTCAAAAAACTTTTCAAGTTTCTCAACAAAAACTTGATTTTATAAGTTAACATTTGAACACATCTTGATGGTGATAACACTTCGCCCAAAACTCGTTACTGAATAGGCATTGAACCCATCATACAGTATATCTCAATGCAATGTGCTGCTGACATCTACGTTAGTGAGCTCTCCTGCAGATGGCAACAGTAAACGTTTGTTTGATTTGATTCGTTGTTCACTCTTAAGCATCTTCATGTCAGACTCGCTGGTCGCTTTTTAGAAATAAACGCCTTTCGTCTTTTGTTTGCATAGATTATTAATATCAAGTGTTTTCAATACAAATTATTAATTTATTAAAAATTATACTATTCTACATAGCTATCTGTTCCAATTATTTGGAGGACACTTTGTGGAACAGGGTGACATGTCCCCCCTTCCCCACCAGGATTTCCGCTCCTGGTGACAACCCAAAGAAAATGTCTGAACTTTTATGACCTTTGTGCTTGGTTTAGTACTGTTTACTGTCACTGTATGCAAACTTTGGTTCAAAATAATTTAAAGTTTTGTTTCTTATTTTCTAAGTGAACACATAAACAGTGATAATTAAGATGATATGTTTCACCTATTAACCATGACTTCCACACATGTCATGTAATTATGTCGCTCAATAATATTCTGTCTGTTCTACAGAGGTGGAAAAAGAGGAGGCGGGTGAGCCAATGATGGTTGTGATTCAAGACAGACTTAGGCAGAGGACAAAACATCTTCAGCGCTTGCAGAGACACCTGGCCACCCCTGAGCTCCATCTGTGGAGAAAGGAGGAGAAAGAGGAGGACAGGGGAAGCAAACATGGCATGGCCATGTTAAGGCAACTTTCCCTGGGTACAAGTCTGAGCACCAGCACCTTAACTGAATGTGGTCATCCCTCAGTTTGCAGCAATGGAGACACAGTGGATGATACATCTGAGATAGTCTCTCCTGTAATGAATAATAGAGACATATGCAGGTAGCCAGCATATGATAGGAGTGCTACCATTGCAATTAAGTAATGATATATACATTACAGCTTATTCTGTGTTCTTTGGTGTTCTTTGCAGGATTAAAAAAGCAAAACATCTAAGAAGGCATGGACAGAAGAGTGCTGTTAAGATTGATAAAGTCATTCATAAGGAGAGTCACCCAGGTGACACCAAGGTGAATCAACAGCCATCATTACCGGTTGTAGGCACCTGGGAGTTTGAGCTTGAGGATGAGGAGTATCTGAATTTCCTGGAGCTCTTTCTCACCTATGTGCTAGAGAGGGAAATTGCGGATGGAGGAAATTCAGGCTGTGAACTCCCTCTGTTGAAGGACTTCTCCTCCCAGCTGAGGGAGAGAGAGTTGCATTCCCTCACCTTTGATGTACGCTCAACTATTCATCGACAAAGAGATGCTCACCACCCCTTGAGAAAACACACTGGCACAGTTCCTCCAGTGTTCAGAGCTGGCTCCTGCTACAAGCTTGCGAAACAAGGTGTGACACCCGAGCTTCAAACTACCTCCATCAGGAGTGAAGCACCAATATTGAGAACCAGCTCATCTGTCTCCTTAATTCCTGGGCTAAGAACTGGCAAGCAAAGAGGTTTGTTTGGCCTCCGACAGCAGATTAGGGTGCCTTTAGGCCAAAAAATGAATGGAAGCCTCTTTGGTTCTGAAACTAGCCCCATTCAAAGTGGCTTTCAGATGGGGCATCCACCAGAGAGTTTTATATTTGGCTCCTCAACTTCTGTGAAAGCGGTGACTGAACTGCAGCAAGGCCTGGATCATAAATTAGAGGCTCAGTTTCCAGAGCTGAGCAGGCTGTTGGAATGGATGGTACGCTGGGCCAATAGCAGGGTGCTGCATTGGCATCATGTCAAAAAGAAGAAAGAAAAGGGAGGACTGTTTCGAGGAACAGCCAATGAAAGTGTAATGATTCGTGTCAAAGCCTCAGCGCCAGCCATCCTTACTTCCCTCAGTTTGCTGCAGCACAGGTACACATCTGCTCTCGGGACCGACCGTTACAGAGCCCACATTCAAGTTCCAGCAATACAATGTACTGTAGCCCCTGTGGTGCAAGTTCAGGCGGGGAGACCGATGGAAAAAGGGAACGATGGTAACATAAGCTTCCCTACACCTGCAAACAGACCTAACTCTGGTCTTGATTATAATCTACAGCAACAAGAACTATCCATGTGAGTGTCTCCTGTTTGTATGTCATTATTCAATTTAATTAACAGCTTAACTGGTAATGGGCCACATAGGGCAGACCCCTACCAGCTGACTTTTGATCTGAAGCAGGGTACAAGTCGGGACAAGTTGCCTGTTCACACTCAAATTATTACCATGTTTTTATTCACAATGTGCTATCATTGGAGTGAATGAATGCTAGCACACGTAGACATTAATCTTGATCCAGCCAGTTTGACATTAAGTGAAAGAAGTTCCACTAATGCAACCTGTTTACTCAGAATTACTCAGATAGTAAAAGACTTAATGCTTAGCATGGATGCTACATGGTATAGATTTAAATATTTTGCAATAAGCAAATTTAGAGTCCATTAATAGTGCATATGGTGACGCAGTGGTTAATGCTGCTGCCTAACAGCAAAAAGGTACCAGGTTCAAATCCATGTCTGCCGGCCTTTCTTTGTGGAGTCTGCATGTTCTCCCTGTATCTGCGTGGGTGTTCTCCAGGAACTCGGCTTCCTCCCACAGTCCAAGAAACATGTGATACAGGTGAATTGGCAACACTAAATTGCCCTTATGTGTGAGCGTGTGTGGTTGTATGTCTCTTTGTGTCTGCCCTGCAATGAACTGGCAACTTGTCCAGGGTGTACCCCGCCTCGCCCAATGTAACCCCCCCACCCCCCACCCTGAACAGGATAAGCGGTAGATAATGAATGAATAATAGTGCATGTGATGAAAAAGCATTATAAGTACATAATATGTCCATCTATGATTATGCCCATCCCATGTATTTAGAAATTTATAAATATTTTCCTTTCACTGCAGTAGTTCTAGTACAGATGAAACAGAGGAGATGCAATCTCTAAGAACACCTCCCCCTCATGACCAGGATCAACTGGCATTTGAAGCACAACAAGCTCAATATAGTTCACAACAGTCATCTCGTGACGACATGGACGTTACACCTGAAAAAGAAGGTAATATGTTACTTCATATTCGATGTATGACGATGCTGTATTGCAACCCTTATAACAATCAAAAAATTATCAATTGACGTATTTGTTATTTGTAGAAACAAATGGTGCCAGTGTGGGCTTAGAAGCATCCGCCTCTGTTTCCAATGAGAACACCTTTGGAAACGTCTGCCCAGATGAAATGGTAATTTTCACCACTCAGGATACATAAAACAAAATTGACAAAACACACTAATAGCTTATTTTTGTGTTTTGCAGAGTTTAAAGCTTTCAGATCTGGACTTGTCAGAAAATGTAGAGGACGCTTCCAATTCCGTTTTGCTGTGAGTTCATAATGAAAACATTTACCAGAATGTGTCTTATTATTGTGGTATGTGACGTTAACTATAGATGAAGTTCACTTTAATTTCTCAACACCACATATTACAGAATTCTATGAACAGAATAAAACACCATCTCTGCTGAGTAACTTCTACTTGGTTTCAAAACCTCATAATTAATTTCTCTTTTTGTATTACCAACAGTCATACTCAAAGCTCACAAGGCCCCCCACCGTCTGAATCGGAAGGTCTTTCCACTGTCGATGCTGAGGTAGAGGTTCCTGCAGAGCTTTCTTGTTCAGCTGAAGCAACTTTAACAAAAACACCTATGGATTCACCAAACCCTCAGCCACAAAACCCCGTGGCAGGTGCACCTGCTGCAGATTTTACAGAGCCCCATCAGCCATTATCCAATCAGAGTCCACCGATGAGACAGCGTTTGGGTGAAGATTTATTCAGACTTGTTCAGGTAAGAAAAGACAAAGGGAAGCTTTGGACTGAACATACTCATTGGATTTACTCTGACCTTAAGGGCTTTTCTCCCCCATTACAGAATATCAACTACATGAGCTTGAGGGAGGTTTTAGGAGCTTCATTTTCTAATCTGCAACTTGCTCAGCAAAGCTCTTTTGTTCAGTCTAACAAAGACTCCTCACATCCTAATGCACCATCATCTTACGCCACCAATTTCATCCCTGAACTACATGCCATACCTGTACAAACAAACAGTTCTTTGGCATCTCGGGCGGAAGCATGCGTGTCAAGATCAGGATCCAGCCACCCTCAGGTCAATGAGGTCAGTGCATCTATGTTTGCTGAGCAGCCTGCAAGAAAATGCTCAGAGAGGTCCTCTCCAACAAGCATCCAGCATCACCCTCTTAGAACTCTATCCTCTACTTCCAATGTTGCCGGGGTAAATAATCAGGTATTGCTTAAGTGTTCTTTTGACACGTTTTCATTTGATGTAAAAAATACTTAAAATTAAAGTGAAACCAAACTAAATGAGTTTTTTTTTCCTCAGGAAATGCAGCCACTTTCCGTCCAGGCAGTATCACCAAAAATCCAGTTTAAGGAGAGCCGGGGTTTAATTCCTTCTTCACAGGGGCTTCTTGCCATGACTGACAGCAGCCACAGAGCACCCGTTTTACCGCCTTCTAATAGTTGTGTACAAGGGGACCTTGCATCCTATGTCTTAGGCCTGAAGTTACTTCAGCTGCAACATCCTCCTTCAACCCACAAAACAGCCCCACACTATCCCCCAGCCCTGATGCTGCACACTGCAAACCGTGCATATACAGAACCCCATCAGCTTAAGTTTAAAAGCAATGACCAGTTTCTCACAAAGAAGACGGACGCTGAAAAAAGAAAAGTCTCTCCGGGTCCCAAAACACAACTCAGTTTTCCATGTAATCCATCTCAACCCAATACTCAGACATCAGAGAAATTCAAGGGGCAACAGTTGCCACTACTTCTTACTGCTACACCAATGCATAGCCTTTATCAGCTGCATCTTGATCCAGCTCCACAACGCAACATCCCATTCCCCAAACTCCCCGTACCGTCTTCATCCAGACCAAAAATGGTGAGAACCTTTTTTTTATTTGGGATTTTGTAAATTACCTGCCATCAAATTGCATGTTGTGTTTTATGTGCATATATCTATCTTTGCCACAGACAATGCCTGCGCCAGCTCCTTCAGTCCAAATGATCCATCTCAAATCCATGGAGGAGGTGACGGGTTCAGTGAGGCAGAGCGCTGAAGAGGCTCAACGGCAGATGCTCACAGTAGACCCACCTGCTGAAAGTGAAAGAAGAGATATCGCTTCACAGAGCTCCAAGACCAGCAAGAGGTAATCACTTATTAG
The DNA here is from genome assembly GCA_037951165.1 of Lophius americanus. Classification (NCBI taxonomy): domain Eukaryota; kingdom Metazoa; phylum Chordata; class Actinopteri; order Lophiiformes; family Lophiidae; genus Lophius; species Lophius americanus. The sequence continues at coordinate 5,005,512 of JBBDHG010000057.1, read as the reverse complement.
CTTTCATGTATTTGGTTTTCTTTTTTAAAGAATATTTATTTAATCGCTATACTCGCTTTGTGGTTTTTAGGCAGAAAAAGCGTGAGAAGAGGGCTAGAAGGCAAAGAAAGAACAAAGAGGTAACATTCACACCCAATGAGCCTATCACTTTCATACACGCTGTTAAGTTAATGCTAACAAGAAATAAAAAAAACAACATTTTTAATAATTTTGACTGTAATTCAACTCTCATTTTATGGTTTTAATATAACAACAGCCAATAAAGGAGCATGTCAATGAGGACCATGCAGTTGCAGAAATGATCACTCCTGCAAAAGTTGTCCCCATTCCATCTGGTTAGTATTAAATCTTTTTCTTAATTACATCTGCCTGTAGCCATATTGTTAGAATATGGGGAGTGCAATGTGTAATTTCAGATAGTTTCACCTTGAACTTTTTAGTTGGTTAACATGAATAGCAATATAGTATAATATATAGTGTAAAGAAGGGTTGGGAAAAGGAAAGATCCATATCAAGTACCTTCTTCAGCTCTCCTCAGCTTGCCAATCAAATATGTAAAGTGGTTGTGAATGTAACATGTATGTATGATGTTGTTTGACATACATCTTCCAATTCTTTTGACTTAATGTCTGGCGTGCATTTCTAAGGCTATTATACCAAGTCCCAGTCTGATGAGGTTAATTTGTTGGCAATGATGTAAAAATTGCAATATTACTGTCTCTTATACTATAAACTGAAATTGTATTATTATTCCGTCTGATGTAATTAATAGTCACTACATTCCAATAGGAGGACAGAAATCGGAACTGAAACACTGAAAAAGCTGTTCTTATATTTTAGTGAAAGAACTTCTTTTGAATAGTTTTCACATCAGCTAGTTCCCTGGCATTTCATCTCCCATGCCTTACACACCTAAGGATGTTGTTTTTGACTGGGTATTTGTCAATTCTATTTATCTTTCATTCTTTTTTACTGTATAATTAGAAGTCCCAGTTCCTTTTGACTCTTTTCTGACTGGTCAAAGATTATTGGACCAGGTCACGTCCACTTCAGCTGAGCTCCATGCATTTGCTTCCACCTCTAAAAGATTGCCAGAGTGTCATTTCACCAACACCGACCCCGGTGAGTCAAAAGTTTGGTCAGGATGTGTATGTCAGTAATGTCACAGGTGTGAACACTGTTTCTGTTTCTATTTTTAATTGAGTGAAAGTCAAAGTCCTTTTTAAGCAATATGCCAAGCACTTATACATTTTATGAACATACAGTTTAGTGCAATTTCCAATACATGTTTTCAAATACAGGAACATTCCTTTGATGAAGATAAAGGTTGCCTCATTGATATTTGAATTTTTTTTTAATTTATATTTTTTTTCAGTTTGTCCTCCTTTACTTGTGGATAAAGCTGTTTCTGCCTCTGTGACTGCCGGTAACCAAAAATGATTTATTTTTTATTTATTATTATTTGTTTATTTTAAATTGCAGATTTACTTCTGTTCATCTGTTGTGCTTGAACAATTTATTCATTGCATGGTTTGTGAATGTTTACTCCATTTAGCACAAAGGCCAGAGAAACCTCATGTTTGCTTTGAGGGCCTTATTCAAGATACAGAGAAAACTCCAAGAGAACCTGAGAAGAATCTGGTGAGGGACATTGTATTCTAGCTTGAACCAGTATTCACTCATTTGAACGAAATAATAAGAATTTGGTTTCCCTTTTCTCTGTCTGTCAGGATCGTTCTGGCCGCCAGTTTATAAGTATCACGGATCTAGAAGTCCAAGACTTCCATGATGATTTACCAATCATTACAACTACCCCAGCAGTACCGGATGTCCCTCTCATCCAGCCTTCTTCACCTACCTCTGCTCAGCTTCACGTACTTGCAACCTCTGTTTTTAGAAGTGCTGCTACTGCTGATGTGAAACCCATAGTCGCGATTGCAGAGGATCTCCCGAATCTCCCTACCACTCACACAGGTCTTTATATCTCTGTTTACATTAGCACTATTGATAAAATGTGGCACAAATAGCTGTTGAACTTTATGCCGTAGATATCTCTGAGGAGTCCCCGTCACTCGACTACATTGAGACCAACAGGAATCCAGAAAGAATCACTTTACAAGACCTGGAAGATCCCAGCGCCTCTGAAATCTGTCGAGCCATAAAGACCCAGAGCGTCCGACCTCACAGTGCTTCATCCACACATCCTACAGTCTGGTTCTCTTCACATCTGTCACAGCTGGATGCTCAGTTGGCTGCTCTTGAGAGCATTGCAGATAATCTGGAGAAAGACTTTTCCAGCTCCAGGATGGTACACATGCGTGTTATCTTAACACTTACATGCAAACAGGAGGCTTATGTTTTATTGTGTTAGTCGATCCCTTTACTGTGAATCCAGTATCTCAGGAATGTCTTTTTGGTACCTCTTAAAGTCGCCTATGAGTGCAAAGTCTCTTGGATCCCACAAGATAGTTTTGGTCATATCTCAAACTTTCGCGTGTTTATTCACGCGTTTATTCCAAGAAAAACATTATTCAATACTATATCCCAGGAGCAGAGAGAGCAAATGTGACCATTGTTCACACATGCTCATATACTGAACTTTGAGAAAGTGTTATGATTGTACGAATCTTCTGTGGGGATAGGTTGAAGATGTGTTTGGAGTCTTAGAATTTGTAGCTTCTTTGTTGCAACATCTGTTTTTAGAGCATTGTAGTCAAGCACAAGTTCATTAGTGTTGCTGTTTATGAGCTTCAGGAGATTGTCATTGCAGCAGATAATGAAATTCTCTATCGGACACTCTATTTATTACATGGATGGAAACTGCAAACATGACCCAATAATCACAGTTGCATTCATCATAATTTTGTTGCCATAAATGCAAACAAAGATGTTGAATATGTCATTCTGTGCTTGTCCTGCTTTTCTCCTTAGCTAGTGAACAATATTGAAAGAATCACACCGATATCGGCTCCAGATGTGACGACCACCAGCCCGGTAAAAAAAACTGTCAGACTGTCTGTCCCACAGAAAGGTATGCCATAAATATATGCTTTACCGATCATGTAATGTTGTGTTCTATTGTTATTGTACAAAGTTGCAGTTTTTTGTGGAATAATATATCAATGTAAATGTTTAAAATCTAATCAAGACTCTTGTCCATTTTCTGTCTCTTGACAGCTTGGATACCACAACAAAACATCTTTGAAGAGGAGGAGGGAGAAGAAAATCAGGGAGAAACATCTGAGCTCTATAAAGACTCTGGAAGGAAGCCATCTTTTTATTTTGCCAGTTCTTCTCTTGGTCAGCGTACTGGTCCTTCCTACCTACACGCACCTCTAAGTAATAATCCTAACATTTGTAACAAAGTTATCAGTATTTTCAAAGTCGCTTGAATCATGATCAACAATTACAATTAAAGTCAAACGTTTTCTAGGTGTGTCGCAATTAATATTCTTTAAGATATTTTCACCCATAGATGCAACATGAGATTTAATTAAAGTATAATCAGCTGATGCATTCATCAGTTATTATTAGACTGATTCCTTGTCCGATACATGGTCATTTTTAAGGAAAATTAATATTATAAACATATGTTTTGCTCACACAGACACAAGAGATCATCCGGACGAAACATTTGAAATAACTCCTGTGTAAGTTAAATTAAATTTGATGTATTTTATCTTATTTGCACTTGTACATTAGCTCACTTTTCTTTTCTTTTTTCACCTACTTCCTGTCCTATAGACTGACAGATGAGAATCTAGATCAACTTGAGCTATCCGATACAGCAGAAATCTTAGACGACCTGGTGAAGGGAGGGTATTTATCTCCGACTGACCTGGATTTGTCTAATTCGCGTCATAAGTGGTATGGTACACCCTAAATTCAGCGCTCTCAACCTAAATAATTACTAATGTCACTGAGATAAGTAACGTGATACCATGCAGGGTGGAACGGCGGGAAAGTAGCTGGATGTCACCAGGACATGTCCTTGCGGAAGAAGAGAGCGGAGAGCTGACGACCTGGATGAAGAGGAAACAGAGGGAAAGATTGGATGTCTATAGGAAACACAGACAGAGATTGAGAGAGATGGAGCGCAATCCTTTTTCTGTGTCTGCAAAAGTGGTGAGAGATGTTTGCCTCTTTACTATAATTATTAATTCCATTGTATTTTCTTTACAACGTTGCATCTGCTAACATCTTGTTCACCTGCTGTGCTCCTGCAGAAACCGAAAAACCCAAATCGAGCAAGCAATTGGAGGACCAGAGGAGAAAAAGAAAAGTATATACTTTTTAACATTGTCTACGCACAGGAGACATTCCATGTGTGTAACTCTGTTTTGCATCTAATTTAATAGGTTCATGCTTCTGGAACAATACAAACAGAGGACCCGCGATGCCTGTTCTTTGGTCGCTGACCCACCAAACATACCTTTAACTCAATTCAATTCTCAAACTGGAGGTTCACCACTGGCCTCAATGAGTCGGTCAGCCTCGGCTCCGCCCCCTAGTGGCATTTACAGGTATCTCCTCTTATCTGAGCAGGACATTGTCTCATCAAAGCAAGGCTTTTTGTTGCAGCGGACCACTTATGAAGGACCCCTTCATAATACTACCACAGATTAAGCATACGTCTACTACCATTTATAGTACCAGATGTCATTTGAACGATATGTATAGTAAAGCTTTTAACTTTAATCTTTTGGACTTCCTTCATAGTGAAAAATAGAATCACATTTCAGTTTGAATCATGTTAATACAACTTATTTACTCTTAAAGGGCTCATTTTATTAAAATTGCAATTGGACTCAGACAACTTGGGACTTGAAAACATTTAAGCATTTCAAGTCACGGATCTTAAAATCTTTCAGAGAATGAACAGTACAAATTATTAAGGCAGACATTCGAAATGAGCAGTCTAAAATAGACTCATTGGGGTTACTGAAGTAACTTTAATTATCGAGCAGTTAATCAGGTTGTGAAATGAAGGTTATGATTATGCTGGTGAAGATAAGTGAGAGTGAACAGAGACACAGGAAATTACGCAACGTGCTCATGGAATTATGCAGAGCAATCGTGTCACCATGTTGTTTTCAATGTCCTCCATGTTCTCAGAGCTGAGTCACCCGCTACTGCTTTAGTTCATTTTTAATGATTCAGCACTATTTTATAGTTCCGTAGTATTTCATGGGCGCCCTGGCTTATAGCCCTCCAGGGGTCTGCGGACCCTACTCTGAGAAACCTTGTATTAAAGAATAATTTTACTCAGATCAAGCCTTTGAGCAAAACATTTATATATAATTCCAATTTATTATTATTACTATTATTATTTATCATTTGTGACGTTAGCGGACACTGTTAATGAAGGTTATATTTTTCAGGGCTCACAATGTTGCTGCCAGTGAGAAAAGAAGTTTTATATCAGAACAAGCTCATCTCCATCACAGTCAATGGAGTGCTGATGCTGTACAGTGGTCTTCAGAGGACCGCCACAGGAGACTGGGACTAGATAGACCAGGTACCACAGTAATATCCAGCTACAATGATGCTCTAAAAATGTATTTTAAAGCCCTTCTCAAAAGATTCAGATTACCTTAACCCATATGTTGTGTTAGTCACCTCTCTGCCAAAGGACCGCCTCTCTCAGGTGACCAGACGTGGCATGGTTTCTGGAACCAAGAACCATACTAAACTGGACACAGCTACCCTGAGTGAAGAACAACATGTCCCGAACCAGAGAGAGACAGGATTGAACAAAACTCCTTCAGGAGGGACTGCTACACAGAAATGGATCGTGAGGGAGAAATCCAGGATTCAAGAGGGAGAAGAGGTGAATGTTTCGGAGCCCTTTTTAGAACTGAATAGTCTGCGGGATCCAGAGGACTTTAATATAGTAAGAATTATATTTTTTCCATTGCATATTAGCCATTGTTTATGAGGAATTCATCTCCTCTAGATTGAAAATGACATCTCATTCACTCTCAAGGGATTTTCTTCTGCTTGAATAAATAACTTTTCTTGTCAATGTTTTAATAATTTACTTTATTGTTGATGCAGTTTTATATCTGTTAAATTCATTGTACACCTCACAGGTTATAGCGAGACTGAGGGATGAACAGGAGGAAGGTGCCATAGCTGATGTATCAGACATGGACTGGGAGGAGACTAGCAGCATCAACCTCAGCAATATAGACTGGGCCGCTATCGAAAGTCTAGTGAATGACGAAGAAGATGAAGTGATTTAACCCTCATGCTTTCATTTATTCACCCTTCTTTCTATGTTCACCGAAAAAATGAACCCACAACCAAATAACAATGACATAACAAAATAATAAATACAAATAATAAATATAAGATATCATAAATTGTTGCTAAAATATCAATTAATAACTATGGATTTCTATTTTAGAACTCCCCTTTTAGCAATAATGTTACCGGATTTTAGCATATTTACCATTTATCTCAAGTAGATTAATGTAAAAGTGTCAGTTATTTATTCAGAGCCACAACAGCCAAAGATAGAACATTTTTGCAAGTGTTTTTTTAAAGATGTGTGTGTAGGCATTTGTGTCTGTGTATCAATATCTTGTTTTAGTTTGATATTATGCATGACCTGTGTGTTTTCAGATGCACTTTCTGAGCATTTATTACTTCTGGGTCCAATGTGTCTAAAATGGTTAGGGCGTGTAAGATGTTATCTTTTTGAAAATTGTTTTTTTTCTACCAAAAACACAGCATAGGACTTAGGGGAAGTAAAAACAATACAAAAACAAAAAGCTGGCAAGAGTTCATGTGCCCATTCTCCATTCTGTATATCATTAGCATTTTTAACTAAGTTAAGACACATTATTATTTGAGATATTTGTTTAATAATATTGTAATAAATATAAACATTTTATTGGTAAGGTAGGCCTACAAGAATGATCAGTAATGCAATCAATCCTAATTTTATATATGATTTTTAAATATTACATTATTACCATTTATATTTCGCGTGATACTTTCTTCTGTAAAGCTTAGTTTTGTGAAATTTATTTGTGTATTTGTATAGTTTTCCAAATATTTTTATAGACTTTTTCAACAATTAAACATTTAATCATTGCACAATGTATTTGTAATATTTTTTCTGTAGTTTTTATTTCTGTCATTCACATGGCCTGAAGAGATACCACACAAATCTGTTTTAATATTTGACATTTAAATTTTTCAAAATAAGTCACTATTATATACTGTAGCTATTAATATTATATATAAACTTAACTGTTACGTTTATATTTAAGTATCTTGAGCATACAATCCAAAAAAACACCACATCATCCTTGATATATTTCAAATTATTCTCACAATCAATAAAACAGGCACACTAGTCAAATTCATCTGAACACTGGCGCACAGGAGTAGAAGTAAACGAAGCAGCTGACAAACTAACGAAAGAAGCAATCGGAAAAGTTGACAGTAACCTAAACTAGATCTTGAGAACATTGTGAAAGCTTGAATGGAAAGGAAATGGAGGGAACGGGACAGGGAAAGTATAGTTAGACATAAATACAGAGCGTCCGCAAAAAAAGTGTATTGAAAGAAACTTGCAGAAACGAAGTGGAAGAAGTCTCCATATTAGTAATGGGTTTTGGATATTTTGGTCTTAATAACATTTTGAAATGAATTTGCAAACATGCGATAGGTCTATGTGACCTCCGCAATCCACCGGAAACAATAGAACGTTGCGTTATCCATTGTCCAACAGGAAGGAGAAATTCCTAAAAACAGACTGGAAATGGAAAAGACAAAAGCTTGATCTCAGACAGATAATGCAGGAAAGTAAAATCGGTTACAGGGCTTTGTTAAAATTTGCAGTCACAACCGAATTGAGCATAACAATAAAGGGATTTTATAGCACTATGACCCTTTCAGTTCACACTTTATTTCAGAAGGTAGCGGTAATGTGCCTTCAAGTTGTTTGCCAATTGCTATTAAACATCACCAGAAAGAATGGGTGAATACAATATCTCAATTTCAAAGTCTGCCAATCAACAGTAAAAAAAACAAAAACCCATAAACAGCAGAGTGCCACATTAAAAAAAAAAAACAACGGAAGAAGAAGAAAGAACTTCCGGAAGTCAAAGGTAATCCTCGTATATTGAAAACATGGATCCCAACAAAATTGACGAAGGTAGCATCTTCCAACATTTAACTGTTTATATTCAGGATATTTATTTTACACAACCTTGAAGTACGTTCATGAATTTTGGACTGTATTTCCGGTTCGTATGAATTAGCTACATGAAGCTTATATGAGAAGCAGACGTCTATTCTATTTCATTTCTTCTGCTAGCTTATTGGTCGAGCTATACCCAGTGCTTTTGTTTTTGTTGATAGTTCCAACAGTTTTGTTCCATCTCTCTAGCATGAAATTAAAGTACATTCCAGGCATGTTTTTGGTATTTTAGATCCACATTGTTGGATCAGCAGTTAAAGTTGTTGACTCAACAGTTAAATACATCTGTTGTTACAAATGTGTTAACATAGCTTCAAATGGTTGTATTGCAGAAAGCGGGTATAACAAACACAAATTTTCGGTTCCAGAAACGATGATCTGAGTTGGTTCAATCAGCTCTGAATTTTTTTTTTTTTAACCTCCAAGTTAAAACCGTGCACAGGGACAATCAAAAGCCAGCATTGAATACACCTCGGATTGTATGATTCACAATGGCAACCAAATGATAATAAATTATAATAATAATCAACTTTATTTATGTAGCATTTATAAAACACTTTGTAACAAAGTGTTCCGTAGGCAAAGAGATCGGAAATTCAAACGGTGTTTACACATAAATAAATGATGACAACAAAAGCAGATATGCAGAAGCAAAACAGCTTTACACACAGAGAACCTTGGGATTCCTGGGATAAGTTGGTGAAAAAATTCCGGTTTTGTTGTAGAAAACCCACCAGTGAGCAGGTTACATTCACACATTAAGTTACCATGGTAACTAAGAACTTATTCCTTCATCTCAGTGTTAACAAACTCCGGTTTTTGGAATACCCCAAAAATATTTGATCCATTTGTTTTTCTTTGTGTACTTGTAAATCTTGTAATGAAGAGCTGCACCATTACTGCACACCTTCTCCAGTCTCCTTATGCTTATCTAAACTTTCCTACCTAAAATTCAACAAAGAAGATCCAAGTAAGTCAAGACTTCTCTAGGTTCACTGAGGGGTCACTTGCAGTTGAAATTACTTTATTGATTTATTTACAAGGAAAAACATAAAAGTTAAAGGGCTTCATCCTGTATTTTTGATGCTTCTTGTGTACGAAAAACAAGGTAGTGAAATATAGATTCAATTTGGCTCCTTTGCAGCATCAGAAGAGATGGATAGTGACGGAGACATTGCATCCGTCATGGGATTCTCTGGATTTGGTATGTATCTATAACTTTGCAAAAGTTTTAATTCTTGTCTGATAAACTTACAGATTTTTGTCAGTTCTTGATCAGGTATATTTTTCTGTTACCCCCAGGTAAGAAGGCCCGCACATTTGACCTGGAAGCTATTTTTGAACAGACCCGTCGAACAGCCATTGAGAGGAGTCAGCGTGTATTAGGTAAGTCTGTTAACATGATGATCTATTTAATGTACATTTTGTCATAAAGGTTTGAGTGAATTGCTTTAAATGTTTCTTCCATAGATGAGCGGCAGAAGGATAGTCCGATGGAGGATGGGGAGAGTTCCATGTCAGTCAAGCCTTCAGTCCAGACTCAGGGACACACAGTTGCTGCTGCTGCTTCATCATGGTAAATAGGCATTTGTTGTTGTTTTTTATATGCTATAGTAGTTTTCATAAAGGCTGCTTTTCATTTAATTTAATTCAATTTTATTTTCCTTTGGACCACTCTCTGGGGTATGAAGAACAGTAAAACACCAACTCAAAACAGGCAGCAACCAGTACACACAAAAGTCATTTGGAAATCAACAAATGCTCAAAATGTTCTGAATAAATTGGACCAAATTAAACAGCACTTGTGCGTCTATGGTTCAAATAACTTCTGAAATGTATCTAAATTAGAAAATATTCAATAATATCTCCTAATGAAAACCTTCCTATATTCGGTAAAGAAAGAACATACTAGCAAATAATAAAACTTCCGGATCACCGGTTAAACAAAAGCTACATGTTTTGAGAGCATTTTTGACCAATGTGGTTATTACATGCAACCAGAATTTATATATGTATATGTGTATATATATATATATATATATATATGTATATATATATATATCCCGTACCATAGATAGGATAAACCACATTGGTCAAAAATGTTCATAACGTTAAAAACCCATTTAGACTGATAGATGTTGTTGTCATACAAAATTTTCAGTAAAGCTAGCTCAACAAAATACATTATTTTAATACTGCCTCTTATTACATGCAACCAGAAGTTTATCACACTCACATTTACCTTTCTATCCAACCTATATCTTCGAAGTTCAACAGAAACAGTATAGTTTGCAATGTGCTTGTTCACCTGAAGTAAACATTTGAGAAATGTCATATGGAAACATTTCTATTTGGTCTAATTTTTTGAAGCCCCAAACTTCACCGCCATATAAAATAATTGGTGCACTGAGCTGATCAAATAATTCTCACTGTATTCAGTGTATTAACACTGTTTTGCTTAAATTTGTTGGTTTCATGCCTTTTATAAGTGTAAAATAAGAATCTTCTTTCATTTTTCTTTTGTTTGTTAGTAAACAGGAGAGTGAGAGCAGTTGTGACTCTGACAGTGACTCTGACTCAGAACTAATTGGGCCTCCACTGCCTCCTCAAAATAAAGCCGATGATGATGAGCGAGTGCGACTGCCTCTACCAGGGAGCACAGCTCACAGTGATGAAGATGATGATGATGAAGTTGAGGAACAAGATGATGATGATGATGTAAGTCCCACCTAATAGTAGTCAATAATAATTACAAAATATGTAATAGCGATCACATTCATTTATATCAGTTTGATCTAAAATGTCTCCCTGATGCCTCAAATACACAATTTCACAATTCAAGGTTAATTAATAGTTAATAGTTTTGCATGTGTGTCTCCTGTATTTGTGTCATTATTTCACATTGCGCCGGCCACAAGAAATGGACATGGTACACGCTACATGTACGCTCCACACGAAGGATTTAAGTTAACTGATGCCATTTACAACAAGCAATCAATAAATCCATTGTTGAGTGAGGCTCCAGATATATATCTTGAAAACATCTGTTCCAGGATTCGTGTCTCACTTAAGAAAGACATTTACAAACGCATATCTATTACACAGCAAGTGCAAAGTGTTTATGGATTCAAATCATTTTCTTTCTTTTTTTTAATCTTTGAGCTTCGCATTATCACTGACCTCAACAGTATCCCTTCGTTCTACCCACTCATACTGCCTCCTCCTTCCCCGGAATAAGCTCAGCACCATGGGTGATCGGGCCTTCTGTTCTGCTGCCCCTCGTCTGTGGAATGCCCTCCCTGACCATCTGAAGGCTCCACAGACGACTGACACATTTAAAAAAGGATTTAAAACTTTCCTTTTTAGCAGAACCTATAACTTTAATTAACATTGCTGTATTTTGGGCAGGGTTTTATATAGTTATTATTTTATTTTTTATTGATTCTTTTATCTGCTTTTACTTTCTAGCACTTTGAGATTTGATCCAAATATAAAGTGCATTATAAATTAAATGTATTATTATTATTATTATTATTATTATTATTATTATTATTATTATTATTATTATTTCTGGAACAGTAATTAAACAAGTGACAGTAGTCACTAACTAAGATCGCTAAACGAAACACTCATCAGTGTTTTGTTTTTCTAACAGCGTTGATATCTGTGCCTTTTTCTTCTACTTGTGAAAGCACTTGCTTTGAATTGTGGAGTGCTTCATAGATTTCTACACTAGATGGCGTTGCAAGAAAGATATAAGCAGTCAACTTTACACCAGTGTTTTCCAAACCTTATTCTGGGGACCCATTCTTTAAAAATGACAAACCACCGTGACCAAATTCACAATAGGTATTGAAGTCATGCCAAAGGAGAGTTTTTGCATGTATCAGTTATCCTGACCATCCTTACTACAGCCTCAACTTTATTATCCCTTATTGTTAAACAAGTTTTTATCCCAGATATGTTTCACAATTCACAACTTCATTTTATGCATGCATTATAGAACACATACAAACTTGATAAATACTTGATAAATCAGATGAAATGTATCCAGTTTGACAGCATCAAGAATTTAATTTATTTTATTTCCTTTCAGTAAAACAGAACACATTTTGAATACATTTTAAACCTGGCTAAAAGTGTATTTGGGAGGCGATAACAAAATACACTTACTCATCTTCCCCGTAAAAAAGTATAAACAGTTTATAAACAAGACAAAATAAGCGCTCGTCATTTTTTTCCCTTTGTATGGCAACAAAATAGCAGAAAACCCAAACTGTAGTAGAAAACCTACAAGCTCTCATGTGAGACAAAGGGGTTTTGCAGATGTAAATCTGAAGTCTATGGAAGAAATTTATTTGGAGACCCAAATAAAATGAGCATGACTCTCCCAATGACTGGGAGAGTCATGCTTTTACATTCAAAAGCATAATTGATCTCAAGCAACCATTTGCAACATATTCCTTTAGTTGAGCCAATTAATGTTAAATGTGATTTGTGATTTAAATATTGGAAGGAAAAGCTATACAATAACCACACACATCCATCCTTTTTCTTTCTTTCCTGATGTTAATCTCAATTTTACAACCTAGAATCCAGTAAAGAAGATCCCAGACTCTCATGAAATCACTCTGCAGCATGGCACCAAGACAGTAAGGACTTCTTTCTATACTCTGTGATTAGAATTGTCCCTTCTGTGACACTATGAAATTCAATTATTGTATTCATAATAAGTACTACATTATGCACAGAATAAAACAACTGATAGAGCAGCAGCTTTTCTGTTTCCCCCTGATATTTTGTAGTAGTGCATTTTTTTTCTCCAATACGGGATCAATCTGGTTACCAGAACCAGAGAGTAGATTTTAAAGAGTTCTACGTGCCTTTGGATTATGTTTTGTGACTACTTGTATATTTGTGTTTCCTTTTACCAGATTAGATAATCTTTTATTTTTTAATAAGTTGATTGTCTACTCAGGTATCAGCTCTAGGCTTAGACCCCTCTGGAGCCCGTTTAGTGACTGGTGGGTTTGATTATGACGTGCGGTTCTGGGATTTTGCCGGTATGGACCAGTCCCTGCAGGCCTTCCGATCCCTCCAGCCTTGTGAGTGGTAAGTCAAATCCTGAGAACACAACATTGGTTATTTTAAGCTGAGCCTTGCCTGAATAACATACCCAAAATAAACTTAAAATAGCGCCACAATTATCGGGTGTATCTGCATAATCTTGGTATCTATGGACAGGTAAAACCTAAAATAGTTTATTTTCAGTGTCATTATCATACATAGTAACATTGCACCTGTTACTATGTGTGAGTAATCTGTGATTAAGCACAAAATACCATTAATTTCTATTTCCATTTCTCATCTGTTATTTATTTTTTGATAAAAAGGCTATACAAACATTATATTTCAGTAGCAACATGAAACAAAAAAAAATCAATTACTTGGCCCCGAAACTCGGGGCCGAAAACTACTGCATCAAATTTGATGGAAAATACTACAAAGTTCATGTTTTTTTTGTTTTGGGATACAACCAGGAAGACTCTCTTTTTGGCACAGTAGGAATGTCTATGTAAACAAATGTGCAACAAATTAGATTTTTGATTCCCGAGGAAATTTGGAGGCAAAATACCAACTATATCCACTAGGGAGAGCTATATGCACATACAACAACATTTGGCTGTTGCCCAATTATGGGCATGTTGGGAAGAACATGTTAAAATGTGGTTTAATAGATTAATGCAATCGTCCAGCACACAAACATAGTGTATGTGTGCCAAAGTCGATACACATACCCACACACATTTGCTTAGCTTCATTGAACCTGTTGGTAACTTTGGGACGTCCTCTCCTTTCATTCAAAATGCGCCTTTGAAGAAGCAGATGGTTGAGACCTGGGTGTTTGTGTGTAAGTGCATGTTTATTCTGTGTTTCACTGAAGCCATCATCAAAGATTGAATTCTTCTCTGGTTTTGGCATCCATTGGGCTGAGCAGGAGCAGTCCTCCGCTTATTAGCAGAAATTCACGCCACATTTAATTTGATCACAATGGGATCCAGTAGCGTTTTTGGTTTACTACAAGTTGGGCTCCATATAGAAAGCTGTGCTGCTTAGGTACACTGTAACCCTCATTTGACCCTGAATGACAAGTTCTACGCTCAATCAAACTTAAACATTCAGAAATATGAGTGTTTGATGTTGTGTAATGAGCCTTCGAGGATGCCAAAACCTCTCGGAGAAAAAGTGCATTGTGGAAAACTTTAATATCTATTCTGAAAAGCCCTGATGAAGTTCTATTAAACAGTGTATACATGATTATATTTCTTGTGGTACATATCTGCTGTAAAAGATTTTTGGGGGTTTATATTTTCCGTTGTGATTCATTATATTTCAAAGACTGCGTTTTCATTATTTCCATTTCATAATATATCTTAGTGCGTATGTTGCAAGATAGCAATCATCAGATGCACATCAGATGTTGTGTCTTTAGATACATGTAGCTATAGAAACCTATCGTTTCTTTTTTGAATAATTAGAACCTTATTATATAACTATTTTGTGGCGCAGAGGTCTTGTACTTTCACAACTCACAGATGGCTTGCAAACAGGCACCAAGACAATCAAAATGTATCAGCACCAAAGAAATCCAAACTAAAATTGTCTACTTTGTCTCTGATGTCCGTCTGTGTGTGTTTGTGTGCGTGCGTGTGTGTGCTCAGTCATCAGATCAGGTCCCTTCAGTACAGTATAACTGGTGACGTCATCCTAGTGGTTTCTGGCAATGCGCAAGCGAAGGTGTTGGACCGTGATGGCTTCAATGTCATGGAGTGCATAAAGGGAGACCAATACATTGTGGATATGGCCAATACCAAGGTAATTTGGTGTTTATTGCAACTTGGACTGAATTTTTTGTCATTTGTGAAATTGTTCCAATTAGTTATGATGTTTAAAAAGAATTGTACTGTTTTTAAGTAAATGCAAAGGTTGTGCAAACAGCTAAAAGTTCTGATATGGTAATGTATGTGAGTGGTTTGATCATTACACAGGTTTAAATTAAACCCAACAAATTAGGGAGGTGTTCAGCAACTTTATTCAGTCCAACTCATGTGAGTGTACCTGGAATGTCACTAATAATCCTTCATTGTCCAGGAATACTCAGCACAAAACTACAGCACGTATAATTCATTGAAAGAATCTGGAAACTGAAATGGATTGTAATGACAGTTTAGACAATAATTTCTCTCCATTTTCCCATCAGGCTTATATTTATTGCTATGTCTGACTTTGAATTTTTTGCATTTTATACATTTTTAACATATTTAGTCTCTTATTTATACACCCAGCTGTTCTGGAGCAACATTATCATTTATCTGAAGGTGTGTTTTTGAACATTTGATGGAGTGAAGTCCAGCTTTCCCCACTTTTCGCTCCGTGTTTGGGCGCTTTTAGGTCTCTACTTACTCATCAAGCAAATATCCAGCTCTTTAGCTGCAAAGTGCAGCACAATGTTGACCAGCTAGAGGCTGACTGCGTTTATCTGCCATTTGACACTGAGCAGTTAGTGTGCAGTGGGATTTTGGAGCTTTTTCACTGGAAGAAGCTGTCGTAGCCAAACATTTCTTTGAGAGTAGCAAGAGTAAAGCAGAAAAGATGTAGGCAGACAACTAATCAGTGATCGGAATTTTCATTTGATCATTATCTGAAAGTTAATCACTATGAACAAGACCTTTAACATTGTTTTCAAAATTTAATACCATACAATATTTGTTTTGTTTGGATTTGCGTTGGAGCTGCATATACTGCAAAGTTCATGAAGAATCCTTTGAAGACTTACATCTTGCATGGAATTTCATGGACCTTTTTTACTAAATAAAGGATAAATGCAGTTAAATAAATATGTTTTTACATACTCACACATAAACAAATAAATGTTTACTCTTTCATAGCAACAGCAGCTTGATCTCAATAGTCATTGCTAATTCGAATCTCAGGCTAGTTGTTCTGCTCCTCTGTTCGGTGCATAGATCCTGCCAATGTATAATGGTAGCAAGATGCAGCTATCTGTTTTTGTATGTGAGGATAATGGTCTGTGATGTGTGACCTGCCAGAGGCAGTCACAGGATGAGAGGAGCAGTACTGGTGTTTAGGGATTTTGTAGTTGATCTTTAACTTGTACCTGCATCTACAAAGTAAGATCCTAATTCAGTGCCTATGTTTGGGTTTCAATGTGTTTTAAGGAAGCCGTTTGGTGTCTACCAACCATCTGTAGCAGCTGCAGTGCATTTAGACATGGTTTATACCAACCATATGAATTACTTGGAACAAGCGAAGGCCTATTTATCACAAGTAGTGTTTTCCTGGATGTCCTACATTCTTGACCCGCCCAGTCCCATCTGGAGCAGATGCAAGAGTTCGGTTCAATGAAAATGTGTTTAGGCCTGCTTACAATGTCCTAGTAGATTAGCTGTGTCTTATGTGATAATTAATTCCTTGCTTCTGCTCTGCCTCTGTGGACAGTTACTGTCCTCCTACCCCAATCCCACTGTGTTGGGAGACTTGCCACACATTCAGAAGGATAGTATGACATGCCCGTTTTCAAATTTTTTTCTCTTCAAAAATTAAAACATAATAATACTGAAAAATCCCCAGTGCAGTATTCCAAAGTCATCCAAAAGTTCATATGGTTGTATTGTCCAAAAAAACTCTCAAAATCCAAATACAGAAAATATGATGTTGAGTGTTAGTGGTTTTGAAAGGTCTTGGAATAAAAGTATTCACTGAACTGGACATTTTTAGGCTTTATCAGAAAATGTATTAGAAATGATTGAACAGCAACCAATGAGTGATAAAAAGGTAATAAATAAGTCTAGAATGATCAACCTAATCTGAGAAATTTAAGTGGGAGCTATCATTTTTACTCAAAATCAGTTTCCCAGATGGATAGTTGACAGATGGCTACACAGAAAGTTTATCCAATTTATCCATAATCAGTCAGAATTATCTATCCCGTTTAATACTAGAGCAACTCCTAAATCATTAATATATATACTTCTTTAATTAGCTGATAATCCTCAACAGTCTCCAGTCAACAAACTGCAATGAATGATTGAACACGAGTCTAAATGCACTATGGAAAGCAACAGAGAAGTAGGGGCAAGTTTTCTTTGCACTATTTAACTTTAACTTGCCCTATTTCTGTTTACCTTTAGTGTGAATTTCAGACTGTGTCTCAATCATCAATGGCAGTTTGTTGACTGGAGATGTTGAGGATTATCAGCTAGATATGTTTAGGAAGGTAGTCGCAGGAACACCCAAATCATGAAGAACCTATGCTGAGTGATGCCATTCATTTTGGTGTTAGTACCTTATGCAAGGAAACAGCTATTCATAACCACTTGAGCTTTAACCTCAGCATATAGTGGGTGCAAAGTTCACCAGGAGATTTAGCCATGTAGCAATTTGTCATTAGTCCTTTTTAGTCTTTAAACATTCAGAGACAGCCTTTTCCCTTTTATTGATTTTTAAACGGGTACAATTTGAGTATTTAACACTGAACAGAACAGGCGGCCGTTCGTCCTGATGCACACATACTGATGTAGTTTGGTCAACTTCTGCTCATGCAAGGCTCTGCTTTCTTGAGCATCCTGTCAAATAGTGGTATGTCATGCCTGAAGCGTCTTTGCAGCACGCTATAGTGTTCCTCTCTGACCTGGTAGTGAGGGAGGCCTCTCTCTGGGTCCTCCTGCTTTGAAGTCATTTGTTATGAGTAATTCTCCACAGGACTACCTCAAAAGAGGAAATGTCCTGAAGATACTCTTCCAGGAGCTCACTGCTTGATGCTGTGACAAGGCATGCTGTACTGCTTCACCGGTGCAGTTGATAAACAAAAGCCTATGCCAAGGAAGGCCAAACATCAAGATCACAAACAGACCCCTTTATCAAGGGTGAGCCTTTTTAAGTTGTTTTCAGAATAGGCAACATAATTTGTGTCTCTTGGGAGCTTCCAAAGTCACTCTGGAAATAGGCCTTATAGTTGACATGTGCCTGACGGAGATCAACTCTGGAAATACTTTATCACAAAAAATGTAATAATATCCTTGAAATAATTAGGTGGTGACCTTTTGCACAGCAGTCTTGGCTCCAGATTTAACAATGAAGAACAACAGCTGTCTTTCCACATCATTTGTTTGCAGTGACATCGGAAAACATATCTTCATAAATTCACCTTCTTCGCTTCTTCCTGGCAACATTTCCCCTCTCAGCAGCTCCACCTGCTACATCTGGTCTCTAAGTATTAACTGAGTTTGAAAACTGTTGTTGGGCATCAGGCAGCCCTGAAAGTTCATGTTGCAGACTGGATCAACAGTAAACCAGATGAGTCACAGATGTTTGCTCTACCTCCAAGCGATAGGAAGCTTGCCACAGGATCCGGCCAGCAACAATTTAGCGCCTGTTAAAAGGGTGCAGTTTGTTAATTTTCAATTTCTCCTCTTTTCAGGGCCATACTGCGATGCTAAACAGTGGATGCTGGCACCCCAAGGTTAAAGAGGAGTTCATGACTTGCTCCAATGATGGGTGAGCATCAAATAAGTGTTTAGAGCTCTCGGTTAAAGGCATGCGTATGAGAAGGAAAAAACACAAAAACAGCTGCTATATGTAGCGGCATATCAAAGATTAGTATTGGAATGTGTAACTTTTACAAATTATTAATGAGATGTCAATAAACGGGCAATAAATACTTTTTTAAGGATTACCAATATGCTAATTATTCCATATGACTTAACAGCATATCCAGAAAAACACTTAATGATCTATATACGTTTACAGCTTTAAGTAATTTAATATTCAGTTATTTCATCTGTTAATATTTTTAGGTGTGATATTTAATGATAACAGTCATGGAAACATTTTGTGATTGTCATGATGACCTCGGCAACTTCCGTTCACAATCATCCTTACACATCTTGTCCCATGGAAGAATAGCTCAGCCTTTGTGCGTTTACACATCAGATTTCATACTTGATGTAGCCCAAATGCACCCTCTCTGTTATTTACATGCATTGTTTTGGATAAAAAAAACACTGATGGAGGCTGGTTTATTTAGGTCTAACTGACGCTCTGGAAATCGTCCCATAGCAGGTTAGCACTAGATGTTGCCCCGGACCTGCTCTCAGGAAAACAGCTGAGAGGTGGGCCAGAAAATTAGGCCAGAAGATTGAGTAGGGTTCGCAGCAGGTCGACCGAGCAATCCGAGAGATTTATCAAGTCTGAGTACAGATACCCCCTTTCCACCGAACTGGTTCCAGGGCTAGTTTGGAGCCAGAGCATGACTTGGCACCAGTTCTTTGCTTTTCAACAGCTTAAGCACCAGCTCCTGGCTCTCAAAATGCAGCAACTCTTTGCTGGTCTAGAGCCAAGAACCGATTACGTTACACGGTGATATAACGGCGTGGTTCTGACTTGGCTCCGGCACTAGCACCAGCACCGAACTAGCACCAGGTTGTTTTTCAGTGGAAAAGTGGTAGGAGAGGCTGGAGTGTAAACTGGCTTACAAGTGAAAGATGTCCGTCCGTTGAACCAAATTCCAGATGTTTCATATTGGACTTTAACTTAGTTCTACTTAGTAAAGTTCATTACAGGTGCACCTTGTGGAAATATTGAACCTAACTTTGGACTTCATCATCCAAAAGTCCCCAACTGTCCTCCAGGGCAAACAGAACGTAGTTGCAATGGTTTTAGCAGCGAAAATATTCATCACATTATTTAAATCCTTAATTATCCAATCCCCATTCTCAGAATTGACATTTTAGGTTTAGCTTGCATGTTTGATTAATTCATATACATAAATCCCAGGAGCATTAGGGTTCCTGTGGCTGTGCTTTAAACCAGCCAAGGGACAACCAAACAACCAATATATGAGGGGGTTCTAGATGTTTTGAACTGGCTCTTGGACTGAAGTCTTGTAGACTTCTGTAATTTCAGCAAATATGAAACCTCCCCCTAATATTTAACTTTTGTATTGTCTTTAAAAAAAAACATTTTATAGTCTAAACTACCAACGTAATTTCATGCAAAACGATTCTTTGGTGTGTTTGCTTGATTTTTTAATTATCTGCAAATGGTGGGGTATGTTTTCCTTTGCTCATCCTTGTTAAGCTTCAAGATATTAGAGGGACCATTAACAAATTACTTTTCTTCCATGTCAGCCCCATACTTTGAACGGGTAGTGGGCCTCTTAGGAATGAACCGGCAGTTGGCCAGTAGCACCAGTGGGTGTCTGCTGTATGTGCTTGAATATCAAACCTACATCCAGGCTTTCTATATATGTTCATGTGTCTGCCTAGATAGAGAGTCTTTGTGGTTTTTATTTGAATAGGTTTTTAAGAATGATCACTGGACCACCCCACTCCGTAATTGAAGCTCCATCCCACTTGTATAGAATCTCATGCATAGGAACTATCTCCCAGCCCCCTGAATGATTTCATTTAGAGATTCTTTCTCATTGAAAGGAAGTGGATCAGCCTTATGTAAAGATGAAGTGTAATAATACAGCAGCAGGGTGGAAGTGATTGTCCTTAACGCAATTAAGGTTGAATAGAGGCTTCAGGAGAAACGGTGTGAATAAAGCTCAGGCATAAGCATTACTTCTTGTGTGTGGTGTGAACGTATCAACAAATTCTTCAATCTATCGTTTGAAAGCCCTGCTGTTTTAAAACGTTAAAAATGTTTTCCAACATTATTCAGGTTGGATCCAAGAGGGCAATAACTGTTAAGAACAGAGCAAGTTTAACTGATTCTTTGCTCAATGTCTGAACACCTGTTTAAAAAATGCAGATCTATTTCTCAGAAAGAGAAGATAATATGTGCTGGGCCTCCTCCCGTTGGAAGTATTTCTCTGGAAGGATGAAACCTTCCACAGAGGTAAATTAAAAATATAGCTGGGCATTCATTTAGAATTGTCTCTTTCAAATGACAATAATCTTAAACAATAGTGAATTAGAATTCTTGAATGATTCTGTTAAATGTTAACAGACCTCACTGCTTACAGTTTAACTATAACATTGTAGAAAGCATAGTCGACGTGGCTGAATCTTGTTTCTACAAAATGTGGTTTTATAGTGCTCCAGGAGACATCGGAAATTCATGTTATGTTCTTTTGTGAGAGAAATATTAACAAGTGGAATGGAGGAAAGGACAAATGGCGACTTTCTGATTGGAATCACATGTTGCTCTTTTGAGTCTTGAGACATATATGTGCATGTGCACACACAAATGTACAGGATTTGTGGAAAGTTTCCAGAAGGATTGAATGCCAGGGATTCCCTTTTTGCAAGCCGGCTATCAGGACTGCAGCTGGATTTGGACATGTAGCTGTATTCATCGAGACCCAGAGGACAATATGGCAGGTCTTTTTACTGCTGAACAACAAACCATTTATCTTTGTCATGCACTCAGACCTAAATCATAATGCATGGGACATGGTTTTGTTATCTTTGATGGGCGATGTTACGTGCATCCCCACGCGCCAATGCGCAAGTACGCTCTTCCCCATTTTCATTCGTGTTCTTTTATCTGTCGTTAATGTCTGCTCCCTCCACTCGTGTCTCGGTGTTCATCAGCTGGAAGGAAGCACCTGCAGAGTATAAAGGCTAAGGGGGTTGAGCCGCAAACTCTTTCCCATCCACCAGTAGGAAGGCCTTTGCTCTCGTTGACACTCTTTGTTTGTTTAACTAGGCCTATGTTGTCGTCCCCGACGCCAATGGCATATCCCCGAAAAGTCCCCAATTCCCTGCATTGTACAAACAATTCCCAAGATTGAACTCTTGTCAGATACAATATAGATCTCATTAAGTTGATTCATATGCACCTGATAAAAATAAAATTGGCTAACTTATACAAATAATGCCCTTACAATTTTGGAGTTAAAGCCCCCCCTAGTGTTGGAAATTTAAAACCGAACTTTGACGAAATCACTCCAGTTCTTCCACGCACTAAGGTCCATGTTAGAATAAAATTTGTAAAATGGTCCATGAAATAGTTTTTGGTTTTCAAGTTAACATGAAGGAACTACCCGCAGCGGTGATCGTTTCATAATATCAACACAAGTTGGGGATATAATGAGCTATTATGTTGTGATAGGAGATCCTGGCAGTCCTGGAT
Source organism: Lophius americanus (assembly GCA_037951165.1). NCBI lineage: Eukaryota > Metazoa > Chordata > Actinopteri > Lophiiformes > Lophiidae > Lophius > Lophius americanus. The sequence goes on along the minus strand of JBBDHG010000057.1, from coordinate 4,983,134 downwards.
TGGGTTTGGTTCCATTTAAGTTAGTGTTTGAATGTAAGCTAGGGGAGAGGCCCACATCCGACAACCCACTGTGTGGTTTGATTTGAGGGCTTCTCTCTCTTTTGTTTGTTTTGTTTTGGCTGTTGTGAGTATAATTTCAGTAAGATTTATTTTGAACTCCTCTGAGCCATGTTTTCAATGGAGACCATAACAAGCAACAATACATATAGAACGTAATATAAAGCTGAAGTTATGATGTGCAGCTTTATGTCCTATTATTTTATCCTTTTCTCGCATGAGTGTGTGTGGGTGTGTGTGTTTTTAACTCTGCTTGTGTCTTTATCAACAATAGCTCCTGCAGCTGGGTTAAGTATGATCCGTGCAATAGAACAGAAAAAAGAGAAAAAGAGTGAGGACAGACTTAACATTTGTGGGTGTGAGCATGCTGGAGCGATTCACACAGGTTAGCACTTCAGGTTCATCCACAGTCCAGGCCGTCTCCAACTACTGGTCGCCTTACACTGCAAGTGTTCCATATCATACCAAAGAACGCACATACCATACCTTTAAGGAGCACATTTATTGTTCTTGTTCAGTTTACAGTCATGGCTGGCTTTTTGATTGACAGTTCTGTAAGTGTGTTAGAAAGGTTTCTCTTTCTTATTAAACAAGACATAAAGCCACTTCCTCATGTGGACGTGATGGTGAAGCATCTTATCAACCAGATTTATTGATTACATCTGACGAGCTGTCTTAACTTCTTTTAGCTTGAGCCAGGCGTTTTGTATTTACAGTGTGTGGTCTCCAGCATTTTTACGTCCAGGTTGCCTTTCTCATCAGAGAGCCTCAGTTATTCAGTCATCTGGCCATTGGGTAACATAGCCTTTCCCGATCACTGGAACTGAACAGTAAACAATCTAGTACAAGTCATATTCTTTTCTTAACCCACTATCTACCTTATCTCATCATCTGAGTTAGTGATTCAAGGAACCATCACCCCCACTAGGCCTCTAACCCGACAGAGAGATACAATCTAGGGAAGGAGGAGTTGTCACTCCTCAGGTGATGTGTGAATGACTGTGCTACCTTGTTAAGTGCACATGCATGACTGAAGATATATGGGTCTCATTTTATTACATTCACCTCTTGGGCTCTGAAGTGTTTGTGGGACAAAAAACTCTGCTTCGAAGGGAACATAGGATAGCAGGGAGGATGAACAGGCGTTGGCAGGTATTAGTTGTTTTTTTCTCTCATGGCGTACATAATCTTGATATTTCCTCCTCTTTCATTGCTATTACTTTACCAGAACAACCACCGACTGAGATGGAGACTGCTCTAGATGTTTCCCCTTGGAATGAAAGGCATGATTTTAAATTGCACATAGCTGTCGCTCTAGAGTAGTATATATCAGAGGTGAAACTTTTCATTTTCCCACCCTGCTATGTGTCTTGCTGCTGACAAGTGAGGGTATGCAGTCTTTGCCTTGTACTTGTGGTTTTCTCAACACTGGTGGGCTCCCGTGTCTTTGCTCTATTCCCCCTGACATCAAGCTCTGCCATGTTTTGGAAAGATCCCTTACGATAAATAGCATTCCAGGTTTTGTGTGCCAAGCAAAAGGATATGTTGTCTTTATTGACTTGAGAGACGCCTACAGTCTCCTGTAAACAAAATAGAGATCTCTATGTGAGACGGCAGGTGGACCCATTTGTCTTCAAGTTTGTAGCTATCACTCTCTCTCATTCACTGTGATACACACACATCCATATGTGCCCAAGTAAACAATGTACTGTAAAATGCAGTAGCCTTCAGGTTGTATGGGGAGAACTCCTTATGTGGATTTGTATCTTTTTTCCTGCAAGAGATTTTTATTAACCGCTCTGGTTAAACACAACTATGCATCAAACAGAGTTTTATTTGACTCTTGCCAGCTCTCACTCAAACCATATGTCTTCAGCTGGCATTTGTGTCACATTGTTAGACCTATCTAAACACAGTTGAGTGTGTGTGTGTGTACGACTTCATAGCTGGCCTTGGTGGAACCCTTATCCTGCTGTTAGTAGCAGCTCTGTCTGTATGTTTATACTCCTCTGCTGACCTCATGACCCAAAGGTCATGATGCTCACTAAAACAAGCAGAGGGTCACAGACAAATTTGGAAACGCTCTGTCTGCTATGAGTGTTTGTGTGGGGTTGTGAGAGGTTGACTTCACATTTTGGTGTGTAGTTCAGTAATGGAGGCTGAATGCTTTGCAGGCCAGCGCAGTGACAGTGGGAACCTCTTTTATGTCCTCTTTTGTAATTAGTTTTGTCTTTTGTCTTCTTTTTCATCTTTTTTTGTTGACCTTTAACAGAAGGCCTGAACAGTTGTTGGTACTTCAATAAAAAGGTACAATATTTAGATTTGGTGGATATTTTGTGTCCTCCCCTGCTCGGACATACTCCAGGCGAGGCATGCCGCTGCGGTCAAAGGTGAAATGTTCTGCCATGTTTTAAACCTAAATAACATTTTGTTCTCAAAGCATCATCCACTCTACTCTAAAATTGTATATATGTATGTATGAGTATGCAGAAATTGTCATGAGTTGGATGAGACTAAATAATCTGCTTGTACTAACTGCCATGAATGGTTGATCATTTTACAATTAAGACTCAAATAGAGTTTAGATGCACTGTTTTTCTTTATCCATGGATGGAAAACGATATCTCTTCATTCTGTATTGTTTAATAATACATTTAAATATACAGCACATGCCATAGTTATTGGCAACCTCTAATAAAATTAGTATAATGTGATGCAGAAATGTTTTTATTATCCATGACCTTTAATTAAAATTATTCACAAAATGTAACCTTGAACTCATTTGACAAAATTTAAAAAGTTGAAACAAATATTTTTCTGTATAAAAGTGTTTCACAATTACTGGCAAACCCTGTGTTTAACATTTTGTGCAAGCCCTTTTTTTACCACAATAACAGCCCAGACTCGTCCTTCTAGTGTGTGATAAGGTTTCAGAACACTTGGAGAAGATGCATACAGAAACTCTCCAACTCCTTCAGAGTCTGAGATCAACGCTTGTGGACTCTCCTCTTCATCACATTCGACATATATTCTTTGGGGTTTATGTCAGGTGACTGGAATAGCCATAGCGGAACCTTTATTTTGTGATCACTGAACCATTGATTGTGAGGTGTGCTTCAAATCATATCAGATATTCACCACCAAACTTCACAGTGGGTAAGTTTGGTAAGTTTGGTTAGGTGCTTTTCCCTCGGACTTTCATTCTTGCTATGACACCAACATCTTAGATGTTTGTTGTCAAAAAGCTCTATTTGGGTCCCATCTAATCTATGACCAAGTTCCATTGAAATGATTAACTAAATCTCTATATAACTCTGACTCAGTATGCTGCTCGATGGATCTCATCAGAAATGTATTTTTAATGGTAGATATTATATGATAGACTCATTGTATAGGAAAAATTACATTCTGTGTCTGCCCACAGCACTGTGCGCACATGGGACCTGAGCTCAGAGAAGAAACACAAGTCCGTTTTTAAACCACGCTCCTTCCAGGGGAAGAAGGTCATCCCTACATGCTGCACCTACAGTCGTGATGGGAAACTCATTGCAGCAGGCTGCCAAGATGGCACCATCCAGATCTGGGACAGAAACCTCAGCGTGAGTCCTTAAAATCACACACACACACACACACACTTGCATACCAACCATTGCATTTTGCTGTAGGTATAAACATAAGATGTCTGTTTTGTTAGTCCTTGGGGTGCTGTAGAATACATGAGATTCAGGTCATCCGGTCACAGGGCAGAGGTCAGAGCTCAACAAGTCACCAACCAGAATTATAATGTCTGACTTTAAAATGCGTATGTCCACACAGTAAGTGTCTAACAATATTATTAAACAGCTTACCTGCACTGCAATTATCCTTTTATCAAACTAAACGGTATATTCCAATCAAGTTGGAGCAGAATCGCTCTTATTCCTTCTGATAACTAAAAACCATCCAGCCAGAGGCGCTGTCAGGCTGTTCAAATGTGCCTTGAGCTAAGTGCTTGCATCAACATGCCACTTTTGTGACTCAAAATATTGGATTACATAAAGGAATTCATTGACATGTGATCATTTACTTGAATTACATTTAAGTCTCCAGGGGGCCTAATCATAATTTCCCGCTTTGAAATTACCGCTATTAGGTAATGAGGTACTTAAGTGATCAATGAGTTTGTTCGTTCTTTCAAAATTCTCATAGCTGAGGCAGTAGTTGATCTTGGCTCCTGAATGGCATTTCTCTCACTTGAGTTATTTGACAAATTGTATTGTAGATAGAAATGGCTTCCATTCAGAGCAGGAGAACGCATCTCATCCATCTTTCAAAAAGCACATGTTGTGTGTCAGTCACATTTTATCACTAATGGTTACTCCTCAAAGTTCCATTATGTCATAATTCTCACTCCAGAAGTAGGCTTGCTGTATAGCCTGCGAACAACAGAATCTGACACAGAAGACTTTTCTTTGAACACGAAAAAAATCGTCACATACAATTATACAACTTGTACAACTTCGCAATTCGTTCTCTGCATTTGACTTATCCTGTGAAGCAGTGGGCAGCCATCTGTAGTATTTAGGGATCAAATTGGGTTTTCAGGGTCTAGGTAGGGTCGAACTGCTGACTAGGGGCTAATGAATAATCAACAATAATCCATTATAAAATTTGTTATCAACGAATTTAATAGTCAATTATTAAATATAATAATAAATATTATTTATTTATACATTTTTTATCTACCTTTCGTATCAGCAGTTATGTGATACAACATGAAAGGACTAAATTACAGATCCGCAAATACACTGTTGGCATAGCAACCTGTTGGGTTTAAAAGTCTGTTATAAAAGCAGTAAAGTTTATTCAAATACATTTTGGAAAGAAGGATCGATTTTTTGGTTTTTATTGTTAGTTTGCATCTGCCTATAACAACCTAAAGCTAGATTTAAAAACCGATAGCAAAATAAGAGCTATTTAGTAATTGTGTATTCATTTTTATTTTAACTTAACCTCTATTTAACCAACAATCAACCTTAATCAGTTGATTATTGAAACAATTAATCAACTATCAAAATAGTCGTTAGTTGCAGCCCTACTGCTGACCTGCCGATCTTCCGATTGGGAGACGAAAACTGTACCCACTGAGCTACATCCGCTCTGTCCGACTCCATTGTGTACCAGGTCAGAGGATCATATTATAACCCAGTGTGTTGAGGTGTCACTGTTGTTCCGTGTCTGAGCTGGCAGCAGAGAGTACATGTCAAATTGACATCTGTATATACAGGGGGACTGATGGAGGCAATTGGACATGGCAGGATTGTGGCACTTTGATGATGTATTGCATGTGAGACCCACAACTTAGAGCAGTTCGACTCAAAAATTAAAGGAAATAAACTGAAATTTATTTCTAATTAGGAAACAGTCCGGAGACTCCTTCTTATCTCTTTTCAATGTGTAACTGGGCATGCTGTCAAAATCAGGCACCGGAGGGGCGTTATGGAGTAGTCGTTTCGCTCAGTCTTTTTGGCAACGTTATTGTTCAAAATCGGTGTAAAAAGGCTTCAGATTCCAAGGACAAAGCATGCTAGTTTGATG